>OY728126.1:692108860-693476289 GCA_963277665.1 Viscum album
ATTACAAACAAAAATATCTAGAGTTCAACTTAATTAATCAAACCTTATGACTCTACCAAAATACTTCTCTCCAAATTAAATGTCCATAATGTTCTCCAATATTCCAAAATTAATCTTAACATCGTATTTACAAGACTACATAATGTAGCTCTTATTTTCAGATACCAAATATTTGTTCACCATAAAAATATAATTTAACCCTTTAAGCTTCCATATATTTAAAGAATATATACTGTAGTAAATTCCATATATATCTTATGATTCTTATAATCAGAGCACCATTGATGAAATAATATTTTAATCTAAATACACTCAAATTGTAATCATATTAACTAAGTCTTAGACCATTACATATGTTACCTATTCTTATACCTTAATATATCATTCATTTTATTTTTTTTCATAGTCTCTTCACCATCAACAGAATGACCACTACTTGTATAACCTTTCTCAATCTAACCATTGACCAAAATCCGTGGAGAAAAGGTAGCAATACTTATCATAGTGGTATAATCATGAAGAATCATTTGTATGATGTCTAAATCATGACATCTATTTCTCAATTTATGAGTCCATAGGTTTATCCTAGGTTATGCATTATCATTACCAAATTAATAAGATGATATAATATACTTAGAATTATCCTGAAATTCAGTCATAGTGTAATTTTTTTAATCCATGATTTCCTAAATCATGTTTCCAAGGTTTATAGTAAACTTCCTCTAGTACAAACTGTAATGCCTCAACCCGAGAAGCATAGTGTCGGTGACTTACGTTATTACATTGGCATGGTTACAAGTAATTAAATATAGAAGTTCTAATTAGTTTACAATTCATGGTAAAGAAGATACAAACTAAAAGTCATTATTAAATTTTAAAACAGAATATAAACAATCAATTTTATTCAAGAAATCCACTAATCCTCTTAGTGTAATCTTACATATTACTAATAATAAACATATTGGAATTTTGGGAAATATAAAACATAAAAAATGGGTGAGATAAAATTATTTTAAATGGTAAGCATACAACAAAATTTATGATTAAATATGGAATAAATAATATTGAACATTAAATAACTGATAAATATACCATTTTAAAAATCCAAATGTGATAGAAAACATATCCTTGGATATTAAAAATAATCAAATAATTAAATATAATAATAGTAATGATGGAATGAAAAATAATGGACATATATAATATCATGATATTTCCTCAAGATAGTTATTATCATGATCTATCCAAATGATATTATAGTTCTATGGTTAGAAACTGATATAATTTCTGTCAAGTTATATCCTAGTGTCAATTTAAAACTGTTCGAAAACAATTGAAAAGGGGGTTTCACCAACTAATTGTGTCTCATTATACATAAAAATGCATTGCGGTGCTATAATGGGCCACACCATTCTTTTAATAAGTCACATTCATTCCTAGTATGAAAAGTTAAACAAAATAATCATTCATATTAGAAACTAGAATACTAAATGTCAATACATTAACCATAAACCATCAATGGTATCAAAATAGAAAATCCACTGTCAAAATGAACATAACCCCTTTCAATAAAATAAGGTAGATTATATCATAAGAGATAAACCTTAAGACAACATGAGATTCAATAAACGTTTTTTATATAGATGAAAATACTCTTATAAAATCATTAGAAATATCTTGATAAAAATACAATTTTATATTAAAATAACATATTCAAATTTTGTGAATTTATTAAAGAAAATATTTTAAATAAAGATATATCTATAAACATGTAATGGTGTATTAAAAGAGTCAAGGCTTCAGCATAATGGTAAAATATTCTAATTCCCGAGAATTTAAAAATAAACAATTTTCCAAATTTTTTTCGAAAAAGTCATATAGTACCATGTTTTGAAAATGAGAGAAAGATTATTTTAAAACCATATTATAAAACTTTTCACATGGGTAAAAGACATAAATTTTTTTAGGATAATATTAAAAATAATTTGGAATATATTTTTATTATACATGGATATGGATGATTAATATTTCCTAGTAGATACATATGGATAAACAATCCTGAATAATAATGAGATTTTGAAACGTACCCATACGATATACATTAATTTAGTTGAATGTTATTATTCATACTATATAATGTTTTAGAACATGTTATTAATTTATAAAAAACCCATATCCATATTTATGATATCATATATTATCCTCTTATATTTTTTTTAATAATATTCCATTATTACTAGTGTTTTAGGTGTTAACTACTTTATATCTGTATGCAAGTGTAGTCATGTAATTCATATTTATTATGAAAAGACTATATATATATATGTATCATATAACTTCTGATAATATGTTAATAAATATTATATTTACTCAATATATATATATATGTATACTTTTAATCATTTATGAATGGTTAACATGTGAAATGAATCTCATCACCTCGTGGAGACGGTTGATCGTACGCACACATGAGAGACAATATCATTCCATTAATAGAAAAATGTAAAATGGGTGGATGATATATTAATTTCTCCATTTTCAATATCATGTCAAAATTATCAAATATATTCCTCATTTTCGTTATTATACCCATTTAAAATTTGTGATGACAAAATATTACACAACACCATGGATACGGTAAATCGTACATACGCACACATGATGTTTTCATTTTTTAGAGGATGGATATGACATGGAATATGGTAGTCACATCATCATAATAACATATACTAATATATATAATAATTTATTAATTATGTGAAATTTAAAATAAAATATAAAAAGGAAGTATAAGTATATATGAGTTAAAATGAGTTAGTAAAAATGACCACTTCTTATTCATTAGAATTCCTTGAGATATCATCTCAAGGGATCGAAATTTGGTATTCAGGAAGGACTAGAAACTCTAGAAATTGGATAAGGATGTTTTGGAGGTAAATGGAATGAGTCTTTTCGGGAAAGATGGCACAAATCAGTGTGATGTAGTTAGGTGAAAGGTACTCTTTTATAATTGAGGATGGGGGAACATTCAAAAATACTCAAAAAATAAAAATATAATAAGGAAATTTAAGAGAAAAAGACTTCCAAATGGCCTGTAAATGAATATTTTAAGACATTTTTGCTCATATATTATGTAATATATGATTATTTTTCATTTTTCTTATTTTTCATTAATTTATTAATAAATTAATTCAATAAAATTTAATTATTTTTAAATTTTATACTATTAATTTAATTTGACTTTTAATAAATCATGAAAAAGTGGGAAATCAAAAAATAAATTTTTAAAAACATTTATTATATGATATAATTCTATAAAAGTTTGTATACATATTAACTCATCCTAATATATAAAAATTGATACTTTGAAAATTGTTTATTTTATTTTACATTTAATTAAATAAAAACAATTTTAACATTGAAAAATCTTTTAAGGTAATTAAATAATTTTTAAAAATTGAAAATATAATTCAAAAATGAATTATTTTATCAATAAAAATATATAAATTTAAGATCATTCATTCAACATTTTGTCCCTACGGTAACTCATAAAATATATTAATTACAAAAAGATTGACACATGGTAACTATCTTTGATTTAAATAATATATAAGTTATAATCATGTAAAACACTTCAGTAAACAACTCCAATACAATATTAATGTGATAATGGGAGGATAAACATCATAATATAAATTTTTGAAATGTTTAGCTCACACTCATACCCTTATCTTTTGGCTTTAACCGTTAATTAACCCATTTAACTCTTACTATGACAACTTGAGTTTTTGTTCAACCATTAATTAACCCATTTAGTTAAATAATATTTATTTTAAAATATCATTAGTGTCAATTTTGAAACTATTCATTTCGTGAAATTTTAAAAATATCATAAAAACATGATATCATCTAACCAATTTTGTAAATCATTACCAATATATCATATAATTTTAGAAAATTTATGTATTATATATGTAATATAAAATTTTATTTTTTTTAATATTTTTAATACCATTTATTTGATTCATCCATTAATTAAACAATTATTGTATCATTTTAATGCAAGCATTTAATTTAATTATTTTTTCCCTAATAATTAAAAATATATTATCATGATGAATTTTAAATTTTTTTAGCTCATATTATTATTTATAGCTGACTACATATTTTGAATAAACATATATTAAAATGTAATACTTATTAAAAACAAGAGTGTGACCTATTAAAATTTTCTAAGAATAACATAATATAAAACCTATAAAAAAATTCAGGTGGCTCTAAGAGGACATAAAATCATGTCAAGGAAGATTTTTGTTGAAATCCACTCATACAATAAAATTTGTCAAGTGTTACGGTAATTCTATAATGATTCTAATATTATTTTTATCCTTAATTACTCGGTTTACCCTTAACCACTATAATTAATATTAATTACATTTATTAATATTTTTGACCAAAAACAATGTTAATATTATTAGACTATAAATTTAATAATTATTAAAACTAGGTATTTATTATTTTAATAATTTAATTCAGATAAGTGGAAAAATAATGTTTCATGTTAATCCCGCAATAGGGACGACAATCCGAGTTAATGTAAAAACATCCAAAAGATTTCTATGACATTTTATCTATATTTAATACAATTTTTTTTCCAATAACATGTTCTGGTTTAACTAATATAAAATACGTCTAATTATTCAGTAAAACAAAATCAAAACATTATTTAAAAATATAAATAAAATAGATGAAAATGCAGTTTTGAACTAAAATGTATTATTAATACTATTCATCAAAAAATGAAACTTGTTTGAAAAAATCTAAAAATTCAATAAAATAAAATTTGTATATTATAATTTAAAAACATATGTTCATATTCTAAAATAAAGTATTTAAATGTTTCACAAATGGATTTAAAATAGGTTATCCATTAAAAGGTGGTAAAACTCTCTTTAGAAAATTATTGGTTTTTAATACGTAAAATTGGATTCATTATTAACATATTACAATAAAACCATTTCAATGAATTCAAAAAACTTGATTAAATATATAATATAATAATTTCATAATCTGATTAATATTAATCATTCCCACCAAAATACCATGTAATTTTATGATAATAACACTTAATAGTATATCATGGTTCGTTAAAGCTTGGTGTTACTTGAAATGTATGAAATCGAAGAAATTAAATTTATTTATAATGATACATATTATAAAATATTGGGTTGTTACATTCTCCCCTCCTTCAAAAAATTACATCCCCACAATTTTAAATTTCACTTTGAAAATCAATGGTTAATACTTGAAAATTCATTTGTGGGAGACTCACATTAGATATATAGTAAATAAAACATCTTTTTAATAATAGGGAAATTGAAATGTTAATGTCATCAAAAATTTATTCATTTTAATAGGAAAAAATTAGTGGAATATTAAAATAGGGACCCTCAATAGAAATCAAATGATCATGTTCTGATACAGAGTGATAGAGAAAATTGTCATAAAAAAGTGCACCAACAAAAAAATTTAAATCATTGATGGGGTAAAGAGACCATTGATTTCTCAGTAAAAAAAATAATGTTCTTTATTACAATTTTAATTCCTATAGTTGAGTGTTTATTTTACTATCTTGATAATTCACTTAAAAAAATAAAATTACTTGATTACATTCCATGTCATAAGAATAATCACATCCTTTGGTTCTGTTCGATCTATTTTCACTATATTTCATAAACCAAAATATGGATATTAAATAAGAAATTTTTTACTGAACAACCATTATCAAAAGATCCATAAGTCATTCCTTCGAACATTATTTATTATAAAAACCAAAAATTTTATTAGAGGTTATCTAATTAATAATACATTAACCAAAAATAATAATATCCATTATTCAAATTAATCTATTCCAGCCTTAATATTCGACTAAAATAATTTTGTGCAAATTCACTATCCAAAATGGTATCTACATTCAAAAAATAAATCGTAACATAAAATTCCCCAAAAAACATTATGAATCTATATTTATCACTTAATAAATATCTTCTCACCTTAAAAAACATAATGATAATGTTCATAATTTATAATCATTAAAGAAGTGGCACTAAAATACAATCCTCATATATCTCATGATTCATATAATCATAACACCATTGATGAAATAATTCATAAATCCAAATAAACCATAATGCTAAAAATAAAATCTCATTTTTAAACAATAAACCATTCATCATCATCTTATTCCTTAATACAATCTTACTTTTATTTTTCTTTGGATGTCTATTCACCATTAGCAGAATAACTATAACTTGTATAATGTTTCTCATTCTGGTCATTAACCAAAACATAAGACACAATGTGAAAATTACTAATCGTAGTGATATGTTCATAAATAATGATTTATATAATGTCTAAATCATGACATCCTTTTCCCAATAAATGATTTAATAGGTTTAACCAATGTTATTTATTATTATTACAAAATCAATAGGATGATATCCTATAATTATGCTTTTCCTCAAATTCAGACAAAGGGTTGAGATTTCTAACCCATTATTTCCTAAATATAGTTTCTAATGTTTATACTAAACTTCCTCTGATACCAACTATAACACCCTGACCATTGAAGACCAGAATTTGTGCCTTACATTATTATGTTGGAAAGATTATAAGGAATAAAATCTCTAAGGACTTATTAGTTTAGAAGTTTTTTTAACATGATACATACTTGAAAACCACATTTCATTTTAAAACATAAAATACACAAATAAAATTATTTGAACATGTCATTAATACCCTCAGTGTAACCCTACCTATCTGTCAATACACATCATGGAATCCTACGAAAAAAATAAGAAAAGGCGAGCTCAAATTCTCTGTAAGGGTAAGCTTACAAAACAAAATATAATTAAATATTGATTAGGCAATATAGAAAGGTAAATAATTGTAACTAATGTAATTTAAATAATCACATGAGCTAGGAAAATTAGCCATGAATAGTATAAATCATAAAATAATCACATGGAATAATAATAATGAAGGAATTAATAATTTTGGATATCTACAATATCTAGATATATCTTCAATATAGTTATTGTCATGATCTATCCTCCTTACAGTTTACGTCTGTAGGTAGAAACTCGTCTCATTTGGTTAAATTAAATCCTTCTGAAAATTCAAAACTAATTTGAAACATATATAAATTATTTTTTTGCAAGATAATTTCGTCTCATGATACCAAAAGATTCATTGGGGGTCCAATTCATTCCCCATATGAAAACATAACCAACACAAACATTTTTATTGAAAAAATAGCATACAAAATGTGAATAATTTCACTATACACAATAAATGGGATGAAAATTCCACACCCATAGTCAAAATACTAATACTCTATTTAAAAAAATATGTTATATTTTATAATAATATATCGATATTAAGAAAAATATGAATCAATAAAGGATTTTTACATTTTAAAAAATACTCCAAGAAAATCATTAGAAAAATATTGAAAAATATACACTTTAACTTTGAAATCATTTATTTAAAAGTTGTGTCTTTATAGAAGAGAATAATTAAGTTTTTTTAAAACAATTAAAATTTTAATGGAATCATAAAATCATAATGGTTTATTTATAGTGGTAATATCCTCTCTTGCTGTATAAGTTAAAAATAAACATTCTTTCCGTATTTTCTCAAAACAAAATATAAGGTACCTCGTTTGTAAAATGACTGAAAGATTAATTTTAAAACATTTAATATAAATTTGAGCATGGGTAAAAGAAATAAAAAAAATATATAGGGTAATAGAACAAAAAATTATAAAATATTTTTAAGAAACATGGACAGGGATGAAAAATATTTCCCAGTAGATACTTATATATAAACAATCTCTTATAATAATGAGATTGTGAAATTAACCATTATTTTGTACATTACATTACTTGATGGTATTTTATCCTTGTGTATAATGGTTTAAAACATGTTATTAATTTATAACAGAACCATATCCATAATTATGATATCATACATTATCTTCATATAACGTTTTTGTAAATAATATTATGTTATTACCCCTGCTTCTGGGGTTAACTACTTCCTCTTCCTATGTATGTGTTGTTGTCTAAGTCATGTTTCTTATTCATTAGATATATATATATATGTCATATACATAATTATCTTCATTTCATAGATATTAAATTTAATCATTATATAAATTCTTGTAATCATTTGTGAAGGGTTAACATTAGAAATGAATCACATCACATCATGGAGACGATAGGTCGTACGTATGCACGAGCGAAAATTTCATTCTCTTAATGGTTAAAGAGTAAACAAGTAGATGGTATATTAGTTTTTAAAGAAAAAATATGTTATAATAATAAACATATATATTCATTTTTTCCATCTTTATAACCATAAACATTTATTTATGAAAAATAGATTACACCATGATATGGAGATAATAAGCCGTATGTACACATGCACGATGATTTTATTTTTTGTAGGATGTTTAAATCATGTAATATGGTTGGACCATGATCATAATAAAATTTAAGAATATAGATGATAATGGGTTTATTTTTTTTTATGGAAATAAGCTATAAAAGGTATGTATAAGAAAAAATGAATGTGAACATGTTTTTAAAAATGATTGGCTATTGTTTGGAGGACATCCTTTATATCCATTATCAAATGATATAGAGATGGTTTTTTGGAAGGTCGAGAACCACTATAACATGGAAACTTATATTGGGGAGATAAATGGGTAGATAGTGGTTGAGATATATGGTTATAATTGGGGTGAGAAATTAAGGTAGAAGGAAAGCTTTTATAATTGAGAAGAGGGACAATTTTATAAATCCTCAAAATATTAAAATATAAAAATGAATTTTTTATACCATTGATTTCCAAAAGCCTATATATAACAATTTTAATAATTTTTTATAATATATGATCCCACTTTTTATTATTTAACATTTTTTTTCATTTTTTAATAATTTAAAAATATATTATTTCTATAAAATATCATTATTTTAACATTTGATAAAATTCATAAAATTTGAATTTAATTACATCCGGAAAAAGTGAGAATTCAATTATAATATTTTCCCACACATATATTTCATCCTATATTTATATTAAAATTCATTATACACATTACCTCATCCCAAATACATCAAGAAAAATTGGTAATTCTATAATGAAAATATTTTCATTAATATTGATATATTTATTTATTTTCATTCATATCTTTAATTTTACCTATGGGAACACATAAAAGATATTAAATACAAATTGATTTAAATTATTTAACTATCTTTCATTTAAATAATATATAAGTTATTTTCCTATAATGTTTGTATTTTAACATCTAAAATATGATATGAAGGTTTTAATGTATGAATACTATTCATAAAATAATTTTTAGACAAGTTGAGGTCACATTATTAAGATTATTCATTGGATTTAACCCTTATTTATCCTCTTTAACCCTTACCGTGACAACAGGTGGTCTTATTTGTTAAGGGTAAAAATATTTACTCTAAAATGGAAAACACACCATAAATTGACCATTAATTAAATATTGAAATTTATAATAGATATTTGGCTGAATTTAATAGTTTCATTATTTTAATTTAATTTAATAAATTGTTATTTATTTTAAAATATCATTAGTGTCAATTCTGACACTATTCAATAGATGAACTTTTATAAAGTTCATAAAAATGTGATATCTTCGAACAAACTAATTTATATCATCACTAATATGTCAAATTAATCTAGAAAATTCTTGGATGACCGTAATTATATCTGATTATATTTATTTATTTTATTAATATGATTAATTTAATTCTTCCATTAATTAGATAATTACTGCATCACCATTTCCCAAGGATTAAATTTAAATATTTATTCCATATAAATTAAAAATAAATTATCTTCATGAATATTAACAATTAATATTTAAAATTAATTTTGATTCCATATATAACTTCTAAATTACCAAATATAAAAATTTAATACATACTAAAAACAAGATTGTGACCCATTTTTCTTTCCTTTGAATAAAATACAACAAAGGCCCTAAAGTCATCCAAGTGGCTCCATGAATCAATAAATTTTTCCCAAGGATAGGTTTTCCCAAAAATAACCCATCCAATAACATTATAACATGTTTTAGGGTAATTTTATAACACATAAAATATAATTTTACCCTTAATTGCCAAATTTACCCTAAACCACTATAATTAATTTTAATAACTTTTACTAATATTTTTGGTCAAAAACTATATTGATCATATTATACAAAAAATTTCTTACTTATTACAACCATATAATTATTTTTAAAAAAAATTAAATTCTTAGAAGTGGAAAATTTTATTTTAATGATAATCTCATAGGTAGGACAACAAAGAGAGTTAAAGTAAAAACGTCATAAAGTTTGATATGTTCAACATCTAAATTTAATGTGAAATAATTTCCAATGACCAAAAACTATTTAATTGATAGAAAAGTTTTCTAAATATACATTAAAACGAAATCAAAACACTATTTCATTATATAAATAAAATAGATGCAAATGTAGTTTTGGAACTAAAATACAACTATTTTCACTAATCATTAAAAAATGAAACAACTCAACAATATTCTAAAAATTGAACCTAACTAAATTTTTCTACAATTATTTAAAATAAGAAGTTTATTTTTTTCAAATAATGTATATAAAAGTGTCATAAATTGGGCATAAAATAGGATCACCATTAAAATATGGTAAAAATTCCTTTAAAAAATATATTTATGTATTATGTAAAATTTGATTCATTCTTATATTATGCCCGTAAAACAATTTTGATGCATGAAATAGAATTTTATTAAATATATATTATATATATTTTATACCTTGGTTAATAATATCTGTTCCCTCCAACATAATCACTACTATCATAATAATAATAGTTAATAGTATATATTGGTTTGTTTAAGCCCGATGTTGCATGAAATTGAAGGTATTTAATAAATTAAATTTATTTGAAAGGAAAAATATCCTATAATACTGGGGTGTTACTTCTATCCTGTATTGTGTGGGATGATAATTAATAGTCTTCTCTCAGAGGATCTATAAAGGGAATCTCGGGGTGGATCATCCTTGATTTGGACTTTTCTTGCTAAATTTATTCTCTTTATTTTTGTTATCATATTGATTTTCTTGATGCTTTTTTATTCTTTTTTGTTAATATTATATATTAATATTCCTCTCATCCAATTACTACTACTTTTACTTTCTTACCTTTTTTGTTTTTATCCAATGTTTTAAATATGTTTAAAAACACAAAAAATATTTCAAGAAAGAATACTAGAGAATTCGATACAACTTTTCTTGAGATAGACCCTGTGTTTACCTATTATGCTATATCTATTTTTTATAACTGTATCTTTAACCATACTAAAAAAATGATTTCCCCAAATAGTTATATCATTATTGGGGACACAAAGCTTTCATGTTTAGTTTTTCCAAATTTTGATTAATTTTAAAAAATATAATAAAAAAATATGGATGAACACAAAAAATGTTAATTCATTGTCACTATTTTATCTAGTTGAAAAATTTCAAGATGATTTTGAAACATTTCAATTTTTGTTTCAATTATAAAAACATTGACATCATAACTATGAAGAAATAACTTTTTCTCTTGAAATATTGAAAATGACGTGGCAAACTATCTATATGATCAATGGAAACCAACAAGATAATGCATTACTCAAAAAACCCACGAAATTTGAAATTTCATGAAAATAGTTTAGAAGAATGTAAAAAAGAAGAATAAGTTAGGAAATTCATCTATCGAAATTTCAGAATGAATCTTCTTCCAAACCACCATTAAAGAAGCTAGATCCTCATTCTAGGAAATATTCTATGGGATGGATGGATATGGGACTTGATAAAGTTGAATATGCAGAATGATTTTTGATAATAAGTGTTTCCCTAACATTAATTATAATGATTTGGATTTAATTTAATTGTATAATTATTTTTCCTTGACGCAACAAGTCATGAAAACACAAGACATCATCTATTTATAAATGAAGATACATAAAATGCAGTGATGTGTTTTGAAGAGAAATTATAGACATATGAATATTTCACTCTGTCCCCAACAATTCATCCAAGAGCACATTTCATTCGGGAAGAGGAAAAACTGACCTAATTTAGGGAGTTTATCTGTTATGAATTTGTATTTATTTATAGACTATTATTATGTTGAAACAGATTTTGATTATGTTTCTCCTTTTATTGGTACTGAGGATGCATTACCATTCTCTGATTTCTTGGAGAGTCAAGAGGATCTTGAAGTCTCACCTGATAAGGAAATTCTAGATAACTCCTTTCTGGTTAATAATTCTAGTTTGTGAGATGTTTAAAAGGTATAAAATTTGATAGATATGTGCATGGGGTTAGAAGAGCATGATGATATGATTTTATTTTAAAATGAAGGATTATTTATCATGTTGAACCAGATGAAAAATCTAATCCTATAATTCAAATATTTTAACTTGTACACTACCAACCTCAATCTGAAGGAGGGTGGTAGACCTATTCCTTATTTCCACTCAATTTATCCATATGTGATCCACTTCAATGGTGAAACACATATATGATTCTCTAGAATGGGTATTCATAAAGCTAAAAATTACAAAAGATGGAATGAGGAACATTTGGTGGTTCTTATGAAATAATTACCATCCTCCATCAGACTAAGATTGATTCAAATACAACCCAGTTGTGGCCGATTAAAATACAAGACACATTGGGTGTTTATTGTATGACAATCCTATTTGTTTTCTTGAATTTTTTTCTTGATGCTAGTTTTTAAATTTTTTTTTCTTTTAAAATATTTGAGGATGTTGATCCACATGGAATATTACTATTAACAGTCACCAAGCATAAAAATAGATATCTGATGTCACATCATTCTGATTTTCATGGGAAAGAGAAGAACATTGGATTAATTAGATTACACTCTCTAAATAAAAAATGGTTTTCATTTTACATTGTACTATACATTCCTAAGAATAATGTTAATTTTATTATATCAGTGGGAACATGAAATGAGATTCTAAATGAACATTTTCATTGATAATTGGGTGTCGTTATATGAGTGATATTACAAATGAGAATATTCTACAATAGGGGAGTGTTTGCTTTAAATTTTCAATTTTTTTTCATGCTACATACTTCTATGTGTGGGGGAATACCCATTGTTCTTATTTTATCAAACATCGAATATTTTTTCCTATTTTGTTTTTTTTTTTGATTGATAATATCTATAGTGATGAATAAAATTAAGGTTATATTCATGTTAAATTATGGAGATTACCACCATAATGTCTTAGAATTAAAAATGATGTCTTCTTCTACCATGTTGATTATCATTATTCTACATGAGATGATTTGAGTAAAATTTTGTATTTTTATATATATTATATTATTGAGATAAAAAAATAAAAAACATTTTCAATTATGTATTTTTTGGTAGTGGTTTGAATGTATCATTTTTATATGATTAGCTGATTATTTATGTGGATATAGTAACTTTCATATATTCATGTAACCGCCATTAAACATTTAACATTTCAATTAGAACTTTTATTTCAATATAGTTTTGTCCACCTTAGTATTCAATATAGGTGATAGTGTTGGGTTTGGAGTTAGTGGGAGTGGGGCCTTTCTATAGGTTATGTTGTGATATAAAAACAACACACATCAAACCCCCTCCCCCCTTAATTTTTAATTATGAAATGGAAAAAAATTCCAATTATTTAACAAATGGAGTTTGTTTGGCTCAAATTTTTAGATTAATTCTATCACATCTACTATATAATACCATGATGGTTTTTGAGTGATGAATTTATTTTGAAATAATTGAGTATCAATGATTGTGAAGTGGTGTAGCATACTATTTTTATATATATTCTCTATAAGAACTAAAAAAGAGAGATATATAGGATATATCATTGTTAAATTAAGATCATACCTTGAGAAACTTGTAAATTTTAACATAATCATACTGGGCTCATATTTTGAAATGAAAGAACCATAAGGATCCAATTTAAAATATTATCAATTGTGTCTTTTGTAACTGAAAAAAGTTTAATCAGGATCCCATAGTGAATATCTAAGTCTCTAGGAACTTAGTGGATATTTAACCCTTTAGTATATACGAAATAAGTTTCTTAAATAGTGATATGGACATACATGGATAGTTAATATTTATATTTTATATAAATAATGTGCATAATTATAATAAAAACGATTTCATTATGATGAGTGGAATTTGTAACCAAGATGAAGAAGGGGACAACTTACTTACGTGAATATCATTTCAATTGTATCAATAATGTGATAAAATATGAAATTTAAAATTTTAGAGCCTAATAGAAATCAATAAAAAAAGGTCCCATGTATTAATATTTAATTTACAATTAAAAGTAACTTATCATCACTCATATATTTGGTACTTGATTTCTAATTAAAATAAGGAAATAATTGACATTATAAAAACTGAATGACATGTTCAATGATGAATGGATCCGTTTCACCTTGACTTATACCATGTGTTAGAACATAGGAAGGATATACTATGATCATTCATTGAAATGACTTTCGCACTGTGGGAATTTTTTATCTATAATTAATGTCTTATCATTCTAAATTTTTAGCTGATTTGTAAAAATCATTTTTTATGTTTTACAATGACAAAAGGCATAGAGTTATTTGAAAGTAACACAACATTATAACTGTGTTGGAGTTCAAAGCGGCCTTTTTTCACATATTTACATATCTATGTTTGGAGAATTTAATAAGTACTAATGATAATTTTTTTTATTATGTTTTTTTCATTATATAAAAAATGGGTTTGAATATTTTAATCATTGATATTATTAATTTTAGTTATATAATTTTGATAGAATTATTATTTTTCGATTCATTAATTCTATTAAAAATTAAAAACCATAATTTTTTTAATTTAATTGAAACATGTGTTTGGTTTATATAATTCACTTTTTAATGAAATTTATGTTTTAAGGAGATGTGGTGGAATCATATATGTGGTCGAAAATTGCTATGTGAAATGAAACAATTAAATCAACTAAAATTACTATGATTTCCCAAATGGATATGGGTATAATTAGTTTTGTGAAAAGATTAACCAATACTGATAATCAGTTATGTTTCCCATTATGCTACGTCAACTACAATGTAAAGACCCGTAAATTTCAAGGAATATTTTTTCTTATTTTTCTTTGGAATTTTACAAGAACGCAGCTTCTGACGACACCTGATTCCGAGACCCGGTGTGCCCGAAATCATTTTCCGAAGTTTGGCTCGGGTACCTTCAGTGAATGTACGAGCGGATTCTTATAACTTTTGAACCGCTGCCCGGAATCGAATTCAGAGGGCACCGATGGAATCGCAACGCTGGTATTTTCTTAGAAACACCTCTTCTGGAGTTGCGTTTTCTCGGTTGTGGTTTTTAATTTTTGGGGTTTTATGTTATGATATAAAATAATGTTGTGCGACAATTTTATTTTTATTTCACTTAAAGCCGATTAAAGACCACTTTAAGCTGTTTAATCTCAGTTGAAACGGATAGGGTGCAATCCAAAATATCCTACCCATTTGGTAGGATATTTGTGGGGTGGGGACCGCACAAGCCCCACCATTTCTTTCTGCTAAGTAACGCACCCGTGAAAACCCCTATTAAATGAAAGTCATTTGACGTGTTTTCATAAATTCTTAACGCACTATTTAATTGGGCGGTTAACTTTGTTGAATTAATTCTATGAATTAATGGGTCGTTACTTATCTCACTTTCGTTTTGTTTGCATGTTAACAAAATAAGGCAAGCACACCTTCCTTTTGAAATGTTTTGTTAATCCTTTTAAGAATCTCTAAAGATCTTCCTCCTTCTTCACGAAGAACGTGAAGAATGCGAAGAACGCAAAAAATGCTGGCCTCCGATGAAGAACGCCGAACCTGCGGAAATCGACGACGCAACGCCGTGTTCCGCGACGCCGACGTTTCCTCTCCCGCGACGTTCTTCTGCAATGTTCCTTCCTCCGCAACAAAAATCTTTGATCATCCGTTAAGGTGAGAGATTGCGGTTAATTAATTTCCTTTGTGGATTATAACTTCAATATGGATTTAATTATTAAAAATAAAATCTGTATGTTCTTGATCCTCGGAGATCGTCGACGCGATTCCCTTCCGCGACGACGCAACACCCTTCCGCGACGCAACGATTCCCTTCTTCCGTGAAGGTCGATTCCGTGAAGAACGCGTGTGCGACAACTTGACGAGGTAGGGGTTTGTCTGTGAAAAAAAATTATATTCTTGTGATTGTTTCTTTCAAAATGAATTACCCGGTTCATAAGAACAATTTTAATTTAGTAAAATTGTTTTTGATATGTTCTCTATGTGTTTATTATTTCTCCCAACTGTTATCATCTAACGCGGAGGGTGTGGGCCCAACAAACACGGCCCGAAAACCCTCCGCTGTTCTTCGTTGTTGTGCATATTTGGCGGGCGACGACAAAGCGTGTCGCAAAGGCGTTGTGATGATTCCACAGAGAAGAACGGATCCCGGGATGAACAGCGGCGCAGGCGGGAAGGCAATCGGACCACCGGAGCAAATCCGGGGGCCTGCGGAAGCCACCGGTGGCGCGGGTCGCCGGCGGCCGGCGGCGGTGGGGCCCTGCCGCGCCTCCGGAAGAAGCCGCGACGGTAGCAGCAGCGCCGGCGGACCCGCGGCCCCGCGGGTTTGGCAAACTCGGGACGCGGCATTGCCGCGTCCGTTGACCAGGGCGGCCTCCGGCGGGGGCCGCAGGGTTGTCACGCGAGGGCAGCATGCCCCCCGCGTTTGCTCGGCCGCTCGGCCGAGCCGAGCCGGGCCAGCCGACCGGGCCGGGCTGCGCCCCGGCCGGACCGGACCGGGTCGGCCAGGGCCCATACCCCCCCTCTTCGGACCGTTTTCGGTCTTTTGCATATAACTTGAGGTACAGGCCTCCGAACGACGCACCATCAGCGGTGATGTGATCCTTGGATCGAGATGGTCGTTTCGGTATATCACACTCAAGGTTTCAGAAAACTTTTGGTCTGACCGGGTTAGTTCGTTCACGAAATCAACCGGGACCTCGGAGCGGAAACACTCATATCATGAGCTTCGAACGTCCGATTGAAGTGCCGTCAACTTCGTTGAGTTCCTCAAAGTGAGATGAATCTTTTGGAATACTCCTCCCAAGGTTTGGACGCAGGTGGAGTACGGTCGGGTTGGATTTTCCTTAAAAACCAACCGGGACCCTAATACGAAAAAGCCAATAATTCTCAGACCAGGCGTCCGATTGACGCGCCGTCTGCGACGTTGAGTTTCTGCTGATGATAAGGAAATTTTGGATACATCAACTCTGGGGATTGTGTCAGTTGATGTATCAGCCTCTCGGCTCGTGGAGCGGACCCTCCCGAATGAGCTTGCTGTGTGCGGGAACCCTAGTGTTGGCTGCGACTTCGACAATGACGATTATGCAGAGATCCTCAGTGGACTAGGACGATGAAGAGTGTTGGTCTTATATCACATGTGGGTCCCAGCCATGCTAGTCTTGTATCCTTTGTGGGTCCCATCTTAGATGATTCAGTGCTGGTTTTGAAACCTATGTGGGTCCCAGTATTGATGAATCAATGAAGAGTGCTGGTCTTGTATCTTATGTGGGTCCCAGCCAAGCTGGTCTTGTATCCTTTGTGGGTCCCAGCTTAGATGATTCAGTGCTGGTCTTTTATCCTATGTGGGTCCCAGCCATGCTAGTCTTGTATCCTTTGTGGGTCCCAGCATAGATGATTCAGTGCTGGTCTTGTATCCTATGTGGGTCCCAGCATAGATGAATCAATGAAGAGTGATGGTCTTGTATCCTATGTGGGTCCCAGCCATGCTGGTCTTGTATCTTTTGTGGGTCCCATCATAGATGATTCAGTGCTGGTCTTGTGTCCTATGTGGGTCCCAGCATAGATGAATCAATGAAGAGTGCTGGTCTTGTATCCTTTGTGGGTCCCAGCCATGCTGGTCTGGTATCCTTTGTGGGTCCCAGCTTATATGATTCAGTGCTGGTCTTGTATCCTATGTGGGCCCCAGCATAGATGAATCAATGAAGAGTGCTGGTCTTGTATCCTATGTGGGTCCCAACTATGCTGGACTTGTATCCTATGTGGGTCCCAGCATAGATGATTCAGTGCTGGTCGTGTATCCAATGTGGGTTCCAGCATAGATGAATCAATGAAGACAGCTGGTCTTGTATCCTCAGGGGTTCCCAGCTTAGATGATTCAGTATCTATATTTGATCATCCTTTTCACCTTTTTGACGATGTATACCTGTGTGAGCTGAATCTTGTGTTGAACAATCCTGTGTGGATTTACTGTTTATTCTCCTTTGTGGATTGTGTTGAACTATCCTGTGTGGATTTACTGTTTACTCTCCTTTGTGGATTGCATTGAACTATCCTGTGTGGATTTACTGTTTACTCTCCTTGTGGATTGTGTTGAACTATCCTTGGTGGATTTACTGTGTACTCTCCTTTGTGGATTGTGTTGAACTATCCTATGTGGATTTTTTGTTTACTCTCCTTTGTGGATTGTGTTGATCTATCCTATGAGGATTACTTTTTCTTTCCTTCGTGGATTGTGTTGTGCTACTCTGTGTGAGTATACATTTTGCTTTCCTGTGTGGACTGGGTTGTGCTTGGGCTCGGATATTGGAGCCCAACGGAATTGATGACATAGGTATATGTATGGGCATCTACCTAAGCAGTGTCGGTTGTTACTTAGTGATTGTATATTTCCTTTGTGGATTATCCTTTGTAGATTTTGGGAGACCTTCGGGGGTCTCGGGGTCACTACTGAGTAGCATATACTCAACTCTTCATGGGCTATGCCCGCACTTCGTTGTGTTGGTTGCAAACGAGGGACAACACTGATCGTGGTGGAGGCTTGAGGAGCATGATAATACCTGGAGGTGGACCACTGGGCAGGACGTATTCGGAGCGGACGGTTGGACCGATGAGCTGTGGAGGAAATCTGTGCTCGCCCTTTAGGTGGGACTTCCAGAGGACGGCTCGACGCTGGGATTTTCTTTTTAGTTGCTGTTTTTCCCCTTTCAGTTTTACTTTATAGTTGGGATTGTATTTCCGGGCCCTTTTACTTTTAGCACAGCTTGTTACAGTTTTTACTTACTGTTTACTCTTTCCGCTTTCTTACTCTGTGATGGTTGTTTACTTTACAAAGGCAATTCCTTCCCTGTTTATCGGGATTCATGCCTTGGTGCTAGTCGCCAGTCCCTGGCCTATTGAAGGAGTGCTTGGGGTAGTCACGACATGGGCCTTGAGGACGGGTCGTGACAAATTTGTATCAGAGGAGTTTGGTTCTACCGCAGACTCTAATCTTTCTTCTGTATGAAACAATAGTGTTCAGCATATTGGGTGTGGTTATCAGTCCAGGGAGTCCAGTGTTGGTGTGGTGGCCAACATATCCGTACACCAGGACCCTGACTTCTGATTTCCGACTTAATGCACGAAAACATTGATTGCATGTGTATTCAAGTTTTCTTTGTCATTACTTGTGTCATCTCACCAGGTATATAGTTCTGACCTTGGCACACCTGTTTCATTTCAGGATGGATCCATGACGGCAGCCAGCTCGGGTTCCGAGAGTGGAGCGTGATGACAGCCCACCAAGCTACGAGGCCTTGGTGCAGGGATCCTTGTCAGTAGAGGCCCCGGCGGCACCTTTACCCACCGAGCCACCGATGCTACCAGCCCCAGCCGCTGACGATACACGTCTCCTTAGCGCGCTGCACGAGTTTCAACGTCAGCGACCGCCCAGGTTCCGCGGGGAGACAAACCCCTAGGCAGTGTAGGACTGGCTGGAGGCAGTTGTACGGGTTTTTATATTAGTGAGGACACCAGCAGACCTCATGGTGATCCTCGCAGCGAGCCTCCTGCACGTGGCAGCATGCAGATAGTGGAGCTTGATGCTCCAGGTGCATGATGAGACATCTCTCCTATGGACGGACTTTGAGAGAATCTTTCGCTCCGAGTTCGTCCCAGCCAACCTCCGTGCGGTGCGCATCCAAGAGCTGCTACAACTACGGCATGGCAGCATGACGGTTTCCCAGTACTCAACGAGATTTACTGATCTCTCGCGCTACTCCACCGATATGGTAAGGGAACCGTTCTTCCGGGCCTGGACCTTCGAGCAGGGACTGAGGCATGGGATCAGGGCCTCGATGATCTCTCTCAACATTCCGACTCAAGGAGAGGTGTTGGAGAGAGCCCTTCTAGTGGAGAGTTTTCTCGCCGAGCAGGATCCGGTGACAGGGCCCTCCGCAGGACAGCCCGTAGCTGGGTCTTCTGCAGCTGGCAGTAGACAAGTCACGCAGAGGTCCAAACGGGCCAGACCATCAGATGGGTAGTCTCAAGATAAAGATTGGGTTTTGTGGGGCACCCGAAGGAGATCCATCTACACGTGGGGAAATCATTGCTACGCATGCAGCGGGCGAGGTCACATTTCTCGAGACTGCCCGACTCGTCTTACAGATGAGAAGCAGGTGGTAGAAGGACCTCCCAGACAGAGGTTCGGCCACGGAGGTCCGCATGGTGCAGGCAGACGAGGAAGAGGAGCTAGCCGTGTAGCCGATAGTGGGAGACACTTAGAGGTGTTGCCACCACCACCACCAAGGGGTCCACCCCGACCGCAGGGAGTTGGAGGACATGGGAGAGCTCAGCGTCAGGCAGCTGAGGCCTTCGATCATGGAGCTTTGGGAGCAGATGTACAGGAGCGGAACTAGTGGATATGTCCTTTATACTTCTAGTTCCTTGTTGTTGTTGTGTAGTGTCTTTGTATTATGAGCTAAAATAGCAAAAGACGCTTACCTTTGTGATGTTTTCATTCCTGTCCTCTTTCGTGTTGTTGCTAAGAGGTTCCAGTTTAGACTGTTGACTTGACCCTCACTTGTGAGACATCTACTAGAGGAGACCCAGCTACCACACACTGATGCCGACAGTGTGACTCAGCCCTTGGAGGCGAGAGTAATGGTTGGTTCTATTGGTAGTGGCGTCGAGGCTTTACGACGTCATCTTTGGTATGGATTAGTAACATCCATGTCAGGATTGACTATATTAGGCAAAGGAAGTGGTTCATCCAGGGGATGAGACCAGATTTCTCTTATCGGCAAAGAAGAAATCTTAGCAGCACTTGTGGGGCCGAAGATGGTCCAGGCCACAACAATGAAGGTCCTGGTCATCCAGGAGCGGATGAGTATAGCTCATAGCCAACAGAAGTCCTATGCTGACAGGTAGCTGAGGCCACTTGAGTTCGAGGATGGCGACGACATCGTCATGTGGGTCTCACCTCGATGTGGATTACAAAGGTTTGGCCAAGGTGGAAAGTTGTCTCCATGCTTCATCGGACCCTTCCAGGTCCTCAGCAGGATTGGAAAGTTGGATTATCGCCTGTCTCTACCACCACAGTTGCGCCGGGTGCAAGACTTCTTCCATGTATCTCAGCAGAGGAGATACGTGCACGACCCGACGCAAATCTTTGACCATGGAGAGATGGTCTTTGATGATGGGGCGACTTTTGTGGAGGTCCCAGTGGAGATTGAGGATTGACAAGAGCGGGTCCTATGTGGACGATCAATTCCTCTAGTGCGCTTCAGATGGCAGCTCGAAAAGCTCCAGAAGGGCACTTGGGAGCGGGAGGCTCAGATGCGTGCTCAGTACCGCCTTTGTATCCTTATGTTTGTGGTGAATCCTTACGGGGACGTAAAGCCCTCTGGTGGGAGTAATGTAAAGACCAGTAAATTTCAAAGAATTTTTTTTTCTTAATTATCTTTGAATTTTACAAGAACGCAGCTTCTGACGGCACCTTATTCCGAGGCCCGGTGTGCAAAGAATCATTCTCCGATGTTTGGCTCGGGTACGTTCAGTGAACGAACGAGAAGGTTTTTCTAACTTTTGAACCGGTGCCTGGAATCGAATTCTGAGGACATCGATGGAATCACAATGTCGGTATTTTCTTTGAAACGCCTCTTTTGGAGCTGTGTTTTCTCGGTTGCGGTTTTTAATTTTTGGGGTTTTATGTTATGAAATAAATAATGTTGTGCAACAATTTTATATTTATTTCACTTAAAGCCACTAAAAGACCACTTTAAGCTATTTAAGCTCAGTTGAAACGGATAGGGTGCAATCCAAAATATCCTACCCATTTAGTAGGATATTTGTGGGGTGGGGCCCGCACGAGCCCCACCGTTTCTTTCTGGTAAGTAACCCACCCGCAATAACCCCTATTAAATGAAAGTCAACTGACGCGTTTTCTTAAATTCTTAACGCCCCATTTAATTGGGTGGTTAACTTCGTTGAATTAATTGGTCGTTACTTATCTCGTTTTTGTTTTGTTGGCATGTTAATAAAATAAGGCCAACACACCATCCTTTTGAAATTTTGTTTTAAACCTTTGAAAAATCTCTAAAGATCTTCCTCCTTCTTCGCGAAGAACGTGAAGAACGCGAAGAACGCGAAGAATGCCGAACCCGCAGAAATCGAAGACGCGACTCTGTGTGCCGTGACGCCGACGTTTTCTCTCCCGAGACATTCTTCTGCGACATTCCTTCCTCCACAAAAAAAAAATATATGATCATCCGTTAAGGTGAGAGATTGCGGTTCTTTAATTTCATTTGTGGATTATAACTTCAATATGGATTTAATTATTAAAAATAAAATCTGTATGTTCTTGGTCCTCGGAGATCGTCTATGCGACGCCCTTCCACGACGACGTGACGCCCTTCCGCGATGCAACGATTCCCTTGTTCTGTGACGGTCGATTCCGTGAAGAACGCGCGTGCGACGACTTGACGAGGTAGGGGTTTGTCTGTGAAAAAAAATTATATTCCCGTGATTGTTTCTTTCAAAATGAAGAACCTGGTTCATAAGAAAAATTTTAATTTAATAAAATTGTTTTTGATATGTTCTCTATGTGTTGATTATTTCACCTGACTGTTATCATCTAACGTGGAGGGTGCGGGCCCAACAAACAAGGCCCGACAACCCTCCGCCATTCTTCGTTGTTGTGCGGATTTGGCGGGCAATGACAAAGCATGCTGCAGAGGCGTTTTGATGATTCCGCAGTGAGGAACGGATCCCCGGATGAATAGCGGCACAGGAGGGAAGGGAATCGGACTACCAGAGCAACTCTGGTGGCCCGCAGAAGCAACCGGTGGCGTCGGCGGCCGGCGGCGGCGCCGCCCCGGCGCGCCACCGGAAGAAGCCGTCGTGGCTGAAGCCGCGGCGGCGGCAGTGGTGTAACACCACAGGTAAATAAAGAATATGAAATCATTATATTTATACATATTTGTGAAAAAAATATTAATATTACTTTAAAGGGGATGCTATGCTCGATGGCGTACCCAATACGCAACAACGAGTTTCTTGGAAATCTTACGTTGCACTGTAATAATAAAATAAAATTATTTTAAATGGTAGTTAACATGTAGACGTTGTATTGGCAGGAATTTATAGAAATAACTAAAATATTATTATATATGTTTTTAAATGTTGTTACATATATCCAATAAAATATAAAGGCTTAAAATACGGAAAGAATTCAATTTTAGATGTATATGCCCTAGTTTTCACTAAAGGTTCACTTATCGCCTTTTGATGGCGAACCGTCATTAAATATAGTTTTTTTCACTCTTATACACTCTATTGGACCAAATAAAACTCTTCTTAAGAATTGGGACATCAAAATTTACTTTGTGTAAATTTTTGGTATCTTTCCGATAAAGTTCATTTTTTTAATGAATCGTGTAAAATGTTGTATTTTAATTCAAATCCTCCTTTTAATCTAATTTATTTATATGATTATATTATCTCTTGAATTGGGTTTAAAGTGAAATTAGAATATTTTTTTACCATTTAATCCAATAGTGGTCGATATAATTAATTTCACTTTCAAATCGGACTTAAACTAGTGTCAATCTTTTGATATATTTTGTTTCATAAAAACACGCTATTTGTTTTGACAGTGGGAATTAATTATTAAATTAATTAATGCAACTTATATGTTTTTAATTTTTTAAAATAGACATCATTTTTGAATTCGGAATATCAAATATAGCTTAGGGTGAATTTTTGGTAATTTTCTGAAAAACTTCAATTTTTGATGAATAGTGAAACCACTAAGTTGTAATCAAGCAAACTGATTTTTCATTTAAATGAAAGTTTACCACTAATGTGTATTGAATTTTGAAAATCCAACATACATGGTTTTCATTAGTATTTAAATGTGGTTCAATGGGATGAAAATAATTTTTTGGTGAATAGTAATTTTTTTCATTAATCACGATTAGAGGTAATTAGTGTAATTTAAGGTAAAAAAGATATTATAAAAATATGAAAACACCATGAAACTTGTCCTACCCCTATTGGATGAGTCATGGCCGACCAAGACAACCCATGGGTAGATTTAGGGGACCCTATGGAGCCTCTTGGGTGAGATAATGACTTTAATGCCTTTTTTCTAATAAAGGTGAAAATGACACTATCCTAAATTGTTTTACTAAAACAATTTTTATAAGGGGTTATACTAATCATATTTTTGTCTATAAATACTCTTTAGAAAGATAAAAAGATTTCCTACATCAGGATAGTTTTGTTATAATTTTTAGACATTAAATAAATTAATTTAATTATGACATCATGATGATGCAACGATGACCTCACTAATGAACAGTTTAAATAAAATGAAACGATAATATAAAATCTAAGACCTACTCTTGTCCAAAAGCTATTGGATGGGAATATTTAGAAGCCTTATCATCTTATCTTCGAAATATATCATTGTTGGACCGTATAAATTCAAAACACTTTTGAAAATAAAATAATAGTTTCATGATTTCCAAAAGTGCCCCTCCTCTCCTCTTATAAAAGGCCCCCACCTCTACCTCATTTCACACACTCCTAAAGCCTTTGGCTCAAAAATCCCCTGCCCATTTACTCTCTCCACATCCCTCTCCTAATCCTAGAGGATTACCTTTGGGCAGAATCCTTTCAAAGGAAGCCTTTAGGCTCAAATCAAAAGGAGTTACACTTTTAAAGGTAATTCATTCTCTCATGTTCATTTGTTTTATTTTGCTTCTTCAACCCCATAAACTCTTTTTATTTACTTCTTTTGTAACAACAACAGTATATTAAATATACTAGGATTTTTTTTATAAGATTTATTCGAGCAAAACTCTCACACAACTACATCAAATGGTTAAAGAACATACAGTTTCTGTGGATGGCGAAATTCTGCCTCCCGAAATGATGATTGTTCAATACTCATTTAACACCTTCAAAGGTGGCCATTATGATGTCACTATTTTTATATATGATATATAATATTTTTATTCTTTCCTTAAGCTTCTGTATTTTTCATTTATGGCATACCATTATTGCTTCCATTATGGGTAAACACGATATCTTCATTTTAGGAAGTGCGGACTACCGCCCCCTGAAAGTGATTTGATTCGTTAATACCATATGTGGGATGTGTAAAGGATAAAGTTAATGATATTATATATGTTATTATACTGGAATTATAATATACTCTTATATCATTATGATTCCATTCCATAAAATACGAAATAGAAATGGAAGTAGCGTTCATGCGTACGTACGGCTTACCGTCTCAATGAACGGTGCATTTCATTTCTTATCTTAAATGATTATGTAATATTATGAATACATGTATAATCTGGATATATATTATATATATTATATCCAAATAATGAATATAATTCTGGATATAATGAACATTTGACCACACGAACAACATGTAATTGTAAGAAGTCCACTTTCGACTTAAGAACCAAATATCGACAAAACAAACATTATTAACTTAAATGATTAAATAATGTTTATAACATGTAAATAAGTGATATAAAAAGAATAATTAACTAGAAAAAGGTTCTTAATAAAGTTTAAACTAACTCATGTTTATTATTCAGGACGTTAATGAACGATCGAGTCAAGTCGGACCCGAGGTAATGGATCCTACACCTCTCTTTCTTTTTAAGTACACTCTTTTATGTCATTCATTTTAAGATCATCTTTCTTATGATTTGGATGTTATTTTATATTACTCCTACTGTAATTATTATGTTCATATGATGAGAGACCCTATTTTACTCTCATCAATCCATTTTGGATGTTTTGTGTGGCGCCTTAGGCTGCCAAATTTTCGTAAGAGATCTAACCTCTATCTTTCTCTTTATGTACTCTCATTTATGTTACTTCATTTAAGTTACACATTTTTATGATGGGGGTGATCTTTTATATTCCTATTTCTGTAAATTTTATTTTAATGTGATGAGATACCCTATTTGATCTCATCAATCCATTTTTGGAAGTTTTAAGTGGCGTCGTTAGGATGCCGAGTTTTCATAAGGGATTTTTCATCTCACTTTTATTCCCGTGAGAATTATGCTACACTTGCCACAATTTCCTTTGAGTGGTGTATGTACTGCCCATTATTTTATTCATTGTTTAATATACATTATTTTATGAGTATTTACATCAATGTTGTATTGTCCTTCTTTCATGAGGTGTATGTTTTGAAAGATACCCATGTCGGTAAAGGAACCTTTCACCCTCCTATTTTTAAAAGACTTCTTTTGTTGGGTCTTTTAATTTAGATATTTTTATTTAGAGATATGTTATCATATATCCTTATTGATGTAAATTTTTTGTCCATGTGATGAGATACCCTTTCTTTTATCTCTCATCAACTCATTTTGATGTGACGCCATTAGGCTGTCAAGGGAACTTCTTATCCCAATTTCGATTTCATTGGGTTCAACATGTAGTTATTGAATATGTCATCTTTTGAATATGTGTGAATGACCTTTGATTATTTTACACTTAATATCCACTTATATTTGGTTTATTTGTTTTCCACACATAATTATTTAATTGATTTATCCTTAAACCAAGGATACCGTCTTTGTAAGGTACTTCGTCTCAATCTCCATTCATTGAGGCATATTTTCTTTTATACACAACCTTCTTTTATATGGTGTATAAACCCTTTTTAATTTTACATTTATCCAAAAGGAATATTTTTTATATGAAGCGTTTTAATAAATGAAAAAAGGGAATGTTTTTGTCATACGTATGCGGCGACAACAACTTTCCACCTCCGTGACCGTTATTTGAGTTTTGGATTCCTCTACAAGTGATACCTTCTTTTTAAAAGAAAAATAAATACCATGTTTTAATTTTCTTTTATTTTGGTATTGAAAATGGTTTTCATAATGTTATTATATCAATGTGTTGTATTGATATATTGTGATTGAAATGTGGAAATGTTATGTTTCCTTTATGCATGTTTTATGGGATACGATTATGTTGAGGATCTTGGGCATTATTATGAAGACGGGTGGTTCCGTGATAGACTAAGGGCAGGTGAGCCCGATATAGCTCTCCAATGCATTGGGTAACGCGAAGTAGTGAAACATTAGGGTTTCTCCGAAGAGATTTGGGGAATATACTGTGATGGGTATTCCAAAGGTAACCAAGAGGGTTACTCCCTATGTAAGAATGTTATGAATCCCTCAAGTTACCTTTATGTCTTATGATTTCTATGATTTATTCATGATTTTATGAGGTATGTTAAAGTGCCTCTATTTTATCGTTAAAGTATGATTTCATTATTATGTATATATGAACCCATGTTTCCTTTCCATATTATTATAACCCTTACTGAGCTTTTTATGCTCATCCCATGTTTTTGAAATGTTTTTCACAGGTCAAGGGAAAGGTACATGATGTGATGATAGTGTAAAGGATGTGTCAAGAAAGAATCCATGTTTTATTTTAAATATGTTTCCGTTGATGGGAAGAATGAATACTGTATTTTATGTAACCACTTTGTTTAAATGTGGAATGTAATGCAAGTTTCATGATCTAATTCTCTAAAACTCTAATCCTGAAAAGATCCTCAATGTGTAATCTTGTAATAACTCAAGATTATGTAAGGTTTAAGGCCGGGGCCTTATAGTTGGTATCAAAGGTCGGTTTAGACAACTTTAGGGATTAGGAGTTCTTTTGAGACAGATGATTAGTCCCTATATATATTATTTCAGTTAAATCCTTGTTTTATAACTTTTTTTTCAGGTCAAGTGAAGTCGGTTACGAATGGAAGGAGAAGGATCTCAAACGAAATTCCTATCTCTTCCTGATGACATGCTTGCAATAATTATTGCAAAATCATCTTCGGATGATTGTGAAACTTTTTCTAGCATACAACTCACTTGAAAGCAGTTGTTTGAGATATAAAACACCTTCACTATACCTCGTTATCATCGTGGATCATGGGTTGTTTTTAGACAAATACTATTTTCACAATATTCTCATATTTTCAAGAAAGGTAAATATTATCAAGGTATTTTCAAATATTTTACGTTATCACAAGAATTTGAAGAATATTATGATTTTAGAAATGGAGCTAAAGAAGGAGACCCTTGCGCAACCTATTTATATTTTCTTTTAAAATATAGTCTCACATCACATACTTAATGTATTTTAAAAGGACCAATAATAGAAAGTTTCAACTCAATTTCGGTCCGACTATTTTATAGAAATCAGGTTTTATCAGATGTTTTGGAATTATATGTCATACATGATTATTTTCCAAAAATGTTTTTCTGTGAACACCCATAAGACCCATGTTGTATGAGGTGTATTTGGATGGAGGAAGCAAATGATTTTGAAGGATCTATAAATCATTTTTGTAATGCATGGGACTTCTACCTACGTGAGCAAGATGACGATGAAACCGAGTGGACTCCATGATCAAGGTATGATGTTATTCATTTTGGGAATCATTTTATTTTATCTTATGGTTGTGAAATAAGACTTCAAGAATTAAGATGTTGAGATTGTAACTAATTCAGGTGAAAATTAAAGGTATAAGGAAATGATTGAGGTTAAAACATGTTAGGGTTATTTTTGGAGTTTTATAAAAAGGACAACACGCAGACCGTGTGACAACCCGTCGCGTCGGAAAAAGCTGCGGGAATCAAACCCACAACCAAAGTGCAACTTGTATTTATCGCTTACCACTGGACTACATGAAGTCCCTGGTTAGTTTGACTGATTCTTTTTAGTTATATGATTTTATGAATTAATAGTAAGTTGATTTTGGGTTAGTTATGAAAATGATTAACCTATCATGGATGATATGTGATTAGGTTAACTACTTTTCAATACGAGACTTTAGGAGCAACGTATGTTGTTTGGAGATAAATGTTACGATTTAACTTGGAAGACTATGTGACTAAATCCTTCAAATATTTGGGTTTCAATCTTAGTTTAGTTTAGTTTGAAGAATTTTTTTGGAAAAATTGTTTATCGGATGGTCCTCATTGAACTTTGGGTTTTGTTGGAAAAAATTTGGAGATTTGGAATATATTTTCTTTTTATAAGTGGTTATCCTTTTCTGGATAATCTGATCTTGTACTAGCCTTTTTGGTTTTGGTTTTTGTCTAAATACATGGGAAGTATATAGTTCTCTTTTGTGGATTAGGTGATTCTCTAAAAGTTGATTATAGTACTCTTAATCTGAACAAGTCTTCCTAAATACTCGTCTTTTTGAGAAAATATGAGTTTGTGTAAAAGATGAAAGTCAACATGATAAGTGATTATGTTTCCCTATGAATAAATTACTCAATAAAAAGTAACATAAAACAAAAATGTTGTCTATTAACGTTTCCTACTGGGGAATCGAATACTGTTTAACCCATCACAAGTTTGTGATTTTCTTGTGGTTAACTTTCTCCTAAACATGTTTTCTATCACTCTCCATCAGAACATGACCCTATGTTTTCTCCTCCATGTCCATATTTTTTTACATGGAATCCTAGTATGGGTTAACTCGGGAGACCTCTGTACTTATCTTTCTTTATTTTAAAGTGATTGTTTTACCGACTCTTGTTCCGATTTGGGACTTTCAAGGATGTTACCAAGTCAAATTTTAAAATTGCGAGGGCGCAATTCCCAAAAGGGGGGAAGGATGTAACACCCCAGGTAAATAAATAATATGACATCTTTATATTTATCCATATTTGTGAATCAAATATTAATATTACTTTAAAAGGGATGCTATGCTCGATGGCGTACCCAATACGCAACAACGGGTTTCTTGGGAATCTTACGTTGCACTCTAATAATAAAATAATATTATTTTAAATGGTAGTTAACATGTAGCCGTTGTATTGGAAAGAATGGATATAAATAACTAAAATATTATTATATATGTTTTTAAATGTTTTTACATATATCCAATAAAAGATAAAGGCTTAAAATACAGAAAGAATTAAATTTTAGGCGTATATGCCCTAGTTTTCACTAAAGGTTCACTGATCACCTTTTGATGGCGAACCGTCATTAAATATAGTTTTTTTTTCACTCTTATACATTCTATTGGACCAAATAAAACTCTTCTTAAGAATCGGGACATCAAAATTTACTTTGTGTAAATTTTTGTTATCTTTCTGATAAAGTTCATTTTTTTAATGAATAGTGTAAAATGTTGTATTTTAATTCAAAACCTCCTTTTAATATAATTTATTTATATGATTAGATTATTTTTTAATTGGATTTAAAGTTAAATTAGAATATATTTTTACCATTTAATCCTATAGTGGTCGATGGAATTAATTTCACTTTCAAATCGGACTTAAACTAGGGTCAATCTTTTGATACATTTTGTTTCATAAAAACACGCTATTTGTTTTGAGAGAGGGAATTAATTACTAAATTAATTAATGCAACTTATATGTTTTGAATTTTTTAAAATAGACATCATTTTTAAATTCGGAATATCAAATATAGCTTAGGGTGAATTTTTGGTAATTTTCTGAAAAACTTCAATTTTTGATGAATAGTGAAACCACTAAGTGGTAATCAAGCAAACTGATTTTTCAGTTAAATGAAAGTTTACCACTAATGTGTATTGAATTTTGAAAATCTGACATACATGGTTGTCATTAGTATGTAAAATGTGGTTCAATGGGATGAAAATAATTTTTTGGTGAATAGTAATTTTTTTCATTAATCGCGATTAGAGGTAATTAGTGTAATTTAAGGTAAAATTGATATTATAAAAATATAAAAACACCATGAAACTTGTCCTACCCCTATTGGATAAGTCATGGCCTACCATGAAAACCCATGGGTCGATTTAGGGGACCCTGTGGAGCCTCTTGGGTGAGATAATGACTTTAATGCCATTTTTTAATAAAGGTGAAAATGACACTAACATAAATTGTTTTACTAAAACTTTTTTTATAAGGGGTTATGCTAATAATATTTTTGTATATAAATACTATTTGGAAAGATAAAAAGATTTCCTACATCAGGATATTTTTTTTATAATTTTTAGACATTAAATAAATTAATTTAATTATGACATCATGATGATGCAATGATGACCTCATTAATGAACAGTTTAAATAAAATGAAACGATAATATAAAATCTAAGACCTACACTTGTCCAAAAACTATTGGATGGGAATATTTCGAAGCCTTAGCATCTTATATTTGAAATATATCAATGTGGGACCTTATAAATTCGAAACACTTTTGAAAATAAAATAATAGTTTCCTGATTTCCAAAAGTGCCCCTCCTCTCCTCTTATAAAAGGCCCCCACCTCTACCTCATTTCACACACTCCTCAAGCCTTTGGCTCGGCCATCCCATGCCCATTTACTCTCTACAAATCCCTATACTCATCCTAGAGGATTCCCGTTGGGCAGAATCCTTTCAAAGAAATCCTTATGGCTCAAATCAAAAGGAGTTACACTTTTAAAGGTAATTCATTCTCTCATGTTCATTTGTTTTATTTTGCTTCTCCAAACCCCTAAACTCTTTTTATTTACTTCTTTTTTAACAAAACCAGTATATTCAATATAATAGGATGTTGTTATAAGATTTATTCGAGCTACAATCTCACAAAACTACATCAAATGGTTAAAGAACATACGGTTTCCGTGGATGGCGAAATTCTGCCTCCCGAAACGATGATTGTTCAATACTCATTTCACACCTTCAAAGGTAGCCATTATGATGTCAATATTTTTATATATTATATATAATATGTTTATTATTTCATTAAGATTCTGTATTTTTCATTTATGGAATACCATTATTGCTTCCATTATGGGTAAACACGATATCTTCATTTTAGGAAGTGCGGACTACCGCCCCCTGAAAGTGATTTGATTCCTTAATACCATATGTGGGATGTGTAAAGGATAAAGTTAATGATATTATATATTTTATTATACTGGAATTATAATATACTCTTATATCATTATGATTCCATTCCAGAAAATATGAAATAGAAATTGAAGTAGCGTTCATGCGTACGTACGACTTACCGTCTCCATGAACGGTGCATTTAATTTCATACCTCTAAATGATTATGTAATATTATAAATACATGTATATTATGGATATATATTATATATATGATATCCAAATCATGAATATAATTCTGGATATAATGAACATTTGACCACACGAACAACATGTAATTGTAGGAAGTCCACTTTCGACTTAAGAACCAAATATCGACAAAACAAACATTATTAACTTAAATGATTAAAAAATGTTTATAAAATGGCATTAAGTGATCTAAAAAGAATAATGAACTAGAAAAATGTTCTTAATAAAGTGTAAATTAACTCATGTTTATTATTCAGGATGTTAAAAAACGATCGAGTCAAGTTGGACCCGAGGTAAGGGATCCTACACCTCTCTTTCTTTTTAAGTACACTCTTTTATGTAATTCCTTTTAATCTAATATTTATTATGATTGGGATGTTATTTTATATTACTCTTACTATAATTATTATGTTCATATGATGAGAGACCCTATTTTCCACTCTTAAATCCATTTTGGAAGTTTTGAGTGGCGCCGTTAGGCTGCCGAATTTTCTTAAGAGATCTAACCTCTCTCTTTCTCTTTAAGTACTCTCCTTTATGTCACTTCTTTTAAGCTCCAATTTTTTATGATGGGGGATGTTCTTTTATATTCCTCTTTCTGTAAATTTTATTTTAATGTGATGAGATACCCTATTTGATCTCATCAATCCATTTTTGGAAGTTTTAAGTGGCGTCGTTAGGCTGCTGAGTTTTCATAAGGGATTTTTCATCTCACTTTTATTCCCATGAGATTTATGCTACACTTGCCACAATTTCCTTTGAGTTGTGTATGTAATGCCCATTATTTTATTCATTGTGTAATATACTCTCTTTTATGAGTATTTAAATCAATGTTGTATTGTCCTTCTTTCACGAGGTGTATGTTTCGAAAGATACCCATGTCGGTAAGGGAACCTTTCACCCTCCTCTTTTTAAAAGACTTCTTTTGTTGGGTCATTTAATTTACATATTTTTATGTTAGGATATGTTCTCATATATCCTTATTGTTGTAAATTTTATGTCCATGTGATGAGATACCCTTTCTTTTATCTCTCATCGTCTCATTTTGATGTGACGCCGTTAGGCTGTCAAGGGAACTTCTTATCCCAATTTCGATTTCTTTGGGTTCAACATGTAGTTATTGAATATGTCAGATTTTGAATATGTGTGAATGAACTTTGATTATTTTACACTTAATATCCACTTATATTTGGTGTATTCGTTTGTCACACATAATTATTTAATTGATTTATCCTTAAACCAAGGATACCATCTTTGTAAGGGACTTCGTCTCAATCTCCATTCATTGAGGCATATTTTATTTTATACACAACCTTCTTTTATACAGTGTATAAAACCCTTTGACTTTTACGTTTATCCAAAAGGAATATTTTTTATACGATGCGTTTTACTAAACGACAAAAGGGAATGTTTTTGTCGTACGTATGCGTCGACAATGACTTCTCCACCGCCGTGACCGTTATTTGAGTTTCAGTTTCCTCTACAAGCCATACCTTCTTTTTAAAAGAAAAATAAATACAATGTTTTAATTTTCTTTTATTTTGGTATTGAAAATGGTTTTCGTAATGTTTTTATATCAATGTGTTTTATTGATATATTGTGAATGAAATGTGGAAATGTTATGTTTCCTTTATGCATGTTTTATGGGATACGATTATGTTGAGGATCTTGGGCATTATTATGAAGACGGGTGGTTCTGTGATAGACTAAGGGCTGGTGAGCCCGATATAGCTCTCCAATACATTGGGTAACGTGAAGGAGTGAAACGTTAAGGTTTCTCCGAAAAGATTTAGGGAATATGATGTGATGGGTATTCCAAACGTAACCAAGAGGGTTACTCCCTACGTAAGAATGTTATGAATATCTCAAGTTACCTTTATGCCTTATGATTTCTATGATTTATTCATGATTTTATGAGATATGTTAAAGTGCCTCTGTTTTATGGTTAAAGTATGATTTCATTATTATGTATATATGAAACCATGTTTCCTTTCCATATTTTTATAACCCTTACTGAGCTTTTTATGCTCATCCCATGTTTTTGAAATGTTTTTCACAGGTCGAGGGAAAGGTACCTGATGTGATGATAGTGTCAAGGATGTGTCAAGAAAGAATCCATGTTTTATTTTAAATATGTTTCCGATGATGGGAAGAATGAATACTTTATTTTATGTAACCACTTTGTTTAAATGTGGAATGTAATGCAAGTTTAATGATATAATTCTCTAAAATTCTAAACCGGAAAAGATCCTCAATGTGTAATCTTGTAATAACTCAAGATTAAGTATGGTTTAAGGCCAGGGCCTTATAAGCGGCGCCAGTGGACCCGCGGCCACGCAGGTCCGGCGCACTCGGGAAGCGGCATCGCCGCGTCCGTTGACCAGGTCGGCCCCCCGCGGGGGCCGCGGGGTTGTCACGCGGGGGCAGCCTGCCCCCCGCATTTGCTCGGCCGCTCGGCCGAGCCGAGCCGGACCGGACCGGGTCCAGCCGGGTTGGACCAGGTTGGGTCGACCCGGTTCGGCCGACTCGGGGGGGGGTCGGGTCGGGGCGGGCCGGGCCCAGACCCCCCCATCTTCGGACCGTTTTCGGTCTTTTTACCGGTAACATGAGCTACGGGCCTCCGAACGACGCATCGTCAGCGGCGATACGATCCTTGGATTGAGACGGTCGTTTCAGTATATCACACTCAAGGTTTCGGAAAACTTTGGGTTCGGCCGGGTTAGTTCATTCACAAAACCAACCGGGCCCTCGGAGCGGAAATGCTCATATCTTGAGCTTTGGACGTCCGATTGACGTGCCGTCAACTTCATTGAGTTCCTATAAGTGAGACGGATCTTTTGGCATACTACGCCCGAGGTTTGGACGCATGTGGAGTACGGTCGGGTTGGTATTGCCTTAAAAACCAACCAGGCCCCTCAGACGAAAAAGCCAATAACTCTCAGACCAGGCGTCTGATTGACGCGCCGTCTGCGATGTTGAGTTCCTGCTGATGATACGGAACTTCTGGATACATCATCTCTGTACATTGTGTCAGTTGATGAATCAGCCTCTCGGCTCGTGGAGCGGACCCTCCCGAACGAGCTTACTGTGTGCGGGAACCCTAGTGCTGGCTGTGACTTCGACGATGACGATTGTGCAGAGATCCTCAGTGGACTGCGACGATGAAGAGTGCTGGTCTTATATCCTATGTGGGTCCGAGCCATGCTGGACTTGTATCCTTTGTGGGTCCCATCTTAGATGATTCAGTGCTGGTCTTGGATCTTATGTGGGTCCCGACATAGATGAATCAATGAAGAGTGCTGGTCTTGTATCCTTTGTGCGTCCCAGCCATGCTGGTCTTGTATCCTTTGTGGGTCCCAGCATAGATGATTCAATGCTGGTCTTGTATCCTATGTGGGTCCAAGCATAGATGAATCAATGAAGAGTGCTGGTCTTGTATCCTATGTGGGTCCCAGCCATGCTGGTCTTATATCTTTTGTGGGTCCCATCTTAGATGATTCCGTGCTGGTCGTGTATCCTATGTGGGTCCCAACATAGATTTATCAATGAAGAGTGCTGGTCTTGTATCCTATGTGGGTCCCAGCCATGCTGGTCTTGTATCCTTTGTGGGTCCCAGCTTAGATGATTCAGTGCTGGTCTTATATCCGATGTGGGTCCCAGCATAGATAAATCAATGAAGAGTGCTGGTCTTGTATCCTATGTGGGTCCCAGCCATGCCGGCCTTGTATCCTTTGTGGGTCCCAGCTTAGATGATTCAGTGCTGGTATTGTATCCTATGTGGGTCCCAGCATAGATGAATCAATGAAGAGTGCTGGTCTTGTATCCTATGTGGGTCCCAGCTGTGCTAGTCTTGTATCCTATGTGGGTCTCATCTTAGATGATTCAGTGCTAGTCTTGTATCCTATGTGGGTCCCAGCATAGATGAATCAATGAAGATAGCTGGTCTTGTATCCTCAGTGGGTCCCAGCTTAGATGATTCAGTATCTATATCTGATCATCCCTTTCACCTTTTTGACTAAGTATACCTGTGTGAGCTGAATCTTGTTTTGAACTATCCTGTGTGGATTTATTGTTTGTTCTCCTTTGTGGATTGTGTTGAACTATCCTCTGTAGATTTACTGTTTACTCTCCTTTATGGATTGTGTTGAACTATCCTGTGTGGATTTACTGTTTACTCTCCTTATGGATTGTGTTGAACTATCCTGTGTGGATTTACTGTTTACTCTCCTTTGTGGATTGTGTTGAACTATCCTGTGTGGATTTACTGTTTACTCTCCTTTGTGGATTGTGTTGAGCTATCCTATGAGGATTACTTTTTCTCTCCTTCGTGGATTGTATTGTGCTACTATGTGTGAGTATATGTTTTTCTTTCCTGTGTGGACTGGGTTGTGGTTGGGCTCATATGTTGGAGCCGAACGGAATTGATGACTTATGTATATTTATAGGCATAAACCTAAGCAGTGTCTGTTGTTACTTCGTGATTGTATCTTTCCTTTGTAGATTTCGGGAGACCTTCGGGGGTCTCAGGGTCCCTACTGAGTAGCTTATACTCAACCCTGCACGGGCTATGCCCGCACTTCGTTGTGTTGGTTGCAGACGACGGACAGCGCTGATCGTGGTGGAGGCTTGCGGAGCAGGACGGTACCTGGAGGTGGACCACTGGGTGGGACGTACTCAGAGCAGACGGTTGGACGGAGGAGATGTGGAGGCTATTTGTGCTCTCCCTTCAGGTGGGACTTCCAGAGGACGGCTCGACGCTGCGACTTTTCTTTTCAGTTGCTGTTTTTCCCTTTCAGTTGTACTTTACAGTTGGGCTTGTATTTCCAGCCCCTTTTACTTTCAGTAGAGCTTGTTACAGTTTTTACATAGTGTTTACTCTTTCCGCTTGCTTACTCTGTGATGGTTGTTTACTTTACAAAGTCAATGCCTTCCCTATTTTTCAGGATTTACGCCTTGGTGCTAGTCGCCAGCCCCTGGACTATGGAAGGCGGGATTGGGGTAGTCACGACACGGGCCTCGAGGACGGGTCGTGACAAATTGGTATCAGAGGAGTTTGGTTCTACCACAGACTCTAATCGTTCTTCTATGTGAAGCAATAGTTTTAAACGTATTGGGTGTGGTTATCAGAAAAGGGAGTCCAGTGTTGGTGTGGTGGCCGACGTATCCGTAAACCTGGACCCTGACTTCTGATTTCCGACTTAATGCACGAAAACATTGATTTCATGTGTGTTCGAGTTTTCTTTGTGATTACTTGTGTCAGCTCACCAGGTATACAGTTCTGACCTTGGCGCACCTGTTTCTTTTCAGGATGGCCCCACGACGGCAGCCATCTAGGGTTCGGAGAGTGGAGCATGATGACAGCCCACCGAGCGACGAGGCCTCAGTGCATGGCTCTTTGTCAGCAGAGGCACCGGCGGTACCTTTACCCACCAAGCCACCGATGCTACCCGCCCCAACCGCTGACGATACATGTCGCCTTAGCGCGCTGCACGAGTTTCAGCGTCAGCAACCGCCCAGGTTCTGCGGGGAGACGAACCCCCAGGCAGCGGAGGACTGGCTGGAGGCTGTTGTACGAGTTTTTAGATTAGTGAGGACACCAACAGACCTCATGGTGATCCTCGCCGCGAGCCTCCTGCAAACGACAGCAGGCAGATGGTGGAGCTTGATGCTCCAGGTGCATGACGAGACATCTCTCCTCTGGACGGACTTTGAGAGAATCGTTCGCTCCGAGTTCGTCCCATCCAAACTCCGTGTGGTGTGCATCCAAGAGCTGCTACAGCTACGGCAGGGCAGCATGACAGTTGCCCAGTACTTGGCGAGATTTACTGATCTCTCGCACTACTCCACCGATATGGTACGAGATCCGTTCTTCCGGGCCCAGACCTTCTAGTAGAGACTGAGGCATGAGACCAGGGCCTCGATGATCTCCCTCAACATTCCGGCTCAGGCAGAGGTGTTGGAGAGAGCCCTTCTAGTGGAGAGTTTTCTCACCGAGCAGGCTCCAGTGACAGGGCCCTCCGCAGGACAGCCTGTAGCAGGGTCTTCTGCAGCTGGCAGTAGATTGGAGATGCAGAGGTCCAAACGGGCCAGACCATCATATGGGCAGTCTCAGGATGAAGATTCGATTGTGCGGGGCACCCGAAGGAGAGTCAGCTACACGCGGGGCAAGCATTGTTACGCATGCAGCAGGCGAGGTCACATGGCTCGAGACTGCCCGACTTGTCTTACAGATGAGCAGCAGGTGGTAGAGGGACCTCCCAGATAAGGGTTCGGCCACGGAGGTCCGCAGGGTGCAGGAAGACGAGGTAGAGGAACTGGCCGAGTAGCCAATGGTGGGGGACACTTAGAGGTGTTTCCACCACCACCACCAGGAGGTCCACCCCGACCGTAGGGAGTTGGTGGATATGCGAGAGCTCAGCTTCAGCCAGCTGAGGCCTTCGATCATGGAGCTCTGGGAGTAGATGGATAGGATCAGAACTAGTGGATACGTCCATTGTACTTCTAGTTCCTTGTTGTTGTTATGTAGTGTCTTTGTATTATGAGCTGCAATAGTAAAAGATTCTTACCTTTGTGATGTTTTCATTACTGTCCTCTTTCGTGGTGTTTCTAAGAGGTTCCAGTTTAGACTGTTTACTTAACCCTCACTTGTGAGACCACTATTGCAGAAAATGTTTTTTATGTCGGTTATTTTTAATTTTTTACGTTGGTTTCTAGCTGACGTTAATACGTGCGACGTTATAAATATGGTTTTTCACGTCGGTTATTTAAAAACCGACGTCAAAAACATAAAATCGCGATGTTTATCATGTCGGTTATTTTAGAACCGACGTGATAAAGGGCCTGGAGAATGGTTTATCACGTCGGTTATTGAATAACCGACGTGATAAACGGCCTGGACAATGTTTTATCACGTCGGTTTATAAACAACCGATGTGATAAAAAGGGGCGAGGGGGTTTATCACATCGGTTCATATAGAACTGACGTGATAAACTAGTGTGAGGGCGGTTTATCACGTCCGTTCTATAAGAACCGACGTGATAACCCGGGCTGAGCGTGGTTTATCACGACGGTTCATATAAAACCGACATGAAAAACTGGGGGAGGGGGGTTTATCACGTCGGTTATTATATAACCTCCATGATAAACTAGAGGGAGGCGGTTTATCACGTCGGTTATTTAATAACCGACGTGATAAACCATTGTCCAGGCAGTTTAGCACGTCGTTTATTCAATAACCGACATGATAAACCATTCTCCAGGCCCTTTATCACGTCAGTTATTAAATAACCGACATGATAAACCATTCTCCAGGCCTTTTATCATGTCGGTTATTAAATAACCGATGTGATAAACCATTCTGCGGACCTTTTATCACGTCGGTTATAAAATAACCGACGTGATAAACCCAATTTTTTTTAAACAGAATGCAGTGGTCTTCTCTCCACCAGAATCAACCAGAAAACAAATCAAGAAATCATACCACAAAAACAGAAGTACATCAAAATTAAGCATGTACATAGATAACATATAAAACGTACCCACTAGACAGTATCCACCCTCATTTATACCCCATGGACAGCCCTCCCCCACCCTGTTGGAGCCCTCACCCTCATGTATACCCCCTGGACAGCCCTCCCCCACCCCGTTGGAGCTCCCACCCTCATGTATACCCCTTGGACAACCCTCCCCCACCCCATTGGAGCCCCCACCACACTCCTGGACTGCCCCCCGACCCCCCGACCCCCGGACACCACCAAACACCCCTCGACAAACCCCCACCCGCCTGAACAGCACCTCCTCACCCCCTCACCCCACTTGACAGCCCCCACCACACCCCTGGACAGCCCCAAACACCCCTGGACAACCCCCCCCCCCACCCCTGGACAGCACTCCCACACCCCTGGACCGGCTTCCCACACCCCTGGACATCCCTGCCACCCCCCAAGACTGTCCCCCCACCCCACCGGACAGCCCTCCCAGATCGCTGGAAACCCCCAACCCCACTGAACACACCCCCACACCCTTGGAACCCCTCCCCCACAGACCCAAATCCATACCAGAAGAACCATCAAAAGTAGACCAAAACAAGAAGTAGAGAAAAATTAAACATTCACATATATAACATTCAAAAATTACACTGTCAACTTCAAAAAAAACTAAATCAAACCTAAAAAACTACCAAATACACAATTAAAACAACAATATTCAAAATTACATTTTACATTACAAACAACTAAAATTCAATCAAACCTGTAAAATAATTTGAACACTCCACTAGTACGTGTTTGATGTCTTCAGCAGTATAAGGTTGAGGTTCATCAAAAAGATACAAATGAAAAAGAAGATAGTTAACTTGTATAATGAATAAATCAAATTGAAATATTATGGCAATGTTTAAGAGGAAATCGTACCAGGTCAAAATTCACAACTGTCCCAGTTGTTATTATTTCATACATAAATCTTTACATATAATATCCGCATTCGATGAAGCCTTGTTGTTCATGAAAATAATGTTTTGAATGAGTGTAAATTCAATATATTATTTTTATGTAATAAATCAAAAAGTACAAATTAAAAATGGAAATTTACCTTCGCATTTACATATTTTATCTTTGAATTTCTTTTCATTGTGTTTTTTAGAAAGTAGACCCATGCACTGTTAGAAAATAATACGAATGGGGTAAATTTAAAATTCATTATAATATATAAAACTATTGTGAAATTGAAACATAATTTTCCAATATATTCTTAAAACGTTCCCACACATCACCAAGAATAGAGCATATCCAATAAAGAGCTTTCTCCCTTGGGCAAAAAATCCCTAACATCCAATGATCACTGATAAAAGGAAATTTAATGTTAGTGATTTTTTATGTTAAAATATAATTAACCCTTTGAGAGAAATGTGTTTCATACCTCTCACAAAAAGGCATCATCCAACATTGTCTGATTATATTCTTTTCAAATCTTTCAGCAATATAAACCATTCTCTGTTCCTCAGTCAATGCACATGCTTCAGGGGAAATCAATTGCGTGTCCAAGAATCCATATAATTCTATCAATTCATTCCTCTCAAAAATTTTATAAAGGTACCTAATAAAAAACATATATAAGTATACATTTTTAATAAATATAATGGAGGGAAAAGGTGTTAAGACTTACATGGAAAAAATTTGCACCACGTTGATGCCCAACTTATCTCCAGTAACAAGCTCCATGATATCAGATTTTGTAATCCCCACACTTATTTCACGTCCATAAACATGAGATTCCATTGGAAACTCATAAAAACCCAACAACAAATGTGAATATCTGGACAATCTGTCAAGACCACTGGAATCTGTATCTGATGTCATAGCCTGTTGTCTTTGTTGTTTTCTATACAGTATTTCCTTACCTTTGAAGTATTCCTGTGAAAAAAAATTGAGAAATATTTTAGTTTTCAAATGATAAAACAACTTTAATAAAAAAATAAAATAAAATATATAACATTCATACCTCTATGGTAATGAGTCGAAGAAGTCTGGACGGCCAAACTAAAAAATGGCTGATACTCTGTCCAACTGTCGCCACCTCATCTGTAGGTATTGGTACCCTAGCTGATCTATCTATAATATCCTGTACAGTGACCCTCTGATTCTTTAACTCTAATTGTTGATGATGAACTGTATCTCTTATACAATATACCAACCTGTATGCTACTATATGATGTTGAGAATCATCAACATAAAACTCGCAATATGTAGGAAGCTGCGGTGGAGGAGTAGGATAAAAAATGGGGTCCGCAGGCTGAGGTGGGGGAGTGGGAGCTACTGACAGATGTGGAGGATAAATAATGGGGTCTGCAGGGGGAGGTGGAGGAGTGGGAGCTGCAGTCTGAAATTGTCTTTGCACTTCTGCAATCATAGACTGCACCGACTCTCTAATCGTGTCATCCATTGTCTCATTAATATTTTGATCTTCAACCTCCAAGGATTCTATTTTTTTATAAACCCCCTCAATGTTAGAAGTTGAATAACGTGGAAACACTTTTCTTACCGATACACCTTCCAGATATCCTCTTACACGACCAGTATGTTCGGGCCTTCCCAATGCTGCAAATAAAATATCTTCCCTCCCAGTAGCTGTAAATGGCCCCTCTGAACTCTGCTCCTCAAGAGAGTCCTGTATTAATTAATTAAACATTTCTGTAATGATTGAAACTTATATGATGAAAAAATTTAACTTAAATAAATTAAATAGATATCTTACAATACTCTTAGCTACGATTCTCGATTCTTCCGAAAGATATTGCCCTTTTTTCCCTTCCGAGCTCTCTTCCATTTTTCATGTCTAGATAGAGGGGATGGAGGGGCCACCTATCCAGAGCTTGAAGACTCAGCTCTTTGTTGTTGAAATTTTTCTGCCATCATTTTTTCTTCCAATAATGTATACCATCCCCGAGATATACTATGAAGGTATACATTTTTAGATTGGATCTCTTGATGAGCATTCCTTGTTTGCTGTAATTTAAGAATAAGAAATCATTAACAAAACATTAATAAAATAATTTATATAAGAAAGTTTATAAAAGTTTACATTGCCCTTACCAGAAATGACTCTTTTTTCTACTTTCAAAAAACTGTCTCCATGTGTCTTCATCTATAAAAGGATATATACGACATGGATTGTCATGAATCCTATGACCATAAATGAAATCAGATGAGAGGGTTGATTTTAAATCCCTCCATCTCCTGGAAGCCAATGATAAGCTTTTCTTCCTGACTCCTCCAGTGTCAGGAATATCAAATGTCATCTGATAAAGAAGAGGTTAAACATATTATATATACTAGGAACATTAAAATAATGGTCAAACAATGACAATAGATCTTATCAAAATCGTCTCCCACAACTGAGAGATAATCGCTTTATCCACACCTCTTTAATTATCATACATAATGCTTACTTTGGTCTTAGCCTGAGTTGCAAAAAAACTCTTAAAATCATTGGCATTCAGACCTCTAGGAATATCATTATCATCAAACTCAACTACTATCCTCTGATCCTTCGTATGGGCAAGTGATAATTTTGGTAAACGTGTACACCCACGTTTACCATCCTTTGAACTCTTTGTCGTAATAGGATCATGTGAATGTTCATCCCCAGAGGTATGACCAGCAATATGCTCCTCTCCAGAATCATGTGGTTGATCATCTGAATGATCTGTCATTATCCTTCAAATCAAAAAAAAAATCGTCAGTTCACAAATATACAAATTCAAATATTTTAATACTACTGTTATCAGAAAATAGAAAAGTGTACTTAGATACATAATAGTAAACATTGGTAATATGGTATTCATGTTAAACAATGGTAAAGATGGAAATGATGGTCAAGATGGTCAAGATGGTAAAAATGGAAAAAATGGTAAACCTGGTAAACATTATAAACATGGTAAAGTAATTGTCAGTGAACAAATATACAAATTCAAATATTTTAATACTACTGTAATCAGAAAATAGAAAAGTGTACTAAGTTACATAATTGTAAACATTGGTAACATGGTAAGCATGTTAAACAATGGTAAAGATGGCAATGATGGTCAAGATGGTCAAGATGGTAAAAATGGTAAAAATGGTAAACCTGGTAAACATTGTAAACATGGTAAAGTAATTGTTAGTGAACAAAAATAAGCATTTTAAAATTCATGTAATGGTTATAAACATGATAAAGTAAACTAAACAAACTTAAAACAAACAAAAACATGTACTTATTTTATTTTAAAAAATGTTTTAATAAATAAAAAACTTACAAAATCTAACATTTAAGGAAAAAATAAATGTAAACAAGAAATAAACATATGTTACCTGTAATTTTAGGAATGTACAGATGGATTGTTTTCCCAAATTCCTTTGTCGTGATCGTTCCTTATGGCACAAACTATGTATTCAACATGATCTTCATTATGTTCTGTTAATATTTCCATGGAAGTAGGGATCTCACATAAATCAGCATATTCATCAAGTTCATCCTCACCAACATATTTTTTCCCTTGTAAAACAACAGCCCACTGCATATCTGATTGATCTACTACATAAAAAATTTGTTTTTCATGTGTTTCCATTATAAAATAATTAGCTGTGTCTTCCAATCTATTCAGATTAACAAGTGTCATTCCAAATTCATCGTGTGTGACACTGTTGTTACCGTTAAACCATTTACAGTTAAAAATGGGAACTTTATTTGTAAATTAATCAACCTCCCATATGTCTTCAATCACTCCATAATATGCATTTGATGTAGAAATTGGGTTTTTGTACTTATCACTTGAAAAATTCATTGCTTCTGCAAACACCAACACACCATTATTCTGAACTGCACTTCTGTTGTCCTGAGCTTTTGTATGAAATTTATAACCATTAATGTCATAACCAGACCATGTTATCACATTTAAACATGGACCACCCACTATCCATTTTAATGTCTCTGATACATCTGATCTACCAAGCAAAGTCTTTTTAATCCATGACAAAAAAGTTTTGTTGTGCTCATTCAAAATCAACATTTCTTTCTTCTTTGGATGACATTGTTTCAACTCATTAATATGCAATGTGATATACGGTTGAGCATCAACTATGTTATTCAAGATGTATGATTCTAACTTCTTCATCTGTTCAGCTGACAATGATTTGAATTTCAAGCCGCGAATCCCCTTTCCCTCATTATTAACTCGTTCATGGAGAGATGGAGGCAAACCTATATGTTGCGTCACAGCCAAGTAGCTCGTACAAAACTCTGCTACCTCCTCAAAAATATACTTTTCAATAATGGAGGCTTTAGGTCGATATAGATTTTTAACATACCCCTTTAATATTTTCATATACCTTTCAAATGGATACATCCAATGAAGATATACAGGTCCACAATGCTTTATTTCTCGAACCATATGAATCATTAAATGAACCATTATATCAAAAAAAGTTGGAGGAAAATACATTTCCAATTGACAAAGTATAAACATTGCATCCTTTTCCAAAATGTTCAAAGCATTCACATCAATCACCTTGTTACAAATTGAATTGAAAAAATAACACAACTTCATTATAGTCTTTCGGACACGAATGGGCAATATTCCACGCAATGCAACTGGTAGAATTTGTTGCATCATGACGTGACAATCATGTGATTTAATACCTATTACCTTCAAGTCCTTCAACGAGACAAAATTTTTTACATTAGAAGAATAACCTTGAGGCACTTTGGTATCATGAAGACACTGACAGAAGCTAATTTTATCCCTCTTCGATAATGTATGACAAGCCGGGGGAAGAAATGTTCGTCTTCCTTTAGGAGTGGGAGCTAACTCCAAATGTATTCCCATTGATCGTAAGTCTAATATTGCATTCAACCCATCTTTAGTCTTTCCTTTAATATCTAACAATGTTCCAATCAAATAATCACAGATATTCTTCTCCACGTGAATGAAATCAATATTATGTTAAACTTCATGATACCTCCAATATGGTAGCTCAAAAAAATTGACCTTTTCTTCCAAATATGTCTATCATTACCAGATTTCTTTGTCTTTCCCAATGTCACGTCAAGGTTTTTCAACCTCTCAAAATACAGATCAGGGGATAAAGGTTTTGGAGCAGTATCAAATTCTTGTGAGCGATTGAATTCCTTTTTTAGTCTTCTATAAGGGTTTTCCATAGGCAAAAACCTTCGATGACCCATGTACACTGTTTTCCTCCCATGATGAAATTGACAATAGGACGTCTGTTGTTCACAAATTGGACATGCTTTATGCCCTTTAACACTGTATCCAGACAAATTTCCATACGCTAGGAAGTGATTTATAGTGAACAAAAGCACTGCATGTAGTTGAAAATATTCCATTTTATAAGAATCGTACACCCTAATTCCATCAGCCCATAACAGTTTCAAATCATCAATCAATGGTGACAAGTAAACATCAATATCATTACCCGGTTGCTTTGGACCAGAGATCATTATACTCAACATGACATATTTGCGCTTCATACAAACATCAAGAGAGAAGTTGTAGATTAACAATAAAATATGCCATGAGCTATGTGTGCTACTGAGTGTTCAGTATGGATTCATTCCATCTGTGCACAACCCTAGTCTGAGATTTCTAATTTCATTTCCAAATGTAGAATACTGCGCATCAATTTTCTTCCATTGTGGACAATCAGCTGGATGACGTATTTTTCCATCACATACCCACTCTTCAGCATGCCATATTAACCTTTTTGCATCATGTGAATTAGCAAATATATTTTTGAAACGATTAATTATAGGATGATACCAAAATACCTTTGAAGGGAGCTTTGTAATCTCTACATCACCCTGTGATTTTTCTTTCACCTTATACCGTGATGTCCCACATTTTGGACACTTTGACAGAAATTCATATTCAATCCTATATGTAATGAAGTCATTCGGACACGCATGTATTTTCTTGTATCCCAATCCCATCGGACATAATATTTTCTTGGCGTTGTAATGTAAATCTGGAAGATCGTTATCTTTTGGAAGAATGTATTTCATCAATTGTAGTAGCTCTGTAAAACTTCTGTCACTCCATCCATGCTTCGCCTTCAGGTTAATCAATCTTAACACCGCCGAAAAAACTGTAAAATCTGTACAACCGGGATATAATGGTCTTTCAGCATCACCATATAGACGCGCAATTTTCAGTTCTATATCAATTTGTTCTGCTACAATATTGCGAATCATTTCTTCAATTCCATCGGAGTTACCATCATTCGAATCATAATCATTAGTGGCATTCCGTCCAGTTTCACCATGCCAAATCCAAGGTCTGTAACTCGGATTAAAACCATGACATATCAGATGATCTTTTATCTCTCTACCTTTCAACTTCTTCATATTCAAAAATTTCATGCATGGATAGAAAAAAATGTCACTACTTGGAACATTTCGTTTTGCAAATTCCAAAAAGGCATCAACACCTTCCTCAAATTCATTGCTCATTCGATGTTCCGTAATCCAACTTCGACTCATTATTACCTATAACAAATATCAACAAAAAATATATATTTTTAAGATTAGACAAATACATGTTTTTATGAAAAAAATCATAATTTGAATGTAAAACAATTTAAAATATAAAACAAATCTATAGGTATTTAAAAAAATATGCTTGAATATTATTTTGAAAACCAAATATAGTTAGATATAACAGTTTTAAATTTCATTGAATCAAAGAAAACCATGACGCCTACATAGATTAATATTGATTGTGGTTTTGATGTTTTAATATATTAGATAAACAACCTATTTTAAAAAGCGTGCAGACCTTGATATTGGTCTTCATCACCCTTTGGTGTGACTGGCAAAAAGAGGTCTACCGGCATGTTATTATTTTATCAGCAATTCACTCATTCTTGTTTCTGATGATCGTTAATTGCATTGGCAGGCTGAGAGGGCCGCCCAGCGTGTCCAACACTGGTCTGCTCAGAATAACAATAGTCCCACTGATTCAGTTTAATCCATTATTTCTGCTTTTTAATCCCATGTAACATATCTTGTGGGGATTTGATTTTGTACTTGGCCTTCAGCTTTAAAACTCGACTAAAAAACTCGACTAAAACCTCTGTTTACTTTAGGTTTTCAAAATCCAAAAACAAAAACAAAACAACCATGGAAAAAAACTGAATTCCAAATACAGTAAACATGTTCAGAAATTCTAAACACCAAGAATTAACAAATATCAACAACAATAGTGAACAACCTGGAAATTACAAGACTAAATATGTATATGTATATGATTAACAATAATAATGTGTTTTATATTCTCAAGTGAATGTTCTAAATTATATGGTAATTCATATGGTTTAATATCATTGGTAACATGTTTTCGATTCCAATGAGACATAGGTGTGAGAGCCATTGATAATGGAGTAGTGGCCTAATCTCAATCTAGGTCCAACATCCTCAACATATTCTTCTAGGGGTATAATTTAGTATGGGTTGTGTTATTTTAACACCTCTATATTTATTATAGGTTATTAAATCATATTATTTTGAATAACTTTTTTTATTCATCCTTGTATTATTATTTTTTGACTTTTTAGGATATTATAGTTTTATATTCTTATTCATGGTTGGAACATGGTTAGTGAATACCATGAGGTTCTACCTAGGAAACATTTTACATTTGTTTACAAATATAATGGAGGAAATATATTTTGTACAAACCATACTTATTTATCATGAAATCACACAGCATGATGCATATGCATTTTTTAGGGTTGGTTCTAGGTTTTCCATACTGTGTGGTTAAACCATGGTACTCCTCCAATATCATATAATGGGGATCACATTTATTGTTTTAATTTATAAAAAAAACCAATCCAAAATATGATATAAAAAGTAATTATTATTAATTTTCCTTTAAAGTTACGATGCACGTCTTTTTTATCTCATTATTCATCTAGTTTAATGTTCCCTCAACATAGTTTGTTATATCAACAAAATAGTCTGTTATATCAACAAAAAATTCCACAAGATTCAAATAACCATTTGCAATAACAAAATACAAATAACCATTTGCAATACAAATAACCATTTTCAATACAAATAACCATTTGCAATACAAATAACCATTTTCAATAACAAAATACAAATAACCATTTACAAATAACCATTTGAAATAACAAAAAAATCCACGAAATTCAAAAACGAACGGAAAGCACATCAAGAATCGAAACAAAAACGAACGAAATAAATTCATGGAAGGATTACTTGAATGGTACGAGTTGAGAGGATAGATCTGAGAGGAGTGAAGAAGATAAACAATGAAGCCAAAATGAGTTTAACACAGGTCGATCGACAAGCCGATTAGGGTTTACCGCGCGAGAGAGACGAGTCGGCAGACTGTTAATCGAAAAATCATAAATGACAGTCCATGGGCTTTAAGTTTTTTAAAAGTTTTATAACGTCAGTTATTTTAAAACCGACGTAAAAAAGCTCCCACGCTTTGGTTTTGTACGTCGGTTATTTTATAACCGACGTAAAAAATGAGATATCTACGGGTTTTTTACGTTGGTTATTTTATAAACGACGTAAAAAACCGATGCGCATGTGGTTTTTTACGTCGGTTATTTGGAAACCGACATAAAAAAACCCGATATCTATGAGTTTTTTACGTCGGTTATTTTATAACCGACCTAAAAAACCAAAGCACGGTGGGTTTTTTATGTCGGTTATTTGGAAACTGACGTAAAAAACCCGATATCGACACATTTTTTACGTCGGTTATCTAATAACCGACGTAAAAACCCATAGCCCGGATTCTTTTTTTACGTCGGTTATAAAATAACCAACGTAAAAAACCCCACGCTTTGATTTTTTACATAGGTTAGTTCATAACCGACGTAAAAAATGCATCGATATCGGGTTTTTTACGTCGGTTTCCAAATAACCGACGTAAAAAACCCCCGTGCATTGGTTGTTTACTTCGGTTATTAGATAACCGATGTAAAAACCCAACAGGCGCGATTTGTAACGTCGGGTATTAAAATAACCGACGTTAAAAATCTACTCACCTCATTTTTGCGTCGGTTATATATAACCGATGTAAAAAATGGGGACATAAAAAATGATTTCTGCACTAGTGGACATGTATTGGAGGAGATCCAGTTACCACACACTTATGCCGACAGTGTGACTCAACCCTTGGATGTGAGAGTAACGATTGGATCTCTTGGTAGTGGCGTCGAGGCCTTACGATGTCATCATTGGTATGGATTAGTAACATCCATGTCGGGATTGATTGTATTAGGAAAATGAAGAGGTTCATCCAGGGGATGAGACCAGATTTCTCTTATCGGAAAAGAAGAAATCTTAGCAGCACTTGTGGGGCCGGAGATGGTCCAGGCCATGACAGAGAAGGTCCTGGTCATCCAGGAGCGGATGGGTATAGCTCAGAGCCAACAGAAGTCCTATGTTGACAGGAGGCGGAGGCCACATGAGTTCGAGGATGGCGACCACGTCGTCATGCGGGTCTCACCTCGACGTGGATTACGGAGGTTTGGCCAAGGTGGCAAGTTGTCTCCATGCTTAATCAGACCCTTCCAGGTCCTCAGCAGGATTGGAAAGATGGTGTATCGCCTGTCTCTACCACCACAATTGCACCAGATGCATGACGTCTTCCACATATCTTAGCAGAGGAGATACGTGCATGACCCGACGCAAATCTTTGACCACGGAGAGCTGGTCTTTGATGATGGGGTGACTTTTGCAGAGGTCCCAGTGGAGATCGAGGATCGACATGAGTGGGTTCTACGTGGATGCTCGATTCCTCTAGTGCGCTTCAGATGGCAGCTCGGGAACCTCGAGGAGAGCACTTGGGAGCGGGAGGCTCAAATGCGTGCTCAGTACCGCCTTTGTATCCCTAAGTTTGTGGTGAAGCCTTACAGGGACGTAAAGCCCTGTGGTGGGAGTAATGTACAGACCATTAAATTTCAAGGAAATTTTTTTTCTTAATTTTCTTTGAATTTTACAAGAACGCAGCTTCTGACGGCACCTTATTCCGAGGCCCGGTGTGCCCGGAATCATTTTCCGAATTTTGGCTCGGGTACATTCAGTGAACAGACGAGCAGGTTTTCATATCTTTTGAACCGGTGCCCGGAATCGAATTCCGGGGGCACCGATGGAATCGCAGCACCGATATTTTCTTAGAAACACCACTTCTGGAGTTTCGTTTGCTCGGTTGTGGTTTTTAATTTTTGGGGGTTTAAGTTATGAAATAAAATAATGTTGTGCGACAATTTTATTTTTATTTCACTTAAAGGCGCTTAAAGACCACATTAAGCTGTTTAAGCTCAGTTGAAACGGATAGGGTGCAATCCAAAATATCTTACCCATTTGGTAGGATATTTGTGGGGTGGGACCTGCACGAGCCCCACCATTTCTTTCCGCTAAGTAACGCACCCGCGAAAACCCCTATTAAATGAAAGTCAACTGACACATTTTCTTAAATTCCTAACGCACCATTTAATTGGGTGGTTAACATCGTTGAATTAATTCTATGAATTAATAGGTCGTTACTTATCTCGTTTTTGTTTTATTGGCATGTTATTAAAATAAGGCCAACACACCTTCCTTTTGAAATGTTGTTTTAAACCATTGAAAAATCTCTAAGCATCTACCTCCTTCTTCGCAAAGAACGCGAAGAACGCGAAGAACGCCGAACCCATGGAAATCGACGACGTGACACCGTGTGCCGCGACACCGACGTTTCCTCTCCCGCGACGTTCTTCTGCGAAGTTCCTTCCTCCGCAACAAAAATCTTTGATCATCCGTTAAGGTGAGAGATTGTGGTTCTTTAATTTCATTTGTGGATTATAACATCAATATGGATTTAATTATTAAAAATTAAATCTGTTTGTTCTTGATCATCGGAGATCGTCGACGCGACGCCCTTCCGCGACGACGTGACGCCCTTCCGCGACGCAACGATTCCCTTGTTCCACGACGGTCGATTCCGCGAAGAACGCGTGTGCGACGACTTGACGAGGTAGGTGTTTGTCTGTGAAAAAAATTATATTCTCGTGATTGATTCATTCAAAATGAAGAACCTGGTTCATAAGAACAATTTTAATTTAATAAAATTGTTTTTGATATGTTCTCTATGTGTCGATTATTTCTCCTGACTGTTATCATCTATCGTGGAGGGTGCGGGCCCAACAAACATGGCCCGACAACCCTCCGCCATTCTTCGTTGTTGTGCGGATTTGGCGGGCGACGACAAAGCGTGCCGCAGAGGCGTTTTGATTATTCCGCAGTGAAGAACGGATCCCGGGATGAACAGCGGCACAGGTGGGAAGGGAATCGGACCACCAGAGCAACTCCGGTGGCCCGCAGAAGCCACCGGCGGCGCTGGCGCCCCGGCGCGCCGCCGGAAGAAGCCGCGACAACGGCAGTGGCGGCAGTGGACCCGCGGCCGCGCGGGTCCGGCGCACTCGGGACGCGGCTTCACCAGGTCCGTTAACCAGGGCGGCCCCCCGCAGGGGCCGCGGTGTTCTCACGCGGGGGCAGCATGCCCCCCCTGCGTTTGCTCGGCCGCTCGGCCGAGCCGAGCCCGGTCGGACCGGGTCGGGTCGACCAGGTTCGGCCGACCCGGGGGGGGGGGGGGGGGGGTCGGGCCGGGACGTCCCGGGCCCAGACCCCCCATCTTCGGACCATTTTCGGTCTTTTGCCCGTAACATGACCTTCGGGCCTCCGAACGACGCTCCTTTAGTGGCGATGTGATCTTTGGATCAAGACGGTCGTTTCGGTATATTACACTCAAGGTTTCGGAAAACTTTGTGTTCGGCCGGCTTAGTTCATTCACAAAACCAACCGGGCCCTCGGAGCGAAAACGCTCATATCTTGAGATTCGGACGTCTGATTGACGTGCCGTCAACTTCATTGAGTTCTTCTAAGTGAGACAGATATTTTGGCACACTCCCCCCGAGGTTTGGACGCAGGTGGAGTACAGTTGGGTTGGTTTTTCCTTAAAAATCAACCGGGCCCCTCGGACGAAAAAGTAAATAACTCTCAGACCAGGCGTCCGATTGACGCGCCGTCTGTGACGTTGAGTTCCTACTGACGATACAGAACATTTGGATACATCATCTCTAGACATTGTGTCAGTTGATGTATCATCCTCTCGGCTCGTGGAGCGGACCCTCCCGAACGAGCTTGCTGTGTGCGGGAACCCTAGTGCTGGCTGCGACTTCGACGATGACGATTGTGCAGAGATCCTCAGTGGACTGTGATGATGAAGAGTGCTAGTCTTATATCCTATGTGGGTCCCAGCCATGCTGGTCTTGTATCCTTTGTGGGTACCAGCTTAGATGATTCAGTGCTGGTCTTGAATCCTATATGGGTCTCGGCATAGATGAATCAATGAAGAGTGCTGGTCTTGTATCCTTTGTGGGTCCCAGCCAGGCTGGTCTTGTATCCTTTGTGGGTCCCATCTTAGATGATTCAGTGATGGTCTTGTATCCTATGTGGGTCCCAGCCATGCTCATATTTTATTCTTTATGGGTCCAAGCTTAGATGATTCAGTGCTAGTCTTGTATCCTACGTGGGTCCCAGCATAGATGAATCAATGAAGAGTGCTGGTCTTGTATCCTATATGGGTCCCAACCATGCTGGTCTTGTATCCTTTTTTGGTCCCAGCTTAGATGATTCAGTGCTAGACTTGTATCCTATGTGGGTCCCAACATAGATGAATCAATGAAGAGTGCTGGTCTTGTATCCTATGTGGGTCCCAACCATGCTGGTCTTGTATCCTTTGTGGGTCCCAGCTTAGATGATTCATTGCTGGTCTTGTATCCTATGTGGGTCCCTACATAGATGAATCAATGAAGAGTGCTGGTCTTGTATCCTATGTGGGTCCCAGCTGTGTTGGTCTTGTATCATATGTGGGTCCCAGCTTAGATGAGTCAGTGCTGGTCTTGTATCCTATGTGGGTCCCAGCATAGATGAATCAATGAAGACAGCTGGTCTTGTATCCTCAGTGGGTCTCATCTTAGATGATTCAGTATCTATATCTGATCATCCCTGTCACCTTTTGACGAAGTATACCTATGTGAGCTGAATCTTGTTTTGAACTATCCTGTGTGGATTTACTGTTTATTCTCCTTTGTGGATTGTGTTGAACTATCCTGTGTAGATTTACTGTTTACTCTCCTTTGTGGATTGCGTTGAACTATCCTGTGTGGATTTACTGTTTACTCTCCTTGTGGATTGTGTTGAACTATCCTATGTGGATTTACTGTTTACTCTCCTTTGTGGATTGTGTTGAACTGTCCTGTGTGGATTTACTGTTTACTCTCCTTTGTGGATTGTGTTGAGCTATTCTATGAGGATTACTTTTTCTCTCCTTCGTGGATTGTGTTGTGCTACTCTGTGTGAGTATACGTTTTTCATTTTTGTGTGGACTGGGTTGTGGTTGGGCTCGAATGTTGGAGCCGAACGGAATTGATGACTTAGGTATATGTATGGGCATATACCTAAGAAGTGTCGGTTGTTACTTCGTGATTGTATCGTTCCTTTGTGGTTTATCCTTTGTGGATTTTGGGAGACCTTCGGGGGTCTTGGGGTCCCTACTGAGTAGCTTATACTCAACCCTGCACGGGCTATGCCCACACTTCGTTGTGTTGGTTGCAGACGACTGAAAACGCTGATCGTGGTGGAGGCTTGCGGAGCAGGACGGTACCTGGAGGTGGACCACTAGGCGGGACATACTCGTAGAGGATGGTTGGACCGTGGAGTTGTGGAGGCTATATGTGCTCACCCTTTAGGTGGGACTTTCAGAGGACGGCTCGACGCTGTGGCTTTTCTTTTCAGTTTTTGTTTTTCCCCTTTCAGTTTTACTTTACAGTTGGGCTTGTATTTCCGGCCCCTTTTACTTTCAGCACAGCTTGTTACGGTTTTTACGTAGTGTTTACTCTTTCCGTTTGCTTACTCTGTGATGGTTGTTTACTTTACAAAGGCAATGCCTTCCCTGTTTATCGGGATATACGCCTTGGTGCTAGTCTCCATCCCCTGGCCTATGGAAGGCGGGCTTGGGGTAGTCATGACACGGGCCCTGAGGACAGGTCGTGACATACAACATGATTCATGAACTCAACTGACTATGTGGATATAAATTAACTTGTGATGAATTTGTGACAATATACAAATTTCACAGGCTATCCTAGGGACTCCATGACATATTCAGGGGGAATCATGAGTCATTACAAGAGTTTGGTAATTTTCAAACAGTTTCCACTTAAGGATAGTGAAAAGTGCCTCAAGTCATTCCACATGGGGTTCCCTTCATGAATGTGATGATGTTTATGTTTTTCTATTTCATTTTTGAATAATTATAGGGAACTACTATTTCATCTAAATCCTTAGACATGGGAACCGAATAGAATTCCTAGAGTTGAGATCCTTGATTTTCCATCAATACATTTCACTATTTTCATTTTCTTAAATTTATATAAATATCATTATTCTATTTTAATTACTATAAATATAACGATATCTTATTATTTTTACTTGTAGGGAAGTGATCATCATTCTCCATATATGACGAACTAATTCATGGGGATGGATTCAGAAAGTTAAACTCAATTTTTATGAAGATTCATGACTCCTGAAAATCATCATCACTTCATTATCTGTCATGGAAAATTTTTAGTGTTATGTAGTGTCTGTGGGAGTGATATAATTCAATGAAATATCTTAATACTCCCTCACCTCATTACTTTCCCCTCTTCCTCTCTAGTTTTATCAACTTGGAATTATATTTTGTTTTTGTGATGTAAATATCATAGTGGGATCATTTAGGACTATGAGATATTCTAACAAGAATGAGTCTGTTGAGTGTTTTATTTTTCCAAAATAGAGGGGAGATTGACACTGGATAGTTTATGTATTCATGTGTTCACTATTTAGGTAAGAAATGTGTGTGACATGATTTATTAGTCATGCATTGAGTGGGGTTGTTATTTTATGGTATTATTTGTAAGATATATAAATGGAAGCTAAGGGTGTATCATTTTATAATTATATATGTTATTTATGACATTATTCTTCGAATTTCTATCGTGATTTTAATTTTTTTTTTCAATTTCATCTTCGTAGATTCTATTCCTCTCCTCCCACTACAGCCACTGTGATTTTCCACACTATTTTCTTGTTTTAATTTTATGTTTATATATATATACACACAAAAGGTTTTGGGAAATACCTCTTGGATATTTGACACTAATTTCTTGAGAGTTACTCAATTGTTATACACTGTGCTATATCTAGTGTTTATAAATGTGCCTTTGACCATCCTCATGATAAATATACCATCACATAAATTTATAGACCTTTTTAGGTAGTTTCATCATAACAATATTCCCTCACATTTCCTTATGGATAAATTCAACGAAGGATATTCCTCTTTAGATCATAATTTGACAAACTAGTCGGATCTAGGAAGTTATAATAAAAAAACTACTGATGTGTTTTGAGAAATTTTCAACACTTTTTCATTGAATTCATTATAAACAATTATAGGAGATAGAGAGTTAATACAAGAATTAATAATACTAGATTAGGGATAGATGAAACATCTCAATTGGTAGAAATAACAAATAATATTCAATCTATAATGCTCCAAACTGAAAAAATGTAAATCAAGTGTGATATAAAAATCAATTCCAAACATTTAGAGAGAATTTTACTATGTTTATGTTGTCTGGAAACAATAATTGTTTTTTAAAACATTGATATGCTATCTCAAAAATATATAAGATGTATTGTTTTTTGGATATATTATTTGGAAGAAATATAGAGAAGATCCCGTCTCAAATAATTACATTGATAGCTATTGGAACCATTTTATTACCTCTTATAATTGAAAAGGAATTATTAGATAACCCACTAATTCAGGTTATCAAATTTAACTATGAAACTAATTTCAATATAAAAAATGAAATGACCCTCCATATTCAAAAGAGAATAATGATGGTCTGATGGTTACTAGGATATATCATATATTTATAAAATCATAACCACCTTATGAAAAAGTTGACTCTCAAAAGGAAAAAAACATCATTCTAATAGTTTTTAGTAGAATATAGGATGTATATTATGTAATTTAAAATGGTTCCACTTGAAATATACCTGACACATAGAGATAAATGAAAAATTCCTACCAAAAATGAATTGAGCCCTTGGGTAAATGTTATGGATTTGGGTAAAATAAGCGGTTTATAAACTCAAAAAATCTATGTATTATCTTAAGAAGAAACAAACTAAGAAACTTAGTGAATCATGAATTCAATAAAATGGTAATTCAAAATCCATAAATGAGTGATTTAGTATTGAAAATTAATAAAATGTCAATGTTGCACCTAAAAATTGAACATTTAGTTTTTTTTAAAATTATTAAAACAAAAAGGATAAAAATGTTTATGAATTTGGGTAGATGAATTATAATATTAATAAATATTCCTACAAATCCCATTTTTATAAACACTAAAAACCTATAATAATAAGAAGGATGGAGTACACGAGTTCCTTGCGGTTTTAAACATGCTCGATGTGAATATTCCTTTCTTACAAGACTTTATTTTGATTTATTATTATCAAAATCTCCTAAAAATGGTTTCAAACCAAAATCTCTCTCAAATATTTTGAAACATATTTTCTCACAGATGAGTGTAGTGTTGTCCTTATAAAGAAAATTACTCTAGAGCATTACTATCCAGGGCGTTTTCCAATTCCTTTAACATATGGAAATAGTGGGAAACTCCGAAATGTATTTGATCATGGTTATATTATAAACCTACTCACATTCTCACTATTTTAATATATTATGTTTCATTACTTAAAATACACCATAGTTATTTTATATTTGGCTGACCATTATTTCCCACATCCAATAAAATATGTTAATGATCAAAGGATTAGAGTTGGAAAGCTACTTCTACCAGATGACTTGTATTAAACTTGTAGTGTGGTCAAGAGGTTCCCAACATTATAGATAGACCAATCCTGGATATTGGAGGATCTGATTAAGATTTATTTCATTAATAAATATTTTTTGAGAGAAATAGGAGGACATTAGTGTTATTAAATATTTAAAGGAACCAACATTTTCTGATATTTTATCTAGAGCAGATAATTTATAATATGAACAGAAAATTTTTCATTAAGTATAATCATAAAAACATTCCATTTTGAACAAATTATATAGGATAATGAAAGTATAGTGACATACACTATTGATATTTCTCAGATTGATAAAATTGAAGACATTCCATGTTTGAATAATTAAGGTGTTCCTTTCTTAAAACATGTTGTTGAAGATGATTTTTTTGTCAAAACATATATATTTTATTAGATAATATGAGACTTATTCTCCTTAAATACTATTTAAAACAATTTAATATGGTTTATAGAGAATTGATAAATTATATTGTTCATTTATCTTTAATAAATATTATTAAATATGTGATAAAAACTCATTAGGGTGAGCATTCAAAATTTTCATTAGTGAAGGAAGATACAAAAATAATTATAAAATTATAAATAATTCCCTTTTTATACACATTTTAGAATTATATTAATGATATTTGACATCCCATGCCAATGTGTTTTCTATCTAGTGAAGATCTTGCCACTTTTGAGATAAAACAACTCTTCAAACAGTTGAAATATTCATTTTTAAGTGAAAACTCCACACAGATTGTGATTATTTATACTGAACTAAAAGAAACCCAATGAAATAAACATGTGATTTATGATGAAATTTAATGGTAAAATAGTTTCTTCAATAAAAAAAATAAATTGGATTAACCCTTCCTTATTTATGTGTAAGGTTCTTATAGACCAGACCACAAACTAAGAGTATAGTATCAAAAGAGATTGATCTCAAACATAAACGAGGTTTCAAGAGAAGAGGTAATTATGATGTTATATTTTGGGATCATCAATACCATTTCAGATTATTCATGGGTTAGTTTAGTCATATTTTTCCCAATGAAGGATAGATTCACAATATTGACCAATGAAAGTGTTTAACAAATTTTAATTACGAAAGCTACCAAATGGAGTGTCTTTATAGATTAAATTGAATTGACTCACTAAAAGGATCATTTTTCTATGAAATCAATACATCAAATGAATGAGATACTTATTAAGAACAAAATTTTTAATTTCTTGATGCCTATTTAAGTAACAACTAGTTCCCTATATCCTTATAATACTTGAATAAATCTATATTCACATGCCCATTTGGAACATTCAGCCACTGGAGAATGTAATTTGGCTAGGGATGTTCCCATACACCGTTCAAAGATGTGTGATGGTTATTTTTTTATACAAGATAGAGATTATTGTTTAAGTGTTTAAGTACAGATTCTCTATTATTAGGAACAGTTTTGATGGGACTCTTTAAAATATGTAAATTTTTTGAGAGATTTTTAAAGAAAAACATAGTTTCAAAATGTGATAAATGATAGTTTATGGATACTTATGTGATATTTATTATCTATAAGTTTTTTATGAGGGGGATTGATGTAAATTATTCCATGAAATAGTTTATCCCAAAATGTTACCCTCATAAAAATTTAATGGGTATGTGGATTGTTTTTGGGAATGATAGTTTATACCGATGGATTACAAAGGTATTTTAAAAGATTTCCAATCCACTGTGTTCACTGGTATATAAATTTTCACCTTACATATTTGATGAAAATATCCTTTAATATATTAATTTTTTTGAGGAAAAAAACACTAAATCACCCATCATAACTATACCTTATTTGAAATTTACTTATAAAATTTTGTCTGATCCTAGTAATCTGGATGCTAGAGATTTTTTTGGCTATATGAGAGATTATATGGAAATATAGTTTTATTATACCAGTAGGAAACATGATGATACTTAGAAGAAATTAAACCACTACTGAGTATGAGTTATTATAAATTGTAGCTACTATAGTAATGTTTTGGTAGTACTTAATAGGTTCCAATGTCATAGTTTTTATATACCACACAACCTTTAGTAATATTATTTCAAGAATGAGGCCAAAAATTGACTCATTAAGTTGTCAATTATTCTTTAAGAGTTTAATTTAGATATTTGAGATAAAATAGTGCATGGAGAATATTGTTGTCGATTAACATTCTCGGCTTTCCAGCACGCAGTGTGAAGTTCCAAGAGATATTAACTATGTCACTGATGGTGAAAAGTAACTCATGATTCTAGTTGTTCACTTTACCTATTTTGCATACTTTAATAATTCTTGAGAAGAAATAGTAATTCACAATGTTTTTTCAAATAATCTATATAAGGTGTTTACATCAATGATTAAATATTATTAGCGGGATGACACTTTTACATTTAGTATGTTTGTATTAGGTATGAATATAAAAATATACCCAAGCAGGGCTGAATTGTGTATTTTCAAAACCTTTCATAATTCTTCCTTTTAACGTCATCTAAGGTTTATATAGATAAATAGTGTTTATCTTCCATATGAAAGCATGAGTAGCTGATAAACATAATTAAAAAACACATCGTTTTATAGTGCTTTAGGGAACAAAAATGCTAGATACCACTCCACGAAGAACATTCTATTTGAGTTTGGTGAATATCACTATTCATGTCCTCATATAATAAGTCCAATTTATAACTAAGTGCAAGAAGTTCACACATTTAAAAATAATGATAAAACAAGATCCATCTATTTTTAAGAGAAAACTCAAAAAAAACATAGTTTAAATGGAGAAGATGTAACTCAAAAGAGACATTATAGATTGATTTGATGAAATATATTAATATTAGTAGTTATAGCCACAACTGATAGTAAATAGATCTTCATCTCAAAAAAAGATAAACATCTAGAGATAGAATAATATGGAGTGATTCCCATCAAAAAATTATCATCAATTGTAAACAGAAAAAAACAACAATAGGGAACTTCCAGTCGAACAATGAATAAGTCTATCCCCAAAGAGTAACACCCTTTTTATATTGATTGTTCTTTGCCACACATGATGAAAAATTATCAAAAATGATTCTTATTTTCATAAATAATTCTCCACAGATAAATAGCCATCAATTTTCATTTATATTTCAGTTCCAAATAAATTTCCTAAATTATCATGAAAGTTTAAAATTTAATTTACAAGGAGAGTAGTAATCTCTTATAAGAATAGGAGCAACAAACTCTGAAAAATCCGGTTCATTAAAAAGATCAAAATGTTCCTTTAATCAGTCTTTAAAATAGACATCACCATTACAACAATCACAAATCGAGGAAACTTCATCATGAAATATATCAATTAAGAACACAATAATTATTTGATCATGTAATAGAGGGTTGAACACATAACATTGTGTTTCGTTGCAAAGAGTAGGGTTATGTGGCATAGTGTAGAGTTCCTTTGCATATCATAGGAAAGATTATCCATACATTCATCTTTGTCAGCATAAAATCCTAAATTTTTAATTCATTAACCATACGTTAAAATTCATGTGCGTATGATATGAAAAGTTACTCCAGATTCCAATATTGGATTTCATAAACATATGTGTGTCAATCCAAAACGAAAATATTTCAACATAATGTAGGGTTGATAAAATTTGTAAAATCGTTCCTTTTAGGGTAATGTAGGGATGAAAATTGTGTTTCCAAAATGATTCTTGAAATGCTAAAAACATTATAATATAATCTAAAATCATGTACATTTACTCAACAAAACTTTTTTAGAAAAAAACAAAAAAAAATTGAGAATCAAATGAACCAATAATTATTGAGTATTGTAAAGAAAAAATATGCCCAATAATCTCCTGTTTTTTATGACTACAAAACCCATTAATATTATTAACAAAAAATTATTGAAATTATACATTTTTTTCAAAACATTAAAATATAGAAAACATTTTGATTTCACAGAATTTTTTTGATAATGAAAATTTGTCAAAAAGGTAGTGATTAATAATTACTCTACAATGATACTCCCCATTCATCCCCATTTTGTGATATCAAAAAGCTGAAAGAAAAGAATTAATCAATATAATCCATAGTTAATATTATTCATAACAAAGTGAAAAGTTATAATAATAGGTAGAAAAAAAATTATCTTTGGAAGTAATGAATTGAACTAATGTAACGAAAAATAAATGAAATATTAAATGATGTAAATTGAAACAGACATTTAAATGTTTTTAAAATGATTAAAATACAATCCAGAAATTAGTTTGAGTCTTCAAAATGAGTGGTCTTAAAGTTTAGTTTCATCCAGAACTGAGGGCACCTCGACATGATTAATGGCTTTGACTAATCTACTAATATCCAAAAAATACAAAACCAAACATTTGAAATGATTATTTAAAACATTTTTCCAACACTGATGTCGATTCTCGGAGTAATGCCCAAAATTAAATCTCTCTACCATGTTGATCATGATAAACTGATTAACTTATTCCTCAGACTGAATAAAAGAAGATAATATGTCTCTAAGCTAATTAATAACTAGTCCCAACCAGGATTCATTAGAGGTCACCTAACTAACCAGATGCTTTTGGTTTTCTTATAGTACATCCAATGGAATGCAATTACACAGAAGATAGTGCAGTCTATCATTAAGCTTATCTAAAATAGAGGTAAATTCATCCAATTTCCACAGAAATTCTGGTGGGGTATGTTGAGAAGTTTTACTAGAACATGAATTCAAAAAATGAAATTATTTTGAAAAAAAAACCCTTGAATTATCAAAAATTTTCTTCTAGACAGACTCATCCTTCCAGGAGGAAGATTTATTTAACATTTTGAAAATCACCTCCTCCACATCTCCAAAAAAGAGGATATTTTCTTTGAATTCTCTCAATTGATGCTTCCGAGCTTCATTCTTTGATCTGGAAATAGAAACAGCTTTATACTCTTCAAAGTTATTCTTTTCTCTATCCATTTATTCTATTAAGAATGAATTTTGAGCATCCAGGAGTAGTGTCATTATTTTTTGAGCATCAACCTCAAAGTAAGAAGGTTAAAAAGATTCATTTTGTTCATGATAGAGCCCAAAAATACCGAGAATCAGCTCATCGTCTTCTTTTGATCTTCTCTTTAAAAGAGATTTTCTAACAAAATCAGAATTAAGAACATTTTGAATTCAAGAATCAGGGATCTCGGCCCTGTGATGTTCTTGGCTTTGAGACTCTTAATCAACTTTCTTGATTACTGGGGTGCCACACCTAGTTTCTTCAGCTTCACCATGTGAAGGAACATCCAATTCACAAATAATAGCTTCAACTAGTATCTCTGTAAGATTTGAAAAAACTCTTTTTATTTTTTGATTAAGAGTTTCTCCTTGCATAGATGTTCCTTTTTGTTCTTGACTAGCACAAATTCAATCGACAGAGGGGATTTCCCTCTTCTCCCAATGATCACCGGCCAATAAATATTTTTTCCTCGTCACCAACTGGAAGAAAAATGTTACAAGAGTTTTTATAGAAAAATCATAATTTTTTCACATTGCCAGCATTCAGCATATTACTGTGATGACGGGTCTTTCAAAAAACATATTTACAATTTTACCCAACCTTTTCATCAGAAATTAAATAATCCTTCCACAAATATAATATACCATTTCTTCTTTATCATGACAACAATTATTGAGATACTGAATCATAAACCAAAAAAAATTAGGCTTGATTTCTAAAAAAAACAAAAACATGATAAACATGTTAGGATAGAGAACATTCTGTAGCTCATCCATCCTCTGTAAAATTCATGACTAGATAAATTTCATTAAAACTCAGCAATCTGGTGTTAAATCCTTCATAAACACCCATTTCGCAACCTGTGATCCAATCAGAGAAAACATGATATGCTTAAAAGTATAACGACTCTTTCTATTGTTCCTCAAGTCAAACTAAATCACCCCATTATGGTGACAGTGAAGTAACTCATCCATCTCAATAGAAGTCATTTAAAATAAATGATTCTCAATTTTATAAATAATAGGGTCTTACAGAAATCCAAAAATAAACATTTATTTTTGATAGAACTCTTTTACATCTATCTCTTATACAACTCGAAAATGGTATTCCCCAAATGAAAAAAACCTAGCGTTGAAAAATCATAGCTTCCTTAAGAGATACATTTGTGGACGGAAAATTTACAATGTTAGTTAACGTACCACGCAAAAAATTTTGAACTTTTCTAAAAGAAGATATACTATTATCGACTTCAACATTAATAGATCTCTCCAAGGATGCCATCACAGGAGGTTCGGAAAAAGAAATTTGGAATGGTTTAGGGTTTTCAGTAATCAGAAGATGAAAGAGATAGAGAAACTCTATAAGATTGAAAGGATCAGTAAGTGTGATGATGATATGTGGGAGATGGAAAATAGTTTCTCACACTAATTGAGGATTTTACAGAAAAAAGACAGATATGATAAATAAAATTAAATAACCCAAACAACATTAAACAAATCAAAAAATTAAATAATTAAAATACATATAATATACGAAAGAAAAATAGATGAAGTGAGGATAATATTTAATTTATGATTAAAAAAACCTAAATTTCCATTAATAAAATAAAATCTAACACTGGGTAGAGGATTAGTAAAAAAATCAGCTAATTATTATTTTGTTTTAACAAATCCTAATGATATATCCTTTTTAAGAACATGATGTCTTAGAAAATTATGTTGTATTTCGATGTTCTTAGTCCATGAATGACTTATAGGATTTTAAGAGATATTAGTAACACTATTCTTATCACATAAAATAGGGATACTATTAATATTTAGTCCAAAGTTCAACTGAGTGTTTTTTATCTACAATACTTAGGCAATATAACTACCAGTAGATACTCATTCTCCCTCCGTTGTTGACAGAGCAACATAGTGTTGTTCCTTACTAGACCATGAGATTGATGTTATTTCTAAAATGCAACAGGTGCCTGAGAAATTTTTTCTCTATACTCAACAATCAACAAATATAGCATCTAAATATGAAATTAAATTAAATTCCGAAGTTTTGGGGTAAAGAAGTGATTAAAAAATATTCTTTTAAATATCTAAAAATTATTTTTACATCATTAATATGAGACTCTTTTGGATTTGATTCAAATATAGCACAAAGACATATTGATTACATAATGTCTATTCTGTTAATAGTAAGATATATTGAACTACCGGTCATACCTCTATATAACATGTTGTCCACTTTCTTTTTAGCTTCATCCAAGTGAACAATTATATATATTACACATAGGAGTTGTATATTTATTGTTGTTTTCCTGTCCAAGATGGATTATTAAATCAATAATGTCTTTGATTGGATTTAAATCATTGAAGAAAACTATTTGATAAATCTGAAATCCTTAATATAAATTCCGTTATCCCATCACAATCATTTCAAATTCCCTTTGCATATGTTTTGAAAAATCATGACAAATCTTTTGATTAAAAAACTAAACTAACATCATCAAAATAAATTTGAACTAATAAAATATTAGAAAAAACTTTTTTCTTAAAAATTGTTTGATCTTCTAATAAAATATTAAAACAATTTTCCAAAATAAACAAACTTAATCTTTCATACCATGCTCTAAGTGATTGTTTAAGGCCATATAAAAGATTTTTAAGTATATGAAAACAAAATCTGGTTTTTGATAATTTTCAAAACAATGATGTTTCTCAACTTAAAATTCCTAGATTAAATAAATATTTATAAGGCATATTTAACAATCGTCTGATATAATTAAAAATTTATATGAGATACATAATCTAACATTATCATAATGGATTCTAGTCTAGGTACACGAGTAATGGTTTTATCCTAATTTATTCATTCCTCTTGATTATATCATTGGGTTACTAATCTATCTTTATTCCTAGTGATGATCCTTTGATCGTCCCGTTTGTATCTAAAAATCCATTTTGTCTATGTAACTGTATAGTTAGTGGGTCTCTAAAAAATATCCCAAACATCATTAATGTTAAATTGTTTTAACTCTTCCAACATTGCTAAAATCCATCTATCATCTTCAAAGGAATATTCTATATTTATAGGTTATAAGTGGGATTGAATGGAACAAAATGAAACTAGATTTTTTACGTTTCTTCTAGTTATTATACCTGTATTTGGTTCTCCTATAATAGATTCTAAAGGATGGTTTATAGGGTTCTAGATAGTCTAGGAAGAACACTTTTAGGTTCATTTGTTTCATGTTCATCTAAAATGGACTAAATTTTTTTACATCACTTTCAAAATCAGTTTTAAGGGTTGTAAGTATCATGTTATCATAGGTGTCAGGGACATCATCTGTTTAATATTTTCCTTTAATGAAGGGGTTAGTCTCATTAAACATTACCTGGACTTCTTTTTCAATAATCATTGACATTTTTTTAAACTCTCTATAGGCTTTAGAGGTAGAAAAATATCCCAAAAAATAATCCTTCATTAGATTATGGCTCAAAAATACAAATATTTTCATTATTGTTTAGGATATACACCTTATATCCAAAAAAATTAATGTACATTACATTATGATTTTTGTTATTCCGAAGTTCATAAGGTGTAATCTGAAAAACAGGCCCAATAAAAACATTATTCATAATATAGCAGGTTGTGCACATAGTTACTGACCAAAAATATGTAGGTAGAATGTATTAGTTTATCCTAGTCCTAGAAATTTCTTGAATTGTTCTATTTATACTGTAAACAATTCAATTTTTTGAGGTATTTTTTGTTCAGAGAAGGTGTGATTAATACCAAGATTTGAGAAAAAAATTGAATTATTGATTCTAAAATTTTCTACCAGGATCACTTCTTAATGAAATTATTTTAGATTCCTTTTCATTTTGAACAAGATAACAAAAAGTATTAAACACATCAATAAATCCAATCTTGTATTTTAGAAAATAAACTCATTTAAATCTAGAATAATCATCAATCAAAACATAAAAATATGATTTTTTAGCATAACATGCTACTGTTGATGGTCCAAACAAATCCATGTGGATCTGTTCCATAGGTTTTGATGTATAAATTTTATTAATAGATTTCAAAGATGATTTATGTTTCTTTTTAAATCTGCATGCTTCACACAATCATACACTATCACAGTTTAGAATGTGTTTGTAAAAAAACTAACTATTTTTTAGGAAATTTATGTGAAGCGTAAATATTATAGTGTGCATGAATTCGATACCAAACCCATGATTAATTTTTCATAGAATATAAACATTTCACTTTTTTTGCATAGGGAATATAAATCCAATGTATAAAAATTGTCAGTTCTAGGTTCCATGAACATAAGTAGTTTATCTCTAAAAATAGAACTGGAATTGTCACAAAAATTAGTATAGAAACTATAATCACAATGTTGAGAAATACTTATCAGAATGTGACTTAGTCCTTTCACATAAATTTATTCTTTATAGATATGGCCTTTGGATCTCCAATAGTTCCAACTCAAACTATATCTCCTTTTGAATTATCACCAAATGTGACATATCCTCCATCCATTTGAGTCAACGTGTGAAAATTTGATGGATCTCCACTAATGTTCCTTAGACATCAAATGTCGATATAACCTATATAATTTCTTTTTTTTGGCCTCTTTCCTACAAAAATTTTAAAAAATTGTGTGTTTTGGTACCCACACTTTCTTGGGTCCTGTAGTGTTAGATAGAAATGATTTGGGTATCCAAACATTCATTGTTTTTTCATAAGTAGTATCATTAGAATCCACTATGCTATTAAGAATAATTTCTGTTTTTATTTCATCTTATTTTATGATTTTTCAAAAAATAGTTTTTTGTTACATGTCCATTCATTCCACAGTAATAACATATTTCACTTATTGAGTTTGAAAATATGAGATTCTTATATTGTTTAGATTTTTCACCCTTAATACCAATACCAAAAATTTATATTTTAATAACGTTTTTAACAACAATATAATTTAATATATATTCTCTTTTAAAAAAATAAGAGAAGCACTCTTATATGTTTCTACCACATCTTGTAAATCTTTAATATTATTCTCATAATCAACCCCATTTGTATTGGTTGAATTAAATTTATCAATTATCTCAAAATATTTTTATGCAAATTATCTATTAAACTTAAAACATCATTATGTAGCTTCCACAATGATTTATGTTTCTTCAGTATGAATCATTTTTAAATTCAATCATAGAACAGTAAGAAGCTAATTTACCATTTGAACAACTAGTATCCAAATCTGAGTTAGATGAATAATAAGTTTATACCTTAATATATTCATCCATGAAGAACAAATTTTCTTTCAAATTTGAATCTTCCTTTTATAATTAAGATTTTTTTGAGCTTCTAGAGTCTTTAGAAACACTCCAAGTTTCCTTTATTTCTCTTTTTCCTTTCTTTTTTTTGTCTAAATTTTTCTAAAATATCTTATCGAACTTCATCTTCTTACCTTTTAGATAGGGACAATCAAGTCTTATATTACCTAATTTCTAGCATTCATAGGATATGACTTCCCTAGAGTATTTCTCATACCTTTTGAAATGATTTTGAAATCATCTTTTCTAATTATTCAACTGGATAAATTTTTTGGATAACTCAGCCAATTACATTTTAGAATCAGATGTATATGAATTCATTCCTTCTATTAATTCTTTATTTATTATTTTTCCTTACTTATGATATGTTACCTTTAGAGAAGTAGAATCCTTTTTCACTAATACTGTATGATCTTCAGCATCATTGTACATTCCACATTCATACATCATCAGTTTCCCAATAAATTATCTCATTGTCAGATTTTTGATAGGTGATGATTTACAAATTGTAGCTGATATACCATTCAATTTAATAGGTAGTACTCACAGTACTTTAAAATATTGATCTTATTGTTTGAAAGGTGCACCTAATGTTGTAATATTTTTTACTATTTCTGTAAGCCGTCATTTCGTTAGTGTAACGATCTGTCCATCAATCATTATGAATGTATCAAACATCATCATTGCTATTGAATATGGAATCATTATTACATTATCTATTCCTTCATAGGTAACTATAATATTTTTCCACATTTCATATATAATAGGATATTTTGAAACTCTATTGAACTGATCTGGTCCTAATCCAAAAATAATATCATTCATGGATTTTGAATTCAAATCATAATTAGCTTTAGTTGCAGTATCCTAGGTTTTTGGTTTCTCAGGAACCTGATATGGGGTTTAGATTTTTAAATAAAATATGTATCCATGATTGTATAAATACAAATTCATCATTGAATTCAAATGTCCATAATTTATACCATTGTTATAAGGAGCATGGACCATGAAAATGTATTCTCCAGGATAAACTATTTCCATCTTTATATAGACGTTTAAACTTTTAGATTACTATAAATTTTTCCAGAAAATAAACCCTCTGATACCAATTGTTATGTCTGAATAAAAAAATAAACACAAGGGGTGGTGAATTGTGTAATTTCAAAATCATTCAAAAATAATTCTTTTAACGTCAAATATGGTTTATGCAGATAAGTAGTGTTTTTCTTCTGTTTGTATGTATGAGCAGCGGATAAAAAGAAATTAAAAAAATTATAGTGGTTCCGGGTTCAAAAATACCCTAGTCCACTCGGCTAATAACTCTCTCTGTGTGTTTGGTGAATCTCACTATTTTGGTCCTCATATCATAAGACCAATTCAAACTTTGTGTTGGTAGTTGACACCTTTACAAATAAGGCTAAAAATACAAATTACAAGTTCATTAATAGAAAAATAAAAAACCACAACTTAGATCGATAAGTTGATACTAAAAGGAATTAATATAGATTGATTTAATGAAATAGATTGATCTTCACAATTGTAGTAGTAAATGACAGTAAATGGATCTTCTTCTCAAGAGAAGATAAACATCAAGATATAGAAAAATCTGAAGTTTTTATCATTGAAAAATGATCTTCAATTGAAAACAACATCAAAACCAATGTAGTGAACTTTTATTAGAACAATAAATAAGTATATCTCCAATGAGTATCACTCTTTTTTATATTTTTTGTTCTTTGTAGCCCACAAAGATAATTTCTCTATAAAATTTTTCATTTTCTTAAGAAATGGTCAGCATATATATAGCCATTTTTTTTCATTGATATTTTAGACCCGGAGAAATAGCACTAATTATCATGAAAATTCAAAATTGAATTTACCAGGAGGGTTGTAACCTCTTATTATAATAAGGGCAATAATCTATGAAAAACTCTGTTCTTTGAGAAGATCAAAATGTTCCCTCAATCGAACATTAAATCTAACATGACTGTTGTAGAAATAAAAAATCAAGGAAATGGCTTCAAGAAATGTTCACATTAATAATGTAATAAAAAATTAACGACGCAACGTAGGGTTAAACACATAGTGTAGGGTTCCTCTATATTGCATAGGGTTCCTTTTTGTAGCATAATGATGATCCATATGTTCATCCTTGTTAGTATAAAATCTCGAACATAGCATTGATTAACCCAACATTCATATTCTCGAACATAGGGTATGAATAGTAACTCTAGATTTCCACATAGGATTTCTGATCCATACACATGTTGATCAAAACCAAAAATATTTCAATATAACGTAGGGTTGATACAATACGTAAAAGTTCTCGTTTCATCAAAACAGATGTTGAAAACATAGTTTCGAGAATTAATCCGAAAATGTTTAAATCTTCATAATAGAATATAAAAGCCTATACAATTACTCAAAGAAACTTCTTTATAAGACAATAAAGGATATTTGTGAGAATTAAGAGAATCATTAATTGTGGAGTATTGTGAATAAATTATTTTCCCAACAACAAGCTCGTGGAATTTTGATAAGGTGGGTACTACATAAAGAAGTGTTTCCCATTTTGGACAGTTTTCACTCCTCAGCTTTGGGTGGTTATCATGAAGATTAATTAATATCTGAAAAAGTCCTTCAATGTAGAATTTATGTTTGTTGAGGTAGTGGAACTTCCCAATAATCAAGCTACAGTAGTGATTAAATTAATCAATAAAATAGTTATTTAATGTCTTGGGTGACGAAATATTTCATTACTGATAATGAGTCCCATTTTATAAATTTTAAATTCAAATCATTGATGGATAATTATGGATGTTCCCACAAAACAAGAGCTTCCTATCATCCACAATCCAATGGAATGGTAAAAAAATTAAATTTGGAGCATTTTTTATAAAAATCCCCCGAATTATATGATGGATTGTTCATTGATGATTGATAATGAATAATTAGCATACATAGAAATATTTAAAACCCTAATAGTGAGGTCTCTATATATTCATCTTTTGGGGATGTGATGTAATTTACCAATGGAGTTAAAAATCAAGACATATTGGGCAGTAAAGGATATGAACACTGATTTTAAGACTATATGAGAGATAATTCCACATGAGTTGATTGAGATAAACAATATTAGGATATAGTATTATTATAATTCTATGATTTATAATGAAATAGTTAAGGTATTTCATTATTTAATTGCTCAAAATAGAAAATTAAATGTTGTATAAAATGTTCTTCTCAATAATTTTAGACATAAGACCATTCATGGAAAATTAAAATCTCTGTGGTCCGTACATTATACTTTTCATATATTACTTATGAAATGATTTGTAGAAACTATTGGATATGAAAATAGACCAATTATGATAAATGGTAATTGAATAAAATATTATTTTAAAGATAATTTACTGGACTTAGAAACCATGTTTGTTCTTGAAAATTGAGTTTTTTTAATGAAGTATAATAGAATACCAAAAATATAGTTCTTCGGGGTAGTAAAACCCTTGCCTTTCTATGTGATTTTTTTTGTTAAGAATAATGTAATATTGATCTATTTAAATTCCTCGTTGTTTAAATTGAATATAATTTTCCATATCCTAACATTTTCATCATTATGTTTTATAATAAGGTGCTAAAATAATAGTATAGTTCCAAATTTTTTTAAGTAAATGAAAAGTTTTGTGCAGGAACCACACTGGATAAAACATACATATCTTAACATATGGGTTTTCAGGATATATGATCTTAATATATCAAAATATTATGAAAAATTATTTAAATTTTTAGAAACATAATTATAATAATCTATTTGATTTCTATAATGAAAATAAGGATGAAATATTTTTGGATAAACTCCATAAAAAAATTAATCTAAAATCATTATAGTTTATATTTTATTTATGTAATCATTATTATAATTATATTCATTTACTTCTACTCTATATTTTAAAATTGATATTCATTTATTTTAAATATTTTCATAATTTGAAATTTTGTATGGGGGAATATTTTTGTTAAAGTTAATATACATGTATTTTTTTGGGTGATTAGCATTTTTCTTTTAAATTATAGATAATAAAATTAAAAATACATTATATCATGTTAACAATGTTAAAAAAACTTCTCTTTCAAAATAATAAATGAACAATTTCAAATACTTTATAAAATACTTATTACGTAAAACATATATTTTGAAATGTCTTGTGGCCATTGGACATAAATTTTAATTTTAATTTTGAAAAAAATAACACAAAAATATTAATTGTTTTATTTTACCATTTAATTGAAATTTATGGAGAATGTTAGGGTTTATGTTTTGATGATGGGTATTCATTTTTACACAAATGTGATTTAATAAAAACACATCAAAACCCATTTATTGTTATCAAAAGTTTATATTTATGCCTCTCTTTTCTTGTTCATTTTATTGATTTTTTTTATAATGTTATGTTTAATATTTCCTCCTTAAATATGATTTTTTTTTATTTTACAATGGATTTATATAGTTCCACAAATTTTTTTTCTTCTTTTAATTTCTTATTCTTGTTCAAATATTCGAATGTGGATTTGAAATCATCATTGGTTTTGAAACTTTTATCTTTTTGTAAACATTTAAGCTATGAATTTATATGATATATGAACCAAAAATCATAATTTTTTATGAGACTTTAATATTTCATTCATTCATTCTTTTATCATCTATGATATTGGTAATGGTTTTTATTTTGGATGTAAGTATTAATATTATCCATCCAAACAGGGTGTCTAATTATTAGGATATCTATTTATGTGTGTCATTCTCTTGGAGGTGAAGAGAAGTTTGTAAGTCATAGTTAAATTTAAAGTGGTGATTGTTTAAAAATTTCCAAAATTTTCAAGCTAATGGTTTTTTTTAAAAAAAATTATATTTCGATCAATGTTATTGATTTGAGAAAGGGGAATCAATTTTTCAAATTTTATGATTCATTGGTGATGATGCTTTTAGAAAAATGAATCTTATTAGAAATTCACTTATTCAAAATGATTATAATTTTCTTCCACTAAAATTTTAAAAATTATTATTTGAGGATAAGTAATTAGTTTGTTTAGGCGAATTTTATGTGGCCTTTAATTTGGGGTTTTGGCGACATCATTTTCATTTATTTTTTATTTTTTAATATTGCATTATATGTTAATTAGTTAATTATATTATTATGGTTACTCTATATTGTGATTGTAATTATTAATATTATAGCTCTTTATTTTATGTTTAAGTTAATGTTATCATTTGATTAATTTTTGAATTGATTACTTATTTTATTTCTAAATTAACTTCTTACATTTTTATTCTTAATATTATATGTTAATTATTGTTTTCTTTGAAATAAATAATCCTTTTTGTGAAATAAATATTAATTAATTTATTCGTATTTTATGTTTATATTCATATTTTAAATTATATATTTAATTTTAATTATTATATTATTTTTAATATTTTATATGATCATTGTTTTTTATTAATGAAATCAATTAATTAGTTATTTAGAATATTTTGAATATAAAATATTAATGACCATGTTAATAGTTTTATAATCACAATTAATTATTTGAGTTTTAATTTATCATGTTCAATTTATCTTTAATAATATAATTTAAATATTTAAATATATTTTAGTTGTGGATTTGTCATGTGCGGTCGATCATTGGGATAAATTTTGGAAAAGTAAGAAATCAAATTCACATGGAGTTTCATCAAACACATACCTAAATTAAGATAATATGGTCTAAAAACCATAGTTATTAATACAATATATTTCCTAATTTATTAAATTAAATATCTCATAGAACAACCAAGAAGATCGAGGAGCATAATGAATTTGGGAATTAGGTACATAGAATATCAAATTCTGACCTGGATAAAAAAACATAATGGAAATATTCATTAGCATGCTTCTAAAAGTTGATACATTTTAATACTTCACTAGATAACATGGGGATAAACATAAATGTTGAGCTATAAAGCTCGATAAAGAAATAATCATGGAATAACATGATGAATGTAGAACATTTTATTCAATATGAATTTCAATGTGACATTAATGGGGTGAGAATCATAATCATGAAAAATTAGGCATTATAAAACACGATAATATAATGGAAACATTGGAATGTGGTAAAAACGTTAAATGTGAAATCATAACCATAGGTCAAGGATAACCCCAAAGACACTATAACATGATTTAAATTGTACCATAGTGGATTAGGGTTACTCCCAAACCTCATACGTGATTTATCATGAGATTGAAACATTACCCATTTCATTGGTGTTCTATATAATTTCGGGCACACCTATCATTTTCATATCACAAACTAGTAAAAGGGTGAAAAATAGATCATTCAACATAGGATCATATTTCATCACATTTATTCCCATTATTATGGAGTGTGAAAAACAATTCATGGATGTACCAAATGAAATAACGATAGGTATGTTTAGATCAATACGTTTGAGTGTAAATGGTGATGGTATCCACAATACAAAGGATAGATAAGGAAACATCACATGATAACTTTGACAGTATAGTGGGTGTACATAATGAATAATGTGAGGGAATAATGAGAGTGAAAGGTTGAATTTTGTCACATTAAATAATTCGGAATGGATAAAATATATTTAATAACATAATAAACATGAAAAACTTGAAATTAAAATTCATATGAAAAATGGGTGACTGAATAATAGATTGGAATGAAAAAATTCAATGGATAATTTCGGCTGCATAACAGGGGTTCATAATGAATCATTGGTACAATTGATGTGAGTTAAAGGGTTATATAATAAATTAATTATTTTTATGGAATAATGTGGGATGTGTAATAACATAATTCATCATAAAAAATGTGGAATTAAAATAAATAATAAAAAAGGTTTCTTGAATAAACGTTTGGGATAGAAAATCCTCATGATAATTACGACAACATAACATGGGTACATAATGAATCATTGTAGGTATTAATGAGATTGAAATGTGTATCCCATAACATGTAAATAATTATTTTAATATTATGGATTCAGAAATGAAAATCTCATAAATAGTTATTGTATGACAGAAGGAATTACTTGATAAAGATTTTAGAATAAAAATGAGGAGACGATCCCTTACAGTGAGAGGATGATTAGTAAATTATGGGAGGAGATTATTGAATGATTGAGGCATATTGGGAGGTATATTGAGAGGAAAGGTAAAATTATAGTTGTTCTCTAGTGGTTTTTAGTGAAGAATAAAAAGATCTTTGGTGGGTTTAGAAAGTAAAAGAGAGAGGAATTATTAATTATTTTTCCAAACATCATTTTGGAATCAATACAATAAAGTAATAAAAATCAAAAACCATACCACTGATTTTCCATGGATTATTCCATAGAGTATCAAATTTCATTATTTTAAATGTGCATGAAATTATCCAGTTAAAATAATACCCATTGTTTAGTGGATGTAATTCAAGATTACATAGAATTGTTTTTAAAACCTGAAAATATTATAGATGTTTTGGAAGATTCATAAAGAGTTTATAAAATTTAAAACAATGACCTCACTAATTTGTAATATTAAAGGTGAAATATATATTTATTTATCTATTCCTTTTATGGAACATATTAAACCAATTGGGGGTTATTTTCATATCATAATACATAGCGTAAATATACATTATATTTAATTTTACATAAAAATTCATTTGTCTTAAAATAATTAAGAGGAAATAATTATTGGATAAATTTTATGTGATATTTGAAAGAATATTATTTATTTTAACCAAATAATTCCCTAATATGACAAAATAATATTTTAAATTAAAATCCATGTTTATTAAAAATATATGTTTCTCTACAAGACTAGTTTTCGGACCCATATAAAAAGTATATTTTCACTTCATAAAATTATATTATCATTTATATTTATCATATACTAATTAATAAAAATATTTTATTGACATAAAATTTATTTAAAAAATTAATGAATTCATCAAAATGAATTCCTTAATTAAAATTGTATATTACTCAAAAATACAATTCGAGTTTTTTCTTATGAAAATATAATTTTTATCAATCACATTAATTAATAATTTAAAAATTAAAAACAATTAGGAATAAGTATAATATTTATTTTATTTAAAATATAATTTCAATACTCATACAAGTAGGTTCAATGAGTATAAGACCTTATTACGCCAAGGAATTCTCTATTGTATGTTGGGTGGTCATGATCTTTTCATAGGGAGGTTTGATAAACATGGTTTGGACCGTGATCTTGATGTGTTTCATCTTCTTCCATACATGGTTTCACAAATTACATAGTTGTTGAATATCATCTTCGTATTGGTCAAGGTAAAATATCATATATTATATCTCCGTTGAAAGCTCCAATAAATGTGCTTCAAAGGGACAATCCTACTGGTCAAGGTCATCACATCTTTTATCTATGTAAAATGGACTTTATCAAAAAATAATAATGAATACAAGTAATATAATCACCATTACACACCTATATTATTAATGAATATTATTCTTAAAAATGTTTTTAATTTGATAAGATATATCTTATAATGGTAAAATATTACCAATGTAGTGCATGTGTTTTCAATAACCACATTTCATAAACAATGTATTTAGTAATTTTAGAAATGATTCCATTTATAAAACATTGGGGCATCACATTATTCCCCCATTCATAAATTTCCCCCATGAATATTTTATTTTGTTAAATAAAACGGACGAGGGTACTTCTGTTTCATCACCTATTTTGGTTCCCATGACACTTCCTCAAACACGTTGTTCCCACACAACACTTTGAAAATGTGATTTGTATTGCATTATTTAACATTGTATATATGATCTCAGATATTCACTAGCTTATCCTCATATTAAATATCAGTATCCAATGGTTCCACCTCAGTATTTAGTACATGTGAGGGATATGGTATTTAATTTTTCAATAGTGATATAAAAACCATCTTCTTCTTATGATATGTTAAGTGGGGGTTTTTGTTGATGGTCCACAACTATGATTTGATACAGAACCTCAAAGGGATAGATGTATCATAGATTAATCTTTCCTTTCATACCAACTACATGAATTTCTTCCATGGAGATATATGAGGAATCACTATTTCATTGAAATAAAACTACAGGTCTAATTGATGATTTTCAACATATCTTTACTATAAATATTTAGTAGATTTCATATGTCATAGAATGGTTTGAAATTTTTTATCATATATTTCATAAGATAAAGTCCCCTCATCATCCTCATTTAATATTTATCCTAACAAGTCGAAGTCCAACACCTCTTCCTACAGAGACCCACATAAGGTGAAATTTGAATTCAAGAATGGAAATAGTTGTTATCTTAGAACTCTACTAGGGGAATGTGCTAATACTAAATTACCTGGTAATCGATGTAACATTATCTCATAATATCTTCTAGGATATGAATGGGGAATTTCGATTTACCATTCATCTGAGGTTGAAAATAAGTACTGAAGCTGAATTTTTTATTCAATGCTTTATAATGGTTTTTCTAGAATTGTGACTTAAACCTCCGATATCAATCATATATCATGAAAAGAGGTACACTATGGAATTTTAAAACTTCTCATATGTATATATTAATGATTTAGTGAAGAGATAAATATTACTTCAATGAAATGAAATACATTGACTTTGTATGGTGATCGACTAACACCCATATAGAGTAATTTACTTTTGGTGTATTGGGGAGTCTAATGATGGAATATGTTTTTATATACTCTAATGGTCATACATGTTTTGGATATGGATTCATTATATTATTATAATTCAATCATTCAGACATGAATTTCTTGAATATCAATCATCAAGATAGAAAATCAGTAATATCTCTCTCCACGTTATCCCACCGTAATTTTTTTTTCAAATATATGTACATCTTAGTGCTTCCTAGATAAAAAGATTAGGATGAGCTATGTGCATCATCATGAAGTTCCCTTATCTATTATGGTTTTTATGGGATACATACCCAAATTACAAAGCAAACAACACTATCTTCAAAATAGTTGATATCCAAAATATTATCTACCTCATTCCATAAAAACACATCATATTCATGAGCCTTCTTGATCCTCTCAACAATGGATTGTTGACTAGTTATTTGATCAAGGAAGAATAAGGATTCTGTTATTATACCCATATCTATAAGTTTCATGTCCAATAATTTTTGATCCCTTGTAATCATTATCATAGATAGAGTATTAGGATCATTTCTAATAAGAGCATCTGCCACTTTTTTGTATTTCCCTAAATGGTAATGGATGGGACAATTATAGTCATTTATCAGCTCTAACCACAATTTTTGTGCATATTAATACCGATTTCCATGAATATATACTATAAATTTAATTGTATGAATACATATCCCACATCTCAACATAAAGACAAAGTCACTAAATTCTTAATGGAGTGATAATTGTATTCAATTATAGATCATTATTTGGGTATTTCTTCTCATGTATATTTAGTTAGTAGTAGTAATATACTGTAAATTTTTTATTGTTCAATAGGATAAAACCTAATACCTTTTTGGATTGATTGATGTAGCTCAAAATTGATTCCCCACTGGTGGGAAATGTGATAACATATTCAATGATCAACCCCTTCTTCATCTTTTTAAAATAATCTCCAGATTCAAATTTCTAGACAATCATGAATCATTTTTGTGATATCTTTCTTAGGGGGATTTGATATCATGAGATGGTACATACATATCTACTATAAAACCCTACTAATTCATTTAAAATAATTATTTATATAAGATATAATGTTCTAGGAAACCCTTCAATCATCATTGTTTTCGAAATATCTACTTATGTCTCTTTATTGGTGATAATATGCCCAAGAATGTCACATTCTCTAACTAGAACATACTTTTACCTTACCATTAACACATCATTTCTTTCTGGAATGTCTTCAGTATACTATTCAAAATATCCTCATGTTATTATTTTCTATTACAGTGGATAATAATGTCAATAATTAATATTTCCAAAAAAATTATCGGTGTAATCCCTAATGACTATATTCATCAAATACATGAAAATTTACGGAGAATTAGTGAGTCCAAATTGCATCACTATGAACTCATAGTGCCCCTAAATTATCTGAAAATGAATCTTTGGAATATCCAAATATTTATCATTACATTATAACATCACAATAAAAGTTATATCTTAGTAAAATAGTGGTCTCCACATAGATGATAAAAAAAGTCAGAAATATGTGGATGTTGATACTTGTTCTCTGTTGTGATCTTGTTGAGATTATAATAATCAATAAATATTATCATTTACCAATCCTTCTTCATGATGAAGATGACTGGTTGACGCCATGGTGATCAAATTGGGAGAATGAAAGCCTTATTTAAATTTTACTATAGATTATTCATTTGATCCTGTTGATCAATAATGACCATTCTATATAATGTCTTCGATACTGGAAAATATCTAGGTATAAGATCATTTGAAAAATCATCCTCTCGGCTAAGAATAAGTCCATTCAATTAATAAGGAACCACATTATCATATTCCTTCATAATGAGAATATATTCAAGGAGGATATTTTCATTAATCATCTTAATCTGGTCTAGATACATTTTCTCACAGGGAAATAATATCCATTATTGAAATTTTGGAAATAAATATGATTCATCCACCTCCTTGTAATTTTATAAAATCATAGGAAATTTCATGATATAGGGGCTTATTTCCATCTCTTGAAAATTTATGTTGTCTCTGTTTAAGGAATCCCGATCTATACCCATAATTTAATTGAATTTCACTAAAGGGGGTATCATAAGGATCACAAGGATGTTATTCCCAAAACTTTTGGCTGGGCTGTAGGTATATAATCAAGATGCGATAATTTCCCCATTATTCATTTTCATTGATAGATCTACATTCATGTATTATGGTGGTGTTTGAATATTTAAACTAAAATTGAGAGATATGAATGAAATAATGGAACCAAAATTAAAAAAGTATATTCTATATTCCTAAATGAATAACTAGTGTACCTATCAACAATCCATTTTTGGGATCCACCTTCACCATATTTAATTAATAAGCTCGCATATGCTCTATAAGACTTGAGGGTTGATGTTGTTAGTATTCATCGAAAACCAGTGGATTAGTGAATTGAATTTCATAATGTCCCTTTTCATTATAGTTGAATCATTGGAAAATGAGATGAGGGTTTGGTAGGACATTATTTTATTCAATGACATTGGTGGGTTCCTCTCATCAGAAATTTCTAATAAGGTTCCAATAATTTCCACACCTAAAGAAATTCCATTTCTTCTTTAGGGAATTTATATTTTTCATCTTCCCACACCATTAAAAAGTGGGTTCTTTATATTTATTTCCAACTTTATATTTCATCATTTCTTAACTAAAATTAAAATTAACATTCCACTTCATAACCCCATGTAACCATTGATACTCTCAAATCAATATTTTAACGATGAGGACACATTATAATATTTCTTCATAGCCATCAATGTATCAAATGAATAAGACCTTTTCTTTACTCAGATTTAGTCTACTAATGTAAAAGTAAACATTTCATTATAGAGAAACAAAAAATATAGATGATTATCATTAATTTCTCATGTGGTTTTCCTTGTATGACCTTATAGATTCTTCATCCTTTTGTTTAGGCTAAGCAATCCCATCTCCATTTTTAGAAAAATAATATGATGAATATAAATATAAAAAACATTCTATAGAATTCTTTCCAGTTCATCACTTAGATCTATAACTATATCATAATATTTTTTATGAAGGTCCATCGTTGATCGACTTCTCTTACCATATGATAAACATCCATCAAAATTTTCTATTTCACAAATCATTTGAGGATGTCAAATAATTTTTCTTATAAGTTATCAATTTTTCCATAATTAATGGATTGGAATATCCACTGATATGTGGAATCCATTTTTGTATAAATATCTCAATTGTAACTTTTTCATTTATATAGGAATTTAAGAATTCCTCTTGATTATGACATCTATTCAAAACCTAAGATGTTTGAAAAATTATAGCCATGATTTTCCTCATTTATACTCCCATTGGTATTGGAATCCCTTTTGGTAGGTCATCACATTTCCCCCCACCTTGTTTTTTACTCAGTTCCTCACATTTCCATCCATTTCATATAATAATGGAAAAATTATTGATGATAATTTTTAAATTATTAATCACATAAAAGGGATACTATGAACATTTAATGGATAACTCATAAATGAAATTTTTTATTTATCAAATGATTTTTCAGGTTTTCATTCTATGTTATCTATGATCTATTTATTAATATAAATAATTATTGTAAATTCTTGTCTCTTAACAATGGTTTGTAAGAAGCTTGTGAATTTATCAATGATTATCCCCCAGTGTTTCAAAGATAGCGTGTATCAAGGATCATTTTTATACACTATGTGATGGTCTAGTGCAGCTCAATGAACCATTTTAGGTTTTATTAGTATAATGACTTGTTTTTTCATGTTTACCTTTTAATGTTTTATTGATTAATTATCAGACTATGTACTAAGATGGAATGTGACATTGAGGCATGGTGTGCCTGAAATAAATGACTAATATATATATATATATATATATAATATTTTACATGGAACATGTGTGCGTAGTTTTCCTGAATATTTGTAATATATTATTAAATGAATCATGGATTCAAAATCTTAGTGAACCATTGAGTTCATATCATTGGTTTTACCCTTCGTGAGACATAACGTTTATCGATGTGTGGAATTTGAGGAAAATTTATCGCTGAGGTAAAATTAATAAAATAATTAATTATTATTATTTATTTCATCTATTAACACAGTTACCTAAAGTCATAAATACCTATATGGTTATGAATATTTATTAGGGTTGTCCACATAACCGTGGAGCTGTTGAGGAACCATTGGAGAGAGAATTAGAGGATCTCTCTTATATGAATGCTAACTAGATCATAGAACTATGAGTAGTGTGAAATAGGATATAGAGATCTAGACAATAACAATGATGCATGCTTGTTTATCATAATCGATAAATCCATCTCAAGGATTGGAAGGTGTTAAATTGGATTCTTACCCCATTTCCTATTCCAATGTTAAACAGAGATCCATTATCCAATATATTGATCTGTTGACTATGCATATTTTGGGATGGGTTTGTTTTATTCAGGGATTATGATAAATTATTTGTAATTACTTTGTATCTCTTCATTCATTATTATAATAGAAATGATTCATGATCGACATGATCATAATCCTAAGTCCATTCCTAATGAGTGTTCCTACTTATTTTCTCCTATGACTCTAGGTTCACCATCGGTGTTCATCATTAGCGTAATGATTGGATACTATAAATTAGGGATCAATACGATGTGATGGAGGTTCAAGGATGGTAACAATGAATGGATATGACTGGATTAGAGACACATTCATTTTAACAGTGTATGGAAATTTGAAGGGGATGAACAAAAACTATTTTTAAGCAAATCGTGTGACCGAAATCTAGTGAGTGGTGAAGATGAGTCTTAGTTGATGTAGATTAGAGATTTCCAGAGAGATTGATGTTGAAAGATGAGGTGGTGGTGGAACAATCATTCACGGGAGGATGAAATTGATTTCTATAGAATTATGATCAATATGGTGTGTAATCCAATATTACATGGCATGTGGGGAACTTATTGTGGTGGTTAGGGTTTTGAGAGGAAGATAAATATCACACAACATGTGGCCCTATCACACATGTGACCCCTCTCGGATGACTCGATGTGTACCTCATAGTGTACAGGGACATGGGTTTAATTACACAGCGAACGTTTTTTGTGTACTAATACATAGACATGTAAGGGTTGGACATATATGGGATAAGTCGTGTTATGGTACACGGGTTGAAGTACAAGAGAAGTAGTAAGTCATGTACTTTTACATAGACACTAGAATTCTCCACATTGCACATACATTACCTGATGCTGAAGGGACACATCTTGTTCCCCTAGTACACACTATGTACTCTACTAATGTTTTCATAGATCAATTTCCTCTATATCTTGGACGTGTTTAATTAAGGGTGTGTTCCCAATATTCTTTCCATGATGGATAATATGGAAACAACTCATACATATAGGACAAAACTCCTCACATAATGAATTCATGGATATGTTTTTTTTTGAAACCTTCTATGAGGCTCAGAGTAAGACCATATATCATTGTATTTCATTAGGTGGAGTTATTAGTATCGGCAGGACCAACACTACACTGGCGATGACCCACTACTTAGCAGGTATTCCTGATTGGGTTTTTGGTATCACCAATGGCCCTAGATTTTATCCCCATATATATATATATATATATAATATCTCGTCGAATGTTGTCAGAGTTATTATACCCATGAAGTGAGTTCTACTGGAATGGTTTTTTTGGAACTTTTGTGAAGGAATCCTATGTTGGAATTAATGTTGTCAAATTAAATTTTGATTCTGTGTCTTTGTTGATTATATCTATATATTATTGTTTTTTTCATTGTAAACATATACCTTTTTATATATTATTATTTTTATTCATGTTTTTATGCATTGTGGTTTCGAGGTGCTTATTAGGTATTATTATACTCACATATTCAATGGATTTTCCAAAACGTTTCGTGTCCTATGATGATGATTGACATTTTGATAAATTTTATGAGGGACCAGGACTATATGGTAATTTTTGAGACCAGATAGACTGTGGTGTGTTCATGTGATAACTTAATAGTAGTTCCCAGTTAATTTCAAATGTGAATTGATTTCAGAATCATTGTGGTGGGCTGGTAATGGGCCCTATTTACATTCATTTACTTCTAGTAGTACTATGGTTGTGGGATTTAGATGTATCCAAGAATGATTGTTTAATTGTTATTAGATATCACCAATGTATGGGCTTGAAGATGTGTGTGTTTACATGTACATAGACTAATGCACCCATGTTAGTGATATGAATAATCGACACTAGACACCATCCCCTAACCTATTGTATGTAGGATTTGGGAGTCACGGAATGGGACCCTTTGGGATAGGTTGTGACAGAGTCCTATCAGAGTATTTGGTACAAAATGAAGACCTAATTCCAAGGGAATGGTTTGGGGAAGCAGTGTTATGTTTTTTTGAGATTTTCATTGGGGCCAATAACCCTGATGTTGGTGTCTTTGGCGACATATCCATAAACTAGGTCTTTGATATTCTCTTTATCAACTCAGTACATGAAAACATTAGTTTCAGAGAAAATAGTGGTACATGCATCATATATGATTGTGTTGTAGTTTCCATGTCCTTCTTGAGTAAGCTCTCCTTAAAAATGCATTTCATATTGTACATATTTCATTACATTTAGGATGCTTCCCATAATGTCTTCCAGCATGGATTCAACAGTAGGATAATGAGGATGACCTCTTTAGTAATGAGGATTCGATTCAAAGACCAGTTCTAGAGTTGAAAACTCTATGAGGTGCATAAACTATAACCACCCTTGTAGAACATAAAATGGTACCTACAATTCTAGTATATGAGGTGTACATGCTGGGCACAATTCATGAGTTTCAATGATAATTACCTCTTTGGTTATAAGGTGAGATGGACCCAAAGGCAGTTGAGGACTGGCTTAAAGCAGTGAAATATGATTTTTTTTCTGGTTAGGATACCAACAGATTAGATGTAGGTCCCAGTTGTAAGCCTTATATATGGCTTAGTGGCATGATAGTGGGGTTTGGAGATCATGTCTTCCATTGACGTGACTCTATCAGGGTTATAGTATGTACAAAACATGAAAGGAGTGGTTTGTCTCCTACACTAAGGGATATACATATCCAAGAGCTTCTATAGCTCCATCAGAGAAACACGACAGAAACTGAGTAGTCATTGAGGTTTCCCAACAACTCCATGTACTTGATGAATATTCTGTGAGATTAGTTCTTTTGGGATAAGAACATCGAGGGAGGAATTTATACAGCCTTATGATCTAGTTTTATGCCTATATGTTTTCAAGTATTTTTGGGTTGCTAGAGTGAGTTCTAGTGATTTAGAGTTTCATGGATAATTAGACATAGAAAGTGGTTTCCACTAATTGGGTAGCATGAGCAGAGACATCGAAAATAAGGAGATGACATCAGTATCAGGGACTTTCACATGTGGGGAATTTTTATAGAAGGTCAATGGATATATATTCTATATTTTAAGGCTTACATTATGGGTCTAGTCACCCTAGATAGAGATAGTGCAACTCATGTGATGGTAGGGGACATCTTTCATTTTGTTGTCCAACCCAATGTACTGCCGATAGGGAGACCAAGGATAGGCCACTAAAGTTGAGGTAGTGGTATGAGAAAAAATTTACATTGGTTGGAAAAAATGTAAGAGTGGCTAGGTTAGCAGTTGGAGGTGGTATATGATTTTACCTATTACCACCACCACCTCCACGAGTTCCACACAAGGAATAGAGAGTAGGAGAAAAAAAGAGGGGAATCTGTAGGTAGTCGAAGATTACAACCCAAGGAATCTAGGAATGATTCAAATTAAGATATGTGTCTTTTTTTAATTTAGTCATGGGACCTGTAGACATAGGTTCTAGTTATTACTTTATTTCCACATATCCAGTATGATACCTGTATATTCCAAATTTTCCCTTGGGATGACCCTTGCACTTGGAGACTCCTACATGAGATGAAATAACAATCACACAAATAGGATGATAGTGTGACAAAACACATGGATGAAAGAGTTGTTGTTGGAATATCTTGGCAATAGTGATGAGTCTTAATAATTTCTTCTTCTGTAATGACTGGTTATCTATATTGTATTCACATATTGACTATTCTATGTAGTGGATGTGGTGTGTACATAGTGATGGATCCAGGTTTTCCTCTGTGGTTTAAATGGAAACCCATAAAGTATATGATAAACTAATTCACAAGAGGGTGTAACTGATTACTCATCAATTTGCCATCTTGACCCTCGATGTCGTCTATGTTATGAGTTTTTTTTTTCGTACAGTCGTGGCAGAGTGTGAGGATGTAACACCCCAAGATTTCATAGTGTGTTATTTCTTCAAAATAATTCAATAACTTGCACTACACGCAACACTGAGTTCAATTGCACCATGACTTACCAAAAAAAAGCCATTAAAAGAGGTCATGAATAGTATTAACTAAATTTTAAACTTTATATAATCCTTATAATTTTAGAATCCATATTATGAGTTTCTTAGTCATAATGCAAGAACAGATTCATTTTCAGTAGTGCACTTTTATCAAATTTTGATAGTGAAACCTGTTTAAATACAATATTTTAAACTTTTTGACTAAATGGAGACATAAAAAAATTTAAAATGAAACATCCCAATCTTCCACGGTACGCTTTCCTTTGAATAAAACAGTAGCGTGTGTTGTACGCAACTTCGAGTTCTAACACACCGTAACCAATCAAACTAGCTGTTATGAATAGTAATACCTACTTTTTGAAGTTATATATATTTTATATTTTAAAATGGACTTCATTTTTGGATTCGGAATATCAAATTTAGCCTAAGGTGAAATTTTGGTACTTTTCGGATAACTTTCATATTTTGATGAATAGTGAAAATTACTAAATTTTAATTAAAAACAACTTTTTTAATAAAAATAATTAATAGTAATAAATTATGAATTTGAGTGGTTTTAAAGTATATTTAAAATATATTTTTACTATTTAATATAATGTTGGTCATTGGACATAATTTTACAATTAAATCGAACATAAACAAGTGTCAATCTTTTGATAGTTATTGTCTCTTAAAAACACGCTTTTTGTTTTGACAGCGGGAATTAATTTTAAATTAATTTATGCCACTTATATGTTTTGAATTTAGGAAAATGGATTCCATATTTGGAATCAGGATGTTCAAATTGTGTAAATAGGTAACTTTTATTTTTAGACATTTTGAATAATTACTGCGGTAAATATTTTATTTACCATGGTTAAGGGTAAATCCGGTAAATAAGGGTTAACAAATAATGTTATAATAATACTAAATTACCCTAAAACGTGTCTTAACCCTATTGGTTGATACATGGTAGACCATGGGCATCTTTGTGTGAATTTTGGGACCCCATGGATCCACTTGTAAGTGATAATGACACTTTATTTTAATTAAGTCAAAATGAATACAAAAATGACACAAGCATATATCTTTTAGAAAAACAATTGTTACATAGGGTTATATAAGTTTTATTTTAGATTATAAATATTCATTAGAAAGGTAAAAATATTTCCTACATAATGATATTTTATTTATAATTTTTAGAGATTAAATAATTTATTTTATTTATGACACAAAGATGATGCAGTAATTACTATAATAGTGAAAAATTAAAATAATTGATATTATAAATACCCAAAAAAATATAATATGAAACTTTTAATGAATTAAAATAATTTTCTAGGATAATATGATATATTAGGATTGATTTAATTGACTTTTTTCGAAGTAATCAATCTGTTATGAGTTTCACAAAAATCAACTATTGAATAGTGTCAAAATTGACATAAAAGAGTTTTTAAAACAAATATTATATTATTAATTGATATTAAATTCCTAAAAATCTATGGTTCGGCCAAGAGACTTATATAAGGATAGGTTCATCATTAATGGACCACTTGGGGGTCTCTTGGATGTATATAGTAAGTTTATTAACCATATTATATAAAAATACAAAGAGACATTGTAAAAGTGAAACTAGTTAACTTAGAGTTAATACTTAAAGATATGGTTAATATAAGTACCCAAACCAGTCTAAATTATATTGTTTGAGTGGTTTTCAACCTATCCCCACCTTAACCTTTGAATAATCAACTTTTGATCCTTTAGAAACCGAATATGAATTTATTATAAATTAATATTTCTAACTTTTCCAAAGGTGCCCCTCACCCCTCTTATAAAAGGGCACTCCTCCTTCTCATTTCTTCACACCTTAAAAGCCTTTTGGATCGGCCAAACTCTGCCCAAATACTCTCCCAACATCCCTCACTACAACCTAGAGGCCTTAGTTTGATCAGAAAGCCAACCTAAGGATCCCATTTGATCAAATCAAAAGGAAGAACCCGAAGAAGAGGTAATGATTTCACCACCCTTCTCCAAGTTCATTTCTTCTTCCACTTCTTCTTCCTTTGTTCTTACCATTCTAAAATAATAAATCCAGTATCTCACATATACTGTGATGTTATTATAAATATGGTACAATCATATTCAGTATTCTATCCACCCTTTGAATAACATGTCACCATACGTGCGTACGTACGGCTTACCGTCTCCATGTCGTGGTGTAATTGTTATTCAATATAATATTATTTGGATGGGTATAATAATGATGTGTAACTCATGTAAATAATAAATATAACATGTTAATGATTCTTTATATATGATATACCATCCATTTATATATTATTTTAATATCAAAAGAATGATATTGTAGCTCGTGCGTACGTACGGACTACCGTCTCCACGAACGCGATGAGATTCATTCTCCATCGTATCCATTCAAGTATAATTATCATTTGATGATTTATAAATGATGTTTAAGGACTGGATATCATTCTGGATATGAATAAGATACAACAACCATGGCTTATATAACAAAACATATAAAAGAAAATGAGTAAGTTAACTCCCGAAACGACGATAATTCTAAGATATTATTAACAAATCAATGTTAAAAGATCATATATGATATCATATTAATATATATGATTCTTGTATAATTTAATAACAACTATTTCACCATTATACAGGAGGTTAACCTACCCCAACCAAGGAAAAGTACAAGGTAAGGGTTTACTTTACAACCTCTTCATTATCCAAGGTTGTTTATACGTAATAATCTACTGGGATCTCTTTATCATCCACATCCATGTTTCTTAAAAATGCATTTCAAAACATTTTTACTATTTACTCGAATATGAGTTAAATTAATTTATACCCTTTTTGACTTTTATAAGAGATTTATAAAGGAATCTTTCCGTCGTTTTCAAAACAAGGTCCTTTTAACCTTTTCGATAGAATTGCGGTAAGAATGTTTTTTTTAATTATACGGAAGGTGCGGTTATTCTCTTCCATTATTACACCTTTGAAGCTTCCCTTACACACTTGTATGGATATTTTCAAAATAAAGGTTTTCTTTTATAATTATGTGATTTTTAAATGATTTCAAAAAATATATATTTCTCTCAAATATATGAAAATCCAGTGCAAATGTATATGTATTTAACGCAAGCTTAAAAATGTTTTCAGAAAACCTGACTCTCGAGTTTGGTAGACAGGAAGGGATTGGGAGTGGACCCATCATGGCCTGTAATTAGTCGAGCAATCTCAGAATTAGTTATTTTGTTTTCAAAAGCTTGCATAATGTTTTCAGAAAAACACTGGAATGTATTTTAGCAAATTTAAACGTAAGTATCTTCTAAAAAAAATTTAATCGGTAGGTCTCATGAGACAAACTAGTGTCTTGGCACAAGGCCTTGACAAAATCTTATTTGTAGTCTTGGCACGAGGCCTTGGCTATGTGGTTATGATAGTCTGGCATTATGCATTCCATCATTATGAAAGTGGTTATTGATTTTTCATGTGATTATTCGATTAGTAGAATAACCATGTGAATAAGTAAATGGCATTATTTCATTTCATTTATGTCATACTATGTTGAAAGTTCAAGTTTTAAAGGCTTTTGTTTAGTTATACATTGCCTTAAATGTTTATTCTTATTTATGAAAGTTTCCGCTATATTGTTATCCTTAGTGGGCATTTGAGCTCACCCCTTTTCTATGTTTTATTTTTCCCAGGAAGTGAAGAAGTAAATTATGAATGACCTGCAGGGATATTATGTGGGGATATGAGTGTGGATTATGGAGACAATATGTTGTTGTTGTATTTTTTCGTTTAATGATGTAATGTAAACCTTATGAATATATCTAGTGTTTCCAAGGCTACTAAACCAATCGGTCTTTCGAGATTTGATCTTTCTTGTGATCATGCCAATGTTACGAAGTAATGCACCGACTCTGGGCAGCTGGGGTCGGGGCGTTACAGTTGGTATCAGAGGAAGTTTAGTACAAACCTTGGAAGCTAGATTTAGATAAACTCTGATTAGAGCACGTAGACCTAAGTGTAACTTTGAGGATTAGTATAGAAGAACTTCCTAGAATTTTGGTATTGTAGAGATTTTGTGAGTTTTCCGAGCAATACATCCCTGTCTGGATACGAGCAGGTAGAGGCGGCTCTGGCACAGATGTACCTAGGGGTAAAACCTGAAAACACCGCTTTGAGCTAGACTCGAACGGGAACTGGTGCACGACAACGGGCCTTGCTGCACTCTTGGTTACGACACTCCAGGGGGATATTCTTAGGATACCTCTCATTTTCTTTACAAATCATTTTGAAGGGATTATGAGTATATACATCCTCAAAGAAAACATTCTTATGATTATGGATTATATCCATAAATAGTTCAATTTATGTTAAGTGTTTTATAAGTATGGGATTATGTATTTTGATTCATAAACTGATCTAGTGTATGCCATTGTTTAGAAATGGCGCCCAGTAGAAGGAATGAGAACTCCAGAAATGCACATGATCCAAAGAGAAGGAAGGATCATATCTTTCATGGTCTTAAGCTAGAATTTATAAGAGAAATAGTCTCCCATGTATTATCATCATATGAAGAAATAATATCATTTGTTGATAAGATAAGTAAAGAGTTTACTGAGTCCTATGGCTTTGAAGGGAAGCAATAGAAGAAAAGGATGGAAGAGAGAAAGATGGATAAAAGTAAGAGGGAAAAGAAGAATTTTCCCATATGTGGTAACTGTGGAAAGAAACACCCTGGAACTTGCCTGAAAGGAATGTGAGTTTGTTATAAGTGTGGAGGAAAAGGGCACAAAGTACGTGACTGCAAGGGTAAGAAAATGGTTTTAAATGTACAATGCTTCATTTTCAAGGAGTTTGGACACTACGCGAACCTATGTCCCAGTCATCAGACTATGCCGCAAATGATGCTATTGGATAATAATCAAGTTATGATACTACCACAGATGAAGAGGAATGATTAGAGTTCTTATGATGATTATGTCAATTTAGTGTTGTATCAACAATGTACTTGTTATAATAATTATGGAGTATATAAGGATTGTACTGCAGTACTATTTCATTAAGGACTTGAGATTGTGTGGAACAAAGAAAAGTGACTCATTAGCAGGATAGATTTTTGGAAAATATATGGTTGAGAGAATGATAAACCATAATATAGTTCTGATACTGAGGTAGTGATTTTGGAATAATATGTGATTGTTTTGGATAAATTATATTGGATATTCTTGACTACCTTGGAACTGATTAATGATTTGTATATTCCATCATTGTTGGGGTTTAAAACATTTTTGGATTAATGATGTATATCCAGCATTCTATATGGAATAAGGGAGCATGAATGTAATCAATAAGGAATGTGGTAATACATGATGAAGGTATTCATATGCTATTACGGGGTAAAAAGGATCTATATTATGTTTACCTTCCTTATGAATGTTGGACTGTGAGTTTGGACAGAAGTATTTTGGATAGTTCTAGTTTGGATTATTTTGGATTTCCATAAAAGGACAACCCGGAGGTCGGGCGGCAACCCGTCGCGTCCGGCAAGGCTGCGAGACTTGAACCCGCAACCAAAGGGCGACAAGGGTGTATCACCTACCACTATCCCACGAGATGTCCTGGATTAAATAAAGTAGTTTTTTAAAAGATCTGGTAGATGAATTATAAATTCGTTTATTTTGGAACCCTCTATGAATAGTATAATTAGAATTTTTTTACGAGTGAATGATGAGTTTTGGTAGAAATTTATTAATGGATAAAACTCTAATTATAAACTAAGTATATCTCCTTATGATCTTAGCCAATCTCATAAATAAATTCCTCATCATTAATAAAAGGAACTTAGAACAAAAATGTTGTCCTAGATGGTACCTTAAATCATCACTAATTTATGGCTTTGGGATTGTTGGCCTTTTCATAGCCATGTTCTCTACCACTCTCCATCAGATAATTGATGGCTAGATTTTTCTTCCATATCCATATTTTCTTACATGGAACCCTAGTATGTGTTATTTTCGGTAATCTTCATACTTTCCACTCTTTATTTTAAATAGAGGCCTCATTAATTCATTTTTCGATGTGGGATTTCAACTAAGATATTTTGAAACGTCAAAAATGTGTTATCCTAATAACCTATGATTTGTTGAACCGATGGTATTTCAAATCATCATAGATTGATGAATTTAAGGACCTCAATTATACACTTGTTTGTGATTGATGACCTAAATCACTACCTATAAATATTTACGTTTTTCCTCCGATTATATGTCTCTAATTTCCACCAATGTTCTCCTAATCGAGATCATAATTTGGTGGTGACCCTTTGATTTCTCTTTTCCTCATATTAAGACTAAATTTTAGTAACCCAATTTCCGATGTGGGTTTTCCCACAAATATATTTTCTACTTTCAACCTTTTATTTTTGAAGAACAATTTCAAATTGCGAGGACGCAATTTATTGAAGGAGGGGAGAATGTAACACCCCAAGATTTCATAGTGTGTTATTTGTTCAAAATAATTCAATAACATGCACTACACGCAACACTGAGTTCAATTGCACCATGACTTACCAAAAAAAAGCCATTAAAAGAAATCATGAATAGTATTAACTAAATTTTAAACTTTATATAATCCTTATAATTTTAGAATCCATATTATGAGTTTCTTAGTCATAATGCAAGAACAGATTCATTTTCAGTATTGCACTTTTATCAACTTTTGATAGTGAATCCTTTTTAAATAAAATATTTTAAACTTTTTGACTAAATGGAGACATCAAAAAATTTAAAATGAAACATCCCAAGCTTCCACGGTACGCTTTCCTTTGAATAAAACAGTAGCGTGTGTTGTACGCAACTTCGAGTTCTAACACTCCGTAACCAATCAAACTAGCTGTTATGAATAGTAATACCTACTTTTTGAAGTTATATATATTTTATATTTTAAAATGGACTTCATTTTTGGATTCGGAATATCAAATTTAGCCTAAGGTGAAATTTTGGTACTTTTCGGATAACTTTCATATTTTGATGAATAGTGAAAATTACTAAATTTTAATTAAAAACAACTTTTTTAATCAAAATAATTAATAGTAATAAATTATGAATTTGAGTGGTTTTAAAGTATATTTAGAATATATTTTTACTATTTAATATAATTTCGGTCATTGGACATAATTTTACAATTAAACCGAATATAAACAAGTGTCAATCTTTTGATAGTTATTATCTCTTAAAAACACGCTTTTGTTTTGACAGCGGGAATTAATTTTAAATTAATTTCTTCCACTTCTATGTTTTGAATTTAGGAAAATGGATTCCATATTCGGAATCAGGATGTTCAAATTTTGTAAATAGGTAACTTTTATTTTTAGACATTTTGAATAATTACTGCGGTAAATATTTTATTTACCATGGTTAAGGGTAAATCCGGTAAATAAGGGTTAAAAAATAATATTATAATAATACTAAATTACCATAAAACGTGTCTTAACCCTATTTTTTGATACATGGTCGACCATGGGCATCTTTGTGTCAATTTTGGGACCCCATGGATCCACTTGTAAGTGATAATGACACTTTATTTTAATTAAGTCAAAATGAATACAAAAATGACACAAGCATATATCTTTTAGCAAAACAATTGTTACATAGGGTTATATAAGTTGTATTTTAGATTATAAATATTCCTTAGAAAGATAAAACGATTTAATACAGAATGAAATTTTATTTATAATTTTTAGACATTAAATAATGTATTTTATTTATGACACAAAGATGATGCAGTAATTACTATAATAGTGAAAAATTAAAATAATTGATATAATAAATACCCAAAAAAATATAATATGAAACTTTTAATGAATTAAACTAATTTTCTAGGATAATATAATATATTAGGATTGATTTAATTGACGTTTTTAGAAGTAATCAATCTGTTATGAGTTTCACAAAAATCAACTATTGAATAGTGTCAAAATTGACATAAAAGAGTTTTTAAAACAAATATTATATTATTAATTGATATTAAATTCCTAAAAATATAAGTTTCGGCCAAGAGACTTATATAAGGATATTTTCATCATTAATGGACCACTTGGGGGTCTCTTGGATGTATATAGTAAGTTTATTAACCATATTATATAAAAATACAAAGAGACATTGTAAAAGTGAAACTAATTAACTTAGAGTTAATACTTAAAGATAAGGTTAATATAAGTACCCAAACCTGTCTAAATTCTATTTTTTGAGTGGGTTTCGACCTATACCTACCTTAACCTTTTAATAATCAACTTTTAAGCCTTTAGAAACCGAATATGAATTTATTATAAATTAATATTTCTAACTTTTCCAAAGGTGCCCCTCACCCCTCTTATAAAAGGGCACTCCTCCTTTTCATTTCTTCACACCTTCAAAGCCTTTTGGCTCGGCCAAACTCTGCCCAAATACTCTCCCAACATCCCTCACTACAACCTAGAGGCCTTAGTTTGATCAGAAAGCCAACCTAGAGAGCCCTTTTGATCAAATCAAAAGGAAGAACCCGAAAAAGAGGTAATGATTTCACCACCCTTCTCCAAGTTCATTTCTTCTTCCACTTCTTCTTCCTTTGTTCTTACCATTCTAAAATAATAAATCCAGTATCTCACATATACTGTGATGTTATTATAAATATGGTACAATCATATTCAGTATTCTATCCACCCTTTGAATAACATGTCACCATACATGCGTACGTACGGCTTACCGTCTCCACATCGTGGTGTAATTGTTATTCAATATAATATTATTTGGATGGGTATAATAATGATTTGTAACTCATGTAAATAATAAATATAACATGTTAATGATTCTTTATATATGATATACCATCCATTTATATATTATTTTAATATCAAAAGAATGATATTGTCACTCGTGCGTACGTACGGACTACCATCTCCACGAACGCGATGAGATTCATTCTCCATCGTATCCATTCAAGTATAATTATCATTTTATGATTTAAAAATGATGTTTAAGGACTGGATATCATTCTGGATATGAATAAGATACAACAACCATGGCTTATGTAACAAAACATAAAAAATAAAATGAGTAAGTTAACTCCCGAAACGACGATAATTATAAGATATTATTAACAAATCAATGTTAAAAGATCATATATGATATCATATTAATATATATGATTCTTGTATAATTTAATAACAACTATTTCACCATTATACAGGAGGTTAACCTACCCCAACCAAGGAAAAGTACAAGGTAAGGGTTTACTTTACAACCTCTTCATTATCCAAGGTTGTTTATACGTAATAATCTACTGGGATCTCTTTATCATCCACATCCATGTTTCTTAAAAATGCATTTCAAAACATTTTTACTATTTACTAGAATATGAGTTAAATTCATTTATACCCTTTTTGACTTTTATAAGAGGTTTATAAAGGAATCTTTCCGTCGTTTTCAAAACAAGGTCCTTTTTAACCTTTTCGACAGAATTGAGGTATGAATGTTTTTTTTAACTTATACGGAAGGTGCTATTATTCTCTTCCATTATTACACCTTTGAATCTTCCCTTACACACTTGTATGGATATTTTCAAAATAAATGTTTTCTTTTATAATTATGTGATTTTTAAATGATTTCAAAAAATATATATTTCTCTCAAATATATGAAAATACAGTGCAAATGTATATGTATTTAACGCAAGCTTAAAAATGTTTTCAAAAAACCTGAATCTCGAGTTTGGTAGACAGGAAGGGATTGGGAGTGGACCCATCATGGCCTGTAATTAGTCGAGCAGTCTCAGAATTAGTTATTTTGTTTTCAAAAGCTTGCATAATGTTTTCAAAAAAACACTGGAATGTATTTTAGCAATTTTAAACGTAAGTATCTTCTAAAAAAAAATTCATCGGTAGGTCTCATGAGACAAACTAGTGTCTTGGCACAAGGCCTTGACAAAATCTTATTTGTAGTCTTGGCACGAGGCCGTGGCTATGTGGTTATGATAGTCTGGCATTATTCATTCCATCATTATGAAAGTGGTTATTGATTTTTCATGTGATTATTCGATTAGTAGAATAACCATGTGAATGAGTAAATGCCATTATTTCATTTCATTTATGCCATACTATGTTGAAAGTTCAAGTTTTAAAGGCTTTTGTTTTAGTTATACATTGCCTTAAATGTTTATTCTTATTTATGAAAGTTTCCGCTATATTGTTATCCTTACTGGGCATTTGAGCTCACCCCTTTTCTATGTTTTATTTTTCCCAGGAAGTGAAGAAGTAAATTATGAATGACCTGCAGGGATATTATGTGGGGATATGAGTGTGGATTATGGAGACAATATGTTGTTGTAGTAGTTTTTCGTTTAATGATGTAATGTAAACCTTATGAATATATCTAGTGTTTCCAAGGCTACTAAACCAATCGGTCTTTCGAGATTTGATCTTTCTTGTGATCATGCCAATGTTACGAAGTAATGCACCGACTCTGGGCAGCTGGGGTCGGGGCGTTACAGAGGACATCTTCTCATATGGTGTTCCCTGCATACCACATAAATGAGAGATAGAATTTTACATTAATATACACACTAGGATGACACTGATATACAATCTAGGATATTTGATGACTACCATATAGATTTGTGAGTTCACGGTGTAGTTAGAGGACTTGTAGATTAAGGGTTTTGTTAGACCTAGTGTTTTTACCAAGGAAGCACAAGTTATGTTCACCGACAAGTAGGATGAGGGCTTGAGATTATGTGTCCACTATGAGTTCATTGACCATGTGACTATGGAGAAATAGTATCCAAATAATTAGGATCAACAAACTATTTGATAAGTTGAGAGGAGAATGATAGTTCATGAAGGTTGAACATATGTCAAGTTATCACCAGTTTCAAGTACGGGATGAGGATCTACCAATGAAATCATTCATATCATACTATAATCATTATGAGTATTTGGTGATTCCCTTTAGGGTGATGAACACCCCAATAGTGTTTATGGGAATCATGAACCAAATCTTTCCACCTTTCTTGGACCAGTTCTAGGTGGTATTCATTATCAATATATTTGTGTACTAGGTAGCCATAGTGGATCAAGAAAGATAGTTGATGATGGTTTTGGATGTACTTTGGGAGTACCACCTACACAAAAATATCTGTAAGTGTTAATTTTGAAGACATGAAGTCCACTTCCTAGGATTTGTTATCATTGGGGATGGTGTGACAATGGACATATCCTAGGGTTAGGAAGGGTTAGCTTGGGATCTAACTAATAGAATACTGGAGGTGTGGAGATTTGTTAGGTTAGAAGGATATTAACAGAGATTCATAGAAATCATCCCCAGGATATCATCCCCCACAAAAGCATCAAAATAAATGAGGCACACATTCAAGTGGATGGAAATGTGCCAGTATAATTTTTCATAATTGAGGTAGAGAATGAGGAGCAACCCAATCATGATATTTCCAATGGAGGGTGTCGAGTACGTAGTGTTATATGACGCATCAAGGATCATAATTTGTAGTGTTATGATGCAGAGGGAGGTTGTGATCACTTATTGATCAGGCCAATTGATACCGAACAAGTAGAAATACAAGTCCCATGGTCTTGATTTTGTAGAATTAGTCATCACACTGAAGATGTGATGAAACTAACTGATGGGAGAGAAGATTATCTACTATTCAGGTCATTAGAGTCTCAAGTATATATTCCCTATGAAGGATAATAAAATGAGATATTGGATATGGATTGACTTCCACCAGGATTATGACTTTTAAATTTTCAATACTAATGGGAATGGGAACACAGTTGTAGATTCCATCAGCGAAAGATCTTGTTTTTAGTTGTTGAACGAGATGTCAGAGTAGTTAGCCTCATTGGAGTTATCCTTTCTGGATGGTGATATAGAAGCATACCATTAGTCGACGGTTTTCACCCATCCAATTTTGTATTAATATAGTGTTTTAAAACAACTGGATACCGACTATTAGACTCTATGTACTTTGATATCCACTATAAATGCTCCTAAATAATTTTTAAAATTGATCACCATGTCATTATTTTATTGGATACACAATGGTACCAGTTACATTGTGAGAGACCATTCTATGACAGTTTCATACATTTACTTTAGAGAAACACCCTAGAGTGTAAAATTTATACAAAGTCATTATATGTTAGTTTTGGTGTCCATGCGTGAAGAAGAGATATTCATATTGTACCTCTCAATGTCTTAAATTCTCTACAGGTGAAGGATGAGCACCATGTTTTATTAGGTTTAGCACAACCACTTGAGGTTCTAGAATGGAAGTGGGATGGGATATTCAATTACATCAGGACAGTCTTACCACATATGTCTAAGAGATAGAATTACATTTAGGTGATTGTATACTGAATCACTATTTCATTCCACTTCCTAGCTATCTGAGAGTAAAGTTCTATATAGATCTTTTTATACCTATACATGTGGGATATCTTCCATCTCCATAGACTTCCAACAATGATCATTTCTGACTATGAAGATCACTTCTATATCTTCGTTATAGAATGGATTTCATGAGCTTTTAGGACCTAGTTATGCATGATCATTGAATTTCACCCCCAGAATGACAGCTAGAATGTGCTGGCCATTCATGTTCTATAGGAAATGATAAAAGCAAGAACGTTTTTACTTTGGTTGAGGTTAGAAGGATCATATTCCACTGGTGGAGTTTGTGTACAATAGTAGCTACCATTCAACCATCAGTATAGATCAATACGATGCTTTGTTTGGGTGACCCAGCAGGGAATCATTTTTCTAGATTGGCCAAAGAGAGTCGGCACTCATAGTCCAAGAGTTTGTGTACTCCACTATCGAGAAGGTGTAAATCAACTAGGAGTGGATGAAAATTTACATAAAAATTATATTTCATATGTGTACAGATGATGGAGGCTATTGTAATTCAGAGAGGGAGACTATGTGTTCTTATGGGTTTCACCTCTACATGGATTTCCGTGATTTGTTTGGGGTTGAAGGTAATCTCTATGGATCATTGGAACAATCCTAATACTTTATAGAGATAGTGGTTTTGTGTACCATATAGCTCTAACATTTTAGTTAGACTAGGTATACGATGTCTTCCACATGTTATTGATTAGGATATACGTTCCTGACATATAAATAATATCTATTGGCGTGAGCTGGACATTGAGGATGGGTCTACCTTTCTAGATTACCCATTAAAGATCATGGATCAGTATAAGAGGATGTTTCATGGGTGAGGAATTCTTTTAGTACATGTTCAGTGGAAGCACATGAATTTTTACGAGAGCACGTACTATCATAAGGCTTAGATTCATGTTAAATACCCAAATATCATGGTGTGACCATTGTTTTGGATTTTGGGCTATAAGTCCCCTTGGTTGTGAGAATTTAATGAATTATATTTTTTCATTATTTATAAATGATTTTAAATACACTAAATATATTCAATGGAACACGTGTGTGGTTTTCCTGAAAAGTGTAATATCATTTAATTATAATCCTAGATAAAAAATTTATGGTTATCATTTAGTTCAGAATGTTGGTTTTACCATTTTCAAGAAAGAAACATTGTTGGTATATAGAGTTTTTTCGAAAGTCATCACTAGCATAAAATAAATTAAAATATTATTTTATTTTATTTTATATCATCTATTGACATATTGACCAAAATAATTATACATTTATTCCCTTATTCCAATTCCTCATGGTCAGTTTTATATCCCTGGATCCATTAGATAACCTTTAGAGAGAGGGAAAGAGGAGCTCTCTCATATGAACACTAACCAAAATGTAGATTGATGATCGGTGTGTAATGGGATTTGGAAACCTCACCAATGAAAACAATTCATGCACTCCTTTCAGAAACAAGCATTCCATCATAAGGTAGGGTTGTTTTTTATTTAAGTTCTTACCTTGTTATCTATTTATACTATGATCATGGATCCATAATACAATATATTGATCCATTGATCATGCATATTCTAGGATGGGTTAGTTTTATTCTTGAATTTTGAGAAATTATTTATGATTATTTTCTATCACTACATTAGTTCCCCAAATAGAAAAAATAGATATCTTCATGAACATCAATTGATGTTCATTATTCTTGATTTTTCATGGTGATTTTCTCCCCCAATTATATGTTCATCACATGCATTAATAATTGGGATCGTGGTTCGATAAAAACCAAGATATTGATCATTTTGAACTTGTTTTATGGTGAATATTAAATATTGTATATCTAATTTCAGAACAACATGACATATGTGTGTCTATGGTAACAATGAAAAGATCATCCTGGATTGGAGACCCCTGGTTTCATATGGTGCATGTGAAAATGATGGAAATTAATGGAAACCAATTTCTATGTGAATCGGTTGAACAAAATCCGGTGAGAGGTTGGGGTGAGGACTGTCCAGAGTATATAATCAATTTGAGGAAATATTGAATCTAGAATTGAGGCGGTGGCGGCTTGATCATTTGGGGGGGGGGGAGAAACTGATTTTGTAGAAAAATGAAATCTAAATTGCATGTAATATCTGATTACACATTGTGTGGGGACATTACTGTGGAAACTAGGTTTCTGGGATGACATTACGGATAATACAGTGCAAGAACCTATCACCCAATGTGAGACCCATCTCAAATGGCTTAGTTTGCACCTTGGAAGGTACATGGATATGGGTTGAATTACCCATCCAGAAGCACCCCAACTAATTCTATGTGGAAATGTCCAGGCTATGCATACAAAGGATATCCTATATACTGGTACACATGAAGAATTACCGAGGCTGTAGTACATCATGTACTTTTATACAGCATGATAATTGGTTGTTTTACACAAACAGGACACAATACGGAAGGAACACAGTGAGTACTCGTACTAAACAACATGCACTCTATCAATTTTTTCTTCAAGTTATTTTACTCTGAATATTGGAATTGTTTCATTAAGGTTGTGTTCCCAATACCCTTTTCCAGGATGGTTTGTATGTAATCGCCTCTTACAATTAGGATAGTGACCCATTTAGCAGGACTTCTTGGTTGTAGTTTTTTTTATCCTTCTGTGAGGCCCAGAAGGAGATCATCTGTCATCTTCTTTCATTAGGTGGATTTCATGGTATTGTCGTAAAGAACACTATATGAGTGCCAATCCTCTACTTAGCAGGTTATTCCAGATTGATTTTTTGGATCCCACATAGACATGGGTGTGATCACCATCTATGTATGAAATCTCTTCGTCTATTATTAGTGTGATAAGACTCGTGGATTTTTTTCACCCGGGTGAGTGGTTTGTGGAACATTATAGTTGGAATAAAATGATAGAATTATGATTCTGACATAACCTTTTGATTGTGTCTCATTATTGAGTATATCTATATATTATTTTTTATATCCATTGTGTATATATATTCCTATATATATATGACTATTATTATAATTTTTGTATAGTTGGAGGTTTTTGGGTGTGCTAATATGTTTTTTACACTCATTTATGCAATGGATTTTCCTATATGTGTTGTGTCTTTTGTATATGATCAACCATTTGACAGACTCCCCATGAGACGAGAACCCGAGGGAGCATAGTGATTCCAAACAGACTGAGGTGTGTCCCTATGTTATATTGATTGTGGTCCATAGTTACATTCTAGATGGATTTGTTTTCAGTCTCTTTATGGTGGGATTTTATTTGGACGTTTTTAGTTTCAATTACTTCCTATCATACTTTGAACCACATGAACATGCCACCTCTAATCTAGTAGTGGATGAAGAGGAAACCCTCATTCTTTTGCAGCTGACTATAGACATAGAAAATCCAATCAACCTATGATGATGTTGATAATATACGGATCTGCAACACTGGACACAAAAAACTCACTATACTATTTCCTCTTTGAACCCCATGGATAATCAGCCCATGACAAGAGAATTAATTTTGTAATCCAATAATTTTTTGATGTTTTGTGGTTTACTATTATGATCGGAGAATTTATAAAGCTAATAAAATGGAATGTGAGTGGTAAAAGGCAGATTTTGAGCTTGATAACTAGTTTTATTTTATGAAATACTTATTTAACATAAAATTATAATTTTTAATGACTAATGTTTGTCAAGGTGAATTTTAAAATAGTCCACACACTATCTGTTGTGGTTGTTAGAAGAGATCTGAAAATCACACTTACGTCGACATGGTAAATGTAGAACTGAAGGCCATGCTACGTAGTTGCATGATGTGGGTGAAAAACAAAAAATAAAAAAAGAATTAAATTCCATGATGAATCCTAGGAGGATGAATAATTTCTAATCAATAGACACATTATAGAATAGAGAGGAATATATAATATTTTATTCACTAGAGAACTCAAATGAGAGTGAGGATCAGAATTTTGAAATCATCATCCATCATGATAACTTTGAAATGGACGATTCTTCCCATTTTCATCCTTAACATAATTTGAATTACAATTATAATTGATTTTATTAAAGATGATTTTTAACAATTTTTTTCCTTGGGGAATTAAATACTTTTAGTGACATATTTTATCTTTTTGACATTAACTCTCCTATGAATTGTAGCACACCTCTCACAATTTTAATCAATTAGATTGATTATGATGACATTTATTCAATTTTTTCACTTTAAGATGATTCATGGATGTTGTAAACAAGAGGAATCATCATTTTGTGATATTAATCTCCTAGAGAAGAAGAAAAATATAATCCAATATTGAGGACGTGGTCTGAATAAAATTTCAATGAATAAAGAAATCATTTTTCTCTTACATGTTATAATTCCTCCTTCCCTATTTCAATTGTAATTATCAATTACTATTATCATATCAGGATCGTTTTGTTTCCAAATAATTTTTTAAAAATAAATATTTCCTCATCGATTGTTTCTCATAAATAAAAAAAGATAAAAATGTTTTTGTCAATTGTTTTTTGTGTTTTTATTTTTCAAAATTTTAGCCTTCCTGGTCGCATTTTCCATTCTTTGTGGGCTCGATACTCTACACATTGCTATATAGTAGTATATATTATTTATAAATAGTTTTAATAGAATGTATTCAATAACTTATTTTTGAATAAGTCAACATGATTTTCATCCATAGAACAAATTAATTGATTTATGATAAAAATATTGGTTACCTCAACTATTAAGACCAATACACATGTTTTAATAATAGATTATCTGATGAAACATATAACATGTGGAATTCTCATTAGTGGATCTATCCACATAACATCCCTTTTTAGAAGAACAATCATCAGCTAACATGATATTGATTAATATTTTGGTGATTGAAAGTACAATGCTTGTTTATTCTAGGGAACTATCAGTACAATGAAATTATTCCATAATTAATGATTTACAATAATATATATACATTTATATATATGTGGAATAATATCTATTTTTCCATATCCCACACTCTCTACTCATTCTCTTTAAAAATCTCTTTATTTGGCTTCTTAATTCATCCTCAATCAAATATAACATGTAGGTCCCTGATTATCTCTTAAATTAAATAATTATTGATAAATTAATGGAACCAATATATATATATATATAATTGATCAACTTATTGTGAAAATTCAATATTTAAAAATTTCCATCCATTGTGACATGGTCACACACCACCACATGCTAGATTGAATCCTTCTTGTACCTCAAAGAAAACCATCATGAGATTAAAAATATAAATTACCTTATTTTCTCAATATTTTGTCACATAAAATATAATTATCTTGAATCACCACAATGTGATGATCCCTCAAAACATTGTGTTCATGTCAATGTTAACTCCAAAAAACATTTCTTAAAAAACAACTTATTAATCATCAACTAAAATGTGTGGCAGATCAATCTTCACAACAATGAATCCTTTAATACATATTATCAAACTATTTTCCCAATTATTGATTTAATATAGAACATGAATCATGTTGGAATAAACCAATAATGGAATATCCATTTCTAAATCACAATTTTCCATGTCTAGTTTAGAATCCATGACTAATTTCTGCTTAAAAAAAAGAGTCACTCAATTTTTTAAAGTTCAAAATATTCCACAACACTTTGTGGGTTAAAATCACATGGAAATTAATTTCTTATTTAAAAAATACATAAATAATTACTTTAAATCATAACATTGAAACATAGATCACATAAAGATAGTATATTCAACTCTTATACATCATTATGTGGTCGAACTGGAAATGTCCCATGGAATTGTTGAAGGTGTGTTGACTTTTTGCAACTATATGTAAGAAATATTGATTTTGATTGATGAATGTTTATAATATGTTATTAGAAATGGATTTAAAAAATATTGATGTACAAAATAAAAACCACAATTGTTGATGAGATTCATATCGAGATGGTCTGGAATTATAAATGTTGTAATGGATGTGTAGAAGGGTAATGTAGCTACGGATTAAAAAATATAAAGTATATAATATGTGGGTAGACATGGAAAAATTAATTTTAAATAACTATGAGTTGTCTTAGAATAATTATGAAGATATAAAGGCTAAATCAAAGTAACCAGATGTTTATGTGAGGTGAAAAAAATAAAACATAATGATTTGTTAGCTTGTTGACATAAGTCTAAAGATTATTTTTACTTCTTTATAGATTAATTTTTTGACTGAAAATTAACTTTTCATTACTATCAATCACTTTTGAGGGAAAAAGTGAGAAACCAAAAGTTCAAGCACAAAAGGAAATAACAAATTCTTTAAAATAAATATTATGAATACCAGATTTTAGCTCTCGAAATAACATCCAAGATATAGTGTTTACCAGTATATCTGGTTCATCCATTAAAAGAACATAAAGCATGAACGCTAGCTTGACCCAGTACTAGATGTACTCCTATACATTGATCTTCTTGTCATTAAAACCCATTATCATTATAATATCATTCTTGTCTATCCAAGAACACTAATACTCATTAGGGGATACTTTTACTATCTTGATCATCTTCCTGTTGGAATCTTCAACCGTATCATTAATCGTCAAAAAATATTCGAGCTGCTCCTCTCCTTAGTGCATTAGAAGATCCATATATTTCTCTTTCACTACAATAGATTCTGCATATTGGCAGACAACCATATGGGGTTCAATGTCCACCAGCCTAGCTTTAGACTTCTTCGCGGATCTAGTCTCCATAGGAAGTGGAAATAATGTGTAGTCCTTTCTCTCTTTGCGAATTCCCTGATGACTCTTTCTTCTTTGTAGGCTTGGAAGCATGTTTCCTGGATTATATTCATCATAATCGGTATCCAATTGGCTCTAATTATCACAAATGGATTCATTACAAAGGGATTTATGCTCGTCCATATAGAACCTGACTATGATAGTTTCAAAAACTTACATTGGATAATCATTAGACAAACCATAAAAATGGTTACCCAGTTCGATTTCAACCTCATTCTTTCTAGTACATGACATGATTGGTACCTTATAGACGTATACATGACCTCTATAGGAGGTAACTTTCCTTAAGTAGACAGCCTCATCATATGATGCAACTGAAGGAGTCTAGTGTACTCCCTCATCCTCCAAGGCATTTAAAAATGATTCTTCCGCAATACCACCACCTGAATCCTGTTCAACACCCTTAATCACCAAATTTTTTATTGGAAATCTCCACTCCCATATCGTGATACAATTTTGAACAATATTCTGAATATTTTTCATCTAGAGGTGTTTCCTTATGCTTTATCACCCCTGGATTGATTCCCCCATGTTCATAGTCTCCACACCCTGTTTTGAGATTAGTAAGGGGAAACCCACTCACGACGAGTAATTGGTCCAATTTTCTCCACCACCAAGGGATTACCACTCACAACCAAAGCCTCATCAGGGACCAAACACATCTATATAGCACCAAGTCCAGACTTTTATCACATTCGTTTCCCATGCCTACAATCATCCGTTCTATGGCCCATTTTCATTCACTAGGAATACAATTCATACCAGGATTCAATTATAACATTCTAAATTGTGGAAACTATTCACCTTCATCGACCCAAAATAACTCAAATAGCTGCTTCGACATTTCATCTTCGACGCATATTCTGCGGGAAGTTTCATGGAAGACAACCCTAGTTCTAGTATCCTAACAAAGGTAAGACCAATGAGGTTTCCAATCATACAATTGATTGGTGGATTTTGAAAAAAAAATTAGATGTTCTGGTAATCATTCCCATACCTCCATTGTGGGTGATACACGTTTCATATAGAAGTTGTATTACCATTTGATGGGGTAAATCGAGATCCACTGCGGATTTAAGGTTCATACGACCAGGCCAAAATCAAATCTTCCATTGAGGTTAACCTTATCATGATGTGTTTGGAGTCGAAGATCCCAAATATTGTGCGCTATTATAAAATCAATGAACCAATGAAAAATTGATCAAATTGGTCAAAAAACAACCAACTGAGTTTGAAAACTAAAATAAGCATCTGATACTGCAAGGAGGATGTTTCAGTGAACTCACGATGCAAAATAGAAACTTTCAAGGCACTATTAAATAACTATAGAACTATTGGGATACAAGAAATATGGGAAAAGGGAGGGAGGAACTTAGGTTTTGAGAGGGGATAAAAGATCGTATGTCGGCCCCCATAATTGGGTGTCGAAAGACCCTCCCCAATAGAGGGGGGGGGGGGAGTTTGGTGCAATGACCATCGAATGCTAGGGAATGGAGGTCAGCGACCAAGAGAGTCCTCTCCATGCCAAATTTCCATCCATATAGATTATTTTATATGATTTATATTATGATTTATATTGTGTATATAGAAGTAAAAATAAATCAAAAAAAAGAATCATTGTGAGGATTCACATTGTGTTTGAGATAATTGAAAAATTCATTCAATATCTACAAACTAGTATTTGAAATCACACTTAAGAATTGTTATTTTGAAAATTTAGGTTTTAGAGATGACATGATAAAAACAATTTATAAATATTAAATATTTATATTGAATAAAAAAATATATAATAAGTAGAGAAAACTAAAACTAGAAGGAAAAAATAACTCCTAATAAAATTTACAATGACGGTACTCTGGAGGTATCTAAGAATAGAAATATTGAAATGTATTGAATGTAATTATTGAATAATATGTTTAAGAGGGAGTTTCTTGATCTAGATGGTTGAGATGTGTGAATGTATATGCAGTACCAAATTAAAATTAGAACGTGGACTATGCTTTAATACTCCTAAGGTAATAGAGGATAATAATTTTGAAGAAGATGAAACAACATTGAGATGAAATATGAAATATGATTATGTTGACTCATTATTCATGAAGAAAATATAAAAAGTATCAATAAATGATTTTAGTTGAAATTTGATAAAGTGGTGAAGAAGGTTAAAAATGTATTGAATGTGAATAAGTCTAGTTGATATATGTAATTTTTCAATGAATATAAAGGGGAATACAGAGCATTTATTTAGTGGGATAATTAAATTTTATAGAATGAACTCAATAAAAAATTCATAGTAAGGTACAGTATATAATGTGTAATGACAAATATGTATATATATAATTTACATTATATATATATATGTTTTTAATATTTAGTAATGTAGTGTAAATAACAATGATAAAACTATATTCCATTAATTAGAAAAAAAATTTATCAGACAATTAGACATGATAAAATGAATAATATTATAATGATAGAATAAACAAAAATAAAATAAAATTACTAAAATAAGAAAATTTGGATCATCTCAATATCATAAGATTACATCACTCATGAAAAAGTTTGTAAAAAGTGACTAAAACATATGTAATATAATACTCATTTTGAAAATAATGATCATTCAACATTGATAGAAATTTCAGTAAAAAAATAATGAATAATTTAAGAGTTATCTATAGGAAGTAGAAAGACATTTTGACAATTAGGAATTACGGACATTGGTGGATATGAACATCAACCACTAGACCTATTAGTAATGTTTAACATTTGTAATGTAGAAATTATAATAAGGAATTTAAAATTAGTTTTTATTAAGGGTAATTATGATAATTAATAGAATAAACTAGGAGTAATGACAAACTCAATGAGTATAATCATATATTATGAAGATAATTTATTATAGATTGGAAGAGTGGTAACACCACTGGTGTTCACACTTAACTAGGACTAAGAAAACATTCAATAAGTGCTGCTCATGTGGAACCACCTACGATAATAGTTAATGTTATTATTGATTTCAGCTAGAATGTTTGTTAGCTGAGCCACCCCATTAATGTACCACCATTTCCCACGATATTCATTAGGATTATGAAGATATTATAAGGGTTTATATGTTATGAAATTAATATTATAATGGTTTAATTTGTTTTAGTAAATAAAATAGTGGTTTCCTCGATATGATTTTCATTTTTATTTTTTTCAATAAAAGAAACATGAATATAAGATGAATATGATACAAACATGTTTGTATTCAAAAAAATTACATTTTTGTAAAATAAAAAATTCCACTAAAATATACATTTAGGATAAATTCATTAATAAAAAAATAGTTTAATGAAATTGACTTATAAACAAAAATTTATTTAAATAGAAATTATAATATGAATTTATAATGTCCCATATAATTTTAATATGGTTTGAAAGTTTATTATGTCATAAAAAAGAATTATTTCTGAAGAAATGATTATTTTTATTTTATTTAAAATTTTATTTGGAAAAAATAAATTTCATTTCTCAAATCAACACATATAAATTAGAATTTTTTTTAATTTTCTTAATTTTTCAATAAAGTTGATTTTTTCAAGTTAAAAATTAATAAGATATGAATCTATAATTAGTATTATGGGATGATTAAATCCTACATGTGAAGTAATCAATTATATAAATATTTTTATATAAAAAATTGTTTTTTTCATTAAAAAAGTATTTTAATGGGGTAACATAATTTTTACAAACCTCTAATAAACCATCCAAAATCTAATGAATAGTTTATGATGTCAGAAACCAATTTTTATGAATATGACTCACTTAAATAACATTAATGATATTATTTTATAGAGTTGTTTTCATAAAATAATAAATTTTCTAAAAAAACTCCCCCTAGGAAAATATAATGGAAAAAAACATATAAAGACTGATGGATTTGTGTTTTTATTGACTTGGATTCTAGGACCTAAGTGTGTAATTTACTAAAAAATATCATATATTTTTCTATAATTTCCCACCCATTCCCTCTTTAATCATCACTCCAAATATATAAATACATAATTTATTCTCATTTTGCATATCTATGTCCATATCATGTTGTTTCTATAGATCTTAAGATGTCCAACCAAGCGTTAAGATAAACCTCCCAAGGTAATGGTTCTCTCCCTCCTCTTTCTAATATAAGAACTTCCTTTGATACATGGGTTTTGATTTTCATGTTATTATGTTCTAATGTGTTCATAACTATCACTTACAACAAAAATGATTATTTATTAATGATATTATTCCCTTATCTCTCATTAATCCATTTTATGCACTTGTATACACACTCGTTATGTGGATGAAATGATCTGTTTATTTTTTATACCATAACACTATGTCGTGATTACACAGCTGTAGTTTCATTAAATGGTTTTCACAAAGATATAACTACATAAAAATTATTTGGGGCTATATTGTATAAAACATATAACACCCATTGATTTTGGTAATAATATTATATTTATTTATTTATTCTTTTTGATATTATTCATTGCACACAACACTAAAAATAGTTGTTATATATATATATTAAAGTAATATGATTTCCGTGTGTTATAAAAAATTTCTAATTAATGTTTCACTACACACAACATAAATTATAGCATTATCTTAAAAAAACCTATGTTAGTGTATGTTTCACACAAGACTGACTTTCCTCAATGGCTTGCATAACACAGAAGAATGTGTGTTACAAAAAATATTATATTATTAAAAGTATTATAGTATAATAAAATAATATATATCCTGGTAGTTAATCTATCTATATTAACCAAATTATGATAATATTTGGTTTTCAGAAAATATAAAATGAAATAATTAGTTTCAAATTATTTAGAAATAAATAGAATAACCAATTTAATATAATGGGAGTATTTTTATAGAAAACTTTTTTAGGTTCACAATGTTGTTTTATCATAATTATTTAAATTATGAGAAGTTAGAGAGTTATATTAATCAAATATATACATTATATATTTAATCAAATACATTTTTTATATTCATCTGATAGTTTCGATTAGCATAAGAGAAGAACAAACCAAATTTTACACATAAAATCCTATATTTTAATAAAGGTACCTTTACTACCTTTTGATGGTGAAACAAATTTAAATATAAATTTTTGTACTTAAATAAAATATATATTTCAAAATAAACTTATATTTTTAATGAAAAACATAAAAATTAATTTAGGGTGAGTTTTTGTTATTTTTTTGGGATGTCAAAGTTGTTAATGAATCGTGAAAATAATAAAATTTAACTCAAAACTACTTTTTCACCTAATTCATTTATATTGTTAAATTATATTTTATTTTTGTTTTAAAGTATAATTATATAAAACTTTTATAAATAAATCCACGTGATATCTTTAGAATATTTTTTTTTCAATTGACTATAAAAACATAGAAAATTTTTGATCATTTTTTCATTTAAAAACCCATACTGTCGTCCCATATGCATGAGTATATTTAATTGAATTAATGAAACATATTTTTTGGAATATGAAAAAATGGTTTCCATATTTATAATTAATCTAATTTATAATTACTAAATATGTATAGTTAGTTTTGGACCTAAATGATTAGTAAAGGTAATTAAAATTATTAACAATGATTAAGGTTAAATTAATCATAATAATGGACTAAACCATAATATCAATGCCCAAAATGACCTAAAAACATGTAAAAAATCACATTTATGGCCTTATTTATACCCTATTCTACCTTGTATGTACTTTGAACCATTATTGGAAAAAAAAAATCAATCCATAACATGTGTGGGGTTTCACTTCTCCAAAATATTACAAGAGTGGAAATCCTCATTGGTTATAAAAGTCATATTCTCCTCCCACTCCCTCACACCTATCAAGAAACATTGGAAAAAATAAATCTTCCCAAATAGCTCCACAATATCCCTAAATTCCTCCTTGAATTCTCCCTTGATATGAAATCCTTCCAAGCTTTCCCATTAGTGCAAACCAAATAGAGTAACCCGAATAAGAGGCAACACCCTCCCTAAAAATAATTTCATTTATTTTCATTGTTCACTCATAAAATAATATAATTATGTTATTTTATAGCAAATCTAGTATTCTAAATATACTATGATGTTGTTATTATAATTTTTCTATCAACACATACATACACTTCCATATAATGGGTAACAAACATACTATTTATGTGTACAACAAACTTCCACCTCACTAAATGATAATGGATCATTTTTTTAGTTACTACTTTTCATGGTGGAAATTATAATGGAAACTATTGTTATATATGTTATATATTATAATTATTTTGAATTTAAAATTCTTTAATTCATTTACAACACATATCTTTATACTTTCCATTTCGTGTTATTACAATAATTTCGTTGGAGGAAATGTAAACTACCACCCCTCAAAGCTATGTGATTGATTCATACAATACACTGATTGTGTTAAGGTGGGTTTATTTAATATATATGATATAATAATTCAACTATAATAATGATAAATATACAAATATATACAAATATTCCTTTTACTTTCCTTCTTTCAATACGATAATTAAATAAAAATAGTGTTAATGCATATGTACGACCTATAATCTCTAAGAATGGTGTATTACATTTCATAATTCTATATTATATAGATTATTATAACACACATAAAATGAATATACATTTTATCATGTTCGACATTATAAAAGTCATGATATAATTATAAGGACCAAATATATAACAAATTAAGACACATGTGAAAAAAATCAGATATTACCCTAAATGAAACCTTAACATTGAATTGTAAACATTTGGGGTAATATAAAGCCATAATCAAACAATATATGGAATTAAAAGTACGAATATGGTTTTTTGAAATATGTATAATAAATTTATATTTATTATACATGTGGTTTTAATGAGTATGACAATAGTCATGACTAAGCTTTGGGAATTTCATCCCATTATTTATTTCGGGGAGATACTTTCCTGATTCACCGATCACTTCCATTTGTGTGGTGTATATTCTACCCCTAAATGTATTAAATGAATCTTACAAATAAATATATGTGTATTTAAATAACCATTTTATGAAATTTATTTCATGGTGTTTATGCTTCAAATGTTACGAAATCAAAAAAGTAATGTTGTTAGAACTTATATTCGTTGAGAAACATGCCATGTTATGCACATATATTTATATAGGTGATGTGTAAACTACCAATGAAATTTTATATCATTAATCTACTTCTATTAATGATATTATAAAAATCCATGTAATTTTATTTTCATACATTTAGAGTATGATTCAAAGTTACCATGTAGTAAGTGTTTATTCGAACAATCTCATTGTTTATCGATATTGTTGATGATCATGTTTTCATTAATAAAATATTATGATCCATCCTTTAAGAACACTCATGAATTTTTTCTCATACGGTTAGTTTTGATTCCTTCATGTATTCTTACCATTCCCACTCTTTTGTACTTAATATAATTAGGAATTTTTTTTTAAGAAAATATGTCCTTACCTATCTTTTCGATTAGAAATTTGTGTTCCATAAAAACCGTTTTTTCTAAAAAGGCTTCCAATAATCTTATATTAGTCTCTTATGATATTTAAAATACATTATTACCCTTTTTATCTTTTACCATTATTCTCAAAGTAATATTCTTATCACTTTATGAACAAGGAATTTTTGTATCATTTTTACTATGATAAAGAAATATTTTTTTACCTCATACGACTTGAGAAAATTTACCCACCATCATATCATGGAAATTTCCTTTCATGTAGTAATGGTTAATATTTAAGAAAATTTTTTAAAATATAATTTCAATGACATTTTTTTCAAATAAATTTTATGATTTCATTAAACATTTTAAAGTATATTTCATTGAATGTGGATTTCAATATGTTTTAAGCTTCATTTATATGTTTCATGGGAAAAGTTTTACAAAATGTTTTAAAGCTTCCATTATAAGTATTGAAGGTTATTTTTAAAGAAAATATTTTTCAATGGGTTTTATGTTTTAGAAATAATTTTCAAACATGATGTACATTTTCGTCCTGATTTTTTTAAATATCAATTTGATTAATTTCCATAATAAGATATCATCTGTTGGAGTCCATCATGCCCTTCTGGGGAAATGATTAAATGTTTCCATTAATATTCTATATCTGAATGGATTATGATTTGATGAAATGATGTTTTTGAATCTCATTTCTGTTTTATAGGATATATTCTTCAGGAACACACTTCTTGAGTGATGTTTTGATGAAAATATTATGAAATATGTCTTTTCCCCAAATTATGAAATGATTATATGTTTATAATACCAATTTCATTTCATCAGTTATGATATTATTATTTATGTTCTTGTGGAATATAGATGTTTTATTTCATTATGATATCGGTGGGAATTATGTATACTTTCAATTCATTGGGTAAATATTTATATATCATGAGATAGACATGGTTGGAATGAGGAGTGAATTCAGTTTAGTATTATAGGGCAGAAATGAGGAGTTAACTTGGTTCAGTCATACATGATTGGAATGGATAGGGAACCTAGTTCAGTAATGGATTTTTTCCACTAAGTTGAACTTGTATGTATTGTCATGACTACTATGTAAATCATATTATATACTTATTTGTTTTACCAAATTCCATGTATTATTCCTATGTTATTCATTATTGGATTATGTTGTTCATTTCCTTATGATTCACTTCTTATGATCAGCAAATAATTATTCCATGATGGATGTTTATGATCTTTTATATGGAAGGAATGATTATAAAATGTTTTGATTATGTTCTCAAACTCATATTCTCAAGATTATGATTACATATCTCCCTTTTTTAACCTTAATCGGCATATGGGACAACCCCTTTTATGTTTTATACCTAGGATATAAATATTTTTATTTATTATGATGTGTTTAATATGGGTTCTATACATGAAGAAACTTTTTGGGAGACAATATAGATCACTTACGTACCGTTGTTTATGAATCTAGGTTTCCAAAGACACAAAACTAATATTGTCTATAGTCGTATGATTTTTTAATGTGTTGTGTTTTCTCCCAATGTGATGTAATTTATATGTACATTAAGGTTGGGTGATTATAGTTGGTATTAAAATGAAGGTTTAGTTAACCATTAGAAACTATGATGAGAAAACCTTTGTGGGAACTTGAAGGACATGTTTAAGGATAAGTCTAAGGATAAGAAAAAGTATAGGAAAATGTCGAAGAATTTTGGTAAATGATAGAGTGAGTTGTTTACAAGAAATACATCCCTCAATAGATTTTTCAAGTGTATGTGGCTCTTGAATAGATGTACCTAGGAGTAAAAACATCGATAACGTGTCATAGGATTAACTCGGGTAATCTGGTACACGACAACATGCCTTGCTGCACACCTGTTTTAACACTCCTAGGGGATATGCTTTGGGAACTAATGAAGTCTTTATAAAAAATTAAGAAGGATTTTAATAGAATATTAATATGAATAACATATTATATACTAAATTTTCCATTGATGAGAAGTTTTGTTTAATGATTTAGACATCAAATGATAAATGTTAATGATTATGTGATTTTAATCTATGATGTGTGTCTCTCACCCCGTTATTTATTGTATAACGTTTCATTCATATATAATATAGTAATTATTATAATAAAAATATACTAATTATGCTTTATATCATGTCTTATATTATATAAATTAAGATATATGTATTTGAACCAAATATATATCAAATTATGACACATGCGAAAAACAAAGGTGATATTACCTGATGTGAATCCTAAACATAGAATTGTTTAGAAGAAAGTAATATAAAGCCATAATAAAACCAAATATGGTATTAGAAGTAATAATATGTATTTGTGATATATTTATAAGAAATTTATATATATTTTAAAATAGGTTTCAACAATTACGATGACAGACAAGACAGAAGGTAAGAGAATTTCATCTCACTCATTATTTTTGTGAGATACATGCCTTATTCACCACTCACATATTTAGTGTGGTGTATATACTACAAATGAATTTATTCTATACCTATTATTTTTAAATATATGGGGACTTACATAACCATTTTTTGAAATTTCTTTCATGGGGTTTATGTTTCCAAAGTTACCAAATCGGTAAAGTAATTTTGTCTCAACTTTCATTCTTTGAGACACATGCCATGTTATGCACCTATATTTTTTATTGGAGGTGTATAAACTGCATTTTAGATGTTATATAATGAATGTACTTATCTTCAGGATATTTTAATGATCCTGTAATTTAGTTTTCCTACATAGAATGTATGATTAAAATTTAACATGTAGTAACAGTTTATTGAAAAAATCCCATCATTTATGGAGATTGTTTATGATCATGTTTTCATTGATGAAATATTATGATCTATCCTTCAATAATAATCAAGACTTTTCTTCTCATCTGGATATTTTTATTTCTTCTTGTATTAATACAATTTTTCAACTCTTTGGTATCAAATATAATTAATAAACTGTTATTTAGAAAATATGACATTCTATCTCTCTTTAGTTTAAAATCTATGTTATTTAAGAAAAATGATTCCAAAAAAGGATTCCATGAATATTATACTAATCTCATATGATATTAAAAATAAATTTTTTAAAAAATTTTATTTAACCAATGTTTTCAAACAAATATTCTTGTTGCTTTCCGAACATGGCATTTTTCAAACCATTATTTCCTACAGAAGTAATGTTATTTTTATCTTATATGGCATGTACAAATTTACTCACCATCATCTCTTTGAATCATCCTTTTAATTTTTAAAAGTTTTATTTTTAATGATAATTTTTTAAAATATATTTTCAATGAAATGGTTTTCAAATCATTTTATGATTTCTTTATAAGTATTTAGAGTACTTTTCATGGAAATTGTTTTTCAAAAGGTTTTCAGGATTCATTTATATGTATGAAGAAAAAAAGTATTTCAAAATGGTTTAAAGATATTTTTTTATGATTTAATGTTTATTTTCAATGAAAATAGGTTTTAAAAGATTTTACGTTTTAGAATGAATTTTTCAAAGAATAAGGATATTTTCCTCCAAAATGTTTATAAAACATCATACAAAATTATTTTCCATATAAGATAAAATTAGTTTGTATTACTAAGGAAATTATAGGGAAATGATTAAATATTTCCATTCATATTCTTTATCTGAATGGATTATGTTTGGATGGAATGATATTTATGAAATACATTTATCTTTCACGAGTTATATGCTGTTGGAACTCGCTTCATTTCGCATGTTAAATTTATTATGAAATTATTATTAAACCTAACATTTTCAATAGGTTATGAATATATTACTTGTCTATAATACCCATTTCAATTCATGGGCTATGATATGATTATTTATGGTATTCTGGAACATGTATGTATGATTTCAACATGAGATGGTTGTGAATTATATCTCTCCCAAATACATTGGGTAAATATTTATATGACATGAGATAGATATGGCTAGAATGCTAAGTGAACTCGGATTAGTATTACAAGGCTGGAATGAGTAGTGAACTCAGTTCAATAATATATGGCTAGAATGGGGAGTGAACCTGGTTCAGTAATGAACTTTATACACCATGATGGCCTTGTCTATGATTCCATGAGTACCATGGAAATCACATTATTTAATTATTTTATTAACACAATTCAATTTCAATTTCATATATTATTATTTCATGGGTTATGTTTCTCATTTCCTTTTGATTCATGTATTATAAACTATAATTATCAATGCCATGAATCATGTTTATGATCTTTTATATATTGGGTAAGATCTTCAAATGTTTTTATCATGTTCTTATACTCATATGCTAATTTTTATGCTTACATATCACCCTTGTTTAACCTTTCTGAGTGTCTAAGCTCACCCATTTTAATTTTTCCTTCCCACGGTTATGAAGATATTTATAAATTATGATGTTCCATAGAAGGGTTATATTCCTGAGGAACCTAGTGGGAGATAATGAAGATAAATTCTGTATCAATGTTTATGTTTCCAGGTATCCAAAGGCACTATCCTAAAATGGTCTTTGGGGATCTATTTTTTGTAATGTTTTAATTATTCTAAAAATGTGAAGTAATGTATATGTATAAAAATATTGGGTCATTATAAAACTCACATTCATTACTAAATGGATGGAAATGATGAAATCTGTTCTTTTGATTTGTGACTGACAATGTATTTATAAAGATAGACATATAAAAATGGTGTCATTATAGCAAAATAATATATTGTGTAATGTTTAAATCTCATTAGATAGAACGTATGGTCTGCGAGTGGTTATTCAATCCCAATAATTTTTTATTTTTTGGTGTTTATCCCTAACATATTCTTTTGATGTTATGTTTTATGTAATTTTCATAATAATATGATAATATGATTTTATATGGTTAATTTCTCTTTCCATGCCTCTATAGTAATATGTAAGATTATTACCTCTATGTTTTCATTATATTCTTCTTGACTAAAATGTGTCTTTTATCAGCATTATATGATTTTATTATTCCTTTTCTATGTTTTATTTCTCAACACTTCCTTTCTTATATTATCATGTTAACTTGTGTGATTCTAAGAGTTCAAAGGAAAATAATATTTCATAGTGGATGTTAAAATAATTATTTTTTATAATTTTATTTAATGATAATAGTTTTTGTACATAATTTTGAAAATAAATAAGGCCTCGTGATTTTTTGGGGATGTATTATATGGTTCATTATAATTAAACATATTAAATATATTTTATTTGAATAAGAATTTCTATATTTGTTTTTAGATAGTGGTCTGGTTATATTTCAGGATTAATATTAAGAAATAATTAATGGAAACCCTATATATATGTTATAATATAAGAATAAATATCTAATTTTTGATAAGTATATTGTATGTGGTTTCCAATAAGTTAAATTCATATCTATGTACTGGAAAGTGGATATGACTATGTAACATATTTACAAAGGGGTTATTACCTTTAAAATTGTCTTGTTGAGTATTGAATCAATCTTCAAAAAGTATAGAATTAGTGGTCATTAGATTACACACTAGACTAGATTCTCTATGGGGAAATAATTCTAATAATTCATACGCAATTTACAAACACTTATAAAGGATTTGAAAATAATGATTTCTAATAGAATTTAATAAAAAATAGACAACACATAACTAATATTGAAATTTATATATTCATATGTTTGGGTATATATGTCCTTCCTTTTCATTTATGTAGATTTCATTTTACTTTATTATTGTATCTTGTATTCGCATCCCAAAAAATTATCCATTTTTTAAAATGATGGGAAATAGGATAAATCATGTGAAAATAGCATATGATGATAAATGTAATGATTTCCCTAATGAAATTCGTTATATGATGGTAGAGGTGTTTATAATTTCATGAAATTACTTGAAAATATACTATAATTATGACTAATAAAAAGTGTCTTATAAAAAAAACTCATTATCATAAGAAATAGAAACATAAAGTTGATACCTTTATGATACTAATAACTCCATGTGAATCTCTTGATCACATAATTATAGAGAAATGGATTGAAAATATTGAGAATTTATTCTCTATCTTCAAATACTATATATAAAATAATATCTCACTGACTATTTTTCACCTTGATGGAGACATAGATCCATGGTGGAAATTGACCATGAAAGATATTCATAAGGATCTAAATGATTCTATGGTGTGGGATGGATTCAAGAAGATATTTTTTAAATAATATTATCCCCACACTCTTCACCATAAAATGTCAAGGAAATTCCTCATAATTAATAAAAATGAGGATGAATATATTAGGCCATATAATTAAAACATTACAAGGCCAATATAATATCTGATTGGATATCATATTGACTATATAATTAAAGTTAACAGCTTATTTACTTGTATAAATATGAGTATACAAAAATATTATTTATTTCAAGAAATCGATCGCAATGAGGAGGCATTCCATTATCCCCATAAATTAGAAATAATGATTGTCGATTCCTAAATTTCCCAGGAAATCTGAAATAAGATGTAGTTCATGAATATTAACTCTGGAATATCATCATTTAATCATTTTGGATATAAGAGAGTCAAACTACCCAATTGTAAAATGTTTAGGATGAAGAATCCAGAAAATTTCATGAATGAAACTGAGAGATTGTTTATGTGTGTAAAGGAGGGAATCTAGCTAATGATTGCTTATGGAAGATTGGAAAGACCTCCGATGTGGTAGGAAAAGAAGGTTACAATCAATATTTAGCCTATAGTACAATGTTTATATGGGAAGGAAGATGAATTATATGAAATTACTTTCATGAAATATTGGGTTGTCAATGATAATGGATTATTTCAACCTCTGAGTCTAATATATAATGGGTGATATTATGTTTAAAAATAATAACCTGGTTCCTAAAATTGATACAGTGATTGGTGCACTATATATTAATTCAATAATATTGAACATACAATTTGATTCAATTTCTATTAATCCTTTCATATCATGTATGTTTAGTAGAAAAATTTAAACACAACCTCCAAACATGATGGTCATGTTATAAGAGAAAATAACTATGGAAATTATTGCATCTCAAGAAAATAACTTCTCCACAAATAATATATAGGTGGTAAAACACCGATAAAACCCTTTTATGTTCCTCTTAGTAGAATTTGATTTTATAATGTGAATGGATTGACCATCCATATGTAGATCCAACGTCAATTTTCTATTGATAGAAATCACCTTCTATATCTCAAATCAATCTATGATTCTATACATGCAGTTGGAGGTGGTTGAATCTCATTTAGAAACTAATTATAAATCCTGGATATTATTACCTTATGAGTAAGCATTTCATTCCCAAAAAAATGTGAAAATTTAGGTGTTCAATCTTGAATATATTCCCATTATAATGGAATATGATGATATATAACATAAGAGTTTCATTATCTTACTCTAAATTGATATATTCAATCATCAATTGAAATTATACTTAGAGCTTTGAAAATATCCAAGACTCAATATATAATATCCACTATTTAATTATGTGATCAAAAGAAGCATATACAATATTATATAGATCCGGACAATAAATACCCATGTACATTACAATTATGTGCACTAGTATTATCACTTAAGTAGAATGATTGGTAAATAAATGACAACATTGATTATCATGAACTCAGAAAGATCATGATAACGAAAACGTATACCCTTCAATAGATTTATTAAATTTTTAAATACCTATATGGATTTTATATATTCTCTAATTTGGCTCTTTTGTCAGTATATTACCAGGTAAATCCAAATAAAGAAGTTATTCCTAATAGTAATTTTATACATGGTATAAGTATCATGATTTAATATTAATTTTATCTATAAAAATTCATGTAATTGATGAATTGTTTCTTTAAATATTTCATTGAGTAATTTTTTTTACTCTATATAAATTTTATTATGATATACTAAAATTTTATGGAAGAATATGAGGAGAATTCTATTATCATGCTTGTGACATTGAAAAAGTAAAAATGTTATGGTAACACCAGAAAGTGTGAATTTTTTGTAATAAAAGAATCCTTATTATGTCATGTAATCAATAGTGAGGGTATATATGTGGATAAATCAATGTATGAATTGATTTAAGAATTTACGTTACCAAAATATATAATATTGATCCGATGATACATCATATTTAATGTGTACTATCGATGATTTGGGACTTTTTAGGATTATCTATCCTTCTAACCAAGATAAATATTATGGGTGTAATGTTTTTTAGTCAAATGAAACAAAGGAGTTCTTCATAGTGTTAAAAGTCTTGTCACCACACCTATAATCACACTTACCCCATGATTGGAAGGATTTATGATCTACAATTATTTCTCCAAGAAGTGTTCAGGTTGTATAGACATGAAAAATGATAAATTTATATCCCTTGACTCTCGAAAATTTATGATCCCTGAGGAAAAAAACTATCACATGATCGAGATATGGTATTATTGAAATAAACATTATATATTTAGAAACATTACCTCTATAGAGAGTCATGTGACTTATATGAAAACCATAAGAGCCTCATGTATATATTCTAAAAAAAGTACCTCAAAATGGTCCAATGAATGTGGTTAGAGATGATTGAGTTATATAAATATTCAATCTGTTACCATCTAATGATGCTAAATAATATGGGAGATTCTCTATGTAGAATGAATCATATAACCATTTCATTTATGACGATTGGGAGGGATCATATATTATTTCATGATAAAATAATAGACATGTGAATCATAAAGATGTAACACTATGATACCTTAATCAAGTAACTTATTCAAAATCCATGCATGAAAAGATAAAAGAGGAATTCTAAGATTATTTGGATCTATATATAAAGGTATCGAATATTATAGAGTTCTAATTTGATAAAAATTTAGTTATGAGGTTCATATCTAGATATGTGTCCCATTAAGTAGATAACTGATGGGGGTGGATAATTCACATATATAATACTTTTATATTCATCAAGGAATAAATAATATGTGTAAATATTAGAAGAAAAACTTATGGTAGAATAATATAAAGAGGGAGACTGTTTAGTTTGTATTTTAATGAAACATATTCCACCATGTTAATGTTTAATAACAAAAGTATAAGGCTTTTATGAAACCTTTACATATACCTGTATGGAAATCTGAATACATGGTTATTGATTTCATCATAGAATACCTAAGACATCTAATGTTCCTAACACCTATTGGTTTATAATCGATTTCTTTACAATACCATCACATTTCATTTAAATTTTGAAGTATTTTTCTTGTCTTGGACAACTCTTAAATATATGAATAATAGAAGTGGTAAGGCTACATGTTGTACCGCTATAACTTGTTATAAACAAGATCCAAGGATTATCTTATTGTGAAGAAACTATTGTTAGATTAAAATTTCATCATTTTTATATGAATGAAAAATAAATAACATAATCTCGGATCCAAAGGTCTTTTATATTAGAAAAATAAGGTTCATAAATCACTTGTTCATAAAAATCATATAGTTTATTTAAATCCTTATTCTTTATCCATCTAAAATATCTAAAGAAATCCTATCACATTTTTTCACCTAATTATATACATCAATGAGTTTGGTGATCTTAAATTCTAGAAAGCGAAGGGATAACACAAAAGGAATGAGAGTCAAGAATAAATCGTACAAGGTTTAACATATTCATCACCATCATATTATTAGCATGGGGATATAATAATATGAATGTGGGATTCATTTTAAAATATATTGGAATGTTGAAAATACATAATAGTGAAATATTATAATATATTGGTAAAATTCCACCATAGTTATAAACAAAGACAAGCACCATTTTCATGGATAACATATGCTCTTAAATCACAACATCTTAATTATAAAAAAATATAACAACATATTCCTATATAATATACATAATACCAAGAGATAAATAATATTAACGATCAAATTATAGGGCTATCAAATTCATAGACAAGTTAACACATCATAAAATTCTCATACTCAGGCATTCCTTGTAGAAGAATGTCATATAACAATCTTAGTAATGGAATATAACCAAAGAAAGGAAAGGGTTTCTTAAGGATTTAATATATAAAACATCAATGGAATATCCAATGGGGTTCTAATATTTTATATGTTAAATATTATTTTTGATTAAAACATCAATGTTCTTTGAAGAAGAAAAAACTCAAGATTAGTATAATTTATATTTTGACAAATAATTTTTTGGAATTTTTTTGAAAACATCTAAGAAAATATTTCAACAAGGTAGAAGCATGTATATCACTATAAGTAAAATTTAAATAATAGTGAAAATATATTTAGTGAGACATTAGTGGAATATCCATAGAGAAAATAACTTTATATAGGAGAAAATATAACAAAAATATTTAGTCTCTAGATTCCAAATACCTTAAATAATGAATTACATTATCTATTTTCTACGTCCCATCTAATACGAATACGTTTATTAAAAAATTGAATTAGAATTGATTAGGTATATTTTTACCTCATTATAAATTAATATAACGGAATTAGATTTCTTAATCCCCATCATTATAGGTGAAATATTTTGATATCATATTTTCCTTAAAATATCCCTTATTTCGTCAATTAAATTTTCTAGATTAATTTATAGTAATAAATTATTAAGATTAACTCATATGAATAGAAATATTAATTTTATATATTTATATATTATAAATTTTATTATAATAATCTTCTAAAGGAAGTAATAATTAGAGAGTTAGTAACATCCTCATGGGCGGACAACTAGCGTTTAATGGGACAATATTAAAAGTGGTCGAAAGAGAATTATGAAATATAAATACATTTTAATATAACCATTAGAGTAGGTTAACATCATTAATATAATTTTTATATACTAATAAATTAATTTCATAAGGGTTTCATTATAAATTAAGGGAGAAAATGAGCAAGGGAATTGAAAAATGAGAGAAAAGGTTGATGAAAACATAGCCGGTTTTCAGTATTGATTCTATTCTACGACACTAGAATATATGTGTTCATAATTTTTATTAACAATAGAATGTCCATATGGATTATAATAGTTTGACAGTGGATGTTTGATAAGATATTTTTCTTTGGTAAGTGGATGCGAAGTATTTTTCTGAGGGTAGGGAGTTGGGCTACATAGCCTTGAGGAGAGGGGCATTTTTTGGGTTAAATATTGATTAAAATAGAATTTACATGGTTTAACATATAGTAGATTTTTTTTCATTTTGAAATATATTTTAATAAAATAATAGTTATTTAACATTCAAGAACATTAATTTTTGAATTTATTAGTTTCATCAAAAGGATAGGTGGAAAATGAAAAAAGCTTATTTGAAGGGACACTTCAGACTTTTAGTCATTGGAAAAAAAAATTCATATTTGGAAATTGAATTTTATTGATTATTAATTTTTTTAATAAGTTATTTTCTTGGCCTAAAATTATGTAATTTATTAGTAAATTATTACATCATGAATTAATTAATTTTGAGAACACTAGATACAAAAAAACTATATTTTTTACTATTTTCTTGATAAATAAAGTGTGTTATAAAATTAAAAAAGTATAACCCTATGAAAATTTTGAACATTATTTTTCAAAATGTTATTTCAATTTTGATAAAATATATTTCAAACATATATAATTTTAAATTTTAATATAAAAATTATAATATTTATGAAATATATTTGTCCTGACCTGACCCATGCTGGGGCTCGATCTGTAACTACACCATGCCTGACTCTATAGGCCTCGTGTGGTGATATGATCCGAAGGCACAAAAATCTTAGGGAGGCCATTTATGAAGAACATTTACACACATACACACACAACCAATTCAACGAAAAATGGAAGAGGAAAAAAGAAAAGATACAACATAGCTATATATAAACAAAAAATATGCATCAAACTCTAAACAATAAATGTACAGAAAAAACGTTTAAAGGGGAATGGGAAAAAATACACACCCACAAGAAATGTTCCAAAACCTAGAAACTTATCAAAATGAATAATAGATGAGAGATCCCCTATTTTAGATCCAAATCTATGAACACCACATAAGATCCAAGCACCACATATCCCTAATATCCTATGATGTCACGATCAACCGGGACGTCATCTTCAAGGCAACACCAAGTGAGAGAAAATCCCAAGAAGGGATGAGTATAATAATACTCAGTAGGATTCCACTAGGGATCATAGGAGAGTCAAAATGTGTACAAAAGAGGGTAGAAGCAAATAAAACAAGTTAAAATAAATTGAGTGAAAATCAACCAAAAATAAGAGTGATTTAAGTTCATCCAAACACAGGGAGCTAGAAACGGTGAGAAGACGAACTGATTTTCATGTCATCGCTACCTATAGTAAGAGAGTAGACTAATCAAACCACCAGAAACTAGCCACAGAATGAACGTGGCAAACCATGTGTGTCTTAAATTGTCCTGGAATGAGAGTAACCATAACCCAAGGAGTGGGAACTGAAAATATAATACATATATTCTCAGTTAAGTTACCCAAATGAGAGAGTAATGGGATTTCCATCTCATAGCTCAGCCCAATAATGTGAGTTTCCAACAATCCCAGAAGTTACCACTATTGATGCCCAACATCTCACATGTCTTCCCTGAACAACATGTCAAAGGGGCTCCATCATCACAACATGATATTATATTCTTTGGGTAGCACTATCTCACCATCACGATTTTAGGTCACGACAAAATGACGTGTATTGGTGGGAAAATATCCCCTCATTCTTGAGATTCCAAGTCACAACAAATGACATATCAGTACTGTGTTACACAACCATGGGATCACAAAATCATAGTAGAGGATCCATACTCGAGTGTGTCAGGGGGATTCCACTCTGATATTCATCATAGAGGTCCCACACCATATTTCATTAGAGGGATTCCACTCTAGTTCATTGGGGACCCGCTCTATAACACTTCAATGAGATTCCACATCGAACATCTATCAGGGGACCACTGCTCAACCCAGCTGGATGGTATGCTTAGAACTGGTCTGGCCATCTGTTCATGATGATACTTATCAAAAAGTATGGAGGAACTATACTAGACATCCTTACTCTATAGTACCTATATTAAATCATCGATGAATTACCCCGGTCATCCTTGTTGGATGGTACCTCTCGGAAAGCACCAAGGAACTACACCGGCCATCCCTGTTGGATGTTACCTCCCAGAAAGCATCGAGGAACTACAATAGTCATCACTACTGAATGGTTATTCTATAAAATCAAGGAGGAACTTCACTGGCCTTCCCTCCTAGATTTAATCTCCCAAAAATCATCAAGGAACTGCACAGGTCATACCTTCAAGATGGAACCTCTCGAAAAAAATTGATGAAATCTACTGTTTTCATTGTGTGCCACCCCAAAACATCTCATATAGTTATTAAAAATCCACTATAGAGGGAACCATCATGTTCAGGGAAAAATAAAAAATAGGATAATCTACATGTGGGCCAAAATCTGAGTCAATGTAAAGAGATATGAGAGATAGAATATTTGTAATTTAGTACATCATTCATGTTGGGAAGACACATCGTGTGACCCAACTGCATCGCCCGGTCATGTGCATATCCATTCTAGGTTACTCAAACACGATCAAGTACTCCTAGGAATTCCAGTGTACTCCAAAATTACACAATATATCTAGAAAAAATCTCATCTATCTCATGACGCACAATGTTTATTAGAAGGGTGAAAATGTAATTCACTGAATACACCACCTCAAATGGCCCCCAAACATTAGACCAAATCTCTTCATAAATATTCTCTACTCATATAGTAGTGGAATCTGACATAGGTCATGTGTTCTATTAAAACATAGTAGAAGGATCTTCCATTGTTATTCCCTTCATTTTTCCCCACTTTAATGAGATTGTAAATAGGGCTTCACACAGCCAAACTGAATTCACTATCAGGATCCTTGTAAAAAACAATCTTGGTAGGCTATTAAGTAAACACAAATGGAAATCCAATCGAAATGTATTAAGTCTCTACATTACACTCAAAAGGAATCTCATTGGTCCCACTTATCAGTATCGAAATTAATTATATAGATCACACCATTGTGATCCTATTGAAAAAACACACGGGATTGACTATTTCATTGTCCAAAATGGATAACCAGTGATAACGTTTCATTTCACCAAAATGATTGTGAAATAGGCCCAATGGTCCATACAGTTCAAATTTATTTTAAAAATATTAGAGTCTTCTTAAAAATTTTACCAATATATTAGGGTCATGCTTCCCCTGATGGCACATTAATCAGATGTCCCACTTTGAAGATAAGTTCGACACAAGATTCCTTAATAATAAAAATTCAATTATTATTGATAAATGTAGGTGTTTCATGTATCCTGATAACAAAATTAACACATAAATGTCCCAAACATGTCTAAGAAGATCCTTCTCAAAGATAGGGATTTGTGGCCACATATGGCGCGTCAAAAGAACACTTGGTCTAGGGGATATGGGTGGTTAAAGGTATCTCAGTCCAATTTGGGTCGGACCCCTCCGTCAGGGTAGGCCCACCCGACTAGCATGGTCTACATCACTGGATCACATCCCATCTGACCCCAGCCTAACCTCCTAGCTACTAGCCTGACCTACCTGCTATGACTCAGTCCGTGCATGACCTGACCTAGCCAGCTTTCCCCTCCTAGCCTCAGGACCCCACATGTCCCCTCCTCAACTACGGCGACCCCTGTCACACGGGTCGCTATTGCCTGGGGTCGTGCACCATGACTGCACTACTGTCAAATCTCTATTACACCCCCAGTTCTGGCACCAGCTCTCTATCTTCTCCTACAACCTGCTCACCCAGCTTCATGACCTCCTACTCACCAGAGGCCTAACCTACCACTTTCTCCACTCACCACAAGACCTGCTCCACTAATAACCTATGCTCTCCATTATAGTTGCAGAACCCACTCTAGCCTCACATGTTGTGCGACCTGCCTTGGATGATCTATCATTCCACCTTCCACAACCGTCACCTGCTGCATCTTCTAGGTGGCCTTACTCCAATGGACCCTTCCACAGGCCACTGTAACTTTGCCGAGAATCCAAAAAATTATTCCGAGGATAGCCCATTTGTCCCCGGGTCTAAATCTTTTAGGACTTCATCTTTTCCCAATGATCCATTTACTATTTTATGTGTCCAAAAATAAATTTCCATGAACCAGAAGAACATGCAAAGAAAACAACGAAAAAAAATGATTTTAGTAAGGATTTGATGTCTCTTTTAGTGCAATCATCAACAATGATAAAAAAAATAATGATACAAATAGGAAACAAATTATTTTAAATTTATAACATGAATAAGAACTCAAAAATAAAATAAATCCTACCTTCATCTGATATCCAATCCTTGAGGATGCAGCCTCTCCGATCCATCTTCGATACACGGAGGTTATGGTGGAGTTTTCTCCTCGATCCAAAGAAGAACAGTTGAGATTGATAGAGGAGAGAGAGAGGGACTTAGTAAAGTGATAAGGGATTTGGGACAACCCAAATATCAATTCCTTAAATGTCAATTTGTAGGCATCTCATTCAGGGTAGACAAAATTTTTTTTACACCCCCTCTTTTTATGTCACGCCTAGAAAAATCACCCCATTTTGAACCCAATAACATTGTCGTATATCTAATATGAGTATATATTCAAATGTTATTTGATTGGATGTTCAGGATATAATAATTAAGTTTTATTATTTTATTTATTATTTTCCCATGGGTGAGTTTTCTCACAGATGTCTTGCGCCGACAAAATTACTACCTTGACTATGGTAAACGCCACATTCTAGACTCAACCGTGGACTAAAATTTCCGATCAAATATACAATTTGAGTGTTATCCTACTTCCATTAAGTGAATAGAATAAAATATACATATTATTTTTGTATAATTTATTCCGGGAACACATGGCCTCAGAATCCCACGTCGTCTCAGCGCATAGCTCTAGATATATATATATATATGTGTGTGTATTAGAAAGAGAAAACCATTTCTCTACATCATTCCCTCCTTCAATATTTGTTTCCATGAAAAGAAAAACTAGGGAGAAAATTTGGATACAGAGCCCGCACCAAGATCTCCTACTCCCGAGGAATACTCCTCAACGTTTCAGGGCCATCACAGCACAAGAACAAAAGGAAGTTTCATTTTGATAAGGACTTATCCTGACAATGGAATTCATAGGAACATGCATATATCTCCTAAGATGTGACATGTGGGAGACTTCATGTCCCCATTACATCTATTGGGGGGTATGTTAAAGTTGTAGGAAACATCACCATCTTGTTGCATGATTTCGAACGACCTGGGAAACTCAGGGGATAGTTTGTCTCCTTGTCCGAACCTGTACATCTAATGTAACATCTAGAATAACCGTTTTTAAAAGTAATAAGGTTTCATGATTCCCTCCTTTAGAATATCCATATGGTAAAACACCCATGGATATTTGGTCACACGAGATTTAATAGTCGAAATCTCACATCCAAGACTCTCTTACCAATTCAGGAAGTGGAGGAGTCAACACAATCAACTAATGTGACTTTATACCCTCTTACCCCCTAGGGTCAGCTATAGGAATGTTAGCTACTCTCCAACTTCCCGCATTTGTAATTTCTTGAACATCATTATAGGAGATTATTTTACAACATTCCCCTTTTCCAAGAGTATATACTATCTCGAAGTAATGGTCCTATATAGTGTCCAACTAGTGTCGTTGTCTTTGGTTCCTTTCTCCCTAGTTGGAGTCGTACCTGAGACAATGTTGTTCTGAACAAAACACAAATAACACTCCCAAAATATTGCGTTTCCCCCTTCTCATGGCGGGGAATACCACTCCCAACACTTAGTAGTGAGTCGTGAAGTTCATTTCATTGGATCTCCATCACCCCATCCTATACATGATAACTGCTATTTCAAGACATGACATTGAGTAGAAAAGGTACTAATGAATAGGGAAAGTGAGTAAACTCATACAAAAACAAGAGGATAGGCACAGAAATCACATGTAATAACCCACTTGTCTTCAACTCTCTTAGAATGAGAGTAATCTCCAAAGTGGATACTCCACTACACCCACTGACGACATCCCAAGAAAAAAGTGTCAAGTAGGAAAAACACCACTAAAAAATGTATGAACTTCTCGAAACTCCACCACAAAACCTCACACTGAACGCACAAGACAGAGGGAATAATCCACCACACCTCAATACTATCCTCTTTAGAAGGCACAGACTCCCACACATTGTTTTTTCTCACATCACAAAAATGCATCTCAGTGGGGTAAGTATCCCTCTTCCTCATGCATTCAAAGATATAATGAACTACACCAATATAGGGTTACATCAATTTAATACATCACATGGGTAAAACATTAAGTAGTAGATAGAAAAGAGTACTTCACATAGTGTCTAACAAGTTCTACTTCAAAAAGTAGACTGGATAAAAGGTGTACCCTTAGTCATCTCATTCTCTGCAGGATCATAGACATCCAATGCTTGCATCTATCTATGGTCCCATCTTCACGCATCCTAGTCCTAGTGTGGGGTGGCTGGTTGTGGTAGAAGGAACACATAACATTGTCCTAGATCTCCAATTTCTCATACTCCTCTACATGCACCACCTCCCAGGGGAGCACACTGATCGTAGTGATTTCTCTGTCCTGGTGGTTCACCTGCTGCCTGCCTGGTCTTCTCAGCATGTCTAATTAGGATGTCTTGTGCCTGTGACCTCACCCAAAAAAAGAATGAAACCAACCCTCCCTAGTATATCCCTATGGTATGCTATGTCTCATCCCCATACAAATATATCCCTGAGACTGATTATGGAGATGCCATCTGCATCGAGGTCCAAACAACTAACGTTTTCTAGTGGCTGATGAAATTTCATCTCTGTTGCACCCACTTCCACAAAAAGTTGAATGGAATCCATGTGGCATGATTCTCTCTGTCACCACTACCCGCTACAGCACCCTATATAGGTGGGGATGCCCAAGGGAACAACATCGACACATATCTCTCGGTGGAGTCCCTACTCAAACATATATTCTAGGAAGTATCTTTCAATGATCATGTCGTAGAGTACCGTATATGTAATGAAAGAATAGCCTCATACTCAACCATTGTCATCCCTCCATACGGATGCTTGGGAAGCTCCTTGAATCTGAACGAAGCGTAAGGAGGAGGTGTAGCACTACTCACAGAACAACTACTGGAAGTCATCCCATTTGAGTACTGACTTATTGTGCATCTGAGTAACCACAATACACAAACATTCAGCCCCTCTGTGGAAAATAAACCTTTCCAAAGTCACCATATGATCTGTTGGTGTCTAAAAATGACTGAAGAAGCGGACCAACTCTTTCCAAACATCATCTCAATGTTTCATCATAATATTAGGTACTTCACACTTAAAAATAAAAAGACAATTATATATTTCAATGAATCATAAAATCCAATTAAATATTTAATACCTTACCAAAATTAATCTCCACATTGAATTTTACATTTTTTTTGAAAATGAACACAATACATAACAACCCTGAATTATAGCTTTTCATACCAACCCAAAATTCCACCCTTTAAATTCTTATTTAGAAAAATATTTAATACAAAATACACTATTTACAGAATAAATAAATATTAAAAGTGGTGGAATATAGATATTATTTAATATCCCATTTCAAGGAACACTCTCGAGTGCCTCCAAAACACCATAGGATTCACACATGGTCTATTTATGTCAACAACAAAGAACGACACACCACAACACTAATATGTATAATAATCATGACTATGTCTGTAATTTTATTGAATTTCATGAATCAAAGAGAAGAAAATTTATAATGTTTTAAGAATGTAAAAATTAGAAATATAAGGCCTCAAACCATGAACATCATTTCCCTACATAATATTTCTTAAAAATTTACATTAATGAATATGAACTATATTTATAAACTCATTTATCACCTATTATATATCTTATATTTGTAATTGTACTGTTACAAATTATTATAATAATATTTTAGGTTCGACACTTCTTAAGTATCTATTTAGAGTATTTCTTATAAAAAAATAATTTTACCAAACATCACAATCTATTCCTTAAAATTGCTTTTCGATTACATATTAATAGGGTGATGAAGAAATTATGATTGATATTTGGTATAACCGATTTATCTTATAGTTTTTCTCTAATTGCTTCACACGTTGGTTCCCTAACATCTTGAAATATTCGTAATTCTATCCTTATATTCAAAAACATTATTTTCAATTAAAATTATTTTCCATCAAAAAATATGAATAACGCTATTGAATTTCCCAAAAACTCATCATTATTATAGGGAAATTAAATTAGTGGTATTATTCAACCACAACCATAAGATACCATGATGTATTCATCATATCTTTGGATATAGAGAAAATATAGACTTTATAAGGAAACTTGTAAGTAAAAACAACTTCTATTTAAAAACAATTCACATAAACTACTTATTTTTAACCCCATGGTGCTAATTATATAAGTTTATTAAATCATTAATTACCACTAGCACTTCCATGAATTACTTGTCCCATAGTTCAAAAATTTTCATTATATTAGTTATATTTCCTATGTATATGAATGAATAGCAGATCCATATCCATGTAATCATTAGATATCCTCTTATTACCCCATTATGTTGAGGTGAATTTAAATTGTGAATTATTTCAACATTATATTAAAATAAAAATCATCTTAATAATTTATTTGTATCATTTCCATGTATACCTTGATCTATTGCGTTTCTAATATTGTTGTAACAACTAATATGTTATATTCTTTATGAAATCCTCCAACCATAATATAAATAACTACATTTCACAAATTACTAATTTTCCCTCTAGATCCTGTAAATTTTTGGTCTTGTATCATATGGAAACCCCATAAAACAATATTAAATATTATATATGTCCATGGATACACAATATAGAAAAAAATATTGCCTCTTTGATCTTGAGACCATGAGTGGGTTTATTTAAAGTCGGTATTCCAATATTTAGAAATATCTAAACCCTTATATGTTTATAAATATCACAAATATATATACACCATAAAATAAGTTCACTTCTAAATAACCATGGGAGATTAAATATGGTATATAAAAGAGAAAAAACAATCCCAATATCATTCCCAAATACTCCGACTTTTTTATATTATGAAATAATTTTCCATAATATTTTATAATTAAAAAATTATCTCTATATCTAAATCATTGTATTTATTTGATATGTTCTATTTATGTTCGGACAGAACTATAATTATATTCAATGGTGATTTTTTTTGTTTTATAAGAACAAATATTTAATATTATAAGTAATAATGTTAGAAAAAAAATTCTATTTATGAAATGTGATATTCATTCATGCTAAGAACATGTAATTTTCTATGATATAAATCAATTATTGTTTTATTTTCTATCAATTAATCCATGATAACAATGAAATCATATAAATAGAGATCCATGATGTACATGATATATGTAATTCAAAATTCATTCATGAAAAATTAAGAGCATAATAACATAAGCGATAAATATTATATAAACGGTATAGATTTATTTAAATATATTTTTTATACCAAGACCTAAATGAGGAGCTATATTAATTTAATAACTATTATTAAAAAATTGATGTTTGGATTTTTTTTGATAATCTCTATTCGAACCTAGAGATTTTTTTTTACCATAAACCAAATCCATGTAGAATTATGAAATAAATCTATAAAAATAATTTACCCATATTCAGGACCTCAATTTCATTGTTTTTGGAATGTTATTATGCCCACCATGTTTAATAAAACGATGGATGTTGTGGATACAAATTTTTCATCTCCCACCTCTAGCTCCATAGAGAGATCCTACATGTCCATTATCAAATTATTTTCTATGGAATCATCCATGATGTCATAAATCTATGAATTATCTCTCGTGTGGAAATATAGAAACCATTTAACTCTGACTAGTGATATAGAACACCACTGATGGTCACTCTAGTCATTGTTATAAATATCTTCATATGAGAAATATGTATTTACCCTATCAAATCAGCTGAGGACCATGATCCTATTGCATGAAATGTTAAAAAAAATACACTATTCTATGTCTCACACACTTATATTAGTATATTTAACATTGAAAATATTTTGTTTATCTTATTAAGTAGATTTAAAAAATGGGATCATCAACCTATCCCATACTACAGCATGACCATGACTTTTTTAACAACATTTTATATCCCCTAAATCTGTTAATAATTATGAATAATATAGGAAATAAATAATTATTATATTGTAATCCATTATCATATTTGAATTGAAAAAATGATTGAAAATCTTTCTAGAACATATATTAGATAATTTATTTATCATTTATGAAATTTAAAGAATTGTTCCTGAAGGTCATGACACCTTATTATAGATCCTCTATATTCTAAATCCCAACCATTCATAACTATATTAAATAATAATGTTAGAAAATATTTTATCCAACTCTCCCTAAGTGAGAAATACCTCATCGTAAATCTATGGAATTGTAGTGTTCAATATGTTGGTCATTAAATGAGAATAATTTGATGTCATGATCAAACATTGATTAGTATGAATCCTTATTAACACTTTGGTGAAAACCTAAAAATGATAGTATTAATCTTTTAGATCATCCTCCCCGTGAATTATGATAATCCCAAAAAAATACAATATTTTTTATATAAAAAAATAGAAAATTTAATTTCAAAAATTTCAGTAAAATGTAAAACTTTAGGAGAAAATTATTGGTTCCATTATTTGTGAACACTAAATATTAACCTTGTGATGTTGATGAAATGAGATAATATGATTCACACAATTTGGTTCAAATTTTCAAAAAAATTGTGAATAATTATTCTTGTGTGTATCTTTTTATAAATTTTGTTAACCAAACAATCATTTGTTTCATGTAAAATTAGTAAGTGACTGTTATTGGATAATATTTCTGGATATTATTATATATTTGAAATTAATGATCTCATTTAGATGTTATGGTTTAGGTTTTTTAAAATTAAAATTATTATTATTATTACATTATTATTATTGTAATATGGGTTTAATGAATTAAATAGAGGGACATCAATGTTTTTTAGAGTATTAGTCAATAAATACTATTAGTTATGGAAAAAGACTCATCCCCATCTATCTCAATCCTAATATATGAATACTCCCACAAATGATTATTTCTCGGTATATTCAGTTTAATACTTATATTTTTATTCTTCTTAATATTCAATCTCATCTATATCCCATTATTATTATATATTTAATTTATTTATTTATGGATTTGGATTTTCAGGTTTCTCCAAATCAAGGATAAAGATATAGTTTTCAGAAAATGATTACAATATAGATGTTCATAGGTCATTGATTATGGTTTAATATATCCTGTTGTTGGGATTAACCAAACTAACTATCTTTTTATGGGTTTTTTGTGACTCAAAATCAATCTACTCCTATTTAATATAGATTTTTTAATTTATTTATTTAATTTTTTTACTAGTTTGATAATGTAATGATGACTATAAAAATTTATGAGATATTTTATAATAGAAAAAACATTATCTAGCTCTAACATGATATCATTCATTGGTATAAACCATGTTTTTATAGTTTTTCTCAAAAAATAATTAGATTAAATAAATTATAATCATTTATATATGTGATTTCAGTGAATTAAGGTGGTTTTTCAAATAGATATTTTTATTTTTTTTAATGTGAACCTTCTTAGTTTTTTTAAATGAATCATTGGTGATATGTTTTGATAAATTTTAGTGTTTTTATAGTAATATTTTGTATAGATATTATTATTTTCATTTTCCTACCAATATTTTTGGGTGTTTTGTTGAGTTTACAATAAATATTTCATAATTATTTTATTATGGTATTTTTAGAACAAAAAAATGTGTTTCAAATATAATAGATTGGAAACACTGTTAGTGTTGGAATTAACAATTAATTAGGATTTAGGTTTTCATGAATTAATTTCGGTATGATAAATAATAATTAAATGTAAATTTATGATTAACAATGATTAATTGAGGTTGTTGGGAATCGTGAGGTTCAATGTTCATTTATAACAAGATGAACTGAGGTTTGTGGGGTGATTAATTTGGTCATGGGGGGCTTAGTGTGTCCTAATGTGAGTCATAATCCATGTCATACCATATTTAATTATTATTATACAGTTTGTACCAATACTAGAATTATTATTTAAATATTCCCACATTTATATTTTTTGGTCTTTAATGTTTAATTGTAGGTTATTTAAAGCGGCTTGTATATAATAACCAATTTTATTCTGCTTTATAGTTTAGTGTATGAGTTAGGTTTAAGATTATAAAACCAATCATTAATTATTTTTTTATATTTTAATATGAATTAATTTAAATCTTATATGTTAACATATATGTTTTAATTTTCCATGAAAATTAGGGTAAATATATTAGGGAAATCCCAATACACATTGTTCTCATCCCTTTCAAGTGAACATAAATGCCCATGAAATGCTTTTTTGGAGTTATAGGTTCGGAAATGAACATTCCACAAGTTATTTTTTGATAAATAGTTTTTCCATTAAATTGATTTTATATGTATTGGTTAGGTGATTTCTTATTTTTATTTTTCTAAAAAATTAGGACTAATACAATTCTTATTATTCTCCATATTATTGCAGTAAATGAGTTACTAATTATTTATGTATTGTTAATATTAATATTCATTCATGTTAATATCCAATTAAAAAAATAGGTTTATTAATGTGATGGACATGCATAGGGGTATTTTTATAGGACAATAGATGATTAAATATCTTAAAATAAAAATAATAGAATCAAATTTGATAGTGAAAATAGATATTAAAAAATCTAATGAAAGGATAGTGTAAAATTATATAGTTAAGATAGTGAAATGATTAAAATTCTCCGAATGATAGTTTGATGTTCTAAAACTTTTTTTATTATCAAGGTGGATTTTAATATCTATGAGTGGGATGATTTATTGTGTTTTCACGTCAACAAGATTTCTTAAATAGGGTGAAAATCCTTACCCTAATATTTTATAATGAAGCAATGATCTCTCATTAAATGAACTAATGATGTGATTTGATAATGTATTATTTCTACTTATAAAATCATAGATTGATTCAAAATTCTGTCACAAAAATTTTATTGGTTGAATTAGTTTCCTTGATCCATAAGAAAAAAAAATAATTCTTCAATAAGATTCATAAGGAATTTTTCAAATGGTGGTGGAAAATCAATTAAGAAAAATGAAAACCTTTATTTCCAAGTCTATATTTAATATGAGTATTAAGAGGGTTGAAAAAATTATGGGAATGGGAAGTAGAAATTGATGAATAGATTATTTTGGTAATCCTTTATCATTGGGTAGAATAAAAATCAATCACTCTGAGGGACTCGTCAATTACATATTCACATAGTTCAATAATTATAAAAGAAGGTTTCCTTATAACAATGTCAGAGTAAAGTTTTTTTTTAATAATTTACTTTCATCCATTCTAGTGAATGTAGTATCATAGATTTGGGATCCCAAATATATAATATAACACTTGGAAATGATTATATATTTCTTCATATAGATTATCACAAGGAGGGGAGGCAACATTGGGCTACCTGGAAGCATTTGTAAAATCCTGTTGAACGGTGTGGAATCATCATCAGAAGTATTTAAGAGAATATAAATTACTTTTATTGAAAACATTTATTGGAAATTATATAAACACATACCCTAATGATTAGGTTCATGAAACAGAAATATAACATTAGTGACCCATCATTTATTTAGGTGGATTCTAGATAATCTCTCATAAAATAATGCAAGAAAGGATTTCTCCCCATTTAAATATGGATAAATGATATATTGTGGGGTATATAAGGGATTTATATTATAGAGATAACATGTCTGACAGTATATCCTTTTTTCCTTGGTTACTAGTACTATATATTGTATTCCATGATGCAAGCAAGAATCTATGGTTTCTCCAAATAGTCCAAAAAATTTGACTAAATGTCAATATTAAGTGAAATTAGAACTTTTATAAATGATGATTATTGTGTCTATATGGAATTTTAAATGAGAAAATTCAATGTTCTAGGTTTCCATATTATTTTTCCTACACACAAAAAAAAATTTCATGATGGGATGAATTTGATTGACGGATTTTCCAAAAAAGAATAATTTCTATATTTTGTGGAAGCTTAATTTTTACATTCTCATTGATGGTGTGGAAAAAAATAAATTGATTTACCGTGCAACTAAATGTATTGTATTAGTTTATAAAAAGGCTGAAAATACCTTATTTTATTAATTGATGGGTGATGGATGCGGTTTATCTAGAAAACACATGGGAGGGGCATCCTTGTGGGGACCCAATGGAATTTTATAAAACATTTAACCAATTTATGGATTCATAGGTTTTCTATTATGATGGTATGGTCTAAATTCCGTAGCTATTAAATGGAAACAGGGTTTTTAGTCATTTTGGATGAATAAAACAAGTCTATAAGTAAATACCAAATATAGTTTAATAATTATCAGCATGGGAAAGTGTGGTATCCCATATAATAGTTATAAAAAATGATAAAATAGAGGGGAACGTGCTCCTCTATATGTTATCCCATGATGCATTCTATAGATGAACCATAGAGTATCATACATATGGACAACGTAAAATGGTTGTGGTAGAACACCATTTAAAATAGTTTGATTCATAAAACTGATGAGTCATGTGAGTAGGATGTTGTGATAGGTGGGGGATTTGTTTATAACAAATGGGGTCTAGTTATGATACTATATATTAAATTCCCTTAACTATGTTATTATCTAATATATGATTCCTATGTATTGTTATTTAGTATTCTCTATAAAAAAAATTAAAAATCCCAATGGATGACTGGGAAATAAAATTTTCTACTGTATAAAACATTACTTATGGGATTTCACTGACTAATTGTTCCATTATTTACCAGATCAGAGGATACAAGAACATTATCATACCCTAATTACAAAGTAATCATATAAAGAGGGAGGGTAATAGGGTGATGTTTATATTTTACTCTATAGAGTGGCATGAAGATATATTTTTTATTATTTATTGTTTTAGTTGTTTTACTCTTTATTATGTAAAAATTATAATATAGGATTTATTGGGGATCCATCATTATAGACTTAATTGAATCTCAATTGAGTGTGTTTTTTCAAACGTTGATAAATATGTAATTTTGAGTAACATAAATGTTTAGTATGATGTTTAATATATGGGTTATTATATTTTCATGGGATACTATTACATAAATGATTTTATAATCCCATATTAAAGGATAGATGACTTTAATTATTTGGTAGAACGCATCAAATGTTTCTGAAAATCACATTTTTGTTTGAGGTAATATACGATGAGTTATTAAAAATGGCATCCATGAATGGTCTTAATGAATAATTGTTGAAATTTAGATTAAATCATTTGAATAGGGTGTTAAAACATGAACCATAGTTTTAAAAAGGAATAAATAACATTTCTATCACTAGACAAGATTTAATATCTAATGTTAATGTTAATCCGACCTCAATTAACCCATAATAGATAGATTATTTTAATTTTTTACCTATTATGAAGTGTATTTTTCCATGATATAGATAAAATATTATTATGGTTCATATATCATGAATTCATGTATAATAACAACTCAATAATCATATGAATACTTGTTTTTTCATGACATTTTTCGACTTATGTTGAAAATTCTGGAATGAAATGAAACCCATTACCTGATTGTTGATTTAAATGAAAAATATATTTCCTTATTCATTTATATTATTTATATTTTTTAATATTAGTATTATTTTTATTGTAATAAATTTTTATAAATTCAATTATAATTATGAAAAATGGAATAGGCCTCAGACTACTTAAAATATTACTAAACATGTATATAATTTACATTAAATGTCGTTTTAGAGTTGTGACCTAATTGGGTATCCATGAGTTTTCCTCCTTATTAGTAGTGTTATCATTATATTTTATTGATTTCCTAAATATGATATATTATTGAATATAAATATTATATTTTTAATGATTTATAAAACTATATTTTATTTTAGAAGGAGAATGAAGTTCACTTTAGTTTATTATATTTGATATTTAGTTGGTTACACTTTCTTTTTATGAATACTGTTTGGTGAATAGTTGTTTACTGGGTTTAATTGTTTTTTTAAGTTTATTTGGTTTAGATTGAATTTTTAATTAAAAATTCAACTTTTTCCATCAGAAATAAAAAATATTTCCAAGGAAGTGTCATTTTGAAAAATAATTTGACAAATTTAAGTAGACTAATAAATTAACATTGATGTGTTTAAAAAATTCAAAAGTACAGTTCATAGTGTTGTGGTGTTGCATTTTAAAAAATATATTAATTTTTTTAATGTTTTTAATTTTGGGAATTTATTTTAAAAATATTTGGAGATTAATATTTTTTAATTTTATTATAGTTGAAATATATTTAATTTTTAATGGTTTTTGTTTTTCAGAAAATTTAATTATTTTAATAAAATTAGTGTATTTTTTGGATGTTGTGTTTTAGAAATTTTTTTAATAGTTTAAATAATTATAAGTCCACATATAGTTTTCTTTGGAATGCATTTTCAACATATAATCGGTGTTTTATGAATTAAATTTGTACAAACATGGTAAAATGTATTTCTATATACTAGTGCAGTTTGAATGATCTTCTTATATCCATGTTTTGGAGAATAATGTTTTTAAAGGAGTTATTTTATAGAGACCTATTAAAATTATTTTTTTTATGTTTTTAGGATCTAATGTATATTTTATGATTGTTTTTTATTTTTAAATATATGTATTTGAAATAGGTATTCTTTATTGTGAGTGATTTTTTTTTCTCAAAAAGTTTATTGAGTTTCTGATGATGATTTTATGAATTATAATATTGAAATTAGATTGTAATTTTTAAATTTCATTTTTGATGTATCAAATAATGGAGGATAAAATATATTTTTAAGGAGTATTTGGGTTTTTATAACGCAAATAAGATTTATTTTGGTTGGGTAATGGTGTATATTTTGTTATCTTTTTAATGTAATGTATTTTAATGGGTATGTTTACGTCATATTTTTTGAATGTATAAATTTTTTTATTGTATTATGAATTATTAATTACAAGCAATGTAAAAAATAAGAACATGTATCCTTCAGTTTGTGTACTCTTGGAAAGTGGGTGATTACGCTATGTTGGAATAGAAATGGAAAAAATGGATTTAGATTCCAATCTTCTATTATTTTTTACCTGATAAATTAAGATTATTTTTTGGATTGAATTGAAATTATTTTATTAGTTTATGTATTATTGGGATAGTTGGGTCATGTTTCAGGTTAATTAGAGTAAAATTATATACTAATACACCATTTGTGTAATGTAACCATATAATGAACAAAATGGGTTATTTTATGAGAGGATTGAGTTATTTAGGTTGAAAATATAATTAAAAGGTGATTTATAGTGGATTGTGATGATACAGATATTTATGAGTTGTTAAAATGGAAAATGGGTTCCTAAGATAGGAGTTAGAATAAAAATATCTTATCGAAATATTATTATGTTTAGAGGTACTTTTGTTTATATGTTTGTTATTTTTTTTTAATATTTTGAAAAGATACATATTTGATTATGTAAACTTTAATTATTATGAATTAATTACTAGGATATGAATTTTATGGATTTTGAATGGGTAATAAAAAAAATTATAAAGATGAGGAAAATTTTGTAGTTAATTTTTAGGATGGATAGTCATGATAACTATCAACTTGAATCAATTATTTTTTTTAAAAGGAAATGTCTATTGTCAAATGTATTAGAATGATGATTTATTCATTGTTTTATCATATAAGGGTAAGAATTATGAAATTAATTTTTTTTGATAATTTGAGTTGAATTAAAGACTAACATGAGGTATTGATGGGTATATCTTTCAATACCTATTTCATTTGAATTTTTATTGTTAGAAATAGTCAGTTTTAAATATATTTATGTGTTAAAATATTTTCAATTATATTTAGGGTTTTAGTTTTAAAAAATAAAATAAAATCTTCCTTCTTACCAATTGTATAAAGTTCTAAAAAAGTTGAATACTTTTATATATAATTTATAAAAATTTATTTTTTTGAATATATGGAATTTTGGTGATGTATGATTATGAACATGGTTTAAGAACATTGTCACTAGTCAAATATGAAAAGAAAATTTCTGATCTGGCTGATTTATAGTATGTATTCCTTTTGAAAAATATTTCACTACTGATGCATGTAGTATAATACCCCCAATAACCTTTTAATACAATCCTAAAGCCCAAATGGAACCCTCTACTGAGTAAATAAACTGTTAAATAAATTTAAAATAACAATAAAACCTCAAATGACATAAATTTTATTCCATATTAATGTCATAACTCCAGAAGAAATAAAATTTGAAGAAAATAATGAAATACACCATTGGATACTGGGTAGATCCATAATTTTTTGTATGTCATTAGATGTCAAAAATTTGTCAAAAAACATGTTAGAGTTGGGTTTTCTTATTTTTTAAACAAAAAATGGAATTTTAGTATAGGGAATAGAAATAAATTGATTTATTTTTTATAAAACCATGATCCATATTGGGTGTTAACATCCTTATAATACAATTTGGTAACAATAATAACTAGTTTCTCTTTATGTGTAAATAAAAAAGTTGTTATAAAATGGGAAATCATTATAATTATAAGAAAACAAAAACCATAGGAATGTTAATTCATTAGATATTGATTATATTCATGTATAAATATAAGAGGGAAAATTATATTTATTTTGGGTTATCTATCAGAGTTTAATAAATCCAATATCTTTGGATGATGTGTATATGTCTTGAAATTTATTTAGAGGGACATAATAGGGACATTATTGTTAGAGGTTTTTTAATTAAGAATTTTGATTTTATATAACATATACTTTTTCCTATGAATTAATTTGAAAACATTAAAAAATATGTATAGGAAGATAAAAATAGGGTTAGGATTAATTTTAATCTTATCTATGAGTAAACCAAAATGTTATGAACAATATTCATGAACGCATTTTTGTATCCCATGACTATTATTTGATTTAATGAATTATTTATAGTGGGACATTTATGATGATTAATAGTTTATATTAATGTGAAACATCAATGTTTTTAAATTAAATAAATATTCTAAACCTTTTAATCTATTATATGATATGTTAATAAGTGTGGTGTGTTTCAATAATTTAAAAAAAATTATAATGGATATATAATTAACATGGGTTGTGTTTTTAAAAATTGAATACTCTCAATTTATTTTTTAAGAATATATTTTTTTGGGTTGGCTGAGTTGTATCATTTGTAGTTAAATTTACCAATAAACGAAGTTGAATGTTTGGGATAATTTCATTTTGGATGAAAATTGTAGTTTTATGATGAACAATTATTTTCATTAAATAATTCACAGTGTCCATGTAAGGAAAAGGAAATCAGATAGTTAGTCTCTAAAAAATTCATATTATAGTGTGTATCAAAATAAGATAATTTCCAAATCTAAATGAATTAATAGGGTTTAACATATGTTGTATCTATTTGAGGAGTTTACAATATTTCTCTATCACACGGTTGGTTACTATTTTGTTTAGTTTATATGATTCTAAAACATAATTAATGAAATAAAATAATTATTTGGAAGAAAATTGATTAAGTTGAGATCATGTCATGGTAAACCTAACCTATTACAATGTTATCAAATTATTAAAGATATCTTTTCTTATTATTTCAATAGGTATGAGGTAGATTACATAATCTCTTCTTCACACTCCCTTAGAAGAATTGTGATGATGATAATATTCACGAGATCTCATCTTGGTATACCCGCCTTTTTATGTGTTTCTTTTTTATATTAGACACTTATGGTAGACATAGGCAATTCACGATCAGGTCATATAATTCGTAAATAGTCTCAATTAGTAATTTAATATGTTAACCAAGAGTATCTAACTATAAAACATATGTTTTCCACTTCATGTTGTTATCATAAAAAGAATTTATATATGATTATAGATTATTTATGTTTGTAGATTTCCATGAAAACTGGATAATTCCTCAAAAATGTTTCGTATCTCTTTATTTTTTGTAAAATTGTAATCGATCTCGGAACATTGTTATTACTAAAAAATTGGTGGTGGATTTCTAGGTGGATATTCATATAGTATATTTTACTAGATATTAGGGGGATTTTGTTGGTAATAATGTTTGTTATAAGGTTGTTCATTGGGTTTCTACATGGGTGGTGGGTTTTGGAATGTTTGAGTTTTCATAAAATGGTGTAGTTATTGAAAAAATAATTTGTAGGGGGGCCATCATGGTTCAGATTATTTAAAAATAAATACTAGACTTCTTGAGATCTCTCTATGATTCATTTTGTTGGAACTTTCCCCTCTTAAAGAGTACTACTCAACTGTACATTCCCTAAATTTTAATATATTATAAAATGAAACTATTAGATGATGAACAAAAAACATATATCTTGGTTTGTTATTTTTATTAATTTACATGATTCAACACAATCTATCTCATCAAATTGGTAATTCATTCAATTTTAGTTTCAAATAATGATGGTGAATAAGAAGTTCATACCTTATGGATATCTCTTATTTCCATTCCACTTGTTCCAAACTATTTTTTGGTTTGTGAAATATTTTTAATCAGTCCCCAGACTACTACCAGGGACATGTTAAAAAATATATATTCCAGATGATGCATCTTAAAGATATATATCACTATTGAGTGGTGAATGGTAGGAAAAAACAATGAGGTGGTGGTCATATACTTTTGATGTGTAAAACTAACAAAAAACATCTTAAATTAGTCTCAATACTCATAAACAGTCTAATTAGATGTATATTGGATGAGATATATCTCCTTTTTAATGGATATTTTAATAGTTAATGATTATAATATGAAAATAAAATGTCTATTTTGGTCATTGTAGTCTTTGATCTCTAATTATTGAAATATATGCAATTATTCCTCTATTGATTCATTAAGTGAGAGGAGAAAATTATCACTACTATACTTTACCCTCAAACACTCATCAAGATATAAATAAGGGGTATTCAAAGTATAAATCTTTAATATAATTGTTCGTGTCTCCTTATGAAAATCCATAGAATATAATTATAAAATTAATTAATATAATTTCAACTCAATTACAATTTTTTAACAACAACATATGAATTTGATTATTTTGATTTATACACCATGGTTTATCGATTTCTCTAAGGGTTTTCTTAAAAGTTCCATTCCTTACTAACGAGTTTAAATGACAACTATACGTCCCATTTGAGTCTACAAGTTTTATGTAAAAAAATATAACATTATATTCAAATTCCTAATTCGGGTCATTGTTCTTTCAATTTTGGGGACAATTGAAATATTTGATTATTTTAATATCAGGTCTTGATAAATTTGGGTTATATTATAAGAAATTACACTTTGAAAATAGTTCCATTTTTTGAAACATTTTTATCATTGTCAATGTGAGAAGAAGTTAATTTCCATTTTTAAATGTAGTATGAGTTGTTATACATGGATATCTATAGGAGGGGAGTTTATGAAATCTGATTGTCAGATGATTTGTTATGGATAATAGACTTTATAAGATATATGTTTTTATTTTAAAAAATTAATAATGAAATGGAATAGTGATATGGAAAATCATTATTTAATTTGTTACAATTTAGTTATATATTAACATATTTAAATGATATCACAGTTTCATTATTTTCTGATCATCTTCACATAGTATGATGGAGATAGATTAAGAAAATCATTTATCCCTTTAACTATGATGAATGATGATAGTGAAAATAATCCTAACTATGATTTGAACATGGATTAACCTCATTAAATTATGTGTATGTATTATAATCATCCCAACTGTTTGAACTAGGAAATTCTTTTTCATGTTGTTTTATTCTTTAATATACAAGAGTTATTGCTACCATTTTCACATGTGATGATAATCTCTAGGACTTACACTATGTATATCTATCATTTTTCATCTTATACAGACCAAATCTAGGTGTTTGGAGATAATATATCATAAACAATTACATAATCCAAAAGAAAATACAGTCCCACCTGATAAAAAAATAGTTTTTTGAATATGGAAACTAGTTGGAAGTAGGAAGAATGATTTTTATTCAATAGAATTCAGGAACTCATGTATTTAAAAAATTATTTTTTTATTCTATTGTCAATTTTATACAAAATTATGTATTTCTCATTATAAAATCCTCCTAAAATCGTAAAAAGGTTTCATATATCTAAATGAAGGTAGATTACATTTATCATTTAGGAATAGGGGCAATAAATCTCCAGAAAGCGTGTTAGAGTTAGAGAAATCATCACAACCCATCAATTTTTTGCGGGAACATATAAAATAAAGTTAGATTTGTGATAAAAATTTATGGTGATGTAATTGAGGTAGGATATAATGTTATAGAATTTTATCCATTTAACAGTCACTCTCCATTATAGATTAATGTGACCCATTCAGATGGCATGAATTATTGTATAAGAGTCTCACTCAATCCTGACGATGATCCAACCCTATAAATTTTACATGTCCACCACTTTCTATAGAACTGTCATTTTATTATCTGATGTAGAGGTACAACCATATGTTCAATAAAGACAACCAATGATATCATTCGAAGGGTCTCTAAAGACTACCCCATATCCCACAAAGGCTAAATTTCCTCTGGAGGATCAAGTGGAATTATATCTGATCTATCCTAAAAATGGAATGTTCAATAAGAATTCTGAGGTACCTGAAGGTAGTCTAAATTTACCTTTAATATCAAGACAACTCATCTCTATGAAATCATGGAAAAAATATTCCAACAACCCCACATAAGTGTGTTGTCATATTTGGAAACAATAATGATTTTGGTGATGGAATAATAAATATCAAAATTCACGTGATTATGCATAATTATATTCATAATATTCCAGATAGTATACTTTATTTCAGTATAGGACATCATGAATGAATTATTGACTTTCTCACAAAGAGAGATTGGAAAACACTCCCTAAGGTGATCCAGAATCAACTTCACACTTTGAATTTTGATCTCAAATATTTCTTGAAGTGAATTCCATTGGGACATGGTTGTATTTCAATTCCGGAATACGTGGTCAATGGTCACATATAATTTACCCATTAATAAGATGTTTAATCAATATATGAGGGGAAAAATAAGTCATGAAAAATCATAAATATAAATTAAAATGAATAAAAGATATTTTGTAATAAAAAATCTAGTATCACACATGAAAAGGTGTAGGTAGAAAGACCAATCATCGATTATACATATTGTTGTTCTATTCATGCATTATTTTACCCTATTATACTCTTATCATTCCTATATGATATTATCCCATTTGAGATATTAATATTTCAATTTTTCATGGATATTTCCTACACTTTGGTCAATAGATCCCTAATTTTTTTCATCTTCAAATTTTATTTTTTATACATAATTCTAAAAGATTTTATTAGCGACAATGCATATGGAAACGTCATTTTCATCACATAAATACTAATGTGACAATCCTAAGTAATAACATCTGGAAAAAAAATTAAAAATCTAGATATTTTGTTTACAATGGTCTAAATATTAAACTCAAAAATAGGTTTAAGTGTAGTAGATTGACCATCAGGTATTTTGTGACCACGCAACATAAAAGTGATCATATGGTAGACCCATAATGCATTCAATTGATGATAAGATTGATTAATTGAAATGAACATGTGTTATGTTGAGTCCTTTTAATTTTTTCACAAATGTTCATTTAGTTTACTTCCAACGACTAATTAAATATAACAAAGTAGGTTTAATTACACCCATCTTAACTTTATGAATGTATAATTTTTACATGTAGTTGATCCGATTGAAAAATCATTCGATTTATTTTTTTATGGTTGATGGATCATCTATATTGGAAATAGGTGACCACATTGAAGAGTCAAAGTGCAGTAGGTCAATCCCATCAAATAGAATTATAAGGTCTTTATCAAATTCTACTCACATAACATTTTCTACTAAATATCAATAGTTTAAAAAATTCAGATGATTTATTTTCAACAAAATCATACACTAGACAGATAAGTTAAAATATTAATGATCATGTTCATGATTTATTCTAATAATTCCAAATATTGAACTAAATAATTATATCTCAATAGTTAATCCATTTTCATATTATATTCCAAAGTATTCTTATGATTAAATATGTTATATTGTCATTTTTAATATAAAAATTGTGGGATTACTACAATGGAAATACTCAATGAAATCTATAAAATTATTTATTTTATCAATTCACAATCACAAAAACCTTTGACTCTAGATAAGAAAATTTCATAAATAATAACAAAAAAATTGAAATATTGACTAATGTGTGTTTCTTTTCAACACTATGGTTTATATTATTTTAATTCCTTATTAATTTTCTAGATTATATACCATAATTATGTATATTTAATTATTTGTTACTTCTTTTTCCCCATCATATAAAATTATGCCAACCTTTCTGGAATATTTCACCCAACACTCAGGTATAATTTTTCTTAATGGTTCCACTCATTCTATGTTCATGAAGTTTCATAGTAGGTTTGAAAATTTTCATCATATACAATAAATTAGTCATATATCTTTATTTCACATGAGTGGTTAATATAGTTTTTTGGGTCTTAATGGTTTTTAGTATTTTAGTATAATATTTTTAGGGATGAATTTAGTGAGTTTGATATAATATGATTCTCAATATATGTTTTCAGTTTACTGTATGAATGGATTCCTCCTCAAAATCACATTCAGCCTATTTATCTTTAATTATTTTAAATCCCCATGGAATACATATAACTTTTACAATTCCATTAGTAGAAAATAGACCTCATGTTTTTTCTTATAGTTGGCCTCTTAGACATTATTTATTTTTATTTATTTTATTATTTAAAAGGTAGAGAGGGATGACAGATTTATTTTGTATTTGTGGGAACTATATTATCCCAATATTGGGAGTACGTGACCCTCATTATGGTAGGTTACACGTTTATTCTTTCAATTATTCCAAATTTTCCTATGGGAATCTCTAATTTGAAAACTCATTTACTGTATATTATGAAACATGTTTAGCTTTTAATTATCATTATTTTTTAAATCAAAACAATTATCTATATTCATTGAAGGTGCATATTTTTTGGAACATAACAAACATCATCAATTTTATTAATATTTTCCTCCTTTTCAATAATATTATTTCAATTTCATTAGATATATAATTCTAGTTAGTAACTTATTTTTAGAGGAATGGGGAGAATATTTTTTTTTTAAATTGCGGGGGAATTTTGTAAAAAACCTTTAATAAAATCATTATAATTATTATATTGTCTCCTAAATTATTTATCAACCAAAATATGAGAACATTTTTTTGAGAATTATTATTTAAATTTATATATATTCATCCATCTAGTTATTCCATCTCCCTTTCTCCATTCCCTAATCCTAAAATTAATATAGATCACGATAAAGGATCAAAATCATTGTAGATAAAAATATTTAAAATTCAATGTTTCTTTTAGGAAAAATTATTTATATATTATTAGGGATATATATATAATTATATTAATTTATATGGATCCCTAAAAATAGTTTACATTGAAAAGGGGATTAAAATGAAACTATTTCTTAAATCTTTTATTACAAAAAGTCCCCAAATGCTTAATGATTTTGAACTGATTACTCAGCATGTTTTGGTTATTCCAAAAATTATTGGTCCACTTATTAAATAAGAATTATAATGAATATAAAAACATTTTTTTATAATCCACTCATGTATGTGAATAAAAAATACGATGGTATGTCAAGGAATGGGTTTTAAAAATTACCGGGGTTTCTATAAAATTTGAAAAAAATGTATTTTTTTAGTTCATATATATGACCGGATGGGTGAAATTATATATTCATCATTAGAATAAATTAAATTTTTTCATGAATATTTCATTTAATATTATAGGTTTAAAAAATCTTTAAATAGAGAAAAAATGATCTTATTTTTTTAAAATGTCACATAAAATGTAATGAAAAATTAAATGTCCTAAACTATAGTGGTTTTATCCTCCACACATAAATGATGTAGGTTTATTAATACATTCAAATAAATTTAACATGTAATAATATTTTAATTATAATCACACAAATATATACGTGTAAACTATTGTTACAATATAATGGTATTTAGTGATAAATTTGGTTGAAGATTATGATCTCCTCTACTAGATATTGTGGATGTGTCAAATTGAATTTCTTTAGACATTATCCACTAACGGTGAATGTTATTTCATTTCTCCAACCTTCAAATCATTCACAACAAAAAATTATATACATGAGTTAATATAAAGGTAAATTTCTATATTGAATCAATTTTACAAGTGATGAGCTTGAGTCTTGAGATTTATAAGTACACTATGACTACAAGATAAAAGGTTTTAAGTTAGAAAAGATTTTCATGATCCACCCAATTTATTTATTTGTCAATTTTATAATGTCTTATTTTATAATTTATTCCATCTCTTGAATATGTAATATCCTCTTTTTTAGGCATTATCTATATTAAAATTCATCATTCTCATATCCATATGAGGTTTGGGTTCCAATTAAACAAGCAAGTATAAACTTTTATTTTAAATCATTATGTATTGGATCATTCCCAATGGGGTCTTTTATACAATCATATGATCCAATAAATTTCGTTCCATCCATTGGTTCCAATCCATTTAATTTTTCCATAGTGTTCTCCAAAATTCATTTTATATCATTATTAGAAACTTTATCTTTCCCATTTGTTTATAGATGGTAATGTGTTGATGTTTTATGATTAACCTGATAATTTCTTTGAAAATAATTATTTAAATGGATAAAAAACAAAGAAACATGATTATTCATGAAATATTTGGAAAATCTAAACCTAAAAATGAAATTTAGCCTTAGAAACATCACACACATCATAAGCATCATCAGTTTTATTGGACGTGACATCAACTCATTTGGAAACATAAACCCTTAAAAGTATAACATAATAATTTAAAAATTACATTATGAAAGGCTCTTTAAAATATATCCCCCAGGTATAAAGTATTTCATAACATATAATGTATTTTTTACGGTATTTATTTAACTTTTTAAATATAAACAAAAAATATATTTTTACATTTAAAAAAATTATTTTGTCTATAAGAAATGTAGGAAATTAAATTAATGATTCTAAACCCATCATGTTTTTTTCAATTGAAATCCAAAGACACGACCACCTGATTTAGTATAAAAAAATCATAAAAAATTTAATTTCACTTTTAAAAAATTAATTTCATATCATTTGATCACTGAAAATACTAAAAAGTAAATTGCTTTTCCCAAATTAAATATTTTCGTATTTTAGTATATATATTTCATCTATATATAAGAGGTTTATTTTTTCAATGTAACCATGTAGTTGACCAAGCTAGAATATCTTGTGACTTATATTCAGCTAAATAGAGTTTCTATCCAATATTGTTGTCATGTACTAGTTTATGGGATGTGATCTAATATTAAGATGCGTGTTAAAAACATATCAAGTGATTGACCACTTGATTTTCAACAATGTGTGTATAATTGATCTTGATGTTGAAAAAATGATAGATAAATCCATACCATAATTCTATGTTGGGTATCTATCTTATTTATCGAATATTTATAGACGATATTGTCAAAAGAAAACTACCCATATGAAAAAATGATATGAATATATCTAAAGTAATAAATACATCCAAATATTATTTCTAAGGGTTGTAGTTATATTGGGTAGAATATAATGTTCTTGAATCCTATAAAATGGCTTGTGTTCTTCCATTAATAATATTATAAATTAATTCCCTGACTAATTTTTTGGAATAATCACGATTTTATTAAAATTTATATTCCCAATTTACAGGATGCATTATTAGTGGGTTAACAATGTTTTTTTAAAATAATTAAATCCCACCAATAATAATAACTTAAGTTGAAATTAAAATTTAATAAATGTAATATAAAAATTGAAGATCATTATCTTTAAAATAATTAATTATTCTCGAGTAGAATACTACGTGTATTTTTAAATATATTACATTTTTCTCACAAGTTAGGTAAGGAATGTAATATATCACATAAATTGTTTATATATACACTTCAATATTTTATTTTTGAAATGATACAGTCAAAAAATTCTCATCAACACAATGAAAAAGAAATTTTAAAATTCTGAAATAATATTTTTTTAATACTTGTTTGGACGATTATTTTATATTTTTTTCAAAGAGTTGTCAAAATAATGTCCAATAAAATGAAATCATCAAGTAACACCTCCATGTTGTATAAATTCCATCAAAAGGTTTAATCAGCATGAACTATTGAAATCTACCTTAATAATTATATAATTCAGATGTTATCATTTTATTAGTAAATGTGATAAAGGGACTTATAGAAGTGGTATTACCTAATTACAATATAATAATTAGGACTAGGAAATAACCTAAAAATACTTCCAAGAATAAATAATGAGTTTTACATACCAATATCAATGATATCATATCAATGAAGTGGATATAGACGTGGTATTTCTAATTTCCAAGATTAATATTCCTATATCCTATACACATATTCAAATTGTTCGGAATTCATAGGGGTACTAATTGATTATTTTAATTCCATATCATGGTTAGTCATGGTTTCAAGGAAACCACATGGTTTAGGATGACCCTTTTTGGATTAGAAATGGGATATATTCCCAGTACATAAAATTTAATATAAATTTCAATCATTACCACATCTATCAAGGTTGGATTAAGCCTCTTATGGGGTTCTATAATAGAAACATACCCCCTATAATATTGAATTTTAGTTGAGAATATTTTTGGTTTTATTCCTAAGATATCACATAAGATCTAACGTTTTTGTTTTAAATTATTTCACAATACATTAATCAGAGTTCATTTTTTCACCTACATATATTATAAGAAACTATTACTAGAAATATATATCCATTAATGATATTTTCATATTTTAATTCAGTTTTAGGTGGTTTTAATTAAAAATTTTGGGTTCATTAAAGAGGTGAACTAAACTATAGGTTCTATATTACAAAATCATGAACTTCATGTACAAAAAGGTAGCATTTTTTATTTTTATTTATGTAATGAATAATTTTATTCATAAGAAAAGTCGGAGGATACCTCTTCATCCATAATAAAATTATAATTTATAAAATCCTAGATGATCTCATTATCCATGGTATTTCAAATCAAAAAAATGTTCTATTTGGGATAAAAAATCTATTTATCATAGCTATAACTTCAAATGGTACCTCCTATATGATGTATAATTGTGTAAAAAGTGAATATTTATATAATGTGTACATCATGTATTCAATAGTATTGAAGTGAATAATTCTTTATCCAAACATCATTGTAAGTGTTTCTTTAAGTTCATTGATTACAGTATTGTTTATACATGAGGATATTATCAAAATTATTATTGTTTATTTTTCTAGTGTTGTATCCTCCATAAATTTGGGTACATAGAAATCTATTGGAAATATCATTCCCTAAACTCCTATTGATACAACCTTGAAAAATCCTACTGAGAATTCAATGGATATATTTGAAAGATATACTAAAAATATTCCTGTTTTCAAATATCTCATATCCAATGAGATAGTAAAACATTAATAGAATAAAAAATATGACACAATTTATTATAATAATTTTATGTATCAAATATTACTGGGAATTGGAAATTCCCTTGGATCATGACATTTGGAAAGTAACATTGGTGTGATCGTGTTTAAGAAACTTCTACCTAACAAAATTAAATCACTCCCCTGAATCATCAAATGTTTAGTGAAACTATCCATTAGGAATTTAATTTAATTGTGAATTTATTTGGGTTCTTCATGTAAGCGAATACTGATATCTACATTAAGAAATGTTTCCATAGTTTATTATTATAGTGTTTCCTCTCATATATTATTTGATTATATGATTATTGATTGGGATGGTAGGGGTGTGGTTTTCTTCTCAGTTTTTTATACATGGAGTGGCGTTTCTTGTCACTTTTTTTATTAGTTAGATATTATAATATCATAATTTTGTAACCAAATTATATATATTTTCCAGGTTCTTTAACAACTGACTCCTCTTAGTTTTTTATCTCCCTCTACATCATATTCTTTATGTCCAAGCTATGCCTCAGATTTAGGGAATTCAGATGAATATTTTTCATTATTCTATTACCCTTGTTTCAATTTTTTTATTTAGAGTAAAAATATAAACCAATTATTTTTTTCATATCAATATTGTCCATCATATTATGTACATTTTATTCTATTAGTTTTCCAAAAATTATATGAAATGATTGTCTAATTTTTATTGTATCATTTATTTCAATTCTAAGAACATCCCCATCTATAATTTATTATTACTAAATAAGGGTAGATTTATTAGCGAAAAAATTTTAATGGGGGATCTTATTATTGAGAGAAGTATTTTAGAGTTGGTATTCTAGTTTTTTATGGCTATTTTTTGGTTTCTTAAATGGGTTTTGAGTTTCAGAATAGTAGATATTTATTGATAGGGGATATTATTGATAATGGTTCTAGTATGGGATCTATCATGGTTCTATTGATTTCCAAATCCATCATATACATGGTTATGATACCTTAATAATTAATTTTTTTTGATGTATCTTATAAAAAAGGCCACTTCACAACTTCCCTACCACATCTCTTTAGCCCACATGTTAGTGAAATAGATGAATATTGAATATAAACCACATTACATAGTTTGTTTTAATTTTTATGTAAATTTTATTATGTTCCGCATGCCTCAATAAATGGGTATGATATTTAATTTTCAGTTTCTAATAATCACATTGAATATAAAATTTATTATCTCATAGTGGAAACTAATGAATGAAACTCATATAAAAAAATTTTGTGAGTTTTTTGAAATCTCCTCAAATTCGGCATTGTATTCTGTTGTTTATATATTAATCAAATATTTTCATTATTATTCTATGAAACAAATTATATCATTATAAATTATTATATGATAAAAAAGTGGGGTTTTTATCACGTATTTTTATCGGTATGTCCTTCTTTGAGTTTTTTATTAATGTTTTTTAGTTGGGTTTTAATTTTTTATTAAACCCGGTGGACAAGTTTTCATTAGAAAGAGGGAGACTTTTATAAGGAAAATTACATAATTTTAAGTTGTTAATTTTTTTAAAATTAATATGGGTTCAGTATTAATGTTTTAATGGAGATTGCATGGGTTTTCAATGGGTTTGAAAGGACTTAGAAGTTGTTTTTTATTTTTTGTAGAAGCTATGATAGATACTATATGTAGGGAATTTTCATGTGTTATAAATGTTACATGACATATAATTGTTCCTAGGAACAATCCATGAACCATATTTATGATTTCAATTAAACACGTGTCATGAATTCATTACATGGTGTGTAATCATCAAGAGGGGTTAGATTTAACTCGAGGTGACATGTTTTTAGAAGTAAAATATTATGAAGAAGTATTAAATTTTAAAATAAATTATAGGCAATGTAATTTCCATGAGTAGTTGTTTTAAGTATTTTTTTGAATATTTTTTCCCATTACATATTTTTTACTTCCCCTTCTCTCAAGTACTAGCTGACTCGTATTGAATCTAGAGAGATTTTATCACCTCCAAACAATGCAGTTCTGTGTTCGATCCTTGGTAGGTCCCTTTGATTTTTTTATTTTTTCTCCATTCATCATTGTTTTGTTCAATCAGTGTTTTATTTATAACTCTGTGGTTGAATCATGTTGATCGGGACCTTGTTAGACCTATGTTATTCATGAAATATTCTTCACCTCAATTCTTGTTGGGAATTACAGCTGAAATCATTTCTTAATCACCAGATAAATGTACAGGGTTTAAAACCTAATCACATGGTATGGTTAATTATTGTGTTTGTGAGATACAATGATTATTCCATAATGATGTGTGTGTTGATTAATTTTATGAATAATGATTATATTTCATGTGACATATTATTAGTTGGATCCCTTTTGATTAAACGGTATTGCAACTACAGTTATTACTACCCATGTGTTGAGTGAACCCTTTGATTAATAATGAATATTGCTAATGGTTTACATTGTGTTTAGAAGGCCATAATATTGTAGGTGATTTATTTTTAAATAATCACTTTGGGATTATATTACATGATATTTATATTTATGTGCATAAATTGATATATAAATGAATGTGTAATTGGAATAAAATGTTAATATTTATAAGTAATCATTGTGGACTATGATATGATATTATGATATCCATAATGTTATGAATAGTTGCGTTTTATTCTGTAATGATTAAATATAGGGATATTATTGGTGATGTTGAAATTGTTATATAGTTTACTTTGTAAAGTGACACATACTAAAATGCTTATATAAAGGGGTCTGCCTAGTTACACATGCTTGAATTCTTCTACATCATGATATTCCTAGTGATACTTGATGAAATGATCATATTGTGGGATTTTACCAATTTATGTTGAAATGAATATATATAGGGTTCTTTATAGAGGCTTAAATTCTTATAAAAAGGGAACTTCCCAATTTTTTAATAATTATATGGTTTATGGTTATGGTTAGAATAGTTGTGACACATGGTGAAAGACATTCTGTCATGACAGCAATGTATGTTGGTTCATGTATTGAATTAATTGATAAATTAATACACCTATTATCTTTTTATTACATGAAAACATTATGTAATATGATTTTTATAAATAGTGATGTTTTCTTACTATGTTTTACTCACACCCTATTTTTTCCACTATTTGGAAGTCGAGAAGATTACAAGGATGCAGGTTTGGACAAGGGAATAGAGTCTTTTTGATTATTTTCTACTTGTGTGATGGGATGGAATTCTCTAATCGGTCTTATGTGGGGATCGAGATTAGGTTCTATTACGTATTTATTGTTTCATTTGGTTATTTTGTTTTTATTTTTTCATTTTTACATTTAAATACATATCATCTTTTCACTTCATGAATCGCCATTATTGGTTTATTTGTATCTCCTCACTTTCTAGTTATATGATATATGGTTTCTTATGTTCATCATTTCTACGATATAATTGTTATTATTTTATTATCACACTATGTTATAACTCCATACCAAGAGGTAATGTCTACCAATTATATTCATCACACCTGAATTTTAGTTGGAAGCATTTGGTATATGGGGAGACATTCTTGATGTCTCATAACAAACTTACATTTTCCCCATGAGAGAGTTCCATATTATGGAATGTTACAAAGAGGTGTCAATTGAAAATGTTTTTCTACACATCTAATTTACTGTTTTGGAATGGTATAAAGGATACTAGGATGTTTTGGGTTAAGGTAATCAGTTTGTTCATGGGAGTAGCTTCTCCATGTACAGATTTAGATTTGAGTGGCCTGGGATGGGATTGATGTTCATGATGTTCACTTTTTATAGTTTATTTTATTTCAAACAGAGTGATTAACATATTATGTGATGATATAATTTCTTGATATTTACATTCATGGTTGGGTATAGCAAGAGATAAGCCTGCATGAATTATAATTGGAATATAATGATGTATATAACCTTGCATTGTTTATGATAGGTATATATTTTATGCATGAGTCATATAATTGCCTATATGAACTCATAAATAAGATATCTTTGAAATATGATAAATGAAATGAAATAACTATTTTTTCATGATAAGACACTTATTGGCTTTTTTACTGAGATAATGATCAGTGGTCCTATTTTATTTTTACGAACTGAGGTTGACCTTGTTTTTAACCAGTATTTATAGGAATGTTTTTCCCTTATAGAAAACACTCATCATGGCCGACTTTTAATTGAGCATCAGAAGAGGGGAAATTAGAATGATCTTATCACAGCTAAACTGAATCTTCTTATGGAATTTGAGGATAATATAGACATTCATCTTCATGGAACCATCACAAGGGATACATGGTCAATTGAATGGGAGTCTATTAAAACTATTCCTTCAAATTCTATGCTGACAAGGGAGTGTCAGCTAAAAAATCAACAAACATTTACTAGGAATTGAGGCCTCTAGATAGTCGAGTGATGGATTGAATCACTATAGATAATTTCAATAACCATGGAACAACTGAAGACAAGAGGGTGAATAATGATGCACATATTCTCTATATACATACAAATAATTGGTTGGATATTCTATAGTTGGATTGATAACAAGAAGAGTTATCTTAGGACATCATGGTGATGTTATTGAGCCTCTTATATTTTAATACATTTATGAATGATAAGTATTGAGAGTTAATATATTATACACATGAGGGAATTTTAGTGATGGACTACACATAACTTTTCACTAACCTGAAGTGCCTTACGACATCTTTAGAAACTAATGAGATGTCTAAGGATATTCATTTTATGGATGGTTTTTTCTATGAGATAAGGATGTAGATGAACCAAATTTTCTTGGGTACATTTTTTTTATGTGATGAATAATTTAATTATAACATAATGAGATCTAAGAAAGGTACTAATTAGTTTCCATTGAATCACCAACGGATTTTGTAAATTATTATTTTTGGAATTAATTTAACCTATTTGATATTCATAATTTTACAAAACACTCAATATTATTTATATTATTTTAAATCACTATGTTTTTAATGCATTGTACCCATAAAATTTTAATCATGAACTACAAGAAACACAAATATTATTTTCTCTACACTTTACATCGAGGTTAGCTCGCATTACATAAAAAAGAATTTTTCAATGGATTGTGTATCACACAAGATTGATTATTACCGAACAATATTATACCATTACAATGTTATTACATAATATAATAAGATATAAAATAGATTTCAAATTACCATCTACGAATATTATTAACTAATTTATGAAATTATATGACTTACATAAATATAATATGAATTCATTGGTTACCAACTAATGTATATTAAAATAGATTTAATGTAAAACAAAATATTACTAATTTTTGGCCACAACACTATTTTCACCTAATAAAATAACTTTACTAAAATAAATTAGTCATATAAATTTAATATATATTTCATATATTCAATAAAATAATTTTTATATTATTCCATTAGATTTTATATAAATAAGATAAAAACATACCCAAATTTTTTATAAAAAATTTTTATTAAGGCATTTATACTGCCATTTAATCGATAAAAAAATTTAAATTAAACTTTTGGAACATTTATATATTTAATATGTCTAAATAAACTTCTAATTTGAAATATATACAAAATAATTATGTTAGGTTATATTTTGGGTATTTTTCTTTGAAGGATTCATAATTTTAAATTATTTTATACATATTTTGTGTTCATAATATTGTTAAATTTATTTTTTATTTTTAATCATCATAATTTATATTTTATAATAAGGTCAACTATGTTTTTGACCAATAATATTATTGAAGCTAACTATAATTTATTACATCAATTGTCATAAAATTAAGCTTAACTGGAGACTAAACCTTAAATTTAGGTCCCAAAAACTCTTATACACATGTAAAACACCGATTTTATGAAATATATTTTTCCATTAACAATAAAGTATTTATTTGTTTTGGATTATATGAGATTGTTATGTTAAAATTTTGGAACACCTAACTTGTTTTTTAAAAGGCCAAGTATGTCATTTCCCTTACCTACAAAAGGCTGCCAATAATCCATGTTCTTCACACCAATAAAACCACATTGGTTGAAACAATATCTGCCCAATAAAATTTCAAAAATCCAAACATACTACATTAAACCTATATTTTGGTAGAAATAAATCCATTTTTCCCTTTGGGTACAAACCAAAAGTAGTTACCTGATTAAGTGGTAACGTCTTCTCTCAAGATCCTTTTTATTATTTTATTTCTCGACCCAATAAAATATCTATATTCACTTATTGAATAAAAACACAAGTATACTAAATAAAATAGTATTTCTATATTATAATGGTTTGAACTACACTTATAAACCTCCAGCTAATGTGTGAAAAACATATTAGGTACGTCTAAGATGAACTGTCATGTCACTAAAAGATGATTGTTCATTTTTCCTTTACTGGTTCTTAGGGTTGAAATTTTGATATAAAATATATTTATATATGTTATAACTTAAATTTATTACGACTTTAAGGTTCTTTAATTATTTTTAAGCACATATATTGATACTTTCCATTTTGTGTTAATTGATAATTTTGTTTAAGGATGTTTGGACTACTGCCCCCTTAGAACGATGTGATTCGTTCTTACACTACATATAGTGAAATATGGATTAATTTAGTGAATATATATGACATAGATGATATAAAAACATTAATTTTAAAATTATATGTATATATTAAAACATATTTACATATATGTCTTTTACATTCTTCCATTTCGCATGACAATTACTCAGAAATAATGTTCATGCGAACGTATGACTTACTGTCTCCATGAGTGATGTATTCCTTTTCATTTACATATATACAATGAATTATTATTATTATAATATACTAAATATTAATATTATTTAATTCATCTTTTATTTTTTTAAATAATGTAATAAATATAATGACGAAAGATATAACAAATTACGAAAAAAGCGAAAAATAAAGAGGATATTACGTGAATTGAATCCATAACAATTAATTGATAAAAATTAAGGTAATATAAAGCCTAAATCAAACCAAATTTTAGATTATAATTAATAGTATGGTTATTTTATAAATTTATAATGAAATATATTTATTATAGTGGAGGTTTGAAGGATTATGATGAGAGTCAAGACACATGGTTAAGTGATTTAATATGACTTTTTATTTCCACGAGATACAAGTTTTATTCACCCCCTATTTATTTTGTGTGGTGAATATAATACACATTGATGGGTTCAATGTTTCTTCTATTTAAATTTATAGTTATTAAATATCCATTCTATTTTTTATCTAATGTGGTTATATTTTTAAATGTTACCAAATTAGAAAAATAGTTTTTCCCCAATTTGGCTTCTTTGAGACTCATGCTTTATTATGCACCTAAATTATTTTTAGATGATTATATAATCCAATTTTTTATGTTATATAATTTATATAATCCATTTCATGATAATTTATGATTCATATAATTTTCTATTTTTATATATAGAGTATGATTCCATGTTACCATGTGACAATCGTTTATTGAAACAACCTCATAGCTTTTCCAGATTTTTTGTGATTATGAATCAATTAATTAAATATCATGATCAATATCTCAAGAAACCTCTTGAATTTTATTCTCATCTAGATATTCAATATATACTTATGTTTTAGTTCCATTTTCCACTCTTTGGTACTTCAGATAATTTTTTTAGTAAAATTTGATCGTCACTCTCTTCGGTCATTAATTTATTTTATTAAAAAAATGTTTTATAAAATGTATTTAAAAATGTTTCAAGTGATTTTTGAATCCCATTATAAAGGACATGGTATTTTAAAAAAAATTATATTTTTCAATGGTACCTTCATAAGATTTCATGTAAAATTGTTTTCAAAACATTTTATATCCTAATGTATATGTTTTCAAATTATTTTCAAGGAAATGGTTATGAAAAAGTATTGAAGCTTATTTAAAATGTTTAAAAGTGAAAATGTTTTAAAAAAATTTCAATATTTCATTATATGTTGTCAAATTATTTAAAATGTAATTGTTTTAAAAAAACTCATGGTTATTTTATAACTATTCCACTAAAAAAGGTTTTCAAAAATATTTCAAGGATTATTTATTTGTTTTCAATGTAATTTCAATAAAATTGGTTTCAAAATGTTTTCAATCTTCTTTTATATGTTTTCAAGAAAAATGGTTTTGAAATCATTTTTAGTCCTTCTTTTCAATGATTCCATGATTTCTTATTGAAATGGTATTCAAAACCTTTTCATACATCATTTATATGTTTTCATGTAAAAAGGTTTTGAAAAAATTTACTATATTAATTTAAATGTTTTAAATGTTTTTTTCAATGAATTGGTTTTCAAAATTATTTCTACACTTCTTTATATTTTTTTAAATAATTTTCAATGGAATGGTTATCAAAATATTTTCAATAATTTTTAATGTTTTCAAAGTGTTTTCAAAGAAACATGTTATTGAAATGATTTTACGCTTATATTATAGGTTTTCATGTAAAAATGAGTTAAAAATGATATTAGGACTTATTTATATGTTTTCACGGTATTTTCAAAGATAATAATTTTCAAAGGGTTTTATATATTAAATAAGCCTTTTTCAAAGAAGGAAGGATACTTTAGTTATTATTTTTTTAAATATATTTCAAAATAATTTTTTTTAAGATGATAGGTGTTTATGTTACCCATGCATATATTAGAAATGATCTAAAGGATCAATTCATATTCCTTATCTGAATGGTTTACGATTCATTTCATCATCTTTATGAATCCTATTTTTATTTCATATGTTTTATGTTTATGAAAACCATATCTCGTTCATGGGTTATTTGTCTGTGAAATATGTTTCTCGTTCACAGGTTATATATTTATGATATCCATTTCTCTTTCATGAGTTATGATTTTGAAGCAATATTTTTGAAACTTGTATCTTTTTCCATAGGTTATGGTATAATATAAGGTTTATGACACCCATTTAATTCTATGGGTTATGATATGATTGTTTATGTTGATGTGGAACATATATGTATGGTTTAATTATGGGATACATCAGACATATATACCCCTATAATTCATTGGGTAAAGATTTATATCTCATGATATAGAATAAGTTGCTCTTGGGAATGATCCTTGACAACTACGATGGCTATGGGAGTGATCCCTGACTACCAAGATGATACGAGGACTAAAATCATGCTACTCAGTTGGAAATGGTAGTGAACCATGACTACCAAGATGGTATGGGGAGTAAAACTATACTACTATAATGGTCTTATAAGCAATTCCTTTGCTACTAAGAAAATTATATTTTATGTCTATATTTCATCCACAATTCCTTGTTCTATTCATATGTTATTATTTCATGGATCATGTTATTTATTTACCTTAGATTCATGTTTTTTAATTTCCTAGATTTATTCCATGATTCATGTATATGATATTTGATATGTAGTGTATGATCTTATATTTTCATGATCATGTTCACTTACCATGTGATCATGAATACGCTTACATATCTCACTTATATACCCTTACTGAGCATTTTAGATCACCAATTTTTATATTTCCTTTCCTATGTTATGAAGATATGTATTATATTTGATATCTATAAGAATGGTGCTAGTCAAGAAGAACCCAGTGTGAGATAAGATAGATCTAATATGTATCAGTGTTTATGTTTCCATGTTTTCTAAGGCACTAGAAGAGTACAGTTATTGAGTGTATATTTGTATAATGTTTTCCATATTCAGATAAAATTTAGGTAACGTTAATGTATGGAAATAGAGTGTCTCTATTGATGGTATCAGGTAAAATGTTTCTGTTATCCTTTGTAAAATATAGTGTGAAATATTTTGTGATATCTCTTGTTATATTTCTAGGGATATGTCTAGAGATTTCTCTTAGGATACATATAAGGATGAGAAAATGTTTATAAAATTTTCAAGGAATTTTAGTAAAGTATATGGTGAGTGGTTTCATGGAAATAAATACATATCTAAAAACTAAAAGTGGATTTTGATCTTAAAAAGATGTAACTTGGGTATCAAATATGATAAAATGTCCTAGGCTTGAATCTCAGTAATCTAGTATATGACAACATTCCTTACTTCACCCATCGGTTGACACTCCTGTGGGATATGCTTCAGAAATTTGAAAACTCTTCACAAACCATCATGAAGGATTAAAAAAAAATTGGATATGAATAAACTAGGATAAACCTATAGTGTCATATATTAAGTAATGTGTCATTATTTAGACATCCTATGAGTGATTATTTTCATGGCTATGTCATTTTCTACTATGATAAGTAATTACCACTCGATGATTTTGGTTTTGGTCAATGTAGGGAACAAGAAGGAACTGGATTAATGTTGAATGTGACGTGCGATATCCTGATAAGAATTCATGTGGGATTATCACGGGAATGGATGATATTGTAATCATGCCTAATCAGTTTTAACGTAACATGATTAATAACATTTAGCTTAAGTAACTCTATGACTCACCAAAAAAGATAATGAAAGAATTCGTTTAGAGTTCAAGTAGTAGAGACCATGGGGGAAAGATGATTTTATTTCCTTTGTGTCAAGAATGTAAAAATAATCACCTTAGTGAATTTCTTAGTGGAACACGAATATGTTTTGACAATGGAAAATAATGACTCAATGAAATTTACTCCAAGGGAAAAATGAAGAGTTTGATTTATAAAATATATTAGAATATGGGCTTCCCTAATAAACCATTTACAGCTATGTGTTTTATGTTTATATTTAATATTATTTATGTAACTGAATTTCCAAAGATTAATGATCCAAAAGGGAACCTACTAAGAGGTGTAAGTAATGGTTACATAGATGATGATGAAGAGACTATAGATGGAATGTGAAAATAAATAGGTATTTTTTTAATTGGATGAAGAATCCATGTTAATGTATTAAGGAATAATTAATTGAATTGTTTATGTATTTGGATTCAAAAAATATATTATATAAATGATGAAACATACAATGATTGTTCAAATTAGATTTTTGAATCAGTATTTACATGTTTCCGTTGAATGATTCTGATGGACATGTGAAGTGATTTAATGATTAGGTGATATTTTGACTAAGGGAAGGTAACCATTAATATGAAAATTATTTTGAGATAATTTTGTTTTCAATATGTTAATTAGGCGGTACTTATTACCTTGGAACTGAGTAAAGAGTTTTTTAAAGGTGGTTTACACTGTCATTTATGAAGTTTTCAACATTTTTATATTTAAAGAATAGATTGAATATATATTAGAATAAGGGATCATGCATGTTTACAAAAAGTTTTAATGGTAATTTAGGTTGTGAACGTGATTCAAGGGAATTTATGATAAGGGTATTCAAATGTTTGGAATGTGACAAACAAGTGGTACATTGTGTTATATGGGGATCATTGTTAATAAGATTTCATGACTTTAATTCTAAAGAATTGAATTTTCATATTTTATAAGGTTTATAAGGTTAACCATTTGTGGAATATTTAAGGTAAAATTTAGATGAGGATAGTAATATAAAATTGGTATCTCTCTATATGAGGATTTATGCATATTTGATCACCTATTCAAATGAAACTGTGTTGATGATAACTAATGGGATGGTATATCATGGGTATCATGATCTCTTAGTACTGCAGGAATGAAAAAGTTACATTCCTTTTTACAAAAATAGTTGAAGTGGATCTATGAACAACATAGGGTGACATATTCCTTAAATCATACTAGCTTATATTTTTAGAAGTATTCTATATATTTTTTAAAAAGGATCTTCCAGACAATATATTTTGTCCAAGAACATTCATTTCTGATTAATAAGAATGTCCCTTATGCCATTGTAGATTTATGGATTTGTGATTTTAAACATTCCCCTGACCTTGTACCCTATCACTATCAATCATAACATGATGGTATGATTCAACATCCATGTTCAAGTTTTCACATCCCACCAATTTTATCATTGTGGGAATCTCAATATATGTTAATTTGGGTAACTATTATTGTTCTAACATTCATTTTTTTAAAGGAACTTTCCCTGTCTGTTTTTATGATGTGGGATTATATGAATAAGTCTTTAAAGTACTAAACATTTGATAACCCAAATAAATTTCAAGGGAGATATTTATTTTAACCCCCTAATATTTCGTGAATTATTATTTATGGAATTAATTTAACCTTTTTGATATTTTCATTTTACGTTGCACTATAGAGAGTTTATTTTATATTAAAGCACTATGTCTAGCATGAGTTATATGAAAAACCAATTTAATGATGCACTACAGGAAAAATAAACATTATTTTTCACTACAATAACACTGATGTTAGCTTGCATTACACGCATCAATGACTATTCTTGATGGCTTTCATAACACACAAGCCTGTTTTTTCCAAACAATAATATATCATTAAAATGTTATTATTTAATATAACAATATATAAAATAGCTATTAAATTATAATTTATTAATAGTATAAAATAATTTATGAATACATTTTATTTATAAAAATATAATATTAATTTATTGGTTTCCATCTAATGAATATGAAAACCGATTGAATGTAATGGAAATTATTATTTTTTAATTGTCACAAAGCTGTTTTAAAATAACATTTAAATAAATTACATTTAGTGAGTTATATTAATTTAATATATATTTAATATATTCTATAAAATTATTTCTATATTCATAGAATATATTTGATAAACATATAATAAAAACAAAAATAATTTTATACTGAAAAACAAATATTTTAAATAATGAGTTTTTTCTACCTTTTAATGGAGAACCAATTTTAAATCCAATTTTGGGAAATTTTATAGATTTATGTCAATATAAACATCATATTTTGAGGATAAAAATAATATTTATTTTAGGTTAATGAATTTATTTTTCTTTCAAGGATTCATTTTGTAATGAATATTTAAAAATATTGAATTTTTGTACAAAACTAATTTTTCCCTCCAATTTATTTATAGGTTTAAATTGTATTTAATTTTTTAAAAATTATAATTATATAATATTTTTATAAATAAATATAATTTAGGTAGTCTTGATAAATTTCACTATGAAATTGGGTAAAAAACATAGAAAAAGTCTGAACATTTATACATTAAAAACCTACAGTGTCGTTTCATCAGCGAGATTAATTTTAAATTAATTTTTGCTACATATTTGTTTAGAATTTGGAAAAATGGTCCAATATCATGAATTAAAATAATTTATAATTTCTAAAAATTTCAACTTAGTTTATGGAAAAATATATTAGTGAAAATTATAAAAATTAATTAAATTGGTTAATGTAAAATCATGCTTAAATAAGGACTAAAACATAAAATTAAGACCCAATATTACATATAAAGTTTTCTAAAACCCATTTTATGACCATTATTCTTCCCTAGGACCTCTATTATTGTGTAGTTTTTATTTGGAATGAATTTTTTTAGGTAAAAATATCGGTCCAACTAACTTGTTTTAAAAAATGCCAATTGCTTCCTTTCCCTATAAAAGGCCACCAACTATTCATCTTCATCATTCATATAAAAACATTTAGGTTCATCCACGAAATTATAAATAAAATTCAAAAAATCCCGCCATTCCTCATATAGTCATAAATTTTTTAAGAAAATAATCAAAATAATTCATTTTGGCACAAATAAAAACAAGGTACCTGATTAAGTGGTAACAACTACTCTAAATATACATTCTTTCTTTATATTTCACCATTGACTCCACTATAATTATAAAATGAATTTATAAAAGAATTATCATAAATATTATATTATTTTTTATGCTAATTGTTTGACTAATGATTACACAGTCCTCCATCTCTTGGGTAATGATCATACTGTTTATATTTACGGGGAATTAATGCTTCAATAAACGATTATTGATAATATTAATTTACCACCTCTCATTGTGGACATTATTATAGAAAATATATTTTTATATTTAATATATCATATTTAATATTACTTTAATATTATTTAATTATTTTAAACTATATATCTTTCTACTTTCTATTTTGTGTTAATACGATAATTTCGTCTGAGGAAGTGTTGACTACCGCCCCCTGAAAGCAATGTGATTAATTCAGACACAATGTGGAATGTATTAATGATATATTTAGTGAATATATATTACATATATTAAATAATAAATATGATTTAAAAATGATATTTGTATATTATTATATATACATATATGTACTCCACATTAATTCTTTTAACATGAATATTTAGCAGAAATAGTGTTCATGCATACTTATGACTTACCGTCTTCATGAAAATTGTATTCCATTTAATAATTATATATTATATGGATTATTATAATACATATAAACTGAATATAAATTATATCTAAATGATAGTTTATATTATGGAATTATGTTTTTAAATATGTGGTCCAAATATATAACAAATTCAGACCAGTGTGAAAAACAAATAGGATATTACCCGAAGTGTAACCTTCACATAGAATTTCCAACAATATGGTAATATAGTGAGATAATAATACCATATATGGAATTATAATTAATAATATGTTTCTGTTATATATGTATAATAAATTTATTTTTATAATATAATAGGTTTTAATGACTGTTACGAGAGAGAAGACACAAGGTAAGGGGATTTCATCTCACTTTTTATTTATGTGGATACAAGATTTATTTACCACCCATTCATTTAGTGTGGTTTGAATACTGACCATTGATGTATTCAATGTTTATTGTAGTATAATTATTTATTCTTTAAACAACCATTATATTAACAATATTTTCATGCTATTTAAGTTTCAAAAGTTTCCAAATTTGTAAATTAGTTTTGTCTTAATTTATCTTCTTTGAGACACATGTATTGTTATGCACCTAAATTATTTTTTGAAGTGTATATACATCTATTTTACATTTTATACAATGAATATACTTATTTTCATTACATTTTACGTTTCATGTAACATCATTTTCCCACATATATTGTATGACCCTAAGATACCAAGTGATAAGTTTTTATTGAAACAATCTCATCACATTTCCAGATTGATTAGTATTATTCTTAAATTAATGAAATCCAAGGATAAATCACTGAAGAAAACTCAGGAATTCTATTTACTTATGGTTATTCAAGATATAACAATTGATTTTTTCAATTTTCTACACATTGGTACTTAATATAATGTTTTAAGTAAAACACAATTCTCACTCTTTTCAGTCTGAAATCTATTCTTTTCAAAAACCATGTTTAAATAAAATTATTTCAAAATATCATCAAAGGCCATTTTCAAGGAAAAAATTATTTTAAAAATGTTCTATTTTTTTCAATTATTCATTAATATTTTTCATTTAAAAATGTGTTGAATTTTTTTTTCGTATTTTCTTATATGTTTTCATTATATTTTCCTTGAAAATGCTTTTAAAAAACTTTCATTCCTTTTTCATAAGTTTTTAGGTTAAAATATTTTAAATGTTTTTCTATATTTATCTATATTTTTTCAATTTATTTTATATGAAATGGTTTTAATAATTTTTTCAATATACCTTCATAATTATTAATGTAAATAAAATTCAAAACATTTTCAAGATTCCTTTATAAGTTTTCAATGTATTTTTAATGAAATTGTTTTCAAAGAATTTCAATATTATTTTATTATTTTTAAAGTAAAATTTTTTTCAAAATATTTTGAATATTTATTTATAACATATCAATTTATTTTCAAAGAAATGGTTTTTAAAAAATTCTAGTTCTTCTTTCATTAGATTTCATTTGAAAATGTTTTAAAAAAAATTCACGTTTTTTTATAATTTATCAAAATATTTTCAGTAAAATGTGTTTAAAAATATTCTATAGATTTCTTTATATGTTTTAAATTAATTTTCAATGAAATATTTTTCAAAACTTTATCAAACATTCATTTAATTTTTCCTATGGTCTTTTAAAGAAAAATGTTTTTTAATTCATTGAATCTTATTTTATAGGTCTACAAGAAAATGGATTTTAAAATTAGTTGAAGTATTATATATAATAATTCAAGGTATATTATAAGAAAATTATTTTAAAATGTTTTTATGCTCAAAGAATCCTTTTTCAAAGAGAGAAGGATACTTTCATAAAAAATGATTTTGAAGGATATTTAAAAATTATTTTCCATCTATCATGAAATATGTTGAGGTTACTCTCGACTCCCTAGGAAATGATCTAAAAGTTCCATTAATATTCATTAATTGAATGTGTAATGATTAATATCCTATTCTTTATGTAACCCATTCCTCTTTCAAAGGTCATATGTTTTTGAAGAATATTTCTCTTTCATAGGTCACATGTTTAAGTAATTCATTTATCCTTCATAGCTTATATGTTTATGAAATCCATTTTTATTTCGTGGGATATGATTCTAAAGGAATGATTATGAAAATTATATTTTCCCCGAGGTTATGATTTGATTATATGTTTATGAAATCCATTTAATTCAGGGGTTATGATAAAAAAAATTATGATGTTGTGGAACATGTATGTATGATTTTGTTATTAGATGACTAGGACATATATCTCCCTCGAATACATTAGGTAAGGATTTACATCTCATGAGATACAATAAGATGGTATTGGGAATAAATCATGGCCAATAAGATCCCCAAGGGAGTGAACCATGAATACCAATATTGTATGAGATGTGTACTCATTCTATTATGATGGTCATGAGAGTAATCTATGACTACTAAGATGGTATGAGGAGTGAACCCATACTACCAAGATAGTCTAGAATGAAATTCTTAAGCTAATTTGGAAATCATATTAGATACTTATTTTTCTTTCATGATTCCATGTTTTATTCCTATATTATGCTTTCATGGATTATGTTCTTTATTTCTATAGGATTCATGTCTTATGAACTACCACGATTAATCTCATGTTTCATGTATATGATCTTTGATATGCAGGGTATGATCTTCTATTATCATGATCATGTTCTAATTCCATTATCCTCATGTTTATTCTTATATATCTACCTTTTTTACCCTTACTGAAAATTTGAACTAACCTATTTTTCTGTTTCCTTCCATAGATTATGAACGTATAAATTATGTTTAATGTATATAATAAGAGTTCTAGTCAAGAAGAAACTAGTTAGAGATAATTTTTATCACTTTTTTTCAGTGTTTAGGTTTCCATATTTCCAAAGGCAGTACATGTTTATTTTATTTGGTTGACTCATTGTATATTGTTTTATGTATTCTAAAAAAGTTATATAATGTTAATGTAGTAGAGGAGAGGGTATAAATAGACATTATTTATTGTAAGGGTGATGTGTAAGATATTATTATGTAGGAAAGATGTGATGTTATGATAGTTTTTGTTTAGGACACATTATGTGGAGTAGTTAGTGAATTGGAAAGACATATCAGGACTATTTTCCATTCTAATGTTGTCAATATAGAATGTTGGGACACAAAAAACATTATTGTATGTACTCTAGATTATACTATCATAGTTGTAGTCAGATAATTCAACTCCAAAAGAGTTTTAGGAACCTCTTATAACAGAGTAGTGGAAGGGGATCAAGACAGATACCAAGGTCTGTGAATGACTCTACTACACCACTGTGGACTAGTATTTGGAGTTCTAAAGTTTTTTTTTGTTTAGGTAGGGGACATGGTATATAAGGCCCCAGCCTTAAACCTTACTTAATATTAAATTAAATGAATAATTCACATTGAGGATCTTTTCAGGATTAGAGTTTTAGAGAATTAGGACATAACTATTACATCTCAAAAGATTACAATGTAGAAACTTCTACTAAGTTTCCATAAAATAAAAACTCTTAAAAAGAAACATGTATTGTTCCATGTTTTAGATAGCATGACTTTACCTTGATCCCATCCTTGACCCTATTCCACATTAAGTCATGTTAAAAACATTTCAAAAAAAAACATTGGGTGAGCATAAAAAGCTCAGTAAGGGATACACAATGAATGAAAACTTTTAGTTTATCAAATCAACAAGTAAACCATATATACTTTATCAAAGTAATAATTTTCACCTTTATGAAGTAGTAGAATCTCTTCACTGAATAAAAGATCATTACATAAACTTTTTTAACCAAAATATTACCAAAAAACCCATATAAAGATCACATAACATATAAAGGTAACATGGGACATAAACATACTTAAATGGAATAACCATATGGTTGACCTCCACACATATCACTTATTCGAATAGACATACGGCCTACTTCCATACCCAAATAATTGGAGGTTATATTTTAACCACATGGCCTGGTATTCACGACACCACCCATCATATTTTTTATCACGTAACCACCCGTCAAATGTCCATGTACCATTATAAAATCATAATACACAAAACAAATATAATGGAAAGAAAACATATCCACAATTTGATCACAACATATCACATAAATATATTGATATAAAAAATCCATAATAAAAACCATTTTCAATACCAAAATAAATAAAAGAGTATATGGTATTGATTTCATTTTAAAAACATTACGGCTTGTTGAGGAAGCCAAAGACCAAATAGTACTCACGACGACCGAAAAGGCCGTTGTCACCACGTACGTTAAAAGAAACATTCATTTTTGTCATTTAGTAAAACACTTCGTAGAAAATGATTCCTTTTGCATAAAAGTAAAAGTCAAAGGGGTATATACACCGTATAAAGTAATGTTGTGTATAAAACAAAATATGTCTCAATGAAAGGAGATTGAGATGAAGTCCATTACCTCGGGTCTGACTTGACACGATCGTTCTTTAATGTCCTGAATAATAAACATGAGTGAATTTATACTTGATTAATAACCCTTTTCAAGTTAATTATTACTTTTATATCACTTATTACCATGTCATGAACACTATGTAATTATTTAAGTTAATAACGGTCGTTTTAACGATTATTGGTACATGTGTCAAAAATAAACTCTTTATAATTACAAGTTGTTCATGTGGTAAAATATCCATTATATCAAGAATTATATTCATGATGTATATATATATATCATTTATATCCAGTATATAAATTCATTTATAATATTACATAATAATTTATAGATATGAAATGAAATGCACCGTTCATGGAGACGGTAAGCCGTACGTACACATGAACACTACTTTTATTTCTATGTAATATTAATGGAATTAAAACTAAATGAGAGGTATGTATATTTTAATTCTATAATTATATTAATCAGTTATATGTAACATACATCATATATATCCATTATATATATGTACTTAAAATAGTACATTACATTTGGGGATAAGAAATGAAATGCACCGTTCATGGAGACAGTAAGCCGTACGTACGCATGAACGCTACATTCATTTCTATCTCATACATTAATGGAGTGAGATATTAAAGATATAAAGGTATATTATAGATCCAGTATAAAATCATATATAATAACTTTAACTCCATCCTTTATACGTCCCACATATGGCATTAACGAATCAAATCACTTTGAGGGGGTGGTAGTCCGCATTTCCTAAAATGAAGATATCACGTATACCCATAATGGAAGCCATAGAGGTATGCCTTAAATGAAAAATACAGAAGATAAAGGAAAACATAAAAATATTATATATCATATTTAAATATAGTTATATCTTAATGGACACCATTGAAGGTGTTAGATAAATATTGAACAATCATCGGTTCGTGAGGCAGAAATTTTCCATCCACAGAAATAATATGCTCTTTAAACATTATATGTAGGTGTGTGTAAGTGTAGCTCCAATTATTATTATAAAAACAAATTAGTATGTTGAAGATACTGTAGTAGTTACAAAATAAATGAATAAAAAGAGTTTAGGGGGTTGGAGAAGCAAAATAAAACAAAAGAACACAAGTGAAGACATTACCTTTTATAAGAGGAGAGGAGGGGCACTCTTGGAAAGTTAGGAAAAGATACTTTATTATAAAATGATATTCGGATAAAAAGGGTCCCAAAATTATATATTTATATTATAAGGTGATAAGAGTTCTAAATAAACCCATCCAATAGGTTTTTGACATGTGTAGGTCTTAGATTTTACATTATCATTTTATTTTATTTAAATCGTTAAATAATGAGGTGATCGCTGCATCATCATGGTTCCAAAAATTATTTAATTTATTTAATGGAAAAAAATTATAAAATAAATATCATGATGTAGTAGATCTTTTTATCTTTCTAATGAATATTTATAGTCAAAAATATGACTTGTATAACTCCACATAATAATTTTTTTAGTAAAACAACTCATGTTTGTGACATTTTTATTTTAACGTTAAATAAAAGGTTTTAATGTCGTTTTCCTACCAAAGTGGCTCCATGGGGTCCCCAAGATGACCCATGGATTGTCTTGGTCGTCCATGACACATCCAATAAGGGTAGTACATGTGTCAAGTTTAGTTAATATTAATAAAACATTATTTTTATCTTAAAGTACACTAATTACCTTTAATCGCGATTAATAAACTTAAAAGTTACTATTCACCAAAAATATTATATTAATCCCATTGAACGACATTTTACTTATTAATGAAAACCATGTATGTCTGATTTTTGAAATTAAAAACACAAATGTGGTAAAATTTAATTTAAACGAAAAATCAGTTTTTTAAGTACCACTTAGTTGTTTCAATATTTATAAAAAATTGATGTTTTTCAGAAAAATACCAAAACTTCACCCTAAGAAATATTTGATATTCCGAATTCAAAAATTATGTCCATTTTAAAAAATTCAAAAAAATATAATTTTCATTAATTAATTTAATAATTAATTCCAGATGTCAGAGCCAATAGTGTGTTTTTATGAAACAATAAGTATCAAAAGATTGTGACTAGTTTAAGTCTGATTTCAAAGTGAAATTAATTCCAATGAACACTATTGGATTTAATGGTAAAAATATATTATAATTTATCTTTAAAATCAATTAAAAATATAATCTAATCATATAAATAAATTAGATAAAAAAGATCTTTTGAATTAAAATACAACATTTGTCACAATACATTAAAAAATGAACTTTGTCGGAAAAATACCAATAATTTAAACAAAGTAAATTTTGATGTCCCGATTCTAAAGAAGAATTTTATTTGTTCCAATAGAATTTATAAGATTGACCAAAACTATATTTAAATAAGTTTCACCATGAAAAGGCGATAAGTGGACCTTTAGTGAATATTTGAGTATCTATGCCTAAAATTGAATTCATTTCTTATTTTAAGCCTTTATCTTTTATTGGATAAATGTAAAAACAATTAAAAGACATATATAACCATATTTTAGTTATTTCTATTCATTCCCACTAATACAATGGCTATGTGTTAACTACCATTTAAAATAGTATTATTTTATTACTAGTGTGCAATGTAAGATTTCAAAGAAATTCTTTGTTGCGTATCGGGTATGCTATCGAACATAGCAACCACTTAAAGTAAAATTAATATTCAATTATCAAATATTAATAAATATTAAAATGTATTTTTCTTTATTTACCTGGGATGTTAAATCCTTCCTCCTTTTTGGGAATTGCATCCTTGAAATTTTATTCACTTATCAAAATGAGTGGGGGTATTTATCCCTCATAGAATTTTCACTTTCCCACGTTGCCTCTTAAACCATATGGGTTTTCCACAAAACCATTACCTGGTGAATTACCTTATTTTGCAACACTGGCTCTCTTCGGTCAAGAATCTAGACTGGTTGTTCTTCATAAGAGAGATTCTCTTCCAACTGAACTACCTCTGGGCTCAAAACATGAGATGAATATGGAATATACTTTCTCAACATCAAAACATGAAAAAAATTGTGTACCTGAGATAAACATGGAGGTAAATCCACTCGGTAAGAAATTGATCCATCTTTCTCCAGAATTTCATATGGTCCAATGAACCTTGGACTCAGCTTTCCTTTCTTACCAAATCACATCACACTTTTCCATGGAGAATCCTTGAGAAAAACATGATCACCTACCTCAAAAGATAGATACTTCCTCCACTTATCCGCATAACTTTTCGGTCTACTCTAAGCTGTTCTCATGTGTTTATGAATCAACTGAACTTTTTCTTACATCTCTTCTACCAATTATGGTCCCATTAGCATCCTTTCACCCACTTCATCCCAAAAAGCTGGTGTTCGACACTGCTTCCCATTTAATTCCTCAAATGGGGCCATATGTATATTGGAATGAAAACTGTTATAATAAGAAAACTCAACCAAAGAATGATGTTGGTCCCAACTTCCCTGATAATCCATAGAGTAATCTCGTAGCATATCCTCCAAGGTCTGAATTGTTCATTCTGATTGCCCATCTGATTGCGGATGAAAAGCTGTACTAAAATTTAATTCAGTACCCAACGACTTCTGAAGACCTTTCCAAAAGATAGAAGTAAACCTGGGATCACGATCAGATACAATGAAGAGGGGAACTCCATGAAACTTGACTATATATTTATGATACAATCAATAATGTTGATCTAGAGAGAATGTATCTCGAATAGGAAGGAAATGAGCAGATTTAGTCAATCGATCAACAATAACATAGATTTCATTATTACCTCGAGATGTCCTCAGTAATCCCACAACAAAGTCTATGGATATATTTTCCAATTTCCACTTTGGTACTGGTAATGGATGAAGCATCCCTTTCGGTAACTTCCTCTCTTCTTTAACCTGATGACAAGTCAAACACTTCACAGTAAAATTAGAAATATCTATTTTCATTCCATCCCACTAATAATACTCTCGCAGATCTCTGTACATCTTAGTACTACCAGGATGAACTGAAAACGGGGAACTATGAGCCTCACATAACAACTCATTCATCAACTGTGAATCACTAGGCACAAATAATCTCTTCTCAAGCCTCAAAACACAATCATTATCAATGTTAAATTCAAGAAACTTACCCTTCTGAACCAGCTCTACCTTATTTGGAAACACATTGTCTTGCTTCTATGCATGCTTGATTCTGTCTGATAGATAAGATTTCACTGATACCTGAAACAAAACATAAGAAAATCCTGCACAAAAAACTTCTATTCCAAAGCTCATAAAATCCTTAACCAAAGGATCACGTTCGAAACGCAACATTGTTAATGAAACATTACATTTTTGACTCAAAGCATCAGCCACATTATTTGCTTTTCTAGGATGGTAAGGAATTGTACAATCATAGTCCTTGATTAATTCTAGCCATCTCCTCTATCTCATGTTCAATTCGTTCTGAGTGAATATATTCTTTAAACTCTTTTGATATGTATATATTTCACACTTTACTCCATATAAATGATGCCTCCAAATTTTTGAAGCGAATACAACAGCAGCTAATTCCAAATCATTAGTAGGGTAATTTTCCTCATGATTTTTCAACTAACGTGAAGCATAAGCAATTACCTGATCATTCTGCATAAGGACACAAACAAGTCCTTTCAATGAAGCATCACTGTAGATAACAAACTCACCATTTTTGGACGGAAGTGCCAAAACTGGATAATTCACCAATATTCTTTTCAAATCCTGAAAACAATCATCACATTCTTTTGTCTAGATATACTTATCACCCTTCAGAGTTAGCTTAGTCATTGGACTAGATAATCGTGAAAAAATTTCAAAAACCCTTCAGTAGTAACTTTCCAAACCAAGAAAACTACAGATCTCGGTTACATTAGTGGGTCTTGGCCATTCTACAACAACTTTTGTTTTAGCAGGATAAACACTTATGCCATTTTTTAAAACAATGTGACCAAGGAAAGAAATTTGTTGTAACCAAAACGCACACTTGATGAATTTTCCATAAAGTTTCTTTTCTTTTAAGGTTTGCAAGATAACCCTTAAATGACTTTAATGCTCCTATTTACTTTTATAAAACACCAAAATACCATCAAAGAAAACAACCACAAAATTATCCAAGAACTCATGGAAAATTCTATTCATAAGGTCCATTAATACAGCAGGTGCATTGGTTAACCCAAAAGGCATAACTAAAAATTCATAATGGCCATATCTAGTATGGAATGCAGTCTTCGGAACGTTTGCTTATTTTACTTTCAACTGATGGTACCCCGACCTCAAGTCAATCTTGGAAAAATACTGAGCTCCATGGAGCTAATCAAACAAATCATCGATATGAGGTAAATGATACTTGTTCGTAACAGTAATGTTATTTAAGGCTCTATAAAAAATGCAAAGTATCATTGAGCCATCATTCTTTATAACAAACAAGACAGGAGAACCCCATGGTGATGTGCTAGGTTGAATGAAACCTTTATCTAATAACTCTTTAAATTGCTTCTTAAACTCTAAAAGTTCAACATGAGCCATTCAATAAGGGGGCTTTGAAATTGGCTTAGAATCAGGAACTAATTCAACAGTAAATTCAACTTCCCGATCATGAATAATACCAGGAAACTCATCAGGAAAAACATCAAGATACTCATTTACCACTGGCACATCAATAATCTGAACAGTTCCTTTATTTTCAAAAATATGTGCAAGGTAACATTCACTTCCATCTTTTACTAGTTTCTCAACTTCCTGAAATGTTATCAAAATCAAGGGTTCATTCTTGTACGAAAACGGAAAATATTTCTGAAAAAAACCATTTTAGCTCTGTAGTCAATCTTAGCATGATAAACAGAAATCTAATCCTTGCCCAAAATAACATCAAACTCTACTAGAGGCAAAACAATAAGGTTTGCAGGTAGATTCTTCCCGCACACAAGGATAGGAAGGTTCTTATAATTTCTTTTTGTCTCAATGTTTCCTCTGGGTGTTTTTACCATAAGTTCAGGATTCATATCTTGAGATGGAATTTCCAATTTACTAGAAAACATTTCAGAAATGAAAAAATTTGTAGGCCCTGAATCAAACAACACATTGACATAATCTGAACAAACAAATAGTGTACCTGATACTACTTCATTCGATGGACCAACATCTGCTGAAGTAGTTGCAAAATATTTCACCACCCCTTTCTGCTTGTAGTCTGGCTGCTTTCCCCCAGTTTATATCTTCGTTAGACACTCATTTGCATATTGATACATTTCATTACACTGAAAACATCTTACTGCTGACTTTTTATTGCTTGCTTGATCATCTTCCTTACACTTACGATCAATATGACCAGACATACCACATCAAAAGCACATTCCAGACTTGGATAAACATTCTCCAGGATGCATTTTACCACACTTCTCACAGGATGGTTATTTAGTTTTCTTACCTCCTTGTTTCTTTGATGAATTCTTCCCCTTTTCCTGCCAACTGGACCTCTTATTTTGTTATTTTTCAAAGAACACCTAATCATCGGCAAACACCATTTCCACTTTCTCCGCACATCGAACAAGTTTTTCATAACATTAGAACTCACGAGAAGCTAAAGCCCTTCGATACATTGGATTTAACCCTGAGTAAAAATGGTTGATTTTACTATCAAGATCTCATATGAAGTTTTGAGCATACCTTGCCAATCGAGTGAACATTTCTTCATAAGCAGCCACTGAGTCATCCTCCTGCCTCAATTCTAGGAAAATTTTTTCCATCCTATGATGAACCACCTTAGGAAAATATTTCTCAAGAAACATACCTTTGAATTCTTCCCAGTGAAGATCATCAATATCATCACTATCCCAAATATTTTTCACCATCGACCACCACTGATCAGCTTCACCTTCTAAACGGTAAACATCAAGACTAACCTTTTGATGTTCTGAACACCCCATGACATCAAAAATCTTCTCCAACGCTTTAATCAACCATTCATCTAGAATAGGGTCAAGTGATCCTCTGAATGATGGGGTATGTTGCCTCATGAAATGTTACACCACCAACATGTTACTCTATGGTTGATCTGGCTGATCTCATGCATGGATACCCCCACCATTTATAGCATGAGTCAACTATGCCATCACTGCCACAAACTGTTCCATTCCAATTCTGACCATCTCAGGTTGCTGATTTGGAAGGATGTCTTCTTCCTGATGTCATCCCAACATAGATGCCTTGTTTCCTCTCTGGAAAACTATTCTGAACATAGAAATATCTTAGGCAAAGCAACATGGTAATCTTTAAATGCTATATCATTTCAGTTATACCATGAATTAACTTATAATTTAACACTTTTATAACTCCTAAAGTTGTCTAAACTGACCTCTGATACCAACTATAAGGCCCCAACATTAAACCTTAATTAATATTGAATTAAATGAATAATTCACATTGAGGATCTTTTCAGGTTTAGAGTTTTAGAGAATTAGTACATAACTATTACATCTCAAAATATTACAAAGTAGAAACTTATACTATGTTTCCATAAAATAAAAAGTCATAAAAAGAAACATGTCTAGTTCCATGTTTTAGATAGAATGACATTCCCTTAATCCCATCGTTGACCCTACTCCACATTAAGTCCTATAAAAAACATTTCAAAAAAAACTTGGGTTGAGCATAAAAAGCTCAGTAAGGGATACACAAAGAATGAAAACTGTTAGTTTATCAAAACAACAAGTAAACCATGTATACATTATAAAAGTAATACTTTTCACCTTTATGAAGTAGTAAAGACACATCCCTAAATAAAAGATAATTACTTACCCTTTTGTAACCAAAAGATTACCAAAAAACCCATATAAAGATCACATAACATATAAAGGTAACTTGGTACATAAACATACTTAAATTGAATAACCATATAGTCGACTTCCACACATATCACTTAATGGAATAGCCATAAAGCCGACTTCCATACCTAATGCATTAGAGGTTATAACGTGACCACTTGTCCTGGTATTCATGGCACCACCTGTCATGTGGTTTATCACATAACCACCCGTCAAATGTCCAAGTAACATTATAAAATAATAAGACACAAAACAAATATAATGAAAAGAAAACATTTCCACACTTTGATCACAATATATCACATAAATATATTTACATAACAAATCCATTATAAAAACCCTTTTCAATACCAAAAAACATAAAAGATTATATGGTATTTATTAAATTTTAAAAACATTACGGCTTGTTGAGGAAGCCAAAGTCCAAATAATACTCGCGGCGGCGGAAAAGGTCGTTGTCACCACGTATGTTAAAAGAAACATTACTTTTTTTCGTTTAGTAAAATGATTCATAGAAAAATATTCCTTTTGTATAAAAGTAAAAGTAAAATGGGTTTATACACCGTATAAAGGAAAGTTGGGTATAAAACAAAATATGCCTCAATTAAAGGAGATTGAGACGAAGTCCCTTACCTTGGGTCCGACTTGAATCGATCATTCTTTAATGTCATGAATAATAAACTAGAGTTAATTTCTACTTTCTTAAGAAACTTTTTCAAGTTAATTGTTCCTTTTATATCACTTATTACCATGTCATGGAACACTATGTAATTATTTAAGTTAATAATGGTCGTTTTAACAATCATTGGTACTTGAGTAAAAAATAAACTCTTTATAATTACAAGTTTTTCATGTTGTAAAATATCAATTATATCACAAATTATATTCATGATGTAGATATATATATCATATATATCCAGTATATACATTCATTTATAATATTACATAATCATTTAGTGGTATTAAATGAAATGCACCGTTAATGGAGACGGTAAGCCGTACGTACGCATGAACGCTACTTTCATTTCAATGCCATATTAATGGAATTAAAACTAAATGAGAGGTATGTATATTTTAATTCCAGAATTATATTAATCACTTATATGTAACATAAATCATATATATCCATTATATATATGTACTTATGATAATACATTACATTTGGGGATAAGAAATGAAATACACCGTTCATGGAGACGGTAAGCTGTACGTACACATGAACGCTACATTCATTTCTATCTCATACTTTAATGGAGTGAAATATTAATTATATAAAGGTATATTATAATTTCAGTATAAAATAATATATAATAACTTTAAATCCATCCTTTATACGTCCCACATATGGAATTAACGAATCAAATCACTTTGAGGGGGCGGTAGTCCGCACTTCCTAAAATAAAGATATCGCGTATACCCAGAATGGAAGCCATAAAGCTATGCCATAAATGAAAAATAAATAAGATTAAAGAAAACATAAACATATTATATATCATATATAAATATAGTGTCATCTTAATGGCCACCTTTGAAGGTGTTAGAAGAATATTTAACAATCATCGTTTCATGAGACAGAAATTCACCATCCACAAAAATAGTATGTTCTTTAACCATAAGATGTAGGTGTGTGTAAGTGTAGCTCGAATTATTCTTATAAAAACATCCTAGTATATTGAAGATACTGTATTGTTTACTAAATAAATGAATAAAAAGAGTTTAGGGGGTTGGAGAATCAAAATAAAACAAAATAACACAAGTGAAGACATTACCTTAAAATCAGGCAACTCTCTTAGATTTGAGCTTAAAGGCTTCCTTGGGAAAACTTATGCCAAACGTGAGGCTTCTAGAAGTAAGAGAGGGACGTGTAGAGACAAAAGGGTCAGATCTTGGCCGAACCAATGGTTTGAGAGGTGTGGGTATGGTTGTAGAGGTGGGGGCCTTTTATAAGAGGAGAGGAGGGGCACTCTTGGAATGTTAAGAAAAGATACATTATAAGAAAATTCATTTAGGATAAAAAGGGTCCCACAATTATATATTTATATGATAAGGTGATAAGAGTTTAAAATCCACCCATCCATTAGGTTTTTTACATGTTTAGGTTTTTGATTTTACATTACCATTTCATTTTATTTAAATCGTTAAATACTGAGGTAATCGTTGCATCATCATGGTGCCATAAATAATTTAATATATTTAATGTCAAAAAATTATAAAAAATATTTCGTGATGTAAAAAATCTTTTTATCTTTCTAATGAATATTTATATTAAAAAATAGGACTTCTATAACCCCATTTAAAATTTTTTTTAGTAAAACAACTCATGTTTGTGACATTTTTATTTTAACATTAAATAAAATGTTTTTAACGTCATTTTCATACCGAAGTGGCTCCATGGGGTCCCCAAGTTGACCCATGGATTTTATTGGTCGGCCATGACACATACAATAAGGGTAGGAATCGTTTCAAGTTTACTTCATATTATTAAAACATTATTTTTACCTTAAACTACACTAATTACCTCTAATCGCGATTAATAAACTTAAAAGTTACTATTCAGTAAAAAATATTTTAATCCCATTTAACCAAATTTTACTTCTTAATGATAACCATGTATTTCTTAATTTTGAAATTCAAAACACAGAGGTGGTAAAATTTCATTTAAATGAAAAATCAGTTTTTTAAGTACCACTTAGTGGTTTCACTATTCATCAAAAATTGATGTTTTTCAGAAAAATACCAAAACATTACTCTATGCTATATTTGATATTCCTATTTCAAAAATGAATTCCATTTTACAAAATTTAAAACATATAAGTTGAATTAATTAATTTAATAATTAATTCCTATTGTCAGAGCAAATAGCGCGTTTTTATGAAACAATAAGTATCAAAAGATTGACACTAGTTTAAGTCCGATTTCAAAGCGAAATTAATTCCAACGACCACTATTGGATTTAATGGTAAAAATATATTCTAATTTCACTTTAAAAACAATTCAAAAGATAATATAATCATATAAATAAATTAGATTAAAAAGAGGTTTCGAATTAAATTACAACAGTTTTCACTATTCATTAAAAAATGAACTTTATCGGAAAAATACCAAAAATTTAAACAAAGTAAATTTTGATGTCCCAATTCTAAAGAAGAATTTTATTTGGTCCAATAGAATGAATAATATTGAACAAAACTATATTTAACGAAGGTTCGCCATGAAAAGGTGATAAGTGGACCTTTAGTGAATATTAGAGTATCTATGCCTAAAATTGAATTATTTTCTTATTTTAAGCATTTATATATTATTGGACAAATGTAAAAACAACTAAAAAACATATATAATCATATTTTAGTTATTTCTATTCATTCTCGCCAATACAACAGCTACATGTTAACAACCATTTAAAATAATATTATTTTATTACTAGTGTGCAACATAAGATTTCAAAGAAACTCTATGTTCCGTATAGGTTATGATATTGAACATAGAAATCCCTTTAAAGTAAAAATAATATTCAATTCACAAATATTAATAAATATGAAAATGTATTATTCTTTATTTACCTGGGATGTTACATGGTACTACATTTTCGGAGCGGAAATACTGGGTTGAAATAATACCTCAGGGGAGTCAAACTGAATCCTATGGAAGATGGGATATTTAGATACACACTATTTATAATCCTCTATATATGGGATGAATGACATTATACCATCAGAGGTATGAATCTTGTATCATCTATTATGTCATAATTTTTTTTGATAGAGGATTATCAAATTCCTTTTTATATTTCATTGTTTAAAATATTTTTGGATTTTTTGTGTGGAAATATTTTATGGTGTTTTTTAACATTAATACAGTATCAAGAGTGAAGTTAGAGAATATAAAAAGATGTAGGGAATGTTCTTTAGAGATTGGCGGTAACCATTTCTTGTAGTAACCATTCGTTATGGAAAGGATATGTTTTGACTTTATTCATGGTATGGATTTCTTATTCCTATACCAGGAATATATTGACTATTATTGGTAGAGTAACCATTTTATATCAAGAAAGAGATATCTATTCACACCCGGGAGATATGGATCTTTTAGTTCGAAATGAAAGACCAATTCTTTGCAGAATGGATTGTCTCATTTCTCAGATAGCTAACCTTGTTCTTGATGGTTGATGAATGCAGTATGATACTTTTCCTCTTATGTTAGACATTATTATAATTTTATTCCTGTTGAATTCAAAGGGTTATAGGATAATAGGGTAATCAGGTTGAAGATCGATTTGGTTCTTGGTGAAGATCCAGTTTCTATCATACCACATTAGATGGAACCTATATAGATTTGGGAGTTGAATGATCACTTGGAAGACCTGAAAGAAATTTTTTTAATCTGACTTAGTATGTATCCAAGGGTTTATATAGTAATTTTTCCCATATGGTTTATGTGAATTTGAGATTATATTTGGATTATTGGTTATTGTACCAAATGATGGTCAAGAACTGGTATCCTCTTCCTCACGTTGATGATCTCTCCGATCAGCTGAGAGGTTCTAAGATTGTATATAATATTGATATGAGATCTGGATACCACCATTTTAGTATGATACCATTGGAAATATCTCGTACATTTTACATGAAACTTTTTTGATAGTGTGAGTTTGTAAATATATCGTTTGGTTTGATGAATAAAATAGATATATTCATGGAAATGATTAATTTGATTTTTCATCCTTTTCTAGAAATGTTTTATGATTTCTTTGTCGATGAAGTATTTGTGTACTCCCAGTCTACATATGATCATTCCAAAAAACATGAAATCTTCTTGATTAAATTGAGGTTGAATCCAATTTAAACCAATATAATCAAATACACATTCTAGATAGATGAAGCGAAACTCATAGGACATGGATTAGAAGAGGAATAAGCTTTAGTGGACATAGTGAAAGTTGGAACTATAGTATCTTTGGAGTGGCCCATGTATATCATTATGATTTGAATATTTCTACGTTTAGAAGGTTATTATCATAACATTATCAAGTCAATCATATATTTAACAACATCGATTTTTGGGATAACAAAGAAATGGGTGAAGCTGGTTTGGACAGATTCCTACAAAGGATATTTTAAGAATTAAATAGTTTGATGGCATTGAAACATATCCTAAATTTTCGTATAATGGGTAAAGCATATTCTATTTATTATGATGAAAATGGATATAGACTAGTTTAATTTCTAATTTTAGAGGATCAAGAGGTTATATGTGGATTCTTATAACTACGACCACTTGAGAGGAATTAACCTACTCATGATATGGAGTTAGATATGGGGATATATGCCCTATGATTTAGGACTAACTATATTTTGTGAACGTGTTTTATGGTATTCATAGACCATAAGGGCTTTAGTTACATATTTTCTCAGTATTATTAGAATGTTCAATAAAGGAGGATGGTTGAGTATCTGTAGTCATTCAACATCATGTTGGTTTATACACTGGTCAATGAAAACATTTTTTCTCATTCCATGAGCTGGAAGATAATGAAGGAGGTGGTGCTTATGTATTACAATGATTGGAAAAATATTTATATTTTATAGAAATTCATCTTGATGTTTAGTATTCTTTGGTATCAGTATCTTGGACTTCCATATCTCATACACCATTGACTTTAGAATGGATCATGATAGAGTATATAAGAGATTCAGAGGGATTAGTTCTTAGAGTTATGTCACATGGTGAGGAGACACCTTCAAGGTGGTCTCTAGGATGTGTAAATTATATTCTTTTTTATGGATGAGTATGTGTTCCAACATGCTTCAAAAAGGATATGATGAGATAATTTCTTCCTTATAGAAGGGAGATATATCATGGATCGATAAATAAGTATCGTGATCATTGTAGATAGTACTGGTCATCAGGAATAAGGAAGGAGGTAGTGGGATTTATTTCAGGATGTTTTACTTATTACCAGGTGAATGTAGAGAATCAGACTCTTATTGGGATGCTGCAGCATCTCCCCATTAATGTGTGAAAATGGAACTATGTTACTATGGATTTTGTAATAGAATTACACTGGACACCCCGTAATAATGATTCAACATGGGTGCTACTGGATCTACTGAATAAGGTAGCCCACTTCCTTCCAACTAGAGAGACCATCACCATTGATGATATAGGTAGACTCCATATAAATATGTTAGTTCATTTAAATGAATATTATAGGAGGACGATTTTAGACAGAAATTCTCATTTAACATTGTGGTTCGGGATGGGTCTTCAGATGGATCTGGGATCATCGATTATTTTGAACCTAACCTATCGTCATTAGACAAAAATCCAATCGATGTGAATTATTCAGGTTTTGTAGTACAGTTTATGATCATGTTTTTGGGATTTCATATATTCATTGGACAAATATATATGACTTTTATAGGTGATAATGAAATTCTTATATAGCTAGAGAATCCTAGGGGAATGTTTTTATATTCTTGTACGGAAGGCCATGCCCAGTGACACATGCAAAAAAATATTTACTAGGATATGCCATATGATACCAGCTAAAATACTAATATAGTGGGATTGGCCTAGAAGATGCAGATATTCTTATATTTTTGTATATTTCTAGAGGCCAAAATTATTATATAGATTAATTTTTCTTGTTGTTTTATTTTTCCATGGTTTATGGTTATGGTTGGCATGGTTGTGATACATGCTCAGAGACATTCCGGAATGTTGTAGAAGAAGGATGATTGATGTATTTTATTAATTGATTAATTAATACACATATTATCACATTATTTAATGCACTTATTATCAGAATTGTTTTTTATACCTGGAGGTGTCTAACTACTCTGTTTCAGTCACACAATATTTGGTAAACCATTTGGTACCCATGTAGATAACATTGATCTAGGGTTAGATAAGGCTAATGGACCATGTTATTGAATTTTTTCTTGTGGGATGGGTTTTTGATTTGAGATGGTTCTAACATGGGGTTTCGGACCGAGGTATTTAAAGGTTATATTCTCTTGGAAGATTATTTAATTTTTATTTTTTTAGTTTCATACTTAGATAAATATCAGATTTTCATTAAATGATTCATCAATATTGGTTTATTTATTTCTCCTTTACTTTCCATTTGTATGATATATGATTTCTAATGTTTTTCATTACTATGATAATATTGATGTTTTATTATTTTGTTTTTTCATTACTCTATATCATGTGGAATAGTTCTCCCACTATACTAAAAATGATCCTGATACTATTCATATACCTTAGGGGTATGGGGAGGCATGCTTGAGGTCTCATTACCAACCCATATTGGCTATGTGAGAGTGTTCTAAATAAGGGTATATTAAGTTTTCCCCTTATACTTCATGACATTAGATACTAACTCATAACATCTTAAATCATTCCCAACACTCAAAAACAGTATCTCTATATTCCCATTTGATCACATATAACTCTATTCATATGGATTTTGTACATGATATTCAGAATAATCTATGATGTAAATGTTTATATAATTCATACCAATCATGGATCATTCATAGATTAATGTTTTGAAATCAATCCTTTATTGAAAATACAAGTATGAATAATAATACCCTCTACATCACTTCATATTTATCCACTCCTCAACAAGTTAATGTGTAAAAGGCATATGTTAACAATTTAATATCATTGTATAGGTATTCTCCTTCCACGAAATGGAATTTTTAAAGTAATTTCATTAATATAATTTTTATTTATGTTAATTTTATAATGAATGAATATAAATTTTATTTTTTAAAATTGTTAATTAATGTTTATAGAATCATTTGAGGGAATGGTTTTCATTTTTAAAAATGAATGAATGTTCAATCAAATTACTTGAAGTCTCACATGGAATTGAAAGCATGATATTCTAAAAATATAATTATAAATTTATGTTACTACATCTTGTGAAAATATTTATTTTAATAGATAAAATTCCACCAATTTTTAATTTAAATATTTTTTCATATGAATTATATGTAATATTATGGTCTATTCCACCCTAGTAAAAAACTTTTTAACACAACCCAATAATGGGGTGTTCAAAAACTATTTATTCCAAAATTTAAATATAGTTATAAGGGTTGATCCATTATTCCTCCCGTATAAGACTGAAAAAATCTTATATACACTTGTTATTTTGAAAAAAATGGTTATTATTGAGATTGTCGTGGTTTAAAACATAAATTAATTAATTAAACTAGGATTTTTATAATAATTGATGATGATAAGATCATATTAAATCTGGATTTACAAATTGAAACAATATCCTTGTTCTTTAGATATCAAATAATCTAGTCCTAGTTGGTAAGAGATTGAATACATGATTTCTTCCACTCTCTCCATCATCCATATGATGTTGGTGAGAATAATATAAACCGATATCCAATATTTTTCTACACTCTTTTATATATGTTAATTTAATTTTATAGAGACCCTTATTTTTCTTACATTTTTTATTACATAATTTTAAAGATAAACCAGATAAAATTTTTACATAAGAAGGATCCAAAATATCATTATATTGGGAAAACTAGGAATGTACATAACATTTAAAAATTTAAGAATAAAAAATTATTTAATTCCTTCTTCTTTAGATTCATATTATTCTTTTCTTTCTAATAATTATAAGTAATCATATATGGACATACATAAAAATGGGGTGATGTGAAATCCATGTAATAGGATAAATAAGAACTTGAAAAAATAAAACATTGGGTGAGCATAATCATTATCATCATAACATATTCATATGATCATAATAATGATAGTAAGCATTATAAAATAAATTTAATGTGGTAATTCAAAAAAATAAAACATCATATATTTGTGGTCAAATACCACACATAGTTGTGAACAAAGATATCGTCATATTCACACATATTTAAGTTTATATCATTAAGATCTTCACAGTACCCCATGCATTGGATAACTATATAATTATTGGTTCACCAATCACATTATTACATTTACATTGTGCTATTTAATTCCAGTAACAGTTATCACATCATAACATTTTCATTATCATGCATGACACATAGAAATTATATCAATATTAAACATATAATAACATATAGAAAGGAATGGGTTTAATTTCATAATGAATACATTCATATACCTTGGGTTACAATATTATATAGGGAATAACACACTTGATATAATATTAATTAACCTTGAGTGATGAAGAATCATTCTCAAGAAGTAAAAGGTGTGTTTTTTAAGAATAGTTCATTTGGAAAACATTTGATTTTTCATAAATTAATTTAGAAACATTAATATCACATAAAAGGTTAGATAATGATGAAGAAATTTAATTTAAGTAATATCCAAACTGGAAATGGGGTGAAAGAGGGAAAACCCAATGAAAGAAAGTTGGGTTCCAGAATTCCCCTAATATTGTGTCTGAATCCTTTTGTCACTTAAATGTACCGTATTATCACATTATATTCATTAATTAACAATTAAAAACCTTTTATATAAGAATAATATCCATCTAATTTTATTATTTTCTTTTGTGGGACTTTGGATCATTTATGAAATTTAATTTCTTTGTTTGAGAGATTTCATTTTCGGGGTTTTCACGATCACCTCACCTGTATTCATGAGTTAAAGTTCATGTAAAATTATGATAAATATATAGAAATTTTGTTAGATGTTTTTAAGGATATTCTTGACTTTTTAGTTACCTTATAAAAAAATTTGTTATATGTCATGTTGATGAATTATTAGATACATGTTAATGATGATCATTTTAGGACAATTTGGATGGTTTTTTGATCACAATGAAATCATTTTATTTTATAATTAATTATTCTGTATATAAGTAAGATTAAAAACATATTGATGGTTATAAAATATAATTTAAAATCTATTTTGAACCATTTTCTTTTTTTATTAACATTTTTGATGGTTTTAATGGAAAATGAAAGTGTGTCGCCCACGATGATTGTGAATTGACACTCACTAATGAAATTTTCATTTTAAAAAATAAGGATGGAGGGTGGAGTTTATTGATGAATATTCTAGAATAATAGATTTATCATTCCATTTGGTTAAGAGAAGGTGAGTATAGGAGAACAAAATCAATGATATTGAATTGATGTTAATGGAAAGAGAGAGAGAGGATATACCTCTTGAATTTATCTTCATTGAGAACCTCATTAGGGAATGGTTTGGGTATTTGGATGAGCCAAAGGGCTTCTAGATGTGTGGGAGGGACTATGGACGATTATTGGGTAGAATATATGTTCACATATTGAGATTTTTTGGGATAAGATGGGGTGAGGGTGGTATTTATAGTGGAATAGAGGGTTGTTTTCTCAATATTATATTCATTAATTTATTATTTTGGATCAAGACAGTGAATAGTTTGAGAATTATCACTAAATATATTAAAATAATAAAGTAGATTATGATATTTTAGGCTTACATAGTCCTAAAAAAATCTATGTCTCCATAATTCAAGTATTTAGTTTTTATTGTAAATTATTGTATTTTACATTTCATTAAAAATTCAATTATTTCAGGAAAATACCAAAAAATACCCCTTACCATTTTTTGAAATGGATGATTAAAAAATGAACTCCATTTTTTGAAATTAATTTTTTTTGTATTAATAATATAATTTTTTAATTAAATTCATCATTTCAATGGAAAATACATATTTTAAAATCATTACTGATTTTGTAACAATTGAAAAAATTTATTACGGTCTCATTAAATTATATTAAAATCATAATAATTCAAAAAATTTCATTCAGAGATAAATTTTTCTAAAATAATTATTGTTTCAAATTTCAAAAATTAATTATAAAATTGTAATTAAATATTTATGAATTACCAAAAATCCAACACTTAATAAATAAATATTAAAACATTTAATTGCTCAGTCTATGATATTATTATACCATAATTTCATATATAGGATGCATAAATTTTATTTATAATTTCATGGGTGGGGTTACTATACATTTTGTTTGTTTACTATTCAAAAGGTCATATTACTATTCATAAGGTTATGATACTATTTCTCCGATGTTGGTTCCATAACTTCCAAAACAAATTCAAATTTCATTAATTATTCATTTAAAAAAATCATGTTTTTAAAATGATTTTATGAGATAATTATTATTTTAAATTACTCTAATATGGGATAATTCCATTGAAATTTTTTTGGGTTATTACATTCTTCCCCCTTTTTATATTCTCCTTAGAAAATCTGTTTTACATAAACAGGTGAGGGTAAATCTCCTTCATTTCATCCCCCAGTTCCCAAGTTGCTTCTTCATACATATGGTTCCTCCAAAAAACATTGACAAGGTTGTTTGTCTTGTTACATAAAAACTCATCTCTCCAGTCCAAACTCTTTACTAGGTGCTCCTCCTAAAAGAGATCATCTTCCAGTTGTACCACCTCTTAGCTCAATGAATACGAGGGAACTAGTATGTACTTCCTCATGAGTGATATGTATAACACATCATTAACTTGAGCCATATTTAGTAGAAGTGCAATATGATAGTCAATGAATCCTATTCGATTAATGATATCAAAGGGGACAATGTATCTTAGTCTTAGCATACATTTCATTCTGAACCAACAGACTCTCTTCCTTGGTGATATATGAAGGAAGACATTATCTCCAACATCAAACTACAATCCCTTTCGAGGGTTGTCAGCATAGCTCTTTTGCTGAAATGATCATCTCTGATATGTTTCTGGATGAACTGAACCTTTTCTATCATCTCTTGTACATGATTAGGTCCATGTAGATTTATTTCACCAATATCATCCCAAAAAGTTGTTTTTTAAAATCTCTTTCTATACAAAGCATCATATGGAGCCATCTGAAAACTATTGTTGAAGCCATTTTTGTATGAGAACTCAACCAATGGGAGACAATATTCCCATCCACCTATGAATTATAAATAATAGGCTCTTATCATATATTCAAGTGTTTGAATAGTCATTACAGATTTTCAATTAGTTTGGTGGTGATATTCCATATTGATATTTAACTCAATACACAATGAATGTTGAAGACTCCACCAGAATTTTAATGTGAACCTGAGATCATGATCTACGATAGTTAATAGTAGAACCCCATACATTCTCACCACTTCACATATAACTTTTCATGTTTGTAAAGTTATATATCATCATGAATAACAATAAATTTTGAATCCATGGTGAGTTGGTCCACCACAACCCATATCCGATTTTTCCTTTTGGATGACTTTGGGAGACCCGTGACAAAGTACATAACTACATACTCCCATTTTGAAATTGGTATAGTGAATGGGTGCATCATCCCTTTATAATTATATTGCTCATCTTTAACTTTCTGACATATCAATCACCTTGAGATATACTCTACAATATACTTATTCTAGTTGTCCAAATAGATGTTCTCTCAGAGATCATGGTATATTTTGGAACTCCTAAGATGGATATAGAATATTGAGCCTATACATTGTCCAATAGCTCTTTAATTATCCCAGTTGATAAAGTCAAACAGAGCCTCTCTCCAAACTAAATTACACCATCATCAACGATATGGAACTCTTCCATCTCCCCTTCCATTTCAACATTCATCTTATTTTTTCTCTTCAGATCATAACATTGTGCCTCCTTAATTTTCTCTAGGATAGATTGTTGGGAAATAATTTGTGCAAGGTAGGATGTATTCCCAACCATTATGGTTTCTAGATCCATCCTTTGTGTATCCATGAATATATGGTCATTTTTTCCCACAACATGGATAGAGTAGAAGGTTATATTCTACAATGAGAGTGAACTACCCTGTTCCCCTTTCTAAGATGATAGCAAATAGAGAAATCAGGGTATTTTATTAGCTCTAACAATCTCGCTTGATGAATGTTTAACTCATTTTGTGTGAAAATATACGTCAGGATATTGTGATAACTATATATGAAACTCTTCTCACAATAGAGGTAGTGCCACAATATTTTCATGTCAAACATCAGAGCTCCTAGATGCAGATTATGCATAAGGTTGGTATTACCAAGGATCTACAACTGTTGTGAGGTGTATGCTATCACATTATCATTTTACCTCACTACATAACCAATTAAATTATTTTAAGTATCACTGTATATCAAAAATATTTCTCCACTTTTTGGTATTGTGAGTAATACTTTATTGATAAGTCTTCTCTTTTTCTCCATGAATATTTCCTCACATTCTTCCATCCAGACATACTTTACCCATTTCATTGTAAACATTGTCAGCTTGTTTGAGAATCATGATAAATGTATCACAAAATGTTAGTTGTATCATGATACACAATGAAAACTATAGATTTATATGGTATTATAGGGTTAATTCCATTCCTCAATTTCTTTTTCGGTAGGGTCCACAGAAAGTCCATCCCTTGTGATCACATACCACAAAAATGCGACTTATTGTAAAATAAAATTAACACCCAAGGAACTTGTCGTACAACTTATCCATCCTTAATGTTTCCAACCCAAGCCTTAAATGATTATCAGTTTTCCCTTTGATCTTGAAGTATATGATAATATCATCAATAAACACTACAAAAAATTTATCAAGGTAATGTCTATGGACTCTATTCATTAAATCCTTGAACATTTAGGGTAATTAGTATGTCTTAAGGGCCTCACCAAAAACATATAGTTCACATACCTTGTAAATAAGACAATATTATGAACATCATCCTTTATTTCCTTTTGAAAATGATATCCAAAACAAAGATACAACTTTGGGAAGTACTAATATACTCATTACTGATCAAAAAAGTGTTCAATCCATGGAAGAGGATACTATTTCTTTATTGTGATCTTGTTGAGTTTCTGATAATCAATATACAGCCTCGTTGATCCATTATTCTACTTGATAAAGTGCATTAGCGCACCACAAGGTGATGCACTAGAGTGTATGAACCCTTTTCCCAAATTCTCTAGCAGCTACTTCTTTAACTCCTCGAGTTTGATATGAGACATACAATATGGACACTTTGACATAGGATTATCTCCAGATTTGAGTACTATTGATAACTCTACATGATGATCTGGGGGGTTTGGGTAACTCTTTTGTAAATACATCATTGTATTCCATCATGATGGGAATTTTCCCTAGGCTTATACCCTCCTTTGACTCAACCATCTCAGAATGGTATGATTACTTACTGGGAATCGATACCTAAACTAATGTTGGATTTTTAAAAGGATATTCATTATCATCCTTGCATTATTATTGGAGCATGGGATGGTTCAGAATGTGAAAAGATATTTCCTTTTCCTCACAGTTCATATATACTATATATAATAAGATCAAATCCATCCCCAATGTAGTCTTGAATTCCTCCAAGGGAAGTATTACATGATTAGTGGGAAGAATCTCCCCACATATGCCAATAGGATAATTGTTCAACACTTTTGATTTAATGATTTCACAACCTAGAATATTTTTTGATATATATACTTCATGAATCCCAGACATTGATTTAATTGATCTATCACATATTCACGATATAAAGGAATCTGTAGAACCATAATCAAATAATAATTTTTTTTATAATTGAGTAAATATCATGTGTACCTCATAGAAATTCATTTTCCTGCTTCCCTTCCATGGTAGTAATGGAACAATCCTTCCCTTTCTTTTTTGGAATATGTGGCTGGTAATATTGATTACCATCAATAACTGATGGTTTAGTGCAATGTAATGCATATTTCCCTTTCTCCCTACAGTTTTTGCATTTTACCATGTGTGTTCCTCTCCATTCACCCCCGACAATTTCTTTCTCCCTTATGTCTTATTGACATTCATGAGCTTTGTGGCCTTCTCTCCCACGCATGAAGCCATTAACCATCCCTTTGAGGTAGTTACAATGATTTATCATTCAAAATTTTTGACATGTGGTTGGGTCAATTTTTCCCGACCTCTCTCATTTGATCATTTAACTTAAAACTCCATCTTTTGTTTCATATCACCATAGCCAAGGGAGCATTCCAAAAACTCCATATCCACTTCGAGAACATATAGAACAACATACTCATAACTCTAAAAGTTTCCAACATTTAGAGACATTTTAAGGTGAGGTTTTAAACCACTAAATAATCTATCAGTTGTTATATCATTATTGATAAAAAACCTGAAGCGTACCTCAGAAGCCTTGTGAAACTTTCTTCAGAGGCCATGAAATATTGTTCTTTATATGGGTTCAACTTTATGAATTCTCTCTTGGTATTTTTAAAAACATTTTAATGGAAATACAAGTTAATAAACATTATATAAAATTCAACCCACTCCATATCATTAATTCCATCCCTTGGTTTGGTGTTCTTAATAAAATCCCACCATTGATTGTTATCTCTATCTAGAAAATAAATGTAAAGAGTAAACTTTTATGTTTCATAATATTTAAAAACAGAAAAGATATTAACTATTGAGTTTACCCACGGTACTATAACTAGTGGATAAGAAAATATTCTAAACATCAGTGGTTGTTTCTGCATAAAACACTCGATATCATATTTTGCCCTCTTTAGTGAAGGAGGTCGTTCCAGATATTCAGGTTATTTTTCATAACCTAAGATAGCTGGGTAAGCATCACCTTAAAATTATGATCTCTTCCTCTCAATGTATTGGGGATTATATTTTGGAAATCATTGCATTATCCATTGCACGGGTTTTTGTCTTGGTTACTCATGGTTCCTACCTTTTTATATAATAAAAATGGTTATAAAAAATGTCAAAAAATAATGATCAAATAATTTTAATATTTTTAAATTTATCTATAAATGAATATCTTATGGGGTTAGTATGTTTTCTATTTTTAAAAAAACATCTTGGGTGATCACTTATAATTAGTCATATACTATGAGTTTTCACTAAGGTTCTATAATCCTAATTAAAAAATTAAATAATCAATGCTCTAATACCAACTATAGGAACCCTTATTTTAATTAAATTTTTTATTTCCACATTATAAAGATAAAACAACAACAGAATTACAAGGACATTATCCAAAGTTTTACTATCTTTGAAAAACTATGACTATATATAATTTTATAAAACAAATCACAATAATTTATTTAATTAATTAATCTCTAGATTCTTATTTTCCCTTGAAATATCATTAGTACAAGTAATCATTAAAGGATATATATCAAAAAGTAGCGAGCTAAAGGACCAGTAAGAGGATAGATAAAAACATAGAACAATAAAACATTAGTTGAGAATAATAATTATCATTATAATATAGGCATAAGATCATAATCATTATAGGAATCATTAAGAAAATGTAAGGAATGTATAAATGCATAAAAATGAAAGATCGTGTCTTAGTGGTCAATTGCGGCACAAGGTTGTGACCAAAAATAAAATCATGTTCATTCATATTTTACATTATTTCATGAGGTTCTTCACACTACCAAATGCATTAGAGCAATATATAATTCTTGGGGAACCTTTTAAATCATTAAATTAAAATTTTTCTTTATCATTCCAGGTGCACCCATCACATCAAAAAATTTACATTGTCATTCATGCAAAATAGAACATATATCAATCATTGAAAAATAATAACCCATGGAAAGGAATTTATTTCAATTTATAAATAATAAATTCATAAACATTGGGTTCCCAAATGAGATATGGAATAACATACTTGATATAATAATCATCAACCCTGAGTGATGAAATAAAATATCAATAAGTAAAAAGTGTGTTTTTTTATAAAAAAGTTCTTTTGGAAAACATTGAGTTTGTCATAATCTCTGGTATAAAACATTTATATCCTAGAAATGTTAATATAAAAAAATATGAAATTATATTTATGGAATTTGTTTTCTAAATAAGTGAGATAATATGGAAATCCCAAAGAAAAATAGGTGGGTTTGAGAATTCGCCTTACCTTGTGTTCGAATGATTTCTTAACATTAATGTCCTTTATAATGAAATTATATTAGTTAATAAACAATTATATAAACTTTTATATATAAATATTATTCATAATGGTTATATTATTATTTTTATGTTCATTTGGAAGAGTTATAGAATTTATTTTCATGGTTCATGAGTATTCATTTTCATGGTTTTCACGACCAGTCCACATGTAATCATGTATGGAAGTCCGTGTAAAATAATGATAAATATAAAGAATTTTCTTTATATATTATTACTTATATTACATATGTTTTAATGATATTATAAATAATGTTTTAATATTTCATGAGGATGAATCATTAGATACAATATAATGATGATCATATTATGTTATTTTTAAAGGTTTTTTTATCACAATGAACTCCTTTTGCATTATGACTAAGTATAATGTGTATAAGATAGTTATAGAAAATAAATATGTTTATAAAATATTCTTTAAAAACTTTATTAAACAATATAAGGCTTTTATTAACATCGTTGAAGGTGTTAATGAAAAATGAATGTGCATCACCCACGATGTAGGTAAATTGACACATCATGGGCGATGATTTCATTATAGAAAAATAAAAGAAAGAGTGGGTGGAGTTTATTGATGGATCTTAAAGAACAATATATTTACCATTCTATTTTCACTAGGTTATGTTAGTATAATAGGAAAAAAATAAATGAAATTGAATAAAAATTAAAATAAAGAGAAAGCTGATTTACAACTTGAATTTATCCTCCTTGAAAACTTCTTTAGGTAAACGTTAGGGTATTTTTATGAGACCAAGTGCTATTGGATGTGGGAGATGGAATAGGTAATAGTATATTTATGAATATAGGAATGTCTCAATGGTTTATAATTTTGAGTAGAAGAGGGGGTGATGAGTTGTATTTATAGTGGAATAGAGGTGTGTTTTCTAAATATTTTAATCATTAATTTTATATTTTGGCTCAACACTATGAATAGTTTTAGAATTATCAAAACATCCACTAAAATAATTAATTATATGTCATGAATTTTTGCATACAACATTCATTATAACATCTATGAATTCGTAATTCATGAATTTATCTTTTATTGTAAATTATCGTATTTTACAATTCTTCCAAAAATCAGGTATTTTAGAAAAGTACCAAAAATTAAACCTAACTATTATTCAATTTGTATTATTAAAAAATGAAATAAATTTTATGTGTATAATTTTCTAAAAAATAGTAATTTAATTTTTAACTAAAATCATCATTTACTTAGAAAATACATATTTTAATATTATAATTGATTTTCAACACTTTAAAAAATTAATTAAGGTCTCATAAAAATATCTGAAATCATAAAACATGAAAATGGTAATTTGTGGATACATTATTTTGAAATAAAATTTACTTTTAAATTAATCAATTAATTATAAAATTGTTATTAAATATTTATGACCAACAAAAAATTCTAACAATTAATTAATTGTTTTTAAAACTTTTAATTGGATATTATATTATATAATTATACCAAAATTTAACTTATAACATTCTTAAATTTTATTTATACATTCATGGGAGGGGTGACTATTCATTTGGAAAGTTTAATATTCATAATGTTCATACTACAATTATTAATTTGACGTTACTATTTCATCGGTATTGGTTCATTAACATCAAAAAATACTTATTATTTAATTAATTAATCTTTTATAATGTGTTTATGGTATAAAAGTGATTTTATGATATTTATACTATATGAAATTAATATATTATGGGAGAATTGAATTGATAAATGCTTGTGTCATTACAATTTTATTGGATGCTTCTGGTTTTCTTATATAATTATCAATTAATACTTGTTATTACTTATTAGAATTGAGTTCTTAATAAACAAAATGACATGTATTTTTGATCACTAAGAACTTCACAATAGTGTTCTTCCTCATTCCTCTATATAAAAACAAAAAATAGGTTCATGGAGACAACAGATCATTCCATGATGAATTTAAAAATAATAGAATCTGATACCAAATATGATCAAACTATATAATTAAAAATTCTGTTTAAATACTAAAACAAGTTAATAGGATAGAGAAATATTTTTATTCAATTAAAAAAACAAACTCATTCATTAAAAAAGTGCATCCTTTCCTTCCCTAGAAATTTAATGTTTACTTGTTTATATAAAGATTTATTGAGATGATAGGGGAAAATTAATTCATAAAAAACATGGGAATAATTTAAAATAAATAAAAGATAATTATAATTATAATCTATTGCAGATCAAACATGATGGTATTGGGAAAATTACCCTGATCGACACATACAATTACTATTTTGTAGATACAATATTTTCACGTGGAACCCTCAATCCATACATCCATGATATTCTTCATTTTTAAACAATTAGTCTTCACTTTTTTAGTTATATTTTTTATCCATCATGGTCATTAGATCTCATGAAATCTGTATCATTAAACAAGAGTTTTCAAATATCATTTGCCATAATTTTATTAGTTATATTAGTCATGGAAAATTAATTTTTGTTAAATTTCTTTTTGATGTTGACATTTTCTGATTTTTCATCTTAAAATCCTAATTTTCTTATCTGGTATATCATTTGAGAGTACGAGGACTCAAAATAATTGATAGAGTAATATTAAATATATCAACCATGGAGTTGTACTGACCACAAAAATATTGAAGTTAGAATATGGTAGGCCCATGTTGTGGTTTCTTTATGATAGGTATCATTCACTTTAATGAACATGAAGTTGGTTGATTTTATTTCAGATTTTCTCACATGATTTATCAGTTTCACTCTTATGTTAGATTGAAAGTGATAGGGTTAGATGAATTACAAGTGTGATAACATTATGAATTTATGGAATTCAATATTTTGATTGGTCCGATAAAATGAAATATTATTTTTCTTTCTTTAGGTAAATGGTTCGTCTTCATGTTTTATTAGAGAAAAATTGGAATAATTAAAGTTTATTTATCCAATCCATTAATTTGGATGGTTGATGAATTTATAAATTTCCAACCATATTAAATTGTTTACCATATATCAAGAATTAAAAAAAATCTTATTTTATTTCTTTAGTTCAAACTCATTAAATTTAAACAACTATGTAAAATTTATGATTATGTGTAATATTTATTATATTAAAACCAATAATGAAATAAAAAAAATAAAAAATCGATTATTTATACAATTTCTTAAAAAAATTGAAGTATTTTTATTATTAAAACATTTGATAATAAACTAGTAAATTTATAAATTGTAGAATATTAACAATGAAAATAATTAATGAAATATGTTAATGTATTGTATATGAGAGTCACCCGCAACTAGGGAATGATTTTATAAACATTCATAGTAATCATGGTTGTGTATGACTTGATTATAAAATTAAATTCTTGTATCCAAAATTTCAAGGGATTAATATCAAATAAATATGAGAATTTAAATTTATAATATTGATAGTTATAATTAATGTATACAAATTAATGAGTCCAATTGAGGTTAGGCTTATGGTCTTAATAAAATAAATTTATTATCATTGTATTATTATTATCATATAAATGGGTTTTTTGTTTGTTCTATGTTAGCATTGAACCCAATATGTATAGGACCACATTAAACAATTGTATCCTTAATGTTTTTCTTATAATCAAATAGGTTATTAGTTTAATGTTTTCTAAGTTGATTTATTTTTTTCTTCAAATTATATACTTCCTCTCATGTGTGAATATTTTTGTATTTATGGATATGGATTCTTTGACTTTTTTAGGCCTAAATAAAAACTCAATTTTGGATAGGTATTTTTCCATAACATAATGGGGGACCCAATTCAAATATAATGTACATATTTATTGGGTTTATAAATATTTTATTACTATTAGTGAGTGATTTCATTATTTTTATGAATATGTACTCCCTTAATTTATTTTTTATTAATTATAAATATGAATATTTATAATGTTTTATGTTTATGTGATCAAAACTATGATGATGATTCTTAATAATTTAGAATATAATTGAAACTATATTTATTCGGATTTTAATTTATCTTATCGCAATATTTAATCCTTATTTGAGTATACGGTTTAATTTGAATATATATTAAATAAATTTTATAACTTCATGAGTGTAATTTGGGGATTTAATGTGGGTTATGATATTATAAATTTGAGTTATTTGATTCAAATATTACATTATAATATTAAATGATTTTATTTGTTCATGGGGTTAGATAATCTGAATTGTATTAATAAGTATAAAAGATTTTCTTAATTTTTCTTATGAATTTTAGCAGTTAGACTTGTTGTATTTTATATGTGTGTGTAATAATTTCTTTAAGGTATAATTATGATATTCAATGGGGACTTCAATGTGTAATTTTTGATATAAATTGAGGACGCATTTTTAGTTGGTGTTGACTATAAAAACTGAATGGGGTTTTTAGGAATTAGTATGGGAATATAGAAAACATCCTTCAACAATAAGGTATTTCCCAAAAAATGAATTGGGATGGAAGGGAATGGTGTAAGTTTATTGTAGTTTTTTTCAATATTTTGAACTTACTGTTGTCATGTGATGATTCTAGTCATGGTAAGTATTTTGTGTCTTTATGTGGATCTTAACCAATGTTTTATCATTGATGGTGCTCATTTTTTACCCTCTCATCATTAAATTTCGTATTTATGTTTAATATAAACTATATTATATTTATTTATTCTTATAAATATTAAATAGGAGTTGTTTCATAGATGTTATATTTTAATAACTTGGATCATCATATATTATTTGCGAGGGAATGGGTCGAAATACAGTTCAATCAAAACATCAACATAACACAACCATAGAACAAACATTTAAAAAGTAGAAATAAATATTGTTCACCCTATGGATAACATATTCCAAAGTGATACCTTGTATATAGGTATAAAAATATAGAACAAATCATCCATATTTACATAATGAAAATATGTATATATAAAATAAACATATAGAAAATTTTCAAATAAAAAAAATCAAAAAAAAAGGTCATCATTGTAATAAATAATGTTAAATTTCAATTTAGTAACACATTTCCTTCCAATCTTGAAATCTTGTACTAACATCATATTGAAGCCTAGACATAATCTCAATACATCTATTCCCATCATGTATATGTTTATATTTTATCTCTTAGCATTCTTTTTTTTCATTATGAATGAATGAAAGAAAATTAAATTTCCCCCAAGGTTTCCATTTTTGTTGTGAGAATAAAAACTTAGTCACTAACCTCCAACAACATCTCAACTCTCATAATGAATAAATATGTGTATGGATTAACATTTATACTCATTTAGATACATATAAAAACTATTTATTCTGAAATATTAAATGTATGGAAGCATTAAGAAACTAAATAAATTATAGATGTATTTGAACTGTTATATATAAATCATAAAAAGAAGAGGTTCTTTCTACTACACCATAATATTTAATATTATATTTTTTCATAATTTGTTTCTTTGATATATTTTGTTACACAAAACACACTGCTTAAATTAATTAGGATATATTTTTAAAATATTTCTATTTAATGTAAATATTATCACCTATTTAATATATTGAAGAGTATGAATCGAATTGAAAAAATTAAAAAAAAGAATATTTTTATATATAAAAATTAAATTCTTGTTTTATCAAATAACTTGAAATGAATATAAAATCTATTTTAAAATAAAAGAGATTTTTTAAAAAAAACTATTTTTATACATGTAATGTGTTTTTATATTATTAAATTAAATTAATGATTACTAAATAATGATTAAAATTAAATTTATAATATATACATCCAATTAAAAAATTTAACATTAATCTAGTTGTTTTAGGCATGGGATTAGAATAATTCCAATATTATTGTTAAAAATGTATTATCCAAAAAAAGTCATTTTCTTGTCTCATTCACTTATTTTAAAATTAATTTATATTAATTGTAGAAAATTAAATTGTATAAATTGTTCCATGTTTTTAATCATGAATTATAAATTTTTTAAATAGATTAATTTGTTTGTCAATTATAATATTAACAGTAGTATACATTATCACGAAATTAAAAGGTAAATCTTATTAACATATGTTAAAAATTAATGTTATGATCACAATTTCACTTCTTAATTTTTACTTGAAAAAGGTAATATGAAAATTTCCAAGTTATTAATGAAAATAACTTTTAAGGGACACTTGTCTCTGAAAATTTCAATAAATAATATTTAAAGAAATAAAAATACAAAATTTTACTTTATTATATTTAAATATCAATTTGGTTATTACATATGGGAAAAAGAAAGATGCGATTGAATATAATTGGTAATATTTAGAACAATTAAATTAGTTTGATGATGGAAATTTATATTTAATTTTTTAGTTATCATATAATTATATTACAAACATACTCAAAATTAAAAAATATTTCTTCAATTATTAGAAAAATTAAATACATTATTTTTAAAATAGTAAAAGTATCAATATTTGAGTGATTTAAATTATTACATTAAATTTATTGATGAATATAACATATTAATATTGTGTTTAAATATTATATTATATTTATATATCTTTTTTTGTGTCATTAAATTCAATTTAAATGAAGGGTTTATAAATTTACATTAATGATATTTCTTAAGAAATAATATTTATTGAATGATTTTAAATTTATAAAAATATTACCTTAATAAATGAGAATGGAATATCATTAATAATATCATCCATTTTCTATTATTTATAAAATTTTCATTTTATGATAATATTTTTTCAATTTAGTATTGAAATTGTTGTTACTGTGGTTAAGGAATGAAATGTTTAACAAAGAAATTAATCTGAAAGTAAATGTTTCAAATTACTACAAAAAAATATCTAAATTTATTTGGATGATTTATTTAAATAATAAAATATTTTAATCAATATTTATGTCAATTTTAAATCATTTGGATAAAGTATATATTTAAAATATTTTAATCATTATTTAAAATACATGGACGCCTTCTTCATCCCTTATAATCAGACACCCATCCATTATCTTATATACACAACATTGAAACATATAGATAAAAACCCCTAAAATATTCCATAATAAACAAAAATGTCCATGTTATTGATATTTTTGTGTCTTAAAAAGACTAAACATAGTATTTTCAAGCAGAGATCCGAAGAAGTTCGTTAAAAAACAGTAATCGCCTAAACCAATCACATTAATTTTACTTATTATTTAACAAAAAATAATTCTACCCTATTTATAATAGAATAATAAATTATGTATCAGAAATATAATGAAATTTTAATATTATTCTGATAGCTCCATTATCCACAAAGTTTTCCATCAAACGGGAAGCGAATGCATCAATTGTGTGTGTGTATGATTTGCCATCTCCATGTAGAAATTCAATTCATTTTTCAACAACATATTTTATATGTGTTTATTATGATATGTTTAATGATTATAAAAAAATATATTAAATATTTCTTATTATTTATTCATAATATATTATCTACTCTTTTACCTTTCAATCCTTTGGAAAATGATAACCACACTTGTTCATTTGTGTTGTATACCACCTCCTTGAAGAGTGTGGATTTTTTTCACATCCATTTTACATGCTTTGTAATAATGATAAATTTAACAGAAATATATGATTTATGTGATATAATAGTTATTTTGTTTTGGGTATTTACTATTTACCTTTGTTTTATTTCATCCATCATAATTTGAAAACAACGTTCATGCCTATATACGACCTACAATTCTATAAACCGTATAATACATATTTCGTTCTATATCATTAATAGATGACTGTAAATATATAAATAATTTAAATATATTAAATATATATATATATATATATTAACATTAATTACATGATGGAACACTGATAAAACTCTATGTAAAAAAACTACCAATCCAAAAAAACATTTAAAATAAAGCAGTTATGACCCAAAACAGTGATTTTAACAATGAATTATTAATTAATTAATGAAAAAGGTTATAATTGTATAAAATATTATATAAAATTTATTATGGTTATTTAAAATATTTAAAATGATCATATATATAAATATATATATATATATTAGGTTTGAATAATTAGAAAGAATGTTAGTGCTGAGGTAAGGTTTTATCGTCTCAAATTTGATTCCTTAACAAATATTTTATGTTTTGAACAAATTTTACTATATGACCAGTATGTAATTAAACATTGAAATTTTATATGATGATTATATTCATTTTCATTATATTTAATGAACCATTTTATTTTGTTCTTTCACAAGGATTATGATTTAAAAGTTATGAATGTGGTAAAGGATTTATGTGTCAATATCAGTGTTTATCAAGATTTTTTATGATTAAGTTACATTTATAAAATCTTATGGTATATCTATCAACAAAATCTGGAATATTTTTATCCTGTATATATATATTTTTTAAATTATACATTTTCATATGATTTTAATATCTTTAAAAACTCATAATAATGAAACAAAATTTTTTATGCGAAGCCAACTTTATTTCCCTCTTTGATCGAAAATCCTTTTCCTTCCATGTCCATGTTTTATAAATATTATTTTAGTAATAAATTAATTATTATACAATAATTTTTCAATTTCATTTTACACTGATTTTCATAAATATTTTTTAAAAGTACTCTTTTTTGGATTTTTTGATAGGAGGAACGTTTCACTTTTTACAGAAAATTTGAAACAAATGATTATTTTAACCAATAAGAAATGAATTTAATTTACTATAATTGTAACCAATTAATTAATTTATTATTATTTTAATTATTCCAGTTTGTTTATATAAAATATTTACCTTAATATTTGGTAATGTTTTAAAATTAAATTATGTGTTTTCAATGTTAAAAGGGTGTTTTCATTAGGAAATATTCCTGTGATTATTTTAATGTATTTTTCATCTATAGTGAAATACATAATTGTTAGTTATGTTTTAATGGGGGATATAATCCAATTATACTATCCTTTTTCAATTTATTTATAGATTAGGGTTTTAATATGTTCATGAAACCAATTTCTTTTCCATTGGTTATTCAATGTTATAATTTTTGTATAACCCATTTTTTTATGTGTTATTATATAAATAATCTTTTTTGACTTTGTAGAACTCATATGTATGGGGTTTCATTATTTGATTTGTAAAACTATAATTATATATCCCTCCAATGAATTGGGTCATTATCAATGTATAATTAGATAAATTGTAATGGAAAAGCATGACATTCTTCCACAAAATAGGTAAATTGGGTTCTCAATAGAACATCAACTAGATGCTACAACTATTTAAAGACTCCATATATAATGTCCCATATTTAGTTGAATTAATTGAATTTTAAAATACAAGAGGATATTGAAAAATTATTCATTTACCCTTGTGAATCGCCTTGAATTTCCCTCATTTCATTTTGTTGAGAAGAAATAAAGATCAATGGGAATTTATTATAAGGATCAATATTGGATGATAATCACGAATTAGTATCCTATAAGATCATATTGATGAATTTTTTGACCAAATTAATGGAGAACAATACTTTCCATAATTTAACTTCATTTTGTATATCATCAATTAATATTCAAGAAGGGGGATAAACACAAGGAAATATTCTATATAAGTTATAAACACTATAGATATATACTCATTCCATTTTTTGGTACTAATCCCCATGTTATATTTATAGATTTAATAAACATTATATTTAGACATTACTATAATCATTTTTTGTTATTTTTATAGATGATATTATTCTATAATCAAACATAATGGAATAAAATTAAGATCACTTGAGTATTGAACTAAAGACCCTATGGAATGAGAATATGTATTAAAAATTTACAATTTGAAAATTTGGGAAAATAATCATTCTTGGGTTATATAGTCTAAATAGAAGGTAAATCAATGGATAATTTATAGATAGTGGTTATTAATCATCATCCAATACCAACCACTATGACTAAGAGTCAATTTGTTTTTCATTTGACTATATATTATTAACACCTTGTATAAAAGTTTTCATGGCCATATAATCCGATCACTATGTTAATTTTGAAGGGATCCATGTTCAATTTGAAAGGCGAATGTGAGGAAAGATTCAAGGAAATGAAGACATTGTTAGTAAACATAACTATTTATAAATTACCCTACAAGGGAGATGGGTTTTTATGTCATAATGATGTAAAAAGTAAAGGACTAGGTTATGTTCTCCTAGAGAATGATATGGTGATATACTATTCCTCATGAAAAATTATGGTTGATGAGAAAAATTAACCAAATCATGATTTTTATTTAACTATGGTTCAATTTGAATTTGTGCCATAGAGGAATTATATTGATGGTGAAACATTTAATATATAAACATATCATAAAATTTTAATGTGTATATTCAATTTGAAAGAGAAAAATATTCACTAGAGAAGATAATAGGTGTTGATTAATGATTATGAATTCTTAATACATTACCACTATAGAAAAAGGAACAAGGGGGAAGATACATTGATTCATAAATATATAAGAACTTCATCTATGACGATGATAAAATAATACAATATTTTTGGAATTGAAAATGACAGATTTAAAATCAATAATGAAGGGGATAAATACCATATTGACCAAAGAGATGTTCAATAATCTATATATATGATTACTAAAGATTCACAAAAGGAATGTGTGGAACTAATGAAGAAGTTTTAAAATATTATAGATATTATAATGTATTATGATGGAATGATAAAGTTCAGGAACTATGTTTTTGGTTCATATATAACATATTTAAATAATGATCAATTGGATGATGCTCATTATTCACCATTATTTATTAATCATGGATGCATGAAGATGTAGATATATTTTAAATAGAATTTCTGGTGGGATATCATTAAAAGAGTTATTAAATAATAGGTATCATGGTGATTGGTATGTTTTAAATATATTTCTAGGATATATAAGTCTAAGGATATGTTACAACCATTATGAAAACTATAATCAAAATGGAAAATATCAACATGTATTTTTTTCATCAGATTACCAAAAAAGTGTCCAAATTAAATAATTATATTTTTGTTATATATGACCATAATATAAGTTTATTACAATAAAATACTATTAGATAATATTATTATATTGATTATATTTCCATAATATTCATTAATAATGTGTTATGGTTTCACAGGGTACCACATTCTATTATATCTAACAAGGATCTGAGGTCCACCTCGATGTTCTTATAAGTAATTCTATATATTCTAGAAAGAGTGTTAAGTTTTATTATAACATATAATCCCTATACAGATGGATAGTATAAGAGATCCTTTCAAACCCTAAGTGATTTTCTTATATCATGCTTCATGGATTCTAAATGTATTTGTGATCATCAACTTCTTCTAGTTGAGTTTTTTTTACAATAATGACTTTTACTTGAGCAATTTGATTGATTCTTTTTAATACTTCTATAAAATGTTTTATATATCTCCAAATTCATGGGATGATTTTTAGAAGAAACGTATTATGACCTTATCTAGCTGAGGAAATGGAATAGAATGCAATATCATTTCAACAAAACATCAGGGTGGCCCTGTGTAGAACAAAAATCTAGGTTGATAATCCTTTGTAAGATTTATAGTTTGAAGTTATTGAGAAGGTGTTTTTGAAAATATATAAACAGAATAAGGTAATGAGATTTTAAATTAAATAAAATTTGGCCCCTATGGATATTTTCCCCTTTTATATTTTTGAGGGGTCCTGAATGGTCTCTATCTCATGGAATGTCCAAAAAACCTCTCTCATGTTCATGACATGTTCTGTGTATCTCTCAAAAGGAAGTAAATACATGAACCTTAACATGTATTGAACATTGATGTAAAACCAATTAAATATTATCATTACAAAGTTTAATAACGTGTATAAATCTTGGATCATAGAGATAAATTATGAAAGAAAATATATAATCACATGATTAAAGTTATTTGGTGGAATCTGAAATTCAAGGATGCAACTTGAGAATCCAAGGAAGAAGTGAAATAAATATATATTCATTTTATTTATCATAGAGACATAATTTTTGGGCTATAAATAAATATAAATGGGATAGAACATAACAACTATGATTTTTATAATATATATATATATATAATTTTAATTTCATTGATAGCTTATGTTAGAAGAAGTACTAAGTATAAGTGAACTGCGATATATTATTAAAAATATTATTATTTAATTTGAAAATCATCTTCTTAATGTTGTATTTGTGTGTACGAGTAATAATAAATATATTTTGAAAAATATAAGTTCTATATATCTATAAATTAAATTCCTTTTTTATCAAATAATTATAAATGAATATAAAACTATTTTTAATATAAAGGATATGTTTTTCTAAAAACTATTTTTATGTGCCAATTGTTTTTTTTAATAAATTAGATTTTTTAATTTTGGTGAATGAATTTTATGAAATTTATATATTATATATTCAATAAAATTCATTAACATTTCCAAATAATTTTTGAGATGATATAGAAATAAATATAGTCTTAAAAATATAAATGTATTTTATAATGGATTTTTTTTATCATTTTCAATCTTATTTAAAAACTAAAGAATGATAATTAATTAAATTTAATTGTGGAAAATAAAATAAAATTTTTGAATCGGAGGTATAAATTATATAAGTAATTACCATACATTTTATTCCATTTTTAATAGTATCCTTGGAAAAATTTGTCAACTTAGTAAAGGGTAAATCATTTTATCCTAGTTTTAAAATAAAATCTAAGGTCACTATTTTATTCAAAAAAATTATTGGATAAAGTTAATTCAACCCTTTGTACAATATACATGACATTAAATTTTTAAAGGCACGTTTGTGCATGAAATGACATATATAATATTGATAGCAAAAAAAGGAAAAAAAATGGCACTCCATTAAATTAATAAATATCATATGGGTTCACATAGGGAAAATATAATGTTTTGAATGAATATTAATATTAATTTCTATAGTAATAAATTTATTTTCTTGGTAGAAATTTATTTCTAGTTTTTGGTCGCTATATAATTATCTTAAATGATTACACATCCCAAACAAAATATTTCCTAATTTAATAAAAACATAAATAAATGATATTAAAATTATTAACGGTAATATAATTTGAGGTATTTACCATGTTAAAAAATTGTAAATATTAATATATAATACTATAATTATGTTAAAGGGTTATATTATTAATCCAACTTTGTCTTTGTGTCAATAATTTCAAATTAAAATAGTATTTCCAAATCGATATTAATGATATTTTATTAATGAATAACATTTTGTAAAATGATATAAAACTCAGAAAACACTTTTCTCAATGAAGGTGAATGGAATGTTGTTTATCATATCAAATGTGGTCCATTTATGAGTCACTTTTCCATTTATGGTAACATTTATAACCATTTGTGATTAAAATAATTTTTATTACAATTAAGCTAAAAAATTAGTAAAGAAGGGGTTAATAAAAATGATAAAGTTTAAAATGAAAAAAAACATTTTAAATTTAATTGGATGATTTTATGTTTACCCTAATTAATTTTTCTTCACATTAATGTCTATATTAAAGTATTATCTAGGTGAATATATTTTTTATTGTTTAATATTTTATGAAATTTAAATTGTTTCCTCGCCCTCCTTTATAAAAGGTCAACCCTACATTATTTTATTCACACCAAATTGATAATATTATGTAAAAAAAACTAAATAATTAAATGTTTAATTACCCAATACAAGTTACAAAGGTTTTGGTATCCCCAAAATACGATTCATAGGGTCTTTAAGAGGAGATGTAAAGGTTTTCTTTCAAAGAAGACGTAATCAACCTAACTGTATCTTTCTTTTTACCTTCCGCATTGTACTCATATAAATATGAATAATCATCATAAAATAATAAATATTTTCTATAAATTTTCCTAATTATTTTTATAACAATGATTCCACATTTATCCACCATCTATACCAATAAATGGGATGTTAATTTATCGCTCGTACATACGAATCACTTACCATCTCTATGTAGTGATACAATTAATTTTTCATCTACATATTTTTTAGATGGGTTAAATAATGAATTCATTGTTCAATTACAAAATATCTGAACTGAAAATATCTTTGAATTATAATATCAAATCTACCATCTTAGCTTCTATTCCATTGGAGAACAATAATGTCCCTCATGCGTAGGTATGGTCTACCACCTCCAAAAATCCATGTGATTGGTTTTTGTTTTATATATTATATGGACGATAATAGGATATATATGATAATAACATATGATATTTATGATTCAATAATTATTTGTGAAATATGAATTATTATTTAACTTTGTTTCCATCTATCCATTGAAAAGTGAAAACTACGTTTATGTGTACGTACGACCTATTGTCTGCATGAACGTTGTAATTCATTTATTTCTCTAAAATATTAATGGATCACTCTAAAAATTTATATAATGAATTCATATGACATTCATACTATCCCCAAACTGGGTTACACTAAATCAGTTCCTCTATTCGGGTCGTCACATGACCTCTAGTGTGCCTCCTCATACGCCAGAGGATCCTAAATAGCTGCGAGGGTCAAGATTTTTCACATGGGGATACTATACCATCTTTACCATAGTAATTGAAAAAAATAACAATATAAATTGTTGGAAAAATAGGAAACAACCAATAGAATGCACAACCAAACAACTCCCAAACGGGGTACAAACCACAAGCAATATAAAATATGTCATGTCACGCATCAATGCCTTCTGTAAACCCCCCAAAAAAACATAACCACCAAAAGAGTCATTAATTATTGAATAGAAACTTATCCACACATGTCGCATGTCTAAAGCAACTCTCTAGAATAGGGCTCTTTCCCTTTCCCTGACATGCAAGTATGCAATCTTATCAGGTACCCAATTATGGTCCAAGCAGTGTGTGTGTACAACTCATTAGGCTTCCGCCAACAGTGTATAAAAATATCTTGTCTATCATATAGGCCATGAAAGTATAATTTAATAACATTCAAGGAAATATAATTCAAGGCCACTAGTTAACAATATCTACCTGGTTATATTATCCTATGTGATAATTCATGTTTTCCCTATCATTAGTAGTTCATCATCAATCACCCATGGTTAATGGAATTAATAATTTTTATAATAGAATAGGTATTACCCTTACTCACTAGGGATAACATATCACAAAATCACAATAACCTCATGTCAAAGCCTCAATCTAGGTGGAATGAAATTGTTAGGGGAATATATCTTTGTCCGCTTCCCTATCACGTGCATTTTTTAGTGGAGTTTGAGCATCATTCTAACTCAACCCGTGGGAGGAGCCTCAATCATTTATCCCACAACTCAATCCATGTTCAAATTCTTATCCATCCATTAAAATCACACAAACCTTATCACAAACAAACACAACCAAATCCTATAACAACCATAATCCATAACCCATTTGCACATTTCCATTTTCATCACGTTGACCATTTATCCCAATTCCCATTCTCAAACCTAGATCACATATCATATTAGATAATTCCCTCATGTCAAACCATATCCACATTCATAAAAAACCTTATGAAATCTTCTTTAACATATTTCCCATTCTATGTACCATTATCACTTTATCATATTCGTTATTTCACATGGACTAACTCACATATGTGTATTTAAAATATTTTATAATCCTCTTTCCTCAATACAAATTAACCAATTTCTCATTTGGATATCCATTAATAATATCAACATACTCAACATGAGCTTTACATTATTTCACAACAACCATGAACCTACTTAGAAAATTCAAGGTCTGGAAAGTATCGTCACACCACATGGATGGACCTAAATTGGTAAAATCATCCTTGATGTGTTCCTTGGGGACAGTGAGGGTTTCCAATCATCATTTTGACAATAAATATCGAAAATAAAATTAAAGGATCAAAATCACAACAAGGGGTAACCATGAAATAAACCCATTCATTCACAAATCTCAAACAAAACTATAGGATATAACATGTAGCCAATATCCCTTGAATCCACTAACAACCACTCCTTCAATTGAATCCTTAGATCCCGATAAACAAATCCATGGTGACTCAAACCTGATCTCTCTCGAAAATAGGGTTTTATATTTTATTATGGAGATAGAAGAAATGTCCAAACACTAATCACGAAGTGGAAGCAAGGTGTGGATTAAAATTACCTAGAGTATCGATCCATGATAGACGAAACTATAAATGGAAATTTAATGAAAGATAATCACCCATTGGATCTCTTGGAAAATTTGGTTTGTCACAATGGTTTATGGGAGAAGAAAAAAGGAAAATCCAAAGTGAGGCATAAAATCCCATATTGGGTTTTTGGTAATTTTTTCAACTTTACTAGGTTCCCAACTTTCCCCCAAGGTTTTCCAAATTTTTTGCAAATAGTATGATAGCTACTATCCCCAAATCCCTCTTCCACATAGTTTCTTGAGAATTATGCATGTTTAAATTAACCGGGTGATACTTATATGAATTCCTCTATCCAAGGATACACTATCACCAAGTATATTTCACATAATTTTCACTAACCTTGTGAAAACCTTGGTATATGCCCAAAAAAACACTGTACTCTCCCTATTTCATCTTCCAAACCACCAAAACACACTGAAGCCATCACATGATCTTAGGAAAAACTTATTTATCCAAAATAATGGATATAAACTGAAAAATAATTAAAAACATACTTGATAAATTCTGGGGTCTTACATCCATCCCACCTTAGGATAGATCTTTTTCAAGATGCTCTTCCTAAGCATCATTGAGATTCCAAAGAAAAGAGATCAAGATACATGGTCCATATATTAGATTCTCACCCCTAATATTCTTTTGGAATACTTCTGTGCTACCATATAACATAAATCAAATGCACTACCATTCCCCCAAATAACTTATCATTTTGATCCATGATACGAACCATATGCTCTTCAAATAATGAATCAAGATCACTTTCAACATCGTCAGCATTTACCACATGAGATGGATCAAGATGATACTTAAAATGTTTTGAAAAATGAAAAACAGCATGCATTACACTATACCATTGTGGACTAGGAAACCGATATTCAACGAGTACAGTCCTACCCACAATTCCAAACATCTCCACATACCGGGGTGCCAACATTCCTTATTTCCATATTTGATGGTGACCCAACATTGTCGAAACCTGATGAAACACACAATCACCTATCATGATCCCAAGAGGCCTATGAACATGTTCTGCCTATGAATTTTCCCCAATCTGTGTTGTTTCTATACAATTTTGTTCAACTGAACCTTCTTCAACTTCTCTTATACAAGACATGGTCATACTAGCTCAGACTCCCTAGCTTATAACAAACACAACATAGATTTACAAAGCCTCTTGTAGAGTACCTCAAATGCATCCTCTTGAATTGTATCCTAAAGACTGTAGTTATTAGAATAATCTACAAGTCGAAAGTGAGTTTCCTATAAACCACCGAAATCAAGGACATGGGCTGTCAAAATATCCTCCAAAACCTAAATTGCTTGTCTGATATCTCATAAATCTACTACTGATAATCCATAGTCAACAACACTCAGGGTACCAACCAACTTCTATAATCATTACCAGAAGTGTGAGGTGGAACATAAATCACCATCCAAAACAATGGTTCTCGGTAGACTATACAAGCACACTATCTCTCAAACATATAACTCACTGAACTAGTCGACTATGTTATTTTCATGGATTGGAATGAAGTGAACCAATTTAGTCAACTGATACACAATGATGCAGATTGACACATTTTTTCAAGGCGTCCTTGTATGATCCACTAAGTAGTCCTTCGTTATGTCATTACACTTCCATTAAAATATATACAATGACTATATCAACCAACCGGGATTCTGATTCTCAACCATCACTTATTGACAAGTAATGCATCATGCCACAAAACCCAAGACCTCTTTCTTAATTCCTGGAAACAAATACTGTCGATGATGATCATGATAAATTTTATTCAAGCCAGGTTGTACTTCCCACATCGATGTATGGAACTTTCACATCAACGCTTCGCATGAACATGCCAGTAGCACATCATGGACATGAATATAGAACACTTCATCAGTACAATCAACCCAACTAGATGGTGAATCCTCAACTTCAAGACATTCCTTTATAACCAAACAATTTTGATCCTCTAGCTGAAACTCCATGATCCAGATCAAAAGCATAGTCACAATAGCAATAGACACAAGTGTCATTTGTTCATGCCCATCATGCACCTCAAGGTGCATCTAAGAAAACAAAGCCTTCATTTTCTATTCAGAGTACGATTCTAGAACCACATGATTTTAAGTCATTCAGCTCAGAGAATCCACAACAATATTCCATTTATAGGGTGTCTAAACCAACTCAAAATCTAAGGATTGTAGGTACTCGACCCACCTTCACTGTCAATGATTCAAATACCAATGAGAAAGGATGAACTTAAGACTTTTATCATCGGTAAATACTATGAATCTTTATCCCAACAATGAATGGTCCTATCACATTAAGGAATAAACCACCATAGCTAGATCAAGATCCTGATTATGGTAATTTCATTCATGTGGTCTTAACTACATAGACCTATAAGCTACAACCCGATCATCTTGAATCAAAACACCCCCAATTTTAAAACAGAATGCATCAAAAAAAATATTTTACTTCTTACCAGATTTAGGTAAGATCAAAATCACTGAATTAGTTAACTGCTTCTTCAGTTCTTGAAATGTTGTTTCACAAACTTCTGACTACTCAAACATAATTCCCTTCATTATTAAGTTATATAATGGTGTATACAAATGATAGAAATCCCTACTGAATATCTGGAAATAACTAGCCAATCCCAAAAATCTATGAACATCAGAAATAGTCTTGGGATTCCCCCAAGACACCAAAACATTCACTTTCTCTGGATCTATTGACACAAATGTCATAGAAAAAACATATCTCAATAAATGAACTCTCTCAACCGAGAACTGCCATTTTTATTGTTCGGTATAAATCCTATCTCTCATAGTGTACTCAGAACGATTTCAACATGTTTGACATGATATTCAAGAGTTCGTGTGTAAACCAAGATGTCATCAATAAAGAAAAACACTAATTTATCCATATATGGGTGAAATATCCATTTCATTAGCACCAAAAATTTATCTTACACTTTGGTTAATCCAAACGACCTCACTAAAAAATTCATACAACTCGTACATGAAGTCCGCAGTATTTCAGAAGGTGTCACCCTCAACTGATGGGATCTTGATCTGAAATCATTATTGGAGAAAACTATATCACACCTCAGTTGGTCAAACATGTCATCAATAATGGGAAGCAGGTATTGGATCATAACAATCATCTTATTCAACATTATATAATAAACAAATAATTTCAATGACCCATCATCCTTCTTATAAAAAAGCAAAGGTGATCCCCATAGAAATGTAATCGGTCAAATGAATCCCATCCACTCTGAATCTCCCTACATATCCTTTAGATCATGGAGTCCTTCATTCATTATTTGATATGGTGGAATAATAACTGGGTCTGTTAGTAGAAGAAACTCAATTGGGAACATGACATCCCTTTCATGTTGAAGTGCTATGAAATCCTCAGGAAACACATCCTGAAATAGATCCACCATAGCAGGAATGAAATTTTACACCACCGCTATATCATATTGAATAAAGCATCCCACATGTGCGATGAGTTATCCAAACTTCTGAAAATTTTTCCTTCTGCGGCATTCTCGTACATCCAACTCACCACAAAATACATAATTGTCTCCATCGGGTGACATGGATGATACCCTATGATTATAACAACCGATATGGGATTGATACAGCAGTAGCCATTCCATACCCATAATCTAGTCCAATCCTAACATCTCGAGGACAAGCAGGTTCCATGGGAAATGATAACCACCAACCTCTAAGGAACAACCTCTACACTATATGATATCCTCATCTCATACCCCCAACAGAGTATCAATTGACATAACCCCACAATCGTGTTCCACAACTAGGCCCATACCAACCATGAACTGTGAAGGGACAAAATATTGTGTGGCACCTATGTCAAATAAAGTATTAGTGAGTTTGGAAGCTATAAAAATCATACATCGAATAGTAGATAGTCTGACCTCACCACCTCCTACTTTATTCTTAACTACATGAAGATGGACTATCCCTCTACACTAGGATCGAGCCTCAGTACCCTGCATTGTACTTCCGTATTGGTGCAGATTTTCTCATCCCAAAGTTCCTTATTAACCACCCCTACAAGTAGAAATCCAACTACCAACATGATACAGGTTGATCAATCCCCATCATGCACTCGACATCTACCCCCCAACTCCCATTCATATAATTATACTGAGGGTCCTTGTAGAACATCTGTATATGTCCCACCTTCAATAGGATTGTCACCCAACTTGTGGTTAATGACAGTAACCCTAAATGATTCCCAACATGCCACATTGATATCATAACAACTTATCACCACCATAATATGTGTAACCTCTCTTATGTATACTCTTCATACTTTCTCCATGTTGAAAACATCCAAAACGATGCTTCCTTCCCTCGAAGGTTGTACCACATGTCCTCCCAGTTTGTACCAAAAGTCCACCTCCCAATGATCCCTTAAGGTTCCCTTCCAAGAGAAGGTATTTCTCCACTAACTCTTCAATCCTCTTTAGATGTAAGACGTTCACCTGAGACCTAATCTCATGTCTAATACCACCCTATAACTGTTTTCCATAGTTTCCTCAACTCCTACCATCATCCGGACAAATTAGTGCAAGTTAGTTAAATTGCTATAAAAATCCATTACTAAACCAACCCCTTGAGTCATATTCATAAAAAATGTAGCCTTCTCAAACCTCAAGGTTTTTGGGTAGGAATGATACATAAACATTTCATAGAAATACTTCTGCACCATTCCGTTATCTTTCTCCATCTGAACCATAATATCCCACCAATTATTAGCCTTCACTATTAACATGTAAGCTACTAAAATGACTTTCTTCTCAAGATGACTCTCCAGATATTCATGAATAGTCTAGATTGAATCTGTCCAAAACTATACTGCCTCTGGCACACCCTCTTTGGTAAAGGTCCAAGAGTGTTGCAGATGAGACTCCATAGTCCACTTAAACATACTTAACACAACCCAACCTGGGTCTTATTCCATCATTTTCCTAAAATGAGAAAGATTATCCTAGAAAATCTCTTCTCTATTATGTTGATCCATTGGATCCTCTTTCCCCACTATGGGGGGGATAATTTTAATCAACTTCCTCTTTTCACCCAACTAACAAACATTTTCACGGAGTCATTTCTCTATAATGCCAAACATGAGTGTTAGAACACCCAAAAAAATATTACACAAATACAAAGGATGGATCTTCACTAGAAAAGAAACATTTCATGTGTAGAAGAAAAATAGTTATGATCATACCTGACACACTACCCTCATCCATCCCCACTAAGCTCAGGGCTAACATGAGGTAAATAACTCACACAACTACAAGCCTTACTTTCTACACCATTTCAAAACTATTTTCACATGACAAATTACTCAAATAAAACTTTATTTCACATACCACCCCTTATCCTATTTAATTCCTTAATTATTGTTTAGAATATTCATCCACCTCTTAAAACCATTGGTATTGTTTTATTAAACACAATTTGTTCCACCACTTTTACAAAATGCAAATACATTCTACCCTCTATGTCCCACACACATATCCCCTATGTGTGTGCCTACATTAAATCATGTATCTTATATATGTAGGTTTCTATTATGATGCATGAATGCACAAATTCGTTCCATTTTATCCATGTGAAAAATATCATAAAACATTTAAATCACACCACATGTGCATCACCCAATTGTGAAATATCATCAAATGTAACAACATACCACCAGAAAAACAATTCCCATCCTCGGTGAATTGGGTTTTCCCTTATAATTGGGTTAGATACTCCCAGGAACGAGTTCATTACCCAGGGATAAAACTATCTTAATCTCCAATATACAATCCCCAAATAATATGAAAGAGAATATAACTCTTCTGATTCAACTTTATAACGTCTCTGACCCGATTTCCACTAAATTAGTGCGCCAGGTCGAGTTGCCACATCACCTCAAGTGTGCCTCCCTGTATGCTAGCGGTTTTCAGATAGTAGTGATGATATACATTAGTCATGTGGGGAGACTATATCCATTCATTACTAGAGTAAGACAAAAAAGATCACAATATAAATAGTATGAAAAGTATGAAACAACCAATAGAATTAATATCCAAATATATCCTAAATTGGGTACAATCCACAAGAAATAGTTGATATGTCATATCATGCTACAATTCCTGGTGAACAAAAACCCAAATCATGACAAACAATGAAATATCCATATGATCATAACTTCAAGTCTTGAATCTCATTCATGGATAACTCATTTCCAACTCAGCTCCATAGCATATGGCCATCTCCCTTATTCTGACATGCAAGCCTGAAATCTTCTCTGCTACCCAATAGAGGTCTAAGAAGGGTGTGAGTACAACATAGTAGTCCACCACCAATGGTGTCTAAAAATATAGATTTCAATATATATTTCTTCCCAGTATAAATAAATAACAAGCATAGAAAGATAATTTAGGGCCACTAGGTAAAAATATATACATAGCTATACTAACCAAGGTGCCAATTCATTATTTCTATTTCACTACTTGTTCATCATCAATCAAACTAGGTTCAAGGAATTAATCATTTTCAAAAGGGAATAAGTATGACCCTAAATCACTAGGGATAACATATCTCAAAATCAAAATATCCTCACTTGAGGCCTTTGTCCAGGTGCAATGCAACCATTAGGTTAATAGAGCTCTTCCCCCTTCTCTAACCCATGCATTGTTGGTGGAGTTAGATCATCATTCCAACTCATCCTATGGGAGGATCCTTGGTCCGTTACCCCACACCTCAAGCCATGGGCACATGATTATCCATACATTCACCACACACGATCCATATCACAACGAAACACAATGTTCTGCACATACATCCTAGTGCTCAGCTCCAACGTGGCATACCTACAATGTATAGCTATGCAAAAGAACTATGCTACAATAAAATTTATGTAAACATATGTGGAAGAGAATGTGGAAGGAAAACGTGGTTGAACTATTCCAAAAAACACTTCCTGACCTTCCCCCATCATTTCTTATAAATAGGATCCTTGGTAACCCCATTTAAGAATTGAAAAAGATGGACGAACTCTTGAATCTTCCATTGTGTAGCTCTTTCACCCAAAAACCACAAAGTTTCATAGGTTTCTCTCTAAAACATGAGAGAAAAGATAATTAGATCTGATAAGAAATTTTTATGTCCTTTAAAAGTTTGAATCATAAAATATCTGATTAAGGACCATTCTTCTATAAATAAGAAGTAGGATACATAAGACATATTCCTTAAGGACCTACGCGAGGCTCTTCCAAAGACACAAAAATAGACACTGGCTGTTTAGATTTAAATCTCACACAAGTGTTTTATTATTTTTAGTCCTATTTCAAGCATGCATATAGCCTCAGTTATCCTTCATAAAGAGCATTTCAGTCATCCATAGGACATGTGTGGCACATATACACCACAAACCTACGTGGTAGAGCTACGCTGGAAAACTGCATCTAAGAGCTATGAAATTCATCTTGTAAACCCTTTTTAATGCCACTAATATAATTTTATCTCCTTCCATGGTTCCCTTATCTAAAAGGGACTATATCTAAGCCTCCACCAAAACCCCATGACTTATCAAACCATTGGAAAAGGCACATTAGTGTGTCTTCCATTTGGGATGGTACATGTATAGTCAAAGGTTTCCCACATTCATCTTATACGGTAGTTTGAATCCTTGAAATGTTTTGTAGGATTGAATATCTACAATCACATGGATCCTTACACTAGAGACAGTTTTGGGAAGTTTCCAGTCAGGGATTCTGAGGATGGGGCTCTGTCCTCCACCTTGGGTCCCTAGGATTCAGATCCTCTTGTTCCCAATAGGGAGAGTGAGAATACAAAAGAAATGTCTCCCTTCCCCCCTAGGATCCAATAAGTCCATCCCATCCGGAGTACTCCCCTATCCTTTTGGGCCACATCCAATGACCTTAAATGTCATTTCACTTTGATGGGTTCATTGTTCCACGCCCTCACCCCCAATATCCTCTGTTTCTCTCATAGTTGTCACATCCTCTTCTATCATGGGAAGAGAAAGTGTGTGGTTTGTTTAATCATTCACATACTCTTGTTTTCTCACACCGTGCATGATTCACGTGTGCCTAGAGAGTTGTTATTATCATAACATCCACACAATCCACCTCATCTCATGAACTATGTGGTCTTTGATTCCCATATGAGGGGGATATGGAGGATGCCTCATTGAGGTTCAAACCCAACGTTCCAAATCAACCCTATCTTTCTAGGCCATGTTCTCAACATGGTTTATCAAACATGGAAACTCATATTATTTCCTGGTTCACTGGGATTCTTAGGAATAATTACAACATGAATAATTGACTAAGCACCTTCCCCTCAAATGTCCTTACCATATGAAAATAAACTATATAGTTAGGTTCTTATCACAATAAATTAAAATGTATGGTATGGACCATTAAGAGGAACCAACTATTATGTCTTTGATTCCTTTCAAAAGGATACATAGGTAGCCTATTTATGGGTATGATCCCACTATCAAAACAAACTTTTGTCTCCCTGGATGACAATAAATTCTACAGTTCCCCACTAAGTAGATTAGAAACACAGTATTATCATAATAACGGTTAAAATAATCTCTAAATAATATATGAGAGGACACCATTTATGGAGAACCTCAAATACAAATGGATATCTCCATTAATGAATAACCTAAAATATATTTGTATGATTCTAAATTTCTCACATACTAATAATTGATTACAAAATTTCAAGGGAAACCTATGTTATACATAGTAAATTAATAAGGATTCATGAACATATATTAAACCTATTAGAGAGTCCCAGAGTAGGAAATAATTCTCCTTAATAAGGGTGTGATGAGCCTAAATTCCCATATTATCAAAAAAATTGAATTATTAGGTATCATTTTTCCAAACCTAAAAAACGTCGGCCTTTGGAAAGAAGGTGCATTTGGATAAAAAACTGTTGAATGTGTCTGGTTCCAAAAATAAATCTGATGGAAACTATCCAGTTGTAGTGATTAATAATAAGGACACACATTTCAGGAGAAAAAATATATTAAATAATAAATCCTACATCCTCAAAAAATGGAATCACAATACACTCTGAGAAGTTCTATTTTGTATTTTTGTGTAGATAAAAAGTATAACACTTAGGGATCATGAATTGTGGGGGCCCCCATGAATATAACACTATCCATTGATTGAATGTGATATGGGAGTAACCACCCTATATTATGGAAGAAAGAAGTAACAATGTAATCAATATGTGTTACACCATGACACATCCTATCAAGTCACACATCATAGTATGAATGATTTTTGGAAGGGTATATAAGACCAATATGTTACCCACTCAATCAAAAATGCATTATCGTGAGGTAGAACCCACGAGAGAAAACCAAGATGTAAAACATCCAAAAGTGGAAAATGCTGTTAATGGTGGGTATATTTTTGTGTTCTTAAATATGTATAATGGCTATAGATAGCCCTAGTCCATATGCTGTGGAATTGAGTGGGGGAGATTATTTTTCCTATATGAATACAAGATGAGTCCCATAGTTATTATTTCATGAGACTAACCACCCAACTGCTTGGTATCAGTGCATCACAACATGACTAGCATGTGTCACACTATGTCATATCTGATGAATTCCCTACATTGGGTAATGGAGGGGTTTGGGAAATATTTAGAAGTCCCATAGTTTACCCTCCCCATGAACATGTAGTTTATTTAGGAGGAATCAATGAGAGAAAAACTATATAGGAAAACATCATAATGTAATCAATATTATTTATGGTAGAGAATATAACTGGTGCCTTACAGTATGTATCCCATAATTATAACAGACCATTATAACTGATGTCATAGAATATATTACTCGGGGTACTGTGAGAGAATATTTTCATTCTTATTTGGTATGTTATAGATATTGTAACCCCATGTATCATGATAGGAGTCCATATTCTGGCCCATATACTATTCCATACCACATCACTTGCATGTTTTTGTTTGATTACATATTTTAGTAGAAATATTTAATGATTCATATTAACTAAAACATTAACAATAAAACAAAATGATTCTTATAATGAGTTATTTGGATCAATCTGATCACCGTGTGGTAGAATAAGTTGTCATCTAATTTTAGGATTTCACCGTTTAAAACAATCTTCATTTTTATTCATAGGTAGATGAATCATATAAATTACAACACACATGTACACCTGTTATATCTCATGAATTTACGAGGTTAACTAGTCAAAAATAGTAGAATGTTCATGGAATGATCTAGAGATGATTGGAGATCACACATTCCACTAGAAAGAAATTATTTTGGTTATAGAATGTTGTGTATATCCATTACATGGGTCTTAATATATTCTATTGATAGTGTATGTGATCCTGGTATAGTTGATTGAAATGTTAATATTTTTAAATAATAGGATAATCATTCCACCACATGATTCAACATGAAATCACTGTTCTTCTTGGATTCTTTTACCTTATTATTCTTCAAGTAAATCTCTATTTTTCATGAATTTATTCCGAAATTGTGACTAAGAACCTATTATTCATGATTTAAATCAATAATTTGTTCTTACATTGAAAATATATCTCTTAAACTGATGTATAATTAATAGATCTATAAAAAAATAAATTTAAAATTTTAAGTGTCAATATATATTTCTATTTTTTCTTTATTCAAATATTTAAAAAACTACTTAATTACCTTTGGATTTATATCTAAATAATGATTTGAATACGTCTTCAAAAAAACTTCCATATCAACCAACTTATATAACTATATTTAACTTTATATTAACATGCGAAATAATTATGGGAATATCATGCTCATTTGAATCCAAATTTATTTGATATTAAATTTGATATAATTATATTTAAATTAAAATCGCAATGTATACATAAATATATGAATTTTATAGTAGTATGATCGTTTTATCTCAAATAATATAATACTTCCTCACAAATATCATTGAACTACCTTCTCATTTCTTAACAGTTTATGCATCAAATTTTTACTGAAATTTCATGAATTTCGGATTAATTTTCATACCCTTTTTCCCATGGTGATTTCACCCCTCTTTATTCGACCTTCCTTTTAAACATCCATCCACACATGAGTTTACAAATTCAAATCTATAATCCATTTAATATCATCAAATATACCATAATATATTCTATAATAACTGCATGAATTCAACATGCATAAACTTATGATGTATCTTCCTTCTTAACGCATCGGAAGGTATATCACAACTAAATCAATATTGTATCACAATTAATAAAACCCGGATAATTTTAATGTAAATAAATTTTAAATCCGGAATCATGTAATCTACTATATTCATGAATAAACCCATTCCCAGAAACCACACATCATAAAAACATAAAAAAATGTCAAAATAATGTATCATATTTAACTTTTGAGGAAAACATGACATAGAGTCATTCAAATTGAAAATATCTTTATCTATATATATATTCATATTATAAAATGACAACATCATTTCATTATTACCACACTAAGAATTGAGACATATTTGATCTTCTATTTTTTGATTTTCTATATAGTTTATCAGGTAGTTGTTCAACCTACCATTAGGGAACATTTCCACTCCACCTACTGTCCAGTATATTAAAAAGCATTCATATAGTAGGTAGGAAATTACCCAGTAGGTAGGTATATTTTTTTTAGTTATAGGTCGGTACATCACCATGTGGTTAGTCACTAGTACATAATATGGTCACAAGGGCATGGTAGTTTCACCTGTCATGTGAAACTTATTGTAATTAATCTCCATTATGTAGTTAGTAAGTCAACTATAACATCCCACATTATCTGGCAAGTATTGGTTTATTCTTCCCACCACATTAATCAACCACTATAAGATAGGTATCAATTCTATATACTACTACTTTTCACAACATATAAAGTTATTCAATTCATCCTTATTGTATATAATTATCACTCTCCACTACTGGAACAGGTTTTTAAACTTAGAACTAAACAAAATTATTATATATAAGTACTCTTCCTACCGTAATATAGTGATTTATTTGATGAGAACAAAATAAAACATAAAAAATAACGGTTTATGTTCACCATCATATTTACCAATCTATAATTTACTCAAAACCACTTAGTCTCAGAATACCTCTGTTTTTATTTTTTTTCATCAAGGGAATATAAATCATTGAAGATAGGAAAATGAATTTATTGATCATTATCTAACAATTCTAAGACTACATGTGCAGGATCAGTGAAGGAATTAGAATGATAGAATAATAATACCTTTATTTATATAAAACTATTATTATAAATCATTAAAAACAACTTACATAACTCAAATTTATACCATCACATCTTAAGAACAAAACTAACTAAAATATATAATTTAAAATTTATACACCAACATTAAAAAAATATTAATATAGTCAACATAAATTAAATTTTTTATCGTCACATATTTCAAATTTTAATAAAACCCCTTAAATATGTGTCAACAAAAAATATATAAAGAAAATATAAATGGATAGATTTATGATATCAAATTTCTTCCAATTGAAAAAAAATCCCGTGAAATTAAAAGAGAGGGGATTCGTAACACATTACATAAACACAATGTTGGTGATATTATACAGCCAATGTCCAAGTTTTTTTCTAGAACTTTTCCATTAGAAATGGTTTAGTGAATATAATTTCCCCCTTCATCTTCAAAGAAAAAAATTCCAGATGTAGTTTATTTTCGTACTCAAGTTCCTTGATTATGTGATATATAATATCAATGTGCTTTGATCTTGAAAAATGCACTGAATTTTTTTTATATTTATCACACATTTATTATCAACACATAAGAGAAGCTGTATATTCTCACTAACTAAAAGGTCTACAAATTATGTATTCATCCATACTAATTATGTTTTAGCTTCACTGGAAACCACATGATCAGCTTCTATAGTGTTAATTATAGAAACCATATCCTTTGATAAAAATTTTCACAAGAATTGAATATAAATATCCAATAATTATAACTCAAATACCATGAGGCTAAGTGTATTTAGATGTCTAGATTCAGAAGACATCATAATAGAGCAAAAAAATAACTTTTTTATTTTTTTATTATCCTTATTGAGATTCTAAATTCTTTTAAAATCCTAAAAAAACATAGGATATCCAACAAAATACATAAATTAATGGGATGTGCAATAAATCATAGTAAGGGAGTAAAAATGAAAACTAGGAACAAGATGATATCATAAATAAATAATGCTCATGCATAATCACATGGGATTATTTACAAAATAACATGATATCTTAAGACCATGGAAACATATGAAAGTGGTATAAATTCATAACAATAAATAATTAGATGTAAATTCTAACCACCATAAGGAACATAGTGGACAATGTCCCAAAATGGATTAGTTTTACTACCCAATCTCACATATAATGTGTCATGAGAAAAAATCACTACCATAATAATTGGAAGGATATCTAGGCACACCCATCATAATGAGTTCTAGAAAACTAAATCAATCATAAATAATGAACAAAACAATTATATATGGAAGTAAGTGGGTTTTAAAATACTGCCTCATGTCGTAATCACATGATATTTCATAAATAATCCGTTTGATAAATGAAATTAAGGAATGAATTACCTCATCAAACGAAGGTATAATTATCTATATACATATATAAGAGACGTATGTATATATATATATAATTAGGAAGAAATAAATAACATAAAATATTGTCATTATTGATTAAAATATCTATAAAATAATCATATTGAACATTTCATAAGGAAAATACCCTTTTCACATTGGAATCACTTAATTAGAATATAAAAATATCGAAAATATCATAGAAATGATTTTATATAAAAATAAATGTGGAAAATTATAATGGTGTATTCAGATCTATGAGAGTTCATGATAGTGGGAAATTACATCCATTCCAGAAATGTTTAAAGAATTCATTCCTATTTTATTTTTTTTAAAAAGTTAAAATGTACATAATTATGAAAATTATTTAATATTAATTTTTAACGATTTTTTTAAAAAATAAATGGACAAAAATTAATTTAGAAAATAATCGACTAATTTTTTAAAATTTATTAAATCACATTAAGGAATATATAGATATAGAAGTGGAAGATTCTATATCTAAAATAAGATACAATACATGTAATACTTATAAATAAATTTATTGAAGTTTCTTTTCTCATTAAGGATGAAAATAGAAAAAAAAATTATAAAATTCAAGAATATAGGATAATAAAATGGATATTTTTTAATAAAATAATTTTATATGTTTTCCCTGAAATGAACCATTTAACAAAAAAATATCGACAAGAAAGAGGAAAGTAATATAATGTATTTTCCACTTTGATAACTTCAAAATGAAATTTTCATTGAAGAAATATTATGATATGGTTTTTTAAATAACATTAATTATAATATTGAGTATGTAGAACCTGATTCATGAGGATGTAAGTACACCATATAATAAAATCATTAATTATGATGTGAAACATGTATCACGAAAAATTGATTGAGACCAAGAAAACACTTTCACAGATCACATATTTTGAAGAGATAATTATTCCATGAATTAATTATTTGAGAATATTTAAATCCTTAAATGTGTTAATGTAGGGAAAAAATTGTATTTCCATTCTATCATTATAATGGAATAAAAAATATGTGGAAGTAAAAGTATAAAACAATGAATTGAAATTGAGTTAATAAACTCCTTAAAATATGGTAACATTAATATCCAATACCATTGGCAAATGGAAAAATGAATTTTAACATAAGTAACCATGAATTATAAATGATTAATGATGTAATATATAAAATTTTATATACACACACCATATAAAATAAATTAGGTTAAAATCAATAAAATATGCCTCAATGAATGGAAATATAGATGAAATCCTCTACCACGAGTCTAACTCCTCACGTGAAATATTTTACACCTAAAAAATAAAATTATGTTAATTATTTATGTGATTAATATCCTTTTCCATGTTAAATTTATATTTTTTCATTTTAACACCATGTTATGTATAATTACATAACCAAGTATGTTCATGTCGTACTTTTGATGACATTTCTCTTATAACTCTAAAATGTATTTGGTATGATGATTATAGTGAAAGTGGATAGTTCACTATCATATCAAGATTAATAATAATGAAATAATTTTCATTTTAATAAATAAATTATTCATTTAAAACAATCATTTAAATATAGTTTTGATAAATGACCTATGTTACAATCATAGACATGACTAGCCGTACGTACCCATGCGTAACATTTAAAATTTACGACGATCAATATGGAAATAAGGTAAGTATTATTTTATATGTTTTTAATGATAATTATTTTATAAAGAAGAAATTCTATAATTAAATAAAATGTTATATACCAAACATGTGATTCTATGATGAAAAATAAATCACATCACTTTGGGGAGGTTGTACTCCAAATGTACACACGAAAAAAGTTATCATTTTTCATTGAATGTGAAGGTAATAAAATATATGATACATTAATTATAAAAAAATTGATAAATATTTCATTAATATTGAATATATACATTAAACAATCATCATAAATAAGCACATGAGGTGATTATAGAATAAAATTACATCAGTTTGCATAGTGGTATTCTTCTGTACATTCGAATGTTTGTTTCTTTTCCTATATAATAAAAAGAGGAGGTGGATTTGGTTTGGGAAGATAAAATAATAACATCTTAGTATATAATCTATAATTATGTTACTATATATTCATGGGAAAATTTAATTTTATAGAGGTGGAAAAATAAAGAAAACAAAAATTCTTGGTTAAGAATGAAATATATTCTTCACACAACCTCATTAGGTTTACACAAAAAACCATCCTAGGAAGTTTTTATAATCACAAAAATATCACTAGGACATGTGAGGGGGATTATGTAATGTATTTTTTAGGTTATTGTATAACCATAATTACATTGATGTTTCTGGAGTAGAGGCTAGGAATTGACATTTTATAATTGAGTGGAAGGGAAAATTTGGAATTTCTATAAATATTAAGTTAATAAATGATAAATTTCATGGAACAGATAACCAAAATGATATCAAAAGATTATAAAAGGTGATTGGTCAAAATAAAATAATTCAATAAAAATATTACATGATTTTATTAGTGTTTTATTCTTATGTACATGATTTTGAAAATCTTAATCCATTTTTGAAATTACCATGATTATAATGTTTTTCATTATTTAGGGTCATGATACATACTATAAATGGTAAATTGGACAACAAAGGGACCTAATTTTAAATTTTAAACAATTTCCCTAGAACATGTATGAGATCATGTGTTTTTATAATTTCAAATAATGAAATAAGATATTATTTATTATAAAACAAAACTAAATTTATTTTTTGAAGTATACATTTAATTTGGATTTGAAAAACACGAGGAATAAATATAACATGAATATATTCCACTAAAACTTCAAAAAAATGGTATATTTATCATTTAAATAAATGAAAAATACTAATTCGAGAAATATATATTACTTATCCTATTTTTAAAATAATTTATTTTATTTTTCTATTAATTGAATAAATACCATGTTAGTGTTTCATTATAATTTAAGTAATTATTTTACTATTATATATTTTAAATAAATTATAGAAAAAAATAAATAATTTATATTTTAGATTAATATATATAACCAAACATGCATTGTATTTTTACCAATCACAAAATATTATTGTCATTAATAGAATGAAAGTTTAGTTTTTCACTTTATCTTTTACTTAAATAATATAAAGGTAAAAATTACAGAAATATAGAAACAAACACCTCTATATTCAATGCATGGATTTAAATTTCATAAATAAACATATCATATATAAAAATCCATGGGTGATGGTCAATTATTAATCCTTTTCATATCATTTATTACCATATTAACTCCATTTACCTACGCATTAGTGAAAATTAATTAATATAGTTACTATTCAATATGATTTAAAATAAAGGGGTCATATTTACCAAATTTGGGACATATAATTTAAATATATTTAATTCATTTTCCATTATTAAATTCATATAGGTCAGTGAATTTAAATTTAAATTTATTTCTCAATATATGAAAAGTGTAGTTCTTTATATCAATATGTTATTATGTTTAAAAAAGTTTTTATACTAAATTCTGGCATTAAATTTATTATTCGTACAATAAATAGATTATATATAATAGAAATGAAAAAAATACTTTTGAAAACTAGCCCAAAATATAATATGACTTTATAAAGACATTATATTAAAATATAGTTTTCAATAAAAATAATTACCTTTCAATATTTATTGAAAAGTCAATTTTTCCAAAAAAAAAATCAAAATTTCAACATAAGATAATTTCGATATGATGATTTAAAAAATTAAATACTTTTAAATAATTAAAATTTCTAAAGGTTTAGAAAATTAATTATATTATTAGGTTATGGAAATCAATAAAATCAATTTTTTTTTATAAATTTTTCATGAAGATTAAAATAACCTTATAAAACATTTAGTGGTTATTTAAAATGAATTTAGAAATAATATATTTATTATGTAAGACTTAAAATTATATATTTCATAAATCAGTAAATCATATTTATACATAACAATTTATGAGATAGGTTATAATTTTTATATTTAAATAAAAACATTTCTTTGTTTATGTAGGCTTAGTGTTTCATGATGTATACTTTATTGAATATAGTTTTATCTATGAAAAAAAAATTTATGGTTGTTAAATTCTTCCCCAAAATAATTAATTTCATCCTTAAATTATCAATACACCCTTCGTAAACTAGGGTTTTACATCTGACAATTCCTTTTGAAATCCTACATCATAAAAAGGGTAATAGAAAATCACTTTGAAAAGAGGAAAAATAAAATTCCAAGGTCATCACATGACAAGTTTTAATAATAAGAGTAAAATTTTAGGAAGTTAAAATATATTCATAGATAAATAAATTGTTTCAAAATAATTGGGGGGAGTAATAGAGATCACTGATCATAATTACTTAAATGTTAGAAAATGTTTCAATATCATAAAACAATGTGGTATGAAAAATAAATTTGAATCATCAGTAATTATTCTAAAAAGATAAATTCTTCATTTCAAGTTACTTTCCCAAGATTTGAAGAATTTATTACTATATAGAATAATAACATAAGGATTTATAACTCATTGTTAATTATAATTTATTCCTTTAATAAATTTCCACCACAATCTCAAGTTATTCTTCAAATGATTAGTATTAAAGATGAATTTTTCTAGCATGAAGCACTAAAATAAAATTTGAAAGGATCAAATAATCCAAAAAAGGAAAAAATTATCTTCCAACTATCATTATAAATTAACTATATAGAAATTGTATCAAAAATATAATTCTAATACAAATAAACCACCATGAGAATAAATATACTAATATTCACCAATTCCTCAACAATGAAACCCAAGATTGTACATTAAAAATTATATATTCAACTTACCATTAAATTTATCAAAATAATCTTGGATATGATTTAATCCCCAAGATTAATTTTTTTAACAAAATATTCCAATAAAATTCGACATTTATCTTCAAGTAACATTAATCAATATTATGGTCTCATACACAAAAATATATATGCCCAAATCGTATAATTTCTGAGATATGATAATCATTTACATAAATATCATGAATCACAAAAAACACACATTATGTTCATATATTCTTTCAAAAGATAATTAAAACATTATTCCTCATTAAATATTCAATAATGTAATCTTTACCTTATTCAAATATTCTTCCAAAAAATGGAAATTATTTCAAAATAACATTATTCACCTAATTCATAAATTACTTTGAAATACCACGAATATTCTAATGATAAAATATAAGTTCCCCAAATAAGATTAAATTTTATAAATCACATCATTTTAAAATATTAAATTTTATTCTAACCATGGAATCATAAAGGATGGGGGTAGATGTTATAACCTTATAACCAATCAGTTAGGCGATCAATCCCCATATCCATGTCGGATGTGACAAGGTTGTGGCTAGGCCTATGGGATTCCATTTTTTTGATATTACATTAATATAGTTAATATAATGTTCCATATTTTTTTGATAATTTATAGGTCTATTCTAGTTTTTTCTTGTTTTTATAGGTTTTCATGGAGTGGGTTTTGTATCAATTATATATGGGGCCACTCAATCCAATGGATGCATGGGTCTGGGCCTTCGACATTTTAATGGGATCTCATTTAACTCCATTCAAAAGGGGTTTCAATTTTTATTATTTTTTGAATAAATTGGTTGGTCTCCTAACCGTTTCGAATAAAATTTAAGATAAATTCTAATGGTTTACAATAACATTAATATTAGTTACAAAAAAATTAAATAAATTCTTTATCAAAGAAATTTTTATTAATTTTCACTGATATTAAACCAAACTGTTATATTACCATAAATATCTCACAAATAAATCTTAATCATCATAGATTTCCATAACATAAATCCTAATAAGAGGATTCTATGAAATTAATATATCCTCAACTTTAGACTAATCAACCTAATAAACTTTAGTATTATCCAATATCACTATAAATTATCATTAGTCTCAACAAGTTTTATTCATTCTTTCATCATAATTTCTCATAAATAAAATGAGATTGAATACAAAAATTCCCCTTTGGAGTATCAAACTAGGTCCATTGTATTGTCACAATAAATATACATGTGAATGATGGTTTAGATACACTCAAACAACTTTTTTTGGGGATATTACCCTTAAAAGAATCAATGCAAAACCATTTCCACTTTTAATATCCATACACAAAATTATTATTTGGAAAATCAAAAAAATATCTTCCTTAGAAAAAATAAAGTTTTTACCCTATACATAGACTTATCCTCAAGGTATTTACTAAAATAATCTAATAGTAATCCCAACAATGAGATATTAATTGGTATGATAACAAATATAAAAATCTCATACTCTTATAAATTTTATTAAATGTATTTTAACGTAAACATCCAATAATTATAACCTAAATATTGAGGCCTATAATCTCTGGAAGAATATGTAAACAAAACATTAATTGAAATCGGAAAATAATATATTTAGTTTAATTTTCTTTAGTGAGACCCTAAATTCATTTGAGATATAAAATTTCATAGGATGACCTACCGAATAAATTAATGAAATAGGTGTACTATAATACACATTAATAAAACAGACATTATAATGAGTGAGAACATGATATCATAAATGGAATGACTAATATATAATCCTATGCGATGATAATATAAATAACATTTAATTATAATATCATGGGAACATCGGAATGCGACAACAATGTTTAAAATTTCTTAAGCATAAGTCAAGGAAAACATCTAGGAGAACATCACATGGTTGACATTATCCCATAATGGTTATGTTTAACACCCTAATCCCACACAAAAAGTATCATGATAAAAAAATATTTACCCAACACTTTAGGACAATATCTGAGAATTACAATATTATCATATACAAGCTTAACTATACGAGAAAAATATAATTAATCATATTCCATAAAATAAATAACTATCCTTAAAAATAGTTGGGTTTTATAATCATTCCATATGTCATAAAAATGTAATATTTTATAAATAAATCATTTGATAAATGAACATAATGAAATTCATTACATCATAAAATTAAGTGAAAAAATATAGTTATATATTTGAGTGAAATATATACAGAATTTTGAAGTAATACATAACATGAGGGTTTTGATCATTTAGGAAATTAGGTTTAAACTATTACATGGAATATTTATTTAGGAAAATAACCTTTTCACTTTGGAGTCAATTATTTAAATTTTAATAAAGTGAACAATATTATTGGTAATAATTATTTGAAATGGAATATGAAAAAATTTTATGTGATCATCAAAACATTGATCGATCATGTTGAAAGGATATTAATTTGATTCCATTTATGTGAAAAGGAAACATCCATTGGTCACATTAAAAATGTAATTTAAAAAGTAAATTATTTTGGAAAATGATAGAAATATTCCATTAAGGGTTTTTCTTAAAAGTAAAACATGTGTACAAATTACTTTATAAAATAATTGGTGATTAATAATATAATTATTTAAAACATGTTGATGATAATAATGATAATGCAGGGAAAAATTCTAGATCTAAAAGTAGATAGAAGATTTGAATATCATTGAAAACATTAATAATGTTTCTCTGTTCAATATGAGAGGAAATTTAAACAAAAAATGTAAACAAAATTCAAGGATTTTGTAGAATAAAATATATTTGGTTCGTGAAAATAATTTTATATCGTTTCTCCCAAAGTAAACATGTACAAGAAAAGCTTGAAAAGAATGCTGAATGTAACATAATGCCTTTACCATTGTGGAAACTATTATATAAAATATATTTAGAACTAAAAGTAGAATATAAAACTATAAACTAAATTAATTAAATGAGTTAAAATGTATTAATTTATTTTTTATAAATTACACCATACAATTAATACATGGTATAATAAATACAACATGTATCAATAAAAAGAGATAGAGACAAAGAAAATACATGCAAATATCATTACTTTTCAAGTGATAATTAATCCATGAAGTGATTGTGTAAAGATATTTAAATCCAAAAAAAATTAAATATGTAATTAAAAAATTTAGGGTTCAATTAATACTTAATCATTACATAATAAATACATGAATATATATGTATAACCCAATGAATGGAAACAGAGTTACTAAACACCTTACTAATTTGTAAAATTCAAATCAAACCTCTTGGGGCATAGTAAAAATGATTTTAAAATAAAATACCTTGAAGTGTGAATAATTAATTATATAATATTTAAAAGGGGAATTATGTTCAAAATATAAAATAAATTAGGGGTATATCATTAAAATATTCCATAATGAATTAAAATTGAGATGATATTTCTTACCTTGAGACTAATACACCAAGTACACTCTATAAATCCATCACTAAAAAATATGTAATAATTTACATGATTAATAAAACTCTCAAGTTCATTTAATCATTTTATTTTATCTAATACCATGTTATAGATAATTAAAAAATCAATTATATTCATGTCAATGATTTGACTATATTTGGCACATATGTCTAAAATGACTCTTGTAAGTTGATTATAGACAATGAGGATATTGAACCATCATATATATAATATTAATAATTAAAGAATTATATTTTATATACTTAAATAACAATTCTAAATACATCCTTTAAATATAGTCATTCAAAAAAATATGTTTATATTCGACCATACGTACACATGAGTAATCGTTCCGTTTTTTAATGATCATGATTGAAAGAAGGTAACTATTGTTTTTCATAACATAATTATAATTTTATAATATGTATTATATTATTTCATTACATAGGCCAATATATACAATACATATGATGTGGTGATTAAAAACGAATCACATCCCTTTATTGAGGTGGTAGTCCACACGTAAACACGAGTGGCGTTATTGTTTTTTATTGATTGGAATGGTAGAAAAATATATTAGATATTAATTTTATAAAATGATAAATATTTCATGAATATAATATATATAAATAAATTACATAATAAAAAAGTTGTGAGAGGTAATTATGGTAAATGAATTACATCAATTTTGGATGTGGTAGTCTGTTGTACAAAAAAACAATGGTTATGTTTCCCATTTGATGGAAGATGATACATATTTATATTGTTAAATTAACATAATAAAATCTTAGAGTACATGAGATACTAATTTCAATATATATTTCTTTTTAATATTATTTGAATTTGGAATAAGAAATAGAAAGAAAACATTCGGTTAAGAATAATGCCTGTTTTTGGGAAAAAATCATCAGGATTACCCCAAAAGCCTTCAATGGAGGTTTTCATAATAAAACACATGACTCATCAAATTGGTAAGGGATGTATGTAAGAGATTTAGGTAGGTATTGTAATAACAAACATTTATTTTTATATTTGATGAAAATAAGAGTATAGTTTAACTTTTATAAGGGAGGGGAGGGGTAGATATTGAAATTTTTTAAATATAAATTTAATATAAATTAATTTTCATGGGAAAATGTTCCAAAATAATATGAATAAATTAATATATTTTGATCGGTCAAAATAATTTCATAGAGGAAATTTTTTATAGGTTTATAATTTTTTTACCTTATCTATTTTTAACCTATATTAACCCCCTTTGACAATTACCATGATAACACTGTTTTTAACACTTTAGGGCTCATGAAGGTTACCATTATTGGAAAATAGTTGACTCAATTGGACAAGGTTTTGATTTTAAACTACATCCTAAAAAATTGGACGACGAAATGTCTTTTTAAATTATGTAAATTAATTAAAAATAAATTATAATAAATTAAAATTAATGTTATATTTAGAACAATTCAATTAATTTGACTATGAAAAAAATCTAAAAACAATTAAATTCAAATATAATTATTTAAAAATACTATAAAAAGGAATATTAAAACTAAAAATTATATTTACAAAATAATTCATTCAATATATATTAAAATATTTTTCTTAAATCAATTATTTTATTTTTCTTTTAAATGGAGAAATATTATGCTAACATTGAATATACACTGAAGGTTAATATTTCATTACTAATATTTATATATAACATACCATTATAAATAATTATTTATATATAAATATATTATTTATAAAATATATAATTTTTTTGATCCCCAAAAAAGATCATAGTTATTATATGCATGAAAGTGACATTATTTCCATGATATTTTCCTTAATTAATAAAAAGATGAAAATCAACAAAATATGGAACTAAGTGGAATTAAAATCTATATGGATGTCCATGGATGAAATCACATAATATAATATAATAATGGAAAGAGTTATTTTAATTTCTTAGTGCTTATCATATTATATTTAACCTCAATTACCATATTTACACTTACATTGGCGATAATTGACTATTATAGTTACTATTCACAATGAATAAAAATAATGTAGGATTAGATAACAAATTTGGCACTCCTAATTACATATATATAATTTTCTTCAATATTCAATTCACATATGGTTCAAAATTTATTTTAAAATTAATCACAAAAAATACAATGTGAATAGTATTTTTAGAAAAATGCATTTTAATTATTAATTTTTTATACCAAATTAAGGAATAAAATTGAAACAAAGGATTATATTTCTTTATGTTGAATAAAAAGGTACTAAATAAACAATGAAAAAAAATCAAATTATAATTTTAATTATAATTACTTTAAATGAAAATATAGTTTCCAATAAAATTGATCATTTTTTCACAATTAATTGAATGATCTATATTTTTTAAAAAAATGTACATATTTTTTCATATTCTATTTTTTATATTTTTATTTAAAAACCCTATATTTTTTATTTGATAAAATTTCTAATATTCCAAAAAGAAATTTTATTATTTTATAATGAAATGTAATAAAATCCATGTTTTGAAGATAAAATATATTTAATGAATAAAATGAATTTACAAAAAAATGTTTGATTATTTTAAATTAATTTGATATTATATTTATACTAATAATGACCATTATATATATTTCTTGACGTAGTTAATCTTATTAGTTCATTCCAACTTAACCGATATGTTATAACGGTAATATTTAACTAATAATATTTCAGGGTTCATTTAGGATGATTGTTGTGTGATGAATCCGATATCAAACGCAGTTTTACGTTTCATAGAAAAAAATATCATGGTGTTACATAAATATTCACAAAACATTGTTTCCTTTTATAAAAAATAATACAATATTATTTAAGAAACAACACACCACAATATGTGGATATCATATTAGTTACACAACCAACCAAATCTACATCTATATTACTAAATATATATAAATTTCACTTCATTAATACCTTATCCCAAAAATTTTAATGTCCTTAATGTATCTATGAATTATTTTCCTCAAAAAATTATGACTTCTTCAGTGCTCTTTTATGTCTAACACAATGGGTAATGACATACTACATGAGTTTTCTATATACAATCAAATATAAAAGTATTCTAATCAATTTCATAAATTATTTTGGATCAATATCCCCTACAACAATATCATTATATTTATTTTTACAAACTAATATAACATTAGTAAAAATATTTCCATATTCCATAAAAGTTCTTTTTAGGAGTTCCAAGGAATATTTTTTCTCATAAAAAGATTTCATCTTTCCCTTGAAAATTTTCAAATCCAATAAAGTAAATAATTTTACATAGAACATAAAATTCCTAAAACACCATTATCTATATGGAAAAAACATTTTAATGTTATTCATTATTCTAAAAAATATGATATCTCCAAAAATAACAATCAAATAGAGTGAAAACACATTATTTTAGTTATGTAGTGGTTTCAATCCACTTTTTCTTTCATAATGTTAATATTATTTTAATACGAATCCAACATGGAATACTGAGAAATTAGATCATTATGTGAGAAAAAAAAATTCCAGATAAACGTATTATTCTCATCTTTTACAAAAAAAACCACATAAATACTCAATATAAACATATTCTTCTGATGCTTCATCTAGAAATGTAGACTTGATATCTAGTTAGAAAACATTATATTCCCATTATGAAATAATAAATAGAAATATTATAATTTTTTAATATCTTGGAATTAGTAAAAGGATCTTTAAAATCTATTGATTTAGTCTATGAGTTTCCCATACAAACTAGTCTTGCTATATTTCATACAAATTCCCCATTTTATTATTCTTCTTATCGAAATTTAATACTATTTTAATCAAATTTAAATCATTATGTTTGGATATTAGATCCCAAGTCTTTTTTTACTCAATATGATCCAATTATTTATTCTTTACATCATTCATATCATGATTCTCCAGTGATTCTTTGAAACCATTTTTCTCAACCCATGAAAAATATTATATATATTTATATATCCCCAATGATCTTTTGGTTTCACCTATAATCCATGATACCAAGTGATATTTTGAACATACACTTGTTTGGACAATAATGTATAAGATAATTGTGATTCTACCTCTTCACATGAAAGAGATAAATCAATAACTCTAGCTGGTATATTTTAACATCATCACGTCTTTTCTAAACGTAATTATATTTAATATAAATAGTTATTATATTCACTTCTTCTCTTATCTATATCCAATCATGACTCCATTAATTATTATTATTCTATAACATTCTCGTCCAATAAATCAACAAGCCTATCAATTCCATCATTATAGAACATTTTTCATCTACCATTTAGAGGGTATACATCTATGAGACTATAAGAACATATTTTATAAACAATCCTAACATTCTCAACTTTGATGTTGTTAATACAATGGTTTTTAAATATCGTTAATTACATAATATGTAGAACCCCCGGTTTTTTGTATGTAACCATTACTTAATGATTTTAATGGCTATAAAGTTAAGGGTGACGAATGTTAGAGTCAGGAGAATAGGGAATGATGTTTTAAGTAAATGGGGAAGTCGCACGGGCGGCGTATGGTTTTTCTAACCGTGCGGCCAAACCATGAGTAGTTGACACTTTTGAGGTAGTGGCTCCCGCATGGTTAGAGCAACGTTTAGGAGATAGTGCAAGGAGGCCATATGAGGGTCTACTGAGGTATTGGCTAACACACAATTAGTGAACGGTTTTTCAAATTGTGTGAACTAACCATGCGAGCACATAAATGAGATCCTAAAAAATTAGATCTCACACATTTTGCCCCTAAAGGGCTAGGTTTTTTCTCCTATGTAGCCATAACCTTGAATCACTCTCTTTTGAAGGTAGGAGAACCTCTCCCAAGAATTTGGGTGGTGATCTGAAGGATTTCCTTGGTGAATAAAATCTAGATTCTTGTGGTATGTGATCGTTCATTTTCATTTTGATCGGTATCTTAGATCTACTTCTCTTATTCTTTTGGTTTCATATATCTACGCTTGTTATCAGTATATCTAAGTGTTTTACCCCAAATATGATGATATTTGGTCTTGTCCTTGCTAGGAGAAGAGTTCTAAGGCGGGTTCTTGAAGAATCAACTAGGTTATCTCATTCGTTCTTCGTTCGTTGTGGTTTTCCTCCAAACCATCGAGGTAGGAGGCTTCTTTCTCAACTTCAATTAATAGGACTGATTTCCATGATTTCAAATTGAATGTGTTCTATTGAATCGGTTGTGACCAAGTTTTTGAACAATTTTTGGAAACCTTCTTGAGTGATTGTTGTGAAATATTGAAAATTGGGGTTTTTGAATGAGACCTTTGGTTCAAGGTTTTGAAATGAAGATTCTAAAAACGATATTTTCCTAGATTGTTGGCCCATTATTTAGATTAGATTTTTTTAATAAAATGTAATGTTTTATTGACATCAAATTTTTCTTTGAAATTTGTTGTTCTTTTGTTTTCAAAAAAGGTTCTGTTTTATTGAAATGGTTTATTGTGGAAATGGATGAATTTGGCATAAATAGTGTTGGTGTGAGTTCATGATTATTGTTCCCTTAGTAAGGGATGAGTACCATTGGGTTACAATGAACATGACCCTGGATCGGGGGCGTGTGACATTGGGATACAAGGTAAATGGATGATAGACCGCTCATCAGTATGGAACTGTCAAACGAAGCTTGCATGTGTGGGTGTGTGGTGAACTATGTAATGAGTATGAAAAATGATTATAAGAATTGGTTTTTAAGATTTTATTAGTTATTTTTCTAGAAAAATAACTATCTAGAAATTGGATTAATTTAGTTTTTTTTCACTTGGTTGTAAATGGATTTGGGAACATTTTTATATTTGGTTATAAACTATATTAGTAAAATGTTTTTTATAAATTGTTTTATATAAATGTGACTAACTTTTCTATCTTAGTGGTGTGGGTAGGGATGTCATTGGGGAAATCCTACTGAGTTTTATAGTCCCCCCTTCTATGGAACATTGGTGCTTTTATAGATGCTATCTTTTAGGACAAGGGAAAAGGTTCTGTTTCACATTTATTTAGAACAACATCATGATGTTTGGGATGTTCAATGGTTGTGGAGCATTGAGTCTTGTGGTCTTTTGAGAGTCTTGTATAATTTATCTGTTTTTACATTGATAATTGGTTATTCTTCCGTTGTTTCATACTCTGATACGGTTTTTATATACATGAAGATGTTGGGTTGTCTTTCTTTCATTGATGCATCATATAGTGAATGTTTGGTTATGGTTTGTAGGTTTATTGGTTTATTTCTTAAAGGATAAATCATCTGCCACTAGTTTTTGAAACCCTTCATCATTTATTGCTAGCCTTTGGCATCTTGGGGATGTCTCTTAAGGCCATGTAACCCTCACCACCTTCTCAAGCCAATGAGGTAGGGGCAGGCTGTTACAAGTGGTGTCAGTTTGTTCGATACTTAGCTTTGTAGTGAGAGCAGTTGTTCGATCCTTGGTGTTGATCATTGGTCTTGGTGTTGACATTCTTTCTTGGCCTATTCTTTGAGTCGGGATGGTAGAAAGGTGTTGGATTGTCATAACATGGAATGTATTTCATAATAGGATGTAGCTAACCCTTTTATGATGAACTTCATGTTACCAGGGAGTTGGGTAAATATGTGTCTGGAGACTCTTCTAGTATTTTTATATCCCATTGTCATGGGTTTATCCAATGATACGAGCATGAAAAGCATTGTAGAGGAATGACTTCCCACTAGTATTGCATAAATTATTTCGAGAAATGATCATTTTTGAAATGTATGTAATTGTTTTTCAAATGAATGATTTTGAAAAAGAGAATGATTATCATATTTCGAAAATGATTTAATTTTAAAAATCATTTGAAGTGATTTCAAAAGTAGTTGAACATTGGAAAAGGATGTTTTGGAAACAATGTTGTGGAAGTTGATGTGATAAAATTTTAAATGCTAAGCCATTAGATTCTAGAGGGTGAGATTGACAGAGTTTGTTGTTTGTTTATAAAATGGCACCCTATAGGCATCGTCAAAAGCAACCCGAAGAAGCTATAGAAAATGTGGTTGGACCTGATCCATGGGTGAACCAAGCGCTGGTTTAGAGTATTGTCTAGTCTTTTCATGTTGTGGATATGGGGATCCAGAGCAATGAACCAATGCATGTGGATCATACCATCTAGTTCATGAATCAGAATACATTGAGATTTCTGGGTGATGTTGAACCCGTGAAGGCATAGGTGTGGCTATGTAGGATGAATCATATCTTAGATTTCATTGGTACACCATCAGAGCTGAAGTTCAAGATGGAAACGTATATGCTAATAGATATTTCACGTCAGTGATGGGATATAGCAGTGAAGGCTAAATTGGATGAAGGCTTTACATTAGAGGATTTTGAATAATTGTTCAACAAACAATTCTATCTTCACACGTTCAAAATCAAGAAAATTATGGGATTCTTCTGCCTGAAATATGTGATCTTTTCTGTCACAGATTATGCGGCTATGTTCATTAATTTAGTCGGTTTTTTCACCCGAGGTTGCGGAAAATGCGTTTTTGAAGGCACGTATCTTCAAATCGGGGCTAAGGCAGGATATTTGATCGAAGATTGCAGTGCTCTATATTATAGATTATACAGAGATGGTGGACAAAGCAACTGTTATTGAACGTGATAGCTTGGGATAGATAGGAGGATGAATGGTGATACATATAGAAAACTGTGGGAACTCAACCGTTGGGAACAAGGGAAAAGGGACATATATTTCCTCAATACTAGTGGAAATCCGAACAAGATAGCTAGATTAGTAAACCTTCCTCCACGACCTATAGAAAAGTAGGTTGTTTTCAATATGGATCTCTTGACCACATAAAGCGAGTTTTTACAACACAACATAGAGTATATCATAGTTGTAACCATATGAGACATCTTCAAGAATATTTCCGCAGTGCTCCATGTTCAGGTGCTCGAGACACTTCTCAGCTATCGCAAGCATCATTTTCTACGATTGGACAAGGATAGTAGAATCAATCTCATTAGTAGAGCAGATCAAGCCATGGTGATTCCAGAAATACCATGACTCTTCAACCCGGGAACCCTTAGCAAGGAAACAAGGAGAACATTATAGTGAAGAAGGAATTGTATCGAGATGAGCAGATGATTGTCGATTATCATGTTGGAATATCTACAGTAGGACGTATGATGATTTTTAATTTTACCTTTGAAAAAGAGTTTTTTGATACTAGAGCATCTCATTCCTTCGTTGCTTCTCGTGTTGTTGACTTGCTATGTTTAAAACTAGAAATGGTGACTTCTGTTTTGAAACTGAAAATTCCTCTTGGTGAAAGAGAATGGCAAGCCTTTATGTGTAGAGAAAGTGATATAACTACTGATAGAGATGAGTTAAAATGGGACTTCTCGATGTTGGATATGCATGTCTATGATGTAATCATGGGTATGGATTGGCTGAAAACGTTCAAGGCTCAAATCGACTGTTTTTGGAGAATAGTTAGTTCCATGATTGAGGACTGTATCTAGCATCTCTTCAGAGGAGAGAAGACGGTAAATAAAGGTTCCAAAAGATTGTAGGTACCAATGGTGGAAACAATATCATACCAATTGGCAGCATTGACATTGGCATCAATGGAAGAGTTAGAGAAAATAGTTATCCAGTTGTTGTGGATCAAATTAAATTTGTCTTTCCCATGAACTTCTCAGGGTTACCACCTCTAAGGGAAGTTGAGTTTTTGATTGATCTCCTTCCGGGGAAAAGTCCTATTTCCCTTCCATATTATAGGATGGCACCAACAGAGTTACGAGAATTTAATGTGAAATTAGGGGAGCTGTAATGAAAGGCTTTCATTCGACAAATTATGTCTCCATGGGAAGCAAACATTTTGTTTGTGAAGAAGGCATATAGAACTCGTCAGATATGTTTTGATAATCATAAGATGATCCATGTTACGATAAAAAATATATATCCACTTCCACGCATTGATGATGTATTCAATCAATTAATAGGAGCTCAGTGGTTATCCAAGATTGAATTGCGATCAGGATATCACCAATTGAGTGTTAAGAAATAAGACATTTTAAAGTCAACTTTCAAAAGTAGATATGTGCACTACGAATATGTAGTCCTGCCTTTCGGTCTAACAAATTCACCAACAGTCTTCATGGCATTGATGAATCAGATATTTCAAAAATATTTGGATTTTTTTGGTGTGGTGTTTGTGGATGACATTTTGGTCTATTCAATGACAAGGGCTTATCATGAGGTGCACCTAGAAACAGTGTTACAAATCTTGTGAGATCATCGTTTTTATACCAAATTATCAAAGTGTGATTTTTGGATACAAGAACTATGTTTCCATGGCCATGTCATTTATAAGAAAGGCATTTATATTTATCCTAAAAAGATATAAGTCCTTATCTATTGGAAACCACTGATGAATGTGGTCGAGATACAATGTTTTCTTGGTCTAGATGGTTACTAACTATAACATCATGGTTCCGTAAGCCACCCAGAGGCGCCCCGTACCCGGTTGGTCACATGGCCTTAATCACATTTACCCAAATGCCATAGGCAGCCGACTAGAAGTGAGGGCCTTGGGTGTGGTAGTGAGGAAACTATTCCCCCATTGGTAGAGTAAAAAGCGGAAGTAAACAAAGAAAACAATAGCAGAAGTAGTAAATATTAAACAACAATAAACAGTGGAAGACTAAAACAATAAACAACTGGAGCACACATGTATATATGAAATGATCTACGATACATATTACTAGGAAATCATCCAAAGAAGTCACAATGTTGAATACAATACTAAACCAAATTACACAAGAAAGACAAAGAAGCAACTCCTCAGCATCGCAAGCCTCAGCTTGGCCCGATGCTCTCCTACCAAAAAGAAATCAAGTACCAGAAGTCGAAGGGTGCATTCCCTTGTCTATACCTACAAAAAAATATTCTGTTTGGGCCCAAAAGCATGACCCAAAAAGGGTTTGAGACTAAATACCAGAAGGCAACCACCCTATGATTTGTGATTAACAGTCAGTGAGCATATGGCTTGTAATAGTACAGTAAGCAGTAAACAATAACAGTAAACAGTAGGTAATAAAGAGTAAGAAGTAACATGATGATATACAATAGTAATCAATCCAAGGAAAAACAAGTAGCAGCTAAGCAAACAGCTAACCACAATAGGAGCCCCTCTGGTAAGTACTCACAGCTAACCCCTCTGGTTCTATCCAATAAATACCAACAACCCCATGGGAAGTGAACTCAGCCTAACCCCTCTGGTTTGGTCATACGAAATTATAAGACTCTCGGGGGATGCTCGCTCGGTCAATCCCACATATAGTCTTGGGTAGTCAGGGACACTCTGAGTAATATCACGTGGTCTAACCCTCTTATAGACCCAAGGTCTAAAAACTCTATGAGGAAGCTTGATCGGTCAATTCCCCTTATAGTCCCAGGTCTATCACAGACTCTCTAATGAGGCTTTCTCAGCTAATTACTTCTCTATACTGGAAAGCATTAAATGAAATTAAAACAATGTTAAGACTCTCTGAGGAATCTCACTCGGTCTACCCTCCTATAGTCTATAATATCCAAGACTCTCGGGGAAGCTCACTCAGTCTATCCCCTGTAGTCTATAATGTCTAAGACTTTCTGAGGAAACTCATTTGGTCTACCCTCCTATAGTCTATAATATCAAAGAATATCTGGGAAGTTCACTTGGTCTATCCCTTATAGTCTATAGCACCAGGTTCTCACAGTCCCGTGCTAGTCAGTGCATGATAATGCTATAAGGACAAAGTACACCTACAGAGCTACAAGGCTAACCAGTCTATAGCATAACAAGCATGTCTATAATATCATTCCATCCTACGGTCACAAGGCATGGAAAACAGGTATAACGGCCAAAGGCTAACAAGACCCAAAGGTTGTAACAAGAAAAAGGCATGGGAAAAAAATACAAGCAAATAAATTATCCACAAAAATGGTGAAATTACCTCTACACAAGCATACAAGAATGGCAGGAAAACAACATGGGAAAAACGGTAAACACGCAATACCCCGTTCATGGGTATTGGTGTAATTTGTACATAAAACTCAAATAATTATAAAGGTAAGTCACAAAAAACTTCATCGATGCTAGGAGATCAATATACAATGACCACGATGCTTGATTCTCCTTAGAACGTCATAGATCTATGAAAACACACAAAACGTTCAACCCACGATTTCTTGAGAAAGAGGGATAATCATGGAATGAACCTCAAGAAAAATGAAGAGCTCACTGTTGCGGTCACAACGTAATCGATGGTGGTCGATTCAGAAAACTGACGGAGGCTTAGGGGCTCAGAGGATGTTCGCAGCCATACAGGCCACTCTCAATTGAGGAACCTGGAGAAGAAGGTGTTTTCATCAATTAGGTGATACCCCGGTCCGTTTCATGAAAAAAATGAAACTACACGGCATGTAATTAGGGGGTACACGCCATGTACTCGGCCATTCCGTAATCCACTTTAAGTAGCCTCCACATCGCTCTTACACACCGTGTGTGTGGATCAGACACGGCCAGCACATGGCCGGGTGCTGCATCAAAGTATGCAGCATGTACTTATAAAGTACACGACGTGTACTTCTAAAATTTCAAGATTACCTCATTTTATCAAAAACGACTAGAAATGGAAAAACATACCTGAAATGAAGATCTGGGTTCTTAAAAACTTCCCCCCTTACAGAAATTCATCCCCGAACTTCCCTAGCGAGGAATAGAAGAAGAAACCCCAAATAGCTCAGGCCACTACGACCGTATATCAGTCTCCCTCTCCAAGGTCTCGTCCTGTACTAACCCGTTCTTCTATATTACCCATACCAGAGGAACATACCGGCCATAGAGAACCTTCATACAACGATGGACAATCCAGATATGATTATCCTCAAATGACGCATCTACAGCAAGTTCATCCTCCTCGGGTTGATATACGTGAGATTGGTCTGAAAAGTAATGTCAGATCTGAGAAACGTGGAATACATCGTGCATATCCCGGTACCTCTGAGATAACTACAACTGATAGGTAACCAGACCAACTCTATCCAATAGCTCAAATGGCCCAACGTACCGTTGTGAATGCTTACTCTGTGTCTGAATCCTCTTGTGTCCTAACCTCTGTGGGACACGTAGAAAAACCTGATCCCCGACCTCAAACTCTAGATGTCATCTCCGTTGATTGGTATAAGACGTCTGTCGAGACTGTGTTATATCCATTCTCTTCTGTATCAACTCTATCTTCTCTATGGTCTCCTGAACAAGATGAGGTCCTAGTAAAGCTGCCTCTCTGACCTCCAGCTAGCATAATGGTGATTGGCATGGCCTACCGTAAAGAGCCTTGTAAGGTTCCATCTGAATAGTCTCCTGAAAAATGTTGTTATAGGAAAACTCCAAAAGTGTAATATGCTTCTCCCAAGAACCTCCAAAGTCTAGAATGCAAGATCGGAGCATATCCTCAAGTACTATAATCGTACGCTCAGACTAGCCATCTGTCTGGGGATGGTATGATGTACTCAGAAGTACCTATGTACCTAAAGCCTTCTGAATCCCTTACCAGAACAGAGTAGTAAAATATGCATCCCTATCTGAAACAATGGAGTGTGGAACTCCATGCAGACGTACAATCTCTCGGATGTACAACTTCCCCAGCTCATCAACCCTGATGGTTTCCTTGATCGGCTAGAAGTGAGCAACCTTCGTAAGCCTGTCGATGACAACCCAAACTGAATCACTCCCTCGATGTGACCTCGGTAACCCAGTCACGAATTCCATCACGACATCATTATACATCCACTCAGGGGATGGATAACTGCTGTAAAAGCATTTCTGGTCGCTGACGCTCCACTTTCACCTGCTGACAAGTAGAATATCTCATGACGAACCCAGCAACATCTCTCTTCATACCTGGTCACCAGTACTGGTGGTGTAGATCACAATACATCTTGATGACGCCAGGATGAACTGCCCAAACTGGTGAATGAAAATCCGGCATCAGCTCCTCGTGTATGACTATTGGGACCCATATGCGTCCCTAGAAATGTATGATCTCATACTCACCCATCCAGGAAGAGGATCCTCTCCTAACACACTCTCACACAAGACTAGGCCTTCTGAGTCTGATAGCTGCCTCATCCGCACCTGATTAAGAAGAGTTGAGGTAATGGCTACAGAAGAAAGAAAAGTCAGTCCCTATTTTTCGTGCACCTCCATGTGTATCTTAGATAATAGATTCATAAGCTTACACTCACTACTGGCCTCTTGAACTGCCTGAATCTGAGTTCTTTTACTCAATGCATCAGCCACTGTGTTTCCCTTTCTCGTCGTATAGGAAAGCTAAAAGTCGAGGACTGCAGATACTCAACCCACATTAGCAGTCTCCGGTTCAGATCACACTGAGTGAATATATACTTGAGACTCTTTTTTTTTGGTAAAAACAACAATGTTCTCTCCCAGAAGATAATTTTTCCAACAATGTAAGGCATAAACAACAGCTGCCAACTCCAGATCATGTGTCGGGTAGTTCCTATTGTGTGGCCTCAACTGCCGAGACTCGTACGCAAGGACTCTATCTCCATTCATATGAAAAAAATCTCAATCTAACACCTGATGCATCACAATAGACTGTATAGATCTTCCCATGATCTAGAAAGACTAGTATCGGTGCTGATGTCAACCTCCCTTTCAGCTCATGAAAGGCTGACTCACAAGAATCTGACCATAAGAACATTTCCCATTCATTGTCAGACCTATCATTGGTGTTGTAATGTGTTAAAAGTCTTGTATGAAACCCATGTAGTGTCCAGCCAGCCCTAGAAAACTTCGCACCTCAATGAAATTCTTCAGCTGCTCCTAGGATACTACAGGTCTCACTTTCTCTGGGTCTACTGATACTCATATCTCTAAGATAACGTGACATAAGAAGTGAATGTGATCCATCCAAAAGTGTCATTTCGAGAGCATAGCATATAACTTATGTTCTCTCAGTGTACTCAGAATGATCTCAAGATGGGTAGCATGGTCGTGTCGAGTGTGAGAGTAAACCAAGATATCGTCCATGAAGACCACCATGAATGAGTCCAACTATGGATGGAACACTCATTTGATCAGTGCCATAAAAACTGCTGGCGCATTTTTGAGACCGAATGGAATGACCGTATACTCGTATAGACTATACCTGCCCCAGAAGGCTGTAAGAGGTATATCTGATGGTCTAACGCACAACTGATGATAACCAGACCAAATATAGATCTTCATGAAATCTTGGGCTCCTCAAATCTGATTGAAGGGGTAATCGATCCCTGGTGAGGGATATCGGTTCTTGACCATCAACTGGTTCAGCTTCTGATAATCCACACAAATCCTAAGGGTGTCGCCTGCCTTCATTGCAAATAGGACAGGAAAACCCCAAGGTTATGTACTGGGTCAGATGAAAACATTTTCCTACAACTCCTCCAACTGCTTCTAGAGCTCCTGCAAATCAGGTGTAGCTATCCAATAAGGAGGAATGGACATCGGTTCCGCCCCTAGAGTGAGCTCAATTGAGAAGTCTACCTCACACTCTGGAGGCAAACCTGAAAAGTCCTCTGGAAAGATATCACTAAAACAATCCACCACTAGAGGAAAGTCTAACTGTGAAGTCCCCTGGTCATCCAGATAAAGACTGGAAATCATGGTTGTAACTCCTCCTAGCTCATGATACTCTGGACTAAGTCTACCTGCATGGACATCCCACCACCTCAATAAAGAAATGATCCACCCTCTTGTGATACAAAAATAACCCTACGACGATTGAAATCGATGACTGGATGGAAGGGAACTAACCAGTCTATATCGAGAATGACATTATATCATGTAATGTCTAGGATATAGATGTCCAATAAGAAGTGACACACTTCAACAACAAGGGATAACTCTCTGCACTGACGTACGCTAGATTTCCTATTTCACAATGGTGTATCAAGAGTAAACATTTCTATAGATGAAAAGATACAGAGCCCAAGGCTCTCCACAAATAGAGAAAGAGATAAAACTATGCGAAGCACCAATACCGAAAAGGGCTCAAGATAAAACTGAGGCTAATAAGATCGTACCTCAAACTGCAGAAGGGATAGGATCCTGCTTCTGATTGGACTGCACCATGGATAAAGTCTGGCCTGTAATGCGGCGCTACCCCCTACCTGACCACTCTGAGCAGATCCACTCTATAGTGGCTGGTAACAGGGTGACTGACCACCATGGTCGCGACCTCCACCTCTGGACGAATGTCCGGATGAACTCTAGTTCCCATACTGGTGAGAAACTGGGGTTATATCTCCTGAACGCGGGGTCATAGATGAACCCCTAAAACTAGTTGTAGGCGAGAAGATCAGACGAAAACCCTAAAAATGTCCCATCTTGCTGCACGATCGGCACTCCATCGGGTCTCTCTGGAACTGAGGCCTAGTATGCCCACTCATACCACACTAGTAGCATACTACCTGGCAAACCGAAGTTGCATTCTGCCTACCCTGATCTCCTCGAGCAAACTCCTTGTGGCACTTCCTTCCATCAGTAGGAGGATCACTGACTCTGGATGTCAAACCACCATGGATCAGTGCTCCAAAATCTCTCTGATTGCGCTCAGTGATTAGTGCCTGGTTGAAGATAGAGGATATCAAAGTCTGCCTAAATATATTCACCTAGGAATAGATCTCCTTCCTAAGACCCTCCTCAAACTTTCAAGAAATAGTCAACTCATCACCTGCTGAAATTGGCGTAAAGCGTTGCAGCTCGGTAAAGCGAGTCGAGTACTCCGTAACAGAAAGATTACCCTGCTCGATACTCATAAACTCCCGGGATCGTCCGGGGTCTCTGGATAAAAGTAATAATATAAGATGCACCGGAACTCAACCCAAGTCATACGCTGTTGGTTCCTGGACTATGAGATCACCTCCCACCACCTCTTGGCGGTGTCTGGGAGCATATATGTGGCATGATTTACCCTTTTCTCTAGAGGTATCTCCAGGTACTTGAAGATCGTTAGTGTGGAATCTCCCCACGACTATGTAGCTCGGGGTCCTCCATCCTCTGAGAATGTATGAGGATGCTGCTACTGGAAAACACACCTCAACTCAGCCATCGATGGGGCAGGAGGCGGCACTCCCTGAAAGGTATGCATCATCCTCAAGATGTCCTGCCTGAAGTACGCATCAGCACCAACGATGGGTATAAATGCTGGTGCCAAAGATAACACATCAGTAGGATTTGTAGTAGGATAAGCATGAGATCCCTGATCAGCCATATACGGTTTTTTATCACCGTCTGGTAGCTGACGAACAATCAGAGGATGTCACAGAGGCATATCTCTGAAAGATCAAAAGAAAACCTTAGACTAGGATCATCAAAGACTAAGAACACAAGAGAACAAATCTGGAATAGGATAAAAGAACAAACAAGTTCTACAAAACAAGACTACACAGTGTGTTTAAAACTACACAGCATGTGCCTTAAGGCCATTCACTTGGGCGTGTACTTCAGCCACAACTGGTCGTGTAACACCCTAGACTACACGATGTGTTCTCCCCACACACAACATGTACTGGATCTCCATTCCCTTGCCCAAGTCTCCTTACACAGCTAGCCCACACGGTCCTCTTAACCCTAAACTACACGGCGTGTTCAATAATAACACAACATGTACCAAAAAAGGTTTCGGCGGCCCGTTTTTTTTGTTACATGGCCGACTAAACAGCTGACCCTTAAATGTCATGTTCTGAACAAACATGGAATTTATAGGAGAAGATATCACCGGCCCGTGTTTTTTGTGATAGGACTGGGTACCTAGAACGAGGCTACACGATTTGTTTATACCCAACACAGCGTGTCCTATACGAGCTTCCCCGACTCATGTTGTTCGTGACACGATCGGGTACACGGATCACTACTACACAACGTCTGACTACCGTACACGGCGTGTTCCTAAAATTTTTTTCACCACCCCATGATTCTGCTCACACAGTCAGTGACACGGTTTAATACTACACGGCGTGTAGTCAAGTACATGCCGTGTATTTTGGGTTTTTCCAGGAAGTAGCTCAGAAACTACACCGAATCCCAGAAAACACTAAAAAACATGCATGGAGGTTCTAAATTCTAATCTGTGAGGGCCCATACTCCCCTCAAACCAAATCTTGGTATCTCCCACATATCTTATACAAGTGAAACAAGTCAATGATCCACCAATTTCAGATTCATGAGGGCCCATAAATCTTAATGAATTAAAATTTCTCCTTCATTTAAGTAAAGGTACAATAAAAAAAATTTCTCTATCGAACTGCAGGGATTCTATCAAGGAATCTATCACAATAGCATGCATAATCTACACAACATCTATCAGAACAACATGCAATTGCTAATGCACCTTAGATGGCATGAAAAGAATGCATGTCATGTGATTTATAACAAGTTCCTATATGATGCATTGGAGGGAATACCCTCATCTCATTGGGTTGTGACAGAAATAGAACTATAATAACACAACAATAACAACATAAGGCATGTGAATCACTCTATGTGAAATCATATCAACCATAGATTCTCAAAACTAGAAAACTGCAATAAACAATGTAGATTGGATTTTACCTGTACACAGGTTATCTACTACCGGGCACATCTTATTACCAATTACTGAATCCATCCTATCCCTGGCTAAAGGATACAAATAATAAGTCATGAGAAAAGAATTGATGTGATACCACTTTGTAACATCTCGGATCTGGAAGCCACCTAGTGGCGCCCCATACCCGGTTGGTCACATGGCCTCAAGTAAATTTCCCCAAATGCCAGAGGCTGCCAACTAGTAGTGAGGGACTTTGGTGTGATAGTGGGGAAACTATGCCATCATTGGCAGAGTACACAACGGAAGTTAATAGAGAAGACAATAGCAGAAGTAGTGAATATCCAACAACAATAATTAGTTGAAGACTAAAACAATAAACAACTGGAGCACACATGTATATATGAAATGATGCATGATACATATATCTAGGAATGTAGCCAAACAATTCACAATGTTGAATACAATACTAAACCAAAGTACAAAAGAAAGGAAAATTTTCCACTCCTCAGCATCGCAAGCCTCACCTTGGTCCCACGCTCTCCTTCTCCAAAGCAATAAAGTACCAGAAGTCGATGGGGGCTTGACCTTGTCTATACCGAAAACAACATAGTCTGTTTGGGCCCAAACGCATGACCCAAACAGGGGGTGAGACTAAATATCAGTAGGCAACCACCCCTAGATGTGTTCCTAATAGTCAATGAGCATATGGAAGGTAATAGTACAGTAATCAGTAAATAGTAACAGTAAACAACATGTAGTAAACAGTAAGCAGTAAAAGGATGATATATAATAGTAATCAATACAAGGAATAACAAGTAGCAGAGAAGTAAACAACTAACCACAACAGGAGCCATTCTGGGAAGTACTCGTAGCCAACCCCTCTTTTCCTATTCAAGAAATACCAACAACCCTATGGGCAGTGCACTCAGCCTAACCCCTCCGGTTTGGTCATACGAAATTATAAGACTCTCTGGGGATTCTTGCTCGATGAATTCCCCTTGTAGTCTAGGTTATTCAATGACTCTCATAGGAAGATCTGGTAGTCTAACCCTCTTATAGCCCCAGTGTCTAGAAACTCTCTGAGGAAGCTCTCTTGGTTAATTCCTACTATAGTCTCAGGTCTATCGTAGACTCTCTAAGGAAGCTCGCTCAATCATTTCTTTCTTTATCCCGGAATGGTTTTAAAGAAATTCAAACAATGTTAGGACTCTCTGAGGAAGCTCACTCAGTCTATCCCCTGAAGACTATAATGTCCATGACTTTCTAATGAACTCACTCGGTCTACCCTCTTGTAGTTTATAATATCCAAGACATTATGGGAAGCTCACTCAGTCTATCCCTTATAGTCTATAAAACCAGGTTCTCACAGTCACGTACTAGTCAGTGCATAATAATTCTATAAGGCCAATATACACCTACAAAGCTACTTTGATAACCAGTCTATAGCATAACAAGCATGTCCAGAATACCATTCTATCATACGGTCACAAGACATGGAAAAAAGTATAATGGCCAAAGGATAACAAGAACCAAAGGTTGTAACAAGAAAGAGACATGGAAAAACATCCAAGAAAAACAATTATCCACAGACAATATCAGATTACCTCTACAAAAGCATATAAGCATGGATAAAAAACAGGGGAAAACCGATAAACACGCAATACCCCATTCATGGGTATTCGTGGAATTGGAAAATAAAACTCAGAGACATGTAAAGTTACGGCACGAAACACCTACCTTGATGATAGGAGAAGAATATACTTTGACCATGAGGCTTGATTCTCCTTATAATAGTGTAGATCTATTAAAACGCAAAAACTTTTCGACCCACAATATCTTGAGAAAGAGGGTGAATCATGTTATGAAACTCAAGAAGAAGGAAGAGCTCACCGCTACAGTTCCAACACAATCGATGATAGTTATTTCAGAAAATAGACGGAGGCTCGGGGGCTCGGAGGATGTTCGTGGCCATACGGGTTGCTCCCAGTCGAGGAACTGGGAGAATAAGGTGTTTTCGTTGATTTGGTGTGACCCTGGTCCGTTTAATGAAAAAAAAGATACTACACGACATGTACTTCTGGGGTACATGGCGTGTACTTGGATTTTTCGTACTCTTCTTTATGCGGCCTCCACATCGCCCCTACACACCGTGTGTGTTCCCGAACATAGCCAGCACATGGCCTGGTGTTGCATCAAAGTACACGGTGTGTACTTATAAAGTACATAGCATGTACTTCGAAAATTTCTAGATTTTACACTTTTTCTAAAAAAACCAGAAAAAGGAAAAACATATCTGAAACGAAGATCTGGGTTCTTACCCTACTGACACTTTTTGTGTGATTCATCACAACTAGATTCACCAATGACAGATATGAAAAATAAGAATGCTCCATTCCAATGGACAGGAGAATGTTAGAAGCCTTTCCAGGAACTGAATGTTCGTCTTACATCGACACATATGTTGACCTTTCCAAAATTAGGATAGGGGTATGTGGTGTATTTTGATGCTTTAGGATCAGGGTTGGGTTGTTTTATTATGAAAAAAGATCACATGGTGGATTATGGTTCATGTTAGTTGAGGGTCAATGAGATAAATTATCCAATACCTGATTTTGAGTTAGCTATATTCGCCCATGATTTGAAAAAATGGAGACATTATCTCTTTGGTGAGAAATTTACTGTGCTTATGGATCACAAAATCATGAAATACATTTTCTCACCACGATATTTGAATCTATGGAAAAGGAGGTGGATGGAGTATCTAGAAACGTTTGAAATAGACTTTATGTACACACCGGGGAAAAGAAATTAGGTGGCGGATGCATTGAGTAGAAATTCATATGCTCAGTTGGAGAAAGAAGCTTCTGATGAATGGAATTTGATGTCGGTCATAGACGACATGCATGTGGAATGTGATGAATGAGGTGACGTTTCAGTTTGTTATCAGCTACACTTGTTCCTAATTTAGTAAAAATGATAGAAGATGCACAAACATCTGATGCAGAATTTCTAGTTGTATGTTCAAAACTCAATGGTGGGGAGACCATTGGTGTCAAGATACTTGATGGGGGTTTCGTTTTGTGTTTCATAGATTGAATAGTTATACATATGGTTTCATAAGAATAACTCCTTACTGCTTACCACCATTAAAGATGGGATGTACATACAGGTACATAGAAGATGTATAAGGCGTTGAAGGCGTAGTTTCGGTGGAGCGGAATGAAAAAGAAGGTGGCTGAGTTCGTCTCGCAGTACTTAACATGTCAGCATGTTATAGAAGAGCATCAGAGACTAGATGGTATGTCACAATATTTTCCCATACCAGTGCTGAAAATGGTATCAAATAGAAATGTATTTTGTCACAGTTCTTCTATGAACGGTTTGGAAACACGATTCCATTTGGGTGATAGTGGATCTTCTAACCAGGGTGGTCCATTTCATCCCTATTCGTGAAAATCATACGGTAGAGGATCATTCAAAAATCTATATGCGAGAAGTGGTATAGAGGAATGGTGTACGAGTGTCTATTTTCTTAGATAGTGATCTGAGGTTCACATCTCGTTTCTGGATATCATTACAGCAAGCCCTTGGAACTCAGTTGACTATGAGAACCGTGTATCATCCTTAAACGGATTGGAAATCTGAGCAGACAAAACAAACATTGGAATACATGTTGTGGGAATGTGTAATGGATTTTGGTGGCTCATGGGAGGAACATATAACCTTAGTGGAGTTTTCATACAATAACATCTATCAATCCTTAATATGCATGGCTCCGTTTGAAGCATTGTAAGGGTGTCCTTATCGTTCTCCACTGTGTTGGGTCGAAACGGGTGAAACTTCAATAGTCAGGCCACCCCTTGTACAAGAAACAACAGAGAAGATCATGTGGATTATAAATACGATGGAGATAGATCAGAGTCTTCATAAATCTTATGATAATCACAGTCGAAGACAGTTGTCATTTGTTGTGGGTGATCATGTCTTCTTGAGGATCTCTCCAAGGCATGGACATCTTCGTTTCAGGAAGTAGGGATAGTTATCTCCAAAATAAATTGTCCCCTTTAATATAATATAATGGTTTTCAGAGGTGGAACATCGGTTGGCATTACCACTGCGGTTTAGTCCGATGCAGAATATGTTACATGTATCCTAGTTGAAAAAGTATCGCCCTGATCATGACTATGTGATCAGATGGGATCATGTTGAGCTAGAACTAGATGAATCACTGGTACATATTCCAATATGGATCATGGATAGACAATAGAATGTATTGCATGGGAAAATCATCGACCAAGTGTAGGTTTTATAGCATCACGGTCAGACTCAGGAATAGACATGGGAACATGAGAAGGAAATGAAAGCGCACCGAGCAAAACTATTTTTGACCAGAAAAGGTTATCTACTTTTTGAGGACAGAAATACCAATGGTGGGGAGAATGTATTGCCCCCAGTTACTTATTTGTAACACTTAATGATTTTAATGGTTATAATGTTATGGGTGATTAATGTGAGAGTTGGGAGAACATGGAATGAACTTTGGGGGTAAAGAGAAAGTAGCACGGGCGGCACACAGTTTGTCTAACCGTGTGGAGAAACCATTCTTAGATGAAATTTTTGAGGCAGTGGCTCCCATGCAGTTGGAGAACGGTTCGGGAGACCATGCGAGGAGGTAGTGAGAGGGTCTTCTGATGGAGTGGCTAAAGCATAGTTAGCGCAGGGTTTGTCAAACCCTGTGACCAAACCGTGCGGGCACTTAAATGAGATCCTAAAAAAGTGGATCTCACACATTTTTGACTCCAAATGGATAATTTTTTCTTTTAAGCAGCCATAACTATGGATCACTCTCCCTTAAAAGTAGTAGAACCTCTCCGAAGCGTTTTGGGGGCGATCCTAAGGCTTTCCTTGGCAAATCAAAGTCAGATTCTTGAGGTATGTGATTTTTCGTCATCGTTTTGATCGGTTTCTTAGATCTACTTCTCCTATTCTCTCAATTTTTTAGATCTACTCCTGTTATGGATAGATATAAGTGTTTGGATTCCAAATATGATGATATTTGGTCTTCCTCATGCATGGAAAAGATATCTGGGGGAGGTTCTTGAAGAATCAACACGGTTTTTTGTGCGTTCTTCATTCGTTGTGGTTTTCGTCAAAACCTTTGAGGTAGGAAGATTCTTTCTTGACTACACATAATAGAAATTATTGTCATGATTTCAAATTGAATTTGTTGTGTTGAACTGATTTTTATTTGGTTGTTGAACACTTGTTGGAAACCTTCGTCAGTGATTCTTGTGAAATCTTGAAAATTGGGAAATTTGAAGGATATCTTTAGTTCATGGTAATAAAATGAAGATTTTAAAAAGGGGATTTTCCAGGATTGTAGGAACATGATAGGGATTATATGTTTTCAATAAAATGGAATGTTTTATTGAAATTAAATTTTTCTTTGAAATTGGTCGTTCTTTGGTTTTCAATAAATGATTACTTTTATTGAAATGGTTTACTGTAGAAATGGAAGTATTCAATATTAATGGTGTTGGTGTGAGTTCATTCTTAACAAGCCTTTAGTATGGCACAAGTACCATTGGGGTACAAGGAATGTGACCCTGGATCAGGGGCGCGTGTCATTGGGACAGATGGTAAATGAACGAGAGACTGCTCATGTGTATGGAACTGTCAAATGAAGAATGCATGTGTGGGTTTGTGGTGAACTATGGAATGATTATGCCAAATGTAAATAAGAATTTGTTTTTAATATTTGATTAGTTATTTTTATATAAAAATAACTTTCTAGAAATTGGTTTCATTTATTTTTGTTATCACATGGTTGTAATTGGTTTTTCAAACTTGATTATATTTGGTTATAAATTGTTTTGGAAAATTGTTTTATATAAACTTGTTTATATAGATGTTACTAACATTTCTATCCTAATTGAATGAGTAGAGAAGTCATTGGGGAAAACTTACTCAATTTTATACTCACCCCTGCTTTGGCACTTTTGTTCTTTTACAGATTTTATCTTCCGAGACAGGGGTAACGGTGTTGTTTCACTCGTATTTAGCACCACCTAATGACGTTTTGATTGTTTAGTGATTGTGAAGCATGTATTATTGTGGTCTCTTGAAAGTCTTGAATCATTTATCCATTGTATACTTTGATACTTTTTTATTCTTCCATTGTTGCATACACTGATATGGTTTTGAGATACATGAAGATGTTGGGATGTCTTTCATTCATTCATGCATCATATAGTGAATGTTTGGTTATGGTTTGTAGGTTTATTGGTTTATTTATTAACGGGATAATCATCCCCCAATTGGTTTTGAAACCCTTCGGCATTTATTACTAGCCTTTGGAATCTTGGGGAGGTCGCTTAAGGCCATGTAACCCTCACCTCCTCCTCAAGCCAATGAGGTAGGGGCTGGGTGTTACATAATACATGGAATCTTTTTAATGTATATCTCTTATGAATAAATATCTATATTTGAAATATAAAAATAATTATTCAATATATGAACAAGTAGCTTAATAACAAGTCACTAAAATTGATGAGAAATGTGATGCTAAATTAACACGTTCCATTCCATCTCATCTACATATATTTAATTCTATTCATCCACAACATTTGTGTGTGTGGTTATGGTGTGATATGATCATAATGAATAAATTTAATTTAAATATGTCCTTAAATCATATAATTTTTATATTTAGAACAATTATTAGTTAAAATATTATTTAAAGAGTAGCCTCGCTCATATTTAACACTAATTCTGAAACATTTGAACTTTTGGAGTGTCATGAACCCACCCACCGAGGTCTGACCAATGACTATAGAAAACCCGCCTCCAATAGGCTAGGGGATAATGTCCAGTTCCATGTAGGACTATCCCAAAAAATAGGAGGTATTTTGACAAATGTACCTGTAGAATCACACTTTCATGCCTAAAAAATATTGAAATTTTAAAAAAATGAAAAATTTCATGCATACCGCTAAGATCCCACAAAAGATTATGAGGGTAACTTAATAAAAACTGAAGGGGGCCGAATAACAAGACAAAGAATAACTTTAATGATTCCATCCTATACCAAGGGTGATGAATATGTAAAAAATTATGCTATTGGTAAACACTTCTGACTTTCTAGCTCAAGCTATGCTCACCCACACCCTATCCCCCTAGGACACCATCAAAAGGGTCATTGTCTGCACAACACACAACACATGTTATAAAATCCCTTGAAAGAGTGAGTATAGAAATAATCAGTGGGACACACCAAAAACACTAAACAAGAATCACCACATATATTAATATCAATAAATGATATGAAAATCAATGTATAATAGAATCACTTAGATATACTCAAGAAAGACACCACTCAATCCAGCAGTCATAACCAATTATCAACTTTGAGATTCTGCTCGAGGAAGTACTCCTTCTTAGATAAATCACTCCATGAGTCATACAATAATCATAGAAACTCTACGAAGAGGTCTAGATAATTGGTACCTGCTTAAAGAGAATGTACTTGTCTAGTAGACTTTGATACATTTTTACGGGTAACACCAAAAATCGCTAAGGGACACCATCAACCCAATCTGGATCAACCCACTACATAGAGTATCATAGTTCAACAATTCCACCACCCTATAAAATACTGCATACATGATTTAAGATCAAATATCATATTAGGGAGGTCACACTGATTCCAAAAAACTCTATCTAGGGAACTGAGGATGATAGAGTATCTCACTCTAATCTCAGAGAGGGACACCATAACTCTATCTAAGACTCAACCTCTTGATGGGATTCAAATCATGTGAAATGGATATAATAACACACTATACCATAGAGGGAATGGTAAAATGGGAGTTCACTCAAACTATAATCTTCTAAACTATGAAAAAATATAGCCTCAAGAACTCTTGAAATAAGTACACAGTATGTCATAAGGGGTACACAGCCAATCCAGCCATCCCAAGTCCCGACCATGTGGAGGATCCTCACACAGCTTGTATTCTCCATAAAAACATCATGTAGAATGATATACATAGTGTATAGATACACAATGAACCATTCTGATGTCATTTACCAATGCCCGTGTAATAAAACTGTGTTAGTTTACCGTTCTGTGTACTCTAAGTCGGGTCCATGTGGGAGTACATGGTGTGTTCATGCCTCTGTACTCTAACCCATGTCTTTTTACCCTCCTATGTACATGTTGTTTCATCAAGGGAGTTTCACAAACTGTGTGATAGTGGTCACATACTATGTGATCCTTATCATTATCCCGAAATCCTAACATTCGCTAAAGGGTCCCCACACATCGTTTAATCATAGATTGCAAGCCGTGTTTTGCAGGATTTTACAAAAAGGATGATATTCCTCCCTTGAGCCTCTTATGCCACTCTAGCCTCCATTATATATGCTTATTGCAAGAAAATTTTAGGAATCACTTATTCTGTTCTTTTCCATTGATACTGAAAAAGTTATGGCCTCATATTTGCTAAAAGAATGGATAAAATTGATGTTCTTTATTACGGACTAAAGAACACCAAAAATGAGGAATCATGCATACACCATCATCTGATTCGCTGCTAAAACCACCATCGCACCTCCATCGCATCATGAAAATCCCAGATCAGTGATATCAAATGAATTTTCCATGAAACAGGTCTCTAACAATTGATCGATCATGATATTTACCAAATGGGCCATAGAAAGAATGACCGTGGTGAATCACAGAACCAGGGGGATAAATCCACTATAAGCAATGATAGTAATGAACATTAATTGATGTTTGTGTCAATATGAATTCATTTTTTTAAGATAATAAATAGGATATTCAATTTAATTCTCCCAAAATACACCATAACCATACCCATCCCCCAAGGAGACTGATCTTGAATTCAAACGGTTCAACGATTGATTTTCATTTGTCACACAAATTAACAATGGGGAAGAATACGGATAAAAAAATCCTACCTTGATTCACTTCCATCACTAAAAAATAATGATGTGTCATCTTCAACGTTGGTATGATTAGTTGAATATAAGGTGTGTTGATCATTGATCTATGAACCGTTAAGGTTAGCCTGAGAGGATTCACCAATGTTCTCTCCAGAAGTCCTCTGACATCTCTAGGGTTATGAGAATATCCATAGGATTTATACATATTGATTTATTTGAGGATCCACCAAACTGATGCATCAATGAAATGAAAGGAAATAATTTTATTATTTATTTTATTCATTTCCACACCCTTGATGACTATTCAACACATGACCCACACCGACTATTGTAAAGTCATGCCAAAGTTAAAACCCACATTCGGAACTCAATGGTGACCTCATATTTTGGGAATTCGATCCCATTTAGAATTTATTCCACTTTTTCAGGAGAACCACATGTTCATGTTATTTAATATATTTCATATATTAAAAATATTTATTTCGGGCACACTAGACATCAGAATCACATGTCTTCCCAGTGCGTGGTCTCAAAAGTAATACATATAATATTTAAAAATAATGCACATAAAATAAAAGTCAATACATTCTCCCCCCAATGGGGATTTACGACCCCATATATCCAAAATAGGTGTTACTCAAAAATTTGTCGGTATTGAGCTCGAATATAAGCCCCCCAACACCCATGTTCTATCCTATATATTCTCGTTCATCCACCAGACAACCACACATGGAATCAATCTCCCTTGAAGGAACCTATATTGTTGATCCTTGGTCTATTTCTGGTATTAGAAAAGGTCTCTCCATCTTCTATGTTCATATCACCCCAATTGATGATGTGAAATGAGTAAGGCTTGAACCTCCTCATCTATGAAGCATTGAAGAAATTTTGTACCCATTATTACTTTGGAGGCAGAGTAAGTTGTATTCCACCTCACTAACTCTACGTAGTATCTGAAAAGGGATGATGAACTTTAGATATAGCTTTCTTCCCTGGCCAAATCACTGTAATACACTTCATGATGAAACCCATAATAAGACGTTATCATTTCCCTCAAACTCTAAAGGATTCATTTTCCTATTTGAATAATTTTTATTATAGCTTTGTGCATTCTTCATCCATTCTTGTATGATCATGACATGACAATCCTGGGTTAATCCCACATTGTGGTGATCTCTAGGGCCTCCCTTAAAAAGCCTCGAATGGTGTCATACCAGGGTGGAATGTTAGCTATTATTTTAAGTAAATTCCACTGGTTGAGGATGATCCTCCCAAATATGGATAATGTAAAACATGAAATATCGTAGCATGTCCCCTAGAATCTGAATGGTCTGCTTAGTTTGGCCGTTAGTTTGTCGGTGAAACGCTGCGCTCAATCATAATTGAGACCCAAATGATTCTTGTGATCCCTTCCTCAACCGAGATGTAATGTGAGAATCATCATCACAAATAATCATAAATGAAACTCCATGGATTTGAACAATCATCTGCACACAGAGGCAACCCAATATATCTACTGATATCTATTCTTCTATAGCTAGTAAGTGATATGACGTTGTGAGTGTTGTACCCCACACTCTTTGATTTTCATGATCACAATCACTTTCATTTTTGTCTAACATTGTGTTTTAAGTGTTGTGGATGATAGGCAATTGATTGCCAAATGTTTGGCCCAAGAAAGGACAAGGAGTGGACTGAAACTCAGTCCACCGGCCAACCGGTGTGATAGCACCGGCCCGCCGGTGGACCTGGCAGAGGCATTGCCCACTGCCAGGCTCCACCGGTCAGCCGGTGGCTTGACCACCGGCCAGCCGGTGGAACCCTGACTCAAGGCTGAGCCACTGCCTCCCCACCGGCCAGCCGGTGGCACACCAGCGGCCAGCCGGTGGCTTCCAGCCCCAACAGTGAGACCTACTGTCTCACCACCGGCCAGCCGGTGGCCTAAGCACCGGCCAGCCGGTGGCTCCTGGGCAGAACAAGTTTCCATTCTCCAAGGCACCGGCCAGCCGATGGCCATGCACCGGCCAGCCGGTGGACCAGTCAAACTAGCCGTTGGCTTTGACCAGTCAACTCCTTTTTGGCCTCCAACGGCTCCGAGGCCTTTTCCAACGGCTCCAAATCCCTCCAACCGATACTTGAAGGTTCCTAGCCTATAAATAAAGGCCTAGGAAGCCCCGGAATGTCACCCAAGCCACCGGACACATTGTTGATCATTTTGGCGAAGCTCCGGCGGATTGTTCCAAGAGAACCCCAAGTGCTCCATCCATTTCCACATCCAAGAGCACCACTCAAGAAGCTTGGGAAAGCACGCTACATCAACTCCATCATCCAATTGGCGCCCAAGTCTTCCCAATCACGGTTTTTCGTGTTTTATTTATTTTGAGCTTAACTTTGAGTTTGTGCCTACAAACTCCCAATTTTCTCATCCCCTCTTTTCTTTGGGTTTCACATCACCACTAAGGTGTGACAAGGTTGCCAAGCTTTCCTTTAAATAGCTTGAGACATAGGTGAGCTATCCTTCACCTGTAAGAAGGATAGTGGGTTCTTGCTAAACCATCAAAAGCAAGTGGGTTCTTGCTAAACCACAAAAGCAAGCTGTAATAGGTCCTAGTGCTACCTCAAAGCCTAGTGGGTTTCTTGCTAAAACCATTGAAAAGAAAGCGGTAGGAATCTCTCAACGGTTGAGTTGGGAGCGGAGACGTAGGCCGGGTTTTGGCCGAACTCCGTTATCAATTTTGTGTGTCTTGCCTTCTTTATTTCCGCTGCATCTTTCACTTTGATTTTAATTTGTTTATCATTTTTTTTAAAAGGCAATTCACCCCCCTCTTGCCATCTTTTCCCCGTTTGTTCCTAGCCAACAATTGGTATCAGAGGGAAATTTGAGTAATACCCTAACCCGGTTTCAAATTTAAGATCCATTTAGATGGCATCAACCTCTTTCGCCCCCGAGGGCCTCTCATTGGGTCGGGCTCCATTTTTTGATGGGACCGACTATAATTATTGGAAAACCCGCACGACCACCTTTCTTAGAAGTATAGGTTATCCCATTTACAAAATTGTCATGCAAGGTTATTCTTTGTCTTCCCCCGACGAATCCAAATGGACCCCCGCCGATATTAGAAACTTTGAGCTTGATGGCAAAGCCATGAACGCTCTCCATTGCGGCTTAGATAGAAATGAATTTAACCGAGTTTCCACTTGCACCTCATCTCATGAAATTTGGAAACTATTGGAAGTGACCCATGAGGGCACTAACAAAGTTAAGGATACTCGGTTAGATATGTATAGACAAGATTTTGAGTCTTTTTCCATGCATCCAAATGAATCAATTTCTGAAATGTTTACACGCTTCACTGACGTTTGCAATGGTTGAAAATCTCTTGGTGATGATGTTTCAGCCGAGACGATGGTCAAGAAGATTCTATGGGTCCTTCCGAGCTCATGGGCACCAAAGGTGACGGCGATCCAAGAAGCTAAGGACGTCAAAAATATGCCGGTAGAGGAGCTCATCGGATCTCTAATGACATATGAGATCACAATGAGGAGGCAAGCTCAAAAGGAGGGCACACCAATCAAGACACCAAAGAACATCTCCCTCAAGGTACAAAAAGAAGTAAGCTCCTCCTCATCCTCATCTTCCTCATCTTCATCTTCTTCAAGCGGCGACTCAGAAATGGAGAATCTCGCCCGCCAAATGCAAAAATTCATGAAGAAGCACAAGAAGAAGAAATCTCGCAAGGCGCGAAAGCAAGAACCCACCGCAAGATCCGAGCCCAAGGTAAAATGCTACGGGTGCGGCGAAAAGGGCCATTACAAGCCCGATTGCCCACTCAACAAGAAACGGGCCACGCACAAGGAGAAAGGAAAGAAAAAGGTCCTCAAGGCCACATGGAGTGACTCCTCATCATCCTCCTCCTCCTCCTCGAGCGACAACGGTAACAAATGCCTAATGGCATTCCATGAGATAACTTCTTCCGATTCCTCCTCCTCTTGTTCTTCAAATTCAAATTATTTAAATCATTTATCTTATGAAGAACTCTCACATGCTAGAGATCAACTAGAAAAAGGTTTTCATGAACTATCTTCAAAATTTGTTGCTTTGAAAAAGTATTTCAAAAAACTCTCCTCCGAAAAAGAACAACTTCTCAAAGAGAAGGAGGAGATGTCCCTTAAAATCCAAAATTTTCCAAATGTTGATTCCATGGAATCAACCATCAAAGACCTTAGGGAGACCCTTGCTAAGTTCACCCAAGGGGAACAAAATTTGAACAATTTGCTTGGTTCCCAACGTATATCTAGAACCACCCAAGGGTTAGGATATACCAACCGAGCTTCCTCCTCCCATGCACCCACTATTTTTGTAAGGGGGAGCTCCGATTTTAAATTTTGTAATTATTGCAAAAAGCCCGGGCACCTTATTTATGAATGTAATTGTAAAAACGCCCGGTACGGTCAACCCAAATCGATTTTTTATTCGGACGAATTTTATAGGAGAAGACCCGCCATGAGGCAAGTGTGGATTGAAAAATCCCTCTTAGCGAGTCTCTCCGGGCCTAAAATCATCTCTTTCCAAAATCCCTCTCCCCGGTGACTTTTTGTTTTTATTTAGGGGGAGTTAGGATCTTTTAAGCTTTTTTGTAATTTCAAAATTTTCGATTCAAAATTTCAATTTCAACTCTTGGTTTCAAAATTTTCAATTCAAAATTTTCAATTCAATTTTTGATTCAAAACTTTCAATTCAAACTGTTATTCAATTTTCATTTCAAAATTTTCAACAATTGGTATTATTGTCAATTGGTTTAAAATCTTGTTTTTCAAATTATTCCCTCAATCAAATTGTATGCCCCATTCTATTTTGATAATCACAAAGGGGGAGAAATTTCTTGATTGATTGGGGGAGAAACCTTTTTGATCATGCATTGCTTATTTTCAATTTACTCATTTAAAGCATGCCTTCATTTAAGTTTTTACATTGCTTAGATAAGTGATTGTGATCATCAAAATAGGGGGAGATTGTTGTACCCCACACTCTTTGATTTTCATGATCACAATCACTTTCATTTTTGTCTAACATTGTGTTTTAAGTGTTGTGGATGATAGGCAATTGATTGCCAAAAGTTTGGCCCAAGAAAGGACAAGGAGTGGACTGAAACTCAGTCCACCGGCCAACCGGTGTGATAGCACCGGCCAGCCGGTGGACCTGGCAGAGGCATTGCCCACTGCCAGGCTCCACCGGTCAGCCGGTGGCTTGACCACCGGCCAGCCGGTGGAACCTTGACTCAAGGCTGAGCCACTGCCTCCCCACCGGCCAGCCGGTGGCACACCAGCGGCCAGCCGGTGGCTTCCAGCCCCAACAGTGAGACCTACTGTCTCACCACCGGCCAGCCGGTGGCCTAAGCACCGGCCAGCCGGTGGCTCCTGGGCAGAACAAGTTTCCATTCTCCAAGGCACCGGCCAGCCGATGGCCATGCACCGGCCAGCCGGTGGACCAGTCAAACTAGCCGTTGGCTTTGACCAGTCAACTCCTTTTTGGCCTCCAACGGCTCCGAGGCCTTTTCCAACGGCTCCAAAGCCCTCCAACGGATACTTGAAGGTTCCTAGCCTATAAATAAAGGCCTAGGAAGCCCCGGAATGTCACCCAAGCCACCAGACACATTGTTGATCATTTTGGCGAAGCTCCGGCGGATTGTTCCAAGAGAACCCCAAGTGCTCCATCCATTTCCACATCCAAGAGCACCACTCAAGAAGCTTGGGAAAGCACGCTACATCAACTCCATCATCCAATTGGCGCCCAAGTCTTCCCAATCACGGTTTTTCGTGTTTTATTTATTTTGAGCTTAACTTTGAGTTTGTGCCTACAAACTCCCAATTTTCTCATCCCCTCTTTTCTTTGGGTTTCACATCACCACTAAGGTGTGACAAGGTTGCCAAGCTTTCCTTTAAATAGCTTGAGACATAGGTGAGCTATCCTTCACCTGTAAGAAGGATAGTGGGTTCTTGCTAAACCATCAAAAGCAAGGGGGTTCTTGCTAAACCACAAAAGCAAGCTGTAATAGGTCCTAGTGCTACCTCAAAGCCTAGTGGGTTTCTTGCTAAAACCATTGAAAAGCAAGCGGTAGGAATCTCTCAACGGTTGAGTTGGGAGCGGAGACGTAGGCCGGGTTTTGGCCGAACTCCGTTATCAATTTTGTGTGTCTTGCCCTCTTTATTTCCGCTGCATCTTTCACTTTGATTTTAATTTGTTTATCATTTTTTTTAAAAGGCAATTCACCCCCCTCTTGCCATCTTTTCCCCGTTTGTTCCGACCCAACAGTGAGTCGGTCTACAATCACTCAAATAGCATCGTATCCCACAGATGTTTCTGGTATACCCACCATAATGTCCCTTGATATCCCATGCTACTACCACTCTAGAACAATTAGGGGTGGGTTAATCCCATAGGAAGATTGTTCTTAACGTTTACTTTTTGACAATTAAGGCATAATTAGATGAACTCTACAACTCCTTTCTTCATCAATGGCCACCAAAACTAACGTTAAATGTACTGGTAAATCATAAGGACACCTAGATGTACTTGCAATGGATAAATATGAAACTCTCTCAATACATCCTCCCACAACATTAATGGTACCATCATGTGTCCTTTTAATGGAATGATGTGCTCCCCGCCTTTAGAAAATCCATTACAAGAACTCCCTATGGATATTTGAGCATGTAGGGTCTCATAGTTGATATCCCAAATTTGTTACTCCTTGAATCACTATAGGAGTTAAGAGGTTATAACCATCTACTAGAGGTAAGATACTCCATATGCATCCATGAATGATAGTTATAAAGATGCCAAGTTCTCAGACACATCGCTTAACAACTCTGAACTAGATATCCTGCGGAGAGCATTTTCTACAATGTTCCTCTTCCTAGGTGTATAGACAATCTAAAAGATATATTCATGGAATTACTCTATAAATCACATTTTTTCACAAGATAATATCCTTTTTATAGAAGATATACATGACGCTCTTATGCCTAGATTACATGATAACTCACTCACCCATCAGGTAGAGTCACCAAATATTTAATGAGAAAACTAATTATGACAACTCAAGGTTGTGTGTTGCATAGTAATTCTCTTGTGGTCTCAACATGAATGAAACCTAGGCAACAACTATTACCTCTTCATCAAAAAAAAAACAAAAAATATGGTCCCTGATGCATCATATAAAAATATTTACTCGACACCCTCCTCTAGTAACCTCAAGATGTTAGCACTCGTCAACCTCTGACTGAGCTCTTAAAATCACACTTGGAACATTTTTTTCAACATAAAAGGTATCTATTTCAAGGTCATGGATTTCTATGTCTCTCACACTCTGGAGAAGTTGAGTACAAACCACATATATTACTGAACCATTATAAGGAATCACTATAACTTGGTAACACTCTTAGGTGGCTCCCAAGAAAGCACTGCCTCAACACTCACTGGATTTACTAAAACTCTAGCCTATGAGAAGACCAATCCTAAAAAATAGTCCTTTTGAATCTAGAAATGAAACATTGAAATATTTATTTAATTTTGGTGCTCTCCATGTGTGTCTAGGGCCATCCTCAAATTTCCCACATGCTCTTCCTCATATGCCAAATACATTAGGATTTCATCGATGAATACTACCATGAAACAATCAAAGAATTGTTAAAAGCTATTGTTCATGATTCCCATGAACACTATTGGGGAGTAATTGATAATGAAAAAACATCCCAAAGCATTTATAGTGGCCATACCAACATCTAATGGCCATGTTTAGTATATTCGCATCCTATACTACCAGTTGTTGATAGCCAGATATGATGTCAATGTTTTAGACCCGTTGAGGCCCTCCAAATTGATAAAATAGGTAATTGATCATTTTTAGTGGATACTTATTTTTTACATTCACCAATTTCAAGAACTAGTATTCCACACATAATCTCAAGCTCCCCTTTTACATCATGAAAAAAATCTGAGGCTACCTAGGGAGAAAAGGTGGGACTCATAAAGCCCTTCTCCTAAAAACCTTCCTAACTATATCCTCAGCTCTCAATGATCTATAGGATCCATCTGTTATGATGGTGTAGATATTGATACTATCTCAAGATTTAAATCTATATAGAAATCTAACTATTGGTTGGGAGGTAATACTGGTACTCCGTCGGGGAATACATTCTCATACTCTGTCGCCACTATAGAAAACTGATATCTCCAAGAATCCACTACTAACATATTCTTGCTGGGAAATTAGTGAGTAACTGATTATACTCCCATATTATTATGGTTGTTCTTATATGCCATGGATTTTTTTCACCCACAATGTAAAAACTCATTCTGTTACCACCGACACACTGCATCCTACATCTAAAATAGTCAACCTATGTATGAAATGTAGATATCTTGTACATACATAAGATTCTGTTTGAAGGCCTCGTTGATGAAAAAATGAGACCCCATACAAAAAACATGCCTCCATGTAGCTTTTATCACTATCATCACAAGAATATGGGTTAAATTCATTTTTACCCTTTTTTGACATTTTATAAAAATTATTGAGAGGAATCTTTCGGTTGTTTTCCAAGCAAGGTATTTTTTCACCATTTTTAAAAATTTAAGGTATGAATGTTTTTTAACTTATATGGAGGGTGTGGCTATTTTCCACCATTATAAAATTGTCAAAGCATCACTTAAAATCTTATAAGAATATTTTTAAAATAAATGTTTTCTTTATAATTATGTCACTCTTAAATTATTTCAAAATAGAAAGAGATATTTCTCTAAAAATGGTTATGATTTTATCTATGTCAACATCTTATGATGGATTTTCAGTTTATATGAAATTTATTTATTATGATACAAAACATCAATATTTTATTGAAGGTATTGTGATATGTTTCACTATGGTTTTTCTATTTTTATACCATTCATGGTTTATGGTTGACATTTCATATTCTAGTTTTAATATTAATATTTATGTGATATTTCACCATTTTCATATGAGGAATGTATTGGAATTATTAAGTGACGGGTGGAGCCCGGTATAGCTCCTCGATGCATCGGTAGGCCTCATGAGACAACTCGATGTGGAATTGGCGGAGGCCTTTCCTAATTTGATATATGGTTTTGGTTGAGGCCTTAATCATTTTTAGATGTCTTGGCTGAGGACTTGAAAAAATGTTTCAGAATGTCCGACATTATACATTCCCTCATTATGAAAATAATATTGATGGTTCATGTGGTCATTCAACTAGTAGAATACCTATGATTACATTTTATTATGGAATTATTTATGCAACTCATATTCCTGTCATTAATGTATTCATGTTTATTATTAGTAAAGGCATGTGGTTTAAATTATTCACCGTGATTAATATTTATATAATCTTCCACTGTATTTCTTACCATTACAGAGTGTTTGAGCTCACCCCTTTCTTGTGATTCATTTTCCCAGGATATGAAAAAGTTAGTTAAGAGTGTCTTCCATGCATAATATAGGAGGCATGGATGTTTCTAATGGAATAAATTCTTGTTGTATTTATTTTCAAGTAGTAAAGTTGAACTTATGTATGAATCTTGTTTCCAATAATACTAAACAGATCCGTCTTTTGAGACTGGATATCCTTGCGATCATGCCAATGTTATCTAATAATGCACCAACTATGGGTAACTAGGATTAGGAAATTACAGTTGGTATCAGATGAAGATTTGTACAAACCATAAAAACTAGATTTAGATAAACTTTGATTAGAGCACATAGCCCTAAGATAGACATCGGGGATTAGTATAGAAGAAATTCCTAGAATTTTGGTATTGTAGTGATTTAGTGAGATTTCCAAGAAATACATCCTTATCTGGATATGAGTCGGTAGATGTTCTCTGGCATAGATGTACCTAGGGGTAAAAACCAAAAACACTACTATAAGGAAGACTCAAATGGGAACATGGGCATGACAACGGGCCTTGCTACACTCTTGGTTACGACGCTCCCACAGGATATGGTTACGATAATTCTAATTTTCTTTACAAACCATTACTAATGGTTTGTGATTATATAACTAATCATAGAAAACATTTTTATGATTATGGATTACATCTATAAACTGTTAAATTTATGTTAACTATTTTAAAAATATGGATTTATGCATTTTCATTCAAAAACTAATCTAGTGTATGCCATTGTTTAGAAATGGAACATAGTGGAAGGAATGGAAAACATATAAATGAATGCACTCCATGTAGGGATTTTCCTCTTGCTCATGATAATTATAGTGGAGCTGGTGATAGAACTAGTGCTGATCACCTTATCACCATACTGGGAAAACTCACATAGGTTATGAAACAACGTGGAGAATAAATGTTATACTAATTCATGAGGCAACAACCACCAACATTCAATGGGAGTACAAATCCATTAGTAGCTGAGCAATCGATAAATTTATTAGAGAAAATATTCCATGCTTTGGGGAGTAGCAAAAGGGAAAAAGTTGTCATGGCAGTTAATCGCCTCACGGGAGATGCAGATCAATGGAGGTCATTGATTCAAAACAAAAAGGAAGATGATAAAGTATCAAATATGGAATGGAGGGAGTTTGAATAACTTTTCATGGAAAAATAATTTCATCATGACCATCGAGAGGATATGGAAAGGCAATTTTGAAGTCTAAGGAAAAAGGAGGATGAGAATGTCACAAAGTATGAAGCTAACATTATAAGGATAGCGAGGCATGATGCATATTATATATGTAAACCATGAATTAAGATTGAAAGTTTCATTGACTGGTTAAAACCATTTCTCAATCGAGAATTAGTATCATAATCCTTCTCATCATACGAAGATATTGTCTCGTGTGGTATAAAAAAATGGATTCTCTACGTCTTATGACATTAAAGCCAAGTAAGAGAAGAAGAGATCTATAGAACACTCTGAGAAAGGAAATAATGAAACAGGGAAAAAGGGAAGAGTTGAATTTCCACCCTGTGAGAATTTTGGAAGGAAGCACCCTGGTGCCTATCTAAAAGGAAAAGAAGTATGCTATAAATGTGGAAAGAAAGGCCATATTTCTAGTGATTGTAAGGTAAAGAGAGACGATACCAATGTTCAATGCTACAATTGCTGGTAGATGGGACATTATTCAAATGAATGTCCTGTGGTTCAGAGAAACATACCTCAGAAAAGGCAAGGCTTATGCAATCACTACTGCTGAGGTTGAAGCCCCAAAAGACGTTTTGGCATGTAATTTAATGGTTTCCTCAAGTTCAGACAATGTATTATTTGATTCTGGATCATCACATTGTTTCATATCATCTCAGTTTGCTAATAAAATTAGATATTTTCAATTTTATTTAACAAGGGAATTTCCAATCAATACTTTAATGGGAAGTATCATTGCTACAATGTTTTTTTAATTAGTTCCCATTAGGGAATATAAATTTTCTTTATCTGCTGATATCATCATCACACCCATGATTGAATTTGATATAATCATCGGAATGGATTTGATTTTGTACCATGATGCGAAAATTTATTATAAGAATATGGAGGTTACTATTTTTTATGATGATGATAAAGACAACCTTATCTTTATAGTAGAATCATCACCACCTAATTCTAATTTAGATACACCCCTAGTAGCTCAACTAAAATCAATTATTAGGGAGGAAGATAATGAGATAAATTTGGGTGAGGAAAAGGATGTTCAAATAGGGCATGTTCCTAGTTTGGAAGAATATGTTGATGTGTTTCCAAAATATTTACATGGACATCCTCTAGAACGATAAATTGTGTTTTGCATTGATTTAATTCCTGGATCATGGCCCATATCAAATACCCCGTATAGAATGGCCATTGTGGAATTAGTGGAACTAAAGATACAACTAGAGGAATTGAGTAATAAGGGATTTATTCTCCCTAGTTTTTTTCCATGGGGAGCCCATGTCCTTTTTGTTAATATTGATGATGGATCTATGAGGATGTGAATTTACTATAGGTATATCAATTCTATAACAATAAAGAACAAGTATCACATACCTTGCATTGATGATTTATTTGACCAACCTCATAGAGCTAAATAGTTTTCAAATATTGACCTTCGATCTGGATATCATCAGTTCTGTGTGAAGAAGGAAGACATTCCGAAAACAGCATTTCGAACAAGGTACGGGTATCATGATTTTATAGTAATGCCTTTTGGATTGACTAATGCACCCTCTTTTTTCATGGATCTAATGAATAGGGTTTTCCTGTAATATCTTGATGACATTGTAGAGGTATTTAATGATGATATATTGATATAATCTAAATGCTACAAAGATAATGAAAATCACTTTCCCATTGTCTTGAAGACTCTTAGAAGACATTAATAATATGAGATGTTTAGAAACTGTGAATTCTTGCTTCAGGAGATTTGTTTTCATGGACATATTTTCTCCAAGGATGGAATCTCTATTGATCTTTATAAGACCAAGGAAATCCATGATTGGCCAGCACTGATGAGTATAATTGAGGTACACAGTTTTATTGGTTTTTCAGGTTATTATTGACGTTTCGTCCAGAATATTTCCCGGTTGGTTAATCCATTAACAACGATCACACAAAAAGGGATTAAATTTGTTTGGACAAAAGAGTGTGAATAATTATTTTAAGAGTTTAATAGAAGATGAGTCAATGCTCATATCTTGACTCTACCATCAGGGAATGATGGGTTTGTTATTTATAGTGATGCATCAAATAAAGGACAGGGTTGTATTCTTATGCATAATGATAGAGTTTTTGTCTATGCATCACGAAAACTGAAAATTCATGAGCAAAACTATCCTAGTTGTGATCATGAGTTAGAAGCTATAACCATTGATTTGAATATTTGGAGACACTATCTATACGGTGAAAAATGTGAGATTTATACTGATCACAAGAGTTTGAAGTATATTTTCTCACAGAAAGAACTCAACATGAGGCAAAGGAGATGGCTTGAACTACTGAAAGATTATGATTGCACAATACACTACCTCTTAGGGAAGGAAAATATGGTGGCATATTATTTGAGTAGAAAGGATCATGGATTTTTGAACAAGATGAGAGTTGAAATGTAATATATACATGGATCTTGTAAAGATGGATATGGGAATCACCATGGAAGGTGAAACATCAATACTTTTTTAAATGGTTTCCAAACCATCATTAATAGAATGGATAAAGAGTTCAAAGACCGGTGATGAAGAGTTTTAAAAGAAGATTAAAGATGTGAATTATGGGAGATTGAGTGACATTGTGTATGAAGATGGAATTTTGAAATTTTGGAAGAGACGTTCTGTTCCTGATATACCTGGTCTACAAAGGGAATTGTTGGATTACTCTCATTGTACCAATTTCTCTATACCCACTGTTATCACTAAGATGTATAATGATTTGAATGAACATTTTTGGTGTGAAAACATGAAGAGGGAGATTTATGATTTTGTTTCAATATATTTGGTTTTTCAATAAGTGAAAGCTGGAAGGAAATAGCATGGAGGATTCATGCAACCACTGCCCATACATGAGTGGAAATAGGATAATATTACGATGGACTTTGCCATGGGACGACCAAATACTCCTAGAAGGAACGATGCAATATGGTTCATTGTTGATCGTCTTAACAAGTAAAAACATTTTATTACTATAAGAGAAGATTTACCACTTGAATGACTAGAAAAACTATATATTAATGATGTTCTGAGACTTCAGTGAGTACCACTATGGATTGTTTCTAATCATGATCCCTGTTTTACATCAAGATTCTGGAAAAGATTTCAGAAAACCCCTGATACAGAACTTCATTTGAGAACTACCCACCACCGACAAACTGATGGACAATCAGATCGAACTATTCAAACCATGAAAGGCATGTTGAAATCTTTCTCACTTGACTTCCAAGGTGTGTGGGATCAATATTTACCTCTGGTATAATTTTCCTATAAAAATAGCTTCCATTCAAGTATTCTGATGGCACCATATAAATTATTTTATGAACAGAGATGTCATACACCAACCTGTTGGAATGATTTTGGTGAAATAAAACTCGTAGGTCCATAACTTGTGAAGGAAATGATGGAAAATGTGACGATAAACCAAAACCACATCAAGGTGGCTCAAAGTAGACAGAAGAGTTATGCTGATAACCAAAGGAATGATTTGGAATTTCTGGTAGGAGATCATGTTTTCTTGACAGTATCTCCATGGATGTGTGTTATAATTTTTGATAAGATGGGTAAATTTATTCCCAGTTGCATCAAACATTTTTAATTTCTAGTACAACTTGGGGTTGTAGCTTACCGTTTGGCAATGTCGCCATGTCTCTCCAAAGTTGACGATGTGTTCCACGTATCACTATTACGAAAATTCATGACTAAACCAACACATGTACTCACCTATGAGAAATTAGAGCAGGAACGTGATCTGTCTTATTTCAAAGACCATATAATGTTTTATGATACAAGTGAAAAAGTGATGAGAAACCAGATGGCTCATCTGGTAAAAGTTCTATGGAGAAACCATAAGATGGAAGAGGCTATGTGGGAACCTGAGGAACTTATGATGAAGAACCACCCAAGTCTTTTTACGCAGTAATACACTAAAAATTTGGAGGATGACATTATTTGAAGGAGGGGTGAAAGTAATACCCCAATCATACATGGCATACTTCTCTTTGAATAATACAATAACATGTGGTTTACACAACTTCGATTTCTAACACACAACAACGAATCAAACTAGTCATTATGAACATTATTACTCAGTTTTTGAAATTTTATATATTTTATCATTCAAAATGGGCTTCATTTTTGGATTTGGAATACCAAAATTAGCTTATGGTTAATTTTTGGTATTTTTCTGATTACATTCTGTTTTTGATGAATAGTGAAAATAGTAAATTTTAATTGAAATCAAATATTTTAATCAAAATAATGTATAGTGATAAATTATTCTATTAAGTGGTTTTTATATATTATTAGATTATATTTTTATCATTTAATCCAATATTTCTCATTGTGCGTAATTTCACATATAAATTGGACGTAAGAAAGTATCAATCTTTGGGTAGTTATTATTTCTTAAAAACACATTTTTTGTTTTGACAATGAGAAATAATTTTAAATTAATTTCTACAAATTATGTGTTTTGATTTTAGAAAAATGGATTCCATAGTTGTAATTATGAGGTCTAAGTTGTTTAAAAGGTATCTTTTATTTTTAGGCATTTTGAATAATTACTTCGGTAAATATTTTATTTACCATGGTTAAAGGGTAAATCCGATAAATAAGGGTAAAAATAATATTATAATAATATTAAAATATCCTAACACGTGTTCTAACCATATTGGCTGAAACATTTTCGACCATGGTCATACTTGGGTCGATTTTGGGACCCCATGGAGCCACTTGTAAGTGATAATGACACTTTATATTAATTAAGTTAATGTATATACAAAAATGACATATGCATATATCTTTTAGTAAAACAATATTTACATAAGGTTTTATATGTTATCTCTTCGACTATAAATATTAATTAGAAATATAAACCTATTTCATACATAAGTGTATTTTATTTATAATTTTTAGACATTGAATAATTAAATTAATTTATGACACGATGATGATGCAGTATTTTTCTTATTAATGACACAATCTAATACATGGTATTATAACTGGTAAAATAAATATAATTTGAAAGTTTTGATTCATTAAACAAATTTTCTATGTTAATATTACATGTTATTATTGATTAAATGAATTTAGTTTCAATTAATAGAGTGGTAATATCATTAACAAAAAATCAATTATTAAATAGTGTCAAAACTAACATAAAAGAGTTTTTAGAACAAATATTATATTACTAATTGATATAATATTCCTAAAAATCTATTTTTCTTAAAAATGAATTATATAATGATAGGTATATCATCATTGAACCACTTTGGGTTCTCTTGGTAGTTTATAGAATGTTTATTAACAATATAATTAAAAATTTAAAGAGATATGGTAAATGTCAAACTATTTAACTGAGAGTTAAATAAAAAAGATAATGTTAATATAGTGACCCAAACCTGTCTAAAACATATTTTTTGAGTGGTTTTAGACCCATACCCACCGTATATTTTTAATAATCCATTATGGATCCATTAGAAACTGAAAATAAATTTATTATAAAATAATATTTCTAGCTTTTACTAAGGTGCCCCTCACCCCTCTAATAAAAGGGAACTCCCCTTTCTATCTAATTCACACCATAAAATCCATTTGTCTCGGCCAAACCCCACCCAAATACCCTCTAAACTATCCTACCATTATCCTAGAGGCCTTTCTTTATTCATAAATCCGACCTATGGATCCCTTCTGATCAAATCAAAAGGAAGAACCCGAAAAAAGGTAAATATCTCACCACCTCTTTGAATCTCCTTTGTCCTTCCACTTATTTTTTCTTAGATGTTTCCATTCTAAAATAATAAATCCAGTATCATATTTATACTGTGATTTTATTATAAATATGGTACAATGAAAATCATTATTTTATCCATCCTTTGAATGACATGCCACTATACGTGTGTACGTATGGCTTACTGTGTCCACATCATGGTGTAATTGTTATTCAATACATTATTATTTAGATGGGTATATTAATGATGTGTAATTTATTTAAATAATAAATATAACATGATAATGATTCTTTATATATGATATACCATCCAATTATATTTTATTTTGATTTTAAAAATAATGATATTGTCGCTCGTGTGTACGTACGAATTACTGTCTCCACGAACAGGATTAGATTCATTTACCATCGTATCAATTCAAGAATAACTTTCAATAGAAGGTTAAATTTTTTTTTTGAAGACTTGATATCATTCTAGATATGAATAAGATACATCCCATCCATAACAAACATGACTCACATAACAAATAATATAAAGGAAAATGAATCTGTTGACACCCAAAACAACGATAGTACTAAGATGTTATTAACAAAGCAATGTTAAAAGATAATATATAATATTATTTTATATAATTGTTGTATAATTTAATAACAATTATTTCTCTATTATCCAGGGGGTTAATCTTCCCTCGACCAAGGAAAAGTACAAGGTACAGTTTAATTTCACAACCATTTTATTATCGGATGTTGTTTTTAAGTAAGTATATACTGGGACATCTTTATCATCCACAACCATGTCTTCTAAAAATGTATTCCAAAACATTTTTATGATTTACTAGACTATATGTTAAAGTTATTTATACCCTTGTTTGACATTTTATAAAATTTATTGAGAAGAATCATTCCTTCATTTTCCAAACAAGGTACTTTTTACCATTTTGACAAATTGAAGGTAAGAATGTTTATTTAACTTATACGGTGGGTGTGGCTATTTTGCACCGTTATAAAATCATCGAAGCTTATCTTCCAAGATTATAAGAATATTTTTAAAATAAATGTTTTCATTATAATTATGTGAATCTTAAATTATTTCAAAATAGAAATAGATATTTTTCTAAAAAGGTTTTGATTTCATCAATGTCAACATCTTTGATGGATTTTATATTTATTTGAAGTTGATTTATTATGATACAAAACATCCATATTGTATTGAATGTTTTGTGATATGTTTGACTGTGGATGTGCTATTTTGATACCATTCATGGTTTATGGTTAAAGTATTGACATTTTTTATGCAAGTTTTAATACGAATGTTTATGTTATATTTCAACCTTTTTATATGAGGAATGTATCGAACTTAGTAAGTGATGGGTGGAGCCCACTATAGCTTCTCGATGCATCGGTAGGTCTCATTAGACAACCATAGGTGGAATTGGATGAGGCCTTTCCCAATTTGATATATGGATTTGGCCGAGGCCTTAATCATTTTTAGACGACTTGGATAAGGCCTTGTCAAAATATTTCAGAATGTTCGGCATTATACATTCCCTCTTTATAAAAATAATATTGATGGTTCATGTGGTCATTCAACTAGTAGAATACACATGATTATGTTTTATTATGGAATTACTTATTCAACTCATATTCTTTCCATAAATGTATTCATGTTTATTATTGGTTAATGCATGTGGTTTCAATTATTCACCTTGCTTAATATTTATGTTATCTTCTGCTGTATTGCTTACCATTACTGAGTGTTTGAGATCACCCATTTCTTATGTTTCATTTTCCCAGGATATGAAGAAGTTAGTTATGAGTGACTTCCAGTCATAATCTATGAGGCTTAGATGTTTCTAATGTAATTAATTCATGTTGTATTTCTTTTCAATTATTAAATCTCAACTTATATATGAATATTGTTTCCAATAATACTAAATTGATCGGTCTTTCGAGATATTATTTCCTTGTGATCATTCTAATGTTTGGTAACAATGCACTGAATCTTGGTAACTAGGGCCAGTTCATTACAGATGTCGATTTAATGAAGCACTGTACCATTGAGTGAAATGATCATGGGATCAAACTCATCCTATAATGGTACAAACTAAGAAAAAAAATATCCTCATGAACTCTTGGTGGAAGTACAAGGCATTTCCCAAGGGGAATATGACATGTCTAAATATCCCAAGTCATTTCCATGTGGATGAGTGTCATGCGACATGTAGTCTCTATATACATGACATGTATAATGATTTTCATAGTGTCTAGTGACACACGATAGCCAGCCTATGTCACCTAGTTGTTTTCATGTACCAATGTCATGCCTGTGTACCAGTTAGTGTATGCCAAGCTCTTTTCATGTGGGAGTACACGGTGTGTCAATTCCCATGAACTCCAAACAGTGTCTGTGTACTCTCTGAAGTACACGTTGTGTCAACCTAGGTGGGTCCCATGTCATGTGGTAATTACCTTCATCCTCAATCCATATCCACCATTGAGTGGCCACAACACACTATTTAATATTGGTATAAATTCAAGGTTCTATGAGATATTCTACAAAAATACACCTCTGTCCTGCATACATCTTATGTCGCTTCAACCTTTGATATAGACACTCCTTGTGGGATAACTGTATAAATATCTTCATATGATCTTTTCAACAGATAATCGACAAGTTCGTCCATTATATCTTTTGGAAGAACAAATCCAATCGATGTTCATCATTATATGCTGAAGAACAACATATAAAAAGGAATAGGGAATCCACCATCGTATGATCCACTGGAACAACCACCATCCCACCTCCTTCACATCGTGTTGATCCCATATCTACAATATAATATTACTACACCATGAAATAGGTGCACACATATTAGTCGATTAATATTCGTTGAACCCTATCCCGAATGAATAATCCCATAGTGAATTGTGGCACATGGGGATAAATGCAGAAGAACAAATGATATGAATGAACCTTGATCAATGTTTTTTTTATCTTTATTCATCTCTATAAAACAAAAAAATTAGAGTTTCAAATTAATTCTCACAAATTACCCCATAACCAAATGCACCCTGCAAGGCGACCACTCTGCATATCAATCCATTCATCAATTTATTTGTCTTAATAACAAAACTTTTGAATGGGGAATAATTTCAAAAAAAGAAATAGGGAAATTCAATTTAGTTTGATCACTGATGAATAACGACGCATCATATTCATTTTTGAAAAGATTTATTGAATCCAATGTGCGTTGATAATTGATCCACTATCTATCGTTGTTTTCATAAGAGAATTGTCCAATGTTCTCAATAGTGGTCCTCCCATGTCTCAAGGTTTATGATGATAACCCTGGGAAATCTACATAATGATCTATTTTATGATCAATCAAATCATTGCATCAATGAATCTAAATAAAATAATTTTATAAAATAATTTTATTACTTTTTTACCCGTGATAAATTTTCCATAAATGACCAATTCCCAATAATGTTAAGTCATTCCTAAGGTAAAAACTACATTCTTAACTAAATGAATCCTTCTGATTCATGATCCAGGCACCCAATTATATTTTATTTTTATTTTTTATGAAAATCGTGCACGTGTTTTGTGTAATATATTTAATATATTTCAATCATATATTCCAAGCACACTAATCCTTTGAATCACATGTCGTCTTAGTACCTAGTCTCGAAAATAGTACATAATATATTTAAAAACAATAAATTGCAAATACGAGACATTATATTGAGATCCTATGATTTATTATTCAAAAAATAATTAATTTAATTTGATAAAAATAATAAATTAAACAAATAAAATACATTTCTCTATTTATTGTGAATTATTACTCATGGGCCTTGAAATATTAGAATGAATAAGCTTTAAAGGGTGAGATGAAAGAGTATCAACATTTTGGTGTGATGGATTTGGAAACCTCCACTTCAAGAATATAGAGAAATATAAAATCACATTTTCAACATATTTATAACATGAAACCGCCATCCTCTAAGTAATATTATTCATATTTATGTTTCACATATTAACTAACCTTCTATTCTATAACTGATTGTTTTTTTCATCCTCAGATGAAATGAATTTTGAGTAGAACCTATAATAAAATAGTATCCCATATATTCATTCTCCACCATTTATAACTAATCTATATTCAATATTTTGAAATATAATCTTTTTTTTCTAATGATCACCTCATTTCAATTACATATTATATGATAACAATTTAAATATTCTGTTTTATCCCAAAAAAATAAGGTGCTCAAGGGTTTTGATTTGCCTCTTCCAGTAATTATAGATCCAATACATTTAATTCATAGAGATTAATCATTACCAAATGTTAGTACAACATTAATTGTGTCTCACTCATTATTAAATATCTTTATGTCTCCATTCATATATGAATAACAGCAACTTTCCCAAATCCATGGTCGTTCCTTTTTTACTATTGAGTTCAGTTTCACCATTGGATCCTTCTCTCTTTCCCTTTTAATCCTAGTAATTATTTTCAGTTTTTAAATAAACAATTTCTTATTCTATTATCATAACTAGACCATGCTAATCAAGGTTTCTAGGATAATCAAAACTCTAAATTTTATTTAAGAAGTTGGAATTAATTATATATCTTCAAATTAGATTTTTATAATTTCATTTAATTATGAATTCATTAATTGGATTCAATCCACCTGAAACTCTACCAATAATACATCATAGATCCATTTTAGTTTTGATAATTAAACCAAAAAACATTTTGAGTTTCACCATGACTCTAAAGTTCAATAAGTATGTTTAAAATCATATTTTCATTTTAAACCTGTGTGCTATGAATAACTAATTATCTATTTTCCAATATTTTTTTGTCAATCAATATTAGAACCATTTCTATACAAAAAAATTTATAGACCCATTTTAAATTTTTCTTCATATTTTAAATATTCTTAATATTATTATAGTATCGTGTTGTTTAATCTTTTTAATGAATTTTTTTTATAAGAATATACAATTTCGGAATTTACATGTTTTAGTTACATACATGATCCATTTTGGAAGATAATTTTATGATTTTTGTGATCGCTATGATGAGGATGGGATGAATAAATTATATTACTCTATTTTAGTTTTCTTACATATGAAAAAAACCTTCTCCTCCTATTATAGAGAATCATTTCTTTTAGAAAACAATACATTATCACACCCATAAAAACATACGTATTTACATGTTTCACGACTCAATAAGTGTACCTAGACCATTGCATGGATTGGAAATTATCTAGCACCATAAAACCACTAGAAAAAAATAGTTTTGGAAGTGAAACTAGAAAAGGGTACCCATAAATGGGATAAAACTATATTATTTTCCACTATGCTTGTTATGTATGTAACAATAATAAGATGTAACCATGTTTCTCGACAACAATAATAACCTTTTATCATAATATTTAGTATGTTTCACCATGATACATGAAAATTCATCAAACATTTCTTACATGAAAGTTTTATTATTCCTGTTTACTTTATTACAAAATAGTGAGAAAGAACATTCTCCCTTCCGATCCTAATCCATATCATAAGCTTCATTGGGTAACCTTTGTTCAATGAGATTTGGTCTGATTCCCTTTTTGCCCAACCACCATTGCTTATCTTATCAATTATCCATAGTCATCATCTGATACCGCTCCAACATATTCATATAATTTACTATTCCCAATACTCCATTTATACAAACTAATCATAAGTTTTTTCTCGTATTTATTAGACTGGTTATTAATAATTTATTTTACTTCCCACCTCCTCACATCTCCATCACTTTTAAATAATGTATCAAAAAACAAAACAAAAAACAATCAGTACACTAATACCTTTATGCGGGATTAACATATAAGAAAATTAAGTGAAAATAATTAACTAAAATTAGAATTTATCACCCAAACATTGAATATCCTACTCAAAACATATAAAAATATCAATCATTCATGTTTCTAAAATATTTGACTCAAAAAAATATAAGAAACATTCAATGAATATCTGTGACAATGATCTTCTTTAAACCTTCTAAAATTTTATCTAAAATCATCTTATTTACATCATAATAAATGAAAATTTAAAGAACCATCTAAAAATCATAAAATTTTATATATTCACAAAAACATGAAATGATTAAGAAAAAAGCATCCTATTTTGGTACATATAAATCCTTCATCTTGTGGTAGTCCACTTAATGTGAGTTCTGAAAAAACATATTTATCTAATGAGTCTCTATGATATTTCCTTAGAATACTATCATAAAGAACTTACTCAAACCCATTAGATCCCATTTTTTATTGATCTGCCTCTGTCATATCGACCCTCAGAGATCTGTTATGTTTCCTCCACAGGACGACTTAATTTGGAAACAATGCATCTATTGATATATGGAACACATTATAATCAGTTAAAAACATTTTTAAAATTACATATCCTAGATAACTCTTTCGGATGGTATTGTAAATGGTTATATGCAACTTATGTCTGATGAATTCCTAATTTCTTTTAAAAAATTTATCTTACAATCAATGATTCCATAAATACTTATCTCTTTGGAGATCTTTTTTCATTCCTTATATTAGATGAAATTGTTAAGAATCTATTTTCTAATCATTTATAGTTCATTAAATATCTTTCTATCCTATAGAGTAAATCTAGTGACACAAAAACATCTAAAAAATGTTATAAACTAGACTCCAGCAACCCAAACTCGATGTATACATTATTAAATTGGATTAATATACAAGGTATTTCATTTTTAACTAATAAACATTTTATTAATCTTGGAAAACCATATATATACTTGATTACTATTTAACCATTTAATATAAAAATTAAAATATAATTTTTCATTGTGTGTATCATTAAACCCTCTCAAATATCCATGAATATCATTCATAGTATACATCCTAGATTCTGAGGAAAGGAATGAAAATATGGGTGGAAACAAATAATCTGTAAGATTCATGAAAAGAGGAATCGATCATGGGAAAATAATGGACAATCGGTAAGGAATAATCTACATAGAAATATAGATATTTAAACACCAATTCCATTTAATCCATATATTGAAAAACATATTTATATATGGAATTATTAATACGTAATGGTAAAAAAGAGAACACACATTCCATTTAAATAATAGAACTATTCTGATTAGGTATGTAATAAACAATATGAAAATGTAAATAACTCAAAACACATGAATTTTTAGTCAATAATAATGAATGAAATTCATAAAGACATAGTACAATTTTTAAAATCTCATGAATAATAATAAATTAATTTATAATTGAGAAAATATTTAATTATTTTACATCATGGTTTCAAGCATCATAATACCTATAGTCTCAAGACCTATCACAATACAGTTTAAAACTATGGTAAAAAGACATTAATATTATATTATTGATTCACCGAATGAGACTACATAATCATTATTGGTTATATAATTATAGTCCCCACCCATCACCACATTTTCAAAGCATCATCATATATTTAGTAATCCATTTTATTCATAATCAATGTGAATTATCTTGAAATATTTTTATAGAGTAAGGAGTATGTATTTATAAATATTTATCAAGATAAAAAATATCATTCCATATAGAAAACTGTATGTGTAAGTGTTTTGTGGTTCCTGAAAAAATAATTTCCCTGATAAATATTATGTATATTTATTATACATTTAATTTCAAATTATCAAAATAATGTGAATAATTCAAGTGACAATTAATTACTTCAAAAAATAATTTTAAAACTTCCCATGGTCTAAATGATCATAACACATCCATATGATGAATATGGATGGTATAAATAAAACATATCCTCAACTGAGTATATGTAAAATAAAGGGTTTTTTTCGTTTATGAATATAAATAACATAAAAATATCAATAAAAACATTATTTTGAAGATTATTTTTTTGGGTTTGAAAATATTTTTAAAACAAAATTTTCAAAGTGTATTTTGAATATAATTTTTCATGAAAATAAATTTTGAAACTTATAAAAATATATTTAAAATACTGAGTGGTCATTATGGTAAGAAATTCATTGTATTCCATAGGCATTAAAATAAATATTTCATTCACATTTTTAGTAATAGGCAAATATACGTTTTGGAAATATAAAATGATGATTCATTTTAGAATAATTTGTAAAAATTTCAGAATGAGTAAATTTTTATTTAATAAATTTTTTGGAAAATATTTGACTCCTTTTTAAAAAAACTATTTTTAAAAAACAATGTTTTAAAATAAATATGATTTTTTTAAGAGGGAAATGAATTTTGATTTTATTAATAACATTTTACCTATAATTTTCATTACCAATGAGTGGGGAAATAGTGCAATTACCTGAAAAAATCATGAATAACGATAGGATAAGAAAATTAAAGTGGTTTATTAGATAATTATCAAATAAGTTCCCTTAATAGATATATAATAATAAACTATATTTATTAAAATTATATTGTGAAATAAAACCTCAAAATGATCAAGAAATTAAAGTGAAAATTGTCCAATAGATATACAGTGTGTATCGAGTGTAAATACATCAAAAAAAATTCGATGAACAAAATAAAATAGATAAATTTCAATACAAAAAATATTATATTATATCAAACACAATGATGAATATTTTATCTTAATGAAAATAAATAGAGTTATTAAATTATTTAACACTGGGTAATTTTCATTTTAAATAACCTTGTATAAAATAAATAATATTGAAACATAAAAAATGGTTAATTATTATTGAATCATGATATAAAATATATAAGGTTCATTATATAATCCACATAAAAGAAATTAGGTGCATAACATTTTAGTATTCCTCAATGAAGGGAAATTGAGATAAAGTACCTTACCCCGCAATTCCATTTGGTTGAACATTCAATAACCTTATTTATAATTTTTTAAGAATGTTATTTATTTATACATAAATAATATTCATATTTATGATAAAATATAAAATCTACTTATATCATTTTACCACATGTTTGATATCATTTAATTATTTTCATTATTTTGGGTCATAATTGCCTTGTTTTCTCAATCCTGTTTTATAATGAAAGTTTTGTTCATGAAAATATTATGTAGTTAAATCATATAATGAATTATATTAATGTTATATATGTTATTTTTTCATTATATAAATTTTTATAGTCATTATTTAAATTTTAACCAATATAATGGATCACATCACTTCTTGGAGATGGTAGGTCATAAATACGTAGAGTGGCATAATAATTTATTTAATGGGTGAAAGGGTAAAAAAACTATATAAAATATTGATTTTATTGATTCAATATAATTTAATATATATCTCATATATTATATATATTTTATATATTTTATCTTTATAAAATTCCTTGTAAATCATAAGTAAAAAAATGAACCACAAAGCTTTGCGAGGTGGCAGCCCACTTAACACATGGGCGATGATTTCATAATTTATATTGAATAGAACATAATATGGTACATGTGATATTAAAATTTTATATGTATAATAATATCATCAATTTCATATATATTTTATAAATCCATCATTTGATCGATCCTTTATAGTTAGTGACGTAAATTTAATTACATTTTCTCATGAGGAGCTGGATCACCGTACAGATGATCAACATGTTTTGTTTCATATTTGATGGAAGATGAGATATATATATGTAATAAAAATAGAGCAGTAAAATTTTATTATATTTAATATAAATATTTTATCATATTGTCATATTTTAAAAATAATCATTGTATGTGGAAGAAGAAAAAAAAGAAAAACGCTCATTTAAGAACATTACTTATACTTCGACAAACTTATTAATGATTTCAACAAAATCCTTCCTAGGTGAGATTTTTGATCAAACCATTTTATGTATGATGCAAGGAGGTGAATAAAAATGTATTTTTTAGGTATGATTTTAGAAAAATTTCGTTTTATGTCTGAATAATGGGGGAGATATGGTGTCCATTTATAAGTGGGGGAGATGACTGACATGGAATTTTTTAAAATGAATCAATTAAACCTATATTTATGTCATAAAAAAAGCAACCTAATACATCCCTATCAACCCATGATATTTATAATGTTGGAATATTTCCATAAAATCCGTTTCTTACAAGTTGTTATGTAATTTTGACCCTTTTGTTTTTTTTAAACCCATGATATATTAGTTTTTACCTTAACCATTTTAGTTAAGTTTTACTGATTTTAATATTAAGAGTGGAAAAAAACTAATTTTATATTATTAAATAATATAAGTTAATATAAATTTAATTATTAAATCTATTTTTTCAAATTAAACTCATAAAACGAACATAATATAATATAAAATCATACATATATATGTAATTAAAATGTGGTTTCAAAGAGAAAATTCTCATAAATATCAAATGTTTTAATATCAATATTTTATATGAAATTATTTATAATAACCTAAATTAGTTAAATATTTACATAATTGAATTAATTTAAATTTAAAAATAATTTATAATTTAATTTAACTACTAAAAATATTTAAACAATATATCAATTTTCAATAAAAATTATTATTCTTCACTGTACATCAAAAGGTGAAACTTTTAAGAAAAAACTCAAAAACACAACATTTGATAATTTTGAAATTATGATTTTTTATATTATATTAATTTTTTTTAAATTTTATTTATTAATATGGTGAAACCTAAATTTGAATTTTTTTAAAAAAGCACGACTAAAATGTTTTTTTTCAAAAATATAGTTTCTTTAAAAACATTTTTACCTCTTAAATGGTTATTATTTTATTTATAAAAATAACCATAATCATAATAATATATTCATAACTTTTAATACCATCCTATTTAATGTCTATTTTATATTTGTAAACTTTATTAGAGTTGATTTGGTCATGAGGTTTCATGTTCTACAAGCCATAAAAGAAATGAAATTTAAATAAATATATTCTATAGGATTTTTAAGACAAGTGTTGCATGTAAAATAAATTATAAAATACAGTGTTATTTGTTTAGAATATGAAAGTGTCGCATTATCCCTACTTTTAATAATTTTTTCCCTCAAAATTTAAATGTGATATAGTTAATCAGGGGTGTGTCATTTAGAAATACCATTGCTTAGAAACCCACATCGTAAAAGGGTTAATAAAACATCCTCTTGAGAAGAGATAAAGTGCAATATAAATTTCATTCAAAATAACACATATATATTTTTCCTATTATGATATAGTTTTTTATAAGTGATGATATCGATATAGAGGAAACACATAAATGACTATAGAGAGTTACAGTGGTCATCGAACACAAGAATCTAAATGATCAATGGAAATTAGAGGCCCTCAAAACCATAAATCATTAATGATTTAAAAGTCAATTTGATTCATCATATATGATTGTAATATGATAACTTTTATTAAGATCATTTTAACTATGTTTTTGAATGTTTTTACTCTATATCAGTATAATTAAATATACTAACTTGATATATGTATATTTCATAAAAACAATTTATTCCTTTGGTTTTTCCTTTATCAATTTCAAATTAATCAATAAAACCATGAAATTAATATCCAAATGATGAATTTTTATTATTAGAGCACTAAAATTCAATTTTAATTGATCATAACATCAATAAAATTTTGAAATGTATTTCATTATATTTCTAACTCTTATCCATAACCAATATGGATACTATATGATATCTAACATTATACATTAATATCTAAACCCAAAAAATAACACCACCAATTCATCATTAATATTTATTAATAAAGTAGTTGAATATAAAAGATTAATTATCAACTATATGATCATATAAGTGAGTGGTTAGTGTTAAACTATTCTCTCCCTTTGTTTATGGGTTCAATCATTTTGGAATTAATAGAATTGATTGTTGTCACTCGACATATGCATTTTCCTTTTTCTAAAACCTCATTAATAAAATTCTTATAACATTTACAAAGTGCATTAACCCATAATAACATAAAAATAAAAGATTGGATAAAGCATATAGGTTAAAAATATCTTTAATTGTAGTCCCAAAATTGTAAGGGAATTTTTAATTAAATAACCATTTCAATTAAACATATATTAAAACAATGGGTTGTATTTCCATTATTGTCTGCCAAAATATCTATAATCTTATTAGACTCCCATTATAGAAAACTCAAAAATGGGTGTTAAAGACATTGGACGTTTTATCAATATTACACTCATAATCCCGTGATGGTATCCAGTATTCTTATGTTAAAAAATACATATATACAAATGAAATATTACAATATTCAAAGAAGTTTTGTTATACATATATCCAAAATAACACTAATGAAAAATTATTTTATAATATAATTATGGAATACCAATATAAAAATACATCAACCATTTAATTTCAGCATTGTTTGTTCCATTATCTAGGGGTTATCCTTTAAAATATGTAATTGACTAGGATAATTCATCAGTTCAAAAATTGAATGAAATCAAACTTTAAATGTTCCCCTAGAATGAAATTATTTTCCATCCATTATAATATTTATTTTTAAATGAAAATTAATTTCATTATGTCCCTCTTTTCCACATTTAATTCATTTTACCATTCCCTTGAGGAACATTAATTGGTGTATCTTTCGCCATTTATAATATAATGTAAATTAGATCCTTCATTACTCTATTGTATTTTTCACACGAACATTAACGAGAATATATCATTCTCTTCTTTGGTGAGTCCAAGAGATAGTTATGGTAGAATTTGTTAATAGTAATTTTAGATAACTGATTAGGAATAAGTATGATGACATTTAAAATAGTCACTATCCCATTTGGTTTTTCGTAGTCACCACATTTTCCATCTTATCCAATTTTAACATGATTTATTTGGTTTCCAGACACTGAATAAATCTGAAAATCATAGTATGAGTAAAAATAATCATAGTTGGAAAACTATATATTCATTTATAGGATGATTAACAACGAAACCTTCTTTTCAATCTATGTCTTCTTAGGTTTTACCTGGTTCATTCATTCCTACCAACTATTCCAATCCTTGAAACTATTTTGTAATGAAAATGTCAATAATCCAAAAAATATTCCCTATGAGTGTCAATCCATGTTCTCATAAATGCTCGCTGTTGTGTACTAGGTAATTCTTGAGTCAAGAATGAGATGCCTCTTTAGATTTAATACCCTTAGTACATCTATTAAAAAACACTTTCACCAATAGTACATAGACAATGATGTATTTCCATTTAAAACCACACAATATCAACTTTACCAAAACATCAGTCTTTTCTTCTATACCTATCCTCAAATTATATCAAAGGGTTAGGTTCTATAATCGATGTTTTTCTAAATATATTTCCCAATGATTTTTCTAAAATTTCTTTTATAACAGTGATAAGGATTCAAATTCCAGTAAACCAAATATGTTTTCTTCATTATTACATTGAAATAAGATACAAGTAATCACATCTAAAATACAATATGGTTTAGTATTCTCGGTAAAACAGATTCATACCTGACTCCCATATTAAATTTGAATATAAAATTTACAAAATAGTATTTATTCGATCATATAATTCTTACATCTATCAAATTTTTTCAAAGCTTCCATAGTACAATTACCTGTTTCCTAGGAGATGAACAAAATAAGTGTGATCTCAAAATTATAGTAACATTAATGTAAAGTGGAAGCTATCATGAGTAAATAAAGAATAATTAATATGGAAGGGTAAATATATTAAAAAAAATTCCATTTAATTAATAACACGACTAAAATGAATAGATAAGTAAGAATGAATATGGAATGGTAAATAAATGAAAAGAGGTGGAATTTAAAACACATTCCCTTAAAAACATAATCCATTTAATGATAAGATTTAATTAATATAGAAATGTAATTAACTTTAAACTGAAACCGTTTAATTTATAAATGATAATTAAATAAATCCAACGATAATATATCTGTGAAAATATCATGGATAATAATAAACAAATTCATAATGATGGAAATAATTTATTATATGTCATCATTTACTTATGTGAGAACTAGCGTTTTCACTCTAGTATGGATCCTTTAATTTTAGTCTAAATATTCAAAATAGAACTAATATGGAATCCTAAATCGTTAGTAAATGTTCTATGGGTGTCTGGGGATTGTTCGGAGCCGGAACCCTTCTTTTTTTGGAAAAACAGGCTCGACGGATGGTTTAGAGTAAACCATGCCAATTGTGTTTTTCCGAACAGTGCAACCTCACATGGTTAATGCACAGCCGTTCAACCTAACCATGTGAACCACCATTTTTTCCATGTTACCCATGCATGGCTTGCACACTTTTGATCAAACCATGTGGATGTTGTTATTTCGGGCAGAACCATATCACACAGTTTGTACACAGTTTGAAAAATGTGTGGAGAATCCCTGTATATACTAATATTCGGGGTAAAATGTTCAAAAAGCACTTAATGATCAATTTAACGCCATCATCCTCCCTAATCTAAGAACCAGCTTGATTAAGACCATCAACTGTGAATTTTGAGCATCATGAAGGCCAAATCATGGGATCTAGAGGTATCCTACGTCCGACATCTAATCGAGAATATGTTCGTCACATTGGATGCACAATTATGAGTACTCAAGTGCTTTTTAGCCATTATTCTTCTCTCTTTCATTCGACCAACATATCGTCATATGAGTGTTTTTCACCTCTTCATAGATCTACTTCAATCAGAGGAAAATCAATGGCCAATAAAAAAGGATATGGATCGTTCAACCCTAATGTGGATGGTCTATAACTCATACCTAATATATGTTTATTTTGGAATATTTGTGTGGGGCCCACAATTTAATCATGAACTGTCTCATAAATTTACATGAAATGATTATACTTGTTAGGATCATATTCTTATGTTATTTTCAAATATGTCATTAGATGTTTTCGGTTACACCAATTAAAAAATCTATCCCATGTCATGGGTTATGCCATTATTATATTTTAGTGTCTTGCACATTGAGCCACCATTCGAGTGTTGCCTTTCTTGACCTTTCTAAAGAAGAGATTTACTGTAATAAATTTCTTATTATTAATGGGAATTGCATAATGGAATGTACCGTGTATGCTCATCACTTAACCTACCTATGGTAAGTGCTTCAAATTGATTATTAAATCCAAAATGTGAAATATAAAGTATATTTAGTATATAACTCATCCTTAAAAAATGATATTGAATAATTGATTCATGACCATAGAACCCCTTTCCATATAGATGGGTGGTAGTGGAGTGAACCTCCATAATTGAATATGTCTTAATGGTAAATTAAGACTTCATTAAATTGTTGCATTACTACATGGCCTATCCAAACGAATGAAATATGTATATTGAACATAAGGAATGATGACATGATTACAATATCAAATAATAATGGACTAAATCATGTTCGCCATGGATTATGAGAAGAGAAAACCGTGGGTCGTGGAAACCCCCTTCCGATTCAAGGATGGTGTTTGTTATGGTTGACGCCCCCCAAGACATCGGTTCTGTTATATTCCATGGATTCCGGAAATACATCCATACATTCCTTTAAATCATTACATGAAACCTCAGATGCACTCATTGGTTCCATCATTGACTTGTTGGTGCCATTATCAAATGCCACAGGGCCCTATCCTTTCATAGACACATTTTACCTTGGCCGATCACCTTGGACTTGGTAGAAACCTTATTTTGGAGTGCCTTGGATTAGGCTTCTTGGATTGCACTCTTACCCCTTAGCATGAATCAGATACTATAGAGTTTTCATTTTGTGATATCTATGTTACCATGTATAATACACTAGAACTCCCTCACCAGATATCATTTTCGGGATGCCTTGTTATGCCTTGCAAGCTTCTCTAAATATACTATCACAAGGTTATTTCAGTGCAGGCTATGCCTCAAATGACCTATTAACATTAAATAGTAATTAATTAATTAAATAATTTCTTAAATAATAAAATGGTTACATGTTCAGACACCAACCAAGGGCTGAAGTAGGTATTTGGGTATTTAGTTATATTGTATTTCTTTCTTATATATATATATATATATGATTGCAGACTTCTATATTATTTTCTATAGTCTATATGAAATATACACTATTGGTGGTCGCCCACTGAGATTTATCTCACGCCCTCTCATGGAGCCATTTGGTACTCGGAGTAGATTACATGGTAGAGAGTATTGAAAATGGGAAGAATATAGCTTCAAACACTTGATATCTTGGTATTTAATACGGAGCTTGATAGAAGATGGCCGAGTAGGATCACAAGATTCTTGGAATAGCCTATGTTTTCTTTTAATTTGTGGAATATGTTATTCCTATATTCATGTATCAATGATTTGCAGTTTTCTAGTATCATGAAAATACACCATCATTGCTCCAGTTGATAGTGTTATGACTATTAATGATTCTCTATTGCATCAGTTTTCTTCCACTGTTTATTTATATTGATCATACTGTTTACTACTATTGATATCCTTCAACTCTTCTACACTATACTAAAGAGCGCATTGTCTCCTCATGGACACATCCTAGTCCATCACTACTAGTCGACATCCTCTAGCGTTTCAAGAGATGGGCATAATTCCTTATGGCCCACTGGGGTCGGGGTACTTGTAAAGTGGCATCCAGGTCTAGAATTTTATAAAGGGGTATCAATGGTTGTTTATTTTCTTACTTTATTATTTGTAGATAACAAATTGGAGAATAATTATGTTGTGGACTTGGTCTTAGTCAGTGTGTTGGTTGCACGAACCCTTGTTTGGTGTAAAAACCATGTTACCTAAATTATAATTGTTTTTTTCCTTCTTACGGTTTATATTGTTTCACCATTTGGTGAAGAAAATTTTATGTGGGGTTTTAGAAAATTATTTTGATTTAAGATTTATTTCATCCATATCCAGATTATATGATGGTATGGAAAATTGTTACATGCATCACTATAGTCACCTAGAAATGAATTCCATGCATATTTCCATGCCATATATGTGAATTTCAATACTTTTCATTTCATGATATTCTTGTGATTATTGAGTGATGATGGGATAGTTTTCTTTTTCAATTATTACTCCTAGAAATGAATGAGTGACTTCCAATCTCAATTAATGAGGTGTATTGGCCCTCATTCATTGGGATAATTAATTTACCAAGTCGAGCCATTATACTATAAATAAATGGGTTTCATTTCTGGTGATATGTGTATGGGAACTTATTCATTGCAAATTGATATCCATTATAAATTAATTCTCAAAATCAATAATAATTTGGTTTCACATCCTTATCTTGCCTTTTCATGTTTATGAAAGGTTATTTAGTGAACTTGGAAATTAAATACAAAATTACATGAAATTTAAACTTGATCAGTTACTGATACATGGAAATATAAGAAGGTAGCATGGGTCGTATACCTTGGGTAGTGAGTTTTCATATTTTCGGATTCAACTAGTGATTCTATGTTGGAATTACATGCTCGTTTTGAGATTTTTATTGCTTTTTATACCAATTTCTCCACAACTTCCTTGTGTCATTCTCTAGGAAGGTTGTGACGATCATGCTCTAGATGTGGTGGGCCCCAAACAACGAGTCTTAACTCTAGGAGTTCCACTTGAGGCACCGCCAATTAGACCCAATCTGTGGACTGATGCTTAAAACCATGATATTTTCCTACATCTGATGTGGTCCATGCTTGATGATCCACATGTTTCACATATAAGGGCTTATATGACATGTGAGTTCCAGTAACAACACCCTTTTTTAAGGGATTGTAGTTCTCGGGATAATGATTCTTGGCTAGAGGCCATTTTTTCAATCTTTGAACATAAAAATACGCCTTCAGAGAAGAGAGTCGGGCTTTTTTCTATTAATTCTTTAGGATTCAGCCAAGCATTGGTGGGATGTGGTTACCCAGGCCTGTCATCATTGGCTTCTATTATGTGTTGAATTCCATAATACCTTCTATGATCATTAATTTCTTCATGAATTGAGAGATGAAATATCTAGAGAGTTCAAGGATTATGGGAAGGGTTCTTTCTCAGTTAGGTAAAATTAAACATGTTTCATTGACTTACAATGCCTTACAATAATTCTAGAAACTGATGAGCTTTCACGTGCTAGATGTTTTGAGGATGGGAACCAATACGCCATCCGAACATACATGAATGTCTTTCGTCTACCTATGTTTTCTATAATAGTTTATTGGGCCCTTATCACTGAATGTAGCCATAGGGAAGACATGATTACCATGTATAAAGGATCAATTCCACATTGGTTCTATAGTTACTTTTATGGAAGGATACATTCCCTGGATGCTTCGCTACAGGGAAATGGTAGCCATAGTATCCAGTTTGATAGCTCTGTGGTGTTTCATCAATGTGGAAGAACAAGGAATAAGAAGACCCAATGTGACAAAGACCCCATGCTGTGTTTGGAATGGGTCTTTATATGCCATCTTTAGCATTTCTGCATGATCTCTACACCAGCTTTGAGTGGAAAAAAGATCAACATTAGCTCCACCTTCTAGAGTGAGTTCTTTTCCTCCACGTCAGGTGGGGAGTTGGAAGAACACCAGTAGGTTTTTCCAAGGAGTAGGTCTTGGTCGTGGTAGTTCAATCCATTATCACCAGTAGATCTGGTAGATCATTCATGGTTGTAGTAGTCCATCTATTGAACATGATAGTGGATCAGGCTAGTTGCATTATTTACAGACGATCCCGTAGGATCAGGATGCATGACCATCAACAGTAAGCAATACTACTCTAATATCCTCCACTTTTGCTTCTTCTTTGTTTCAGATAGGTGCTTCAAAATCATTCATTTTCGTATTTATCCCAGAATTTCTCAGACAAGAGATATAGTATAACTATTGTGTAATGAACCTCGATACGCCATTGGGAATACATACAGAGGGTATTTTCCAATGTAGGGACTGCCCCCTTATTGTAGGTAGTTACCATTTCATGTATAATATCATTATTCTTGAGATGAGATGAATTTATTTCATTATCAGGATAGACTCGCTAGTCCACTATCATGCCATTGTAGACTGTTATCACCATAGGGTCTCTTTTACTTCACCAGAATGTAGTAGTTATATTTTTAGTGGTGAGTGGGATGTCCAATATAGGAGAGCTGGACTGAAGCATCATAGTCTAGGTGAAGTTTCTACAAATATTGAAAATATTTTGAGGGAGGATTAGTGTGTTTTTCAAACCTATTTTATTCTAGTAGTTGGTCTATTCAGGGAAGTCTGTATTGATGAATTTTCTGGATTACATAATAAAAAATTAGAAGAGTTTACAATTTATATTTTTGAAAGTGTGTCTCGAGTGTCCATTCCTCCATCCCGGATAGAATCTATTGAGCTTTATTATCTCAAGAATTATATATGTTACCTAGTGGCTAAAGGATATATATGGACTAGTACATACACTGGATATGCACCTATGATTTTCAGTAAGAAGGTGGATGGAACTCATCATTTATAAATAGATTACAGAAGGTTGAACCAATTTATGATCAATAACTGGTATCCACTTCCTCTAAAAGATGATCTCTATGACCATGTATGATGATAAAAGGTCTTATCCAAGATCGACTTGAGATTAGGTTATCCTCAGGTGTGATTCAGGCAATTAGACATACCTCATACATCATTCATTAGCAGGTATAGTCTGTATGAGTATATTGTTATTCCATTCGGTCTTACGAACTCACCATCCATTTGAATGAAATTGATGAAAAGTGCTTCCACCCCTATTTGGACTCTTTGGTCGCGGTCTTTGTGGATGACATATTGTTGTATTCTCATAGTCATAGATACCATGAGAAATATCTTGAGATCATTCTGAGTGCACCAAGGAAACATCAGCATTATTCCATGATTTCTAAGTGTAACTTCTAGATAAAAAAGTCCCATTATTTGGTAATATTATCTCAAAATCAAGAGTATCTATGGACCGTAAAAATGATAGTGTTGTAGTTTCCTAGGAGAATTCTATGAATGTGTTTAATATCCGAAGTTTCATGGGTCTTGTTGTATATTACTAGCATTTCATACAGAACTTATCATGTCCTGCTTCACCTCTTACTGGACAAACAAAGAAGGGTGTTAAGTTCATGTGGTCTGAATTATGTGAGAAATCCTTTTACGAGAGGAAAGGGAGGATTCACTCGACAATGATTCTAATCATTCCAGAACCTAGAAAATATTGTTCCATATTTTGCGATGCATTAGATATTAGTATATAAGTAGTTTTGATATAGGAATACAAATTCATTTTGTATTGATCTCAGCATTTTAGACCACACTAGAGAAATTATCTGATGCATGTCCTCGAGCCAGTAGGAGTTGTCGATGCCTTACGATGTTGGAGACAATATCTATTGGGTGGGTGCTTTATGGTGAACATAGATTACAAGACCCTCAAGTATATCTTTTATCAAAATGACTTCATCCTCAGACAATAGGTAATGGTCAAATATCTACAATCCCATGACTCTGAGCTTTCCTATACACCTAGAGAGTGCAATGTGGTTGCTATTGCAATTCATCAAAAAACTCAAATGTAGTTCTTATAGAAATTTAGTGATGAATGGATGTTAATGGAACTATTTTATGAGCCTCATCTGAAGTTTCATGATAGTCATGAGAAATTTTACCTCTTACCATTGACATTTACATCTTTTATGATTGAGAAGGTAAATAGTAAGAGTTTTTTAGATCCTGGAGGTTTGATTCTCTATGAGAGTATAATAGTAGATAACAGACCTCCAGATTACTCTATGGAAATATAAGACATCCTTCATGTACATGGATGTTTATAGGTTCCCACAGACATGAGAGAGGAGTTTATGATAGAGTACCTTTCTTCTTAATGGGAAGTCCATCCAGGACACTCATATATTTATCAAGATATGTGAGGCTAGTATTGGTGACCTGTAATGAAATGTCATATAGTATGCTTTATCTCTAGGTGTTCCACCAGTCAGCAAGAGAATGTGTATCACCAGAGATCTTAAGGCTTGTTGAAACCGCTACCAGTCCCAGAATGGAAATGAGAATATGTTGCTATGGATTTTGATGTAGGCTTACAATGGTTGTTGAGGATTTGCAATGCTATCTGGGTAGTCATTGACTGACTGACTAAGCCATCCCACTTAATTCTTATATATGAGACATTCCCAGTTGATTAGTTTGGGATACTATATATCCATTAAATTGTACGACTACAAGGGGTTCCTCATACTATCTTTTCAGATTGGGACTCTCGTTTTACATCATTGTTATGGAACGGTTTGTAGAAATCATCGAGAACATAGGTTGTTATATGAAAATCATTTCACCCATAGACTGAAGGAAAATTAGAATGGACAATACATGTTGTAGAGGATATACTTCGAGCACGTTTCCATTATTTCAGCGATTATTATAAATGCATAGCTATCATGGAGTTTTCCTATAATAACCAAATTCATGCCAAAATTTATATGGTGTTTTTGAAGGACTAGTATTGTAGGCATTTCCATTCACCCACGTTCGAGATTGAGGTGGGTGAGGCAACCCAAATAGGTCATTATCACGTTCAGGAGACCTCAGAGCGGGTTTGGAAAATCAAGAATTGTATGACTACTGCGTAGTCTAAACAAAAATATTATTTCAATCTCCATCTAATACCTATAGAGTTTGATACTGGGGATCATGTTTTTATTTTTTTAGTACACATGATTGGGCATATACGGTTACAAAAGAAAGGAAAGTTGTCTCCCCATAACGTGGGTCGTTCAAAATCCTAGAGTGAGTAAGGCGATAGCCAATTGGTTAATACTACGTCAGAGGTACCATGCGATGAATGATGTCTTTCATGTCTCACATATTCTCTAATATCATATAAACCTGTTTAATATTTTGATCCTAAAGAAGTTATGTTAGGTGTCAATACTACCTTTGAGGATCAACCAATTCATAACATTGACCGGAGAAAAACTACTCTCCATGGACAGTCAGTTCCTCTGGTATGGGTGCTATGATAGCACAATTGAGTGTAGGATGAGACATGGGAGGGCAAAGCTGACATACATGATCAGTGGCCATAATTTCTCTCAAACATTGTTTCCTTACACTTGGAAGGAGAACTCAGGGTGTGAGTTATTTTAAGTGGGTAAGACTGCAGGAACCATGTTTTCACTCTACTATGGATAATTTAATTTTCAGTATAAATCCTTACATTGGACATAATATGGATTTTTATTGAGTTAGTAATGCTTTCAATGATTTTTGGTTCTAGTTTGGAGCCAAGAACCCATATTTTTGGTAAAAACCAGATTGGCGCATGGTTTAGAGTAAACTGTGCAGGAATTTTTCATGGTTTAGAATATACTATGATGGAATTATGAAGGGTTTATATAACTATGAAAAGTTTTTTTCCTGGATAGAGACACCTAAGAAGGTTATCACACGACCGTGCAGCCCAACTATGAAAACCCCCTTTTTTCCTGGTCTTCGTGAATGGCTTTTGCACAGCTTGATCAAACCATATTGAAGATGCTATTTTGAACCCAATCATCTTGCACAGGTAACACTCTATTTGAAAAACGATGTGAAAAAATAATGTGTAGGCTAAAATTTTAGGTAAAATGTCCAAAAATCCATTAATGATCTATTTACCCCTCTTCATCGGTAATCTAAGAAATGTCCAGATTATGCCATTTTCCTCTCAATTCGGAGCTTTTGAAGGCCAAATCTGGGGCTCAAGAGTTCTTCTTCATCCAGAATCTGATCGAGCTTATGTTCATCACATTCTATGCACAATAGTAATTAATCGTGTCACTTTTAGCCATTATTCTTCTCTTTTTCTCTCAAACTAGATATCGTCATTTGAGAATTTAAACCATTTCTAAGATATACTCTTGTTTGAGGCTAATCAAGGGCTGATACCATATGAGAATGATCGTACAACCCTAAGGTGGGTACTCTATAACTCATCCCTATTTTTTTTTTATTTTGGAATATTTGTTTGGGGACCTCCGATTTCAATGGGAACTATTTCTTAAATTTACATGACATGATTATACTTTTTTGAATTGTATGGTTGTGATCTTTCCAAATAAGTTATTAGTTGTTAGATGTTACACCCATAACTCAATTCTTCCCATGTAAAAGGTTATTCTATGTTTAGGTTTCAAGGTTTTGGAACGTTAGGCCACCATTTGGGTGTCTCTATGTAGGACCTACCTAATGGTGAGACTTCATTTAATAAATGGCTTGTTATGAAGGAGAATTTCATAATGTCATGTACCTTGTATTCTCATCACATGAACAAACTATGGTAAGCTTTCAAATTTATTATTAATTTAAAAATCTAAAATGGAAAGTATACATAGTATAAAACATAGCCTTAAAAATGAGATTGAATAAAGGTTACATGTCCGTAGCACCCCTTTCCATATTGATGGAAGGTAGTAGAGTGAACCAAAATAATTTAATATTCCTTAATGGATAATTAAGACTAGATTAAATGGTTCCAATGATACATGGCCTATCCACACTAATAGAATACAAGTCATGAACCTAATGAATTATTACATGATTACAATATAAAATTGGAATGGAATAACTCGAGCTATCATTGGATTTTTAGAGGACTATACCATGGGTCCTAAGAACCCCAATTTGATTCAAGGATGCAGTTTGATTAGGTTAATACCCACATAAAACCTTATTCATATCTATTCCTTTGATGACCGAAATACTACTCTAGAGTTCTTTACATTATTACATGATATCCCATATACACTCCTTGGATCTAGAATTGACAACTAGGTTCCATGGTGAATTCCCTTAGGCCCATCCTTTCATAGCCCTATTTTACCATGGTAAATCACCTTTGGACATGGTAGGAACCTTATTGTGGAATTAGTTAGATTACCATCCTTAGATTACACTCTAACCCCATAGCTAGACTCAGATACAACTCAGTAAGAGTTCTGTGAGATCTACATTACCTTGGTTATTACACTAGAAATCCCTCACCAGATATCATTTTCAGGTTGCATTATAACACCTTGGAACCATCACTACTTTACTATCACAATATGATTTCAGTTCTGGCTATGTCCCACACAGCTTATTAACATTAAATGGTAATTACATAATTAATGAACTTGTTAGATGTTGAGATAGAAGTCAGGGGATGAAGTAGGTACCTGGGTATGTAATTATATTATACTTCTTTCTATACTTTAAATAAATATATATATATGTATATTCCCGCACACTTCTATATTCCATTACATGGTCCTATGTTATAGAAACAGTTGTTGGTGGCCCACTGAGATTTATCACACACCCTCTTCGGGAACCGTTTGGTACCCATAGTATATTACATGGTTGCAGGTACTGACAAAGGGAAGCATACAACATCAAACACTTGATTGCATGCTGTTTAGGATGGACCTTGATAGGAGATGACCGAGTTGGATCTCGGGATCCATGGAGTATCATTTGTTTTATTTTACATTGTGGAACATGTAATTCCTATTTTCGTGTATCCATGATTTCTAGTTTTATAATAATGTGACATTAAATCATTATTTCTCCAGTTGATACAATTATAATTATTCTCATTTATATATTGGATCAGTTTGTTTCCATTGTTTATTAATATTGCGGCCATTCCTTACTATTATTTATATCTTCCCATTGTGCTTCACTCTGCGAACGAGGGCATTGTATCCCCAAGGACACACCCTAGGACCTCACTGCAAGTCTGTAGCCTCTATAATTTTGGGAGACATGCATGATGACATGTGGCACAGAGGGCATATGGAACCTATTTAGTGGAATCCATGTCTGGGACATCACAACATACAAATCATGATATCTATATGTAAATCCATTTCACAAGATATATTAAATATATGATTAAATACCCATTTAATTATAGCTTACTAAATTATCTTATTAGAATAATGATGCATAAAGGGCCTAAAAAATTCTGGGCCCCAAAAAATGTTCATTATCATCAAATATCAATATATATTAAATACTATAGATTAATCATTATTTAAATTGATAAAAAAAATTATTATTGTATAAAACCATATTTAAAAATGATTTATTGATTAAACAATAAAAATATCCTTTATAAATAATATGTATATTTTTGTGACATTATAATCCTAATGATCAAAGGAACATGAATATTTCAAGGCAAATTTACTAACTAAAAAATGACTCAATATATTTAAAATCAATACATTACTTTTACTAAATGATCATAAATAATACATATAATGAATAAGTATGGTATCAATAAAACATATACAATGTATATTATCAATAAAATAATTGTTTTTGACATTTATGTATAGAAATTCCATAAAAATGTAATCAAACATTCTTGAGGAAAATATATATATTTTACTTTCAAATTGTTTTTAAAATTGAAATTTCATAAAATATTTATAAAATAATTTTATTTGAAAATAATATTTAGAAATTATAAATTAATATTTATAACATTTAATGATCATGAAAATATGAAATTTAATGCATTTCTCACACCATAAAATAATGATTCATTACCAATTTTTGGTAATAACCATATTAACATTTTTTCCAAATTGACATGATGATTTCTTTATTAATATTTTTAAAATAGTATGAAATGGATAAAAATTTATTAAATAAATCTTTTTGGTAATTTTACAAATATTTTTTAAAACATTTGACTTGAAAATATGGTTTTTGAAGAAAATGGATTTTCAACAGAAGAGAGAAATAATGCTAGATTTATTAAACAAAATCTCACTAAATTTTAGTACAAAAGAGTGAAAATTGGTACTATTACAAGAAAGGTACATTAAAAACTGAATAATGAAGTTAAATGGGACTTTATGAGAGATATCAAAAAATATTTTCATCAATGGGATTTCATGTGTAAACAATCCTGATTAAAATGGAATCGTGAAATAAACCATTACAAAGACCATAATGTTGATGTTAATATTAACCTATTAATATATTATGTGTATAAAATTTATATAAAAATAAATAATGTGGATATATAGTCAAAACACAATACACACACTATCATTTAATATCAAAGATAACGAAAAATTAATATAACCCAATGAAAATAAATTGAGTTATAAAATTATTTTCCACATAGTATTTTCTAGTCATGTCACATTAGATGAAATAATTAAAATTGATAAGATAAAAACATAAATTACTATTTAATCATGACATTTCATATCTATGGGGATGTATATAAACCATATAAATGAAATTAGATGTGTAATGTTTCAATATTACTTAAGGAAGGGAAATTGAGAGGAAGTCCATTCCTCATACTTCCTCAAAGATGAATGTACTTTAAGGTCTTGTATAATGGTTTTAATCATGTCAATAATTTATAACAGAACCACATAATTATCAATAATATCATATGTGATCTAGTTATTAATATTTTGATATTTTAATTATTTCAGGTGTTAATAACATTGTCCACTCTTGTGTCTGTTGTCATGAATGTGATGGTTCATGAACATATGATATAGTTGTAAGATATATTGAATGATATTAATGTTATAAATATTATTTTTTCTATTTTATAAATTTTTAATAATAATTGAAATTTGAACATGGATAATGGATCATGCTGCTTCACTGAGACGGCAGGTCGTACATACGGATGAGTGATGTTATTTTTAATTTTATGGGTGAATTGGTAAGGAAGTGTGTGTGAAATTAATATTAAATAATAAATAATATATCATACATGTTCCATATAATCATTTATTTTATCCTTATTAATTTCTATGTAATGAATATGGAAAAGAAGAATCACAATGATTCACTAGGTAGTAGTCCTCCGTACACATGAATGTCGTTATCATATTTTAAACAAAATTGAAAATTAGAAGGTATAAATGAAATTAAATTTTAAAAAAATAATATTATTATAAATATAGTATAATGTTTTTAAATAAATTATACACTTCATACGTTAAATGTGTTGATGGAAAAAAATTTAAAAGTTTCCTGAGGTTGTAGTCCTCCGTATACATAATTGACAGTCTTGCTACCCATTTGATAGAATAAGATAATGATATAGGTCATTCCATTAACATAATAACATATTAGTATATGTAATATAAAAATTATATTATATTTTAATGTTTTATATATTTTTAATGAGAAGGAAGAAGTAACAATTTAAAAATTCTTTTTAGGAATGTTACCACTTACTCGAACAACATCGTGATATTTTCACAAAAATCCTTCCTTGGATAGATCTCGTATCAAACCAAGGGATATTTGATATTTTTAATCAAGGAAGTGATTTGGAATTATCTTGTCTGAGAAAAAAATTCACTTTAAATTTGATTAGGTGATAAGATGAGATTCTATTTTGTAAGTGGGGGAGATGACACACATCAATGTTCGAAAAACAATCAATTACACACTGATTTATATAATTCTATATGCCACAAAAAAGGGTCATTAAAAGTCCATTGAGGTTATGAGGTCTAAATATTTCATGAAAATTTGTTTTGGAAATTTTTTTAGGTCATTTCAACAATTATATTTTTTCTCTAACGCCATGGGAATCAATTTCTATATTAAATACAGAAATAATTTGTTTCTATTTTTACGGATCATAATAGTCAGAAATTAATTTCACAGTATTATATAATATAAATTATTATTATTTTAATCATGAAATACATTTTCCCTAATTCAATAAACATAATTGGAAAAATAAAATTTAAAATTATACATTTAGATATAATGAAAAAGCAACGTTCCAATGAGAAATTTCGAAGAAGTATATAATGTTTTAATATAAAAATTAAATATAAAATGATGAAAATGGACTGAATTAGTAATAATTTTATATTATTGGATTGATTTTATTTTAAAAAAATAAAAAAAAATTATCATTGTAAATTATTTAAATGAAAAAGTAGTTTTAAAAAAATCAACATTTTTCATTATTCATGGAAAAATGAATCTTTCAGAAAAAATTATAATATTACCCCTAATATAACTTCAATAAGATGATATAAAAATTGATGTTAATTCATTAAAATAAATTTTAAAATATATGTGAAAAGGGTGACTAATTGTTTTATAAAAAATATATTTTTTTTATAAAAAAATCATTTCATTTTAAATGATTCTTATATTATTTATAATCAATATGTAACTATACATTTAATTTTTTAGTTAGTACAATTAATACCCACTAATTTAATTACATGGTTATAATGGAATACTATATTATAGTTCATTTAGGCTAGGGTTTGTGTGTTTCAGTAGCTGCTGTAGAGATTAAATTTATAGAAATATATTTTATGGGATGTTTAAGATCAATGTTTAAGGTTTCATATTCTATCAAGTAAAATTTTATTCATTTAAAATAATAGAGTGTTACTCAAAATAAATTAATATTCCTTTTATATATAACATCCTCATTAATAGCTTCCTCAATTTGTATATTGTTATTTATATGTGTCCATCAAATAGATTTTGCAGATATCTTTACATTTTTCTGGAATTATAGATCAATGGAGTTATTTATTAATTTTTTCGGTTTGATATTGAATATCTATATATAAAATTTATTCATATAAATTCTAATATTAGTGAATAATCACCTGAATTAAAATTCTAATCATCTATTTTCTATTTAACTGTCTTCATAATCAAATAACCATTAAGAGATACAGCCCATCTAATTAAACTAATATATTAGACCATTTCTATTTAAATTATTCCATTATTCATTATTTATATTCACCCATTTAATAATGATAATTATTGTTCGTTGATTTATATTAGAAAAAAAATAATACACAAAATGAAACCATCTATTATCCCAACCAACTTGTTGTTAAACAAAAAACAATATATTATCCTCAATAATCAACTCAATTGGTTTTTTGTTGAAAAAAAAGGATCATAAGTCATTGAAAAATTGATATACTTAAAATGGATCACATATCCTATAAATATTTGTCTATATGAGTTAAATAAAAATAAGAAACATGAATCTGTGATAATGAAAATAGCATGATGTCTATATAATATTGATTTTAGAAACATTTACAAAATATTCAACAATCATTTCAAATGTCTTCCACCCCCACTGCTTCATAAAAAAACCTATAGGAATCATTTCCCACATCCATGTAAATAGGCTGTTAAAATATATCACACATTAAAACACCCTATTAATTATTTTAAAAACATCCCCAGAATATATTTTATTACATACAAAGGTAATGATATACAAATGGATAAACTTATTTTTTCTATTTTTTCCCACTTAGAAAACACTATCCAATTATAAGATGTTAGTGGGATTTGAAAATCAGAAACAATATCCATGAACATATAGAATTTTAATCCTTCTATCAACCATATATTATGGAATAATTCCTTGAATAAACATTTAGTAAATATATCAGCTACAGTCTCAATTATAGAAAAAACACAAACATTAATTGTTTTATTTTCATTTTCACATTGATGATGTAAAATTTAATATCATTGGGCTTATAAATATACTGTAGGAATGTATTCCTAAGGTGATTTATAGCACATTGATTATCCCAACACATGAGAAATGGTTCTTTCACATTAACCAAAAAATTAATCAAATGTATCTTCATCAAAAAAAAATTGATTAGTAACTTGTGAGGGTGAAATAAACTTAATTTCAGTACTGTTGTGAGTCATTGATCTTTTTATTTATATTATATCTTCAAAATATTTCACTCAAAAGGAAAAATCCACTATATTTTGATAATCTATCCTATACAAAACCAACCAATTTTTCATATGTGTTCTAAAAAATCAATCATTCTTATAGTTTCTTATTTTATTCTGAAGTTAATTGCACCTTTGATATTTATGATAATTCTTTCCCATCCATGAGATGAGGTCCATTTAGTTAAATTTTACACAACACAAGTATTTTCAATATAATCAATATATATCATTGAAATTTTTAGATATAATAGGTTTAAAATCAATGTTATAAACTCTTTTGGATCAACCAACATTAATTTACAACAATTCTAAAACATAGTTCCAACTTTAGTGGGTGTTGAAAAATTATTTTATACATACATGTGAAACTTCTTTGGAACATTTTAATCATACATCATTTGAGATAATAAGTTATATTTATTATTTATAGATTTTTAAGATAATTATGTATTTCATTTTTCATAACATGTAGATCTCAAATAACATATACATCTCTATAGAAAACAGTTCACATGTTTCTTCATCAATATATATTAATACGAAAACATCATTATGACCAATCAAAATGAGGGAAACATACATATTTTATTTTTTAGATGTTTCTATCAATTAATATATTCATGAAATTCATCTTCTTTAATAATTTATCCAATTTAGATTAAAAATATCATAAATATCTCTTCAACCCATATAAAACCTTAATTAACCTGATCAAATGTATTTCAACATAAAAAACTTGAAGTCAGAAGGTCATTTAATATTATATTATTTGTCATCCTCAACATAATAAAATTATGAATTGATAGCCATAAATAATATATAATATATTAATGGTGTATAAATATAAAGATTTATTTTTATGTTTTGAATATTATCTACTAGTGAAAATGTATCATAAAAATCAGTGCCTTCTACCTATGAGTAACCATTAAATGAGAGTCATGTATTTGTTCTTACTAGATAATAATTTTTATCAAAATTATTTTAGGAACCCCATTTTTTTCCAACGACATTCTTATTTTCTTATTTGGGTATAGGTTTCCAGGTCTCATTATTCCTAATCCAATTCAAATTTGCATTTATAAAATATATCCACACTTTATTCTAAAAATCTTCTTCAACATCTATTTTACAAATATGTGATTATAAAGAAGTATGTGTAACTAACATTGATGTTCCTCTAGTTTGAACCTTCTTCCCTGATCTATAGTATTTTTTGAAATTACACATATTTCAACATCTCAAGATGATATGAGAAATAGTTTCCATAATAACTTGAAATAGATAGTTTAGAATCTTATTCTTGTGTATATTGTATAACATTACTTCTCACTAAAGCTTTGTTTTGTTTTTCAATAGTAATGAACTCATATTCAATTTCTCTTATATCATCTCCTGATTATTATAAAATTATATTAAAATTTTCAATATTCTCATGTATACATAGTACGACCTATATAATTATTGATTCATAATTAAAAATTATGTTCCTATTATTCTCAAAAAAAAATTTAGGAAGTATTTTGGTCATTCAATATAATTCATTCAATCTCAAAGAAACACTTAATTCATCTTCCAAAAACAACATTCTATTTTTGTGCATACGATTCACTAAATTCATGGGGGATACCCCTATTTTTAGGATAATTTCTAAATTTTTAATTTCTATATTCACCATTATTATTCATTGTAATATTTATTATAGAACATAGACATTCATTTTCATCCCTTCCCATAATATTCATAGACATTTTTAGATCCTTTAAATTATGTTTGAAAAATATAATACCTGTAATGAAAATAAAATCCACAAAAATAGAAATAATTAACTCATATCCATTTATTCATTGCTTTATTGGGGACCCATATATATCTGAATGTATACTCTATAATGAATGGGGTCAATGTATCTAAATATTAATATAAATTTTTTATTTACTGACCCTTTCTAGAATTTGGAACAAAACAATATCATCATCGTATCATGTTAGGAATATGATTAATACTTTTCATCATGGTCATATTCCTCCCTATCCTATAGTAAATATGTCTCAAACACTAATTTTCTTTCATAACATTCATATCGAATCAACTATGCACATTGCTAACTTTCAACACATATTCATTTGTTCATTTACCTCATGTAACAACAATATTGTATTAAATGTTTTGAAGAAAAAAAGATATTTTATTTGTATGAAACATTATGACTATTTTCATAGATCCCTAAAACACTGAAATGTTCTATTTCATGATACCATTCAATAAATCCTTTTGAATTTGACCATTTCCATTCAAATGATAAAATATCCAAGTCATTTGATTCTATGTTACTCACCATTTCAAAAATTCACTATCCCTTATTTATAGTCTTTATTTTTCATTAACAACTTCATGTATTTTCCCAAATATAAATAACTTCTACAATCTAATTTCTAAGGGTTTTCTCATTTTTTCTCATTACGAGTAGTTTTAACTTCTAAGGACTTTTTTTTATATTTTAAAATTCTATATATGGATTTTGATATTTCTCAAAGAAATTTTATTAAACTAGTAACATAATAAGATTTCCATGAGCCATATGTCTAGGATTATTGTATATTTCAAGAAATATTTCCATTGGTTGAAATAAATAATCAGTTTTCAAAATAATTTTTTTGACTTTCCTTCATTTTCCTGACCAGAATGTTTCTTTTTATTTTGTAAACACTTTAAAGTGAATGTGAGAACCTAGGCCAGTAAAAACACAATGAATAAAACATCATAAAATATGGATGATCTTTTGAAATATAATTTTTGACTTTTAGACATATTTTCCATAAGTAATTTCTAAAGAAGTAAATTTTCCTATAATTATTTATCATCCATGATATGGTCTTCAAACTAGTAAGGAAAATTTTCCCACATCTAAATGAACTCCTCCATAATTTACATCCATTCCTTAAATCCCCGTAATATAATAAAATATTTCTTATTCACATAGGAAATCATTACATCACTAGTATCAACACATAGTAATCTCTCCAACACTATATCTCAATCCTCTTTTGAGGCATTGATCAGAAGCATTTCCTTAACCATTTCTCCACCAGATTGAATAATGCATTCCAATAAATATCTATTAATAATAGACTCGACCTGGTGATTGTTAAATGCATAAGAACAGATGTTCATTTTCATAGGAGTCTCCAAAATAATTCCACTATATTCATTTACCTTTGACTGTTTGGGGGAAATTATCTGCATTGGTTGGTGTTTGTATGAATAGTTTGTGATCCCATTTGAATTATGTTCATTAATTAGGGTATACATTCATGCTTCTTTGTTTCCCCTAAGGACATTCTTTCTCCTAAGTTGGACAATCCCTCTTTCCTAAACTTTATCTGCACAATTGTCTGAATAATGATAAGAATAGTCATCACTATATTGTTCAATTTGGAAACTCTACTCTTTAATTAGACTCTCTGTCCAGGATATGCTATCATGATCATCCCTATCATGGTCATAGTGTAGTCTTCTAAAAACATCCAAAACATTCAGATAAAGGGACACATGGAATATCTTTTTCAAAGTAATAGCATCCTTGGTAACATGAACTCTTGGGGCCTCATTTGGGATGACAAGAACATGCCCCATCTCATGGTTTCTCAACTATTTCTCCTCATGATACTTGTACGATGAAACAAAATTATGGATATTTAGACAAATCTCTTAGGTTGCCTATAAAGGGTGGTACTCTCGCAAGGTGTCCGCATGGAGGGCCACCCGATATTTCCAATCAATTCCTTGTATAAAACTATGAAAATCACACACTAGATGTATATATATGGAACAACATGAGACCTGAGACTCATATAGAACGTTTTGAGTCCACTGCAATTCACCTTCAATATTGATGCCTATAGTATCCAACTGGTGTTTGGAAACATCAACTTCAACACAAGTCCTTGGGGAAACCAACTGACATACATGACGAGTATGATTATCCAAGCATATTTAGTGACAAAAAATATTTCTTATAAACTGTAGAATAGTTGGATTGTAGAATAGTAGTGGAATCCTTAGAAGGAATATCCAAATCTCTATGAAAGGGGGATCATGGTTCTAGTATAATTCAATGAATCTGTCAAGGACATCCACAAATGGCAGTCCCATATCGAAGAGGTACACTAATGAAATATCCAATAACCCAAAGGCATTCGTGAACTCCCTCGAAGAAATTGGAAATGTATGAACCCCATCCACATATGATTATAATTTTAGAGATTAAACATGACCATCATAACCATATACTAAAATACATTATAATACCAATCATATCCATAGAAATCCTAGTTTCCTTTGTAACTGATATGTTGACCAATTCTATGTTCCTAGACTACATCATCATTATTACCAGCCACCTTGGAACATTGTTGTTTTCCAATTTTTGTGTAGCCTATAAAAATATTATTCTTTAATTATGTCTATTATCCATAAAAATATCTCAAGAAGTACTATATAAATATTTTCTATTTTAAAAACAATAATAGTTTAGGATTTCTAAATATGCCTATTTTGGATTCAAAAATGGTATTCTTAACATGATTTTTGTTTTAATAATATTATTTCAAATAACACATGAGGATATATTTTATAGATAATTTTCGAGTTTATGTTTCTTAGAACAGTCACCAAAACTAAAATAGTGTATTGGAATTTTTATTTTCCACACTCAACAATGATAATTCTTTACGGAACATGATCAAGTTATTTATGATTAACCTATAATTTTTCTTCCAGATTGATGTTGGGGTTTTTATCATCTTAATGTAAAATATTTAGATCATAAATATCAATTTTGAAATTGGATATTTCATTAATAATTGATTTTTTATTCTCTGATAAAAGATCATATTCCTTTAATTTCTTATTCACATTTTCAATTATAATATTTGTTGAGATATATTGTACTAACTCTCTTTTAAGCATAAAATCTAACTGATTCTCTAATTTTTCTTCTTGATATATTCTACATTCATTTATTGTAAACATCTCATCATTTACTTACTTAATATGTAATTATTTACAAGAATCATCACTTGATATTTTGTCTTCCTCTTTTTTTCTATTATATTCCACACACATACACCAAATGTATCTCTTTTTGTATTTAGATATCTACTTAACTATTCCCTTAGTATAGTAATTTCATTTTTATGCCTTTTTCCCTGATATTTTTGATATTAAATCTTCTTCATCACTATCTCCATATTCTTTTATTCATTGATAATTTCATAAAATGTTTATAATGGATATTCATTCAATGAAATTCAATGAAATCATTACGTTGTACTTACTTGTTCTTATATTCACATTTCGGGAAAATAAGGAGATGAATTCATCAATTTTTTTCTAGTCATATTTTTTCTGTTGGATTCACTGACTTCATCCATGGTAAATTATTAATGAATAATATATTTTAATGAAATTTTCTTGGATATAAATTTATTTATTTATCAATGAATTTTATCCTCATTTGATAAGTAATGACAATTCAATTTAGATCATCCAAACATATATTTTCAAGATCTTAATATTTTAAAGATTTTACATAGAATAAAATTCATGCTAGAGAGTTCTTATAATAATTTCAAAAATAGATGAATCATTAAAATTATTACTAATATATTTTTTCTAACATAAAAATTCATTAAATCTCTTATAGAATCATCCAACATATTCTTATTAACCCATTTTATAATTTATATACTTCAATCTGCAAATAATTTTTTTAATCACATTTTTTAACATTATAAATGTTATTAAACTCACTATAGATTCTATTATATATCCCAAGTCCTTTAAAAAATATTAATTTAAAATTGGAGAGGGATTGCATTATTTGATTTCAAACTCTCCAATCATTATAAAATTCTATTTATCACTATTTATTAATGGAACACCCTCAAGAAGATGGGGGAATCCTTTTTATTGGAGACCCAAAAAACATTATAACAAATAGATACGAGATAATGACCAATTATAACCTTATATATATGATAGTTATTATAATTGATAACAAGAATCCCATTCCTATTTATGGAGCACTTAACATCCATGTAAGCATTCATTTTCTTTAAACATCAATATTAGTCAATGAGGGAAATCGTAATTGTAGTAAAAACTAAATTTTAGAATTAAGATATGTGTTTTCACTGATAGGGGTAGGGGTTAATCCGATATCTTTTCTTTTTTATTTTTTATTATGTATAAAAATAGATTCTCCTTTAGTGATAAAAAATAAACATTTCTAGAAAACAAAAAATAAGAAGATCCAAATGAACATATGTATGTAAATGGTCCACTGCTAAATATGATTTTTTAGTCCTTGAAATTATTTGGAAATAATATAATACCACAAACCCATTAAAAACAACAATTTTAGTTTATAAAATAATAACGGAGTATCCATCGTAGGTATAACACCATAGTCCTTATAATATTTCATGTAAACCATGGACAAAAAGTATGATTTATTAGTGTGTTGTATCAACAATTGAAAATACCATTGAAGGGAATTAGTATATTGTAACCATGATTCATCAACATTGTCCACACATTCCATACATGTCGGTACTTCTTATTCCAATTTATATTACATCAAAATTGTATTATATAACATTATTCCATCCCATTGTGATACGTTCGATAGGTTCCATCATTTACACACAGTTTGATGGGACTCAGTTCAATGACCTATTCATTTTATTCCCATATTTATCACATCCATTCATCACACTATTCATATAAAAACTCTTCAAATGGTTCATTTGATTTTATCTTCACAGTATTCTTATGGTAACCAATGATATGAAGATATTTTTGGAATCACCTGATACCTATTAAAAAATTTCATATAATAACATCTTCACTTATACAGATATGCAAAAAATTACAAAAATAATGAACATGACACATCATGACACACCAACCACATTATATGTGAATCAAATTTAGAAAAGTATAAGGATTAAACTAAACTATAATTTAAATTTCCTACTCAATATTTTTTTACATTATAATTAAATATTCAATGTTTTCCAACCATTGATGTTTTTAAAATATTGGTGTCAAAACATCATAGGAAACGAACATTAATACTCAGTGACAATGTTCATATTAATTATTTTTTAATATTTGCTTGAATCATGGTCATTACATCATCACTAATGAAACACTGAATAACCAGATCAAAATCATAGCCAATATTATCTGGTCAAATGATATTGAAATTATTAATAAAACATCATCAAGTTCTACCTTATTGAAACTTTATAATCTGAAGGTACTTCATCCAATGGTCTATAAAAAATAATCTTTGACTAGTGAATGTTTTTTAGCATCCATCAGAATTACTTTTTAAATATCATCATCCAACTAATGGGTTACCAAATGATTTTTTCATTTTCCTCTATATAATGGACCCATAAAGATCTGTTCTAATTTCCCTATCTAATGACCTGCATCAAAATCCTTATATTCAATGATTTAGAGAACCCTATATAATCATCCAAAAATAGGAATCCAATTCCATAACAATGGAATTATTTTTATTATAGAACCAAAATCATTCCTCTAAAACTTTTTTCCAATGAAATTGAAAAAACATTAAAATTTATCTTAATATTAGAGCTTCTATAATGAATCCTATTTACAATGATCTTTATTTGATTCTACTAAAAAATTAATTTATTAGGAAACCCTTTTTCATTCATTAAGAAGTATTATAAAATATTTATTTATAATAGAATTCATATAATGACCTAACAAGTTCACATGATAAAATTAATTCTCCTTTAATTCACTAATAACATCATCAACAAATTTCTCACTTTTCATTTTGATCTTTTTATAAGAATGTTCGATAGTCTTTCTAATGGTATTAACTATTCTCAATAACCATAGATCCACAATGTTCTTCCTTCAAAATTTTTTATCTAGGATCATGAGTGTCTATGTAAAAAATATGAATCATATAACATTGATGATCAGGAAACCATCATATTAATTCCATTATCAAACATACCTATCAGATAAATTTATAAAAATAATATAATAAACATTTTGTTCCACAATCCATCAGATAACATTGGTCTATTTGACTACAAATAACTCATGGGGAGTTGTTAATTCCCAGAGGGTTAGTGAGTTTTTAATTTTAAAACATGAATAAAAAACTAATATAAAAGGTAGTATAGGTTATTCATGTCTGAGGATGATCCTATAGGGATTGAGGTGGATAAAAAATTAAATTTATATCAAAAACACTAAAATAATTGTGATTTAAATAAATTAAATCTGAGATAATTATCATGTGATCGATAAAGAACATTGAAAAGTAAAATATAAAAATGATGTTGGGATGTAATGAATCTAGTTTCATGGGATACCAAGTTATGAATAAACTAAATTATAATCATGTACTCATCAAAATATGATCCAAGAGAGTCCAATACTCCTGGTAAATTCTCTGTATCCAAATCTCTCCTTCCATCATGGTCAAGTACGTAAGATTGTAAATAATGTGTAACCATAATACTTATATATTCAGAGGGTAAGAACAAGTCCAATGGTCCTTGTGGAAGTCTAAACCCTAAATATCACATTAAACAAAGGAATTAAATCAATTCAAGAAATGGACATGATCAACTAAATAGTGAAATTAAACCCACTCCCTAACCCTGAGAACAATGTTCATTTATAATGAATTAGGTAATATAGTGAAACGGAGAAAAAATATGAAATTTTAGAATAAATTGTAATAAAAAATACTTTATACAATTTATCCCCAATCATCACACAAGATATAACTCAATAAAATCACCCAATAATTTAATCTATGTGTGGGTGAGAAGAAAAATAAATAAACACCTACATAGTGGAAGCAACATAGCTCTGACCTCAGACCTTCGTCTGACTTCGTCTAAGTCCCCCCTATCTACCAATAAACCAATGTATCATCTGTTGTTGGGTATGAATTGTTTTTTGTCAAAAACCCTGGCACCATCATTATATATATCTATATTATTTATTGTTTCATAGGATGTATTGTATACTGCAACACCCCTGTCTTCCACAATACTATTCTCTTTGAATAATATAGTAGCGTGTGTTGTAGGCAACTTCCAGTTCTACCACAACACAACCAATCAAACTAGCCGTTATGAATAGTAATACCAACTTTTTGAAATTTTATTCATTTTATCTATTAAAATGTACTTCATATTTGGATTCGAAATTTTGAAATTAGCTTAGGGTGAATTTTTGGAACTTTTCTGATAACTTTCATATTTTGATGAATAGTGAAAATTACTAAATTTTATTTAAAAACAACTTTATTAATCGAAATAACTAATAGTGATAAATTATGAATTTGTGTGATTTTAAGGTATAATTGGATTATATTTTTACAATTTCAACCAATTTTGGCCATTGGACATAATTTCACATTTAAACTGGGTATAAGCAATTATCAATCTTTTGATAGTTATAATTTATTAAAAACATGCATTTTGTTTTGATAATGGGAATTAAATTTAAATTAATTTATGCCACTTCTGTATTTTGAATTTAGAAAAATGGATTCTATATTTATAATTAGGATGTTAAAATTATGAAAAAAGGTTACTTTTTTTATACATTTTGAATAATTACATCTATAAATATTTTATTTACCATGGTTAAATGGTAAATCTGGTAAATAAGGGTAAAAAATAATATTATAATAATATTAAATTACCCTGAAACATGTCCTAACCCTATTGTATGAAACATTTCCGACCTTTTTCATCATTGGGTCGATTTTTGGACCTCATGGATTCAGTTGTAATTGATAATTACACTTTATATTAATTAAGTTAATGTAAATACAAAAATGGCATATGAATATATCTTTTAGTAAAAAATATTTTACATAAAGATACACATTAGATAAATTCAAATATAAATATTAATTAGAAAGATTAAAGTACTTAATACATAATGGTATTTTATTAATAATTTATATACATTGAATAATTAAATTTATTTATGACACAATGGTGATGCAATATTTTCTTTATTAATGAAAGTATCAAATAAATTGTATTATAAATTCTAAAATAAATATAATTTGAATGTTTTGATGCCATAAAAAAATTTATAGGTTAAAAAGTCCTGCTAGGATTCATTAAATAAATTTAATTCTAATTAATAAAGTTTTTAGGACTTTAACAAATATCAAATATTAAATAGTGTCATAATTTACATAAAATAAAATTTTAAAAAAATATTATATTATTAATTGATATAATATTCCTAAAAACAATGATTCAGAAAAAGTAAATATATACTAATAGGTATATCATTAATTAACAACTTGGGGGTTTCATGGTAGTTTATAGTATGTTTATTAACCAAATAAAATAAAAATACAAAGAGACATGGTAAATGTAAAACTAATTAACTAAGAGATAAATCTATAAGATAAGGTTAATATAGTGACCCAAACCAGTCTAAAACCTATTTGTTGAAAGAATTTATACCCATCCCCACCATATCCTAGAAATAAATCAATTTTGAGTCATTATAAACGTTATATGAATTTATTATAAAATAATATCTTATGTTTTTTCTAAGGTGCCCCTCACCCCCTCTTATTAAAGGGAACTCCCCCTTCTCTCAAATTCACACATTCAAAGCCTTTTGGATCGGCCAAACCCTCCCCTAATTTCTTCACAACATCCATAATGTCATCCTAGAGGCCTTCCATTAGTCATAAAGCCAACATAAGAAGCCATTTTGATCAAATCATATGGAAGAACCCGAAGAATCTATAATAATTTCACCACCCTCTTTCATGTTCTTTTCTTCTTCCACTTCTTCATTAATTTTTATTTCCATCTTAAATAATAACTACAGTATCTTCTATATATTGATATGTTATTATTAATATGGTACAACCATATTCATTATTCTATTCATCATTTTAATGACATGTCACCATAACTGCGTATGTACGAATTACCGTCTCCACGTCGTGGTGTAACTGTTATTCATTACATTATTATTTGAAAGGGTATAATAATAATGTGTAATTAATTTAAATAATAAATAAAACATGATAGTTATTCTTTATATATGATATACCATCCAATTATATATTATTTTAATATCAAAATAATGATATTGTCTCTCGTGCGTATGTACGGATTACCGTCTCCACAAATGCGATGAGATTTATTCCACATCGTTTCCATTCAAGAGTAACGTTCATTAGATGATTAAAAATAATATTTAAAGGCTTGATATAATTATGGATATTAATAAGATACATCCCATCCATAACAAATATCACTCACATAACAAATAATATAAAGTAAAACGAATATGTTGACACCTGAAACAATGATAATACTAACATATTATTAACAAAACAATGTTAAAAGATCATATATGAAATAATATTAATTTATAAGATTCTTGTATAATTTAATAAAAATTATTTCACCGTTATACATGAGGTTAACCTACCCTCGACCAAAGAAACATACAAGGGAAGGATTAATTTCACAATCTTTTTATTATCCGAGGTTGTTTATACGTAATTATCTACTATGACCTCTTTATCATCCACATCCATGTTTCATAAAAATGTACTTCAAAACATTTTTTTACTATTTACTAGAAAATGTATTAAAGACATTTATACCCTTAAGTGTTTTGAAAGGAATCTTTCAATCATTTTCCAAACAAGGTACTTTTTAACCTTTTTGACAAAATTAATGTAAAAATGTCTTTTTTTAACTTATACAGTGGGTGTGACTATTTACCACCGTTATAGAACCAATGAACCTTACGTTACAATCTTATAAGAATATTTTCAATGTACATGTTTTATTTTATAATTATGTGACTTTTAAATGATTTCCGAAAAATATAAATTTCTCTCAAATAGTTTTTATTTCATCTCTGTCATCACCCTTTGATGGATTTTAAGCTTATCTGAAGTTGATTTATTATGATACAATACATCCATATTGTATTTAAGGTTTTTTTATATGTTTGAATGTGGATGTGTTATTTTTAAACCATTCATGTTTTTTTTGAATGTATTGACATTTCATATGCTAGGTTTAATATGAATGTTTGTGTTATGTTTAAACCTATTCATATGAGGAATGCATTGGATTTTGTAAGTGACGGGTGGATCCCGCTATAGATCCTCGATGTATCAGTAGTTCTAATGAGACAAACTAGTGTCTTGGCACAAGGCCTTGAAAAAATCTTATTTTTTGTCTTGGCGCAAGGCATTGACTATGTGTTTTGATAGTCTGGCATTATGCAGTCCATCATTATGAAAGTGGTTATTGATATTTCATGTGATTATTCGACGAAAAGAATATCCATGTAAATAAGTAAATGGAATTATTTCATTTTATTTTTTCCATATTATGCTGAAGTTCAAATTTAAAAGGATTTTCTTTTAGTTAAACATTTCCTTATATGTTTATTCTTATGTAGGAATGTTTCCGCTATATTTTTATCCTTACTGAGCATCTGAGCTCACCCCTTTCTATATTTTATTTTTCCTAGGATGTGAAGAAGTATTTTATGACTGACTTGCATGCATAGTCTGAAAGGATATTAGTGTGGAATATGGATGTTTTGTGGTTGTAGTTTTTCACTTTATGATGTAATGTAAGACTTATGAATGTATCTAGTGTTTCCATGGAAACTAAACTAATAGGTCTTCTGAGACATGATCTTTTGTGATCATTACAATGTTATGTAATAATGCACCGCCTCTGTGTAACTTGGGTCGGGGCATTACAGTTGGTATCAGCGGATGTTTAGTACCAAACGTGGATGCTAGATTTAGATAATATCTCATTAGAGCACATAGACCTATGATGGAATTTGAGGATTAGTATAGAATGAATTTCGTAGAATTTTGGTATTGTAGAGATTTTGTGACTTTTCTGAGAAATACATCCATTTCTAGATATGATCATGTAGAGGCGGCTCATGCACATATGTACCAAGGCGTCAAAACCGAAAACACTTCTTTGAGCTAAACTCGAACGAGAACTGGTGCATGATAACGGGCCTTGCTACACTCTTGGTAACGACACTCCCAGGTGATATGCTTAGGATAATTCTCATTTTCATTACAAACCATTATAAAGGGTTTATGAGTATATACTTCTTACAAGAAAAACATTTTTATGATTATGGAATATATCAATAAGCTGTTCAATTTATTTTAAGTTTTTTACAAGTTTGGATTTATGTATTCTAAATCATAAACAAATCTAGTTTATGCCATTGATTAGAAATGGATCCTAGTGAAAGGAATGGAAACCATATCAATACACGAACTCCATGTAGAGATTTACCACCTGCACAAGATAATTATAGTATAGCTGGTGATGCTACTGGTGCTGATCAGCTAATCACCATACTGGGAAAACTCACTCAGGTTATGAATAATAAACATACATGTATGGAGAACCCTGATCCAGAGCGTGGAGGATCAATTTTAGATCTCTTCATGAGGAAACAACCACCAACATTCAATTGGGGTACAAATATACTAGTAGTTGAGCAATGGATAAATTTATGAGAGAAAATATTCCATGGAATGGGGTGTAGTGAAACAGAAAAAATTTTCATTGTAGTTTACCGCCTCACCAGAGATTCTGGTCAATGGTGGTCATTGATTCAAAAAAAATGCAAGACGATGAAGTATCAAATATGGAATGGAGGGAGTTTAAATATTTTTTCATAGAAAAATACTTTCCTAATGACCATCGAGAAGATATGAAAAGGCAATTTATGAGTCTGAGTCAAAACAAAAATGAGAATGTTTCAAAGTATGAGTCTAACTTTACAAGGTTATCAAGACATGTTATAGATTATATACTTAACCCATGAAGTAAGATTGATCATTTAATTGATGGGATAAAACCATTTCTCCATCAAGAATTAGTCTCACAATCCTTCTCGTCGTACGAAGATATTGTCTAATTTCCTATCAAGACAGAAAAATAATTCTCTAAGTCTTATGAGTTTAAAGCAAATCAAGATAAAAGAGATCTGCTGATCACTCTGAAAAATGAGATAAGGGGAATAAGGGAAAATTTGAATATCCATCCGGTAGTAAATGTGTTACGAAACACCCCGGTACTTGAATTATGGGAATGGGAGTCTGTTACAAGTGTGGTGAAAAAGTCCACCAAGCTCGTGATTGCATGGGGAAGAAGGAAGCTACCGATGTTCAATGCTACAATTGCAGGGAGATGGGACATTAGTCAAATGAATTTCCAAAGAGTTAGGGAATCATACCTCAGAAAAAGACAAGGGATCAAGGCCAAGCATATTTTATCACTACTGCTGAGGATGAAGCTCCAAAAGACGTGGTGGAAGGTAATTTAATGGTTACCTCAAGTTTAGCCAATGATTTATTAGATTTTGGATCATCGCATTGTTTCAAATCTTCCCAGTTTTCTAAGAAATTAGATATTTCCAATTTGATTTTATAAGGGATTTGTCAGTAAAAACTCCTAAGGGAAGTATCATTGCTACAATATTCTGTGAATCAGATCCTATTAGAGCATATAAATTTTCATTATCTGATGATCTCATCATCATACCCTAGATTGAATATGATATAATCCTCGGTATGGATTGGATTTCGGACCATGATGAAAAAATTTATTGTAAGAAGATGGAGGTTAATATTTTTGATGACGATGATAAAGTGAACATTATCTTGAGATCAGAATCATCACCACCTAATTATTATTTTGATCCACCCCCAATAGCTCAACTAAATTTAATTATTGGGGAGGAAGAGAATGAAATAACTGTGGCTGAGGAATGAAATGTTCAAATAGTGGATGTACCTATTTTGATTGAATAAGTTGATGTGATTCCTAAAAATTTACCTGGAAGTCATCTAGAACGAGAAATTGTGTTTTCCATTGATTTAATTCCTAGATCAAGGCCCATATCGATGACCCCTTATAGAATGGACGGTATAGAATTATTTGATCAAATGATAAAACTAGAGGAATTGAGTAATAAAAGATTTATTCACCCTAGTGTTTCTCCATGGGAGGACTTTTTCTTTTTGTTAAGAAGAATGATGGATCTATTAGGTTGTGCATTGACTATAGGGAGATCAATGTTATAACAATAAAGAACAAGTATCACCGACCTCACCTTGAAGATTTATTTGACCAACTAAATGGAGCTCAATACTTTTCAAAGATTTACCTTCGATCTAGATACCATCAGTTGTGTGCGAAGAAGGATGACATTCCAAGCATTTCGAACCAGGTACAAGAATTATGAATTTACAGTAATTCCTTTTGGGCAGACTAATGCACCCTCTATTTTCATGGATCTAATGAACATAGTTTTCAAGCAATATCTTGATGACTTTGTAGTGGTATTTATTGATGATATCTTGGTATACTCCAAAAGCTATGAAGATCATGAAAATCTCTGACTCATTATATTTAAGACTCTAAGAAGACATGAATTATATGGGATGTTTAGCAAGTTTTAATTTTGGATTCAGGAGATTTATCTTCTTGGACATATTGTCTCTAATCATGGAACCTCTATTGATCCTTTTAAGACCAAGGCAATCCAAGAATGGCCAGCACCGATGAGTATAACTAAGGTATACAGTTTTATTTGTTTAGCAGGTTATTATCGACATTTCGTCCAGAATATTTCCTGATTGGTTAACTCATTAACGAAGCTCACATGCAAAGGGGTTAAATTTGTTTGGAAAAAATATTGTGAAGAATGTTTCGAACAACTAAAGAGAATATTATTCAATTCTCCTATATTGACTCGAACATCAGGGAATGAAAAGTTTGTTATTTATAGTGATCCCTCAATGAAAGGACATGGTTGTGTCCTTATACAAAATGATAGGGATATTGCATATACATCAAGACAGCTAAAAATTTATGAGCAATACTATCATACTCTTGATCTTGAGTTAGCTGCTGAAATATTTCCATTAAATATATGGATAAATTAACTCTATGGTGGAAAATGTGAGATATATACCGATCAAAAGAGTTCTAAATATATTTTTTCACAGAAAGAACACAACATGTGGAAAAGAATATGGATTGAACTACACGTGGATTATGATTCCACAATACACTACCACCCGAGGAAGGCAAATAAGGAGGAATATATTTTAAGCAGAAAGGATCATGGAATTTTGAACAAGATGAGAGTTGATAGGGATCATATTTTCATGGATCTAGTAAAGATGGATATGGGAATAACCTGTGATGGTGAAACATCAATGCCTTTTCAAAAGGTTGCCAAACCATATTATCTAGAAAGGATAAAAAATTATCAGGATAATGATGAGAAGTTTCAAAAGAAGATTAAATCTATGAATGATGGGAGATTGAGTGACTTTGTGTGTGAAGATGCAATTTTAAAATTTGGTAAGAGACTTTGTGTTCCAAAGATAACTGACCTAAAAAGATAATTGTTGGCTGATTCTCATAGTTCCAATTTCTCTATACACCATAGGATCACCAAAATGTATAGAGATTTGAGGGAACATTTTTGGTGGGACAACATGAAGCGGGAGATTGCTGATTTTGTGACAAGATGTATGGTTTTCCAACATGATAAAGATGAAAGGAAACATCCTGGAGGATTCTTGAAACCTCTTCCCATACCCGAGTGGAAATGGGATAATATCATGATGGACTTTGTCATGTGACTACCGAAGACATCTAGAAGGAACAAGGAAATATGGTTCATTGTTGATCGTCTTACCAAGTCATCACATTTTCATGCAATAAGATATGATTTAACACTTGAAAGATTAGAAAGACTATATATTAATGATGTTTTTAGTCTTCATGTTGTACCACTATCTATTATTTCTAATCGTGATTCTCGTTTTATATGAGGATTTTGGAAAAGACTTTAGAAAGCCCTAGATATTGAACTTCATTTGAGAACCGCGTACCACCCCAAACAGATGGACAATCAGAACAGAATATTCAAACCTTAGAAGACATGTTGAGATCATGATAATGTGACATTCAAGGTATGTGGGATCAATATTTACCTTTGGTAGAATTTTCCTATAATAATAGCTTCCATTCATGTATTCGAATGGCACCATATGAAGCGTTATACAGAAAGAGATGTCGTACACCAACCTGTTGGGATGATGTTGGTGAAAGAAAACTTATAGGCCCATAAATGGTGGAGGAAATGATGGAAAAGGTGAAGGTAATCCAAAACCACATCAAAGCAGCTCAAAGTAGGCAGAAGAGCAATACCGATAACCGAAGGAAGGATTTCAAATTTCAGGTAGGATATCATGTTTTCTTGAAGGTATCTCCATGGAAGGGAGTTATACATTTCGGTAAGAAGGAAAATTTGAGTCCAAGGTACATAGGACCTTTTAAAATTCTTGAAAAATTGGGGTTGTAGCTAATCGTTTGGCAAGGCTGCCAAATCTCTCCAACGTTCATGATGTGTTCCACGTATTACTGTTGAGAAAATACATGCCTGATCCAACACATGTACTCACCTATGCGGAAGTAGGACTAGAACCCGAACTATATTATTGAGAAGATCCAGTCAGGATTATTGATAACATAGAACATGTGTTAAGAAACTGGGCGACTCGCCTGCTAAAAGTTCTATGGAGAAACCATAAGACAGAAGAGGCAATGTGGGAACCCGAGGAACTTAAGATGAAGAACCACTTGAGTCTTTTTAGGCAGTAATATTATAGAAATGTCGTGGATTATATTATTTTAAGGAGGTGAGAATGTAACACCCCAAGCTTCCACGATATGCTTCTCTTTGAATAGTACATTAGCATGTGTTGTATGCAACATCGAGTTCTAACACACCACAACCAATCAAACTAGCTTTCATGAATAGTAATAACCATCTTTTGAAATATTTTACATTTTATCTTTAAAAATTGACTTCATTTTTGGTTTTGGAATATCTAAATTAGCTTATGGTGAATTTTTAGTACTTTTCTGATAACTTTCATATTTTGATAAATAATAAAAATTACTAAATTTTAATTAAAATCATATTTTTTAATTGAAATAATTAATAGTGATAAATTATGAATTTGAGTGATTTTAAAGAATAATTTGATTATATTTTTACCATTTTATCCGTTGTTGTTCATTGGACATAATTTCACATTTAAACTGCACATAATCAAGGGTCAATCTTTTAATAGTTATTATTTCATAAAAACACGCTTTTGGTTTTGACAACATGAATTAATATTAAATTAATTTACGCCACTTCTGTGTTTTGAATTTAAAAAAGGTTTTAATATTTAGAATCAGGAGGTCCAAATTGTGTAAATAGGTATCTTTATTTTTAGACATTTTTAATAATTACATCTGCAAATATTTTATTTACCATGGTTAAAGGGAAAATCTGGTAAATAAGGGTAAAAATAATATTATAATAATATGAAATTACACTAACACATGTCCCTGCACTATTTAATGATACATTTCCGACCATGATCATCTTTGGGTCGGTTTTGGGACCCCATGGATCCACTTGTAAGTGATAATGACACTTTATATTAATTAAGTTAAAGTAAAAACAAAAATGATATAAGCATAAATCTTTTAGTAAAAAAAATTTAAATAGGGTTACACATAAGATAAATTCAACTCTAAATATTAATTAGAAATCTAAAATTATTTACTACAAAATGATATTTTATTTATATTTTTTTTACATTTAATAATTAAATTTATTTCTGACACAATGGTGATGCAGTATTTTCCTTATTAATTAAAGAATCAAATAAATGGTATTATAGATGTAAAAATAAATATAATTTCAATGTTTTTATGACATCCAGGAATCATATAATTTAATAAGACATGTTAGGATTCATTAAATGAATTTATTTCGAATTAATAAATTTTTTTGGACTTTAACAAATATCAATTATTAAATAGTGTCAAAATTGACATAAAATAATTTTTCAAAAAATATTATATTATTAATTGATATAATATTCCTAAAAATATAATATTCAGTTAAAGGAATAATATAATGATAGCTATATCATTAATGAACCACTTGGGTTCTTTTGGTAGTTTATAGTTAGTTTAATAAACATATAAAAAAATACAAATAGACATGGTAAATGTCAAACTAATTAACGGAGAGTTAAATCTAAATGTTAAGTTTAATATAGTGGCAAAAACCTGTATAAACCTATTGTTTTAGTGGATTTAGACAAATCCCCACCTTATCCTCAAAATAAATCAATTTTGAGCAATTATAAACCGAAAATGAATTTATTATAAAATAATATTTTATGTTTTTTCTAAGGTGCCCATCACCCCTCTTATAAAAGTTCACTCCCCCTTCTATAAAATTCACACATTCAAAGCATTTTGGTTCAAACAAACCCTACCCAAATATCCTCCCCAAATCCCCCACTTCATCCTATAGGACATAATTTAGTCATAAAGCCTAGTTAAGGAGCCCTTTTGATCAAATCAAATGGAAGAACCTGAAGAAGAGGTGATAATTTTATCACCCTATTTCAAGTTCTTTTCTTCTTTCACTTCTTCTTTCATTGTTATTTCCATCCTAAAATAATAACTCTGGTATCTTCTATGTACAAAGATGTTATTTTAAATATGGTACAACCATATTCATTATTTTATCAATCCTTTGAATGACATTTCACCATACGTGAATACGTACGAATTTCTGTCTCCACGTCGTGGTGTAATTGTTATTCAATACATTATTATTTAGATGAGTATAATAATGATATTTAATTCATTTAGATAATAAATATAACATAATAATGATTCTGTATATATGATATACTATCAAAATATATATTATGTAAATATCAAAAGAATGATATTGTCGCTCGTGCGTACGTACAGATTACAGTCTCCACGAACGCGATAAGATTCATTCCCCATCGTATCCATTCAATAGTAATTTTCATTAGACGATTAAAAATAATGTTTAAATACATGATACAATTCGGGATATGAATAATATACATCTCGTCTATAACAAATATGACTCACATAATAATGAATATAAAGGAAAATAAATCTGTTAACACCCAAAACAGAGATAATACTAAGATATTATTAACAAAACATTGTTAAAAGATTATATATGATATCATATTAATGTATAAAATTATGGTAAAATTTAATAACAATTATATCACCATTATACAAGAGGTTAACATACCCTCGACCAAGGAAAAGTACAAGGTAGGTGTTAATTTCACAATCTCTTTATTATCTAAGGTTGTTTATACATAATTATCTACTGGGACCTCTTTATCATCCACTTCCATGTTTTATAAAAATGTATTTCAAAACATTTTTTTACCATTTACTAGACTATGGGTTAATGTCATTTATACCCTTATGTGTTTTGAAAAGAATCTTTCTGACATTTTCCAAACAAAGTAATTTTTATCCTTTTCGACAAAATTTATTTAACAATCTCTTTTTTTAACTTATATAGTTGGTGCAGCTATTTTCTGCCATTATAGAATCATAGATGCTTCCAATACATGATTATAAGAATATTTTCAAAGTAAATGTTTTCTTTTATGAATATGCGAATTTTAAATTATTTCAAAAAAAGAGATATTTCTCTCAAATAGTTTTGATTTCATCTATATCAACATCCTTTAATGGATTTTAAGCTTATTTGATGTTTATATATTATGATGCAATACTTTCATACTGTATATAAAGTTTTTTGATATGTTTGATCATGGATGTGTTATTTTTATACCATTCATGGTTTATAAAGAAAGTATTGACATTTTGTATGCTAGTTTTAATATGAATATTTATGTTATGTTTAAAACAGTTCTTATAAGGAATTCATTGGACTTAGTAAGTGATGGGTGGAGACCTTTATATCTCCTCGATGGATCAATATGTCTAATGAGACAGACTAGTGTCTTAAAATAAGGCCTTGAAAAAATATTATTTGAAGTCTTGGCATAAGGCCTTGACTGTGTGGTTATGATAGTCCTGCATTATGCATTCCATTATTATGAAAGTGGTCATTGATATTTCATGCAATTATTCGACCAGTAGAATATCGATGTGAACAAGTAAATGAAATTATTTCATTTTATTTTTTCTGTATTATGATGAAGTTCAAGTTTAAAAGGATTCCATTTTAGTTATACATTACCTTAAGTGTTTATTTTTATTTATGAAAGTTTCCACTATATTGTTATCTTTACTGAGCATCTGAGCTCATCCCTTTTTATGTTTTATTTTTCCATTGATGTGAATAAGTATTTTATGACTGACCTGTAGGGATGGTCTGAAGGTATATGATTGTGGACTATGAAGACTATGCTGTTTTAGTTTTTCACTGTAGGATATAATGCAAGACTGATGAATGTATCTAGTGTTTCCAAGGATACTAAACTAATTGGTCTTTCGAGACATGATCTTTTGTGATCATGCCCATGTCATGAAATAATGCACCGACTCTGGATAACTGGGGTCGGGGCGTTTCATATACACATTGTGTAAATTGAAGTGGATGTGTCTTCTCCATATCTTTTCATTCATGATACTTCCAGGTCATGTATTATTTTCACAAATTGAAATATGAAAAAATGTGAATATGTAGTTACCAACTGGATAGGATGACACTGCTCCCAGTGAACTCCCGTCATGAATGTTTTTTATATAATTTGTAAATTTCATACTCTTGGTTATGATATTTTATACTTCTTTAATTTTCTAGTGTCATCCCATGATGCTTCGCTTCATAGCACAAGGTTTATTTTTCTACTATTTTTCTATCATTTTTCCCTTTTCTAAAGATTCATTGTAACATTATATATGAAAAAACAAGTTCAATAGTCTAAATATTATTCAAAATGATAATTAAATTACATAAATCATTTCATTAAAATACTCTATAACATATGTGTGAAATTAATTTATCATATTTATCCATTCGAATCAAAATATTGGACACTTAATCCCATGAAAATTTGTTGTGGATTATCAAAAATGTTATTTTATTTATAGAAAACAATTGATAACAGAAAATCAAACAATCTTTAATCCCTGAAAGATTCTTATTAACAAAAACAAACTTTTTATCTTCAACATAATGTACTGGATTCTTCATTTCAGATCATTAAAAAAACAGTATCATCCTTTTTGTATCCTTTTAGGGTGATATTTAAGGGTATTTATGATAATAAACCTCATTAGATAATTCCCAAACATGCGTAACTGATTTTTAGATGATAGAGTTTCCATGCGTAACTTCAACTAGTTTCTTTAATAAAATCTCTTTTTATTTATACTTCACCATCATATTTTCATATATCATGACATATTTTTTTTTATTCTTCAAGAAAATTCTTTAGTTTCTCAATATTTTTTAATGGTATGAATTTTTCTTCGTCATGAATTAATTCTTGATTGTTAACAGGTTGACCATCGTTCAATAACATCATATTCCCATTATTTATGTATGAAATTTTAAAGTGAAATTATTCTAATTATGTTTTCAGAATGTACTCCATATAAGTTTAAACATATTATTTTTTATAGTTTCATATTTTATCATTGGAAAATATTTCTTCATTTAGCACTGTAATAAACAAACTCCTAGCACCATCATCATTTAAATTTTAAACATCCACTATTCATTAGTGTCATTTTCTTCCTCACATTTGAACAAATGGTTTCTTTATTTATATTTTTAATATATGTTATTCCTTCATTTTGAATAAGAATTTGGTTTTTCAATATTTTTTTTCAGTGGTATTCTTGTACACCCATCTTCTCCATCACTATCTTTATATTCCTTTCATCGTATAAAATTTTATGTTAAATGTCCAATGAATCTATAGGTAAAGAATTTAAATAATGAATTACTATTATATTTCTTTGTGACTATTTATATATTTATGTAAAATGATGACATGAATACATTGAACATATTACTCACATTATATTTTGAATCAAGATCACTATCTTTTTTCTCAATAATACGTTAATTTTCTTTTCAAGCTTTGTGGATTTGAATGAAGTTTATCACCTATCCACTTCCTTATTATTGAATTAAGATTCCCCTTTTTTTAAATATATGATTATAATACTATGAAAAACAAATTGATATATCATTTCATAATGCATATCTTCTAGAATTGATACATTAGGGGAAATTTTATCAGGAATAATTTATAGAATCTTCTCCAGAATAGTAAAATTATACAATTTCTCACAAAATCGTCATACAATGAATAAAATTTCATTATACAATATAATAAAATCCACAATAGATTTATAATCTCAAATATTTGGATCCTGATACATCTCCAAATCTATAAATTGGAATTCATCCCTTTTGTGTTCCCTTTATAAATATTTTTCAACTTTTCATTTATTCTTTTGTCTATTTATATTCCGTTAACTCTCAAGAATCCAATTTTCGAGAGGGTGGAAAGTATAATATTTCTATATATTTTTTCAATATCTGAGTTCTTCTTATTATATTATTTTAATATATTACCATAATCACAAGGAGTGAAATAATATATTTTTCTTCCATAACATTAGATTTAATGGACAATAGATATGGTAACATTATATTTTTTCTAGATATGATAGTTCCTTCTATAAAAATCCACCATACTCTTAACTGAGTTCTAAATATCCATGTCAATACTAATCATAATTATTTACATAAAATAGAGCCAATGAGTAGAACCTTTAATTTTATTCAGATTGTAAGGACTTTTTAGGATCTCCATTACCACTCGTATTGTGAATCAGTGGTCATCCTATATTATATTATCATAAAACATATTTATTATATGTTTTGAGAGAAGATAATATATTGAATCACTACACACAATCAAATCAACATAAAAACAAGAAATTAAAATTTTATTGCTCAATACGTGTGAATATTATTTAGAATGATCTGGAAATAATCTGAGAACACATAGTCCACATGGGAGAAATCTAGGTGGTTATATAAAGTAGGATTAATCTTTCACTTTTGTTACCCTATAATCCTTTTATCATTAATGTTTTTCTAAAAAAATGGCATCATAATTCATATTGTGAAAAAAAAATTATGAACATTCACAAACTGGATTAAACATGACATCACTATGATTTTTGGATTCATAAAACATACTCTTATATTGGTAACTTCTTATTCTTCTCTTATTCCTTCTAGAATAGTGAGAAAAAACTAATTCATTATTTTCTATTTATTCTTTATTCCTCGTCTTAAAATATACCTCTTACACTAATACGCTGATACAAGATATACACAAACTATAAATATAAAAAATGAAACATTAGTTTCTTCATAACATTTTTTCATTATTTAAATATTTATAAATTTCGTTATTTAATTTTGAATTCAAATATCCAGAATTCGTAGATTTTGTCTTCACAATAACATTCAAATGAAACTCCTTCGATAATTGTATAAAACTCCATATAAACATGAAAATAAAAAAATATCATAACCTCCTTATCCGAATTTTATCTCATATTTCTTCCATATTTAATTACATAAAACCATATTTACTTTTAAATCATATAATATGAAATGATAAATTCATGGTATAATGATATATTTTTAGAAATCAAATATTGAAATTCTACCTCATATATACCACGGAAGCTACTCTTCATTCCCCTCTAATTTTACATTTAAATTATGATATAAGTATGAATGACTCATTTATTCTTTATCAAATCCTGGGATGTGTGGTTATTTTTTTACATATTTATCAATCCTTCATTTTTCGTTTTTACACATTCCTCTATTTGAATAGTAAAATCATTATATTATTCCATGAATTCAAATTTTCCCATGAAATAATCCATTATATGATCATGTGTTCTATATGCACAAATTCATAGTTCATCCAACATGAGATGATATAGTATTTCTCACTTATTCATGCATCTATATTACTAATTCAGAAATGATTTATATATAATTGGATCTTGTTATATATTTATTCGTTGATAATGGATTTTCCCATATCTTTTTTGATTTTTTGTACAACCTAGTCTTAATATAGCCCATAATACGATAAACAAATTATTTTATTTATCTTCTAAAAATTACATGACAATGAATAACCTAAAATATATTTCAATGTCACCCCATAATTGTTTCACATAATACAATGAAAATATCATATCACGTTATTGATACAAGTCTTTTAGAGTTATCAAATATTTCATGCTGTTGATTGTTCTATTTATAAACCTACCATACAATACAACGGTCACTCAACCTTCCATACAGTAAATTATTAATCCTCCATATGTAATGTTCAAAATTCTCTATGTTCTATTCCCCTAACTCATCATATACTAGGACAACATTTATTCTTATTTTCAATAAAATTTTCATTATGTAATAATTCTAACATGGTACCATCCCCAAATGTGTAAAGCTCATGGTAATCCATATCCTTCATGATGTTGGTAAAATGACCCCATATTTTACCATTATATGGTTTATATTTGTTCTTATTCTTCCCACTTGAATCACCCATCATGTATTAGGTGTCTATTATCTATTTTAAGACTTATCTGAACACTTCACCTTTTTTACTTATTCACTATTATAAACAATGAACACTATACCCAAATTTGAAATGTTTTATACCTTATAAATAAAGAAAAATAATTAGATATATGTACTCCTCCAATAATAATATTCAAATTTATGTAGGGAAAATAAAATGATACAATATAAACAATCCTAGATCTTATTCATTATCGTTATCACTAATCAAATAATAAATAAAAATGACTTTGTCTAAAAATCAACCTTGAAAGTTATTATTAAGGTCAATGATAATATAGGCCCACAATTTTTCCCCAGATCATTTAATATGTTATATATTTTTGGAAAAAAATATAATTACTATGTCCATATTTATTTTTTTCCTTAACTTTTTTCTAACAAAAAGTTTATTGCTTGTTAATTTTTTTAAATATGGATAAAAATCTATATGAACATGCTATTAATGTTTATTCTTAAGTGAAAAATATGATTCTAAAAGGTTTTTAATTGCATTCCAATGTTGAAAATCTATTAATAAATTATAACATAGTGAAATATCATAAGGTACAACTATGAAGTTATATTTTATGATTCATATAAGGTTTTCGAAATCGGCACATGTTTTGGTAATGTAAAACATTAATGATTCATTATAAATTCTATGGTGAGGTCCAAAATGAATAGCTTTAGGATAATGGGTATCAATTATTATTATTATGTAATAATATGTTGTCCATGTTTCCTGTGATCCTATTATATGCCCCGAGAGTATTTTTTATATTTCCATTTAATCTAAGAAGTCATAATTTCTATATAGGTGTATATACTATTGTTCTTTTCCAATACTGGAATACAAGGATTTCTTATAGGCTCATTTAAAAATTTCATGGTTAATTTTTTACGAATAATCTGATGAGTGAACATTCAACATAATTAGTAGGTTTTTAAGGGATTTAAGTGTGGAATTAGAGATATGATTAAAAAAATATGAATAAATTTAATGATTTTAATAACATTTTCACGGTAGTGTTTTTTTATTTAAATGATGTCAGATTTATTATTGATAAATTTTTTGATTTTTTTATGGAAAAAAATGTCTCAAACTAGTTATTTGTGGTGTATATTATTGAATGTTGTGTTTAAATGATCTTATATTAATAAATTAGTGATTTTTTGTATTAAATTTGATGCAACTTATTCTTTCTCATACCATTGGAAATTATTAAATCACCAAAACATTATTCTTCAAATTTCATTATGAAATGATATTGATAATTAATGGTCATTTTTTCCTTTTATTTATAAATTGTACTCATATAAATGGTTTGAGTTTTAGGTATATTTATATTGGATAAGTTATATCAGTGGGATAGAATATATTGTAAGAGTTTTCTTGTTTTAATGAATGAGAAGGGGGAAAATAATGTGGGTAGTGAAAGATGTTGGAAACTTGGTACCCAATCTTTTGTTAATGGGTATATGGTGGACACAACAGTTGGGTAATTCCCACCAATGTAACAGTATTTGATTATTATAGTCATTATTTTTATTCGAATGATAAATGTGGTGTAGTTATTTTCTCATTATTTTTATTAAACCAATTTGGTTGTTATATTCAATCCTATTTTTTGTAGGTATTTATCATGTGGTGATATTCTTCATACTTCATTCATTTTCTCCATTTTTTACTTTATGTTAGGTTCCTAGGGTAGTTATTAACAATTATAACTATGGTAAAAATACTTGCATTATTTCCTCAATTAAGTTTTATTTCTTTTCTAATCTGTTTCATCTCATCTAAAGGGATTCAGTTCATTTTTTGACATAGAGATTGTAAAACTATAGTTTAGATTGTGGATACATCATTTTTTGTTAAATAATACCATAATGGTCTCAATGAGATCTATATAGTTATATTTTAATTAATTAATTATCGTAAATTTTCTATGTATAAATTAATTTTAATTATTCCTTACACAGTTTGTAAATATAACTGATAAAATTTTGGTAATTATCATATGGGTAATAATTTTAATGTTGAGACATTTACTATTGAATAAAAGTAAAATATATTATTTCTTATATTTGTGTAGAAAATCCTAATTATTTTATATATAATACATCTATTGATGAATAAATTTACATTTATGTGGTAAAGCATAATAACTATATTTATATATTATATTTTGTAGAAAATATACATGATACTGTAAATCATGGTTATGTTAGAGGTTTTTAATATTTTTGTGAAATTTACAATTTATCCTGGATAAAAATGGTTTTTCGATAAAAATTACCTATATTGTTTTGGAAACCATAGGGGTATATTCATGGTTTTCTTTTAGTTATATTTTTTTGGTTCCTATAAAATCACTATAGTTGGTTTTGAAGACATATGTGTGGTGTTAAATGTCACAACCCATCCCGTTGGGGCTCGTGTGATGACTCCCCAAGCCCACCTCCAATAGAATTGGGCTGGTGACTAACAACGAGTAGGCATATCACTAACATGGGAAGAATTTACTATTTATCTATATGAAAAAAAATATCTTGAATCCCCCATTATGAAAATATGTAAAAACTACTATGTCAACAATACATGAAAACCACTATATCCCACAACTGGAGTATAATAGTAAAAGTACATGAAAGTAAGCATGACCAAATAGATGCCCACTGAAAAGTGTCTACAACAAAATGTCCAACCTATAAGAAATGATATATTGGGACTCTTATCTGAAAATCCACAGGAACATACCTTGGTCTGTCTAGTCTCACAAAGCACCACCTAGTACTAGTCTCCCTAGGACTCCATTAAAAGGTTGATCAATAGCATAAGACACGACATGTGAAGGAAAATATTGTGTAGGGTTATGTATAACCATTCTCTCTCGGACACCCAAAAACCACAAAGGAATTCCACAAAGAAAAGTACATTCAGCTCTATAAAGGTAAATTTCTACAGAAAATATAACAATAACATCCAGATATAGTCAATCTAAGACACAATATCTAGAGGCAATCCACAACCAATTAACAACCACAATGTTATACTCGAAACATGATCCTTTTGGGAGTACACTCTCCTTGAGACATGATATCATCAGAGACACTCATGAAGAGGTATATATCATTCCCCAAAAAAAGGACGCATTAGTCAGGGAATACAATGAAAATCAGAGAGGATATCATACCCATACACACTAGAGAATACCACATACCTAATATGGATCAACCCCAAACATAGAAGATCCGGCATAGACACATGGGGGAATACCACTTACCTTACTAATGTGGCTCGCTTGTTGGAGGAACAATTCCTTGATCTTTGTGGTTATATCGATTCCACAAAACTCCACTGGGGGTTATATAGGATTACACACAATTCACAAAACGGGATACCATACTATATCTGGGACTCATTTCTAATAGGGGAATAAAATCTAGTTGGGTTGATTTCATTACGTACTCAACCCTCAAGGAAAGTACCATGTGAATTCTCTTAACCTATACTAGACTACACAAGTAAAACTAAGAGTCTCAAGAACTATTGATGGGAGTACATAGAATGAACCAATGTGTATATGTCATGTCAATCTATCCTAATAATTTCCCATGTGGCATTACTTCACACAATATATTTTCTCCAAATACATGACATGTAGAATGGGTACACGGTGTGTAGAGACACACAGTTCTATGATCGTGTTTCTTGGTCATTCCCATGTACTGAAGCAATATTCGTGTATCGTTCAGTGTATGCCAAGCCTTATCTGTCTCTAATTACATGGAATTCCATCTAACCATGTACTATTACCCAGGACCATGTACTCTATGGAGTGCACACCAAGTCATTCATAGAGGTCCACACAACATGTGATAGGGGTCACGTGCCATGTTGTCCTTAACATTGGCCAAATGCTAGCACTGTAGCCAGGCGGCCCTATTCGTCGTGTAATCCTGGATTACAAGCCACGTGGATCATGATTTTCATGATTCATTATTAATTATCCATGTATCTAAATTGGTGCTCTTCCATGGATCTGGAAATAAATTCAACATGAATTTCAAGATCCAAGATGGTCCCAACCATGTCGTCGGTGAAAAAGGCTTAGAGTTGTCAAATCTGCTCACAAAATGGATCAAATCACCGTTCTTCATCATGTGATGAAGAATGAGAAATCAATAATCAACTGTTCTTTGATTCATTATGTATCCATCATCGTGCCTCCATCATGTTGTGTCGATCCCAGATATATTTTATTGGATTATTGCTCTATGAAATGGGTGTGAAATGATTGGTTGATTTGGAATAGTCATGTCGAAGGACAGACAAAGAATTACTGTGAAGAATGATGAATTAGGGGATAAAATCCCAAAAAATATAATAAGATCGAACCTTGATCAATATTGTTGTTGATATAGTTTTTTTTCAAGTTAATCAATGATGATATTTAGAAATAATTTTCCCACCTTACCAAATAAAAAACTCATCCCATAAGGTGATCAATATGGAAACTATCCCATATGTCGATTTAGTTGAGATCATTTTAGAAATTATGAATGGGGAATCCAAAAATTGAAATATATGCCCAACATCAATTTTGTTTGATCAGTAATGAGGAACAAAGCATCATTTTCATCATTGGAAAGGTTCGTTGAATCTGAGGTACATCATTAAAGTTATCCACTGTCGTCCTCCAATGGTTTATCCATAAGTTATTTCTCTGTTTGTAGATAAAAATGATAGTTTTATAATGATAACCTTGAATTTTTTACAATTTATTAATAAAAATAATGTTGATTCTTAAAAATACCATTTTATTTAATTTATTTCACATACAGTGATGTCCTCTATGACTTTTTCTAGAGAAGACCACACCAAATAAAGTTAATTCATGCTTAGGGTAAATATGATATTTTAATCTCAATACGTTCCTCATATTTTTTATCTGGGAGACTATTTAGGTGTTTTCCAACTTTTTTATAAAAATATCTTTCTAATGCAATTAAAATGATTAATATTTTTTGAAAAAAATTTCAGGCACAACTAGCCTCAAAATTACATTCCATATTAGTTCCTAGTCTCGAAATAAATCCATATAATACCTACTATTAATACATGGAATATATGAGATGTCACATTCTCCCCACCATGTGGCTTTACTTCCCTGAAATCCAAAACACGGGCTACTCAAATAGATGTGGGCACTAAGCATGAATCTAAGCCTCCTACTCCCATGTTCTCCCATGGATATTCATGTGCTGCCACAGAACCCACACTAAAGAAATCACTTGAACATGAAGGATATTCTCTTTTTAATCCTCAATCTTCATTAGGTACTCATCAAAGGATGCTCCATCCTTGATTTACAACTCACTCCAGTCAATGGAATATGATGGTTCATGCACATACATCCCTTTCTATGACACGTGAAAGACATCACGTACCCTCTATAATTATAGAGGTATATCCAAGGAGTATTAAACTTTTCCAACTCTACATAGTATCTATAATGGTCCAATGAATCTTGTAGGTAAATTTCCAACCTTACCAAATCTCTATAATCACCAGCGATGTGAATACTGATGGAACACATGGTCTCCTTCCTTGAACTCTGAAGGCCTTCATTGCATATTATCATAAGAATTATAATGACTATGTTTACTCTTCATCCACTCCTACATGATCATCACTATCTCAATAGTAGTATTCACAAATTTATTTCCCTAGAGTGTTGACACTCATGGGTTAGTCCAACAAACGGGTGGCCTATAGGTTCTCCCATATAAGGCCTCAAATGGTGACATACCAATGGTGGAATGATAGATATTGTGGTATAGAATCTCCACCGGTGTTAGGTGATCCTCCCAAATACAGCCATAGGTAATCATACAAGCCCACAACATATAATCTAGAACATGAATAGTGCAATTCATATGGCCGTCAATGTCTGGGTGTAACGTTGTGCTCAAGTGTAAATGGGTCCTAAATTCCACCTACAATACCTTCCATAACTGGGATGGAAAGTTAGAATCATGATATAAAACAATATTCGATGAACTCCTTGGAGTCGAAATATATCCAACACATAGAGTTATCCCATGATTTCTAGTGAACTCAAATATCGTGTTTCTAGGAAGTGGGATGAATTGGAGAGTCGGTCAATGATCATCTATATGTGATCATGTCCCCTGGATGTATGTGTTAAAACTATCATTTAGTCCATCGATATCGCATCGCACATCAATTTTGGCACCTTGAGGGGTTGAGAAAAACCCATTGAATCCTGGTGCTCCTCCTTCACTTGCTGACAAGGAAGGAATCAAGATAAAATCTATCAAGATACCTTCTATATTCATGGCCAAAAAACTAAAGTCAAAGGTTTTCATACTTATTTTTCCCATCTGGATGTAATAAAAAAGGGGATGTAAGAAATTACATCATATCCAATTACTATAACTACATTGGTTCTACTCTACATATTGTGAAAAGAATGATTTGCTCCCTAACATATGAATTTCCACCAAGAGCACACCCTATGGAAATATGAGCACATAATTTCTTGAATTTAGTATCCACAAGATGTGCCTCCCTGACTCACTGTAATAGTGTATGGGTGACAAACATCGACCGGAGGAAAAATGATCTATCGCCAAGTATAAAAGATAACTTCAAAGAGGAAAACTACTCTGATTCCTCATTTAGAAATTATGAACTGGATCTCTTTTTGAGAGAATCTAAAATCGCATTCCCCTTCCCAAGTGTATATAAAATCTCAAAGACATAGTCTTGGAGAAACTCTATCCATCAGACATTCCCCTAGTACAGATCCTTTTAAGAGATGTTACAGTTGAGACACTTTTGATTAGAGTATATGATAAACTTTTTTCACCTCATGTTTTGTATCCACGTCTTCAATGAAAATAATAATTCTACTAACACAAGATCATGGACTGCGTGGTTCTGTTAATGTGGTCTTAATTGATGTAAAACATAAGAAATCAAAACTTTACTCTACAAAAGTAAAAACCCAATCCCAAATAATGATTCATCACAGAACACTACATTCTCGACGGCATCCCCTCAAATTATCAATATGGGAGAACTCATCAATCTCTTCCCCAACTTCTGAAAACTCTCAGTGAATTTTTTTCCACACTAAAGGATTACCCTTTCATTTAAGAGATTTTAAGGATGATTCCACCATATAAAAGTATGGTAGAAACCTCTGATAGTACACTACGAAAAAAAAGAATATATTCACCTATGTAACAGTCTTGGGTGGCTTTTAAGAAAGCACCAACTCAATCTTCCATGGATCCACTACAACCCCAGCCTCTAAAATAATCGGTCCTAGAAAATGGACCTATCAAATATAGAACTGAAACTTAGAGAGATTCATGTATATATGGTGCACTCAAATTTTTTTCAGGACCATCCTCTAGTGTGTCTCACTACATGGATACCGAGTACAGTAGGATTTCAACAAAGAATACCACCACAAACCAGTCTATGTATGGTGAAATATCAGGATCATGAGTCCTATGAATACTGTTGGGGATATTTTCACACCATACAGAATCACTATGTACTTGTGGTGTCTATAAAGACATATGAAGACAACATTCAATATATCCTCATCCTGTCCTCATAGTTGGGGATATCTACATATGATGTAAATATTTGGAAACCACTATGCTGCTTTTAACTTATCAAAGAGGTCATCAATCCTTGATAGTGGATACATAGACTTCATAGTAACCTAGTTTAAGGGCAATAAATTAAAATGTAGCCTCAATATCACATATTCCTTCTTGGAAAAAAAACTGGGGCTACCCATTTTGAAACACTGGGTCACACAAAAACCTTTCTCTACAAGTCCTCCAAATGTACCCTCACCTCACAAATCTTTGCGGGATCCATCTAATATGAAGGTGTAGATATTGGTTCTGTCATGGATTATATATAAATTTATAAATTTATCTCCCAACAGGGAGTTAAAACTATTACATCCTTATGAACGATGTCATGATACTCCACCACCCCTATAAGAAACTGAGTACTTTTATCATCCAATGTTCCAAGGTCCAACGAAGAAAAATGATGAGTGATTGGATACACCCTCTTATCTGTAAAACCATCAAATGCTTCCTACACTTCATTTTCATGAAAAAAGAAAAAAAATTCCCATAACTACGGACACACCACACACGGCACCAAAAATAGTCAACATGAGCATGAGTGGTGGATAATTAGTTTAAAACAAGAATTATGTCATGGGGAATCGATGCTACTACCAAGAGATCCCAATCAGAAATATCACCTCCAAGAGTTAGGTCACACATTTGGCACCAGTGTGTGATCATCGAATCTCTTAATGTTGGAGTCTCCAAGTGTATGGTTCGAGTAAACGGTTCATCCAGATTATTTGAGTCTCGAACGCAATTAATTAAATGAGTGTAATGAATTGCACATCTGACTATCAAAAGTACATATAAGGTGAAAAAATAGATCATACCTCAATTCATCCCTAGACCCTCAAGTTCATAAACCTCCTTTGGCTAAAAATGGACTCATCCCGGTCCCCTAGATCCTTGGTCCCTTCATGGACCAACTGGTGGTGGTGGTGGAAATAGGTCAATCCTTCGACAACCTCCTGCTCCCCTACCTACTCCTCAACCAAGTCCACCAAACTAAAGACCGCCCTTATCTTGTCTCTATATCTACCTTGGTAGTCCCTCAACCATATCTAGATCAGATATACCAAGGTCTGATCAATCACGTGACAATTGTCCCTGACCTCAGCATGAGTAACACCGTCTGTCCTAGGGATGATTCGAGCCTCCTTAGGAGCCCTACACCACTAACCCTAAGTCAATGGAAACCTATTTGATGTTCCTTACCTACACTGATACGTGTGACATCCATCATATACCTACTACTGAGGTCTCAACTACCATATTTCAACTTATATCTCCCACAAACTGTGTATGCTCTGTTAGGAAGCTCTCCACTAGTAGGGCTTGCTCATGTAACCCAACATAGGTAGGAATGGTATGGGATACCATTGATTCCATGATGGCCCAGTGTAAGACATGATTGAATGTCCATGCCCTGAAGAACTAGCCCCAACCCACATCCATGGAGTAGCATGAATTATTAGTTAACTTCATTGAATAGTATTACACAGTCATATTGCCTTGTTGAAGATGTAGAAGCTCTTGTATGAAAACCAATCATAATGTGTCTATATAGAAATCCTTTATGAATATGTGATCAATGATTGTCTTGGAGAAAAATAACTCTTCATGAGTCAGAGTCACCATGCTCTACCATCACCCCATAGAGCCCTGAATAATACTTAAGGAAAGTAATATCATCCAATCAATATGCATCCTCACAAGGAGGAAAACACGAGTGACTGCTTCTATCCAATCCTCAACCAATTGAGGGTTTGGATCACCCCAAAACCCAGATGGTCGCTACCTCTAAAACTCATGAATGACACTCACCTTATGTGCATAATCAACTAGTAGTTATGGTTATATATACTGCATGACGGGTGGTGGTATTGATGGGGAACCACTCAGAGGTGCTATCAGTAATTCAAGCCCATATACCGGTGATTTGTCACTAGGTGGATCATCCTCGTGATCCTGTCATGGAATCCTGGCTAGCTATCTACATGGAGGTATCCTGATGTAAACAATGTTCGTCCATGGTCAATATATAATATCTAGGGAGTTGACTCAGGAAGTATATGGAAAACACAACCATTCCTATATGATGCATGTACCACTATTTTCCCTATAACATTTCTTTCAAGAACTGAGTGGAAAATGAAGTTCATATTTTCATGGTGTGTGGATAGGTTGTCCACTGAATCAATATTGGATTCCCTGGCCTAAAAGCTAAACTCAAAACACTTATAACTATTTATACACACCAATCACATAGATTCCTGGTCTGAAAGTTGAATAGTACCCTTTGATTGTACACTTTCATGACCGGGCCCCATGGGATCGTGCCCTGACTCCCTATACGTGAATCTAATAGCACAATGGTTGGTGACTAGCACTGAGTAGGTATATAAATAACATGAGATGCATTACCTGTGTACTTGTACACACACATATCTCAAATCCCCCAATGTGTTGAAATGTTTAAACCACTTTGTAGACAGGGAATGCAAAGCACTATATCCTAGAACTAGAGTAAAACAGTGAATTTACTAGAAATTATACAATACCAAATACAAGCCCACAAAAAAGTGATTGTGATGACAATTCCAACCTGTATGGAAAGAGGGACTATGACTATTTTCTGAAAAGCCTGTGCAACACACCTCGGACTATCCGGTCTCAAAAACGACTACCTGGTCCTAGTCTTCCTAGGACTCCATTGAATGGTCTCTCATCTTCACAAGACAAGAGATGTGTTAGAAAAGGCCATGCATGGGTGAGTATAAAAATAATTAGTAAGACACACTATAACCACAATGTAATACCTCAAAAAAATTATAGTCATCTCTACACGTTTATCTTTCTAAAAGAAATATAACATGAACATCCATGTATACTCAATCCCAGACACAATGTTGAGAGATAAGCCAAAAACAACTACAAGCCACAAGTTTCTGCTCGAAGAATTCACATAATGAGAGAACCCACCATTTGTTCCATGATATCAACGAAGACACTCACGAATAGGACTACCTCATTTGGGCCCCACCCATAGAGAACAGATTTTTCAATGAAGAATATCATACATAGAGATGAGATCCTTCCTAGACACACTAGGGAATAATATTTACCCATTGTTGATCAACCCACAATGAAGAAGATCTTTCCAAGACACACTTGGGAATAACACTGACACTAATGATGAGACTGTCTAGATGGAGGACAAATGCTCTACTCTCATTGGTTATGTCAATTCCTCAAAACTCTAATAGGGGTGATAGAGGATCGCACTCCAGTCCCATGGATGGATACCATACTCTATCTAAGACTCATCATCTTGAGGAGATTTAAATCCATTTATAAGGATGAAATTATATATTTGACCATCTAGGAAAGGACCATGATAACACTCTAAACCAATACTGGACCAAACTAAGAAAAGAACGAGTCTCAAGCACACTTGATGGGAGTACATGGAATTTCCCAGGGTGTACACAACATGTCCATCTATCCTAAGACTTTCCCGTGTGGAAGAACCTCAAATAACATATAGTATCCATATACATGGAATGTAGGATGGGTACATGATTTGTAGAGACACATGGTTATTTTCCTGTCTCACCTGGTTGTGTTGGTGTATCGATGTCATATCTATTTATTGGTCTGTATATGCCAAGTTATTTCCACGTCTATGTACATAGTGTACCATCTGGCCATATACTACTACACAAGTATATGTACTCCCCAGAGTAGAGTTAGAGTCATGGAGGAAGGTTCACATGCTGTGTGATAGGGGTCACATGCCATGTGGCCCTTAACTCAATCCAAACACATGTCACACATCCTTGCGGCCCCACATTCCATGTAATCCTTGAATACATGCTACCTAGACTTTGATTTTCAGGAATTGATGTTCTTCCTTCGTGCATCCAGGACTGTGCTCTATCTTCGATTTGGTGATCGATTAACTATGAAATAGAATATCCAAGATCATTGTTTCCTTACCATTGCAAAAGAACACCTCAGGTGGTCATATATTCTCACAAAATGGATCAAATTGATATTTTTCTTCGTGCACCGAAGAACATGAAATTAGGAATCCTCATTCATCTGATTCATTTCATCTCCATAATCACACCTCCATCTTGTTCTTCAAATCAAAAATCTATGATATTGGATTTTTGCACCCTGATATGGGTGAAAAATGATCGATCGATATAGAATAGCCGAGTCATGGTCCAAATATAGAACGCCCCTGAAAAATAATATATCAGGGGAGAAAATTACAAAAAAAAACTCTTTGAATGAACCTAGATAGATTTTCATGTCAATATCATTTTTTCCATATGATAATTAGTGAAGATATTTAGAAATAATTCACCCCAACATAAATCTTAACAAACCCATCCTGCAAGTAGATCGATCCTCAAAGAAATCCATTCATTGATTGATTTGTGATCATCATCGAAATTATGAATGGGGAATCAAAAAATTGAAATATATGTCCTACCTCGATTCAATTTGATCGCTGACAATGATAGAAGAATCATTTTTGTCATTGTAAAGGTTCATCGAATTTGTGGTGCGTCGTTTGATTGATCCAATGTAGTTCGCCAATGCTTTCACACGAGTTTCATTCTCCATGCCTCTAGATAAATTCGAATGTTATGATTCTAACACTTATTTTAGGACACTAACTTAATAAAATTAATTTCTCTACATCAAATTGTCTTCTATATTAAATTAATTTATTTACGGTTACATACTTCATGAATTTTTATATAGACATCCCATGTCGACTAATGTTAAGTCACACATTGTGTATGGGATCCTTTTTCAGGTAAATGGTGCCATCAAATTTCTGATTTGGGAACTCATTAATGTGTTATTACACTTTTTATTGAAAATCACACGAACGGGGTATTAACGTATTTTCAATGGATGTTTAATTTTTTTCATGGAACTCCCAAAGCGTAATACAAGCATTGGAATGAATGTTTGAGTGTTATAAAAAATAATTTTTTTTTTCTTTTGATGTTGAATGATGCCCAAAATGTGGATTAGCAGGCTTGAGATAATTCTAATGGTTCATGGATTAAAATGGGCGTTTTGGGATGAGATATCCTTGGGGTCAAAGTTAGCACACATTTAGTGTTAAACATGAGACTCAACTATGTGGCCAATTTTTGTAAGAGTCCTGGTTTTTTAATACTATGAAACTTGTCCTATAAATCCATGTGACCTAGAGAGGATGGTTAATAGGTTGTGAAACAATTCACAAGAGTCCACATGATTGTGAAAACCGTATGAAATAAATTTAATTCCATAATCACATGGAATTCTATTGACGCTCCTTTCCGTCACAGAGTCTAATGAATGGAAAAAGGGAATACCTTAAGCACAATGAAGGTCACCCCTTGAAGAACATTAAAAATTGACAAAGGAATTGGTAAGGAACCCATTTTCAGGGTGTCGCGCAAGTATCATGTGCACCGCGCAAGTCACGCACGTGCCACCTATGGGTCGTGCAAGTAACTTGTGTGCCCTGGACATTTTTTCGCCCAAAGTTACAAGTGGCCTATAAATATATTTTGTGGTCCCCCATTTAAATAAAGAATTTTCCAAAACTCAGATTCAAGATATGGTTTCCCAATACTTTTTTTACGTCTTCTAAACACTTCTAAGGCAATTTTTTTCCTAGAAGGGAAGCTCTTAAGAGGAATAATAAGGCCTAAGTGTTAGAACTCATCAATACTTGCACGCCTAAGTGTAGGGCCCTTACAAGAAATTTAGACACTTGAGAACTGCATTTCCCTCTCAAGGGAACTTGCGTTCCACCATTATGGAAGCCTCTAGGGATGATACTAAGGGCTTGAGTTCAAAGCCGCCACAGTATTACCCTATGGATTCTTCGTCTCCCAAGTTATCTCATGTTGCGCAAGTATACTTGCATGACCAGGACTTGCGTGCCAGAAAAATACTTGCGCGCCTCTTTCCTACTCATCCCATTTCTTCAAATCCACCTCTCCTCTTCAAGACGTGGACTCCAAAACCCTCTTCAAAGCCATTTAGGGCATGGTTCCTTTGATGGATTCCTTTTATGAGAGGAGTTAGCATGGTCATCCTTCTCAAGAGTAATCCCCAGTCAAAATTTGCTTTATCATGGGCCTCCTTCTCAAGAGTAAGCTCCATGTTCCCTTGGTTTGGGCCTCCTTCATGGGAGAAATACCCAAGTCTGAAGTCCCCTTAACCTGGGCCTCCTTCTCAGGAGTAATCCCCAGTTAAAATTTTCTTTAACCTGGGCCTCATTCATAGGAGTAATCCCCAGTCTTAATTTCCTTTAACCTGGGCCCCTTTCTCAAGAGTATGCCCCAGTAATAGTTTCCATTTACATTGGGCCTCCTTATCTGGAGTAATCCCCAAGTTATATGTTCAATTTAATTGGGCATCCTCCTAAGTAGTAAGCCCCCAATATAAATTTCTTTTTATTTGGGCTTCCTTCTCAGGAATAATACCCAATCATAAGTCCCTCTTAATTTGGGATTCCTTTTCTGCAGTAAGTCCCGATTTCAAATTCGAAATATCCATAAATTACAAATACCATTATGGACCCCACTCTTGGGATTCTTTCCTAAGTCCTAGTTCTTCATTTACATGGGTTGTCATATATTCGTAAGCCCTATTTCATTTATCATGACTTCATCTTTCATGGCACCGTCATTAAGTTTACTAATACCTCATGTTTCACAAACTGAGAATGACTCACGTGGGCTTAGAGTGTAACAGTAATCACGACATCGCTTTTTGGGACATTAACCATGCATAAAACCCATATTTCTTTACCCGAAATATGTGGAATTTGATCTCTTCCTTAAAATTAGAGTAGGTAGGAAGCCTTTATAAGGATCAAGACCATCTTTCATTAATTATTTTCTATCCCATATGACGTTAAACTATATCCTTCCTATCGAACTATGTGGGTTCTGATTCTTTTTTTAACAAGGATATGTAGGTAGCCCATCCACGGGTACAATCCCAACTCTGAAATAATCCAGGACTTTTTTAACAACAATAAACTTCATGTGCCCCAATAAGTGGATTTAAAACCATAATGGTTATCATAATGACCAAGAGAATTCTATATAATGTATTGAAGGATACCATTGACTAAGAATATCTAATAAATACGGATGATTCTACTTCATTGAAGAACCTAAAATACATATAAAATATTCTATAAATCCCATACATATAAATCATTGATTGCTAAATCTAATGGAAAACTCGTTTTCATACTTGGTGAATTAATAAGGATTCATGAACATAACATAAATATATAAGAGGGACTAGGAGTAGTTAATAGTTTCTCTAAAAAAGGTGTGATGAGACTAACCTCCCATCCTCTCGACCAATGAAAATTCCTAAGCCCCATCGTTCCACAACTAAAGAGCACCTAGATTTAGAAAGTAGGACCAAATGGATATAGAATCATTGGATGTTTCTGGTTCTATGAATAAACCTGTTAGAAACTGAATGGAAATTTTGAACCTTAAACAAACAAGGTTATCCCCATTTCAAGAAGAAAGAAAAAATGTTGAAGTCGACGTGAATCCTTAACCAAGATAAATGATGTTTTACTTATTTGTTAGGCCCCTATTAAACTCAAAATGAGGGCCAACAAAGGAATCAAACACATATGTGTTCATCCAAATGATGTAGTCTGGAAAAACCTATCTTGATTATGTCTGCTATATTAAATAGGAACACTTTTCCAAGATCTCTCTGCAACATAGAATGGCTTCTTTAAAATTAACACCTATGAATGCATTGATCGCTACTCCTTTGGATCCTCGTCTACAATGAGGATGACATCACCTACTCAGAATCTGCAATGCTGGGTTTGGAATGCATTGGTGAGGGAATACCATTAGCATAGTACCATCCTGACTCTAGAGGCCGCTCGACAAGCCCTCCAAGTTAACAACACACAATGGTTGTCCAGACAGTGACGACCAGTGGTCCACAAGCTGGTGGTGCTAACCACTATCTCCAACCGTTTCGTGCCGTTATCCCCGCAATGAAACAACCAGTCCCTCCCATATTACAGGGAGGTGAATGAAGATGACATTCAAGGACTCAATTCAAGAAGACATGAGTCCTTCCTGAGGAATCCCAGCAATAATCAATGCCAGACTCATGCGGTAGTGCACCCTCAAAATGATGAGGGTATCACCACAAGGTGTTTGGCTCAGGTTCCTCAGACCTGAGCACCCAAGAAGAAGCTTCAGAGTCGAAATTCAGTCAACATGAAGTAGGTTCTTACCTCTACCCCCTCCGTAGAAGTCCATCGATCTATCTTGATGGCAAACAACAAGCAGTCATATACACCCGTTCGTCCTGATTTCACTGCCCAGCTGACTCATCTTGCAGTAACACACCAATCCTGCCTGGAAATTCTGGCGGAGTACTATAGGTAGGCACATACACCTGTTTATAATTAATCACCCAGTCGGCAGGCTTGTCTGACTGCATCCAAAGCTCACCAACCAAATGTGGTGACCGCCTGTAAACAGACACATTAACCTGCTTACACTCATTAATTCTACCAGAGTCTCATCTTCCAGTATTGATAGAAGTTCATCAATAATATTTAATTGAGAAAAATTAGCAGCAACATACTCCTGAAATTCAACAAGCCAACCAATGGTCTCGTTTGGTAGCCCTCAGAGATGTCAATTGGAAAGCCCCTATGAAAAACAGGAGGCAGACAGAACCTTCTACACCGATAAATGAGTATTGTCAAAATTCACTGACAGGAAAAGGAGGACAGGTGCAGGAACATACACGTACTCCAAACACATTATGGACGTATATTCATGTTCTGGAATCTGAAGTCCCAAAGCACGTTCTGACACTGTTGAAAGAGAAGAAGCAAATCCCTGGCCATATTCTGGATACCTGTCAGAATATTATAACAACTTCCGCAACATCATATGCAAAGAAACATAAATCTATCCCTATCATTGGATTGACTCATCAACATGTCACTACGGAGCAGATACACACCTCTGTTCCAATCCAGGAAGGTTGTGGGGAATACTCCCCCCATGACATATGGACAATCAAGTCGGGCACATACACCCGATTTAAATGGAGATAATCTACGTAACATGACAATTTCTCTTGAGCAGGCACATACACCTGCCCATGATAAACACTTTCGTCAACAAGTGGTTTCCAAAGTGATTAAGAAGGTGTCCACGAAAAGGACCCATCCAGCATAGTTGAAAAATCAAGATCCAATCTACCATAAGGCCTTGCTGAATGATGGAGTTCATGAAGCCCTCAGACAATTGTCTGCTGCAACTCAATATTCTACTCTCTCATTTACAGATTTTTGAAGTTACAACAATAATTCCGAAGGTCTTCATCAGAAACTTTCTCACGAAGGGTTGCTTCATGACAATTCGGTCAATCTCAAAGTATCATCTTCATATGCGAGCCATGATAACCCTCTGCGTGGACAGAAGACCAAGGAGAAGAGGTTTCATCTTTTGCGGTAACCCACCATGGTGGTTCTCTCCATGATAATGAATTTAGTTATGAATGTTCTCTCTGTAGTAGAAATTCGCATTGCCTAGAAAATTCTTATGTGGAAAATGTAGTAACGAAAAATCCCTCTAATCTTGAGGCACTTGCAAATGTAATGCCATTCATGTCTGATGCCTTACCTCTTGCAGGTGAAATATTTTCTCAATCAGAAGATATCCCGGGTTGTAGGTCAGTCTCCAAACCACCCCTAGGCCATTCATCTTTTAATTTGATGAATGAATTCCCTACCAGTCTTGTTGAATCTGATGAAGCAACAAAGTAGCACCTTATTTGGTCCAATCAGGTAGAATAATCTTTATGAAATGACAAAGAGGAAGTGCAGAATATGAGAAAAAAATTGGTGAATAGTGAAATAACTGGAATGTTTTGGCCTTTTGCTGGCTCTCAGTATCAAATTCCAAAAATGTTGACAGAAGATTTTATTCATTATATTCGTCTCAACATATGGAAAACACTTTGTCACATAAAAGAAAAAATATAATCTTATGATGAATATCAAAACCATGTTAAGATAATAAAAGTGTTGAAATGCCAAATTGACTTGGAATCACTCTCAGTTTCCGACATCCAAAGGTTGAAAAGAAAAAGAGAGCCCTTCAACGTTCATTCCTTGGCCCATTAAAAAGTATGTGCTAGTTAATTACCAATTCCCCATCTGGTATTCATATCAGAGGATTGGGTGTTCATGGAGAATTGCATTTCACTGTACTCTCAAGTCAACAAAGCCCTCCAAATCTGTCTAATGCAATGTTATTGCCCCTGGCTGGCCATGGCTAACTAGTTATGTGTGTAAGAAAATGCATTCTCAGGAATTGGAATCAACTAGTTCTTCCCAAAGTCTGACATATAAAGAACAAGTTTTCGAATTAATCTTGCATCAAGAAAATGAGAATATCAAACAAGCTTCTTGTTTAGAGCATGCACATCATCATGTGACAGAAGTGTCAGAAATAATCCAATGGTCATCTGAGCCAAGTGATATGAGTGGATGTATGATGATGTATCCGACCAATTTCTAGACTAATGTCTGCAAAATCAGTAAAGAATTTAAGAAAGTATCAGATGTAGCACCTCAAGAACCACCTAATCTTTCCGGTTAGGGGACTATTTTAACTCAACCATCAGGATCAACAAACAGGATTTATGGATTTGAACAGGATAAACTGGAATAGCCCTAGTACACCAAAATGGGGACTTTCTCACATTCTCAATCTCTTCCTCAGCGAAATTCAGTCTTCTCTCGATTAGGGAAGAAGCCATAAGAAGAATTAGAAGACGAATTATTAGGTGATTGCCTCCAAATTACGGTTCATCATGAAGTTCCTGAGGAATCAACCAAACAAAAGGTAATTTCTCATAATGGACATGAAGGAAGATATATTTCCAGAAGCGCTGACAAAAGGCCTGCAATGCATTATGCATCGATAAATGTATTCAATCTCATTGTCAATGATCCCCCAGAACATGAGGTTCACTCAGAAGGATCAGATGAAGATGTTCTTGTTCAAGAGGCTATGCACACAGAAACGAATGAAGGAGGTGTGTGTACGAAAAGATAGAGGGTTTGCTAGGAGAAAAACATTCCTTCGGGTAATGCCCTTCCATACTCCAGAAATCACTTTCCAAGAAAATGGTAAATGTTAGGTTACAGCCCACCCTACCCTTGGTGAAGGCCAATCAATCTCATTAGAGGTATTGGTCGAACAATAAGAAGATTAAATTATAGAGTTAAGGTGGTTAAATGCCAAACTAATTCATGGTTGTCTTCCTCCTACGCATGCTAGATTTAGTCAATCAGGGGAATTTGTTGCAGCTACTAGGATAGATCAAGAATATCCCCCTTTACAAGTTCACCCTCATAGGTCTAATCCTAAAGGTGATATGTGACATGAACAGGCACTACAACCATCAGTGGAAGTCTCGGTCGCTACACTCGTCCAAACTCTAGTTATTGCACCTACACAGCTCCAAGATCAACCAGTTGTTTCTATAAAATTAATGACTAACATTGAGTCATTATCAGCTTGGTTGGAAACTATGGAAGAAAAGAGTGCACATGTTCATTTAGAAAAAATATACTACCCTGAATTAGTGGATGCAATTCCTCCCCCATCAAATTTTGCAAGTACCACGTTCCCAATTTTTAATGGTTCGGGAGATCTAGAACAATACTTAACAAATTTTGTTTCTCGTTGGGATCCTATGATGGTAACTCTTCAACAAAAAGAAGAAGTTAAGCTCAGGTTTTTTGTGCAGTCATTAGAAGGACCTGATTTTGTCAAGCATACAAGTTCTCAAAATCGCTCAACTACTAGTTGGGAAGATCTCTCTCAAATATTTCATCTTCAATTTAGATCAACATTTCCAAATATGGAATTTTTTGATCTCACCAATTGTAAGAAAATGTAAAATGAAAGAGTTTCATATTTCCTTGCTCGTTGGAAGGGATTAACATATTCCTTAAGGTTAGCACTCCCTCAAGAAGAGTTTCTTCCAATCTATGTGGATAATTTGTGTGATGAATTATGCACACCGTTGATCCATGTGAAATACATAGGAGGGTTTCGAGACCTTACTTCAACCACTCAGTCGATAGAAGACTCTCTTATAATGACTAAGGCTAAAAATCATGTAGTTCAATCAGTTCTAGGAAAGAGAATAAGGAAAGAATAGACTTTTATAGTTATACCTTAAACAAGCACATGTACCTGCTTCCACTTCAAAACCTTCATCATATCGAAGGGCTCCACCTCTTGAGAGTCATCAACAACAGTCGCCTAATATTAATGATAAAAAAGATAAAAGGAAAAACATTATGAATATTTGAAGAACAGGGTTTATTCTTTCCAGAATGAACAAATTTCTGGGTACTTCAACTCGGCTCTAGAAAACAGTCTGGTTCAGTTTCCAAGGCCCAAAAATCTGAACAAGGAAATAGATGAAGACCTCCCCAACTATTTCCCATTTCATCAGATGTTGGGGCATCACATTCAAGAGTGTTTTGTCTTCATAGACCTCCTGTAAATTATGGTGGACTCTGGACAAGTATAACTGAAATGTTCTTTTACACCAGTAGCATGTCTTACTGCTACTGATCCAGAGGAAGAATGAGAGTGGCACGAAGTTAAACGAAAAAATGTGCAGAGATATGTTAATTGGATAGTCATCAAAATGATCAACAGAACTCATTCCATTTTACGATCACAATTGAATCAAACAATTGTGACTTCTGCGCTGAATTCCATAGCAAAAATCCCTTCCTCATATTGAAAATCCTCAATGAAGCAGCGCAATTTGAAGAAAGAAGAGCAGCCAAAAAAAGATGAGCTCGTGTCAAAGCCTAATTTGTCTTTGACTCTGGCAGATTTTATTCCATCTGCTTCAAAAGCACAGGCACCGCCCCGCCAAATGGCACAGCCTGAACTGGTTAATCAGGTAGAATCTTCATCACATAGAGAATTGATCTTTGTTTCTGTTAACATGATTCATTTAACATATCCTTATGCCAATGACAGTTTTGATTATGATGAGCATTATTTACCTATATCTAACTAAGGATTTAGGGTAAGATACATAGTTCTAGGATATAGGGGAATACGTGGATATTCCAGAATCTACTATTTTAATCCTACCCCTACTAGACCTGTATATGTGGTAGAAACTTGTGGCAAAGACCTTCAACGGGTTCAACGGGAACAAGAATGTTCATCCACACATGGCAGATTCGGTCCTCACCCAGTTATTTTGGAAGACCGGTTAGATGTCACACATTCTTCCTCATAGAAAATAGATAGACCTTGTTGGTCTAATCTACTGAAGCTAGGAATATTTCCAATTCTTTCCCCGATACGGGATGCATCTAATGCCAAAGCATCAACTTGCTTGGAACCTTCAAACCACATTTTCCTAATGGGAAACACGTACCTTTGGACCATATGTATGATGTGTTGAAACATTTGACCCAAGTTCCGACCATGTTATCAATTCTGGATTCCTTGAATCTATCAACAGATCTTAAGGGTCACTTACTAAGGCTTTGTCATGTCCTAATGAATTTGAAACTGAAATTGTTGCGGCAGAGGTATACCATATAGAGAATGATCCTGCAGAATGCCATGGAGTGATATCTTTTACAGATGAATATGTACATGATGTTTTACATGGACATATCAGACCTTTGTATCTATCTGGAAAAGTAAATGATAAAGGCATCCAACGAGCATTCATTGATAATGGCTTATGAGTCAACCTCATCTGTATTCATAAACTTCGTCAATTGGACCTCACCGAATTTAATTTAACTCCTTATAATTTGATGTTTCAAGGATATGATAATAATGAACTAGATCCTCTGGTCGAAATTACACTCACAATTCAATTTGGAGACCTTTTGCCTATTTCATATTTCATGGTTGTTCATCAGTACACAACCTTCAACATTTTTCTTGGAATTACTTGTCTACATAAACATGAAGTCGTACTTTCGTCATACAATCAATGTATAAATTTTTTTTCAGTTGTCAAATCGAGATAATGTATGGTGACAAGGCCCCATTAAAAACATGTGAATCTCAATACATTGAGGTAGAATTTTATCACATAGAGGGAAGGGAAAAATCCACCGCAAAACAAGTCACCAAAATTAATGCTCCATATGCTTTGGAATAGATTCCAGAAACCTAGTCATACATGTGAGTACAGATTATGTGTTTCCTATTAGTCAAATTGATGGTATAGACCTAAATCCAAACACTCATATCAAAACATACATAATGTCAATTATGGTAATCGAGCTTGACATCATGGGAGAAATTGTTGATTCACTAAGAAATGATGAAAGCTTATATGGAGATGTCTTCATTTCATTTTCTGAAATCCAACAATTCTATACTTCATCAACCAGGACAGAAGAAGTTATAGCAATAACAAAGGAAGAAAATGATGTCGAATTTCAATCCATCATATCCTCTCTATCACCCCAGGAAGACCCTTCATCATCAATACGGTCAGAAATGGCTGCCTATTCTTCAAGATGTTCAAATTTTGACTTCTCCCCTAACCATGTAAATTCTGCTTCGTCATATACTATGCAATTAGAAACAAAAAAAGTAACAAATATTGAATAAGAAGAGGAAGATCTCAAGGATGCTCCTCCAGTATTTGACGAGGGTATCTCTACCACTATGGATGAACTCAGAGAAATAAATTTGGATACAAAATAAGATCCACGCCAACTTTAATTAGTGCATCCATGACTCTTGAAGAACAAGAAACCTATATTTCATTACTAAAGAAAAATCGAGATGTATTTTCATGAAATTATACTGAAATTCTGGGTCTTGATCCCTATGTTTCCACTCATCATTTGGGTTTTCTAGAAGAACATCAAGGATTTATGTAAGCAACAAAAAGAACACATCCAACTTATGCTTCCAAAATTGAAGCTATTGTTGATAAGATTATCAATGTTAACTTCGTCAGAGAAGGTCAATATACCAAATCGGTGGGTAATATTGTCCCTGAGAAAAAGAAGAATAGTCAAAATAGAGTTTTCATTGACATCAGAGATCTTAACCGGCATTGTCCTAAGGATGATTTTCCCTTTCAGATCACATAACTCTTAATTGATACAAGGGCTGTCTATGAAGCACTTTCCTTCATGGATGGATATTCTAGGTATAATCAAATCCGAATGGAACCAGAAGATGAATAGTCTATGGCCTTAAGATCTCCTCAAGTTGTTTTTTGCTATCGGTTAATTCCCTTTGGCCGGAAGAATGGAGGTGCAATGTATCAACGTTCCATGCACCATATTCTCAACCCCTATTTATGGAAATTTGTTTAAGTTTATGTGGATGATTTGGTGGTTTAATCCAGACAACGTGCTGATCACTTGGATGATCTGGAAATCATATTCAGCAAACATCGACAGCACAATTTGATGATGAACCACTTGAAATGTGCTTTCGGGGTAACTGTAGGAAAATTTCTCGGGATTGTTGTACGCGATCATTGTATCAGAGTTTATCTTATGAAGAAAAATTCAATCCTTGGTATGTAACCTCCTAGAAATATGAAATAATTAAGAGGACTTCAAGGACACTTGGCTTATAATTGGCGTTACGTTACCAATTTGGAAAGCAAGTGTTTACCCTTCAACAAATTAATAATGAAGGGAGTCACCTACAAGTGGACTGAAGAATATCAATGTAACAACCTGATATTTTATGAGAATTATTCTTTTTAATTTCATTTATTTCTTGTGTTGTATGCGACACCAAATTTATTTTGTGCTATACGCAACACCATATTAGCTTGCAGTATACACAACACTATTCTTGGCTCGTGTTACACAGAATTTCAAGTTCGTTTTGTAGAAATTATTATACACATCATTAAGTTAATATTTTTTTTTAAATTTTTAAATGAAATAAGTTTTTATTATGTTATACACAACATCAAAAGGAGCTTTCACTACACAAAACCTTGACTTGGTTTGTGTTACACGCAATCACGACCTTCCTCGAATGCGTGTGTAGTACGCAATACCAGGTTTCCCTAAACAATGATATATTGTTATAATATTATTATAGAATAGCCGTTATGAATATTATTAACTAAATTTTGAATTTTATTACATTATTATTCATCTTACACAATTTCTAGAACATGGTATGAGAAAAAAATAAATTTTTCAGATAAATTGAGTATTTAGAAAAAATGCAGTTTTGCCACCATTTGATGGCGGACCCACTTTAAATCTAGTTTTTGAAATGTTTATATGTTCAATTTGACAAAATAAAATTCTTCTTTGGAATCAGGATATAAAAATATACTCTGGATAAATGTTTAATATTATTCTGATAACTTTCATATTTTAATGAATTGTAAAGACACGCTGTATTTTAATTAAAAACAACTTTTTCCATTGAAATAATTTATAAGGATAAGTTAGAATATTGAATGGTTTTAAAGTATAACTATAATATATTTTTACTATTTAATATATTTTATTTCATTACAATTTGTTTTACATTGAATTCATAGGTAAAAACATTTCAATCTTTGGTAAGGTTTTAACATTTAAAACTTCATTTCTTAACAACGAGATTAATTTTAAATTAATTACAACAACTTATGTGTTTTGAATTTTTTCAAATATATGCCATATTTGAATTAATTGGGTCCAAATTATGTTAATAGGTTACTTTTATTTTTTGATATTATGAATAATAACTACAGTAATTTTTATTTACAGCAGTTAAATGTAAATTAGATAATTAAGGGAATAAATAAGATTATAAATTTACCCTAAATCCTACAAAAATTATATTGGATGACTAAAATTTGATCCATATCACCTATGGGTCGGAATAAATTCATTTTATGGAATTTTTACTATTAAAATAACTTAATTATTATTAAAACCAAAGAAAGTGACAACATGTCACTCTCTTAAATCTTATAAGTACAATAATTTTAATTTAGTGATAAACTTAATGAAACATTAAACATGAAAAGTCTCCCGAAAGATAATAAAATTATATATATCATTTGAATTTATTTAGAATTTTTAGTGATTAAATAATTATCATTAAAGGTTACACAATAGTGATATTGAGATTATTTTATTGATTGAAATATCAAATAAATGGTTTTAAATATATTATAATAAATATTATATGAACTATTTAATATGATCCACGAATTTTATAGATAAATATGACATGTTATGAATCTATTAAATAATTTATTTCTAACATATCTTTTATATGGATTTTATTAAAATTCAAATAAATTAATAGTGTCATAATTGACACTATTGTTATTTTATAGAAATAACATAATATAAAATTGTTTAAAAATCACAAAAAAAAATAACAATTATGAATTAAAATTTATATGGTCTACAATGTCTTAAATTATTCAATTATGGACAATTAACAACACATAATGTATTATTTATAACAATTTAAAAATTAGAATCTTATTACCATAAATAAAATTAAATCGATTAACTAATGCTAAATCAAGTTGATAATGTTTATAATAAATTCCCAACAAGACTAAATTTTATTTGTTGATGATATTACAACCATATATCATCTAATATTTGGATTTGAGAAATTTTGAAGGTTTTTATGTGGGGTTGAAATTATTATAAATTAATATTTCTTATGTTTCCAAAGGTGCCCCTCTCCTCCCTTATAAAAAGGGAACACATTCCCTCTTCTCTTCACACCATTTTGTACCTTGAAGATCGGATAGACCCTTAAAATTACTCTTCCCAACCTGTCTAGTTATATCATAGAGTTTTGGTATTCTCAAAATACCAACTCTAGTGCCCGAAGAAGAAGTTTAAAGGAGGTGTGTCGAGGAAGAGGTAATCTCTTCTACCAATTCCTTCAAGTTTTTTTTCTTATCTTCCTCTTATTTAGTTGTTTCATTATAAAGTAATAACATATGTATTAATTATACACTTATATGTTATTATAAATATGAAAAAATCCTATTTAACCTTCTATCCATCCTACAAAAAATGAAATCACAGCGCGTGTGTACGTACGGAATACCATCTCCACACTGTGGTGTAATTTGTTTTCCACCACCACATTACATTTATGTGTATAATGGTGTAAAGAATAAATATATATTATTGTTATAACATCATACTTGTTATATGATAATATATCATCCATTCCAGTTCCATTCAATAAATATGGGACTGATATCATCGCTCGTGCTTACTTGCGGATTACCGTCTACAAGAAGCAATGAGATTCCTTTTCCATGTAAAAAATTCAAGAATGATTATAAAGAATACATAATAAGTAATCATGAAATATATGATATAATAATTCTAATATTTTTATTTATATATATGTGTATTTCATCTACTTAATTCCATTCAATTCAAAAAGGAAATGAAAACAGCGTTCATTCGTACGTACGACATACGGCCTCCAGGAACAGTGTATTTCATTCCATTTATCGATCTATTATAAATATGTATATTCTGAATATATATTATTTATAAATCATGTTTTATATTATTTAATTAAGTAATCGTGATCTAAGTAATCATATAAATAATTACAAGTCAAAACACGGATGATAAATGAAAAGATTTTACCCAAAACGCTGCTTTAGCATGGAATTGACCAATAAACGGATAATATAAAGTCGTAAGTGAATCATATATGATATCATAAATATTATTATGGTTCTGTTAAAATTTAATAATAGGTTTAAAACCACTATACAGGTGTCTTAGACACATATGAAAGAAATTGGACATATGGTAAGGGATAACTTTTCCAATCTCATTTTTATCCGAGATTGTTTATTCGTAAGTATTTATTGATGTTATATTTATCATCCATTTCCCTGTTTTCTAAAAATGGTTTCATGTATTTTTAATGTCCTATTTAAACATTTTTTTCTTTTATTAAATGGTATGTAAGGAATTATTCTTTTGTTTACCATACGAGGTACTTTTTGACTTTTTCGGATGATATACGAGAAGAATGTTTTTTTAACATATATGGAATGAACAGATATTTATGGTTTTATAATGCCTAATTTTCATGAATCTTACTCTAAAAGATTTAGAGATTATTATTTACAAAATCCTTTTATTTTAAAATTTAATGGAATTTTGTGAAAATAAAATTATTTTGAAAAAGAAATGATATTTTCCTCAAGAATTCATTTCAAGTGTTTTGTAAAAACAATTTTCCATAAAAGATGTCATTATTTAGTATGATTATGTTTCAAGTATAACGTGACTATTATTTACATGGTTTCATTCTTCTCATGATGAAATGATATCCATTTGATTTATATGTATTATGTTATAATTGGATGGTTTTTATGATATCCATTTTATTATATGGGTTATGATGAATGATTTATCTTAATTTTGTGGCCCATGTAAAAATGATTTAATAATGATATGGGTGGGACCTATATCTAACTCCAATGCATTGGGTAAAGATTTATATCTCATGAGTTATACATGGATGTAATAATAAGTTAATCTGGTTCAGTGTTACAGGACTGGAACGAGGAGTGAACTCGATTTAGAAAGGGAATTTGTATACTAAGATGGTCTTGGAAGAAATTCCTTGGCTACGATGTAAATCATATCATGTGCATAATGGTTTTCCAAAATTAAATGTTTTATTCCCATTCTATTTTATCATTATTGATGTTCCTTTATGATCTATGCCTTACGTACTGCCAAGATTTATTTCTCAACTCAAGATTTTGATGTTTAATTTTTATTTTCATGTTTTGATGTTCAAATGTATATGGTTTGTTTTATTTTCTCCATGATTACCCTTACTGAGAATTTGAGCTCACCCTTTATATGTTTTCTTTTCCCTAGGATATAAATAAAGGTTTTAGGAAAGAAAAAAAGGAGATCTCTATGGGAGATGTTGAAGATCATTCACCATGATTAGAAGATTATATTGGGAGATTCCAAAGACACTAACCTATTACGGTCCATTGGTGTCTGTTTTTGTTATGTATTAGATGTTACACAAATGTAATGTAATGCCTATGTATGTCAAGATTTAGCGATCTACGGTCAACAATCATTCGATATCATCATGAAATATCTCTTGATTCCATGGGTATTAATGCCACCCATTGAGGAAGACCACTTATTCTTTATGTGACTGCATTTTCGTGATCATTGGGTGCTTTCCTTGCCCAAAAGAATGATGTTGGGAATGAAAAAAGGCTTTACTATCTCAGTCGGACTATGCATGAGGCAGAAACTCGATATTAAAGTATTGAAAAGTGTTTCCTAGCATTAATCTTTGTAGATCAGAAATTGAGACACTACATGCAACATCATGAGGTCCAATTTGTATCTCACAATAAAACTCTGAAATATATCATTAGATGAAGAATGCTAAAAGGATGTCTAGCAAGGTGGGAAGATATTTTGCAGTGGTTTGATATCCAGTACCTATCTCAAAAGGAAATAAATGGCTATGATCAGGCCTATTTCCCCGTTAAACACCCATATATTGAAGATACATCTTTAGAAGTTGAACTTCCTGATGAGGAAGTCTTCTCTATTCAATATAATCCTCATACATGGGAAATGTACATTGATAGTGCCTCTAGAAGTCCAACAGGGAAAAATGGATGATCCTAAATTCAACAAAGTTGGTTAAGGAATTGTGATTATTTCCCCAGAAAATGCAGTGATACTCTATTCCTTCATATTGTTAGAAGTCATTACAAACAATGAAGCAGAATATCATGCTCTCATTTCAGGCATGGAATTGGCGCTTCAGGAACAGGTGAATCACTTGAAAGTAAAAGGTGATTCAGATTTTGTAATCAAACTATTAAATGAGGATTATGCCCTCAGAAAGGAAGAGTTAATCCCTTTGTGTGATTACATCAGAGACTTAATTGTGGAATGTCCCTCAGAACCAACATTTTCTTAAGTCTCACGATCCCAAAATTCCCAAGCGGATACACAGGGTAATATAGCCACAACAGTGGATTATCTAAACTGAGATGAAACTATCATCAGTATTTCCCAAAATCATGTAGTTTCACCATTTGTTCAAATCATAATAGATGAATCAAAGAAATATGGACCATTTCTGAACCATATGGTCATACTACAGGATGGACGCCACTTATCAGGGAATACCTTCAAAATATAACACTCTCACCTGATAGACCCGGGAAAGAACAATTCTGGTGACGTGTGGTCAATTTTTCTCTTTATGATAGCTTAGATCACAAAAAAATCTCTACAAGCGAGGGTTTGATGGATTTATCTTCAGATGTATTGATGGTAAAGAGAAAATTGCTCTCATAAATGAAGTACATACAAGATTTTGTGGTGCCCACCAGTCTAGAAATAGACTTTCTAGTCAAATCCGAAGGATTGAATACTTCTGGACATCAATGATGCAAGATTGTGTTGATTTCACTACGATGTTTCAATATTGCCAAGTATGTGCCAACTTAATTCATCGACCCCTAGATTTTCTTCATACAGCAAAATACTCATGGCCATTTACCACATGGGGAATGGATGTAGTAGGACCATATCCTCCAGCTACATCCAAGTTGTTTAAGTATATTCATACTACTACTGACTTATTTTCCAAATGGGAAGAGGCAATACCTGTCAAAGAAGTTAGTTATAATGGAATTGTTAGCTTCGTCAAGTCTAACATCATTACCATATTTGGTGTCCCTCATACCATATTGACAGACAATGTCTCCAACTTCTGTTCATCCGAGGTGAGAAAGTTGTATCAAGAATACAACATCAAATCCATCCATTCATCTCGGTATCTGCACTAGACAAAGAAAAAATAGAAGACTTCAATAAGACTCTTTCAAACATACTGAAAACGATTGTGGATAAAGATAAGAAATCATGGCCTAATAAAAATTTTCATGCTTTATGGGCTTATCGGACCACCACCCGCACTGCTACGCGGTCAACTCCATATTCATTTGAATATGGACTAGATGCAGTCTATCCCCTTGATGTTCATTTACCTATGCTCTTAGTAGCCATTTGTGATCATTCATCCACATATTAACAATTTCAGAAGCGATTCGATGAATTGGAACGGCTAGATGAAAAATGATTGTGCACACTGCACCATTTAGATGTCTATCAGAATTGAATAAAATCAGATTTCAATAAAAAAGTTCATCTTCTTTCATTCATTCAAGGAGAATTGGTATTGGTTTATAGAACTACAATGATTCCAGGAATGAAGCCTCCAATGCTTGATCCATAGTGGGAAGGACCTTACTCCATACATAGGTTATACTTTAATGGAGCTTATTCTTAAATATAAATCGGTTGAGAACTCATTACAACTCCAACCAATTCACGATTCGTGAAGAAGTATTTTTTGTAACACAAATACAAACTTTAGTCCTCACTGCAAGACTTTAAACTACCCGGTCTCTTTAGTACTCACTGAAAGACTTTAAATTGCACGGTCCCTTTAGTCCTCACTACAAGACTTTAAACTACACGGTCCCATTAGTCCTCATTGCATGACTTTAAATATCACGGTCCCTTTAGTCCTCACTGCAAGACTTTAAACTATACGGTCCCTTTAGTCCTCACTACAAGACTTTAAACTGCATGGTCCCTTTTTGTCCTTACTACATGACATTAAACTGCATAGTTCCCCTATTTTCCTTTCTCCATGACATTAAACTGCATAACCACCTCTATCATCCAACATGACATTAAAATGTGTCCCCTTTGACATCAAACATGACGTTAAATTGTTCATCATCCGAGTGAAAAAATGTTAAACTATCACGCACCCCATGTCTGTGACACATGACATTAAACTATGATTGCCGCATGCACATTGGTCTTTTAAACTATGTTTCCATGCATGCCTTGGGCAGCTAATCATGCATAAGTCCCACACCATCATTCGTGGTTGCATCATTCACGACACGATCATCAGGTCTGTTTTTGCTTCTTGTTTCTCACACCAAGAATCACTCATGTGAGCTTAAAGTAATCTTCGACCATGAAATCTTCTCTAGGCTTCTAATCACACTTAAGTCCCAACATCACCTTTGGTTCACTGTCATCATGTACACCTCGATCATCAAATCCCTCTCAATTGAACTATGTAGACTTTGATCCTTGCCTCCCAGGATGGGTACATAGGTAGCCTCATGAGGTTCAATCTCAAAACCACGTTCTTCACATCGATTCATCTTCATCACAAATGATGTTGGTCTATGATTTCCCGTCAACTGTCTTATTCATATATGTCCCTTATTCATCATACATGATGTTAAACTGTACATGTTCATCCCACATGACATTATTACTCCGAAAAAGTCCCTTGGTACATCCTATATGTTGTTAAACTGTGCACATGTCCTGCAAGACGTTAAACTGTGCATTATGGTTTGTTTCTACCTCTTGTTTCTCACACTGATCATGACTCACATGATCCTAGAGTTAGCTTCAACCATAACACCTTCTCTGGGATGGTAACCATGCGTAAGTCCCAACAGATAATTTGGGTCGTTGTCATCATGTAAAACTCGATCAACAATTCATTCTCAATTGAACTACGAGGAATTTGATACTTGCCTTCTAGGGTGGGTACATAGGAAACCTCCAAAAGTTCAATCCCAAAGCCAGTATCTTCACCTCGGTTCATCTCTATCTCATACGATATTGATTCGTGAATTCCACCCCCCCAAACCAATATCTTCACATTGGTTCACCATCATCCTTGCTATATGACGTTAATCTATGCAGCACCAGTCTATGCATATGACCTTAAACTATTCCCACTTTTGTCTTGCATGATAATAAAATACAACAGTCTCTGACACCCTCACCTGACCGGGAATCATTGTTGACATTGATCACCGATCATGTAATATTCCAAGGACTACGTTCATACATGGAAACTCTTGAACCTTTAATCTTGGGGCCAACCATCATTGCATTAAAGTCCCCTTTCACCCTTCACTTGTACAAACCAAATCTTTACAGACAACATTTCAAGAACTACATATGGCATGATTCCCTTCCATATAGTATACATAGTAAAATTCAAGCATCCCTCGAATCTAGCCCCAAGTCTTTGGGCCTAACGCCAAACTAAAATTTCAGTCAATTTTCTAAAAATTCCCCCTACGAGCAATGAATGTGGTATGAAAACCCTATTATTTATTCACATCAGGATTATAACAAACACACATTGTGTCGCCCTTATTATGGTATGAGCTCTATGACCCTAAACTAATATCTCCTACACTCTTGACCCACATGATGTTAAACTATATTTCAATTAATATGTATGGCATGATTCTCATCTTAATGAGATATGTAGTGAAGTACAACATCTCAATTCAGGACCCATCCACAATATGACTATGGCCAGCATTGGTCTATTTATCTCCTTCATGCATTGGACAATACCTATTTTTATGTGTCACACTCCTAATATAAAATACTTCCACATCTCCATAACCATTTTCCCGACTTCTGGTCACAAAATGTCTGATAACTGAGAATTCTTTTGCCTGATCATGCATAACGCGTCCTTAGGTAGCCTTTCTTAAATAGTCTACATGATGGACATGTCATCTAAAAGATGCTATTATTTGACTATACAGCCAATGTCCATAGGCGGACCTGCATCATTAAAACCCCCGAACATGTTTTTCAAATAGTGGTAACTTCATTATTTTGGGGAAAACTCTTTTTTCCTTTTTGGTCTTGATGATGATATGTAGGGATCCGCAAAAACATCGATCCTTAACAAATTTGTCCCCTACCCTTTTTCATGATTTGAAAGTATTCAAGTCTATGGTGTATATTTACCTTCCCTACATTTCGGTCCGACCTTCAGAGGAGTGAAATTCATCCAATTAGTTGACAATATTGATTGGGAATATCATCTCCATATTCTACTACCTCTCTCCATACAACAGACCCAATGCTTTGGAAAATTTTATTCTCCATAAACTGTCACTGGATTTTAGAAATAGATAAGTAAAATTTCTGAGAGTCCTTTTTTCTAACTATCCATCATGTGCCCCTAGGTGTCCTTGCATAAGTATTTTACATAATAGACCTGTTAGCCAAAAGATGCTATTATTTGACTATGCATCCAATTCCCTTAAGTCGCCCTTCATAATTCATCCCCCGAAATGGTTTTTCAAATATTGGAAACTTCACGCTTAGAAAATACTTCCTCTGACACCGTGTAGCCCTTTTTTTCATATCATCCCTCGGATTCAAAATTTATTAAGTCATATTTTACATTTTCCCCCCATACTTTAATGTGGTAATATGTTCTCAAACAAATAATCAAGGAACTGAGTGAATTTTAAACCATTTTGTCAAAGCTATTAGATCGTAAACATTAGCATTTTTATGTCTGACATGCATGAAATTAAATTGCCAATAAGAGATAGGGTACTCATTAAATTGGGAACCTAAAAAAGGATCTCTGAACCAAAGTCGAGTCCCACCTCACTAAACGTACATTTTGTATGATTTAAGAAATATTGAGCAACAAAAAGATGCATAGTTTGTGGGTTTGTTTGTATAATCCTATAAAAAATCAAACTATCATTACTATTCCCATTGGCTTTGGTAAAAAAATTTAAGTAGTTATCAAGAGAATGAAGGTACAAATGTTGGATGATGAAATTTATTTTTCATTGGTGCATAAGATTAGAAGAAAATCCACAGATTGGAGTATCCTATCTTTTTCAAGAATTACATGATGCTTTCAACATAACATTTCATTTGATTTTTGGCATCCTTAGATTCATCAACAGGTAATTGAAGTTCATTCACTCGACCATCTTCACTCTTTTTATCTTGATGGAGTGCTTTCTTGGCATCTGTGATGGATTTCATACCATCTGTTTGGACACCTTCCAATGATTTGTTAAGCAGGCCAGGTTCCCCAGTAATGGCATCTAGCTATTGCTGAATGTGCATCTTCTAGAAAACATTCTCCATGATCTTATGCTTTAGCTCCATCAGCATTGGAGCTTGATCTGCCCCATATCAAGACACCATAGCCTTGAATTCGCCCATATTTATCAGCAACCTCGCTCTGATCAGATCTTCACGACACTTTTACTCTTGCTCCCTCCTTAAGATGACATGTTTCACCGCGACATGGATTTCTTGATATCTAAAAACCCAAAGCCCTAACAGGATGAACAAGGATGATAGTCACGAGATTGTCAAAGATAGCTCTTCAATAGTCACTTCAGATATGTTCTTTCATATATTCTACCATGCCTTGCGACATGAGATTTGGATTTCCTTTTTCACATTTGGGTCTAATTGAGCATCATTATCGCTAGGGGGAATATAGTCTGCGATTAATAAACATAAGGAAGTTCCATGTTCCGGTACATCCCTTGTCCCTTGGTACCTCACTTTCTACACCCGTTGGGGATGAGGTTGAGGCTTCACCTCCAAATCTATCCACTAATGTTGATGACCCTACATAAAATTAAATGCATTGGTTAGTTTCAAAGGATAATAAAAGTTGATTAGCTGTCTTGAAAATTAAGTACAGACACAAATATTATCATATTTTACCCAATAGTATATCCATAGCATGGGAAGGATCCTCCCCGTTATTCCTTGCTTTTACAGGATTTTCAGGATGAGTTTCAGGAAGCACTACCGTGTTATTCTCTACTTGAGCCAGCGTCTCTGCAATGATTGGGTAGTCTCTACCCCCTTCAGGTATCGACATATCAGTAACTTGCTCATATGGAACTACACATTTCAACCAATCATGGTCAAATACGTAATAAAAAAAATAACAGGACGAAGGATAACACTAACGTCCAAAATATTCTAAATCCCATGGTAATTTAACGTGATCTAAAATTTCTTCAAAAGACATGCCATGTTTCATCATTTCATCCAGTGATATCCCAGATTCCTGGTTAGTCTCACCAGTGGGGGCATTTGACATGTCTTCTTGGAGACCCTCCTCTTGTGACCTATGACCCTGGATAGCTTCCTTAGAGAAAATTGCGGAGTTAGTTGCGGTGGTCGCCAAATGTTCTGATGCAACTGTTGAACCTAAAGCATCACAGAATGAAAGGAAATTGATGATTTTATTCAACGATCTATGAATTATTTTTAATTTACAAGAAGCAGGATCTTCTCTTCTTGAAGCGACAATAGGAGAAGTACTGGGAACAGACGCTGGCTCTTCTTCTCTCATCGTTTCTTTAGGAGTAGCCAGGTCAGCATGAATTTGTGACTATTCACCTACACCCTCTGGCGTCCTGAGGGAAGGGTATGCCCTCTCCCTCAATGGGTAAATCAAAGAAGCCCCAGCAATCCCATGAAGTATGAGAATCCATTTCATGAGTTTGGATTAATGACTACCAGAATGATATACCACTACTGATAATGTCTTTGGTTGTGGTCTTCTTTCTTCGATGCTTTTGATTCTTAACCTTTTTTGGGTGGACTGGCATCGTCACCTCCAAACACAGGTATCAAAGAGTGTAAAACCCTTTCCAAATCCACATCCACGGCTTGTTGGCCAGGAAATTCCTCACTTGATTCATGAGGAGATTCAGTGGCTCTAATAACAGAGCCACTAGGGCTATACCAGGTCGAAGGGATTTAAGTGGGTCTTTTCTTTACAAATGGAAGGAAGAAGAAAGTAATTTCCTTGAGTAAAGAATATCTTACTTAAATGAAGTTGCAATGAAAATAAGTAAATAAACTTACATCATTAGGAGCCAGGTAATCATGCCACTCTTCTTCTAATAAAGCACCAATCCCCTTAGTGGTTCCACGATCCATCATTTCCTTCACTAGCGTGGTGATAGGAATGGAATCATCAGTGGCATATATGATAATTTCCAACTCTATGATGAAATCATGAACCTCATTGGTGTTATCCTTGAAGTAGATGTCTGTAGAAGCCTGAAGATTCCCCACTCCAAAGATTTGTAGCCCTTAGCATAAGTTCATCTAGGTGGTTTCAGCATCACAATATAAACTCTACCATGTATGGACAGCCTCTAGTCGTAAATATATAGAATGTGCACTAGAAGGCTGCGAGGAGGGTCCTACAATCTGGGACCTCAAATTCTTCCCAACTCCCACAATCATAGATAAAGGATAAGAAAATGAAACTTGTTTCTCTATAAAATAATGGCGACTAAATTGACTCAATGATATAACTCACCAGGAGTCGTTGGAGTAGGTCTACTAACTCTAGAAGGAGGATAATATCTTGCACGAGGGAACATTGACGCATGTCGTGCCTTATCATCCCCATCCTAGGAATCCGGTGAATCATCCCCGAGTGAGGAACCTGGTGAATCATCTCTGGGTGAGGAAGAGTCACCATCCCGATGAAGCATTTCTTTCCTAATATTTCTTTTTCCCCACTCAAAAGACCAGATGATTCAGTACCCATTCAGGGTATGATTCTTCCAAGTTATTGGCACACCATGCAGTCAATTGAATCACTGATTTTGTAACTGATATATCAAACACTGCCCCGATCTTCTCCATAGTTGTCAGTTACCATAGTTGTCGTGAAACCATTAGATGCTTCTCTGACCTGACGTGCACGGGAGGGGGTACAATAATCTGCCGCAGACACATGAATTGGCGTTCAAATCTATATGCAGCATAGGCCTTGCATATAATCTCTCGGTCATTTCTGGTGGCCAATAAACCATCTATGTAAACCAACATATATGACCTCAATTCTAGGATATTTGTTCCATCATCAACAAACCACCCGGTTGGCGGGATCCCATAAGGTATGAAATAAAATTCCTTGAACATTCTCAGCCTCAGCTTCAGATCATAGTAATGGAGGGATAATGAAGAAATTCCAGAAAATGTCTACACAGATGGCCTAAAAGAACTTACAGGAACCTGCCATCTGCTTTGTACATCGTATGTCCTGAAGTGAGTGGCGATCCAACCCCACAAAACATGGAATTATCCCTATATTCTCAATGGAGACATACCCATATAGACATGGAGTAATCTCCTATAAATCTATTCCAAAATCAGGGTGGCCAACCCAACCATTTCAAACTGAGCCAACTTGGCTTCCACAACGAAGGTCCCTGACATGATGCCTCCCTTCGAATACCTAACTGGAAGATGATAAACACTGAGCCACAAGGCTAAAAATTCCTCCAAATGGGTATTCTCTAGTATTTTTTGATTCACTTCATATTAATACTTTTCAAACTCTCCTGCCTCTAGAGTTGGCCAGAATGTGCCAAGAGAACCCCTCTTCTCTACTCTGGGGTAGCTGGTAGAATAGGTATAGATGGTCCCCTTCTCCTTCTTGTTGATCAAAAACATGTCCATCCACTCCTCTGGATTGATATCTTTTCTAGAGTGTGTTTTCAAGGTTTTGGTATTCTTAAGCTTGTCGAAAATATTCATCATCTCTCGAGCTAGAGCCAAAGTCTTCTCAGAATCATTCCACGTCACCTTCTCCAAGAATTGGAGCCCCGTTATGTTTTAGAAATACCACAAGCTCATTCCTACGTCTCCATGAGTTAGATGGAATGAATTGGTTTCTGGGCTCCAGCGACTGATTATCTCCGGCACAAGAAATTGACATTCCTGTAGACATATGTCTACCCTGCCCAGACGGCTTCATATATTGCATCTCCCTTCAGATACTTGACAAACCTTACACAGGTTTGTCGCACCCAATATGCCCACATCCAAGTCATCTTCACACCTCCTCCAGGAAAGAAATCCCATCTCTTTTCCCATCCCATTATTTGGTCCGTATGAGAATTTCAGAAAATAGAGAGATAACAATGGGGCTGCAGCTCAGGATTGTGAGGCTTCAGATCTGGGGAACCTGGGCTATGATGCATTATGAATGCCTTCTCCACTGTTCCAGCATTAACAAATGATCCTGCAACTGAGACTTTTTCCGAAGAGAATTTTGTGTAAGTCTAATACTAGGAATGAGGAATATAATTCATTGCCTCTGGAACATTGACTCCTTGAATATGACCATGCCCATACAAAGGAAAGTAAATGATATGTGGTAAATTGGAAGATATTTCTTCAATTACATTTCCAAATCAGGGGGAGTGTTGTTGCAAATATCATAGTATTCATGGCCGACGATGTTCATCATATCATTTATTCTCTTGTAGGACAATTTATCAACCGATCCAATTCTTTTGGGAGCCATTGAATCTTCACAAAGATCAAACGGTTTATTTTTAAGTAAAGTCTATTTTTATAAAATATTTGTGATGAAGACAAACAAATGGATAAGGCATTAAGGAACGCATGTATTGCCGCACATGTTTTCCCACATAGTTTTTCCGTGCAAGAACTGCCGCAAAAGAAATGTCATGAAAGTCAAAATCCTTACTGGAGAAGAGCGACACAAAGAAGAAATATTTACAGAGAAAAAAAAGACACTTGCGTGGTGAAAGATTAAAAGGTTTGAAGGTAGGATGGTTTGCTCGATGTGATGTCCATATATATATATAGGCGATCCTGCAACCATGCGTGTCAGAACCTGTGCGCCGCAACCAGCGCGTTGCTGAACCCTTTTTTCTCCTTTTCCTAATATTCATATCCTCTTTACTTTTTGGGATCCAACAATGAGGGGGGGCTTTTGTTGATGTTTCTTTCCATCACAGATTCCAACGAATAGAAAAGGGGAATACCATAAGCACAATGAAGGCCACCCTTTCATGAACATAAACATTTGACAAAGGCATTGGTAAGGAACCCATTTTGAGGGCGCCACACATACATCTGGTGCACCGCCCAAGTCACTTGCACAACACCTATGGGTTGTGCAAGTCACTTTCACACCCTTGTCGTTTTTTCTCCCAAGGTGCCCAGTGGACTATAAATATCCCCTATGGGCCCCCATTTAAAGGACGATTTTTCAAAAACTCATATTCGAACTCTGATCTCCCAAGACTTTTTATGACATCTACCAAACACTTTTGAGGCAATTCTTTACCTAGATGTGAAGCTATAAATAGGAAAAATAATGCCTAACTGTTATAACTCATCAATACTTGGATGAATATGTGTCCATCCTTTAAGGGAAATGAAGGCACTTGCGTTCTGCATTACCCTCTTAGGGGAACTTGTGCGCCACCCTTCTAGAAGCCTCTAGGGATGATACTAAGGGCTTGAGTTCAATGTCTTCCAAGTATTACACTATGGATTCTTTTTTCTCCCAAGGTGACTCATGTCGTGCAGATCTACTTGTGCGACCAGGACTTGCGCACAAGAACAATACTTGTGCACCTCCTTCCTAGTCGTCACTTTTCCTCAAATCCAGCTCTCCTCTTCATGACATGGCCTTCAAAACCCTCTTCAAATCCATTTATGGCTTGGTTCTTTTGTTGGTATCCTTATCTGAGAAGAATTAACCTAGGCCTCCTTTTATTGATTATGCCCCAAGTTCCATTGGTTTGTGCCTCCTTCTCACGAGTATGCCATAAGTCTCAAGTCCCCTTAACCTGGGCCACCTTCTCAGAAGTAAGCCCCATTAATAATTTCCTTTATCTTGGGCCTCCTTCTCAAGAGTAATCCCTACTCATTATTTCCTTTAAACTGGGCCTCCTTCTCATGAGTATTCCCCAGTCATAGTTTCCTTTAACATTGGGCCTCCTTCTTTGGAGTAATCCCTAGGTTATAGTTTCCTATAACATTGGGCCTCCTTCTCCGGAGTAAGCCCCAGGTTATTAGTTCGCCTTAATTGGGAATCATCCTCAAGACTAAGCCCCCAATAATAATTTCTTTTGATTTGGGATTCCTTCTTATGAATAAAACCCAATTATAAGTCCTTCTTAATTTGGTCTTCCTTTTCAGGAGTAAGTCCTGAGTTAAAATTACAAATATACATAAAGAACAAAAACTTATATTGACCATGCTCTTGGGATTCTTTCCTATGTCATGGGTTTTCAATAACTTGGTCTTTCATTAATACGTAATCCCCACATTATTTCTCATGATTGCATCATTCGTGGAACCATCGTCAAGTTTACTCATACATCTTGTTTCTCACAATGAACAGGAATCACGTGGTCTTAGAGTGTTAACATAATCAAGAAATCTCTTTTTGGTACATTAACCATGAATATACCCCATATTTCATTAAACATACTGCATGTACTTTGATCTCTTCCTTAAAGTAGAGTTTGTATAAAGCCTTTATAAGGTTCAAGACGATATTTTATTAATTATTTTCCATCCCATATGACGTTAAACTATATCCTTCCTATCAAACTATGTGGGTTCTGATTCCATTTTAACAAGGATACGTAGGTAGCCAATCTGCGGGTATGATCCCAACTTTGAAATAATCCCTGTCTTTCTGAAAAAAATAAACATCAAGTGCCCCACTGAGTGTATTTAAAAACCAGTATGGTTATCATAATGACCAAGATATTCATATATAATGTATTGAAGGATACCATTGACTAAGAATCTCTAATAAATACGGATGATTCTCCATCAATGAAGAACCTCAAATAAATATAAAATATTCTCTAAATCCCATTAATATCAATCATTGACTGCTAAATCTAATGAAAAAAATCATTTTCATACATGGTGAATTAATAAGGATTTATGAACATAACATTAATCTATAAGAGAGTCCTGAAGTGGGTAATAATTTCCCTCAAAAAGGTGTGATGACCATGACCTCCCATACTCTCGACCAATGAAAATTATTAAGCGTCCTTGGTCCACAACTAATGATAACCTACCTTCGGAAAGTAGGACTAAATGGATGTAGAATCATTCGATGTTTTCGGTTCTACGAATAATCCCATTAGAATCTGATTGGAACGTTTGAACCTTAAACAAAAAAGGTCATCCCCATTTCCAAAATGAAACCCTTCATTTGGTTTTCCAAACAATGTGTCTAGGCATGCGAGGGGGTTTCCATTTGAAAAGTGGCATCACAATGTTGGTTCCCTATTATCCAAACCACGAGTCATGACCATGCATCTCATTAAGGTGTTTGGAAACTAAAATTTTCCCGTCATCACCATTAAATTTTATTTCTACCATTTTTTTTATTCCTCATGCTCATCAACCCTACTCAATCTCCAATATCAAACATTTTTATGTTTTTATGGTTCTTCGATGTCCAAAGACATAATCAATAATCATTGGTCATGTTTGATCACCCTTCGTTAGTCTATATATCCTCTGTATTCCTCTACTTATTTCACTCATTATAGTGGATTCTATTTACTTGTGGGCCCAATATACTGTATTTTAGGGCATTGGTTGATTAATCTTATTTTTGATATTATATAAATGATCAATGTCTGATAATTGATGAGTGAATATTACAAGGTATAAGGAAGGTCTTATATTTTTTGTCTTAATGTATCAATATTAATCAAATTTACAATTATGACTCACTAAATACTTTTAGTGAATTTATTTAAAAATGATAATTATTCTATGTTATTTTTTTATCCCTTATTTGATATACTTCACTAGAGAATAATAGATGTCAACAGTCTTATACCAGGACAAGTACAACACTTGTAGTTCCGTTTAATGAATCACCATGACACATAAGAACATCATTTTTGTCCAAAATTTATTCTATGTGGGTGGGGCTTGTCCCCTCAATGAAGTTTTTTAAAAACGAATTAAATGAATTATCTAATGGTTGAATAAAATAAATCACACTATTTAGACTTTACTAATAAAATGATTAGTAGAACCAACTAAATGGATTGTCAAACGGAATGTATACCCACATAGACCTTTTTATCAAATCAATGTTAATTGATTAATGTAATGAAATTGTAAATGGAGTGATTAACATAATCATGGATATTGTAAATGTTAATGAATTTTATTAGCATGGCCTATGTTTAATTGGAAAGTGTATGGGCCTAAATTGTTTTATGTTTTAGAAATTCCTGGATTCTAATACAAAATTCCTCATATGGGTTCCAAATGGTCTTTTTTTTAAATGATTATAAATTGATAGTCGATTTTGGACTCGATGCTCATAATGAAAAAATAAAAATATTAGACATGTAATTCCAAATTAGTGGGCATGGACTGCAATGTCATTATTGAATTTACATAAAGGTATTCTATACCTTGAGTGATAATTGGATTCCTATTATGAATTACCTCCTATGGACTCATGGGATTCCCCAAATTTATTGATTATTCTTCCATGTAATAGACTAAACATGAATTTATCATTGAATTATACTTGGATACCTTTAGATAGTAGCTATAGACCACTGATATTTATAAAAAGTAAATAAATTGAATGACATTGATTATTCACATAGTTGTTGACTTACTATTACATACCACCAAAGGTATGTTATTTAGATATTTTGATGTTTAGAATCAAATATACAAAGGAAATGATTCTTTGGATCAGGTAGGAGGTCCACCATATGATAAAATGCTAATAGAAAAACCATGAATAATTCACCCAGTTGATAAAGCCAAAATGTTATGGGTGATTCTTGGGATATGATACAGAACACATTGTATAATATCATAGGACTATGGAATAATATTATTCATAATTATTATATATGGATTCCTTTTTCACTGTAGGTACTATATTTATAGAGAAAAATAAATTAAAAATATAATGTGCTCATAGACCTTCTTAAATAAAGTAAAGAAGGTAGAGTCATACATGTATCTATAAGGAGCATCATCCAACCTGGTTTATAAATAGAAAATTTATTCATTTCATTACATTTGTTATACTTTCACATTTCATTATTTAATATTCCTGGATTGGATTTTCATTAGAAACTATTGGTGGTGGCCTTAATTTTTTTACTCACACCATGTTCATGATACCATTGGGTACTCTGATAGATATCATGGATATAAATTAGGATATTGGACTGTGATTTTTTTATTCATTAAGGATGAAGACATGACCCGGGAGCTGGGGGCTAAGTATGCACTCATGCTGCTTATAGAAATTGTGCCCCTGCTTATTTATTCTTTATGAGTATTGACGTATCATATGAATCATGTATATGTATAATACCTTGTCTTTTTGGATCATCATGTTCATGCATGGTTGTTTTCTTTTTCACTAGTATGGTATTCATTTTATTATTTATTTTCAGTTATGATTATAATTCGGTTCCTTTATTTCATTTATTCTTCAACTATATTTATTATATATATAGATGGTATTATATCCCCTATGTTAAATCATAATACCCCTATTGATTGTGGAAATCCTATAGTGTATAGAGATGCATGCTTGGGGTCTCATCTCCTGCCAATTTGGTTACTATTTTATTAGTGAAGTCTATAAGTATTTGACCTTTGTGTTTCAGATAAATATGGTATCCATTTATGAATAATTTTTTCATTTCGTAATTTTATTGTTGGTAATATAAAGAGAATATTATTTGGTTAATTATCTGAATATATCATTTATCTTACTAGTTTTCTTATCCTTTCTACTTAATGAGTTGGTGTATTTTCATCTACCGATTCATATATAATTGGAAGGTAATATTTTTTCTTAAAAAGGTAAACTATTTGTTTTTTACTAATTAAATATTTAGTATCTGGAATATACAATGTTTTATGTCACATGATTCTTATCATAGAGAAGAAGTGTAATTATGGGATGGTTATAATAACCCTAATGTATTGGTAATTGTTTTCTTGTTATTTTTGGTTCCTCAAGACTACTCTAGAGGAAATTTTATGTTTGATATGGGATAATTTTTTGAGATATTTTTAACAACACCTTGTTTGGTTAGTTCTGTCAAAAATTATACTCTATAATAAACATATTTTTGTTGTTTTATATTGAGTATACATGGATGTATTTTGATAGTAAAAATTGTTTTGAGAAAACGTGAGATGTACAGTGTGTGCCCATTTCCTAGGGGGATTTGACTAAGTACCTAGTTAAAGTCTACTGAGTAATGATGGTTCAATTTGGAGGAATGGGTAAACTATAACATAGTTTTTGGGACTCCTATACTTCATGGTATACAAAATTAAAATATTATATTTTTTTTCTTTTTAATGATACCATATTTACCTTTTAACCAAGGTGGATGAGGATTAATTATTATCCTTGCTATTCTATATTCCCTTGTGATATCACATGCCCTTACCTTCCACTTTATGAACCCAATAATCAATAATTATTTGAGTATCTAATATTATTTCAGAAAATCTGATCTATAGATTAAGGTTTTCTGATCCTCCACATAATTTTATTATATTCATTGTTCCTTCATAGATGTGAGTTTATCCTCATTTTATATTTATCCACGTCTTATAAAATCTTTCTATTCATCTAAAATTCCTCTCTCATGTATGCTAATTATGTTTATCATTATTAAATCGAAGTTATTTTTAGTGTTTCACTTTCTAAACTCCATTATTTATGTTTTTAAAGATGAAAATTTTCATTTCCATAATAAATAGGTTTTATTAGTTGATTTTGTATTTGGGATATCTTACTCTATTTCCTAGGGATTATATTTTACATAGCTGAGGTAGGGTTATCCTCTTATATTTATATCATAATTTCAATGTTTGGATATTTCATGTCCATGGGGTAGAGTGTGCTATAATTGATGTAATTTTATTCATCAAAATACCGCAATATTAATTTATTTTTACATATTCCTTTTATAGAATTGGATCTCTCATATTTCAATAATCATACATATGCCATAGGTGTTATAATGTAGTTAAATTGTTTCATAGAATATATGGATAATAATATTAATGAGTTTAATTGAATTTATTAAATTATTTTATACCATTTTTATAGGAAGATTAACTATATCCCCTTTCATATTGTAAAATTATAGGTCACTTTGATTTCATTGATGGAAAACATATCCCTATATATTATGGGTTTCCATGATTTCAATTAATGAATATAGAAACTAATATACATGTTTATCATGAATGTATATGATTGTGGGATTCCTTGTATATTTTTTTTAAAACATGCATTGTTTTATCCTTTAATATGAAAACATTACCTAATAAGGACACCTCTAATCAATATCATTTATAACATTATCTTATGTAACAAATGGTTTTATATTAACGGATTATTATTGAGTTTGATAACTTATTGTGTAGAATTTTCATATGTAATTTTAGTTATATGAATCCTTATTATTATATGTACATGATAATAATTAATAAAATATACTTTAATGATATTACATATGCTGGTATTGAGCTTTATTTTTTACGTTTCAACTTAATACATGTGCTATAATTATACATGGGAACATTATTGCTAAAAATTATATATTTATTTGTAAGGTGAATACTATTTAGGTAACCATTCTCATCTTAAATGATGGAGAAGCTCTAAAATCCCACAAATATCCTTCCATAGAAAAAACTTTTGACACCATCAGTATATAGTTACCATTATTGAAATAAGAAATTTGTGATGAGTTGATAGTGAATCCCTATGTAAAATTATTATATGTAAATATTGACTTAGTGGAGTCTAAATAGAATCTGAGGTTTACTAAAATCAATGGCAAGCTGACAAAATCATTTGTTGGTGGTGAAACCCATTTTACTGTCTAATTAAATCTATAACATAAATGTGAGAACAATTTCATATGTATCATCATAAACTATTAAATGTAAAATATGATTGTAATGAATGTCTATGTTACTATTTTAATTACATTCCCTGTATATAAATTAATATAAAATGTTTTTAGTGTCATCCAATATCCCTAGGATGAATGTTCAAACCACACGATCATGATTATCCAATTTACATTATCTATTATTTATTCGTTATTTAATTGTTTATGTGTGAGTTTGGCTACATATTGTTTAATAAAATCTCACATTGTACATTGAGTAGTGTTCTATGTCTACACATGTTATCGTAAACAAATATGTAGAGGATATATAATTTGGTTCACTTATATAGAAAAATACCTTTTGAGAGGGTGTGATCTTCAAGTGGATTAATATCTTCAACTTCTGGTCATTGTAATGATATCCCAATTCACTCTATAATTATTATCAGATGGTACATTTTAACTCTTAGCTAAGAAAATAAGGTAATATTCCCTGTTTTCTGAACATCATATTCATTTATTATTTTACTATCACAATTATCTATGACAATATGAGTGGGAAATGTTAAATTATTCTATTATGTTGGAATAAATTCTTGGATTCAAATAGATTCTAATATATGATCATCTAATCCAATTGGATCTAGAACATAGGTTTCTCAAAGACAAGAGAAACATGAAGGATAATATTAAATTTTAAAATATGGAATGTAAACTAAACTTTTTGGTGAAATTCTTGTTAGTACGAAATTTATCCTTCAAAAATTTGAATACAATGAACACATCAAATCCAATTACTTCTCTTATGTATATATATATATATATATATATATATATATATGAAACTAAGGGCATAAAATGAGGTTATCTAATTAAAAATATATTTCTTATGATGTTTTCTGAGTAATGGTTAATGCTAGATTACGTAAACTTTTTAACATGATTAATAGTTACCTATATGTTGTGGATGTTACTTTCATGGGTGGTGTATGGTTTATTATTAATAATTGTTTTTTACTAGATTATTGGGATTGTATAGTTTTTGTGGTAATTAATTATTTTATAAAGTTTGATCAGATGTTTTCCTATAATTCGTAACATGATCCTCTATGTCCAACCCAAGTGAGGAGAGGTCAATTGAACTCTTATTATTACCTATACTATGATTTAATTGTATACTCACCATGGAAAATTATTAATTAAAAATTGGAATATAATTATAATGATAAAATAAATGAATATTTGACAAGTCCTGGTGATAATCATTTCAATTATTGGAAATATGTACATAATTAGATTAATTATAATAATTCCAAGGAACTTACCGAAAGGAAAACTTTTTGATGTAATATTTTCATTAACTTAATAGATCTTGGTTGTTGTTTATTTTGATGCTCTAAAGTTCCATTGGGACCTTTAGTGGTGGAATTTGGGGAATCCATCCACCTTATTTTTGATCAAGGATGTATGTTTATGTTTGTAACTAGTTTCATAGTGAATTTTTTTTATTTGATTATTAATTTTTGAATATGATTATATAAGTTAAAATTACTAATTGGATATATATTTGGTGTCTCTTATAACTAAATTAAGTGAAAAATATTCTAGTAAGACATAATAACCTTATATATATTGTGTAGTAGGCGGTGGAGGATAAGGACCTACCTTTGATAATAGTGATAAAAAAGTGACTTGGTGGTCCATAACTGTGGCTTATGGAGTAATGTTTGGAACACTCATCACAACTATAAATTTGATAAATGTGACAAGGAAGGAGCTTCAACCTACAAGGATCCAAAATTATGGAATCATAAACTTTATCACCTCTTGGAGATAAACTCAAAGGTACTAACAGAAAAAGGAAAACCAAATCTCAATTAAAAAAAAGATTTATATGATATGATGGTTGTGGTCTGGGAATGAAAAATATGATTTCATTCAAAATTAATGGTTGGAATACCATATCATAATATTTGGGGCATGTTAACTTAGTTGTATGTTGAACATACCTAGTTTTATCTCATAAAATATTCCCTTACATCCTTAAATTCATTTGTGATATTCAGTATATCATATTGGTTATTTGAAATAGTAAACTTATGATGTTTTTAGAGATTTTTTAAATTATAAATCCATTAAAGTCGGGGTAAATGGAAAATGGGAAAATTGTTTTATTGAAATATAATTTTGGAGAGTATAAAAGAAGTAACTTCCATAACTTATATTGGATGAAAGGGATCATGATCGAAAATAAGGTAAATCGAACACCATAGAAAAATTAGGTTGTGGAGAGAAAAAATATTAATTTTATCAAGAAGGAAATATTTATAATTCTGTAATCAATAAGGGACAAGGATATTTGTGATGAAACAATTATCACTAAAATATACTTAACAATTGTAATTCAATTTTCTTCTATGGGAGAACATCTGTGGGAAGATCTATGGTCTAGAAATATACATGAATTTTCAATCCTGAATGTATTCCCCATATTAGTCTATGAACTTATTGATGTAATATATATATATACAATATAGTTAATTTTCAAATACTATTTTCTCATGATATAATTGATTACAAATTTTGGTTTCTGATTGTTATAGGATCAATTATGAAAATTCATTAGAATTAAAAATGTGTTATTTAAGGGAATGATCCTTATAAGGAACAAAACATAGATAAATCAAAATTCAAGGGGTAAAACACAAATTATAATGTTAATTTTTATATAGATGAGTGAACAAGATGATTTAATCATATAATAACTCCACATAATAGCACCATATGACAAATATTTTAACTTCTGGTAGTAATGAAAAATGATAAAGGTATCATTACGTCTAAGGAAAATATTTTGTATATAAATAATAATTAATAGTTTAAAAAAATTTATTGGAATAAAAAATTACATTACATAGAATAAATCGACTAAAAAAATATTTTATACGACCATTTAGATTAATGAAACTATATTATATTAATATAGTTGATGAAAATTTATTATTGTTAATGGTTATTGGGGAAACATTTTTCTTGAAAGAGGTAATTTTTCTTAGTTAATAAAAGCATTGTGATTCAACAATGAAGGAAGAAAAGAATTTTTTAATGTTCAAAATAACATTGGAATTTAAAATGATAATAAAAGGAAAGTGAGAATTAGATTATAAATAGGTTTTCCATTTGATGGTGGAATATAATTGTATTTAAAGATATATGGAATAGCGGTGGTGAATGGTTTCTCTAAATACATCCACTCCAATATCTAAGAGCCAGTGTCTACATAATTACATTATCATATAATCTAGAAAATCATACCACAAAGGATTGAAGAATTTATTAGTCTTAAATAACAAGATACATATTTTCTTTAGATTTTATATTATAAACAACATATAAACATACCAACTGTAAATTTTTTTCATCCTTGATAATATTTAAAAATTTTCAAATTTATAACATGGGGAAATGCAATATAATAATGATGGTGTAAAATTCTTAGTAATTATCACATATAATGGTACCTACCATTATTAAATAATAAATACTCAATATGTAATTTTAAATAAATAAAAATTCATTCCATTTAATCAATAACTTGATCAAATACTATATTCATGTATAATTCTAATGAATTAATCTCAAGGATAATAATTAATATATATTTAATAAAAGAAATGCAGAATTATTGGATACCATGTTAACAAAAATCATGATATCTCTAATACCATGCACATTCACAATTTAGTAAATATATGGGAAGAAAACCATCTAATTTGGCCAACTAATTCTTCTCTTGAGACATGTCGATGCATCTTGGGGTCTCTATAACCACACCCCACTGATCACTGCATATCCAATTGAATGTTCATGAATTAAATGATCAATTAAATTTATAAAAAAATATCAATTATCAATCAATATATATATTATACAAATAATATTGATTTATTTATATTTCCGCAGTCAATCAGCTCACTTTATAGTAAATTTTTTATGGTTAAAAAATTATAAAATTTATGATATATGAAATATAGATATTTAATGAAAAAATAATAAAATAATTTCATATGTAAGTGAATGTTTCTTGGATTGCATCATTTCAAAATATCCTTATTGGATCATGATTACGAAAAAGGGTCTTTTTCCTTGATAAATAAAAATACCATAATTATTTTTAAAACTATCTTTGAAAAATAACAATTCCATTTTAAAAAAGTTTATTTAAAATAACTATAGTAATATAAAGAAAAAAAATTTAATTAAAAATATTTTTGAAATCATTTAAATAAAGCATCAATTATAAAATTATTCAATATGATGGGGAATTCCTTTCATGTTTCTCATGTTAAAAACATTTGTTTCACACTTTTTCAAGAAAAATACCTTGTTCGGAAAATAATAAGAAGATTCCTTCAAAGTTTTTTATAAAATATCAAACATGGATGAAAATGTAAATTGAAATATTATTATAGAATAGTAAAAAATTAATGAATATATGGACATGAATGAATAATATATATTATCAAAAAAATATAATATTGGTTTTTCATTAAAACATTTCTTTTCTTGATTCATGCTCCAAAGAGAGAAAAATTCAGAAGAAAATATTAAAAATATTAAATAGTGTAAAATTAAAATAGATCATTAAATATCATTAATAAATATATATTAATTTTAAATACATATATATTGAATTATATAGACAATATAAAAAACAATGTTATAATACCAAACATTTCTCAATGGTTTAGGAATTGATAGGAAATCGCTTAAAAATATAATATCATTGAAATGATAATTGATCAATGAAGATATTGTAAGTGAAAAATTTAAATTATAAAATTTAAATTGAAAATAATACATAACATAATAAAAATAAATTTCCCAAATATTCATGACATAATAGAATCAATGGATTAATGATATAACATAACGAAAGGAAATTGAGTCGAGAAACCCCAAACTGCTTGGTAACATTTCAATTAAATATCTAATGATGAATTAAAATGAAATGTAACTTAAATGACCATTAATTTTATTTCTTCCTTATATAATATGTAAAATGGTTATTTTATTTACCATATAAATTAAATTTGGATCATTATAATTAAATATGCCTTAATTGAGGAAAATTGATAGAGAATCCCTTACCATAAGTCCAACTTGTCTCATAGGTTCTATAACATCATTTATAATAATATTTAATTTATTATAAATACATATTTGAACCATATTCATATCTATTATATAATATATTATCTATTTATAGAAATTCATCACATGTTTATTTACAGTTCATTGTTAAAATCAATATTTCTAGTCGTAACTATTTCATTTTTCGGGTATGCTTTTATTCTGTTGTTTTGTTCCTTATAAATCAATATATGTTCCATTATCAAAAGAATATTAATTTCGATATAAATATGATATATATTGATTATATACACATTTATTGAAATTCAAAAATGTTATTGATAGAAAAATGAATTACATTATTCATGAAGATCGTATGTCGTATTTCTGTATGAACATTGTATTCACTTTTATCATGTATTATAAAAATTTGAAAATTAATGACCATTATATAATAATTATTATATCATTTCAATAATATATATTCATAAAATCCATCTTTATAACCATCCAAGTAAAATAGTAAGGGAAAATGAATCATATCACACTATACACGAGTAATGTTATCGTTTCCTGATGGTTTCGATGAAAAGGAGGTAGAAATTATGTTATAAATAAAAAATTATAATTAGGTTATAAATATAAATTTCAAACAAAAAACCCATAATAATTCACATCCATAAATACGATGATATAAATGAATTGTATCTCTATGTGGAAGCGGTATGTTATATGCATGCATGATTGATAATTTTCCTTTCTATTTAATGGGAAAGAGGGTTGATAATGGTGTTTTCATAACCATGATAACCCATATAGAAGTTTAGGACAGTTAATATATTATTTTAGGACATATAACATCGATTTATAAGATCGATAACAATATATAAATTAAAAATAGTTCAGGTAAGATGATTACATATTGTTCAGGGGAACTCAGTTAGATCATTTCATATGTAATATTAGATTGGAATTTTTAAGATACTAGAATATCATAAACCTAGATAAAGTATTTTATTATAAAAATATAGATTAACGCCTCGACCCTACTTACAAAGAGTCAGTGCATTATTTTTATACATTTGAATAATTATAAGGAATCTATTCCCGAAGGAAATATCGGTTTAGCAGTCTTTGAAAAATATATTACATACATGATGGTTAAATTACACATTCTAACATAAAACATGACATAGATAATCATTTGAGAACTCCATTAATATCTTAACTTAACCATACAAATCAATCATAATACACTTCTTGGAATATTGGGAAAATAAAACATAAGAAAGGGGTGATATGAGATGCTATGTAAGGGATTATAATTTAGAGAAAGCTATAAAATTTTAAGGAAAGATTTGTAATAAAAACAAAAACCTTTTAAACATAAACATGAACATATTTTTTCCAACATAAATAAAACATTAACATATACATATGCACATGTATTTCTACTAGTTGAATCATAACATTTAATAATTAATTTCATAATGAGGGAATGCAAAATATCAGACATTATAACCACATATTCAAGGCCTCATCCCAAGAATACAAATAAAATGTTTTTCGATTCATTGTTTAAAGACACTAATTTGACTCATTATACCTACCGATGCATCGAGGGGCCATTGCGGGTCCCACCCGTCAGATACTAAGTCCAATGCATTCTTCATATAAAAATGATGAATCATAACATAAACATTCGTATTAAAACTGGAATACGAAATGTCAATACATTAACTATAAATCATAAATGGTATAAAATTTTCAAATCCATAGTAAAACATTTCATAACTCATTCAAATCAAAATGGATGATTGTATTATAATAAAAAAACCTCAATCAAGAATAATATCCATTAAAGGATGTTGACATAGTTGAAAATGATCACTAAAACTCTTTGGGGGAAATAAACCATTTTCATGAAATAATTTAAAATGTCACACAATTTATAAAATAAGAAATTTAAAATATGTTTTGGAATCAAATTGTCTCATACAACATTGAAACAATTTAATGTAATTACCATTTTAAAACATTCATGTCCATATAAATAAATTGTTAAAACCATTTTTTTTAAAAGGTAATTAATGAGAATGATTTAAGATAATAAATATTTAGAACTTTTAAAATGGTATTTTAGTTAATTAGTCTCTTAAAATAATCATTTTTAAAAATAATTTATGAAACAAGGACATGGATAATAAATATGTCCCAGAAAATACTTACACATAAACAATATCTGATAAAAATGATATTGAGGAATTAACCCTTACATTGTACTTTCTTTTATTCAAGGGTAAATTTAGATTCTTATATAATGAACATAGTATATTATTAAATTATACTATGACCATATTAGTATTTATGATATCATATATTATTCTTTTAATACTTTATACTACCCATTTAATAATAATTTCCTTGTTAAAGTAACCTTTTCAGGTATAAATCTCTTTTTTATCATACGTGTTTTAACTTTTTATTCTTGATCGTATCACATAGATCATGATTTACATAATTACATAATATAAAACATGGTTTATATATCATATATATGAAGAAAATAAATATTTTTAATATATGGATATATAAAATGAAAACACAATTCGAGGAGACGGTAGTCCATACGTACGCTTGAATGTTGTTTCTGTTTTCTTATCAGAAAGTATGGAAGTAAGTATGAATATTATACTTATCTACATAAATATTTATATTTTCAGTAAAAATATTATTTCATATATCTCAAAGTTAATAAATATATATATATTTAAAAAATCTTGAATTGTCATCGTTGAAGATGAATCTCATCACGTCGTGGAGACGGTTAGCCATACGTATGTATGAGCAAAAATATCATTCTATTGATGGTAAAAAGGTGTCTAATTTGGATTGTTTATTATATATATACAAAATAATTACCATTATATATTCATTATTTTAATTAATTATACTCATTATTATACCCTTCCAAATAATGTATTGTTGAATAACAAACTACACCACGACGTGGAGACGGTAAGTAGTACGTACACACATATAGGGACTTTGTCATTCATAGGATGGATAGAATAATGAATATGGTATTACCATATTTATAATAACTTCTCAGTATGTATAAGGTACTAGATTCATTATTTTAGTATGGAAATATCAAAGAATGAGGAAGTAAGAGAAGATGAAAAAAACATTGAAAGAGGCGATGAAATAATTATCTCTTTTTCGAGTGCTTCCTTTTAATTTGAACAAAAATGCTCCTAAGGATGTCTTTCTAATAAATTTAAGGACTATTTGATGAAGTGAGGGTGGTTGGGAGGATATTGTATAATGATTCAGCTGAGAAAAATGGCTTTGGAGGTGTGAACATAATAGAATGGGAACTACTATTTTATAAGAGAGGTGAGAGGCACTTTAGGAAAAGCTTGAAATATTATTTTATTAAAAAAATAATATTCGGTTTATAATGGGAAAATCAATTTATTTCGAGGCTATGGTGGCCATGGGTCTAAATCTGCTCAACCAAAATGTTTTAGACATGTTTATGTCACCATATTACCCTTAAATTTTAGATTTAACCCTTAGTTAAATAGTTTAACCTTACCATGTCTTCTTGTATTCTTACACTATATGGATAAAATACTTAAAATAAAATGACAGGAGAACATCCAGTGGTTTAGAAATAACATATATAACATTATTAAAGTCTTTTGGCCGAACATTATATTTTTAGTACTATTATATAATTTAATAATTTTTTTTAAAAGCTCAATTTTGTCAATTTTGAAACTATTTATTATTTGGAATTTGTGAAAATCATAGCAACATTATTACTTCAGAAAAATCATTTAATAAACCCTAACATGTCATATTAAGTGGAAAAATTCATGCAAAGGATCAGAAGTCTAAATTTACATTCATTTTAATATTTATAACATCAAATATATTAGTCATTTTTTAATAAGGTAATTAATGCATCATCATTGTGTAATAAATAAATTTATTTATATAATTTCTAAAAATAAAAAATAAAATACCATGAAGTAAGAATCATTTTTTCTTTCTAATAAATATTAATAGTCAAATTTATTTTATTTATATCCTTATATTAAAAATGGATTAGTTATTAAAATTAGAATTTAAGACTTTTAACTCTTATTTAAATAAAATACAATAATTGTCATAATCTAATCCATGTGGATAAAAAGATTCATATTTTTCACTTAAGGTTGATTTTTTTACATACACATATCCAGTTGAATTGGTACATGTGTTAGGGTAATTATAATATCATTTTTACCTTTAAATACCCTATTTAAAATTAATCATGGTAAATAAAAACCAAAAGTTACTATTCACAAATATATTAGTTTTCCTCCCTTTGAAACAAATTTTTATAGTGATGCCTACTATGTCTCTCAGATTTTTTAAATTCAATTCATAGAAGTGGTAAATTTTCGTTTTATTCAAATTTGCAAATGTGCCTAGAATGTGGGTATAAGACATTAAAAATGTTCAACAAAATATTATATGCCTAATCTTATTACAAAATGTCCCCAATGAACTAAATGAGAATAATATATGTATTATGTATAAATTTTGGATTTAAGATAAATTATTATTTAAAAAAAATTAAAGGAAAAACTCAGTTTTTATCTACAAAATAGTGTTTTCACTATTCATCAAAAATTGAATGTTTTTAGAAAAATACCAAAAATTCATCCAAAGATAATTTTGATATTGAAAATTAAAAAATTATTTCAATTTTACCAAATTAAATACATATAATTTACATTAATTAAATTAAAATTAATCCTCTTTTTCCAAACCCGAAAGTGATTTTTTAAGAAGTAAAAACAATGAAAACATTGACATGTGTTTATGTAGAATTTAAATTTGAAATTAAATCCAATGATCTAAAATATATTTAATGATAAAAATATTATTTATTCATACTTTAAAACCACTAAAATGAATAATTTAACACTATAAATTATTTCTATTAAAAAAAAATTTTAAAATAAAATTTAGTATTTGTTACTATTCATCAAAAATATAAATGTTATAAAAAATGTACCAAAAAATTATCAAAACTAATTTTTTATGTTACTCTAATAAATAATAATTTAATTTCATTAAATTGAATTTATAAAAGTATCAAATGTTGTATATAAAAAGGGTTCTCCATTAAACAACGGAAAAACTACATATTTTGAAAAATACTTCTTTTATCTAGAAAATTGGATTTTCCTTATATTTTGTCTAACAAACACATAATATGAATGTTAAAATTATATAGTATATATATATATTTCAAAATGTGGATAACAAAATTAATAACTACTTTTTAAACGGCTAGTTTGATAGACTGTGGTGCGCTCGAACTCAGTGTTGTGTGTCATGCAAGCTAGTGAATTAATTTAAAGAGGTGACATACTATGAAAAATTGGAGTGTTCAATTCTCCACTCCTTAAATAAATTGTGTCCTTTTAATTTGAAATTTCTCCCCAAAAATAAAAGTTTGAAAATAGAAAATACCTTTGTGGAAAACCCACATTGGAAAAAGGGTTAATAAAATTTAGTCTTAATAAGAGGGAAATGGAAATGTTAAAGTCGCCACCAAATTATGATTTGGAATAAAAGAACATTAATGGAAATTAGAGACACATAATTGGATGGAAAACATAATTATTTATAGGGAGTGATTGAGGTCATCAATCCCAAATGAGTGAATAAGAAATGGAATATTTTGGTCATCAAATCCATAAATGTATGATGATTACTTAATATATCATCTGTTCAAAAAAAGTAAGGTATTACAACAACATATTTTTGGTTTTATGATCTTTTCATTAATGTTTAAGAATTAATTTCTTCATATTATTAGAATGAAGTAATACTTGACAAGTAGAGTTCCATCCATTAACTAATTTCTACATCAAACTCATCTTTCACTCCAAAAGATAATAGAACTCAAAAATTTCTTATTTATCCTAATTGTATAGGGTTACAATAAAAGAATTTATAATTTATCTAACAAACAATTTTAAAAAACTACATTATAGAATCCATGAAATCACATAAGCCAGTGGTAAGTGATGTAACCTTGTACCCCGTAGGTTGCAGGTTCAATCTCGCAAAATTTCTGAGTGTGATGGGTTGTCGCCCGAACTCTGGGTTTTCCATTTTATTATAATCCACAAATAATCTTAAGATATGTTTTATCCTTAAAAATAGTATCCAATGTCCAACATAATATATTCCAACCATTATACTTATCCAAAATAATTCTACCTAATGTCACAGTTCCAAATTTATAAGGAAGGTAAATATATTGAAGATATTTTTTCCACGTAATAACATGTGAATACCTTTATAATGTATTCTCTAAAAATATGGTAACACCATTAATTACCATAAAAACTTATTGATTACATTCATTCTCCCTTATTCCTTATAGAATACTGGATATAATCCTTACTCAAAAAAACGTTGTAAACTCTAACAATGATGGAACAAAAAAATAATTAATTGTTTTCAATGTAGTCAAGAATATAAAATATAATTTTTAAAAATAAATTATATATTATTCCTAAATCATTATCCCAGTTTCAGAAATATATTAAGGGTTATATTTACCCAAACCATATATTTTTTAAAATGTTTTACTTGAAACCATATCACATTACTTGGTAACATAATATCTCAAATCCTAAATGAAAAAGTACTGAAATAAAATCCTTATATACATTCTAATACATATAACATCTAAATAATAAATAGAATAAAAAATGACACAATTATTTAATAAAAACATATGAACACTAATCATTACTTTCCATCTGCGGTAGTAACATAACTTGATTGTTATCCAATAGCATAATTTTGGTTATACTCTGATGATCAGGACATTGATTCTTGTAGTGTCCAAAATTCTTGCAAATTAATCATTGTACATTTTGAAACCTTTTTTTAGCCTTGCAATCATGAATGTGGTGTCCATTTTCTCCACACATATAACATACTCACATTTTCTTCAGGCATTTACCATGGTGATTTTTATTATAGTTATTACATGTGGGATAATCCATATTTCCCTTATTCCCTTTATCCATTTTTTCAACCTTTTATTTTCTTGCTTCCCTTCAAAGCCATAGGACTCAGATAATTCATTACTTATCTTATTAAGACATGATACTTTTGATTCATATGATTCAGATACATTGGATAATATTTCCCTTAAAAATGTTATCTTATGAATACGAATGATGTGATATTTCTTACTGTTTATATCATGCATATTGCCGGAGTTCTCATTCCTTCTACAAGGCACCATTTATATATGACAAAATACACTAGGTTAGATCATTTCATAATATACAATCCAATAACAACTAAAATTCACAACATTAATTAAATATTTTTTCACATATATTCTCATAATCATTAAAATGGTTTCTTTCTAACATATTTACTCGTAAATCCTTCATAATGGGTATTAATAAAAATGTGAATTATCCTATGGATATCCCCCAAGAGTATCAAACCAGGTCTGTAGTAAGGCCCATTGTCATGAACCTAGATACCTTAGGTCAAGACCGAAACACCATGTCAGAGATATCAATCCAAGGTATATCTATATCAGAACCACATCCACTTGTAGAATCCAAACATGTATGCATTTCTTAGAAACCCCACATAATGTCTACATTACCAAAATTTTAGGATGTTCTGTTATACTAATATTCAAAGTATATCTTATGGGAATTATTCTAAATAAAAGTATATCTAAACTAATATCCATGGTTTTCGCTAAACATCTCTGATACCTATTATAATACTCAACCCCAATTATCCAGAGTCAGTGCATTATTTTAATACATTGGCATTATTATAAGGAATCAAGTCCTGAAGGACCAATCAGTTTAGAAGTCATGGAAAAATATATTATAAACATGAATGTTATATTACAATTTATAACATAAAAAACAACATAAATAATCCTTTGAAAATTCCATTTTTCTGTTATCATATGCATGCATATCAATCCTAATACACTTATTGGAATCATGAGAAAATAAAAAATAAGAAAGTGGTGAGATCAGATTCACAGTAAGGGTAAATAATTTAGTGACATCTCTAAACATTATTGCAAGATGTTTAATAAAAACAGAATCTGTTAAACATAAACATGAAAATAATATGGAAAAATTAAATCAAACATTACTATATACACATGGACATGAATATTATACTAGTTGAATAATGACATGTAATAAATAATTTCATAATGAGGGAATGCATAATGCTAGACATTATAACCACATAGTCAAGGCCTCACACCAAGACTAAAAATAAACGTTTGGTTAAGGACTTATGCCAAGTCACTAATTTGTCTCATGAGACCTACTGATTCATAGAGGGGCTATTGTGGGCCCCTCCAATCACTTACTATGTCCAATGAATTACTCATATGGAAATGTTGAAACATAACATAAACATTCATAAAACAAATTGTTCAGTCAATAAGGATTTCCTTATAACTTTTCTATTCCTTCATACTTGGGGGGAGATTGTTAAGTCAATAAGGTTTCCTTATGACTTCATGATTCCTCTTATTTTGAAAATCACAAACACCTTATTTCAAGGCAAATTTATTTTTACCCTTGTTTTATTCCCATATGGAAAATTTTCTTACCCAAGGAAATTTACCCGTACCTAGATTTTTTTATTCAAATCATAAATTATCTAAGTGTAAAACATAGATTGAAACCAAAACCATAGAATCCTATAATTACCTAGATATGATGCATTTTGTGTTAGGACCCGAATTCTCATAATTCTACTTACAAACTCTTTTGAGTTCTGACACTAAATTTTGTATCAGAATTCTGGTTACGAACTCTTCTGAGTTCTGACTCTGAATTCTAAATTAGAATTTTGGTTACAAACTCTTCTGAGTTCTGACTACGAATTCTAAATATGAATTCTGGATACAGACTCTTCAAAGATCTAAATCTTAATTCTTATTATGAATTCTGGATACGAACTTCTCTGAGTTCTGACTCCGAGTTCTCTGAATTCAGAATCTGAACTTCTATGAGTTATGACTACGAATTATCACAAACAATGACTATAAACATTGTAAGTTATGGTTCTGAATTCTGGTGAATCCAAATTCTGAATTTCCTTGAAATTCACACTCCAGAATTCTACATAATTTAGGTTCCAAATTCATAGAAAAAATAATCCCAAAATCCTTTTATTATAGACTCCGAATTCAATTTTTCGTTAGACTATGAACATTCATATTTACTCACATTCCGAATATCAGATTTTGTTTATACTTACACTTGATTAGTTATAAAATGATGTCATGATTTCAGTTACTCACAAATTGTTATTTAAGTGACACGTGTACAAGTCCCTCTGAAATTCAAGGTAGAATATGACAGTTGGAGGAGGGTGATGACCGTTGGATCCATTCCTATAAATAGGACCTCATTTGAAAGAGTCCAACACACTTGAGAACACACTTGACAACATCTTTGACAACCATTCTTACATTTTGTTGAATTGATTTCTTGAGATACATGCACTTATAAACTATCAAGCTTCTTGTAGAATGTTTGAGCGGCTTGTTCAAACATTTCATCGTACTGATTTTCTTCATGCGGCTCTGATTGTTGTTGTGTACAATCGAGGGCATCCGGGGATAGGAAGATAGGGGAGCTGACTACCTGATAGTTGAGTGCATGAGGGGATAGCAAGACAGACTCTGATATTCGTATCGAGGGCTTACCCTAATGTGTGTAAGACATACTTTCTGGAAAATACAAATCAAGAAACCTTTATCCAAGGTTGTTGGATACCCTTCTCTTTGGGTTAAAAGATTTACTACTTGTTAGTTTTTTTGTTACATGTTTTTCCCTAAATTTGTATTGTTGAGGAAAGTATAACAGTCTTATAAATTTTCACACTTGTACTCTATTTTACTTAGATTCTATACACTTTAAGGTATAATCATAGTTGTTGTTAACTTTTATTAAGATTAATTTCTTGAATATCTTTTCCAGAATCATACAAGTTATTAGAACTTAGAGGTGTTGTGAATTATCTTGATTAACCTTGTTAAACATAACCAACATTAAAAGTTCAATGGAATTTTTAAAAGGTACAATTCACCCCCTCTTGTATTTGAGAATCTCATGATAACATATTTGATCACACATTTGGTATTATAGAGTACATCATATTCACATACCATCTCACAATTGGTACCAGAGGGTTGGTACAGTCTGAATTAATCTCATGATTAGATTCAGAAGAGAATATTCTGAATTTAACTTCTGGATTCATACTTTTTTGGATTCTATTTTTCGGAATAACATAGTTCGGATTAATTTCTGTTTTGCTCTATATTTTCTGTGCTTAGGATATTTTCTCTTGTTTACAAACTCATACTACTAAAAAGTTTGTGTGCTAAAATTATCTTAAGGATTGCTGGTTTAAATGTTGGTTCTATTGATAATCTGAATCCTACTAGACCTCCTTTTTTCAATGGAAATGATTATGTGTACTAGAGAGATAGGATGGAGACTTTTGTTATTAATACTGTAGTTGATAAATATCTAATGTTGACTAGAGATTACGGGATTCCATATAAGGAATTGAGAACCTTTAAGAATCCAGAAAAATCAGAATATCAAGAAAACTTCAGAGTCAGAATTACTTTTTTATGTTCCATGACTAGGAACATCTATTGTCAAATATCATCGTGTGAAGATGAAAACAATATCTAGAAGATACTTGATGTTGCACATTTTGGTACATCTATCAACATAGAGATAGGAGTAGCTATGTTGATAGAGGAATACCATAGCTTTAACTTTCTTTTTGGAGAACCTATAAGTAATGTACATCAAAGGTTTATGAATATCGTGAATAGCTTACAATCTATGGGAGAAAAAGGTTTGGATGATGAGGCTCTTGTAGACAAGATCATAGATATCATACCAAATGAATGGGAGTCCAAGAGGACATCTATTGATGAGAATATGAAAGTCACTCAGATTTCCATAGATGAGTTTTTTGGAACTCTTCATCAACAGGAAACTAGAATGAAGAGAGATACAGAAACTGTTAAGAAGAAGAAGAATGGTAATAGAGGAGTTTCTTTTACAACCACTTCTGGAAATATGAAAGCCAAGACCCCAGAAAGAGTAACTAGAAAAATGAAAAATAAAGTTGTTATTCTATCTGAATCTAGTAAGACAGAAAATTTTGAGAATGAATTAGCTAATCTTACTTGGAGAATGAACAAGATTATAGCTCAAAAGAACCACCAGAATAGGTACAAGAAGAAATACTACAATGATAAGAAAGACGGAGATGTTACATGTTATGAATGTAAAATAATGGGTCATATCAGACATGATTGTCCTTTTTTGAAAAGTATGGAAAAGAATGAATGAAATTCCAAAAGGAACAAGAAGAAATTATATCGATCAAATCACATGAAAATCCTTAAATATAATGATACATGGAGTGCTGGCTAGGGAGACTCTTCAGAAAGTGAATCTTATGAATATGATTCATCAGCACAGAAGAATATGGGACTCATTTCTACTACTTATTTCCCCAATACATGTCTTATGGACAAGGTATGCTCTGCCGAGGCAATAACAAATTTATCTCTTGATAAGAATTACTATTCCGAAAATAATACTTCTAATGAAGATACTTAATCCTCAAAAAATGAAGGAATAACATCATATGAAGTGGTTTCTAGATTTTCCAAGTTACATGAAGCAAGAAATTGTAAAATTTCTAAGACACTAGACAAGGAAATCACCATGGAAGAACATCTTACAAAAGTGATTTCGGATCATTATACCGATCTTAGAGATAAAGAATAACTTGTAGAAAAACTTTCTAAAGACCTTGAGAAAGAAAATTCTATTAAGGAAGAACTTTCTAATGATATTAATAATGCTATTTTAGATATAAATGTTTTTAGGGAAAATATAACTCTATGGAAATGATTCTTGAGTATAGGAATTTAGTCATCAGACTGAAATCTGAAATATTTCCTCTCAATAAGGTTCTTGAAAAACATACCTCTGGGAAGGAAAATTTTGACAAGATGTATTCTAAAATTAAATCTCCAGGAATGACTACTAGAGTAGATGATACTCACTGAAAACTGGTTCTCAATAATAATTATTGTTTTCCTTATAGAGCCCCATTTTTCACTAGATGTCGAAGTGGTGGGAATTGGAAGAAAAATTTCCCTTTGAATAAAATTAAATCCCTTGGGTTTAATTCAACTTAATTTTTTAAAAAAATTTCGATACCCAAAATGTTGTTGTCTAACATTTCTAGATCAAAAAATGTTTGGATTCAGAAAGTCCAACTTTTTATTATTTTCCCAAAAATAGGGAAAGTACTAACAGTAATACTTGGTACATGGATAGTGGATGTTCCCGACATATGACTGGTAAAAAAAACTATTTTGAAAAGATTATCAAACCAAAATGAGGAAAAGTAACTTTCGAAGATAATGCATAGGGAGAAATTATTGGTATAGGTAACAATGTTCTTCTTTAAAAAACATTGATTTCAAATGTTTTATTTTTTAAGGGTCTTAAGCACAACCTCATTAGCTAAGATAGTTATGTGATAAAGGAATCCTTGTGAATTTTAGGAAGACAAGTTCTTAGTACGAAATTCCAAGGAAGAGTTCATTCTTTCTGCCCATAGCCAAGAGAATGTTTACACACTAAACATAGAAGACCATAGGAGCCAATACATACCTTTCCTAAGTGAAATGGAAGATCATTCTTGGTTATGGCATAGATGTTTTAGTCATTTAAACCTTAGGAAATTATGCAAACTTTCAAAGAAAATATTAGTGAAGGATATACCGGAGCACATATTTGATTCTTCAAATGTTTGTGACCCTTTCCAATATAGAAAGAAACATAAATCATGTTTTAAATCAGTCGGCAAAGTCTCAACTACTGATGCATTAAAGCTAGTGTATATGGATCATTTTGGTCCAACACAAACTAGAAGCATTGGAGGCAAGTACTATGTATTTTTTATGGTTGATGATTACACTAGATTTACGTGGGACTATTTTCTAGAAAATATATCTAAAGCCTTCTCTTATTTCAAATGTTTTAGAGCCCAATTGAAAAATGATAAAATCCTTCCATTGAAAACTATTTGTAGTGATCATGGATGGGAATTTTAAAATTTTGATTTTGAAACTTTTTGTAGTAGAAAAGGTATTACTCAAAACTTCTCAACGCCCAGAACACTTCAGTAGAATGGTTTTGTTCAAAGATAAAATAGAATTCTTCAAGAGATAACTAGAACCATGTTGAGTGAGTATTCTGTAGCCAAAAAATTTAGGCTGAAGCTATAATTACTGTTTGTTATACTATAAATCGTGTTTTGATTAGACGTTTTCTTAAAAAAGTCCTTATGAGTTATGGAATGGTAGAAAACCAAGACCTTCATACATTAAGGTTTTTTGTTGAAAGGTATTCATCCTGAATACTAATGATAATATATATAAATTTGCACCAAAATATGATGTCGGAATTTTCATAGGATACTCCACAACTTCTAAGGCATATAGAGTTTTTAATAAATACATTTGAACTATTGACGAGACACTACATGTTAAATTTGATGAAACTGATCCTTTTGTTTTGAAACAACCCCAACCTACATACTCGGATGTGCTTTCAAAAAATGATTATCAACCATTGTTAGAAAAATCATTCTGATAAGGAAAATGTTCAAGAAGATACTACTGAAACATTTACCCTAGAAGATTTCCTACCCTATGTTGATGAACATGTTTTACAAAAACAAAACCAGTTGTTTATAAATAATCATCCCAGTTATAGTATCATTAGTGTTGTAAATCAACCTGTTAGGACTTGAAGTTCCTTAAGAAATGAAGTAGAACATCTAGAATTCCTTTATCAATTAGAACAAAAAATAACTGATGAATATTTAGGTGATGCTGTTTGGATTAAATCCATGCAAGATGAAATAAATGTATTTGAAAAGAATAATGGCTGGACCATTCTTGAATGACCTAAATAAACTTCTCTTATTGGTGTAAAATGGTTCTTCATTAATAAGTGTGATTAAAATGGAATCATTGTTAGAAATAAAGCTGGATTAGTTGCTAAAGGATATAATCAACAATAAGGAATAGACTATGAATAACCCTATGGTCCAATAGCTAGACTTGAATCTATTCTCATTTTACTTGCCTTTGCAGCATTCTTAAATTTCACAATTTTTCAAATGGATGTGAAATGTGCTTTCCTTAATGGTTATGTTCAAGAGGATTTTTCTGATCAACCTCCTAGCATTGATGATAAAAAACATCTTGATCATTTTTTTAAACATACCAAAACTCTGTATGGCCTTATAAAATACCCTCGAGCTTGGTATGATATAATTATATGATTTTTTCTTCAAAATAAATATGTCAAGGGAAATGCAGATCCAACCCTTTTTATAAAAAATTATAAGAAAAATGTTTTGATTGTTCAAATTTAGGTTGATGACATTATATTTGGTTCAACTCAGCAATCTTTAACTGTTTCCTTTGCAGATCTAATGAAACCTGAGTTTGAAGTGAGTATGATGGGTGAGTTAACGTTTTTCCTTGGTTTTCAAATCTCTCAAAAACCAGAAGAAATTAATATATCCCAATATATGTATATTAAATATATTCTTTGAAAAGTATGGATATGACCACACTAAAAGTATAAGTACTCCCATAGGTACCTCAAACACACTTGATCTTGACGAAGCTGGGAAACCAGTATATTAAAAAAACATTTGGAGGTATTATAGTATGTTTACTTTACTTAAAATCTAGTCATCCATACATAATATTTTCAGTATTATTATATGAAATATATCAATCAAATACTAAGGAATATCATTTAAAGGCAGTGAATATAATTTTTCGCTACTTAAAGGGAACCATGGATTTTAGACTATTTTATACTTCTGGAAATGATTTTTTTAAAAACAAAATTGGATGCAGATTTTTGTGGATGTAGAATGGATAGGAAGAGTATATCCAGACCATGTCATTTCTTAGGAGATTCATTAGATTCTTGGTCTTCCATGAAGAAAAACTCTTTAGCACTTTCCACTGATGAAGCTGAATATGTAGCTGCTAGAAGTTGTTGTGATCAAGTGTTGTAGATGTAACAGACACTCACAAACTATGGCTGGAGCTTTACTAAGACTCAAATTTTGTTTGATAAATACAAGTGCTATTTCAATTAGTAATAACTATGAACATAAATCTCATGAAAAAGACATTGATATTAGTCATCACATTCTTAGGGACGACACACTAAAAGGAGATATCATTCTTCAATTTATCAGAATACAAGATCAACTTGCTGATATTTTCACAAAATATTTACCCTCCGATAGATTTGAAAAAATTAAACAGAAGTTCAGAAAGATAATTGTAAGGTAATCCTCTTCAAGTAAATTCCTATTAAACTAATCTCTTTATAATAATACACAACTTTTCATAGGGGGAGTGAATCTGTTATTGATGTTTTTCAAACAAAATCGTAATAAAAGTTTTCGTAGTTGGTTTTTCAAAAAATTTCACAATGAAAATTTTCGTAGTATGATTTTAAAAATATTTCGGAATGAAAATTTTCGTTGATGGGTTTTCAAAAATTTTCATAATGAAAATTTTCATAGTTGATTTTTCAAAAAATTTCATAATGATAATTTTTGTAGTTAGATTATCAAATTTTTTTTCAAAATGAAAATTCTCGGAACTGATGTTTTCCAATTGTAAATCTTTGGATTTGATGTTTTCATAAAGAAAATCTTCGGGCCTAATGTTTTCATAATGAAAATCTTCAGACCAGAAATTTTCATAAGCTAAATCTTCGGACCTGAAATTTCTGTAATGAAAATCTTCGGACCTGAAATTTTCATAATGGAAATGTTTAGATTTAAAATTTTTATAGTGATGTTTCTTTTTTATATTCATTTTTTTTGGAATCCAATGTTCTTCAAAAGAATATTCCTCAATACGAATTTTCATCCTTGCAATCAGCAAGGTATGATACATTCTTGAGTTTTTCGCAATTACCTTTTACTTGCTGTTAGTTTCTTTTGTTTTAAAAATTTCTCAGATTCTAGTTTCATTAAATCTGAATGTTTTCTATTTAAAACCACAATAGATCTGATTCAACCAAAATTATCCTTACGACTATCATTTCAACCATTAGATCAGATCTGAATAATTATCTTCTATTGGATTCAAATTGAACGTTCAGCTGTACCTTCAATGCCTATATAATGGGGACCCACGATGGTTGTCCCACATATGTTTTCAAATCTTGTGCTTGTCGAAGATCTTCCCCTCTTCTAAATCCCTATCCGAATACTTCAGAAGTGCTCAAGTCTGAATATCTGTAGAAATTCCTTCTCAAGATATGTCTATTGTTAATCCAATTTCGATGTGGAAAACATACAGGGAGAGGTTAGTTCATCTGAACTTCTTCAAAAATTACGACTCTATTATTTACAAAAACATCAATCTCAATGGATGGTAAAGTGTAGCTATTTCTAAGACAGGAGCTCAGGATGTTGTCTATCCAGATCTTATCATAGAATTTTATGAATCTGCTTTTTTTGTGGAATAAGGTAGAAAAAAAATCTCCTTCAAGAGTAGTGGAAAGACGTATAAACTCTCTTACAACAAGGCTATGAGCTTAGTGTGGCTCTCATATGAAGAAGAGGCTGAATTTTTCTCCCACAAGCTGCCAAATGTTCTAGGATGTTTTATAAAGGTGAGGATATGGAATGCCTTGGGATTAATGATGTCAAGGCCAAAAAGATTTCCATCTGTCATTAAATAATAGGATCCTACAGTTATGGGTTCAGGGACTTATCATACCGAGGAAGGGTGATAAGGATACCCTTATGAAAAGTGACATGTACATCTTGGATTTTTCTATAAACCTAAGTAAGGTGAATCTCATAAAGCACATTCTCATTATGATACAGAACAACAAGAATGGTAATATGAGAGCTCAGATTATTATGTATCCTTCCCTTCTTTCCAAGCTCATTGTTCATTGCCTTTAATCTTCTATGATCCCCCACAGTTCCATGCCGAGGAATTGCAAGGTGATTCTTATCAGTGATGATACCCTCAAGAGAATGAAGGTTGGTTTCTCTAAAGAGTCATGTGAGATTTATGATCTACCTTAGGATGAGGAAGAAGCAATTCTGGAAAATGTTTAAAAGGATGAACCATCAAAGAATGCCGGGAAGAAAAAAATGTTGAAGGAAGTAGTAGATAAAGATGAAATCCCTAAGGCCAAAGAATCCAAATCTGCAAATCCAATGCCCAAAAGCAGAAATCCTACCCAGATGAAGTTGTTGCAAAATAGAGGGATGATAAGAAGGATAGAAAAGTAGGGGATCCACATTTCAGTTTGGATCCTTCTAAGTCAAAGGCCTTGAAAGAGGAAGCTTCTGAAGAGCTAGAAAACCAAGACCCATAGAAGAATCTCAAGAAAAATACTTCAGAGGCAGAGATTGTGCAATCTCTTTTAAAGGATACTTATGTAGAATCTGAACAAAATACCGTACAGAAAATCTTATTAGTTGAACCATTGTATGATTCTTCGGGAAAGAAAATCATGTCTCCGAAAAAACTCAAACTGATGGAAGTTGAGAAGGAAGATGTGGAAGAAGTTCAGGAAGGTCAAAGATCTGAAAAGATAGCTGATTTGTTAAAGCAATTAGAATACTTTCAGGAAAAGTAAAGTGATTCTAAAAAGTTTTCACTACAGAATTCTGAAGCCCGATCATCAAAAATTTCTACACCTGGAGATGATGAGAAGGGTGAAGATGAAGTAAACATGTTATCTGGGGAAGAGAGTCATAATCGTGACCTCCTTCTTCCTGATGAGATTGAGGAAAAAGATGAAAAAGAGAATATTTATAAAGATAAAATTGTACAGCTATCCGAATGTGAGCACGAGTCTATTTATGAAGAGGTTATTCCGAAAATCAACAAAGGAAAACAAGTGGTTTTTGATACTCCAACCCAAGATATTTTGAGGAAGAAGGAAGCTGGAGGATCCTCTTAGAGGAAGATGGTAGAGTTAGATGAAGAACCATCTCCAATAAAAATTTCTGATTCAGAGTATTCTATTATAGGACATGATTACGTGGTTCAGTCCCTGAAGAAGCTGGAGGATATCGTTCTAATATTTCCACCAATTGATTCTATATTCAAGATGCTTCAGCATAGCAGGAATTAGAAGTTAGATTCCATATCCATGGTCATGGATAAATGTGTTAATATTGAGGCTAATCACATGAAATTCCTTATCAATTATGAATCCCAACTAATTTTTTTTCAAGAAAATGACTAGATAATATAAGAAAATTATTGAAGATTTGGAAGATCTTGATCAATTCCAAGAAGATGTCAAAGAATCTTTTGATACCGAAGACACCAAATTCAAGAATCTTACAAACAACATTCAGGAAAACCTAACTCCTGAACAATATTCTTGGATTAAAGATGTCAAAGAACTGAATGGAATGTTGTGTTATTTTGTCCATAGTTGGAAAAAAGAGAAGGATTTCTGGATCAAGATGGAAGAAAAGCTTGTGAAGCAAGATGAATTGCTCTAGGCTGAGACAGAGGCCCTAAAGGATCAAGAGGATAGGATCACAGCATTGGAAAATCAAGGAGAGGAGGATCACAAAGAGATGAAAATGTTGAATACAATTGTGAAGAAGATGATTCCAAAGGAAAAAGTAAAAAAATAGACCAAATATGATCATTTTTTTTTCTTTTTACTAATTCTTGAATCGTAATGAAATCTTGTTTTCTTATCTTGTTTGGATGTCTATATAAATTTTTCAGGTACCATATTTTCTTCCATTCCCTCAAACAATTTTTGAAAATCACAAAGGGCAGAAGGAAAAACAAATCTAAAGGGGAGAAGGAAAAATATTTCTAATTATAATTAAGAAATATCCCTATGTTAGGGGGAGTTTATCAAAGGGGGGGTGTTCTCATTACGAATATTTCCATACAAAAGATGATGAAAATCCTATAACAGAAATCTTGAATATGATCCTTAGAGTTCTGATTACTAAGGTGGAGTTAGTCATATTCATCTTTTCCAACGTGAAAAGGGAGATAAGGTTTATTTTCTAACTTAAGAAAAGGTTCGCTATGTCCTTATATTCATTTTTGTAGGGATGTTTTTCCTTTCCAAAAAGGGAGAGATTGTAGAGTCAATAAGGTTTTACTTATGACTTTTCAATTCCTTCATAATTGGGGGGGGGGGATTATTATGTCAATAAGATTTCATTATGACTTCATGATTCCACTTATTTTAAAAATCACAAACACCTTATTTAAAGGAAAATTTATTTATACCCTTTTTTATTCCCTTAAGAAAAATTTCCTGACGCCAAGAAATTTACCCTTAATTAGATTTTATTATTCATATCATTAATTTTCTACCTGTAAAACTCAGATAGAAACTGGAACCTCATAATCATATAATTACCTATATTTGAAGCATTCTATCTTAGGATCCAAATTCTCAGAATTCTGGTTACGAACTATTCTGAGTTATGACTCCAAATTCTGAATCAGAATTTTGGTTACAAACTCTTTTGATTTCTGACTCGGAATTCTGAATCAGAATTCTGGTTACAAACTCTTATAAGTTCTAACTCCAAATTCTAAATACAAATTCTGGATACAGACACTTCAAAGTTATAATGTAGAATTCTGATTACGAATTCTGCAAACAAACTTCTCTGAGTTCTGACTCAGAGTTCTCTGAATTCAGACTCCGAACTCCTATGCTTTCTGACTCCGAATTCTCATGAACTCGGACTTTGAACATAGTATGTTCTGGTTCCGAATTCTTCTAAATGAAGATTCTTAATTTCCTTGAAATTCAGAATCTGGAATTCTACAGAATTCAGGTTTCAAATTCCTAGATAATATAATCTGAATATCCGTGTATTATAGACTCCGAATTCAATTTTTGGTTAGACTATGAACATTCATAATTACATACATTCCGAATATCATATTTTGGTTATTCTTACACTTTTCTAGTTATAAAACATAGTAATGATTTCAGTTACTCACTAACTGTTGTTTAAGTGACACGTGTATAGGTCCCTCTAAAATTCAAGGAAGTATATGACCGTTGGAGGAAGGAGCCGACCGTTGGAGCTGTTCTAATAAATAAGAGCTCATTTGAAAGAGTAAAACACACTTCAGAACACACTTGACAACATCTTTGACACCCATTTTTACATGCTTTTGAAGTAATTTATAGAGAGAGACGCTCATATAAAATCTCAAGCTTCGTGCAGAAAGTTTGAACGGCTTGTTAGAACTTTTCTTCATGCAGATTTACTTCATGCGACTCTAATTGTTGCTCTGTATGACCGAGGTCTTCCAAGGATTGGAAGAAAGGGGTGCCAACTACCTTATAAATTGAGCTCTTACTGGGATATCAAGATAGACTCTGATCTTCATATTGAGTGCTTAACCTGGTGTTGGTAAGACATATATTCTTGAATGTATAAATCAAAGGACCTTTGTAACAGCCCAAGATTTTATAAAAAATATTATTTTTAATTTTATTAATGTCTTGTGTTGTACGCTACACCAAAAGGAGCTTGCACAACACGCATCCTTGACTTGCCTTGCATTACACACAATCGCGACCTTCCTCGATAGCGTGTGTAATACGCAATACCGAGTTTCACTAAACAACGATAAGCTATTAAAATATTATTAAAACAAGCCAATATGAATAGTAATAACCACTTTTTAAAATTCTGTAAATCTTATTTTTCAAAATGAACTTCATTTTTGGATTCAGAGTATCGAATTTAGCCTAAGGTGAAATTTTGGTACATTTCGGATAACTTTCATATTCTGATGAATAGTGAAAATTACTAAATTATAATTAAAAAACAACTTTTTTAATCGAAATAATTAATAGTGATAAATTATTAATTGGAGTAGTTTTAAAGTATATTTAGAATATATTTTTACAATTTAATACAATGTTGGTCATTGGATGTAATTGCACATTTAAACCAGACATAAACAAGTGCCAATCTTTTGATAGATATTGTTTCTTAAAAACACGCTATTTGTTTTAACAGCGGGATTTAATTATAAAATTAATTAATGCAACTTCTATGTTATGAATTTGGTAAAATAGACTTCATTTTTGAATTCGGAATATGAAATATAGCTTAGGATGAAATTTTGGCATTTTTCTGAAAACCTTCATTTTTTGATGAATAGTGAAACTACTAAGTGGTAGTTAAAAAACTGAATTTTTCATAAAACATAATTTTACCGCTTCTGTGAATGGAATTTCAAAAATCCGAGAGACACGGTTGATGTCAATAAGTAAAATGTGGTTCAATGAGATGAAAATAATTTTTGGTGAATAGTAACTTTTTACTTTTTTTTACCGCGGTTAATAGTAAATAGGGTAACTAAGGGTAAATATGATATTATTATTATCCTAACGCATGTCCTAATTCTATTGGATAAGTGTAATTCTACCAAAAACAACCTTATGAATAAAATATGACCATTTAGGCCCACATGGATTAGATTAGGACATTTATTATTAATTTATTTAAAGAAGGGTTAAAATAGTTAAAATCAATGAATAATAAGTAAATCATTTTTAATATGGGGTTATACATAAGATAAATTCGACTATAAATATTCATTAGAAAGATAAAAAGATTTCATACATGATGGTATTTTATTTGTAATTTTTAGACATCAAATAATTTAATTTATTTATGACACAAAGATGATGCAGTAATTATCTTATTAATGAAATATTGACATAATTGATATTATAAATACCAAAATAAATGTAATTTTAGACTTTTTATAAATTCCACTAATTTTCTAGGTTACTATGATATATTAGTGTTGATTTAAACAACGTGGATCGAACATATTATTCTGTTATGACTTTCACAAAAATCATATATCAAATAGTGTCAAAATTGACACAAAATAGTTTTTAAATCAAATATTATATTACTAATTGTTATTTTATTCCTAAAAATCTAAGGTTCGGCCAAATGACATAGATAAGGATATATATATTCATAATAAACAATTTGGGGTTCGTTTGGCATGTTATAGTAAGTGTATTAACCATATAGTGAAAGAAAAAAAAAAGACACGGTAAAAGTTAAATTATTTAACTTAGAGTTAAATCTAATTGATAAGGTTAAAATAATAACCTAAACTTGTCTAAATCCTATTGGTTGATAGGATTTAGACCCATCCCCACTTTAGCTTCGAAATAAGACCCTTTGGAACCATTATAAACCGATTTTGACTTTAATATAAAATAATATTTTGAGATATTCCTAAGGTAACCCTCTCCTCCCTTATAAAAGGGCACCTCCTCCCCCTCCTCCTCACACCAAATTGAGCACTCAAGCTCGGCCAACCCCTGCCATTTTCTCTTCTCCACTTCCCTAGAATAATCCTAGAAGTCCTGGTCTTCTTCAAAGACCAATATTAGTTCCCTAAGTGGAGGATTCAAAGAGGCGTTTCAAAGAAGAGGTAATATCCATTACCGATCTTTTCAATTTCTTTTTTTCTTCAAACTTCTTCTTCTTTAGTTGTTTCATGATAAAGTAATAACATCAGTATTTATTATATACTGATATGTTATTATAAATATGAAACAACTCTAATTCGCCTTCTATCCATCCTAAGGAAAAATGAAATCACCGCGCGTGCGTACGTACGGAATACCGTCTCCACGCCGTGGTGTAATCTATTTTCCGCCACCACCTTAATAGGATGGGTATAATGGTGTAATGAGTAAATATATATAATTATTATAATGTGATATTGATACTGAAATAATATTCATACACTTTAACACAATTCCACGACCATGGGAACGATATCATCGCTCGTGCGTACGTACGGACTACCGTCTCCACGACGCGATGAGATTCATTCTCCATGTTAACCATTTAAAAATGAATAAAAAGTATATATAAGAAATAATAATGAAATATATGAAATTATAAAGCTACTGTATTTATGTATATATGTATATTTATGTCATCTACTTACTTCCATTCAAGACAATAAGGAAAGGAAAACAGCGTTCATGCGTACGTACGGACTACCGTCTCCATGAACGGTGTTTTTCATTTCATTTATCTATCTTATATATACATATAATGAATAAATATGATATATAAATTATATTTTATATTCTAGAAGTAAGTAAATCATGATATAAGTAATAATAATGTCAAGAACAACAAGTCAAAACACCTACGATATATGAAACGATTTTACCCAAAACGCTTCTTTAACATTGAATTTACAAAAGAACGGGTAATATAAAGTCATAAGTGAACCATATATGATATAATAACAATGAATATGATTCTTTAATAAGTCAATGACATTATTTAAATCATTATACAGGAGGTTCGGACACATTTGAAGCAAATCGGGCCTAAGGTAAGGGAAATATCACAATCTCATTTTTATCCGAGATTGTTTATTTATAAGTATTTACTGGGGTGTATTTTATCATCCACATCCATGTCTCATCAATATGTAATATTATTTACATCCACCTACAATTGTTTAAATACATTTTTACCCTTCGGTGAGTTTTTAGTAATATGTATGAAAGGAATCTTTTGTCGTTTTTATCCCTATTATTACATTGGTTTGATTATGTTGTGAGGGAAATATTTTTATGAATTCCTTTATCTTATATTAATTGTTTTATGATGTCATGTTGTTTAAGAATCCCATTTTTATTACATGGGTTACGCTATGATGTATGGTTTATGATTATGTGGCACACATAAGAAAGGATTCATTATAAGATGGGTGGGACCTATATCTCCCTCCAATGCATTGGGTAAAGATTTTATATCTCATGAGATAGACATGGCTGGAACGGAAGGTTATTTCGGTTCAGTGATACAGGACTGAAACGAGGAGTGAACTCGGTTCAGAAAGGGACTTTGTCCACTAAGATAGTCTTGGCAATGAGTCATGACTAACAAGAAATGATTTTCCATGATTATGTGTGCATGCCACAAAGTTTCAAGTTTTATGTTATGATTATGGGGATCTCATTTTCACTTCTATGATTTATTCCATGTTAAGATATTATGATCTCTTTTGCAGGTCTTGATTTTCAAAAAGATATGATATGATTTTTATTTCCTTTTTTTGCCCTTGCTGAGCATTTGAGCTCACCCTTTTATGTTTTCTTTTCCCCAGGATATAAAGAAAGGTTTTAGGTAAAAAAAAGGGGAAGATCATTATAGGAGATGTTGAAGATCTTTCACCACGATTAGAAGATTACGTTCTGAGTTTCCAAAGACACTAAACTATTACGATCCTTGTGTGTGTGTTTTTGTTATGTACTAAGTATTCCGCAAATGTAATGTAATGTCTATGTACGTCTAGCTTCGGGTCTTTACAGTTGGTATCAGAGTAAAGGTTTAGTCATCCTTTGGAAACTAGGATGCGAAAACGTTAGTGAGATCCCTAGAGATATTTCTAAGGTATGTCTAGGGATGTCTCTAAGGCTAAGTATACGTATAGGTTATAGCCCTAGAATTGCTCTAACGATCTTAGAATTTAACCTAAGATGTTAGATATTGAGGGTACTACCCCTTTATTATGTTGTTTTCCCTAGCATGATTTTTGCCTCTCACACTATTATTTTGGGGTTTTAGACGATGGCTGGAACCCGAATGAACCGTGTTGATCAATGCAATGGACAATGCAATGATTGTCCCCCTGAGCAACCAAACGATATTGGGGCTGGAATGAAAAATCTTGTATCCATGCTCACACAACTTTCTCAAGCTATGAATCATGCAGGACTTCCAAACGAACAAAGGAAGGAGCAACATTCTATTGAATCCTTCATGAGGCAGCGTCCGCCTTCTTTCAGTGGGTCTACGGATCCAATAGTTGCTGAACAATGGATTAGTACTACTGAAAAGATATTTTCAGTTCTTCAATGTTCTGAACATGATAAAGTCATCTTAGCAGTATATCGTTTGGAAGGTGAAGCTGATCAATGGTGGAATCTTATCAAGAATACGAGGCCAAGAGATGAAATTGAGTCCATGGAATGGGATGAGTTCAAGAACATGTTTTTCAGTAAGTACTTCCCTCATATTCTTTGAACGAAGATGGAGAAGGAGTTTCTTGAACTAAAGCAAAATGATGATGAATCTGTTGGTATATACGAAGCGAATTTTACAAGACTTGCAAGGTATGCATCTGGCATTATCATCCAACCTGAAAGTAAAGTTGATCGATTTTTCAGTGGCTTAAAACCAAGTCTTCGAAGGGCATTAGCTATAATAGACTTCAGTAGCTATGAAGAAATTGTGCGTTGTGCTATCAAGGTAGAAATGGAAGTTGGTGTTACATATCCATCTCATGGTTTTGACAACAAACGAAAGATGGAGTTCAAGGAGAAATCTCAGAATAATGGTGAAAAGAAGATGAATGTTTCCTTATGCACAAAGTGTGGAAAGAAGCATGGTGGAGATTGTCTTAAAGGGACTAGAAAATGTTTTAAGTATGGAAAAGAAGGTCATCGAGCAGCTGAGTGTCGAGGTAATGGAAAAAGGGATTCTAATGAAGTGAATAAAGCAAACACTACAGAGAACGCACAACCAACACTTCAATGCTTCAAGTGCAAGGAAATGGGGCATTATGCTAATAAATACCATAATCCAAGGGTTAGTGATGATCGACACGAGCAACCGCTTAAGGCAAAGGACAAAGGGAAGTCACATGTGATCACTATTGGCAATGTTGAATATGACAACGATGTGGTGGAATGATTAAGTTTTTATGTAATGGGATTCCAAAATAATGTTGTATCATGGAATATTGGAATATTTATGTATTGGTCTAATGTGGTATTCAAAGTGATTGAGATATTATGCGCATAATGAAGGGAAAACGAGAAAATGAAATGTTTAACAGTATTCATGAGCTCATGATTGATATAAGGACTAAGTGATATCATGGTTTGAGTATATAGAATTTTGAGGATTTTGGTATGTGGAAAGTGTTAACTTTTAACTGCATTCAAGTTTTCACTATGGTTCAATGGGTATTCAAGAGAATACATGATTAAGGACTTTGAATGTTTGGAATGTGACCAACAAAACATATCTTATGATATATGGGGTTCAACGATTGTATTAAATCTATGGTAATCGTTTTCACTATGTTATGAAAGTGGACTGCAGTATTATGGATAAGCCTAAAGACTAGAATGGATTATGTTGGACATACAATAGTATTGTTTAAGGATAGAAGTTCTTTTTTCGATATTATTGATGGGATGTTATAGTAATGTAGTTTTAGAAAAAGGACAACCTGCAGAACGGGCGACAGCCCATCGCTTTGGACAAGGCTGTGGGAATCGAACCCACAACCGAAGTGCGACTGGCCTTTATCGCCTACCACTGGCCTACAGGAAGTCCCTGTTTAGTAGAAACTAGTTTTATTATATTAAGCAGTATGATATATGAAGTATAAGTCCATTTTAGGAACTATATATGATTAATCTCACTATAGATCGACTTATGTATATAATTTTTGCTAACCTTTTGTTTGAGACAGATGGAATGACCCGTCATTCTATCACATGATCTGCTAACACTTCACGAATAACAAATTCAACTTCATTTATTTAAGAGATGAAGTGGAAATTTTTCTAGGCACGAACAATAGTGAGATTGTACCAAAATAAAGAAAGTATTTATTCCAATTCAAATTTTCAACTTTAGGGAAATGATCTTGAAAACCAAAAATGTTGTCCTAGTGATCTTATACCTGATGAATCGGATGGTACCTTAGATCGTCACAAATTTATGGATTTGTGATTATTGGATTTTCCATAGCCATGTTATCTACCACTCTCCATCAGAACATGATGGTTAGATTTCTCTTCCATATCCATATTTTCACCTATGTGGAAACCCAATGATTAGTTTATTTGGGTAACCGTTACGTTTCATACTTTTGTTTTTAAAGATTGGTTTTGATATTACTTTTTACGATGTGGGTTACTATTAAAGAAACTTTCAAATAGTAAACCATTTATAACCCCGACGAATTTCGAGGGCGAAATTCATTTTAAGGGGGGTAGAATGTAACAGCCCAAGATTTTATAAAAAATATTCTTTTTAATTTTCTTAATGTCTTGTGTTGTACGCTACACCAAAAGGAGCTTTCACAACACGCATCCTTGACTTTCCTTGCATTACACACAATCGCGACCTTCCTCGATAGCGTGTGTAATATGCAATACCGAGTTTGACTAAACAACGATATGCTATTAAAATATTATTAAAACTAGCCAGTATGAATAGTAATAACCACTCTTTAAAATTTTGTAAATCTTATTTTTTAAAATGAACTTCATTTTTGGATTCAGAGTATCGAATTTAGCCTAAGGTGAAATTTTGGTACATTTCGGATAACTTTCATATTCTGATGAATAGTGAAAATTACTAAATTATAATTAAAAAACAACTTTTTTAATCGAAATAATTAATAGTGATAAATTATTAATTGGACTAGTTTTAAAGTATATTTAGAATATATTTTTACAATTTAATACAATGTTGGTCATTGGATGTAATTGCACATTTAAACCAGACATAAACAAGTGTCAATCTTTTGATAGATATTGTTTCTTAAAAACACGCTATTTGTTTTAACAGCGGGATTTAATTATAAAATTAATTAATTCAACTTCTATGTTATGAATTTGGTAAAATAGACTTCATTTTTGAATTCGGAATATGAAATATAGGTTAGGATGAAATTTTGGCATTTTTCTGAAAACCTTCATTTTTTGATGAATAGTGAAACTACTAAGTGGTAGTTAAAAAACTGAATTTTTCATAAAACATAATTTTACCGCTTCTGTGAATGGAATTTCAAAAATCCGAGAGACACGGTTGATGTCAGTAAGTAAAATGTGGTTCAATGAGATGAAAATAATTTTTGGTGAATAGTAACTTTTTACTTTTTTTTACCGCGTTTAATAGTAAATAGGGTAACTAAGGGTAAATATGATATTATTATTACCCTAACACATGTCCTAATTCTATTGGATAAGTGTAATTCGACCAAAAACAACCTTATGAATAAAATATGACCATTTAGGCCCACTTGGATTAGATTAGGACATTTATTATTAATTTATTTAAAGAAGGGTTAAAATAGTTAAATTCAAAGAATAATAAGTAAATCATTTTTAATATGGGGTTATACATAAGATAAATTCGACTATAAATATTCATTAGAAAGATAAAAAGATTTCCTACATGATGGTATTTTATTTGTAATTTTTAGACATCAAATAATTTAATTTATTTATGACACAAAGATGATGCAGTAATTATCTTATTAATGAAATATTGACATAATTGATATTATAAATACCAAAATAAATGTAATTTTAGACTTTTTATAAATTCCACTAATTTTATAGGTTACTATTATATATTAGTCTTGATTTAATCAACTTGGTTCGAACATATGATTCTGTTATGACTTTCACAAAAATCATATATCAAATAGCGTCAAAATTGACACAAAATAGTTTTTAAATCAAATATTATATTACTAATTGTTATTTTATTCCTAAAAATCTACGGTTCGGCCAAATTACTTAGATAAGGATATATATATTCCTAATAAACAATTTGGGGTTCGTTTGGCATGTTATAGTAAGTGTATTAACCATATAGTGAAAGAAAACAAAAAGACACGGTAAAAGTTAAATTATTTAACTTAGAGTTAAATCTAATTGATAGGGTTAAAATAATAACCTAAACTTGTCTAAATCCTATTGGTTGATAGTATTTCGACCCATCCCCACTTTAGCTTCGAAAAAAGACCCTTTGGAACCATTATAAACCGATTTTGACTTTAATATAAAATAATATTTTGAGATGTTCCTAAGGTGCCCCTCTCCTCCCTTATAAAAGGGCACCTCCTCCCCCTCCTCCTCACACCAAATTGAGCACTCAAGCTCGGCCAACCCCTGCCATTTTCTCTTCTCCAATTCCCTAGAATAATCCTAGAAGTCCTGGTCTTCTTCAAAGACCAATATTAGTTCCATAAGTGGGGGATTCAAAGAGGCGTTTCAAAGAAGAGGTAATATCCATTACCGATCTTTTCAATTTCTTTCTTCTTAAAAATTCTTCTTCTTTAGTTGTTTCATGATAAAGTAATAACATCAGTATTTCTTATATACTGATATGTTATTATAAATATGAAACAACTCTAATTCGCCTTCTATCCATCCTAAGGAAAAATGAAATCACCACGCGTGCGTACGTACGGAATACCGTCTCGACGCCGTGGTGTAATCTATTTTCCGCCACCACCTTAATAGGATGGGTATAATGGTGTAATGAGTAACTATATATGATTAATATAAAGTTATATTGATACTGAAATAATATGCATACACTTTAACACAATTCCATGACCATGGGAACGATATCATCGCTCGTGCGTACGTACGGACTACCGTCTCCACGACGCGATGAGATTCATTCTCCATGTTAACCATTTAAAAATGAATAAAAAGTATATATAAGAAATAATAATGAAATATATGACATTATAAAGCTAATTTATTTATGTATATATGTATATTTATGTCATCTACTTACTTCCTTTCAAGACAATAAGGAAAGGAAAACAGCGTTCATGCGTACGTACGGACTACCGTCACCATGAACGGTGTTTTTCATTTCATTTATCTATCTTATATATATATATATACTGAATAAATATGATATATAAATTATATTTTATATTTTGAAAGTAAGTAAATCATGATATAAGTAATAATAATGTCAAGAACAACAAGTCAAAACACCTACGATAAATAAAACGATTTTACCCAAAACGCTTCTTTAACATGGAATTTACAAAAGAACGGGTAATATAAAGTCATAAGTGAACCATATATGATATCATAACAATGAATATGATTCTTTAATAAGTCAATGACATTATTTAAATCATTATACAGGAGGTTCAGACACATTTGAAGCAAATCAGACCTAAGGTAAGGGAAATATCACAATCTCATTTTTATCCGAGATTGTTTATTTATAAGTATTTACTGGGGTGTATTTTATCATCCACATCCATGTCTCATCAATATGTAATATTATTTACATCCACATACAATTGTTTAAATACATTTTTACCTTTCGGTGAGTTTTTAGTAATATGTATGAAAGGAATCTTTTGTCGTTTTTATCCCTATTATTACATTGGTTTGATTATGTTGTGATGGAAATATTTTTATGAATTCCTTTATCTTATATGAATTGTTTTATGATGTCATGTTGATTAAGAATCCCATTTTTATTACATGGGTTACGCTATGATGTATGGTTTATGATTATGTGGCACACATAATAAAGGATTCATTATAAGATGGGTGGGACCTATATCTCCCTCCAATGCATTGGGTATAGATTTTATATCTCATGAGATAGACATGGCTGGAACGGAAGGTTATTTCGGTTCAGTGATACAGGACTGAAACGAGGAGTGAACTCGGTTCAGAAAGGGACTTTGTCCACTAAGATAGTCTTGGAAATGAGTCATGACTAACAAGAAATGATTTTCCATGATTATGTGTGCATGACACAAAGTTTCAAGTTTTATGTTATGATTATGGGGATCTCATTTTCACTTCATTGATTTATTCCATGTTAAGATATTATGATCTCTTTTGCAGGTCTTGATTTTCAAAAAGATATGATATGATTTTTATTTCCTTTATTTGCACTTGCTGAGCATTTGAGCTCACCCTTTTATGTTTTCTTTTCCCCAGGATATAAAGAAAGGTTTTAGGTAAAAAAAAGGGGAAGATCATTATTGGAGATGTTGAAGATCTTTCACCATGATTAGAAGATTACGTTCCGAGTTTCCAAAGACACTAAACTATTACGATCCTTGTGTGTGTGTTTTTGTTATGTACTAAGTATTCTGCAAAAGTAATGTAATGTCTATGTACGTCTAGCTTCGGGTCTTTACAACCTTTATCCAAGGTTGTTGGATATCCTTCTCTTTGGGTTAAAATATTTACTAATTGTTACTTGTTTTGTTTCATGTTTTCCACTACATTTGAATTTTTGAGGAAAGTATAACTTTCTTATACTTTCTCACACATGTACTATATTTTAGATAGATTATATACACTTTAAGGTAGAATATTTGTTGTTTTAAACTTTTATTAAGTTTAATTTCTGGAATCACTTCTCCAGAATAAAGAAAGTTATTAAAACATAGAGGTCTTGTAAATTATCTTGTTTAACCTTGTTAAGCATAACCATCTTTAAATGTTCCAAAGAAATTTTTAAAAGGTACAATTAACCCTCCCACATTTATTTTAAAATATCATGTTTACATATTCAATCCTATATTTGAAATTATAGATTATATCATAATCACGTACCATCTCACACTTGTTTTTTAGAATCTCATGTTTACATATTCGATCCTACATTTGGTATTTTAGAGTATTTCAAACTCACATACTATCTCACACAATTAACATACTAAATGACAATACATTCACTATAAAACATGAATGATAAAAAAATATCCCATCCAATGTAAAACATATTATAATTCATTCAACACAATATGAAATATTGTATTATAATAAATATACTTTAATAAATAATAATATCAAGTAAATGTTGTTGACATAGTTGAAAATGATCGGTAAAACACATGGGGATAAATACCCCATTTTCATGAAACCATTAAAAAGTCACAAAATTTAAAAAGAAAGAAATTTAAATGATAGTTTGGAATCAAAGTGTCTTATACCACATAGAAATGTTTTAAAGTAATTAATGTTTTAAAACATTCATGTCCTTATAAATAAATTCTTAATTTTTTATTGAACACATGGGAAATAATGAGAACGATTTAGAAGAATAAATATTTAAAACATTTAAAATGATGTTTTAGTGAAAGAGTTACATAAATGAATCATCTTTAAAATAATTTTATGAAACATGGACATGGATAATAAATATGTCCCAGAATATTCTCACAAATAAACAAACTCAGATAATAATGAGATTGAGAATTAACACTTACCTTGTACATTCCTTTAGTTTGGGGTATGTTTAGCCTCCCATATAATGACCATAGTATGTTATTGAATTATATCAGAACCATAAAAATATTTCTATTATCATATAATATTCAGTTATTAATTTATACTACACATTTAATAATAATTTCCATATTAATGTAACATTTTGGGTAATAATTGCTTTCTTTGTCGTATGTGTTTGAACATGTTATTCTAGATCATATCACTTAAATCATGGTTTAAATTCATCCAGAATTACTGATTTTTATATTATATATTTTCAGAATATAAATATTTATAATAGATATATATAGGAAATGGATACACCGTTCATGGATAGAGTATTCCGTACGCACTGATGAATTTTGTTTCTTTTTTCATATCATATAGTATGGAAGCAAGTAAATGACATATATTTATCTACATAAATATATATAATTCCAGTAAAAATATTATTTCAAATAGATCATTCTTAATCAATATATATATATATTTATAAAAATTCTTTAATGGTAAAGGTTGAAGATGAATCTCTTCTCATCGTAGAGACTTTAAGTCGTACTTACTCACGAGTGACAATATCATTCTATCGATGGAAAAACATTGTTTAATTTAATGGTATATTATATAAATAGAGAATATATACCATCTTATATTCATTATTTATATTAAATATAATCATTAGTATACCCATCAAAATAATGTAGTGTTGAATAACAAACTACACCATGACGTGGACACGGTAAGTTGTACGTAAGCACATATGGTGACATTTTCATTCATAGGATGGATAGAACAATGAATAATGTTATTCCATATTTATAATAACATCTAAGTATGTATAAGGTAATCGATTTATTATTATAGTATGGAAATAACAAATAATGAGGAAGTGGAAGAAGAAGAAAAGAACATTGAAAGAGGTGATGAAATAATTATCTTTTCTTCCAGTGCTTCTTTTTAATTTGAACAAAAGGGCTCCATTGGTGGGATTTATATAAAAATTAAAGCCACTAGGATGATGTTATTGTAGTTGGGATTAGAATTTATCAAGATCTGGCCAATCCAGATTGCATTGGATGCATGAAGTTAAGAAAAGGAGAAGTACCCTTTTATAAGAGAGGTGAGGGGTAGTTTAGGAAAATCTTGAATTATTATTTTATTATAAATTCATTTTCTATTTATAATTGCCCCAAATGGATTTATTTCGAGTCTATGGAGGGTATGGGTCCAAATCCACTCAACTAATAGTTTTTATACAATATTAGGTCACCATATTAACCATATCTTTTAAATTTAACCCTTTGTTAAATAGTTGAACTCTTACCATGTCTTATTGTATTTTTACACTATATGGTTAATAAAAATACTGTAAAATGACATGAAAAAATTAAGTGGTTAATTAATGAAAAACATAAAAATATTTAAGCCCTTTGGTCGAACCATATATTTTTATCACTATTATATAATTTGATAAAATATTTTTTGTATTAAAAACACATTTATGTCAACTTTGACACTATTTAGTATTTGGTATTTTTGAAATTCATAACAACATGATTAATTGAAAAAAAAATCATTTAATCAACCCTAAAATGTCATACTAACATTGAAAATTCGTGGAATGCATCAAAAGTCTCTATTTATAATTATTTTAACATTTATAACATCAATTATTTTAGACTTTCTTTATTAAGTTAATTACTACATCATCATTGTGTCATAAATAAATATGATTATTTAATAACTAAATATTATAAATAAAATACCAGGATTTAAAAATAATTTTTAGATTTATAATGAATATTTATAGTCTAATTTATCTTATTTATATGCCTATATTAAAAATGGTTTAGTTAATAAAATAAGAATTTAACACTTTTAACTCTTCTTTAAATAAAATATTACAAATGTCCTAATCTAATCCAAGTGGATACAATAGGATCATATTTTTGTCATAACGTTAATTTTGGTCTAAATACACTTATCTAATAGATTTATGACATGTGTTAGGTTATTTATAACTAAATTTTTACCTTCAATTACCCTGTTTACTTGTAACCTTGGTAAATAAAATTCTAAAGTTACTATTCATCAAGATTTATTATAATACCATTTAATCAAATCTTACTTACTAATGAAAACCATGTGTGTCAAATTTTTTAAATTCAATTCACTGAAGTGGTAAAATTACATTTTATGAAAATTAAGAAATGTGCATAGAATGTGGGTAAAAGGCGTTAAAAAAGATCAATAAAAATTTATATGTTTAATCATATTATAAAATGACTGAAATTCATTAAATTAATCTAATATATGTATTAAGTACCTATTTGGACTTCAAGATAATTTATAATTAAAAATAATTACTTAAATAAAAAAGTTTGTTTATATCAACAACATAGTCTTTTTCACTATACATCACAAATTGAATGTTTTTAGAAAAATACGAATAATTCAGCCAAATAAAATTTATATATTACAAATTCAAAACATATGTCAATTATAACAAATTAAATACATTGATGTTTCATTAATTAAATTAAAATTAATCCTTGTTGTCAATACCAAAAAATGGTGTTTAAGAAGTAAAAACTATCAACAGATTTACATTTGTTTATATACATTTTAAAAGGAAAATTACATCCACTGATATGAATTATATTGATTAATAAAAATATACTCTTAATATTCATTAAAACCATTCGAATGTATAATTTTTCACTATAAATATCTGGATTAAAAATGATGTTTTTAATTAAAATTTAATATATTTAACTATTCATTATGATATGAACCTTATAAAAAATGATCTAAAAATTTACCCAAACTAATTTTTTATGTCAAAATTCGTAATATTAATTTATTTTAATTGAATTTAATATATAAAACATTAATATATTGGATTAAAAATGGGTTCTCCATTACAAGGAAGGAAAAATATTTTTTTTTAAATACATTTTAAACAGAAAAATTGAGTTTTTCCTTATAGTATGTCTAATAATCACAAAATATGAATGTTAAAATTGTATAGGATATATGTAAAATTAAAATTTTGGTTAATATAATTCATTAACTCTTTTTAAATGGCTATTTTGAGAGTTCATGTTGTGTATGAACCCAGTGTTGCTTGTAGTGAAAGCTATTGAATTACTTTAAAGAGATAACATACTATGAAATATTGGGGATTTATATATAGAGGGTTTGTTTGATCTATAATTTTAAGGTAGTTTAATTATGTGAATAAAGGGGTGTCCTTCTATAATTGTGCAATGGGTACTCCTATAATTTAATAAACTATTAAATTAATTATAATTGAATTTCATGTCGAAATGGACCAAAATTTATATATATAGATTTTAATATTATGAAATGTCTAAATAAAATGGAACATTAATATTTGGACATTTTTTTGGGGTTTTCGATCCCATATCTCCTGGTTTTAAAATCCCATTAACCCTTTAGACAATGACAATAATATTAATGTTTTGACCCATTTTGTGTTAATTATGTTACTATAAAATTTAAAAGTTCCTATACATGGGCCGTGTTTGATTATGAAAACCTTTTAAAATTTAGTTTCCCAAATATAATATTTTGAATAATTTTATATCATTTAATAAAAAGGTATTTATTATAAAATATGATTAATAACAATTTTTTTAAAAATCCATTACTTTGAGATTAATAACATCATGTTAACAAGTAAAATTGGCCCAAAATTTATAATATATCCTTATCAGGTAATTTTCATATTGAAAATAAATGGAATACATTAACTATCCAAAATTATATTACACTAAATAAATTAAATATCTTTTATTTTTTCTACTAATTAAATAATAACTATTTTTTTTTTGATGTGAAAGAATTTTGGGTATTTATTTATTTACTAAAAAATTAAAATAAAAATAAAATTATGAATAAAAGTATTTTATATTTAAAATTTATTTTTATAATGGAGAATTTCATTTTTTTTATCTACATGGTCAAAATTTTATAATTCTTTAAAACATGAGTGGTATTTTTGGCTTTTATTTATAGAAAAGATTATAATTGTCACTATCACACTCAAATGGCCAAAAAAGGTCATATAACCAAATCATAGATAAGTATGAATGATGAGAAATCAAAAAATAAAATTAATGAAGTATTAGGGTCCTTTTATGTCATTATTAAATAATTTTTAACACTTAATTACTAGAATTACACTTTACGATGGTAACATATTTAGTTGGGCAACTATTCACATCGATAAAATATAAAAGAGACATATTTACCAAATTTGGGCCTCCTCAATCAAAATATTGAAGAATGTTTCTGAAAAATTTTGAATGAATAATTTGGATAATTTACATTAAATTAAAAATGAAAAAATGGAATGAAAAATAGTTTTTCAGAAAAAATGACATTTTTAAATATATTTTTTTACGTAAATTCAATTATAAGTTCCACTAAAAATATGTAAATGGATTAATTTAAATTAAAAATAACTATTAAAATTTTAAAACCAATTCAAAATACAATTTACATTTATAAATATTTAGAAAATAATATAAAAGTTTGAAATGATTTAGTATTGTCCAATATTCATTGAAAAAATAATATTTCAATAAAATTATCAAATATTAATCCTCATAAAATTTTACCCTGACTAATTGAAATAAGTATTTAATATAGAAAATAATATTTCTAAAATAAAATAAAATTTATTATAACATCTTATAATGAAAATCAATATAGACTATTTTATGATGAAAGCATATTTTTGAAGAATAGAATGACAATACTAATAATTGAGTGACTATTTACTAATGGTTTTTGAATAAATAGATTTTTATTAAGAACATTATATATATTTCATAAGGTATTTATTTATATTCAAAAACATGAATTTAATGACTGTGTTATAATTTCCATATTTAAAAAATAATATTTTGTGGCTCATTTGAGCTCGATGTTTCATGTCGCATAAGATATAAAATATAATGTTCTTAATTATAAATCATGAGTTATTAAATTGTACCCCATAAATACATTATTTCCTCAATGGTTGGACTTTTTTTAAAATAAATTGGATTTAAATTTGAATGTTCATTTTTGGAAAACCAACAACATATAAATGGATGATAAAATTTTATATAAAAAGTTGTAAAAGGAAGTAAGAATTTCCTTAGAAAACATGTTTCTTAAATATGAGATCATTTTTTGGGAGAAAATATATTGACATGGAAGATAAATAATTTTCCCACGTATCAATAGAGTGTGATAGAGAACATGTTCATGAGATAGTTATCCATAGAAAACTATAAATCTATGATGGGTTAAAAGACCATTTATTTTATAGTATGGAAAAAATAGATAAAATAATTTGTTCGTTTTCTTCTTCATATCGTTTAGGGATTCTTCTACTATCTAGATAAAGCACTTTAGAAAATAAACATGTTTTATTCCACATAATAATCATTAAACACATCTTTTCTCTGTGCTTCGATCAATTTTTATATAATCACATACGCCAGGAAATGAATATTTGAGATGATTTTTTTTTTCTAAATGTAACAACCTAAGTTTTTATGGATCCATTTTTTCTTGAGAAAATTAGATTTTTATTTATGTAATTAAATGCATGAAATAAAATATTACATTCACACAAAACATACTTAGAGTAAATTTCAAAACACCAACTCGACATATGATGCACGAAATATTGACTCAACATACGTTACACAAAACACCCACTTTACGTACATTACACTCAACAATGTTGTTTCTATGAAACATCATGTCATTCTTATAATTATTTAAATGAGATAATTTTAACATATCCACTAAACTTATTTATATGAATAAAAATAAAATAATTTAAAATTTTTTATTTATTTTTATAAATAAATAAATCATATTGATAATAAAAGATAGGATTTTTTGGCAATGTCCATATATGTTTCGAAATACTATTATCTCAAATAAACAATTTGTTATTTCATATGAAAAATAACTTAATTAATTTTATATGCATTTAAAAATTTAATTTTATAAAATAAAATTCATTTTTGAATTTTGAAGGCCTAAAATATCTTGGGGAAAATTTTGGGTATTTTTATGAGAAACATCATATTTGGAAGAATAGTGAAAAATACAAGATTCTAATTCAAAACAACTTTTTTATATAATTTATTCATAATATAAAATTATATTTTAATTTTTTTATATATTAATTAGAAAATATTTTTATTAAATAATTCAATTGTTTTCAATAGGACCAATTTCATTTTGAAATTTGATATAAAAACCTAGCAATCATTTGACAATTTTTAATTAAAAACCCTTTTATCGTCCCATTAGGAAGACAAATTTTAAATTAATTTCGTCCCCATATATAAATGTTATTTCGAAAAATGAAATATTTATTTGGAATCATTATAATTTTTATTTTTGAGAATTTAAACATTGTATTTGACCAAAAATATTAATAAAAGTAATAAAAACTAATGACATCGATTAAGGTAAAACAAATGATTACTAAATACTAAACCATAAATATAAGACCAAAAAAAACTTCAAAAAATTTATAGAAAGCAATTTTATTGAACTTATTCATCAATTAACCTTATATTATTGAGTTTTTGTTTGTTTGGTGTTACTTTTTAGTTAAAAATATGGGTATACCTATCTTGTCTTCAAAAATACCCAGTAACTCTTCTCCCTTCCCTAGATAAGTCCACCACACCTTCCTCTCCATCACACCAATAAAAAATATATATTCATGAAATATCATCCCAGTAAACTTGCCTAAATCCCTATCTTCCTCCTTGATCCTCCCTTTGGGAAGAATGTCTTCCAATGAATCCTTTTAGGACCAACCAAAAAGAGATACCCAAGTAAGAGGTACCACCTTCTCTCAAGCTCTATTATTTTATTATATTTTTCCAACCCATCAAATATCATTAATACAATTTTTTTATTAACAAAATTTTATCCTAAATATACTAGGATTTTTTTTATGAAAAGGGTTAAAATTACACTTACACAGACCTTTTTCTAATGTGTAACGAACTTACTGTTTACATGTACGAAGAACTACGACCTCACTAAATGATGATTGTTCAGTTTTTCCTTTACAAACTCTCGTGTTTGACCATATTATGAAAACTATATATTTATATTATATTAATTATATAATAATAATTTTTTGATCTTTTTTCAACACATATCTTTTTTACTTTATATTCATAGTAAATACGATATCATCGTTTGAGAATGTGTGGACTACCACACCTCAAAGCGATGTGATTCATTCACACACTGCATCTAATTTATTGAGAAATGGTTTAGTAAACATATATGATATATTATTATATCATTATAATTGAAATTAAATTAATGTTTATACATATATACATATATTTCATTTTCATTCTTTCTTTCAACATGAAAATAATAATGGAAACAACATTCAGGTATACGTATGACTTACAGTATCCTTGAATTGTGTAATCCATTTCAACTCCCATATTATATAAATTATTATAATAAAAATATAATTATTATAAATTATATTTGTATCATGGTTTAATTATAGGACCATTGTTATACCAAATTAAGACACATGAAAAGAACAAAGAGGATATTACATGAAGGGAAATCGTAACATAAGATTGTTAACAAAAGGGTAATATAAGGTTATAATAAAACCTTTAAAGGTATTAGATATAAGAATATGATTCTATGAAAGATTTACGAAAAAAATATATTTATTATATAGATATTGTTGATGGGTAATTTCATAGTTAAGACACAACGTAAGTGTATGTCATCTCACTTTTTTTGTGGGTTACATGCTTTATTCACCACACACTCCTTTTGTATGATGTATGTAATGACCATTAATGTATTTTATATCTACTATAATTAAATTTATGGGTACTCACTTATCCATTTTATTATCATTTTTTCATGGCGTTTATGTTTTAAAAGATAAAAAATTAGTAAAATAGTTTTGTCTCAATTTTCTTTCTTTGAGACTCATGTTTTGTTATGAACCTAAATTATATATGATGTGTATATACTTCAATTATAGAAGTCTTATCCCAAATCTAATCCTTCAAATGATATTTTATGATTCATGTAATTTATTTTTTTTACGTGGTGAGTATTATACCAAATTACCATGTGATATGAGTGTATTGAAACAATCTCACCGCTTTTAAAGATAATTTAAGATTATGTTTAAATTAATTAAATATCATGATACATATCTCAAGAATACAAATAATTTTTTTTATCCTATTGTTATTTATTATATTCTCATTTAATTTTACTATTTACCACTCTTTGGCACATAATATAACATTTTAAGTAATATATGATCATCTCTCTCTTTAGTCGGAAATCTTTTGTACTCAAAAACCCTATTTTCAAAAATGTTTTAAAAACATAAAAAAATACCATTTTCAATGGAAAAGAATTTGAAAAGATTTTATGGGATTTAATGCATCATTTAGTAGTTATCAAATCTATTCTCAAATGAATCTATTTTCATTACTTTTTTCTATTTTAAAAAGAATTTTCAATTCTAAAAGGATGTTTTCCTTAAACAAAAAAAAATTACTTTCAAAATTATTTAACATATAAGTTTACATATTTTAGTGTTGTAAATGAATTTATAGGGAATGTATTCAATGTTTTCCATCACATTCTATCTCTAAATGTATTATGTTTGGATGGAATGATGTTTATGAAACACATTTCACTTTCACGGTTTATATGTTTTGGAATATCAATTATTTTTAAGGGTTATGTTTATGATGAAATTATTATGAAACCTTTTTTTTCACATGTTATGATATGGTTACATGATTATAATACCCACATAATTTCATTTTATTATATTTTATTATTTATGATCTTGTGGAGTATGTATGCATGACTTCATCATGAAATGGCTGAGACCCATATCCCACTCCAATGCATTGGGTAATGATTTATATCTCAAGAGATAAACTAAGATGGTATTGGGAATGATCATTGGAAACTAATATGGCCATGAGAATTAACCATGACTTCCAAGATGGTATGAGGAGTGAAATAATGCTACTAAGATGTCTATGCGAGAGAACTATGACTACCAAGATGGTATGGGGAGTGAACCAATACTACTAAAATGATCATGGTAGATATGCCTTGGATAATATAGAAATCATACTAATTGATTATGTGTCTAACATTATTCTATGTTTTATTACTCTATTATTCATTCATCTGTTATGTTATTTAGTTCTTTATGATTCATGCCATATGTACTACCACAATTAATTGCATGATTCAGGTATATGATATTTTTATATAATGTATGATCTTCTATTTTCATGATCATATTCTCATACCCTATTCTCGTGATTTTTCTTACACATATCCCTTATTTACCCATACTGATCATTTGAGAACACACCTTTTTATGTTTGTTTACCATATTTATGAAGATATGTATTGTGGTTGATGTTTCTAATAAAGGGTTTATTCATTAAAAACCAAGTGGAAGATAATTTATCTCACTTATGTATAAGTGTTTACATTTCCATGTTTCAAAATGCAGTATTCTAGTATAAAATTTAGGTGTCTGTTTGAATAATGTTTTTAGTATTACACAAAAGTTATGTTGTGTTAATGTATGTAAAATAAAGTTCTCTATAGTAGGTTTTAGAGAAACGTTTTAGTTAACCTTTGGATGTTAGGATGAGAAAAATGTTGTGAGAACCATAAAGACTTATGTAGGGATAATTCCATGTATATGGAAAATTATAGGAATCTTTATCATAATTTTGTTAAAGGATAGTGTGAGTAGTTTCTTAGAAATACATCCCTTTATAGATCCTACAATTTCATGTGGATCTAGAACTGATGCACCTAAGGGTAACAACTGCATCAAGATATTCCAGGCCTGACTAGGGTTAATATGGTACATGATAGTGGGCCTTACTGCAACCATAGATTAAAACTCCATGTATATTATTTGAGAATTAAAAAACTCTTAAAGAAACATTATAAAGGATTTAAATATATATTGGCTATTATTAACATTGGATAAACCTATTGTGTCATGAATTAATGAAGGTTTCATAACATATACATTATATAAGTAACTTTTCATGATTATGTTGTCCCTCACTATGATAACTATACCATACTGTATTCATTATAGTTTCGGTCAATGTATGGAACCTGATTAAACTGGGTTAGTGGTGATTGGGAAAAATAGTGAAATGATTGATCTCCTGAGAAACTAAATGCTATAGAAGATGGATTGCATAATATTGTTGATATTCTCATGCAGCATTCTCAAGCTATCAATTTAGGAGAACTAACAATTGAGAAATGGTGGGAACAACATTTTTTTGAGTATTTCATAACGAAATATCCACCATATTTCAATGGGTCTTCTAATCCATTTTTTGCTGAATAATATATTTGTACTTCTAAAAATATATCCTCCATTCTTTAGTGTCTGAAGAATGAGAATTTCATTCTATCTATCTATTAGTTAGAAGGTGAATCCATCTTGTGGAGGACTATAATCAAGAATAAAAGGAAGCTATTTGAGATTAAATCCATGGATTGAGTCAAGTTCAAGAAATTATTCTTCAATATTTACTTTCCTCATATTCTTTGTTCCAATATGGATAAATAGTTCCTTGAGTATAGGAAAAGGTATAATGAATCTGTTGGTAACTACAAGGCTAATTTCACGAGGCATGGGTGGTATGATTCAGAAATTATCATACATCCAAAATGTAATGTTGATAGTTTATTTAGTGTCTTAAATAAAAGTATCAAAAGGGTTTTTTCCTTAAGAGACATTATAATTACAAGGAGATTGTGTGTTATTTAATCATGGATTAAAACGAGGTTGGATTGACATAGAAATCTCATGGGGATGATAATAAGGGAAGATTGATTTTAAAGGAAAATCTAAAAACCATGAATAAAATTAGATGATCTTCCCTTTATGATCCTAGTGTGGGAGGAAGAATGGATGGAATTGAGTTATGTTGTCTAAGAAATGGTTTATGTGTGGAAGGGAGGACCATTGGGAATTTGATTGCCTATGTGATGGGAATATGTTAGCTAAAATTGAAAATTGGGAAAATGGTACAAAATAATCTTCCCGCAATTCATTGCTACAAGTTTAAGGAGAACGCGAATTATGCTAACCACTACCCAAACCCATGGACTTGTGATGATGATCAATTTTAATAACCTCTTAGTTCAAGGGAAAGTGGTAAATCTCTTGAAATTTCTATTAATAATGAGTTTTACTATAAAAACATGATGAAATGTTCACTTACCATCCACTCTAGAACTGCTCATGTCATATTTTATTACAGATCGTCTGACGTTTTCATATCTAAATAATTTTTTATGGGTGTTTAGATTACAAAAAAAAAACAATTATATGCGGAATTATAAGCGATAAAGCCTAACTATATGATGATTTCCTCTCATGTCTATAATTTCTCTCCGATTGATGTTTCTGGGAATGTGATTTATAAAAATATTGTCATTCTTTCTTCGGATAAATTTGATGTCATTTTTTGAATGGATTTGATTTATCTACATAAATCCAACATCAATTTTCAAGGAAGTGATCTTACTTATTATATTTCAAACCCTCTTATGATCATTAATCCATGTGTTGATATGTATGAACATCCTATAGATTTTACATCTAGTTTATGGATCATAATTCACATCCAAAATGGTTGTCTTTCTCTTATTAATGGGGGAAATAGACATTGATGATATGACCATTGATCATGATTTTGTGGATGTATTTCTTGAAGAATATTCTATCCTTCCCCCAAAACATGAATTTATGATCTCAATAGAACTCATATCTCATTACACTACAATTCCAATGTCTCCTTATAGAATGGCTCAAATTGAGTTATAGGAATTGAATAATAATCACAAAGAAAACATTGACAAGGGATTCATTAGGCCAAGGGTGTCACATTGGGGTGAACCAGTTCTTTTGGTTAAAAATAATGATAGATAAATGCGAATCTAAATTGATTATCATGTGTTGAACAAGATCACAATCATGAATAATTATCATCTCCCTTATATTGAGGACTTCTTTGGTCAAATGCATGGAGATGAATACTTTTACATGATTTCCAACATTCTTCATGTCATCAATTAAAGGTCAAGAAAGGGGATATAACCAAGATTAATTTCATACAAAGTATAGAAACTATGAATATATTGTGATTACTTTTGGTATTACAAATTCCCCTTTTACCATCATGGCTTTAATTAATAGATTCTTTAGATATTACCTCAGTCAGTTTTTGATAGTTTCTATAGATGATAACTATTTCTATTCAATGATCAAGGAAGATCATGAAGATCATTATAGAATTATACAAAAGACCCTATGGAAGGAGAACATATATGAAAAAGTTTAAAATTGATAAAATTATATTCAAAAGGTTTCAATTTTTTGTCACATAATCTCATGAGATGGTATACCAGTCGATCCATCATTGGAAGATCCTATTGAAGGCTAGCCTATAATACCCAAGGTGACTATGTTGTATATATTTCATGGATTCTCCAGAAATTATTTATGAATTGTTGAAAATTTCTCATGAATAAAAAATCCTCTAAAAAATTAACATTGAATGGTGTCCTGATCCTATAAATAGATGAATGTCAGGAAAATTTCAAGGAACCGAATAGAAGTTGAATTAGTGCACCTTTGGTGACAATACCCTATAGTGGATAAGGGTTTGTAGTATATAACAATGCATCCAAGATGGGTTTGAGATGTGTTGTTATGAATAATAGTGTGGTTATAACCTATTCCTCGTGATAGTTGAACATTCATGATCAAAACATCCCACCACAAGATTTGGAGTTAAGCAATCATGTTTTCATTAAATATATAAAGGAATTATATTTATGGGAAAGTGTGTGATATATATAACGTTTATAAATGTTTGAAATATATATTCACATAGAAGGAGATGGAAATTTTGCATAAATTTTCTTATATATGATAATGTATTATAACTGATCAATATATAACCACCCTATGAAGGCAGACAAGGTGGCCAATTCTTTGAGTTAGAAGGATCATGCTAGCTTATCTGTGTTGAGGATCACAAAAGATCCAATATTTTTCGATTTAAATATGATGGATCACGAAATAATGAAGGAAGGGGGAAATATATTATCTTTATCAAATGAATGTTCAACCCTCTATCCAAGTGACGATTAAGGAGAAGTAGAATAAAGATGAAGAACTTTAAAATAATGTCACAAATTTTCCTAAGTTTAACCTTGACCATGATATAATCAAGAGGTTAAGGAACTATGTATCTATTCCATCCATACCAGATTTGAAGAATGATATATTAGAGGAAGATCATTGTTCATCATTCTCTATTAATCCTAGATGCAAAAAGATGTATACGGATTTAAAAAATACTTTTATTGGGATTTAATGAAGATAGATATCACATAGGTTGTCCCTCGGTGCTTGGTATGCTAACGGGATAAGGATAAAAGATAAAAGTCAAAAGGGATGTTTCATTCACTACCTATACCAAAATGGTAATAGATGAACATCACTTGGTAGTATTTCATTGAACTCCCCAAAACCTCTAAAGGGTTTAATGCTATACCGGTGGTATTTTATCGCCTTACTAAGTTAGAACACTTCATTGATATCATAAAATAATTCTATCTAGATCATATTTCCATAATAAACCCAATTAAAGTGGTAAGGTTGCATGAATTAACAAATTCTAATGTATCATATTTGGATCTGAGGTACACCTAAATGTTCTGGAAAAGTCTTTATCAATCACTTCATATAGAATTTAGTTTCATCAATGCTTATAACCATCATTTAGATGGTTAGTTTAAAATAAAAATTCAATCCGGATAGGATATTTTGATATCTTATTCTCGGGATTTGAAAGGTGGTTGGTATCAATACCTTCACTTGGTATATTTCTATTACCAAAAATATATTTCAAATAACAATTCATTTGGAACCATATAAAGCCCTATATGGGATTAAATGTGGAGCTCCAATGTCTTGGGATGAGGTCAGAGAATGAGTGAAATTGGGAGCTAAGATTGATAATGAATTGGTTTAGAAGGATAGAGCCATGCATCAGCATATCTAGGGAGCTTCAAATCACTAGAAAACAGAAACTAATAACCACCAATGTGTCCTAGAATATGATGTTGGTGGAAAGGTGTTTCTTTGATTCTTACCCAAAAAGAATGTTATGAAATTCTAGAAGAATGATAAATAATGATCGAGGTATATTGAGACATTTGAGATTCTTGATCATTTACGTATGTTAACATATCACTAGGAAAATCTTATAAATATCTTTGATGTAGACGATGTGTTTCATGTATCTCTCATGATGAAATTAATATATGACCCTTCACACGTATTGAACTGAGAGGTCATACCACTAGAGTAGTATCTTTCATACGAGGAACAACTTGTTGATGTTTTGGATCATACAAAGAATGTTCTATGAAAAAGGACCACTCACAAGGTCAATATTTTTTGGAGAAGTCACCAGTTAATGTAATATACATGGAAACATGATGATACGATTAATAAGAAGTATCCTCACTTGTTTTTACCCGAGTGATTAATTTTGAGGAAAAAATCATTTTCAGGGGGGTAGAATGTAACATCTTGAGTTTTTATAGACATTTTTTATCGAAAAAATTAATTTTTCATTTCAATATTACAATGCACTAAGTCAAAAATTCCTTTCACATTGAACAGATTTGGAGTAAATCACATGAAACCAGCTCAAAGTATGATACATGTAATATCAGCTCGTCATATGTTACACAGATCACCAACTTGGCATATGTTACACGCAACACCGATGTTTTTATAAAACATCCTTTTATTGTTATAATTATTTAAATTTTATAACTTTAAAATATATGTTAAACATAGTTATATGAATAGTAATAAACACATATGCAATTTTTTTATAATCGTTTTATTTAAAGATAACAAATTTATTAGAAAATATATATTTTTTGGTAAAGACCCTATATATTTAAAAATACTATTTTCTCAAATAAAATAACTTTCATGAATATCTAAGAAATACATCAATTTTAGAACCATTTAGAAATATAATTTGACAAAATTATGCTAATTTATAAATTTTGAATGTTAAAATTATCATAGGGTGTGTTTTTGGGGATTTGTTCTAAGAAACTTCATTTTTGGATGAGTTGTGAAAAACACCGCATTTTAATTCAAAAATAATATTTCATATAATTTATTTATAAAGTTAAATTATTTTTTAAATTATAATAAAAGTTTACTTATATTATGTTTTTATTAATTAATCCAATGTAGGTCATTGTAACCAATTTCACATTGAAATTGGATATAATAACATACCAAACTTTTGAGTATTTTTACTTTTTAAACCCACAATATCATCCTGTTAGTGAGATTAATATTAAATTAATTATTTCACTTATATTATTGAAATTGAGAAACATGGATTCCATATCTAGAATCCTCATATTTTATAATTTATAATACCCTGAACTTTGTTTTTTACCATAAATATTAGTGAGTTTAATATAAATTAATTACACTGATTAATGTAAAATTAGGCTTCAATAAGGGCTAAATCATAAATTTGAGACCCAAAATGACATAAAAACTTTTAAAACACCCATTGGATGGATTGTATTAATACATGAACCTTTAATTATTGAGTTTGGTTGGTTTTTATGGCTTTATTAAGGTAAAAACAATGGTACACCTAACTTTTTTTCAAAAATACCAACAGAGTCTTTTAAATTCCTTATAAAAGGCCACCACCTCTTCCTCTTTGCGACACCTCTTAAACCACTTAGATTAATCCAATATCTGACCAATATAATTAAAAAATCCATTCCTACAACCTTTAATCCTTTTTTTGGTAGAAAGTCTTCCAAGGAATCCGTTTGCCAAAACCAAATGGAGTTACCTGAATAAGAGGTAACACCTTCTCTAAAGATGAATTAATTTATTTTATTTCTCCACACCTCCACTCATTTTATTCCATTATTCTATAAAAAATTATCATACCAATACCATGATTTTATTATATTATTGGTTTAAACTACACTTACATAAACCTCTATCTAATGGGTAACAAATATAATATTTATTTGTACGAAGCTCTAAAGCCTTACTAAGCAATGATCATGCATTTATTCATTTACCACATCTCATGGCAGAATTTTTTTTGAAAAATATATTCATATATGTAATATATTATATTTAAGATGACTTTATGATTTTTCATTCCTTTTATAATACATATCTTTGTACTTCCCATTTAGTGTAAATATGAAAATTTCATTTGTGGAAGTGTTGATTATCGTTCCCTCAACGCAATGTGATTCATTCACACACAAATGGAATGTATTAATGATGGGTTTAGTGAAATTATATTAGTTATGTAAAATTATATTTCATCTATAATGAAATTATATATATATATATACATATATTTAAATTTATTCTTTTCAAAAAATAAAAAAAAACCGAGACATCGTTCATGCGTATGTACAGCTTACAATCTCCATGAATGGTGTATTTCATTTCGTACATATAAATTTTATAGATTATTATAATACAAATATTCTGTAAATACATGATAATTTTATAATGATTTAAATTCATGAAATCATGATATAAGTATAAGTACCCAATATATAACTAATTAATACATATGTGAAGAACAAAGTAGATATTACCTGAATTGAAACTATAACGTAGGCTTGTTAATAAAAGGGAAATATAAGTTCGTAATCAAACCATATATATTATTAAATATAATAATTTTTTTATTTAAAGTATTTATAATGAATTAATATTTACTAGATAGTTCTTTTTGACAAGTATAACTAGATTCATGACACAACGTAAAGAAATTTTCAGGTATTTTTTTTTGATTCCTTGAGATACAAGATTTATTCACCACTAATTAATTTTTTAATAGTGTAGATAATTAATGTCGATGTATTGTAAATCTATTATACTTATACATATAGGTATTTATATAAAATTTTATTACCTTTCATTTTCGGGGTTTATTTTCCAAAATATACCAAATCTGTAAAATAGTTTTGTCTCATTTTTTTTGAGAATCATGTTTTGTTATTAAGATAAATTCTTTTTTAGCCATATATAATTCCATTTTAAAATTCATATCATAAATATAATTCTTTCATGATATTTTAAAATTCATGGAATTTCCTTTTATTCCATGGAGTGTATGGTCTCATGTTACCCTGTAATAAGTGTTTATTTAAATAATCTCATTTCTTTTGGAGATTGGTTATGATTATGATTAATTTATAGAAATATCATGATCCATATCTCAATAACACTCATGAATTTTCCTATCCTCTTGTAATTGTAGATATTCACATATATTAGTAACATTTTTACATACTTTGGTACTTAATATAATGTTTTAATGTTAAATATAACCATCTCTCTCTTCGTTCGGAAATCTATTTTATTTAAAAACCATGTTTTCAAAAATGCTTTAATTTTTTTTCAAAATTTCCTTCAATAGAATTTTCAAGGAATACAAATTTTAAAAACATTTTATGGTTTTCATTTCTTCATTTATATATTTTCAAAGATTTTTTTTTCAAAATAGTTTTATTTTTTAAAATTCCTTTTCAATACTAAATGAATATTTTCCCCACGAAATATTATTAAATGTTTATTAAAAATTATATCCCTTATAAGATAACTTTTAATGGTGTTACTGATTCCATTATAGGATAATTAATCAGGTTTTACATTCAAATTATTTCTTGAAAGGAATATGTATTTTTGGAATATTGTTTATGATACCCTTTTCTTTTTCATGGTTTATATGCTTTTGAGACCTATGTATTTTTATTTGATATATTTATGATGAAAAGATGATGAAAACTATTTTTCATTAAGATTATGATATGATTACATGTTTATAATACCCATTTCATTTCATGGGTTATAATAATATTATTTATGATCTTGTGGAACATTTTTGTATGATTTCATTAGGAGATGTGATGGACGTATACCTCTCACTAATATATTGGGTAATTAATTATATATAATGAGATAGACCAAGATTTTATTGGAAATAATTCTTGACTACTAATATGGCAATGATATTGAGCCATGACTACAAATCTAGTATGCAGAGTGAACATAAGCTGCAAAGATGGACAGGGGTGAGAACCATGAAAACCGATATATTGTAGATATTGAACCAATACTACCAATATGGTCATGGAATTGATGCCTTGGATATATGGAAATAAAATTATATTCTTCTGTTTCTTCTAAAACTCCATGCTGTATTCATATTTTATTATTTCAGGGCTTATATTCTTTAATTACTTATAATTCATGTGTTATGAACTACTAAGAATTATAACATGATTCATATATATGAACTCGGTTATGTAGCTTATGATATTATATTTTATTGACCATGTTATAGTACACAATATTCATGATTATTCTTACATATCTCCCTTGTTTTCCCTTATTTAGAATTTGTGATCACCTCTTTTTTTTCCTTCTCAAGTTTATAAAGATATTTATTATTTTTGATCTATCTACCAAGGGATCTAGTAAATAGTAACCTAGTGGGAGAAAATGTAGCGCACTTATGAATTAGTTTTTGTGTTTCTATGTATCTATAGGCACTATACTAGTATGATATTTCTGCATTTATTTGTATAATGTTTTATGTATTCTGCAAATGTTATGTTATGGTAATGTATGAAATGTGAGGGCCTCTATAATGAAGAACTTTTAATTAAATGTAATATTAAAATTTATTTCAATGAGCCACTAAATATTTAACAGAAATGTCAGAATAGGTTATCCAATATGATAAACCATACCTTAATCTTGACCAATATTATCTAAAGTTCATGTAAATACATTCCTTATTTAGTTAACCTTAAAACTATTTTTCATCCCAAATATATGACCAAAAAATTTTCCCTATACAAATAAATGATTTTAAAATGTCAAATTCGTAAAATTTGAATAAATTAATCACATAAACTAATAACCTAAATAATAAATAAATTATCATTATTACATATACATCATAAAACACTAATATCAAAAACATTAATGAATATTTTTTACCTCAAATTTTATTCTATTCCATTCATATTAGACTCAAAAAAATTTAATTGCATTATTATAAAATAATCCATTCTGTCAAACCCAATAGTTAAATATAATTCAAAAAATGAATTTTCTCCCAATATGTTATCAATCACAACAAAATACAAAAAATTCAAACGGATTTGATCCGATAATATGATTACAAAAATAAATTTATTATTTTTTATCAAATTAATTATGTAAAAATTAATAATTTTACAATAACCAGTACATCACATAGGTTAGTGGTAGGAATAACTACATTTTCACAAGTCAATTGTTGGTTCTACACTACGACCTTTTCTGATGCAAATATTTTTTACTGGGAATAAAGGTTTACCTGTTAATAAAACTATAACATTCCAAAGAATATAATGAATATCCTAAAATCCTTTTTCAATATCTATAGTTTTATCTATGATATATTCCCAAGATTTAATAAATATTTTACTATAATAATCCATCAATAAAAAATTCTGAAAATCACAGTACCATTAAATATTATTAATTACATTAAACTTACATAAAAAAATTTAAAAAACATTATTCCCAAAATAAAATTTTTAGGAAACAAATATACTAAAAATGGTTGTATTCCAATAATTGTATTCCAAAATACCATTCATATTATGAAATGATTGTAGCATTATAACAGGACATAGACATATTATGAAAAAAGTACTTTTTATCCTAATTTAAAACAAAAATTATGGGTTATCAGTCCCTCAGTCATGTGTTTTCAAAAATTAAATATTATTACTGAATAAACATTCAACATTATCAAGACCTTTCAATATATTTTTTCAAATCCAAAAAAAAACATTTGTGTAAAATCATTATATATTTCATGATTCCTATATATATAATAATATAATACTTTTTACAACATAATTATCAAGTAACAATAAAGAAAAACATCATTAATTACAATTATTTTTATAACATAGTTCCTTCCATGGTATAGTAGTCAACACTTCAATTTGTAAATTCAGTCAAATATTGAACATATTACCAAAACATAGAAAATGGATCTAAAAATGGTGTTTTAGAAGATTATTTATTTTATTACATTGTACTATTTATTTTAATTCATCAATTAATTGAATTATTCCATTATTTTCAACACATAAAATAGTTTTCAATTCCTTTCATAAAGTCTACAAGAATACTCTTTTTACATTTATTCCATGAAGAAAACATTTGATTCAATCCCCCTTTTCTTCAATACCTATGATCTTAGAAATCTCTATCCTTCTATCCATTGAGAGACTGAGGGTTAAATAAGTTTAATCCTGATAATCATATATAATGAAAAAGTTTTTGGAATAATTATAATATTATTCACATTGGTCATCATGCTATTTGGTTCCTCATAATCACTACATTGTCAATTAAATTCATTATTAATTATATTCCTCTTAGTTTCATCCTTTCAATAAAACATGACCATAATATGAATAATATAATCAAAATGGGAAACCACATAATATCTACTATACTAAAGTATAGGATGCTATTATAAACCTATAATTATACTCAAATTCATTCATATGGTTATGTTTTCTAAACACTGTTATCATAAATGTAGTATCCAAGGATCATAACATTTTTTTTCAAATTCCAACTTCCAGAACCCCGAATCAAATAGACTATAGATATTGTCCAATTTTTTATGTTGGTGTAGTTATTATGAAATTGTATCCCAATGTTATTAATAGTTTTTTAGTCTTTATGAACTGGATACACACATTGATCTCAGTTTATATTAGAAATAAATATATTCAATAAAAAAATATACCAATTTTCATCCTTGAAAATCAATAAAAAAAATAATCTTCATAACCAAGGGAATGAATCAAATAATTGTTTCCTATAATGCTAACTAAGGGTTACATAAAATAGAAACTATAATAATTTAATCAATAATAATCAATATATAAAGGTAAAAAGCTAAAAATAAATATCATTTAATCAATAACATGGGATGAATAAAAATACATGGATAATATCAATAATGTAATCACATGTATAATAACTTAAAAATTCATAATTAATGTAATGCATAATTATTAGATTTCATGATCTTAGGAATCATGATATATTTATTATCAAAAAAACTTCCCAATATAGTTTAAAACAAAGAGTAGAAATCCATTTAATTTGGAAAACTAATATATCTCATGAGACATGTTGTTGAATCGAGGGACTAATTATTACCAGTCCCCACGCGTCTTTTCATATATAAAAAATTCTTCTAATATTGAATGATAAAATAAATTTATAAACTAACTAACCTATACTTTGTTTACTGATGAATATTTTGTTATCAATACTACTCGATTCTATAAAATCATTTTATATTTAAATATTATATATTGAAGGAAAATAATATATCCATGATATACGGAAAATGATTATTAAATGATATGTTGTAATTAATGATCACAAGTTAATGCTTCAAAGATGGTATCATTTCAACATATAAATAGTTTATCATAATTAAAATGAAGGGGGTTAATCATTTATTAATATAAATACCATAAAAAAGATAAAAAAAACATAAGGAAAATAACATTTCTATTTAGAAATAACTAATAAAAAAAAGGTTCAAATAAAAATGATAAAATCTGGTTTTAAAATAAACTTGTAAAAATTTAAATTAGGCATCCAAAAAATTATTATTCATGATTTATTGAACATTAATGGATACTATATAATCTAAAATCATTTGTTTCTTACTAATGTAAGAAAAGTACCTTGTTTATAAATCATCATGATGATTGTTTTTAAACCATTTTATAAAACAAAAAAAATGGTCAAAACTGTAATTTGATAAATAATTTTATAATAACAAAAATTCAAAACATTTTTATAGGAATATGTATTTTTCAGAATGATATAAATGATCAAAAAAAAATTTATTTGTTTTTCATTAAAGCATTTATTTCCTGGATCATTTTTCAAATGGAGAAACACTGGATGAAAATATAGAAACTCCATAAAAGAGTAAACATTAAATATAAAATTAATTATCAGGATTAATAATATATTGACGTTAAATAAATTAATTGGGTATTATATACACCACTTAAATATAAATAGGCGGAAAATAAATATCATGTCTTAATGGAGTTCAAATTGAGACACAATCCCATACATTAATCATATCATTGAAATTAAAATTAGTAAATGAATATATTATTTATCTCAAATTTAAATCCAAATAATGTAATTTGATGTAAAATAAAAATTTAATTTAGCACATAAACATGAAATAATATAATTAATGGATAAGTTATATAACATAATGAAAGGAAACTCAGTTATGAAACCACTTACCTGTTGGTAACATTGAAATAAAATACGCTTTGATGAAGTGAAATTTATTTTATCATAAAATACCATGAATTATTGTGGAATAGTTATATAATAAGTTAAAATAGTGTTGTATACACCATATAAAATTAATTTGGTACATTATAGTTAAATATACCTCAATGATGGAAAATTGAAGAAGAATTCATTACCTCTAGATAGACCTGTATAGTAGGTTCTCTAAACTCTGTATGGAAAATTTAAATTTTGTATAATTATATAATAGATATATATTAATATCAATAATGTAATTCATGGTCCATCTATAACATTTTATCCATCATTTATTAACATTTAGTTGTTAAAATCACTGATTTTAGATTAAATGATTTCACATTTCAATTATGATTTGGTTAAATTTTTTCTATATCTGTACATTTAACAAGGTTAAATAATCAGAAAAATGTAAATAATTATAAAAATATAATAGGTATTCATTTTAAACAGAAATATATTAATTAATAAAATTTAGAGATAGATACATGAATTACAATGTTTATAGAGACGTTAGGTCGTACATATATATTTACACTTTATTTAATTTAAGTGGTATAGAATTAATTAAATATAGTTAATTATTGAAATATATAGAATAATTATTATATATTTTATGTAACATGTATCTTAATAAAATTCCTCCTCATTATCATGAAATCAAATTTGAAATGAAAAATGAATCACATCACTTCATGGATGAGTGACATTATCATTTCTGGATGGTTTAGAATGTAAGAAGGAATATATAATGTTATCAATAAAGATGTATAATTAAGCTATAAACATTTTATATAAATATTCATCTAATCATAATTATGATAAAAAATATATGGTGTTGGAAAATTAATTGTGTCGCTATTTGGTAATGGTATGTTGTACGTACACAAGAGTGATTTTAACATATCCCCTTAGATGAGAAAGAGGATTGATATTGATGGATTAATAATTATAATACAATTTCGAAGTTTTAATATTAATAATGAAAATATTTTTGGATATATACAATATATTCAAAATGCATAGAAGAATTTTTAATTTGAAAGAGATCAGGTATGACTATTACATCTTCTCTAGGTGAACTCCTTTAGATCCATTATAAAGGAAGATAGAATTAGACTTTTGAGGGGATAAGAATCTCCAGAATACATATTAGTAATTTTAGAAGAAAAATGTTTATGTTTTGGTCAATTTATATTCCTAAATGTATTCTAAATAAGTGAATGAAGTGGTTTCTTTTTTTAATTTATGTGATGTGTAATCTACGAATTTTTTAAGATATTAATTTAATATAAATTCAATATCAAATATATGAAGACCCAAATTATTATAATTATATTATAATATTATGATTGGTCTAAATAATCACATTAAACAAAATTGGTTATTTTTTTCTTGTTTTCATCATTATCTTTTAGTTTTAACTCTATGTAATGCATTTTTATAATTAATGTATTAGTAAAGTTATCTGCCCTTTAAGTGTTAATCATGACAAAATAAAATAAAAATATCCCATAAAGGGACAATTTTTTACTTTTAAAACATTACACATTCATGTAGATGAATATATTTTTTTTAAAACTTTTATATCATTTAATAATGTATTAATTATTATAAAATATTATTAATGAAAATTATAGAACAATTCATTGAATTGACTTCAATAACATAAAGAAAAAAATTAAAATCTTACCCAAATATTTTTTATACCTCTAAATTGTAATGTTGTTAAAAAAAATCTCATATAATATTAATTATCTAAAATTTTATTTCTTATTTTGTATTTTAATATAATTTATTTAATTTTTCTATTAATATAATAAATACTACTCCAACATCGTGTAATAATTTTTGATAATTATTTATTTACTAAAAAATTTACATTTAATTACCCTAATGAAAATAAATATTATAGATTTTAAATAATTATATATTAAATAAATAGTAATTTTTATCCACATGTTTAAATATTTTATTTATTAAAAATTAGAGAGTTTCATATTTTACTTTTTGTTACATAAATTAATATAAAGGTCATAATCACACTCAAATAGAAACAATGTCTATGAAAATAAATACTCGATTAGAATAGATAATATGTACTTATCTAGTAAAATATATAAATATTTTAAGTTCATGTTATCATCCTTATCATATTATTTGTATATCTAAATTTCCTGATTTACCATTTACAAGGGAAGCCAAATTTGAAATTTTAATATTGATATTGCAAAAAATAATAATGAATTATTTACCAAATATAATTGTCTTGATTCAAAATGTGAAATATTTTTTCAAAAATTAAAAATACAGAAGTGGTGAAATTTAATTTATAATCAAAAAAGAAATAAATGATTGAAAATTAATTTTTAGATAAATTCACTGTTAAAATATAATATGAATTTATATACATTTCAGTTATAAAATCCATTTAAAAACTGAAAAATGGAATATTTTAAATTAAAATTAACTAATTAAAATTTAAAACCTATCATAAATATAATTTAATTTAAATACATAAAGAGGATATGAAATTTTCATAAGAATTAATATTTTTCAAAATTCAAAGAATAATGAATCATTATAAAAAATTACTGAAAAATAATACTTAGAAAATTTGAATATGGAGATTTCAAACATGAAATAAATTTTCAAAAATAAATTATTTAAAATTTCTAGAAATTAATTTTAAAATTTTATCATTAAAAACAATTAAACTGATATTTTAATAAAAAAATTTAATAATAGAATTACATTACTAATAATTGAGTAATTATTTTATATCTATTCTTTAATAAATATATATTGAGTTGGGCTATTATGTATATTTCAAATGGTAGTAAATCACATTTATACATTCCATGTTAATGATTAATTTATAATTTTCATTATTAATAAAATAATATTATGTTTTTCATTTGAGCTCAGTGTTGCATGTCGTTTATAGTAAAAAAAATATTTATTCTATCTTAAAATCATACGGTGTTATAATAACAAATAAAATACAGAATAATTATCACAAAAATATTTATATAAGTAGTAATTTTTACAAAAAAAATGATTTCTTGTGTTAATTATCTTTTAATAATCTTCACATTGATCAAATAGATATTAGGGAAAATCATAATTTATGGTGATAAGGGGGAGGAGATATACATGATGAAATGTACAGGTTTGATAACCATTATAAGGATGGATTTTTCTTTTAATTAATGTAATGAAAATTATTCTTGAAATAAAAACATCATAAGTGGAACCAAAAGTTTGATACCTTAAGGAATATGGTTGTCTTCAATTGATGAGACTTTGATATTTGTTTTTATTTGAAGTCATGTAATTATGAGACATACATTATTCTCAAACTAAATTTGGATGAACTATTTAGGGAAGCTATAAAGGGCCCAATAATTAATGATCTAGAGAGTAAATTAAATGTACGATTTTTATTGATGGGTCTTGAAAATTCCATGAAAGTATTACGTTTGCAAAAATAATGGTATAATAAATATAATATGATTGTATTATCTAAGTAATTGTACATTTTAAATATTGTAGAAATATTTTAAATGATCTACTTTACATTTACTTGAATCCATATTTCTCGGAAATTAAAACCCTATAAATCATATTAACAAACATAATAATATTTGGTACAATACATGATAAATGTTTCATATTAATCCAATATCAAAATATTAATGTCCTCAATTTTTTATATTTGGCTATAAATTTAGTTTATTGTGGTATATATGTGAAACCAAATAATATAGAATCTGGAATATTTGTAGTGTATTATTTGAAATATGAAGGGATAAGAAAATATAATACAGTATGTTTGTATAGATGATCATTTGCAAGGATTAATAGATATAAAATTTTCTAAGGATTCAATTATCTTGAAGAGAAAAATACCTTTGTATTTCTATTTGACGGAACAATAGTCAGTTGGTTGTCCTGACTATTGCCTATAGTTACATTATATAAAATTTTATAAGAATATATAGTGGCAATGGGTATTGATAAGAATTTATTGTGATTATTGTGATTGATTAAGGGGAATTTGATATCAAAAAATGGTGGGATATTCTTATGTAAAATTCAAAGTAAAATTCTCCTTATTCACAATCAAATGATTAATGCATGAATGAAAAAATTGATTAGAAATTATATTAAATATAGAATATTTTTTAACACAAAGTGTTAGAGTTATAATATATTGGTGGGATATAAAATTAAACTAACATATTCCTCAATGTCTAAGTAAACACATTCCCCCAATTAGTCTTGGGTTAATAGAGGATGGTGGGGAACATTCCTTGACCAAAGCAGAATGAAAACTATTTTGTGAAGTGTTGGAAAAATCAAAAGTTATAGTGAATTCATTAATAATGCATTCTATTATTAGTGTTGTGAATCTATATTAAGTTATATGGCTCAACATACTAGATGTGGAAAACTATATGTTCCCTTCAGTCTTGTTTAAGGAAAAAAATTTGATATCTTTCAAATGTTTTTAAATTTATTAGAATATTATGAACATATGATAAGTTGATGATAAATCCCACTAATGGTGTAATAGATGAAATGTATTAGGAATTTCATTAATTATGGATATAGTGGTTGATCATATTTTATGGTCAGATCATCATAATCATTAGTTTTCAATGAAATATGTTTCATCAGTTGATTAAAAATATAATGTAAAGGTGATATCAATTTTTTATGTATTATATTATACTTATGAACATTTACATTGAGTTCAATTAATATCTCTACAGCTATAATGATACATATTATTGTATTTATTGGTTATTAATGAATTTTCAATATTCTATGATGGATGTAGGATGCAGTTTTGACAAACCTAACATCACACATCTTGTTTACAATTATTATTGAATTTTATATTGTTTAATTTCAATGTATGATTATTTTTAGGTAATTTTTGAGAGAGTGAGAATTAGTATAGTTAATTCAGTTCTTGCTATTCCATGTAATTCCTTTTTCTAACATATGGTTATGGAGAGATGATAATTTTATGAAACCAGTTTCTTTTCCACGAGTTAGGGTATATTGAAATGGTGAATGGTTTAGGATCATGGGCACAAATATGTGGGTAGATTTCATTATCTGATTTGAATTTTTAATAAATACCACAAATTATTAGTGTAAGTTCTAATATCTCATGATATATTTATGATAAATGTGTTGACGCCCACTATTCGGTATAAGATGTAGTTAGGGATTCCTATTCCATAATCGCTGGGAAAATATATGAGGATGGATGATGTACTTTAATTTAGGAAATAAGTGGTGGTGAATAATCCATCTTGACATGATGGAATTAGTTTCAAACACTGACCAATGTCATGGTATCTATACATATAATTGTTCTACCTTATTATAACATGTTTAGATGCTTATGGTTTTTGAACATTGCTCGTGGTTTATTTTATTTACTATTATATAATATTCTAATGTTATAATGTTTTATTCCATGACTTATGCTTATCATATATGAATTATTTTTCCGGATATTTTGTTGATAATCAAAAAAATTCATTCAAGTATGTTCATGATCTTCATAGAAATTATTATTGATCGATATATCCCATGATAACAATTACAGATCATTTTCCCCATGTTATGAAGAAGGGTAGTAATTATGAAGTGTCTATAAGGGTACCTCATGTAATGATTGATTTTAGTGATTTTAGAGATTGTACACTCATGATATTTGTATGTATGATATTTCCATTTCTAGTTATACATTATGGTTTATAGTCTAGATTAGTTGGGTGATAAATTAAATATTCATAAAAAAGATTATATCAATTTAGGATGTTAATAGATCTCTAAATCTAGTATCAGAGGATTGTTTAGTTATTTTTAGAGATTAGATTAGGATTAATATTGGGATAGAACCTTTTGAAACTGATATTGAACATAATATAATATACTATGAAACATATGTAGTATAGTTTGACATGTTATTTTAATTATTTGGGACATATTTGGAACGAGAAACATGATTATATGATTTATTAATATTATTATTTTAACTTTATGTTTATACTATAACTTTCGTTGTAAATAGATTAAATTATAAGGAATCTTGATAACAATTAATTTGATTGACAATGCAATAAATTTCCTTTTGAGAAACCAAGTATTATATGATCTCGAATGTAAAATCATTCTTTTATCCTAACATTATGTTCAATGAACATGAATCATGATGTCTTTCTGAATGATCACTATATGGAACAACATAATGTTGAGCCTTTCATGAGGCAACTTCCACACTGTTTTATGGGGTATTCTTATCCACTATAGGATAAGAGATGGATCAATACTAACAAGCAAATATTTCCATTACATTAGTTATATGTACATAAAACTTTTTTCTTATATTTTAATCATTTTTAATGTGAAATAGATCAATGTTCAAAAATTACAGTGAATACAAGGCAAGCTGAAGAAATTATCGCAATTGAATTTGAAGATTTTGAGTGGATAACTTCTTTATGTAGTTTCCTAAAATTATTTATAAAAAATGATTAATTAATTACTTGAGTATAGTTAAAAGTATAATGTATCAATTTCTTCCAATGTGGAAAAATTTACAGTACGTTATATGTGTGATTATTTATTAATCATCATGACTCTATTAAAAATTTATTAATTCCTCAATGGCATAAAAATAAATCACCGAAATTCCTTATCTATAAAAGAATTTAGTAGAAACGGAAAATATTTTTTATATGATCCAATGTTATAAAAGTAAATTAGTGATTCCCATCATTCACATATTTCAGACATGAAAATGAAAATAGAGTCTCAAGAAAAATAAAATAAATAACATGGTGGAAATTTATTAAAGTCACCTAGATAATTGAAATATTAGGATAATAATCAAGGGAATCAAATGAATCGAACCTATAGTTTATTTAAAAATTAAAGGATTTTTCATAAATCCTATAAATTCCGAAACGTGATAATGAGACTCGTCGATATAGTGGAGGAACCAAAAATTCCAACCAATTAACCACCAACACATAAATTTAATAAATTTAATGAGTATTCATATAATGGTCACTAATTAGTGAATACGAAGGTTTATGACAATGATCATATTTAAATGTCTCATATTCCCTAATACAAATGAAAATCCAATACAATCATGACTATTGATGTGGGTTATGAGAATATATTAGTGAATGTTACAGTAATCATTCACTCCATAACAACTAATTTATTATTTAAATTTTGTTCTAAAAAATTATTTATAACAATGTTATTTTACAAGTGTATCAAATATATATCTAAATTATTTTTCGGTTATTTTTTAGGTAAAACAGATAATGTTGTGCGTATGGATCCAAAATATATAGTTCCTCTCTTATCTATGTGTGTTGGAATTTTCTTCTATAGAATCTTATATCACTCCCTTGCGATTATTTGACGTGATTTTGGTAATGTATTGGCTCTCTCTATATAGATACTATATTAATTGGTGAGGATGGAAAGTCATATTTGATATTCTCATTCAACCATTGAACATATTTTTTGTGGGTATGGATGTAAACTTCCAATTAAAGTAAGTTGTATTGTATGGGACTTAATATATATTCTTGAGGGATATCCATATCAAATGGTCATATTCCTATTCTTATCCATTATGCTGTTGAATTTTTGTATGAAATTCATGATATTCCCCTAAATCATAAATTTGAGTTTTCAATTAAAATCATTCCTCTAGATACACATATTTAAAATACTATAAATAAAATTGACCTAATTATTATGAAAGAATATAAGATGAACCACTAGAAGAATCAAGAAAATTGAGTTGTATAGTCTACTGCACCACCTACGGGTGAACCTAGTCTTTTTGTAATGAAGAAAGATGAGTCAATGCATATTTACATTGATTATTGGAATCTTAATTGTATCACCATCATGAAAATGTATCCTCCATCCTAGATCAAATATTAATTTTATCAATTATGTGGAGACAAATAATTTCCAATGATTTAAATTTTGTATATATTTAATAAATAGAGTGTCAGGATGGAGGAAATACCCAAGAAAACATTTCATGTAAGGTATGCAAATTATGAATTTATAAGGATTCATTTTTCACAATATTCTGAGGAGTACCTATATTTATACAAGTACAATTTTAGAAGGAAGTATGTTAAGGAACGAAAGTAGTATGAAAGCTCGAATTGGGAGTCATCCACTATGGATGAAGTAACTGAGCATGGGTATGTTGATGAATATGGTTTTTATGGTATATATATATATATTTTATGGATTGTGTTCCTTGCTTACTGTACTTTTTATTTATCATTAATAAATGGTTGGAGACTTTGCCTCTCACTAAGCTTTATGGTATGTGGTAATGTAAAATTAATATTATTATATATTTAAATATCAAGGAAGTACAAGAGTATCATTTAAGAATTTTTATGAAGATCCCGAGGAAAGAGAAGTTGAATGATAAATTAACCAAGTGAATTTTTTTGTTTCATTACCTTTCCTTATTAAATTATACAATCCCATTTTAGGGTATTTTAGTGAATATTTCAATGATAGAAGTTATAAAATATTTTCCAAGACCAAATATGATAACTGAGACTCATTTTTTTCATGTATTGGATAGATATTAATTATTATTTGTGATACCTTTATCAAGAATATCTAATCGAATCTATAAGTTGACAAAAAATGTAGTTTTTTCATGAAAAAATGAATCTGAAGGAAATTTCATGGTGGTGAAAGGAATGCCAATCAGTAAATCATTGACCAAACTTCCCTTTTTAGAAATGGGTTTTTGATCAATAGTGATTCTTCAATGAATAGACTAAGATGTGTCCTTATTAAGAATAATATTTTTATACTATATTCAAATTTTCAATTCAAAATGAATTATCAAAATTACCACAATCTTGATTTGGAGATAGAACCAGTATTTTTTACATTGATTATATGAAGGAATTGCCTTCATGGAGACTGGTTTGACATTTATATAGATAACAATAGATATAAATGTATATTTTTAAAAAATATTTGAATATGACCCAAATATGATGTTTAGAGATTATTATTTATTATGACTACTAAATACATTACCATAAAGGGACGATGTAGAATGTGGCTAATGTTCTGATTTGTAAGGCCCATGTTTTTTTGGTTATGATAATGATGGATATATATAAAATATATTTTCATTCATATAATATATAAAATTAATTACAAAGGAAGGAGGAGAAAACCTATCTTTCTCAGAGGAATTTTCAACAATTTATTAATGTGTGAATTAATGTGGAACCAATGTATGATGTATAATTGTATAAGAATGTGTGGAATGTCCTTATGTTGAACCATTAGTGTGATTTAATGATATGTTACATCAATAGTGTTTGTGTCACATTAATACTCTAATTGACAAAAGATGATATTAGATGATGCTCGTTATCTATAATTCTAATTTCATAAAGGAAGTATAAATATGTATCATGATATGAGGGAATACTTATGGAAGAAAAATATGAAATGTGGTATTCATGACAATGTATCATGATTCCATGTATGTAAAGATTTTAATGAAAAGAAACAGATGTTTGAGGTGATTACATAATCATTACCCATACATTAATGTAAATTGTAAAGAATCCCCTTTTTATATTTAATTGGACTTCACAAAACATTAAGAGTCCATAATACTATTAGGAATTTAGTTGAATTCCTTATGAAATAAAAAAAATTATTTCCTTTATAGAATACTTATCTCAATATCAAATTTCCATAATTTAAATTTTGAAATATATAAAAATTCATGGATTTCCACATTCAATATAATCTATTTAGGATTTGTATTTTACATCAATGATGTGCGAATTATTCAGAAATATATGGATATAGAGTTTAATATCATTACTAAAAAATATATTTTTATATTTTTTTGTTAGTGAGGATCATTCAAAATCTAAAATATATGTTTAGACATTGATCTATGAATTTTAATTGATATTGGGGTCAATACATTTCTTTAGTGTAATTTTTCTAAAATAATATATTTTACATAACCATTATAATGGGTCCTTAGAAATACCACTATAAAACTAAATGATGAACTTCAATGTGATTGTATGAATTTGGAGGAATATAGATACTGATACATGATATGGATAAGGAAATTCATGAGAAGGTTAGATCCATTCTGAAGATAATCAGGGTTTCTTAGATTTCATAAAAATGATATAATGATAATCACCAGTGGAATTTGGAATTTACATTTGGTGAAAATGTATTCATATGAATATATCCTATTAATATGGTTATGATATTTTTAATATAGGTATAGTTGATCTATAGATATATAGAACCATTTTTAAATTATTGATCATATCTGGATGGTACTGTATCACTTAGTAATTTCATTGAATCTCTATAAACTCCATGATGTGTTATATGTATCTCGCCCAAGGATGCACAGAACCGATCCTTTGGATGTACTAAACATATTTGTATTACCACATGAGATATATTTTTCTTATAAAGAATATCATGTGTAAATTTTATATTGAAGGTATAATGTGTTGAATAATGTGACAATTCTTTTAATCAGTGTTTTTTTATGGAACAATATATTTAATGAAGCTATGTGAGAACTGAAAGATTCGATAAGGAAGAAGTATCATTATATTCTAGTATCTCTGTGATGCAATTGTGAATGAGAAATTATTATATGGGGTATAATTTAACACCTCATGATTTTATGATATACTTATCTTCAACTTAATCTACATTATTTATAGGATTTATTGACACATAACACCATGTTTAAATTTTATAGAATATATTGTAGGATTATTACTATTTAATATAATAGATATCACCCAAAAAATTTATTTATGGTTATGAATATGAATAAAAAAATAATGAAAATTTATTTTTTACATATTTAAGGAATAAATATACAACTTATCAATTGATAAATATATTGGAATGTAAAAAAGATATGTTTTTAGGGAAAAATATTTTATGTCTCTATTGTATTTTTTCATAATATTTTCAATTAATCACAATTATTGAATTACATTAATGAAATTTATTATATTGTATATTGAATAATTTATTTAACATCCATATAATGTTTTTTACAGGTGTTATGAAAAGAATAAATCCAATTGGAAGCATAAAAGAAATTTTCTAAAATTGGGTTTTGCATTGCCCTTTTTTTAAAATGGATTTATGTAACTTCAATAAATTATATCTGAAAAAATTCATTCCTTGTTTGGAATTAAATAGTAAATGTTTAGTAATTAGGCCTCTTTTATTTGATTCATTATGAATAATAACTATAGTACATATTATTCGTCTCATTAATGGAAAATTGAGTAGAAACTCTGGGATAAAGCCTACATATCATCAATAATTTAGATTTAAATACTGGAATGGAGTATCCTGATCTGTTTGGTTGATGATGAGATGAATTATAGCATCCCATACTGTAATCTAGATCATAAATACACTTTAGAAGAGTTCACTAATGACCCAAATATCATATCTTAATGGTGTGTACATAGTATATAAGCATATGATAAGTCACCGTTTCTCCATATACTTCCACCCACAAATCATTGTAGATGTGTAGACATCTTTCAAGGAACACTATAACACCTTGGACATGGGGTGATATAGAACTATAGTTGTGAAAAACTTCATTGTGGATGGTGGAAAAAAACTTCTTTTATGAGCTCATCTGAGCTAGGGTTTTGTGTGTAAAAATATTTTATTATCTATGTTTAATTAATATCCAATTTATAGTGAATTATTATACCTTCACATTGATGTAGGAATCATTTCTCAAACCATTTAAAGCACTATTTCACAATTCCTAATCATCTACTTCATTTGTTTCTGCCTTTTGTTAATTAGTATTCATCGTTTCTATTAATGTGGATACCAAATATTTTCAACAAAATTATTTCAAAGGATAATATCCTTTCAACTATAATAATTTTCAATTAAATGGTTTAGAAATTTCTTGCACATTCCTTTAATAATCATGTTAATTTTATATTTGGTAATAGATAAAAATAAAATTATACATAATTTGTTTTGATAAAGCTAATATTTTTTCATGGGTACTAATGATGTTATGTTTCATTATAAATGTTTATTTTAAATATGAATTATTTTTTTCATGGTTCTTTATTTTTAATTTTTGTTGAGGTAATTATTACCTTAAAAACATATTCAATATTGATGGTCTACTTTTTAAATAAATATAAAAAGAAAATAAATGATATTAAAACTATTTAATGTAATAAAATTTTGATGAATTATTGTGTTCCATTAATTTTGATGATAAATATTATATTTTAGGGATATTTTAAATGTTTATTTCCAAAATCTAGTTCAATCATATTGTTTTTAAGGTTAGTATATGTGAATAGTCATAAAGATGACTTTAATAGTATCTTAGGTTGAATAATATTTTATTAAATGATTTATAATTAATAGAAATATTATATTTGAACAATATATTTGGATGTATTCTATAATAACATTATTTTTCCATATTATGTGACACTTATCCATTGATGGTATTATTCATAACCCCAAAAGTGTAAAAGATATTTATATTATGGTATTCATCTAATGTGTTAATGAGTGTCAAAAATAAGAGATAAGGGTAAAAATATCACTTAAGCATTTTGAAAATTTTCTGGATGATAGGTTCTCAATTCATACTCAACAAAAAAATTAAAATAAATTAATTTATTTCCTTATTTAACGGAAAATATATTTATATAAATTTAATAATTTATTTAATTCCAATGGTTCTCCAGCCTCTACTTATAAAGGGGATCCTTCTATTCTTCATTATTCACAATTTTGTATTCTTCTTAATATAAGTAATACTATAATAAATTCCTTCCCCATGACCTATAGCTTCTTGTATTTCCAAAACACCAACCATTTACTGATTAAGGTTCCATCCAAATTAAATTTCTAAACAAAGAGGTATAACTCCTAATCGTGTACATTCAATTTTATTTATTATTATACCACCACTAAATATATGTTTTCAAATTATGAAAAATTACTTGATTATTATTAATATAATTAAATTTTATGATTATTACATAACAATAATTATCCACCTCTTTTATATCATATGATAAAGTAAAACATTTCTCATGGGTAACTATAGACTACCACTTCTATGAAGCAATGTGTTTAATTTTTCATCACCCATTCCCATTGATTGTTATTGTGATAGAATTTCTATAAATATATATAAGATATCAAATATATGATTATATTTTCTGAATTTTAAATTATTATTTACTTGTATTTCATTCAACCATCTAAAAGATGATACATCACTTGTTTGTATATGTAGACTGCCATATTAATGATTTGTTATAATTATTATTTCATAATTTATATATATGAATAGTAATAAAAACTATATATATAAATTACATGTGATACTCATTACATGAATAAAATTTTTAAATGATGTAAACCCTATAATTGAAAAATTATAGGTATTGATGAAATGAAACGTCCATGAAAAAGAAAGTAGTTATCACATATAACATGGATATAAATTAAAAAATTTAATATATAGAATAAAATATAAAATAATAATTCATAAATGATATTTTATATAGGATTATTTCTTTGGAATAAATTTATATATAAATATATAGTTATTTTTATGTATGTTCAAATGTGTATTAATAAAGCTAGACATTAGTGAATAGTTTGTATTAAAATATCATTTCTTTAATTGATAGTCTATTCAAAATTATTATTTGGGAAATTTCAGGGATATTTAAATTTAAAACCAATATTTTTTTTAATCCCTATTTATTTATATACTTTTTTAGAATTAGTACCGGTTTTTTATCTTTGGATGTTAAAATGATAAAAAAAAATTTAAAGGAAAAACATCTTTATTTCCTATTCAAGTGATGAAAACATTATTCTATGTATATTATCACTATATTTTTTTATGTTATTAAATATATATTTAATATTTTAGAAAAATAATATTCAATATATATGAGTTTACTTATAATTATTAGAAATGAATACTTCTAAATGATTTCTCAGAAAGACATTTTTAAAATTTTATAAAACTGTAAAAAAATTCATTGTTTTAATGTATAGAGAGTAAAAATATTTAACCACCACCATGAACAACCTACTTTATAAGATTAATATAAAATTATCCTTGTGAATTTTTTAATTAAGTTATTTCATAAATACTCCACGAATTTTTTGTTCAAATGTTATCAAAGGAAATGGATTATTTCTCATATTATCAACAAATGGTTGAATTGAAATTTAAAATGAATTTTTCATCTATGTCAATATGAAATAAATTTTTTAATTCTTCATTACTGATATTATAAAATAATAAATTCATGCTTATTTCCATAGATCGATTATTTTTATGGGATGATGAAAATTTTATGATAACTATTCCATTTATATGTGTTATAAAATGATGAAATGATTAATGTTTTATAAAATTATTTCAAGAATATAAATTGTTTTGTTTTTGTGATGTGGGATCAATTAAATTTCACCAATTCATAGGTTATATCATTATATATAATGATATAATTATGGTAAATTATATGATGTTCTCAATCCTATATGGGAAAATTATTCTTAATCCTGATTCTCTATGATATGGTAAACATGTGTTCATTCATGTTCCACAATTATCTCGAAATGATTTGGTGGTTACCAATCCATTCTGATATGATGGTTTCACTTGTTAAACATGACATATTGTATGTTTTTTGTTCCAATTTTTGTGTCACATTATGGTGACATGCTGATATTCTTATAAAATGAACAAATGGATCATGATTTATTTTTTAGATTCTCAAATATTATTAATTGATAATATTTTATCCTATGACACGTGATTATTATTTATGAATTGTTGGATTTTAATTTAAATTAAAAATTAGAACCTATAAAACCCATATTCCCATTATATTATTAAATCATGTCATTTACTGATATATCTAATGTTGACCTCTTCTATTTATTTGAGTCCACTCATGCTTATGATTCAATATTTTCCTAAGTTATAGAGAATGGTACTAAGTATTATGATTCTAGAAGGGTGTCATATATAAGTAATTATTTTATAAATGATGGATATTATAATTAAATTATATGATAATCCATCTAATATACATATATACTAGAACATTAAGGTTCTTATAAATGTTAATTTTGGCGATGTCTTTAATATTCCACGAAAGTATGTAATATTAATTTATGTTATGCTTGGATCGCAATAGTGACCATATCCCAGAATCCCCAAAGTTCATTGTCTCATGATATATAATAAAAATTTCATTCGTGGGTGATATAGTACCATACACATCATCATCTATACATATTAGTGTAAATAAAAATCAATTAGTCACTATATGAAAAAGAACCCATGGATAAAAAATGGATTTAATATACATTCCAAATAGAATATTATAAATAGAGTATTCATAATCAAATTAATATTCATATGATGATATAAATAAGAAACATATATAGAAATATAATGTTTTTATATAAAATTTGAGTTCAATAAAATTCAATCTAGATAAAGGGGAACATGGTAAGTACACCATATTAATAAATGGTATATGGTTATGTTAATAACTTCCCAAATCAATTGATGTATGGCATATAGTTGAACAACCTTTAGTCTAATGATGGAATCATATAGTGATAAATATGGATATAAATATAATTAAAACATATAACTATTCAATAACTAGAAAATAAAATGGCATTAATGGACTACCATGAGTTTAATCCCAAAAATAATTATAATAAAAATTAGAATTCCATTCATGAAAATATATTTCCATGCAAATAAATGATTTTCTAATAAATATTAAAATGGATTCTAACTAATAAAATATTATAAAGAATGAATTTTTTATATCATCATAAAATAATAATTTTAGAGTCACCTTCCTATTTTTTTTTGAAAAGATAATGTGATTTTTTAAATTGTAACCATGATAAAAAATTGCACCTTAATCTAATCATTAATATATATTACGGTTATTTTAAGTAATTGTTTGGTTGAAAATAAATAAATGATTATAGAAGAAAATAATATTTAAAATATCAATATAATAACCCTCATTGTAAAAAATGATAATAATGAATCCCATATAAAATGTTAATATAAAAATTTAAATAACACATAAAATAACTCATAATTGGGTTTTGAAATATAATGGAATTTTTATTGGCAGTAAAATATCAACAATGAGTGGAACCGTCAGTAAATAAGACTGAAACTATCCTTATAAATGATATATTTTTTATAAATAAATTTTTTGGTAAATGATTTGAATTAAAAGGTAAATTTACAATAGATACTAATTGTAAATTAACTAAAATTAAATTTTTTGGGGTATAAAATAATAATGGAATAAATAAGTTCATGAAAAATAATTTTAACTTAATCAAGGGGATTGAGTTAACAAAAACAACATTTATAAAGTTGGTTTATTTTGATTAATAATCCATTTTAATAGATGACAAGATATATTTTTTAAGAAACCATAAATAAAAAGAACATGGTAAATAAAATTAATTTGGTAGTAATAACTCCATATTAATGAAAACATGGTTCACATTATGAAATATGTCTCAAAAAAATAAATTTGGGTAAAATAATCCCTTAACATAGTTTTAGAATTCAACCAGTTTTCTTGAATCCTCAAAACAATTAGACAATATTAATCACCCATTTAATAAATTCATTTGTATATATAGAAATTTATAAACATCATTTGTAATTATTCTATAAATTTTAATTTTTTTGTTATTATTTATTATCTCAATCTTTTGTGAGTAATATTGAATGTTTTGAACTAGTTTTCTTCAAGTGGTGTAATTCATCAATCCAATATAAAAAATAATCCTTTACAGGTCATGAATGGAAATATAATTGCTTCATTATAATAATTAAAAATTCAATAATTTCATTCCATATCTATTCTGGTTATGTTCTTTAATAATGAAATCTATAATTACCATGATTCATTTATTTTTAACAGAAGTTAATTGGTATATTAATTTTTTGAGTATAATATTAATGAAATCATTTGTGAACCAAAATTAAATTATCATTTTATATATATTATTATATATTAATTTTAACTTATTTTACATATTCTTCCATGATATCATTATATAATTGAAAATGTGTGTGGTTAAGCTGACCCAAATATGAACATACCATAATGAATTGATGTGTATGAATATGTAGTGAATTATTTGGAATAATATCCTTATTACATAATAATAATGATATTATTTGCATATTTTTGGGTGATTAATTGGAATTTAAATTTTTTTTAAATAAAGAATATAGTATATGAATAATGAGATATGTTACTTCATGAATGTTGTAGTCCACATAAACACATGAATAGAGTTCTCATTTTCAATGTGGAAAATGCGAGAGGTGGTTAATAATTGATAGCATATCATAATAAAATTCATTTTGAAAACATTATTGATCTCATTATTGAGCATTGAAGAAATTTGTTTTCAAAAAATAAAACAAGAAAAAAAGAAATCAGGTAAATATTAGTACTCCCAATGAGAAATTCAGATTTCCTTTAGAGGACTACCATGAATTTGAGGGTTAGGCTGACTTATTTTGAAAACAATATATTTTTTTATATTTTTATAAGTGAATGATTAATGGAATATTTTTATGTTGAAACCTGAATACTGAGTGGTCTTGAAGGGGTAGCGATAGGACCCAATTAAGAGTTGTGAGAATGATATTTTTTTATTATGTCATTTTTATATAAATTAAAAAACATTTATATTTCACGAGGACACAACGATATAATCTAACTGAGTGGAGATATTATATATTGAGATACTCATCAACCACCTAATTTGAAAAATGTATTTAGCATGTTATTCCTTTACCTATTTGGTTAAGAAATTTTAACATATGGAATTTTACAATAGTAAATACCTTTTAACAATGTAATACATTTTTATGCCAAAAATTTATATCGAAATTCAAAAAAAAAATTATGCAACTTGTAATACCAAATTATAGCATTATTTTATTATATTAACATTCAAGAAATTATAAAAAAATTAAAAAAAAATATATATTATAAAAAATTAGTTTTAGAGAATAGTGTATCTAATGTTTGATAATATCATTTATTAATTTATAATTTTTTATTAGTTTTAAACATATACTTTTACTTTGAAAACATAAATATGATTACTAAAAAGGTTTCATATATTATAGGTTATACCATTATCCTATGTCGTAGTAAAATTCCAAATTTCCTTTAAATTTATTTTTTACAATATTAATAAAATAATTATTTTATTAAAATCCAAAATATTAAACCTAAGATAATTTTAAAATTTTGAGTTCCTAAATAAATATTATTTTAGAAATTTTAAATTCTATAATTTCAAAAAATTCTATAAAATAAAAATCAGTATATATTAAGAAATTGTATATTTGTTAAAAAAATGAGTTCCTTAAACATTAATTTTTATTTGTTTATATTCATATAAATTTAAAATTGAAATTTATGTTAGTATATTATTTCATATATATAAATATTGTATATTTTGTAAATTCACTTTATTAATGTAATATATATATTACTTTTAGAAAAATATTTCTTTTAAAAATAGCACACTAATGTAAAATAATCATTATCAAAAAACATTAAATTTTATTATTAATATTATAAAAATTTAAATTTTCTAATCTATTAATATTAATATCATTCATTTAATTTTATAAATACACAATTTCATAATTTAAAAAGTATATTAATAATAAAATAGGTAATGTATAATTTTATTTCGTTTTTTTAAATATTTTAATATTGTATTATCATTTCATTTATTATTGTTATGAATTATAATATTTTAATTTCACTACTGATAATAGAAAAAATGTAGTTTTCCATATTGATACCAGTATATCCAACAATCATTTTTGTAATGACCATGTTTATAATAAAAAAATATTGTTCTTATATATAACCTTACTAAACACATTCATTCCATCCACACTTCTTATCTTATACTTCTTATATCTGAATTTCATAATTTTTATCTCGAAATATCAGTGTTAGTTTTATGATATTCTTTTTCATTATAGTATTTATTTCGAGGATGGTGATCCCCAATGGTGAATATTATATTGATTATCTCCTAGTGTTGATGACATTTCTTTATATTTACTACCCATGTCTTTTTCATATTTAATGGATATAATAATCCATACTGAGTAATAATTCACGGATTTAATAGTTATTTTCATGTGATTGTATTGTAATGTTTTAGTATGATGCTATCAAATACTGTTAGTTTTATTTAGAACTTTTATGAAAATTTTCCGAATATATTTCATGTCACGAACCTGCCTGAGTCGACCCGATACCAGTCACCTTGGCCAGCCCACGACAAGTCCTGAGGGGTGTTCTAGATCTGCCTAGGATGGTGACAAGCAATGAGAGAATCAATACATTAAAAAAGGGAATGATTTTTCCCATATACAAAAAATCGAACAAACAATGGAATGAAATGGACATCCCAAAATACATTTACATAAAAAATGAATTGAAAATTATTTGTACAAGATACTGAACGCATGACTAAACCCAAAACTCTACTGACCAAACCTGATAACCAACTATCTCCATGTGACCCCAATGGTCAATCTCCAACACAATGATCACCCATCGCCCATGGCGATCAAACTCATGTTGAAACCTACAAAATGGATAAAAATACAAGAATACTATAGGTGTGAGTATTGAAAATCAGTTGGATAGCCGATTTTCAATTCCGAATGCACATCCATTAAATTAAAAGAAACATCAATTTCATGTTTTAAATACAAGATATAAAATTATGTTTTCCAATTGAAGTCCCATGCTATAAAAAAAATTATCAGACAAAAACTTTCATATTTTATAAAAAAGAATACGAGTAACAATTTTCCAGGAGGCGAAACTTCAAAATTAAAATTGTTATCAAGAAGGAAGCATTAAAAAATGCACACTTTTAAATAAATCACACACACTACTAAATTTATCAACCAAACACACCATATACCAACGCTGAGTACAAAATAGCTAATGAGCACATGTCACAGGAACAACCCTAGGCACTAGTAAGTTGTGAGCCATATGTACCTCGTATCTTAGTGAAAGTAACCATAAAAAATATATGTTCTCCTACACACGATACACTAGTAGAGATCATAACAAAAACATAGTGTTCCCCAACAACATCATCATCATAATTTATTTGGTGTTTTCATCGTCAAACATTCTATGAGAAACAGGGAACAAACCACACGGGATCACTAGCATACTATTACACGTCCTCCGACCTAGATACTTGAGTTTTTCCTTTTTTGTTCTAAAAAATGTTATACATATATTAAACAAAAATTTATATTGAATATTCCTTTTAAAAATTATACACACATCAAAAATTCAACACACATGTCTCACATTTCATTCACAGATCAATAAACCAACTTAAATTTCAAAAAAAACATTTTTATGAAAAATAACGAGGCCTTGCACAAAATATCCATTCCAAAATGATCATTTATAGACAAAAACCCATTAATACCATATCAAACTATATTTGAAATGCCTTAAATCAATTAATAAATAATTTTCATGAACCCTAAAATTTCCCCAAAATATACAACATGAAATACACATGGAACCCAATTTTATAGGAAAAACAAAAGTCAAAAAGGCCTTTAAGCCTTTTTCAAAACTAAAATTTGAAAAAGTTATGCATTTAACTTTTATTAAGGATGTGTATACACAAAATTTAAAGTATAAAAAACTTTCATAAATCCATTAAAACCTATGGGTTACATACTCAAAACACAACGATTTTCATAAGGATGTGAAACTCGCCATTTTCTAGCAAAATGGGCCAAAACATGTGGTATACAAAAACCCATTTGTTTGAAAAACCAAATACACTTTTGAATTCCATATAATGACCAAAAAATAACATTTTTAATTCTTCCAATGCATTTATAACTAAAAAAATAGTTTTTAAATCAAACTTAACGCATAATAGAAAACCGAGCAATTTACCAAACACATGGAATTCTCTTTTAAACAAAAAAATTTATTTTATTCCCTTGGAAAGGAATAAAACAAAAATTTCATGCTATATTTTATACATGATACTGTAACAGATTACAAAAACCATAAACCATGTTCTAAACCTCACAAAATAATTTCCATCGATAGTGTAACATTTAAACAAACACTTTGTGTGCACTTTTATGACAAAACTATACCACCTTTCACAAAACAAGGCATAAAGAACCATATTGTAAACTATGAAAACAATAAAAAGGATGAAATTAATAATAAAAATATATCTCAAATTAAATAAACAATATGAATATTATGAAAAATAAATGATAATGTCATGTGAAAGGGATATCCTACCTCAAATACTTGGCGTAATGGAAACACACACACAATATCACCATCTGAGGGTTTACAAATCCTAAACCAATTATGACCATCCCCAAAAGAAAAAAACCTCGATAAAAAATCCTGATCTAATAGAACCCAATATCAAACATGACTATGGGAGAATAAAAATCCAAAAAATCATGATTGGAGGAGGAAGAGAGAGGAGAAAGGAGAAGGAATCTCACCTTGCCACCAAGAAAACACTTCGTATCAACTAGATCTACACCTATTGAGAAAGGGGAATATCTTGGAACATTTTGGAGGGGGCTCCTATGGTCTAGAAGAACCAGGGAATGAATATTTGTGGGATACATAGTATGAATTGATGAGTTGTGGATGCAACAATTTACCTTCTCAGTTATGGAAATTTTGGGGAAACCTGAGAACTATCGACTTAATTTGCGATGACAATGAGCTCCAAATAGGTAAAATATATAATAGGGGCGAGTCTAGGTATTTTAGGTTGGAATGGGAGGTGTAATGACCCATAAATATTAAAAATTGAAAATGGTATAAAAGAATCAATTTATTTTTTTAAAATGGAAATGGGCCCATGGCCTGGCCTAATGACTAAATAATTAACCCAAATTCACCATGCATGTGATTTTATAAGAGTTCCAAAATGATATGTTAGTTTTAATATGTCAGTAGAAGAAATGTGGTATGTCTAATGAATGAATAATTTTGAAAAAATAATGTGTTATAATAGAAACAAATTTGGTTTTTAAATAACCACAATTTCTCCAAAAACACATAAAAATCCTTTAGAAACCCAAATTAGGGTGATTAGAAATATATGGTAGTTAAAAGAATAATAATCTCACCCAACACCTAAGAAATGGACCGATATTTTCAATGAACCAGATTAATACCATGACATGAAATGAAAAAAAACAGGGGTGACAATTCACCTCACCCTTAAAGCTTTCCACCCTTAGAAATCCATAACACTTTTCAATGGACAGAACAACACCTAAGGATTCATTATCAACATAATCCAGCCTCTAAAACTATAGAAATTTTATTCACAAACAATGTAAAATAACACTATTACACAAAAAAAACACCACCTCACAACCACTTTCAGATAATCAATAGAAAGATCAGGCCACCACCTCCACAACCAAGCCAAAAACTAGATTACTGGGCCTTCTCCCAATGAACCCAATGATCACCAAAATTATAGTTCACTAAAAAATCTAATTACTTGGGGTGGAAGAAATAATCAGCTCTCCACCATTAAATTACATCTACCATCTGATAAATACTAAAGGAAATATCTTCAAGACCCGAAGGGGGTCTCTCCACCACTAGAGAACAACTAGAAATGAACTAAAAAAATAATTCAAGATGAACTAGAATTGGGCCTCACCTGCATCGAAGAACCAAAAATCTCCCACATCAACCTACAATCACAAGTTATCATGGTTACAACATGAACATCTAAACCACCCACTCCCGAACAGAGGGGACAAGAATAGGGCCAACACATTTGACATAGATATAGACCCCCACCACTCATGGAGGGGAGGGAAGGGGACCCAATAATTATGACACTGATACCACAAAAAGTAATAAAAACTACCCAACACTCTCCACCTACAAATAGGTAACACAAATACCACACCTGATTTTCATAGGCAGTCCACATAGAGACATTGATCAAAAACCCACATCCATGGAGGCATAAACATAGAAACATTGTGAGGGGTATGTTCACCATACTTGTTACAAAAAAGGTAAATTCATATTAATTAGGAACCACAATAGATACATAGAAACTACCATACCACAATGGTGGAGGCAGAAGCCTGATCATTCTCCCCACACCTCTCCAGATTTCATGACAACGTAAAAAACTTCACTCCAAGGCCTATGGCTAGAGCCCTGATTCATGAAGCATCTACGACACTGCAGTCATGTTCTTAGGATCACACAACTCAAAAAAAGAACTCACTTTCTCAACAAAAAACCTTCATCTAAATAAGAAATCATACATTCATATCAAAATTATGTCTCACTCCGAACGAGGAAAAGAATGGAAAAGGAATACGATGAAACACATCAACATCACCGAACACAACTGTTATGTCCAAAATAATTATCACAACCTAGAAGCACTTTATATTGATCGTAAACATATTTATATTACAAAAAAAGATAATTCATTATCCTATTGGGTGAATTTAACAATTTATATGGATCCATAGGTTAATCAATAAGAAATATTTCCAACGGAGAACTATCTATGTACACGTCACAATATCCTACACATATTTAAAAAACCAATAGACATTACTCCAAAACCAAGCTGCCAACAATATCTCATCTAATGATACAACAAGAGTCTGGGTTCTAGAACACAAGGAAGCTTACTGAATAAACAACCCTTCTAAGACATAGAAAAAACAATCCACATAACCATTGGTTTATAAACAAAGGCCACAATTATTCAGCTCAAAACACATTTTAAAAACCAACTAATATGATGGGTTTCCACATTCACCAATACTGATTTATCAAGTATTACCCACATGCACATTTCCATGCCACCCAGGAACAAAAACGCCATTCCATATAGTTCATCCTTTTAGATATAAGTAAAACCATGCATGTGAGAACCCATGAAAACACCAAAGACTAAAACCAAACAACATCATTCCAAAAAAAATAATGTACCTTCCACCAGAACACTAACCACCAAGTAAAAACCCCCTCTATGATTACTCAAAACAAACCACACTTCATCAAGAAAAATTTTCTAAACAACATACACCTTTTTATTTTTACAATCATCTAAAACAACCAAGCTACTCTAGTAAACTACTTCCAATTTTCTGAAATTCAGCATGGAATCATTTCATATTCTGATGGCCATTGAGACAAATACACTTTCTAGGAAAACACCAACCGCTCAAAACCAACTTCCAAAAATAATTTATCAGATTCAAACACATTTCTACATCTGAAAACACAACATTTAAAACAAATATTCAGAATCACTTCAAAATGATTCACACTTTCAAAAAAATGTATTACAACAAACCACAAATTTAGAATATGGATAATCCATTCTCCTTAAATAATTTTTACTTCCTCATAATTTTCATTTTAAAAAAACACATCCTTCAAAAATCATTATTATATTTAATTTTTGAAAACCCCTTTTTCCACTTTTCAAAATCCTATCATTCATTTAAACCCCATTTCCACAATTATCACACAAGGATTTTCGAAACATAAATTCAAAAATCATGAAAAGTCCAAGAGAGCCAAAAACGGAACTAGTGTTAGTGGGTGACTTCACCATATGGTTGGTGGCCATATGTCAAACACAAAACAAACACATGGAGACTTATTAAGACCATGCCTCAGATCCACATGGTTTGCCAGTCCCTACGAACTCACAGAGGCCATTATGCAGACTCCACTTGTCATATCCTGAAACCGATCAATCATCAAGAACAAAGGACACTACAAAAATAGGACTTACCTTGGAAACCTGAGGATCCGAATGTGCAAGTGTTCGCGGGGCTGTTCCAACACTTTTTTATCATGTCCCAACAATTCTATTCCATTTACCTTGATATCCCTCAAATAACAAGGGCACTCTAAAAATAATGTTTTTCTGAGTCGACCTCCCCTGATACCATTGTTTAATGAACCAACCCGAGTCGACCCTGTACCGGTCACCTAGGCCAGCCCGCGACAATTCCCGAGAGGCGTTCTCAATCCTACCCGGAAAGTGAATAGCACTGAGGGAATTAATATAGTACACAAGGGAATGATTTCATTCATATATAAACAATCAAACAAAGAGTGAAAAGAAATGTATATCCCAAAATACATTAACATAAAAATTGAACTTAACATTATTTTTATAAGAAACATAATATATACCTAAACCAAAAGCTCAAATTACCAAACCTAATAACCAAATAACTCCATTTGACCCCTATGGTCACTCTCCAACAAAATTATCACATGATTCTCAAGGTGATTGATCTCATGCTGAAACCTACAAAAGAGATAAAAAAAAGAAAACTATAGGCATGAAAATTAAAACTTAGTAGGTTAACCCAATATTCCATTCCCAATGCACATCCGTTAAAAAAAAGAAACATAAATTTAAGATTTAAATAAAAGATATAAAGTTATTTTTTCTAAAATAGGTCCAATTCTTTGAATTATTTACATGAAATAAACATCCAGGTTTTATAAACAAGAATGCTAGAAACAATTTTCAAAGAGGATCAACATAAAAATGAAAATAATTATCAAGAAGGCAGCATTAATGAATGTACACTTATATAAATCAAAAAATCTACTGAATTTACCAACTAAACACACTGTATGCCATCAGTGAGTACAAAATATTCAATGAACAAAGGTCACGAGAACACCCATAGGGATTAGTAAGTTGTGTGCCCCAGGTACCTCGTATCTTAGTGAATAAAACCATAATAAATATCCATTATCATGCTCACGAGCCACTAGTGGGGATCATAACCATAACCTAGTGATCCCAGACAACATAATCACCATGTTTTAGTTAGTGTTGTCATCGCCAATCTTTCTACATGAAACAGGGGCCAAACCCCATGAGATCACTAGCATACTAGTACACGTCTGCCCACCTAGATTCCCAAGATCTCCCTTTTTGTGTTAAAAAGATACACATCTTTAAAATAAAATTGTATAATGAATATTACATTTAAATATCATACACACATCAAACAGGCCCCTCACGTGTCTCACATTGCATTAACGGATCAATAAACCAAAACAATTTTCATAAAACAATTTCCAGAAGTATAACGAGGCCTTGCACATAAAATCCATTAAAAATTGATCTTTAAAGGAAAAAACCCATCAATACCATATAAAACCAGATTTGGAAGCCCTAAAAACAATTAATAAATCACATTAAAGAACAAGAAAACTTCCCCAAATGATAGAACATGAAATACACATGGAAACCCTTTTATAAGAAAAACAAATGTCAAATAGGCCTTTATGACTTTCTCAAAACGAACATTTGACACAGGTATTCATTTCAATATTATTAAGGGGGTATATGAACACCATTTAATGAAGAAAACAACTTTCTTAAATCCATTAAAACACTTATATTACATATTCATAACATGACCATTTTCATAAGGATGTGAAACCTACCATTTTCCGGCAACTTGGGCCAGAACAAGTTGTAAAACAAAACCCAATAGATTATAAAACCAAATCCAAATTGGAAAGGCATAAAAGGAAACAAATACCATTTTTAATTCTTCTAATGCATTTAAAAATCCAAAAAACTAATTTAAAAAAAACATTACACAGAAAATCCAATCGTGTAATTTGCCAAACACTTGACATGCCCTTTTAAACAAAACAACCTATTTTAGGCACTTGGAAAGGAATAAAACACAAATTTCCTACAATTTTCTATAGAGTATAATTTAACATATTCAAAATTCCATAAAATAGGTTCTAAACCTCAAAAAATAGTTTCAAATGATATTGAAACATTTAAACAATCACTTGGTGTGCACTTTTTTGACCAAACAAGACTACCTTTCACAAAACAAGGCTTAACCAACCATTTTTTGCACTAAGAAAACTATAAAAAGGTAGAAAAAATTAATAAACATATATATTAGAATAAAAAAATAAGAAAATGATGACACTTATATGATTAAGGCAGGTGAAAGGGATATCCTACCTCAAATCCTTGGCGTTATGGAAACACACACCCAATATAACCATCTGTGGGTTTACAAAACCTAAACCTATGAAGTCCCGCCCCAAATGAACAAAAACCCAACATAAATATTGATATGATAGAACAGAAGGTTGAAAACGACTAAGAGATAGTATAAAACAATGAAATAATTAAAGGAAGAGGAAGAGGGACGGGAAAGGAGAAGGAATATCACCTTGACCCCAAAAAACTCTTCGTATTTCATTAGATATTCACCCATTGTGAAAATGAAATATCTTGGAACATCATGGAGATGATCCTAAGGTCTGTAAGAGATAGTTAAAGATGATTTGTGGTAAAAAGAGTATGAATTGAATGAGTTGTGGATGAAACAATTTACCTTCTCAAGTCTGGACTTTTTGAGGAATCCCGAGAACTTTCGCCCTAATATGTGATGAAAATGAGCCTCAACTTGGTAAATGAGATAATTAGGGAGATTATAGGTACATTGGATTTAAATTAGAGGTGGAATCACTGAAAAATATTAAAACCTGAAAATGATATAAAAGAATAAATTTATTTTTTTAACCAGGAAATGGGCCCACAGCCTGACCTAATGCATATATAAGTAACCAAAAATCACCACGATTTTGAATTTTTAAGAGGTACAAAAGGAAATGGTATTTTTAATATGTATGTGGAGGATAGGTGGGAAGTGTAATGAATGAAAAACTTTGAAAAATGAAGGAGTTATAAAAGAAGAAAATTTGGTTTTTAAATTTGGAAATTGGCTCATGGTTGGCCCTAATCATGAAATAACAACACTTTCTCCAAAAACTCCTTAACAATAAATGGGGTACCAAAATTAGTGTTAATAGAAATATATTTTAGTTCAAAACTCAAAATTAATATCACCTAACACCCAAGAAAAGTATCGGGATTTTCAATGAACCAGACTAAAACCATGACATGAATAGAAAAAACCGAAGAGTGACATTTCAAATCTCGTAAAAAAATAGGAAAAAATATAATTATAAAAATTTAATTTTTGTAATGATGATTATTATTAAAAACATATGGTGTTATATAATGGAAATGTAAATAAATTTCAATATCATAATTTTAATTATTAAATACTTATAGTAATACCTTTGAACATTTAAAAGATAATCATTACATAATATACAGCCTTTGAAGAGATATAATCCTTTCTATATTCGGGAAGTATATGTACTACATATTCACATTAATAATAGGTTTATATTTATATGGTAAAATAAATATTTAAAATATTTTTTTTATATCCATTTTTTCTAATTTCAAATTTTCTTCCTTCCATAACATCATATTCAAGTTCTTATTTCTAGATGAATAATAATTAAAAAATTATTATGATAATATCCCATAGAATCTAAATAAATGAACATGTGACTATGAAAAATCAATACAAAAACATCTTCTCTCATGAAACCTTAGATTCATCCTATGATAATTTAATTTCAACTATGACATAGTTGGAAAAGCCTATAACTCGATTAGTTTATCCAAAAAATTCCATCATTATTTTCTTATTATATTCTATAAATACATCATAAAGTTATGTTCAAATACCTCATATTGGTTAATAAAGTGAATGTAAATTATCCTCTGCATATTCCCATAGCTTTTATAGTCATTTTAAATTCATTGGACCCCATATCAAGTACTGGAGTGATGATTGAGTTAATTCTCAACCTGAAGAAGTTGAATTATGTATGAGTTGTATTTGGGGAAATATGTTCAATTGGTTTTCAATGGTGTTCAATGAAATTTCAGGATTTCATTGACATCAATATGTTGATGATTTCATGTCGCAACACACTAGATCATTCCTAGCCAAAGATATTCCATGCATGACCACCTAAAGCCTGCCCCCAAAAGGCAAGGTGTAAGAGGCCAGTGATGAATAGGCATATCCCACACATGAGATGCATTATCCTAATGTACCTTTATGTATGAAAACAACTCTATGTCTATTTGATGATAAGAATGCAAAACATATGATACCATAAATGAGCACTTAACATTGATCCCACATTAATGTATGTCATTATTTATAAGAAACCAATTAAGGTATAATAAAATCCCCATGAAAAACCAAAAAATTGTCCAACCTTCATAGTGGGTGAGGTTTACTATTAATGAACATTAGTATACACCTCAGTCTTTATATTTGAGTACGACGGACCACATACTCCCGGTCCTCTCAAGACACCTTCAAAAGGACTATCATATTTTTAAGACACAACACATTTAGGATGTTCCCATAATGGTGTCATTATAAAAATACTAGGAAGGAAACCCAAGAGTAGTAATCATAAAGCATAGGGAGTAGTCAACTCATAAAAATAAGAAAATATACAAATCTATTATATAATAATAAAATAAATCCAATCTCATGGGATCTCATCTAAAATTTCTAGACATAGGATATGACTCAAGGTCACAATGTAATTCATGTTACGAGAATAATCACTCCATGTATGGTTCATATATTTATGTTTGTCACCTAATATGACAAGATCACCTGGATTTGCTAAGAATTACTCCATGTAACTTTTAACGTCTCATAATCTAGGTAGTGGGTCACACATAGGACCACTAGGTGAAACCACAAAACCATATTGGAACAGCCTTGTAGATAGAAAATTGATGCCATGTTCATTGAGGTAACATTGATACCATAAATCCCACCGAATAATTATAGAGGACCCACCCTATTCCTAGATGGAGATAAATCAATAATTATATAATAAAAATACATTATAGGAGATCACAGTCCTACGATGATTATGTAATGCTTCACCATGTCCCAATGGGAATAGACCATGGTATCACACTCAACTAAACCTAGACTATAATAGAGAAATGAACAAATTTAGACATCCTCATATGGAGCACACGACGTGTACAAGAGGTTGAAATATTATATTTGTATCCCTTATTCTTTTTGTACCTTATCATCTCACAATATCTAAACACATACAATTACATTACATGTATCAAAGGGTACCTGTAATGTAGAGGTCATCTAACACCTTTCCCATGACATCATTTCTTATTTGTGTACATTTCCCATGTTATTGTACACCTATCCATGAATGAGAACACAGTTATACCAATGTAGTGTACCCAATCCTATGTTTCTGTCCATGTATGTAATATGGAATCCCGATATATATACTGAGCCTATAACTACAGGAAATAGAATTTCTTTTAACTATCACATAGTGTGTAAAATTTCTCAATTGTGGAAACTGAAGTGCTACATCCAAGGCCCCCCATGAAATATAATTTCACAATACATACAATTTAATATGGATTTTATAATATCCTTTGATTCCATATTATATCATTTAGATATTCCATTACCACCATCAATATCAATAAGAAATGTGGACCTGAAGTCAGCTAATCCTCTGCATATTTTTTCATCAAAAATCGGGCATCAATCTTCTCAGAAATCCCCACATCGAGTAATAACATGACTACACAATTAAATCATCTTTCATCAACATGTAAAACCAAAATTATTTTTCTTATGCTAATCCCCCCATGATCGTCCTCCATCTTCTCAGATCGGCCGTACACTAGATCATGAACTAAACATGCAGTATTGATTCATATCAATGAAGATCAAGCGTAAAATGATCTGATAACATTTACACATCGAACCATGGTCCAAATAAATTTCCTATGAAGAATTAACTAATAAACAAGAGAGAAACCATAAACCATATTCATTGGTAATGAACATATAGTTTTTTAATCCATGATACGTTGTCAAAGAATAGATGAAAAAACAGAAAATATCCCCAATGAATAAATAAGTCAGTTGTAAAATAATTCAATCTTCGATGTGAGAAAAATTCACAATTGTGAAATTGATCCATGTACAACGTATAAGAAATAAATGGGATGATTCTACCTATGTGAAATTTTAGACCTCAAGATTTGATCAGAAAATGATGATGATAGATCTTGTGTTATAGTCATCAAAGAGATCCATAAAATACATTTTCCTAGATGGTTCCAGACGTATATATCTTGTAACACCCCAGGTAAATAAATAATATGACATTTTTATATTTAACCATATTTGTGAATAAAATATTATTATTACTTTAAAGGGGACGCTATTATCGATGGCGTACCCAATACGCAACAACGAGTTTCTTGGGAATCTTACGTTGCACTCTAATAATAAAATAATATTATTTTAAATGGTAGTTAACGCCCAGCCGTTGTAATGGCGGGAATGAACAGAACTAACTAAAAAATGATTATATATGTTTTTCAAATATTTTTACTCTTTACAATAAATTTTAGAGGATTAAAAATGCGAATGAATCCAATTTTAAGCTTAAACATTCTAATATTCATTAAAAGGTCGATTAACCGCCTTTTGATGGAAAACCTGTTTTAAACCCACTTTTTGAAAATTTTATGTGTTATATTTGAAAAAATAAAATTCTTTTTTAGAATCGGGACATCAAAATTTACTTTCTGTAAAATTTTGGTATTTTTCCAATAATGTTCATTTTTAATGAATAATGAAAACTGTTGTATTTTAATTCAAACCCACTTTTTAATCTAATTTATTTATATGATTAGATTATATTTTTAATTGGTTTAAAAGTTCAATTAGAATATATTTTTACCATTTAATCCAATTTTGGTCAGTGGAATTAATTTTACTTTGAAATCGGACTTAAACTATTGTCAATCTTTTGATACTTATTGTTTCATAAAAACACCGTATTTTCTCTGACAGTGGGAATTAATTATTAAATTAATTAATGCAACTTATATGTTTTGAATTTTGTAAAATAGACTTCATTTTTGAATTTGTAATATCAAATATAGCTTAGGGTGAATATTTGGTAATTTTCTGAAAAACATCAATTTTGGATGAATAGTGAAACCACTAAGTGGTACTTATAAAAAATGATTTTCTGTTTAAATGAAATTTTTCCACCTTTGTGTTTTGAATTTAAAAAATCCGACATACATGGTTTTCATTAAGAAGTAAAATGTTGTTCAATGGGTTTAAAATAATTTTTTGGTGAATAGTAACTTTTATGTTTTTAATCGTGATTAGAGGTAATTAGTGTAGTTTAAGGTAAAAATAATGTTTTAATAATATGAGATGAGCATGACACATGTCCTAACCTCATTGGATGTATCATCTCCAACCAAGAAAATCCATGGGTCAACATGGGGACCCCATGGAGCCAATTTGGTTGGGAAATGACATAAACAACTTTTTATTTAATGTTAAAGTCAAAATGACACAAACAAGAGATGTTTTAAAAAAAACATTACATGGGGTGATACAAGTCATATTTTTTACTATAAATATTCATTATAAAGATAATTGGATTTAATACATCATGATATTTTTTTCATAATTTTTCTACATTAAATAAAGTAAATTATTTATGACATCAGGATGATACAGTGATTAACTAATTATTTAACGATTTAAATAAAATTAAAAGATAATGTAAAAACTAAAACCTAAACTTGTAAAAAACCTATTAGATGGGTATATTTCGAACCCTTATCACCTTATCCCTGAATTATATCAATGTGGTACTTTTTAAATCCGAAAATCATTTTCAAATAAAGTTACATTTCTTTACTTTCCAAGAGTGCCCCTCCTCTTCTCTTATAAAAGGCCCCCACCTCTACCTCCTTACCCACACTTCCAAAGCCTTTGGATCAGCCAACCCCTGCTCATTTAGCCTATACACATCCCTCTATTACTCCTATAAGCATCACTTTGGGCAGAAGTCTTCCCAAGGAATCCTTTGAGCTCAAACCAAATGGAGTTACCTGATTTTAGGGTAATGTCTTCACTTGAGTCCTTTTGTTTTATTTTGCTTCTCCAACCCCCTAAACTATTTAAATTCATTTATTCTCTAAAAACTATAGTATATTTAATATACTAGGATGTTTTTATAATAATTATTAGATCTACACTTACACACACCTTCATCTAATGGTTAAATAACATACTATTTCTGTGGTTGGCGATTTTCTACCTCAAGAAACGATGATTGTTCAATATTTTTTTAACACCTTTAAAGGTGGACATTATGATGTCATTGTATTTTATATATGATATATATGGTATTTATGTTTACTATATGCTTCTTTATTTTATATTTAAGACATACCTTTATTCTTTTCATGTTGTGTAAATGCGATAATTTCATATGAGGAAGTGTGGACTACTGCCCCCTCAAGTGATGTGACTCGTACATGCAATACATGGAATGTATAAAGAATGAAATTAATGAACACATGTGATCTATATAAAATATATATTATACTGGAATTATAATATATATATATATATATATCAATAATTTTTAATTCCATTAATATGACAAAGAAAAAAATGAAAGTACCGTTCATGCGTACGTACGACCTACCGTCTCCATGAATGGTGCTTTTCGTTTTTTATCTCCAAATGATATGGAATGGTATAAAATGAATATGTAATGGATATATATGATATTTTAATCATTAATACTATTCTGGAAAATATTTACTTATAACTACATGTGCAATCATTTTTCAAACAAGTTCATTTTTGACTCATGTACCAAACATCGACAAAAACGTCTGATATGAACTAACATTATTAAACAATTATTATAACATTATAATATGTGATATGAACTGAATAATAATCACTAAATGAGGTCCTTAGTCAATTATAAATTGACCAAAGTTTATTATTTATGAATATAAAGAAACGAACAAGACAAATCGGACTTGAGGTAAGGGATCATACTCCTCTCTTTCTTTGTAAGTACACTCTTTTAAATCATTCCTTTTAAGATCATCTTTCTTGTAATTGGGATGTTATTTTATATAAATATTTCTGTAATTTTTATGTTCATATGATTAGAGACCATATTCTCTCTCATCAATCCATTTTGGACGTTTTGAGTGGCGCCGTTAGGCTGCCAAATTTATGTAAGAGATCCAACCTCTCTCTTTATTTTTAAGTACTCTCTTTTATGTCACTTCTTTTAAGCTCCTCTTTGTTATGTTGGGGGATGTTCATTTCTATTCCTCTTTCTGTAAACATTATGTTAATATGATGATATACCCTATTTGATCTCATCAATCCATTTTTTGTAATTTTTAAGTTGCGTCGTTAGGCTGCCGAGTTTTCGTAAGAGATTTTTCATCTCACTTTTATTCCCGTGAGATTTATGATACATTTGCCACAATTTCCTTTTAGTGGTGTAAGTACATCCAATTATTTTACTCATTATGTAATATAATTTCATTTATGAGTATTTACATCAATTTTGTATTGTCTTTCTTTCATGAGATGTATGTTTCGAAAGATACCCATGTCGGTAAGGGAACCATTCACCCTCCTCTTTTTTAAAGACATCTTTTGTAATGTTTTTAATTCACATAAAATTATGTTGGGATATGTTATTATATATCCTTATTGATGTAAATTTTATGTCCAAGTGATGAGATACCCTTTTTATCTCTCATCAACTCATTTTCTGAATTTTGAAGTGACGTTGTTAGGCTGTCGAATTTTACCAAGGGAACTTTTTAACCCAATTTTGATTTCTTTGGGTTCAACATGTAGTTATTGAATATGTCATCCTATGAATATGTGTGAATGACCTTTTATTGTTTTTCACTTAATATACACTTATATTGGGTGTATTTATATTTTTCACATATAATTTTGAGATTGATTTATCCTTAATTTAAGGATACCATCTTTATAAGGGATTTCATCACATTTGACATTTCTATTGAGAATTCATTGTTGTTATGCACCAATTCACTCTTATATGGTGTATATACTATCCTTTGGAATATTATATCATGAATCCGTTTATTCTCCTGATATTATAAAGTTCTGAATAAATGTTATTCCTCAATTATTGTATTCTAGTGTCTCTAATTGTGGTAATAACACTTTAACCAAAATATCACTTTAAATGTTTTGATGATTTGTTCTTATCAATATCCATGTTTTCAAAATGGTTTTAAGGATTTATTTATATGGATATTAATGGTTTAAAATGTTAAATGATTCAAGGTTGTATGAGACACTTTAATTCAAAAATCTCTTTATTAAATGTTTTAAATGGTTTTGAAAATGGGTTTTTTTCAATGGATTCATTATTTCAATATCCTAAAATGTTATATTGTGATGTGGAAATGTTATGTTTCCTTTATGAATGTTTTATGTGATAGGTTGATGTTATGGTTCATGGGAATTTTTTTGAAAACGGGTGGTTCTGTGATAAACTAAGGGTGGCTGAGCCCGATATAGCTCTCCAATGCATTGGGTAACGTGAAGGAGTGAAACATTAAAGTTTCTCCGAAGCGATTTAGGGAATATACTGTGGTGGGTATTCCAAACATAACCAAGAGGGTTACACCCTACGTAAGAATGTTATTAATGCCTCAAGTTCCTTTTATGTATTATGATTTCTATTATTTATTCATGATTTGATGAGGTATGTTAAAGTGCCTATGTTTTATGGGTAAAGTATGATTTCATTATTATGTATATATGAACTCATGTTTCCTTTCCATATTTTTATATCCCTTACTGAGCTTTTCATGCTCATCCCATGTTTTTAGAAATGTTTTTCACAGGTCAAGGGAATGGTACATGATATGATGATATTGTCAAGAAGTGTCAAGAAAGAATCCATGTTTTATTTTAAATATGTTTCTGTTGATGGGAAAAAATGAATACTATCTTTGTGTAACCACTTTGTTTAAATGTGGAATTTAATGCAAGTTTTATGATCTAATTCTCTAAAACTCTAAACCCAAAAAGATCCTAAATGTGTAATCTTGTATTAACTCACGATTAAGTAAGGTTTAAGACTGGGGCCTTATAGTTGGTATCAATGGTCGGTTTAGATAACTTTAGAGGTTAGGGTATTCTCTAAGCACAAGTGACATTACCATAATGGATAATATTTCCGAAAGAGTCCTAGTTTTAGATAAATTGAATGAGTAAGTATATCTTAGTGTTTACCTTCCTCATTAGTACATTATGGTTTTTTTGACATACTCACACTGGCATTTCTATTTTTAGTGAATGGATGGATCTAGCAGGCACCAAAGAGACAACAGGTTTTAAGGAAACTGTGGTGGTTCTCTGATTAAGATACTAGATAAAATGTGGGATTCAATGAGGAAACTCGTGGTTGTTCTAAACCAACCATCAAGGAGTCATGATCAACCACTTGAACCTTGGTATAATATATAACGCATAATGTATGAGATGACCAATCGATGTGGATGTTCAGGTAATAATTATAAAGGTAACCATTAGAGTTTATATGATCCTTACTTTTGAGGTAATTATGGGTTATTATATGTTATGATGGAAAATGAAAGGCATGAGATAAACTTCAGGTTAAAATATGTTACGATCATTTTTGAAGATTTTATCTTATTTTAGGGAATGTTTTATGAATTATATAGTTTTGGAAAAATGACAACACGCAGACCGTGTGACAACCCGTCGCGTCAGACAAAGCTGTGGGAATCAAACCCACAACCAAAGAGCGACTGGTATTTATCGCCTACCACTGAACTATGTGAATTCACTGGTTAGTTTGACTGATTCTTTTTCGTTAGATGATTTTATGAATTAAGAGTATGTTGATTTTTGGTTATCTATTTTAATTTATTAACCTATCATGGAGGATATGTGATTAGGTTAATTACTTTTTAATATGAGAATTTAAGAGCAACTGATGTTATTTGGAGATAAAAGTTAATCTATACCTTGGAAGACTATGTGACTAAATCCTTCAAATATTTGGGTTTCAATCATAGTTTGGTTTACTTTGAATAATTTTATGGACAAATTGCTTATCGAATGGTCCCCGTTGAACTTTGGGTTTTGTTGGAAAAATTTTGGAGATTAAGAATAGATTTTCTTTTTATAAAGGGTTATCCTTTTCTAGATTATCTGATCTTGTAATAACCTTTTTTGTTTTGGTTTTGGTTAAAGTATAAAGATATGAGAAGTATATAGTTCTCTTTTGTGGATTAGGTGATTCTCTAGAAGTTGATTATAGTACTCTTAATGTGAACAAGTCTTCCTAAATACTCGTCTTTTGGAGAAAATATGAGTTTGTGTAAGGAATCTAATAAAAGTTGAATGTCAACATGATAAGTGATTATGTTTCCTTATGAATAAATTCCTCAATAAAAATTAACTTAAAACAAAAATGTTGTCTATTAACTTTTCCTACTGGGGAATCGAATACCGTTTAACCCATCACAAGTTTGTGATTTTCTTGTGGTTAACTTTCTCCTAAACATGTTTTCTATCACTCTCCATCAGAACATGACCCTATGTTTTCTCCTCCATGTCCATGTTTTCCTACATGGAATCCTAGTATGGGTTAACTTGGGTGACCACTATACTTATCTTTCTTTATTTTAAAATGATTGTTTTACTGACTCTTGTTCCGATGTTGGACTTTCAAGGTTGTTTCCAAGATCAATTTTAAAATAGCGAGGATGCAATTCCCAAAAAGGGGGGATGGATGTAATACCCCAGGTAAATAAATAATATGAAATTTTTATATTTATCCATATTTTTGAATAAAATATTAATATTACTTTTAAGGGGACACTATGCTCGATGGTGTACCCAATACGCAACAACGAGTTTTTTGGGAATCTTACGTTGCACTCTAATAATAAAATATTATTATATTAAATGGTAGTTAACGCCTAGCCATTGTAATGGCGAGAATGAACAGAACTAGCAACAAAATGATTATATATTTTTTCAAATATTTTTACTCTTTACAATAAATGTTAGAGGATTAAAAATGCGAATAAATCTAATTTTAAGCGTAAACATTCTAATATTCATTAAAAGGTCGATTAACCGCCTTTTGATGGCGAACCTGTTTTAAATCCACTTTTTGCAAATTTTATGTGTTATATTTGACAAAATAAAATTCTTCTTTAGAATCGGGACATCAAAATTTACTTTGTGTAAAATTTTGGTATTTTTCGGATAAAGATCATTTTTAATGAATTGGGAAAAATGTTGTATTTTAATTCAAAACCACTTTTTAATATAATTTATTTATATGATTAGATTATATTTTGAATTGGTTTTAATGTTAAATTAGAATATATTTTTACCATTTAATCCAATTGTGGTCATTGGAATTAATTTCACTTTGAAATCGGACTTAAACTAGTGTCAATCTTTTGATACTTATTATTTCATAAAAACACGCTATTTGCTCTGACAGCGGGAATTAATTATTAAATTAATTAATGCAAATTATATGTTTTGAAATTTGTAAAATAGACTTCATTTTTTAATTTGGAATATCAAATATATATTAGGGTGAATATTTGGTAATTTTCTAAAAAATTTCTATTTTTGATGAATAGTGAAACCACTAAGTGGTACTTATAAAAACTGATTTTCAGTTTAAATGAAATTTTTCCACCTTTGTGTTTTGAATTTTAAAAATCTGACATACATGGTTGTCATTAAGAAGTAAAATGTTGTTCAATGGGATTAAAATTATTTTTTGGTGAATAGTAACTTTTATGTTTTTAATCGCGATTAGAGGTAATTAGTGTAGTTTAAGGTAAAAATAATGTTTTAATAATATGAGACGAGCTTGACACATGTCCTACACTAATTGGATGTATCATGGCCGACCTAGACAATCCATGGGTCAACTTGGGGACCCCATGGAGCCACATTGGTTGGGAAATGACATAAATAACTTTTTATTTAATGTTAAATTAAAAATGACACAAACATCAGATGTTTTACTAAAAAACATTTTACATGGGGATATAAAAGTCATATTTTTTACTATAAATATTCATTAGAAATATAAAAATATTTCCTACATCATGATATTTTTTTTATAATTTTTAGACATTATATAAATTAAATTATATATGACATCATGATGATACAGTGATTACCTCATTATTTAACGATTTAAATAAACTTAAAAGAGAATGTAAAAACTAAAACCTACACTTGTCAAAATCCTATTTGATTGGTATATTTTTAACCCTTGTCACCTTATCCTCTAATTATTCCAATGTGGGACCTTTTAAATCCGAAACAGATTTTCAAATAAAATAACATTTCTTTACTTTCTAAGAGTGCCCCTCATCTCCTCTTATAAAAGGCCCCCACCACTACCTCCTTACCCACACTTCCAAAGCCTTTGCCTCGGCCAAAACCTGATAATTTGTCCTCTCCACATCCCTCTATTACTCCTATAAGCCTAACTTTGGGATGAATTCTTCCCAAGGAAGCCTTTGAGCTCAAACCAAAGAGAGTTACCCGATTTTAAGGTAATATCTTCACTTGAGTCCTTTTGTTTTATTTTGATTCTCCAACCCACTAAACTCTTTTTATTCATTTCTATTCTAAAAACTCCAGTATATTAAATATACTAGGATTTTTATATAATAAGTATTAGAGCTACACATACACACTCCTTCATCTAATGGTTAAAGAACATATTGTTTCTGTTGTTGGCGATTTTCTGCCTCACGAAACGATGATTGTTCAATATTCTATTAACACCATTAAAGGTGGCCATTATGATGTCACTGTATTTTATATATGATATATATTGTATTTATGTTTACTATATTCTTCTGTATTTTATATTTAAAACATACCTTTATTCTTTTCATGTTGTGTAAATGCGATAATTTCTAATGAGGAAGTGTGGACAACCGCCCCCTCAAGTGATGTTACTCGTACATGCAATACATGGAATATATAAAGAATGAAATTAATGAACATATGTGACCTATATAACATATATATTATACTGGAATTATAATATATATATATATATATAATTTATTTTTAATTCTATTAATATGACAAAGAAAAAAATGAAAGTAGTGTTCATGCGTACGTACGGCCTACCGTCTCCATGAACGGTGCTTTTCGTTTTTTATCTCCAAATGATATGGAATGGGATAAAATGAATATGTACAGGATATATATGATATTTTAATCATTAATACTATTCTTTAAATTATTTACTTATAACTACATGGGAAATCATTTTTCAAACAAGTTCATTTTTGACTCATTTACCAAACATCGACAAAAACGTCTGATATGAACTAACATTATTAAACAATTATTGTAAAATTATAATATGTTATATGAACTTAATAATAATCTCTAAAGAAGTTACTTATGAAATTATAAATTGACCAATGTTTATTATTCAGGAATATAAAGAAACGAACAAGACAAGTCGGACTTGAGGTAAGGGATCCTAATCCTCTCTTTCTTTTTAAGTACACTCTTTTATGTCATTCCTTCTAAGCTCATCTTTCTTGTGATTGGGATGTTATTTTATATTACTCTTACTGTAATATTTATGTTCATATGATGAGATACCCTATTCTCTCTCATCAATCCATTTTGTAAATTTTGAGTGGTGCCGTTAGGCTGCCAAATTTACGTAAGAGATCCAACCTCTCTCTTTCTTTTTAAGTACTCTCCTTTATGTCATTTATTTTAAGCTACTATTTGTTATGTTGGGGGATGTTCTTTTATATTCCTCTTCCTGTAAACATTATGTTAATATTATAAGAGACACTATTTGATCTCAACAATCCATTTTTGTAAGTTTTAAGTGCCGCCGTTAGGCTGCCGAGTTTTTGTAAGAGATTTTTCATCTATCTTTTATTCCCGTGAGATTTATGCTACATTTGACACAGTTTACTTTGAATTGTGTATGTAATTCCCATTATTTTACTCCTTGTGTAATATAATTTAATTTATGATTATTTAAAACAATTTTTTATTGTCCTTCTTTCATGGGGTGTATGTTTCGAAAGATACCCATGTCGGTAAGGGAACCTTTCACCCTAGTCTTTTTAAAAGACATCTTTTATTATGTCTTTTAATTCACATACTATTATGTTGGGATATGTTCTTATATATCCTTATTGATGTAAATTTTATGTCCAAGTGATGAGATACCCTTTTTATCTCTCATCAACTCATTTTCTGAATTTTGAAGTGACGCTGTTAGGCTGTCGAATTTTACCAAGGGAACTTTTTAACCCAATTTTGATTTCTTTGGGTTCAACATGTAGTTATTGAATATGTCATCCTTTGAATATGTGTGAATGACATTTCATTGTTTTACACATAATATACACTTATATTTGGTGTATTTATATTTTTCACACATAATTTTGAGATTTATTTATCCTTAATTTAAGGATACCTTCTTTATAAGGGATTTCATCACATTTGACATTTCTATTGAGACTTCATTGTTGTTATGCACCAATTAACTCTTATATGGTGTATATACTGTCCTTTGGAATATTATATCATGAATACATTTATTATCATGATATTATAAATTTCTGAATAAATGTTATTCGTCAATTATTGTATTCAAGTGTCTCTAATTTTTGTAAAAACCCTTTAACCAAAATATCGCTTTAAATGTTTTGATGATTTGTTCTTATTAATATTCATGATTTCAAAATGGTTTTAAGGATTTATTTATATGTATATTAATGGTTTAAAATGTTAAAAGCTTCAAGGTGGTATGGGACACTTTGATTCAAAAATCTCTTTATTAAAGGTTTTAAATGGTTTTGAAAATGGGTTTTTTTCAATGGATTCATTATTTCAATATCCTAAAATGTTATATTGTGATGTGGAAATGTTATGTTTCCTTTATGTATGTTTTATGTGATACGTTTATGTTATGGTTCTTGGGAATTGTTATGAAAATGGGTGGTTCCGTGATAAACTAAGGGCGGGTGAGCCCGATATAGCTCTCCAATCCATTGGGTAACGCGAAGGAGTGAAACATTAAGGTTTATCTGAAGAGATTTAGGGAATATATTGAGGTGGGTATTCCAAACGTAACCAAGAGGGTTACTCCCAATGTTAGAATTTTATGAATGCCTCAAGTTACCTTTTATGCCTTATGATTTCTATCATTTATTCATGATTTGATGAGGTATGTTAAAGTGCCTATGTTTTATGGGTAAATTATGATTTAATTCTTATGTATATATGAACTCGTGTTTCCTTTCTATATTTTTATATCCCTTACTGAGCTTTTTATGCTCATCCCACGTTTTTTGAAATGTTTTTCATAGGTCACGAGAAAGGTACATGATATGATGATAGTGTCAAGAAGTGTCAAGAAAGATTCCATGTTTTATTTTAAATATGTTTCTGTTGATGGGAAAATTGAATACTATCTTTATGTAACCACTTTGTTTAAATGTAGAATGTAATGAAAGTTTTATGATATAATTCTCAAAAACTCTAAACCTGAATAGATCCTAAATGTGTAATCTTCTATTAACTCAAGATTAAGTATGGTTTAAGGTTGTGGCCTTGTATATCTGATCCACTAATCCATTATTATCCTCCAATAATCTCAAAAATTTATTTTCTCGGTTTCTATAGTTAGTCAGTTATAACATAAATTTACCCATAATCGTGTATTTATAAATGATGGATTTAGGTTAAGTAAATTATTAAATAAAATAAAATAAAATTAAAATTTAATATTTTATTAATTTATTCATTCAGAACGGTTCATAACCCAAGAATATGAAATTATCAATTATCATTCTTATCATAGAGTAAAAATCATGCTCTAAACTCAATGTAAGTATTAAATCATACATATGAGATTCTATTTTATTCCACTTTATTCCGAAAATTGTATGCTCATGTTATTTATGAGTTTAATTTTGAAAACATATTCTATTTCATGCTTATTGGGCCTCAAAATCTCAACCAATATCATCTCATGGATCCAAAAAAATTACATTCTATATTTAAAAGAATTATATGGAGAAAATAATATGTTAAATTATCCCCAGCGTATGGATTTTTATACTAAAATATTCAAAGTAATACGAAAAATGATATCGGTATGGATCTCTCATCTTGGTCAACCTCTAACAAGTTCTCCCTTAATGATTTATTTTCGAAAATTAGACACACATTCAATGAATCAATTTATCAGATATGATCTTCTCCTACAAATCCCTGATCACTACTAGGTACTCTACAAAGGTACCTCCATCCTTGATGTCTATTTCATCCATTTGATAAAATGTGACAAGTGGTACACAAACCTCATCAACTATCAAATGTGGAATATTTTGTGTTCATGGACTATTTATAGTGGTTGATCCAAGAATTATGAATCCTAATTTAATCTATGTAGTATCTAAATAGGTACATGGAACATCAGTGACAAATTAACACCATGATAAAATTATCTATAGTGCATGTTGGGGAGATACCTTCAGCAACCCATGGTCTCTGCCCACAAACCCCAAAGACCTCTATAATCGATTTTTTTTACATATAAGGGCTCTATGCAATCCTCATCTAATCTTAGCTAACATGAACCTTCTATATCATAGCCCAAACTACCTCCAGTATCATGAGTGTTGACTCACCTAGATCAATTCAACATAGTGGTGACCTATATGGTGGCTCGTAAAATTCCCCCAATTGTGAAATAATGATGGGTGAGTGGTAGAGGTTATTGTATTAAAACTCCACGAAGGGTTGGTGATCCTCCAAACTACAACCAAATTTTAACATGAAGCCTCACAACATAGACTACAATCACATGATGGTGTGCTGAGTCTTTCCATCATTATGGGGGGGAACACCATGCTCAAAGTCAAAAACTTCACAAAGGCCTCATGTAATCTTCTCCATAATCATGGCACAAAGAAAAAATCATTTCATTAAATTTTCATTTAGGATACACCATGGATCTGGACAATATATTTCATATAACGGAATCCCATGATATCTACTGAACGCCTTTATTATATATTTATCATGCAATAAAACATAGTGGATCTTTCTAAAATCACATATATGTAATCATGTCATCTAAAAATTTGTAGTAAACCCATAAAACATTACCTATATATCCCATCCCACTTCTATTTTATATCCTCACAGGGTTAAACTAAACCCACTAGAACCTATAGATCAGCCTTCACTGTCTGACATGTGAGGCATTTGGGAAACACATTCCACACACTTCATTAATCCTAACTACAAAACTGATGTCGGAAGCCCTGGTATATCATTTCCAATACTGGATAAACATCCATGGGGATGTACAAAACATCCTTAATACATCCTACCACAAAATCAATGGTACTACATTCCATCTTAAAAAAAGAAATATGTGCTCGCCATGATCAGAATACTCATTAAGAGCACATCTAGTGGATTTATGAGTATGAAATGATTTACTGAAAGTATCACCCTATAGAGCCTCCCTGAAACACTGTTGAAGTAGTGAGGCAGCAAAAATTGACTATAGATAGGGATCCCCATCCATGTCCACTAAATACAATGCTAATGAGCCTAACCATGATGAATCCTCAGTCAATGAATGTGGGAATGATCACTTACGGATAAACCCTACTAAAAAATTCCCCTTATGAGGAGTATAAAATATGTAGATGTATTAATTAATTAGATACTATCGTCACTCCATCTTCCATAAATTAAGATCCTTTTAAGAGAAAAATATTTATAAATCTTTTGGTTAAAGGAAATGATAATCCACTCACCATAAGGTTGTATCACCACTCCTTTAGGGGATAATAATACCAATTCCATATCATGATTTGGGGTTACATTATGTTTCTCATCAGGTCTAAACTAATATGACCATAGAAAATTAAATCAATCCTATACATCAGTAAAAAACTAGTCTGGTTCATGAGGAACCATATAACATTATATAATCAACACCCCCATTAAGATATCTCATGTAGGGTGTGCACGTCCACCTCTCCCTAAACTCTTGAAAAGAAATATGTAATGTCACCATACACAAAAAAAATATTTTGATTTATATTTGATGGTATTTAAAGGTACCAATTTCTAAGAGATATCAGTGATGAATATATTGTAGTATAATTCAAACCCATGGAAGCTCTGCACCTCTATCTTGATCATAGGTAGATACCTAGTTAATAATTACTCAAACATCTCCAAGTCCCTTGTTACAACATATTTTTATATGAAATGTCATAGAATTTGGACTACATCGGTGTAGAACTAATAATTTTTGGGCTTCCCATTAAACATGTTCTCTTAGAGGAATTTAATGACCATCCACTTATGTCTAACAAGATACCCATCAGAATTTGAATACATGAAGATGCAATCTATGACATCCACTAAAAACCATTCTTGGAAATCACAAAATATTTAGTTCACGAGTCCCATGATCATTGCAAGGGTGTTTATTCTACTGAAAGGCATCACCAATTACTGATAAGTACCATAGTTAAATTGACATTAAGACTTTGATATATCTTTATCTCATACACGATGATGGTGAATACTTGATCTACAGTCAATATTTGAGAACCTATTAACGTTTCTAAAATGATTAATGATTTAATTGATCTATAATAGTAGATAATTATTCATTAATGTTATAAAATTAGGTTCTAATAATCCATCCACAACCTCAAAAACTTGTCTTCCTTGGTGATCAATACTGCAGTTTCCCCAAGGGAAACACTTGGTGTAAAAAATACATTCTATATCTGGTTATCAATCATCACCCTCAACACTTGATGTTCTATGAGATCTATTTTATTATTCTGGTGTATATATCTGTGCTACCACTGTGTGAGAGTCAACAAAGGATTCTTTGGACCTTGTTAAATCAAAGGATCATTTAAGAACTATTTTATCATTGATACCTACTCACGGAATGGAAATATCAAATTCTAATGATATTAAATCATATTCATTGATGATGGATAGAGATAAAAGATTTGTATAGGCTCAGTCAACAATTAATGGAATAAGGAATTCTCTGATATGTGGTGATTTATATGCTCAATAGGAAAGACGTTTTCATTCACAACCCCTTATGATTAGGAAGATTCCTGATGATGATTTAAATCCAAAGATTGAACCTTATGAAAGATGTTAAAAATATATGGGGATAATTTTAGTATTTTGAATTTTGGGTGATATCATGGTTTTAGCAATGAATTTCTAGCTCTGAAGTTGGAAAATATTAATCTTGAAAAATTAATCTTTATCTCTTCTTTTGTAGCCAAAGATAAAACCCAACATGTGAATCATAATTTTATTTCTAGGGCCAATACACACAAATCGTTTGAGATATAATTAGTTTTACATAGTGAATAGGATGTTCAAAATAGTGAGTTTTTATCTACTCTAGAGGAATCAATAGATAATGTGTATGATGGACTTCCAGATTATGGTGGTGGATCGTGGTTGCAGTTCAAAACATGGGGAAGGGGATTCCATCCACACATTTATGGTGGGCACATCTCAAACCACTCCATGAGTTCTCGTTATCATGTGTCTTGATTCATTTTTTTATGTTCCCATGTCTGTGGAATTTTGTGTGTTTGTGTTCCTCCTCTTTTATACATTCTTGGTTATTGAAAAAATGGGCCATTGTGCCTCAACCAATTAAAAGAATTTATACATTATATAGTATAAATGTAGATAATTTCATACTTAAATAAGTAATATAAATGAATTTAATATAATATATGTATAATAAAATCGTAAAATATAGAAATTTTTAATATCTTTATCAATCATATAAGTCTTATTTGTTAGGAAATATGTGAAATAATATTAAAAATAATGAATAATATTATTTTTACAGAAGAATACACAAATATATCATTATATTAATATATTTATATCAAAAATATATTATACCAATAAATATTATATAAATACACTAATACACACACAATCAAATATAAATGTATTTATAAATATATGTACTAATATATATTTATATATTTTAATATAATTATTTATAAATGTGTTATAGAATTATCTTTTATGTATTACATTATAAATATCTTATTACATATAAATTTATATATTTTATGTAATTATTTTCAATATATTACAATATACCATGTTAATTATTAATTTTTTTAGTAAATATATATCTATATATATCATTTAATTACATTATAAACATCCAATTATATGAATGTATTTAATTTTTTGTGTATATTTATGTTTACAGATGATATAGTTTAAATTTAAATGTTTACAAACATAAATATGTAAAATAAATGTACTTAATATAATATATTTATAGTATAAACCTTATAAAATATAAATGTTTAATATTTATAAAGCCAACATATAATTTTTATAGTTTACAAAATAATTTTAATAATAATTATAATAAATATTATTATTACGCACACACATATATATTAATATATATACATAATTATATAAAAATAAAATTATAATTATATAGTTTAAATGTATCATAACTATAAATAATATTTAATTCATTGAATACACACAAAATTATAAATGTATTTATAAATATATGTTTAATGATATATTTATCCAGGTTAATATAATAATTTTTATCTATTATGTTTACATAAATAATATATATATATATATTATACACCAATATATATTGTATAACATACAAAAATATATTATATATACCCCACAATATCATATTATTTATATTTATATAAAAATATATATATTATCCAATAATTTTACATCTAAAAATTTTAATTTATGGTAAATAATAAATAAAAAATCCATTACTGTAATAGTTTATGTGTGGTGGTGTTTTATAGGGGGAACCTTCTCGATTCTAAGCGTATGTACTTTTTCCACTGGAGTGATGGTGTGGGGTCGGGGGTGGCATGTACACTACACATGTGTAAGGTGGTAGTTATTTGTTGTTTCCATCCATGCAGGAAGGGGGTTACGATGCCCATAGACAAAGGGGGTTTCGAGGGGTTAGTCACATATTGTGATGGGTTGTTGGGGTGTATGTTGGGGGAATGTAGGTGTCAGGGTGCGTTGTTCGAGGTGTCTAGTGTGGGTTTTTGGGGTTTCTCTATGGGGGTGTCCTGAGGTGTAGGCTTGTGTTTTGATAGGTTGTGTAGGGCATAGTGGTGGGTATTATGAGTGGTTTATTGGGGTGTGTAGTGTTTATTGTTTAGTGTAATAAAAATATAAAAAAAGGTATGTTTATTGGCGGTGATAATCTCCCCTAAATGTGGTGTATGAATGTTAATTGGGGTTAGTTCTATGACAAAAAAAACCTTACATATGGTGTCAGAATGATAGTTAGTTGTTATTCTATCTACCCATAAATTGATGTTTGAATTAGGGGAGGATAAATCATCCCCAAATCGATCCATTTTTAGTGAATTTATGGCCTAATTATATGGGTTTAAATACCCAACTAATTTAGTCTCCACCAAATACACAACCATTTTAAACGTGCCTACCCCAAACCACGACTTAATTGTTTAGAAGGTATTATAAATCAATTTTAAGGTACACCCCACCCAAAAATGAGCTATTTTTGGTAGTGAAAAAAGATCCCATAAACATATCTCACCACCAAGCATTATGTCACTATATTGGAAGAAGAGTGTGATCATCAAGTCACCTCCATTCAAAGTGTTCAAGTTTTAGGGTCATGGAATGTGCCTAACCAGAATAACCAAACATTAAACTAGAGAAGTGGAAATGAAAGAGTGGATCAAAAACATGTATATGAGTACATCAACTATGGTAGAGAATAGATTGATTGTGCCTCTAGTCATGTAGGTATCCTTGGGTCATAGTGGTCTACTGACAACTGTTGTCCCCTCTCCAGACCTCCCACACCCTGAGCCTAGTGCGAATCACACGGGGTAATAACAATAATAAGTCATATAACCGACCACCACCAACTAATCTACCTACTTCACTTCAACCTCCTCTACCATATAGGCCTCCCTAAAATTTCCTCTATATTTTTCTAGGTGTTCCATCAACCATATCCCTTTCTTCAATTTGGATTGTCAGACAATATCAAGCATGATTCCCCCAACCATTGCATTTAAAGAACCTCCTCCCCATAGGATTAATATATCAATACTATGATCCATGATCCAAATATCCTCTATCATAGAATCATCACATAAAAAATCAATCACACCCAGATCCTTATGACTACCATCAAATTCTAGCTTCTAACATCTCAACTCCAGCATTCCAACTAACAACACCCATTATCAGTGTCTACACATACAAGAATATATCCACTACTAATTACCACTAATTAACTAAAATATAGTTTATAATCAATATAAAAACCAATGATCCCCTAATATATCATTATATGCCTTAATCAAAGGTTTATACTAAGATTAATATATCACACAACATATCCAAGGAGCATCGTGTGAGATCAACAAACCACACTGAATACTCCATCATTATCATGCTGTCACGGTGTAAATGTAAAAACCCCTATATTTACAATGATCAAAAATTGGATGAGTGAATCACCTCCAATAATATTTTACTGAAATTTGAACATAATAGAGAAATTTCATCGTGGGATATAGTCACGAACCTCTACCATCATCTATTGAATCCGCGTTGCAGACTCTATGTGAGGACTTATATATAATATGAATGTGTCCTAATGAAGTGGAAAACACAAGTGACTTCCTCTATATAGTCTGTAGATACCTAAAGGTATATCTCAAAACAATACCTTAGATTTATGTTCATCTAAATATTATATAGCATCCTAATCATACTTTCACCCACATTGGTAATTCAAGTACTATTATATACTCAATGGGTGTGGAATAACAAGAAAAAGGACATGGAGGTACCACCTCCTTTATATTCCCTTGTATTGATGCCTCGCCACTTTGATGATCATTTTCAATATCATTTAGTTGAATCCTGTCAGTTTTTCGTCACTATGTTATACAAAAAGAATAATGATATGCCACATTCAATGAGTTTATCATGGTAGGTGACTCAATATATAAATTGAAACCAAAACCCATTCCTATATGATTCATGTACCAATTTTTTTGAGGAAACAATTATCTACATGTACCAATTCATCAAGCATGTTATTAGGGTCATGTTGAGTAGATATATAAGCCTCTATACCAACACTAGTCTCCCTATCCTAAATGCCAAACATGAAAGAAATTAACACTATTGCTAAAATTCAAAATCCAATCTCAATGATAGAAAAAAAATCTATTCTCTAGTCTAAAGGTATATCAATTTCTTCGATACGACTTTGTCTTGCCCCAACCCACCCAGTCCCTCATATCTAGTGGTGAGTAGATGGTAATTAACCCAACCTCACCTCTAATAGTCTAGGGGATGGTGACCCACACTGAGTATTCATATCCCACACCTCTGAGTCAGTAACCTAATTTGCATGTATGTACACAAAAATATCCAATCCCTTACAATGTTGAGAAATCAAAACAACTAATACCTTATAGTTATGAAAAAAATATAACTCACAATTGATTATGATAATATGAATTGGAAATTGATTAGGGTCCAAATACAATCCCCCATAGAAACTATAGAAGATTACATCTTTTTTAGGTGGGGAGTACTAGCAAATGAAAATTTAGTATACACCTCAGTTTTTCTAGCCCAAAAATATATCCCCCATAATCTCAATACTCATACAAAATCGTCAAAAGGATAGTAATATGTATGTGATATGTAATGTTATGGAATATAACATGATGTAGTAAGTATAAAAATAACCAGTATGAGACCACAAAATCGTTAATAATAAATCATTATGAGAAATTAGCTGAAAAGGAAAATACAATAAACCAACCCAACATATAATCATAATTTATAACTATTCTCAAGGATTCTAAACTAAATTTGGAACCTCAATATACTTCTCCAATATTCAAGGTAATTCGTGTTCTATGAATACTTAATCCACCAGTTATATGGTAACTAATGAATCTCATCCCAAAGGATATGATTTTCTAGGATCAACTAGTTGTACTCATTGAAACAATGATGATCTCATCTTCTTTGTTGGGTTTCAAACACAAGGCCCATGGGGGAAACCACAAACCCTACTGGAATGGAATAATTCTCTATAGATCAATTCCTTATGCATGTTTTTCACACCAAGAACACGAACCCATACAAGAAATGATAAAGGAGACCATCCCGGTTCCATAGTGGGATAAGTTAAACTATATAAAATAATGAAACCATAGTGGCTATCATAGAATAAGGAAAAATGGAATAATACGACAGTATATCATCGTAGAAAAGGACCTAGGTGCCACACTCAACTAAACATGGTCCACACTAAAGAAATGATTATATCTAAACAACTTGGGTGGGTGAACATGGTGTGTACTATGGGTAAAAGGTGTCTTAAAAAAGTTCTGTCTAAGTGTGTATCATTGTATCTCACAACATTTCAACCTCTATATTCATGGATTGTCCCATTGTGTATATGGATTAAATAGGTCGGTCGACACCATGCCTATGTCACTTATTTTTTTCATGTCCACTTTGGGTCATTCTTGTGAACACAAGGACATATTTGAGTACATGGATCAGATCTTGTACTATACCCATTTCTAAGTGTCTAGTAATGAATGTGACGGTGTACACCCAATGTACATGCCATGTAACTAGGCATATGAAAAAAACATGTGATATCTGTCACATCGTGTGTGACATATAACTTATATGGAAAATATATATCAGTACACATGGCCCACACGACATGTAATTTCATATTACACATTGTGTAACATGGGTTTTCTAGTAACATACATCTTATTTCATAGGACATCAAGATCATCCACTACTATCCATTATTTGGAAAGGAATCGTGGATCTATATTTTTCCGACCCTCTCTATTTCCATCCACAAGAAAGTGAGATTTTATTTTATCAGAAGTCACCTTGTTGAGCCACATCGTTTCTATACAGTGTCACCATCACATATAAATTTGGAAAACAGAAATCGTCAATATGACCTTGAAACTCTGGTGACTATGTCCATTTTCTCACCTAAATCATAACCATGATTAGAAACCACACACAATAATCCAATGATCCATTTCAAATTAATTGGATACCACGTATCCATAAAACTATGATCCAATGAAATTTGTCTTGGTGAACATGTGAAATAAACAAGTGTGACATCCATAAAACCTATAAACATATAATATACCATTTCCTTTATTCATATTTTTCTCAATATTTATTTATAGAATTGATGAATAATGAGTAATAAGAAATAATGTAAAAATAAATCAATTTTATATTAAATCATCTTTCAATGCATAAATCTATAATTGATTGTATAATTGAATCGAGCTCAACATGGGATAAATCAGTCTAAATCAAAAATCATATATTGAATTTTGATCAGTTGGGGATGAATAATGAAATAGATTCATAGTAATTTTATTAGTCTATGAACTCATTTATCATAGGTTATCCCTGAGGTATTCATCCAACTATCTAATATACATTCTTCCAACAAAAATCTCTAATGGTTCCCCCTATATCTACAGGTATATGTGGATAACAATTATTTTTTTAGAAATTTAGTTATTTATAGAGGAGATATTTTAGACATCACCATTTTACAAATAAAAAAATGAAAAAAATTATTTATTTATTTATCCATCCATGACCGTGTATAAACCTAGCGTCTAACGCGCTACTCAGTTATGTCATGAATAGTATAAAACTAGAATTTAAACTCAACAGTGGTCTCGTATTTTAAATCAAAAACAGTGTTTGTGGTTTCTTAAATACTTTTTGGTAAACTATGTTTGCACGAAATTAATATAGTCAATATTTTTAAAATATCAATTCAGGGATCATCAAGCCTTGGAAACTCACATCGTCTTAGTACCAGGAATCAATTATATTACTAGATATATTTTAATGAATTACTTGTAAAAAATAAGATATTTTAGATAAAATAATAATGAATTGTGTTTTTTGAAGTGATGTACAATTTATTTTCAAAGTGAAGATAACTTGGACAAATGGAATCAGAATTAGGAACTCGTGTCTTATTATCATAAGAAAATTATACTGAACATATTGATATTATATGACATATAATATTTGAATAAATTTTAGGATTTTTATAAATGTGTACCTAAGTATATTAACTTGAAAAATACATTAAAACTATTATGAAATGAGAAGATGTTACTTTAATTGATGACTGAATCAATTTTTAGAATTTATATTCCAAAAATTGATGAAAAGTGGTAATTAATGTAAGAGAATGTAAATGAATATTGTTTAGTTTAATGTTTTCTTGAATATAGGGTGTACCTAAACCAAATATGAGATCTAGATCTCCATAAATTCCTTGAATTGGAATCTAGGTAACATCTACATATCTAGGTTGGTTTGGAAGTAGGAGAATTGCATTCTCGTAAGGAGTAGATAGTGGTGTACATAGGAGGAGATTGTGTCCCCCGACCCCACACGGTCATGTGAAGTGTATTAGGGTCGCTACCAAACCCCATATAGCCTAGATCCTAGGTTCAATTCCAGATACATTTTCCGGATTACATGGAGTCAAATTCTGAAGGTATGAGTGATTAGTAGTGTTGTTGATCAAGATTCATACAAGATAGTTTTATTTAATATAATACTCTAATTGCAACATAATTGTTTTCTTCTTTCTAAATAGATAACATCAAGGGTGCCATTATTCCATCCAGCGATTCCCTAAATATCATTCATTTTATTCTAATTTGATAACAATGGAAATGAACATAATAAGGTAGAGCTCAAATGCTCAGTAAAAAAATAGTAGAATAAATAACTAATGTATTAGAATAGTCAATATAGCAATTTAAATAACTTAACACACATTCCATGTAATGAATAAACCAAATGGAAGTGTGTAAGCAATAGGGAATAGAAATAACTGGAAACACATTATATTCAAATTACTAGATATGAAAAAAAAAATCAATATGGAACGGTAAGAAATTGGAACACATTCCATTTTATCAATCAACTGAAATGAAATTTGTCCATAGATATGTCGATGAAAAATCTCAAGGATGAATAATAACTAAAACCAATTGAGGATTATTCTTTCATAATGGAGGTCATGACTTAAGAACATGAAATCTTATACCATCATGTCCTTTCACAAGATGTTTGAAAATTACCGATAGAAACCTATTTAGTTATGACAACTATTTTGTCTCATGAGAACCTGGCAATGAAGCGAGGGGATATTTAATGTTCTAAATCCACCATTTATTTCAAGTATATAAAAATCCTTATATAAAATAATAAAAATGATTAATATGAATTAACATATATCCTTATTTAATGAATAATATAGATTTATCCATATTTACCCATATAATCAAATAACTATAAAAGTATGTAGCATATGAAATAGTTTAAGAAAAATTAAAATCCATGATGAAAGAAATATATAATTAGGGGAAATTCAATGTTTAATGATCATAAAAAATTATATATTTTAAGGGGAATAAAAAATTATGTAATGATGTTATTGTGAATAATATCCTTGCACACAAGAATAATAATCCATACAGAGGATGAATTAGGATTCTATCAATACAACAACACCCAGTGGAGTAAAAATAAAGGGTTGTTGTTTTATGAATATAAATACAATAAAAATTCATTTTAAAATATTTCTTGAGGGAAATATTCATTGTTTTTAAAACCTTTTGAAAACCCATTTATTTTAAAATAAATTTGAAACTATTATCATTAAATAGTAAAATGTTATACATGCAAAGGATGCTTTAAAGAAATGATGTCATGTAAATATATAAAAAACATATGAGTTAAAAACAATATTTCTCTTTCATTGTTGATGGTTAGAAATATTTCTTGTTTGGAAAGAGACAAGAAGATTCCTTCAAAAATAATTTTAGAAGGAAAAAAAGGCAACAGTGTCATCACAAAATCATTTTAAAAACATTTTGGAAAATATTCTAATGAAAAATGGATTTTATAAGAAAATGGGTTCTCCGACTAAGAGAGGAATAAAGTAGGGTACTCTGAAAAACATTTTTCAAATCACGTTAAGCAATACAATTATTGGATAATGGTACTGATACTTGAAAAGGTCATGAAATACAAGAGAAAAATAAAATTTAAGGAATTATTGAACAACGTTCATATAATTTCCTCGAATGGAAACACCATTGAATGATCATTAATGTTATTGTTGAGGAAAATAATATTTAAACATTCCAAAGTGCTCCATACCACATGGGAAATTTTTTAATCATATACATCATAAAATAATAATATTAATTGAATGATTATGATATAATGAATTTAAATGAATTAATTATTTAATATAAAAAGAAGTCAGTATATACACCAGACAAAATATATATGTAGTAAACATTGAATTTATCTCACGGATGTAAAATGTGAGATGAGAATCCCAAACCATGAGTATCCTTTGCGATGAACATGGATTAACATACAAAAAAATGAAATTATGTTAGTTCCCTAATAACATGAGAAATTTTTTAATTTGTATCATTCCACTTATTACTAAATTGTTTACAGCTAATTAATCAATTAAATTTACATTAGATATTTTGCCCAAATTTGTTTAAGGGGTCAAAATTACTTATGGTGGGTCAACTATGGTCAAAGAGGTAATTCTATTATATATAAATAATAACAATCATGACATAATTACCATTTTATGAATCAATTGTACTTTTATAATCATTAAATAAATATAGTAATGAAAAATAGACCAATTCTATAATCATGGATACGGTAGGCTATACGTATGCATGAGTAACATTCCAATACTTAAATAATCATTATTGAAAGGAGGTAAGTTACCATATATCTTTATATAATGATCATTATAAAATTAATAAAATATTCATTAATCATATATACTTATATATATAATTCGTTTTATGTAAAAGGAGTCACATCGTGTCAAGGAGGCGGTAGTCCACACGTCCACAAACGATGTTATCACCTATTTCATGTGTCAAAGGGTAATAATCAATGTGATATATATATATATATATATTGTATTTAAAGAAAGGTAATTATTTTATTAACCTAATATACGGTAGTTTTATGTCTCATATGTTTAATTGAAATCATCATCTATATAATCCATGTATACTATGAATGAATCATATCGGTTTGAATGGGCGATAGTTCACACTTCCTTAAACGATGCTATCGTATTAACTAAAAATATAATGGATTAAAGGTATGTGTTGTAAAATGATTAAAGAAGCATAATGAAAAATTAAATAACATATATCAAATATATAAATAGATTTTCCATCACAATTTTCACTATGATATGTGGTAAAGGAAATGTGAACAATCGTCATTTTGTGAGGCAGTAGTTCACTATAGAAAGAAGCAATATGTTCCTTAACCATTTGATGGAAGTGCGTGTAAGTATAGGTTGAAACCATATAATAAAAAATCCTAGTATATTGAGGATAGTTCTTTTTTTATAAAATAAGATAATAATATGATATTATGGGATGGAGAATGGAAATAAAATTAAAAATATTGAGAGAAGACATTACCTCATAAATGGATAACTACTTATGGTTGGCATCAAAATTCATTATTTTAAGTCTTTCGGTCCAATTAGAGGCTTAACTTTAGAGTGTGGGTATGTTGGTAATCTATTTGGGAAGATATTGGAAAACCAAATGTGGTTTGAGAGGTGTGAGGAATGGGTAGAGGTGGTGGCCTTTTATAATGAAGGAAATATAATCACATGGGATTTTTCAAATACAGTTAGGTGTACACAAGTTCATACCTATAAAAATTTACAATAAAAAACACAATAATAGAAGGCTATGTGATAAATTATATACATACAATGGTCATTGGATAATTTTATTGGTCGTTTGGCCCCTAAGTTAATGTTCTAGATCATTCTTAATCTTAATTTTACCATAATTATTGAAAATAATTTTAATGAATTTCACTAATAATAATGGCCAAATTTTTTTGGTATTATTAGAATTTAGATATTATTCATATTCAGAATATGGAATCTATTTTTCTAAATTCTAGTAATATAGGTGGAATAAAATATATGAAAATTCATCTCGTATGTAGGATGACAATGTAGTTTTAAAAACACCCAAAGGTTTTCTATGTATTATAACCAATTTCAAAGTGAAATTGATTCCAAATACCTAAATTTGATTAATTTATAAAAATATTATATAATTAATCATTAAAAACATTTAAAATTATAATGTTTCACATAAATAAATGAAATGAAATGGTATTGTTGAATTAAATATAAGTATATTTCAATATTCCTTAAAAAATGAAATGTTTCTGAAATTATCAAAAATTCACCCTAACCTTGGTCTTATGATTTTATCTAAATTATGATGTTTATTTTGAAATATTAAATGAACTAAAGTGTTAAAATTCATATTTAAAATGGTTTCCCCATTAAAAGGTATTAAAATTGCCTTTATAAAAATATATATTTTAGGCTTAAATAGGAATATCTATTATCTTCCACATATCAAACATAATGGATGAATATAAAAAAATAGATTTAATATATAACATATATATTTCCTTAAAAATATTAAATAATTTTAATTATTTATTTTTATTAAGTGAAAACTCCATCGGAAGCATAAATATAATAATACTTCTTTTTATATCCAATTGGTTATTATTTTTATTTCTCATTAATTGGGAACCCATTAATTAATTATATATTTATAAAAACCATAAATTATCATAAGTTAGTAAATATTATTCATAACCTCTAACATAACATCTATGTTATATCATATTATATTATATAATAATATTTTCGTAACACTTTGTTATTTGGTGAAACTCAGTATTACGTGTAACAAAAGCCATCAAGGATGGCTTCTGGGTGTGTGATGTATGATATCATGGTGTTCCCTGAACTTCAATAGATATCATTTATTGTATATACTTATAATATTAAACATATAGTATATTCTTGGGATATTATATTTCCTTGTACAGTTGGTGATGAGTGTCATACATTCTATCAAATATAAGGTTCTTAATTTATATTTTTGGGGCGTAGCATTCTCCCAACCTTTTTAAAATAGATTCCCTGTAATTTGAACTTGATCATGGATATATGTTTTTGATTCTTCCTATGTTTCATTGATCACATCATGATAAGGGTTCATAAGTCATCCTCTATAAAAGAGATAATTGAATGTTCAAAGGTCAAATAAACTACCATGTTACTAGGTCTTTAATTATGAGATCATTAGTGCTAAGTTGAGATAAGTACTTGGTGGAAAAGTGTAATTATATATAATGTGTGATTGCGTTCATAAATCACAAAAATATGATCTATAAAAATAATGTTGAGGTCCTCACATCTATTAATCTACGATGATTTAGATGTCCATCGGTACAAAAAAAATCATTGTATTAGGGTAAATTTTTTTTCTAATTCATTTTACTAATTAATGGTAATTATTTATTAATATATGAATAAATGTAAATATATTTACTTCCTAGGTTTAAATTTCATATGATAAATTCTAAATTTGGGATATTATTTTATCAATTCTTTTTCATTCTTTTGCTATAAGAAATTATTTACAAATAATAATATTTTATACCTGATGCACTAAAAGAAACATTTAAAGGATCGTCCGGCCAATAAAAGAGTCAAAATTATAATAATTTTTCTATTAATATCTTCCCAAACCAATATAGTTAATAAAACATACTCAAATCCTCAAAAGTGATAATATTGGTTAATCATTAACATTAATTCATCAAATTGGTGAACTAAAAATAATGTAAAAATAACCATGAAATTGCATAGTTCAGTAGTTTGAATGAAATCATTATTGTACTTCAATCTTGGGTTCCAGAACCGCATCCTTTTAAATTTTTATTGGTTGTCACCTAGAATATAGGTTTTCCATTTCTAAATCAAAATTTATCTAATTTCTAATTTTATATACTTGATTGAATAACGGATAATCACTAAATAGTATTTTAACTAAGGGTATTAATACAATTCCAATACATAAATACATCATACCATTATTTCCACATTGATCCTTCCTTGTTCTAGGGTTTATCCATAATATTATTGTAAGGATTTCTATACCATGATACCTTACATTCAATCTAAAACCCCATAGGTTTAACCTAGGTCATTAATATTCATTATCTATTCAAATCCATCATAATGATTTGTAATGAAAATGTGAATTATCATATGAATTTCCACTAAGAGTGTTAAACCAGGTGCGCAGTAAGGATCGTTGTCGTGAACTAGGTTACCTCCAGTTAGGCCCACGACACATTGTTAGTGTTTTTACTCCATGGTAAATCTCTTTCAAAACCACAACCCCTTTTATTATCTAGACATGGATTTATTTCATGTAAAACCCACATATTCTCTATGTTAACAAGATTATAAGATGTTATTTTATACTTATCCTCAATTCCTACCAAAGGGTTATGTTTTCAAGCATATGTTTTCTTAAATATAGTTCCCAGGGTTTCTACTAAACTTCCTTTGATACCAACTATAGCAACCTAACACCAAATAAACTAGAGAGGATGTATTTTACTAATTATGTTATAATGATTATAAGGAATCAAATACCGGTGGAATGGGTTTTTAGAAGTATTGGTAAACCAGATACATACATGAGTTTTTTATTACAGGATAATACACTCATTACAACATAAATTATTTACTTAATTCTATATAAATAACTTAAAGGTTAACATTATTCCATCTTGTAAATCTCGAATTAGCATTCATTGTACACATCTCTAATTTTTAGGGAATGAAAAATAATAAGGGTGCGATAAAATGACTTGAAAAGGAAAAGTAATAATGGAAGAAAAATTTAATCAATTAGCATATTCAATATGTAAAGGTAACTAAAAGAAAATAAATTCCATGTAATCAATTAACCAAATGGATGTGAGTACACAATATGGAAATGCAATATGTATAAACACGTTCTATTCAAATAACTAGATAAATCATAATAAATATGTAATGGTAAGAAACTAAAATAGATTCCATTTATTCAATGAACGTGAATGAAGTATATCTATATATATTTCAACACAAAATCTCATGAACGAACAATTACAAAAACAAAATGAGGGTAATTCCCTGTTAATGGGATTTATGTTTGAGGTAGAGGAAAACCTAGACCAGCAAGACCTTTCACAAGAAAAATTAAAACTACAAATAGAAACCCATTTTTTAAAAATATTTTGTCTCATGATAACCTGTTGATGCCTCAAAGTGTGAAATAATGTCTAGGCTCCATGTGACATTTATTATACCAAACATTCCTCATAATGAATGACTAAATGAATAATAAGCGATATCAAATAACTATTCTGAATAATGATTATATAATTATCAATATTTCCACAAATAATCAAAAAAACTAGGAAAGTAGACCCCATAACCAAAATGGTATAAAATTTATAAATTTGTAATATCCCTGATGAATGAAATGGATAATGAAGGCACAATTCAATGTTCAATGATCATAGTAAAATGAATTTTTCCAGGGGAATAACATATTATTCAAGGAATATATTTTGAATACTATCCTTGGAAAAATTAATAATAAACTATCTATAGGATGAATAAGGCTGTTATCAAAACAAAAATATCTAGTGAGTAAAAAATAAATAGTTTTGATTATTGAAGAATTAAACTACTATAAATATATCTTTTAAAAGATTTATTGAGGGGAACATATTTTTATTTTGTAAAAATATATAAAAACCACTTTATAGAAAATAACTTTTGAAAAAAATCATTACAATTTAATATTTTAGACATGTTGTGTATGCTTAAAAAATTAAATTGGTTAAATGCCTACTAGCCATACAATATATAAAGAATTTTCCTTTTATATAGTTAATGGTTAGAAATAAGATTTTTTTGGAATGATATGAGAAGATTCATTTGAAACAAATTAGAAAAAATAGATAATAGTAAACATGTCTCAATAAAATCATTAAAAAATATTTGGAAAACATTTTAATAAATATTGTATATAGAAGAAAATAGGTTCTCCGATTAAGAGAGTAATATAGTCCGGTTTTCTGAATAACATTTTATAATACATGTTGAGTCCCAAAGAGTGGAAAATGATATTAATACTTGAAAATTGTCCTAAGAAAATTAATTATTTTATTGAAAAATTGTCATATAATTTCTTCAAATGGAAATACCATTGATATATCAATAAATTTATTATTGAGCAAAATAATATTTAATCATTCCAAAGTGTCCCAGATGAAATTGAGACATTTTAAATCATAAAACACATAATGTAATAATATTAAATTAATCATTAAGAACAAATTAATATATAAGGATTAATGATATAATATAACAAAAGGGTTATTATATACACCACCAAAACGATACGTGTGGTTAACATGAAATTTATCTTACAGAGGTAAAAATGTGAGATTAGAATCCCTTAGCATGAGTTCCTTATCTGGTTAATGTATTTTAACATCCCATATAATAATCTAATTTTAATTTTATTCATTATTAATAAAAATTCTCATGTGTATACTTATTTTTATTTCACTTATTTCTATGATTTATACAAGTACTTAATCAATTATGTTTACATCGGGTGTTTTGACCAAATTTGGTTTATGTGTCGAAATTAACTTTGGAAGGTAATCTATGCTAAAAGGGGTCATTATATAAAATATCATGATTAATAATGAATACATATTTATCATATTTATTCATAAATTATACTTTAATAATCATTAATTAAATATAGTGATGTAAAATGTACCAACATTACGATCCTGGAGACTGTAGGTCGTATATATGCATGAGTAGCATTCTAATCTTTTAGTGATCATTATGGAAAGTAGGTAATAAGCACTATATATTTCCTAAATGATCATTATATAATAAATAACATATTATTTAATCATCTATACATATAAATATAATTCTTATGACGTAAACAGAATCACATCATATATATGAGGTGGTAGTATACTCATCCACAAACGACGTTATCACTTTTTAAGTGTGTGGAATTGTTATAATGAAAACAATAAAAATAGTATATTTCAAGAAAGGTAATTATTTCAAGAATATAATAGAGAGATTTTTAATTTCACATATGTTTAATTAAAACCATCCTTTATACCTTCCATTTATACTGTGAAAGTATCATATCACTTTGACTGGGTGTCGTCCACACTTCCTCTAACGATGTTATCATATTAACAGAAAATTGAAAGAATTTATGGTCTGTGTAGTAATGTATTTACATAATTTTCAATAAATATTAAAATAATATATAAAATATATTAACATAGTTTCCATAATAATGGACACCAAGATATGTGGTAATGTAAAAGTGAACAATCATCGTTTCATTAGGATGTTGTTCACCATACACAGGAACAATATATGGGTTGCCCATTAGATGGAAGTCATTGTAATTGTAGGTTAGAAACGTATCATACCAATATAATAGTTTATTTGAAATACTGGTTATGTTATACAATAATATTATTATAAGATATTAGGTCTTGGATAATGGAACTAAAAGTAAAAAGGCTTTAGAGTAATGTTACCTCTTAATCCGATAACTTCTTTTAGATTGTTCCAAAAGGATTCCTTGGAAGAATTTCAGCCATAATGGAGGCTTCAAGGTATATGTAATTGATTTTGGTAATATATATTGGTTTATATTTTCCTATCCAAAGAAAATTTATAGGCCTGAGGAATGGGGAGAGGTGGTGGCCTTTTATAAGGAGGGAGAATGACTCACATGGAATTTTTTAAAAGAAGTTAGGTTTAAAAATGTTCTTACCTAGATAAGTCATATACACCAACAAAAATCAAGAATGAATAATTAATCTCCAAATTATTTATATACAATGGGGTTTTTATATGTTTATAGTTCATTTGGTCCCCTATGTTTTATGTATAGTCCTTTATTATGCTTAATTTTACCTTACTAATTATAATTAATTTTAATCACCTTCACTAGTCTTTTTTGTACAATAAATCAGTATTATTAGAAATTTGAAATTATTATTATTTAAAATTTGGAATCAATTTTCCCAAATTAAAATCATAGATATTTCAGAAATCATTTTAAAATTCATTCCACAGGTAGGATGACAATGAATGTTTTTAAATTAAAAACGTCCAAAAGATTGTTCGATTTTTATAGTCAATTTCAATGTAAAATTGATCTGAATCCCCAAAATGATATTAACTGATAAAAACATTATATAAATTAAATTTGAACCCAATTAACATATATAAATATTCTTTATAAATAAATTATATGACATATAATTTTTGAAATAAATTTCAATATTTTTCACTATTCATTTAAAAAATGATATGTTTCTAAAAAATAAAAAAAATCACCCAAACCTAATTATTGTCATTTTATTTAAAAATTGATGTTTATTTTGATTTATTAAATCAATTAATTAGTCCAAATAGATATTTAAAATGAGTTTTCCATTAAAAGGTGGTAAATTCCCCATTATATAAATATAGGTTTTTATGCGCATAATACGTTTTTTTATATCGTATGCATATAAAAAATAATATAAAAACATAATAAAATTGTTAAATATATAAGATATATATTTCATCAATTAAATTAACTATTTTTAATTAATTATTTTTAATATGTAAAACCCTCTTTGGAAGCATAAATATGGTAATATTTCTTTTTTAAATCTAATTGATTCTTATTTTCATTTCTCATTAATTATTTACCAATGAAATAATTTTATATTTATATAAACCATAAATATTCATGTGATAGTTAATACTATTCATAACCACTAACATAATGACTATGTTATATCATATGATATTAAATAAAAATATTTTCATAATACATTTTTATTTGGTGAAAGTCAGTCTTGCGTGTAACACAGGCCATCGGGGAAGTTCACTCATGCATGTGACATAAGATAACTCGGTGGGGAATAAATTTACATCTATATATTTTATTGAATATATTTTAGATATTATATATATAGTAAAGTCTCGTGATATTATATTCCCTCAAGTACTTGGTGATGCATGTCATAAACGCCATTGAATACAATGATCTTTCTTTAGATTTTTGAGCCATCACTATTTGGGTGATGAACCTAGTTCTTGAATGAAATATTTATGGAATTTAGAGTAATATACTGAATATAAGTGAATATGCATATATTTATGTGGGAAATAGGATGCGCATTAATTTTTCATCTCTTAAATTTCTATGGATATAAGTTGCACGATTAAATTAAAATGATTTCATCCAACCGGCCTTCTCATGTAATTTACTTCCACCTCCCAACAATTTACGATCCTTTTGGTAACCATTTTTTGTATTTAATCCTCCATATATCAATTTTATGGATTCTATGACTATTCTATAGTTTATTTTTTTAGTTATTATGGAGAAGAATCTCCATACTATCAATCTTTTTATTGTTTTCTTGTGTTAATGTGATGAAAAAGATTCAGTTGAATGTAAATGATGTTTTATATGGCGCACATGCATTCGATATGAATAGGTAATACTGATATTTAAAATATAATTCACTTATCTTCGTATTCACAGTTACTTCTTTGTTATAGAAAAAGTCATCATAAAAAAGATAAGGGTTACATGTTTCTTAACATCACATATACCATGGTCGAATAAATAAATTATAGGATATTTGTCAAAAAAAGTATTATTTTAGAAGAAATTATTTTTTGTATTATTCGATAGTGAAAATTTAGGTAGAAATGCTTCAATAATTACATCAACACCTTTTCTAGGAGGAATAGATTCTGCCCATGACTCTTTGAGAGCTATCACTTCCCATAGTGAAAATAGAGATTCTATATCATTATATATGCATGAAAGGTATACATCAAAGATCTTATCAACTACATGTTGAAGGAGTGTTTTTTTACTCATATATAACACAAAAAGGAACCAAGCACTCATTTTTTTATAGAATTTATAATGCATGCCTATGATAGGGTAACATACTCCAACATTGTTTCATGAAAAAATAATTTTAAAGACCCTAAATATCATTCATGAAGGATTAAGACATCATCTATCCTAATGAATTATAATATATATGAACCATGAAGATTGTCACATTTCTATTTCATGTCTAATCATAATAACAAAAACCCCATTTAGATTTATGTGAATGAGAAATAAATTAATGGAATGAATATTGTGAATGGAAATAAACCCACACACATTTGAGAACTCATGCATATATGTTTCTGTGTGATGAAATAATGGAGAAATATTATTCCCACAAATATATTGAAACATATTCACATGATAAAAAAACTCATAATCCCTTCATCAAAGTTAAAAAATCATTACATAGAATTATAAAACATGTATTATTGTTTGCTCAATTTTTCTTGATATAGAAGAACCATTCAATTTTATATAAATTCATAAGATTTTGTGATATGTTTACTGAATTTTATGTAGTATTAAATAAATATGAAATTGATACTAAAATCTATTTTTTATAATATCTATCTGTGAAAATATGATAGAACACTAATACACAATTATATATTTTTTTACATCGATGAAGATGTGAGTACCCAATATCTATTCATTTGATTATCATTTGGGATAATGAATAATTACTAGATTTCCATTCTCCTACATATTCATCGTATTCAAACTGAAGAAGAAACATAGTAGAATATATGTAACTGTGATGATAGAGAGTCGAAAATTAATTTATTTGATAATCATGAAGGAAGTATTTTATTGTTCCAAGAATCAATGAGATTTATTGTAGTCTATTTTCTACTGAAAAAGAATAAGAAAAAGATATATTGGTTCAAACAGGTCAGTATGGAAGTAGAATAAGGATAGACAGAAATAACTTCTCACGGTTTTCTTAAATGATGAACATTATTTTCTTTCTTAGTGTTGTGAATATTATGTTGAGTCAATAAGGTTTTCCTTATGAATTTTCCATTCCTTATTGTTTTAAAAATCACAAACACCTTATACATAAGTAAATATAAATTTTACCTCTATAAGGAAAATTTACTTCTTTAAGGAAATTTACCCTAACATAGATTTTCTTATACATTGAAATATTTTTCTTAAGTACAAAAACCAGATTCATACTCAAAATCCCAGAAGTCATATAATGTCAAGATTTGGAGCATTATTTTTTTAGGATCTGAATTCTGTATGTGAACTGTAATGATGTTCCAATATGAATTCTGGACTCCGAACATTCATGAGTTCAACTACGAACTCTTATGAAGTTCGACTCCGAACTCTTATGAAGTTCGACTCTGAACATTCATGAGTTCGACTCTGAACTCTGATGAAGTTTGACTCCGAACATTCATGAGTTCGACTCCGAACTCTGATGAAGTTAGACTATGAACCTTCATGAGTTCGACTCCAAACTCTGATAAAGTTTGACTCAGAACATTCATGAGTTCGACTCCGAACTCCTATGAAGTTCGACTTTTAACTTTCATGAATTCGACTCCGAACTCTTAGGAAGATCGACTCAGAACATTCATGACTTCGAATCCGAACATTCATGAGTGCGACTCCGAACTCCTATGAAGTTCAACTTCGAACTTCTACAAGTTTAGATTCTGAACTCTGGTAAAACTAGAATCCGAATTCGTATAAAACAGAATCCAATGATTTCTTAACATAGACTCCGGATTTCATTTTGGATAGACTCCTAACTTTTAATTTCATTACACTCCAAAATTTTGCATGGTTTTTTCTTGTATATTCTCCATTTCAAAACGATGTCGTTAATTCAGTTATACATGATTTATTATTAAACGATGTCGTCCATTCTGTTTCTAATTAACCATTGGTTGAGTTACACGTGTATAGGTCCCTCTGAATTTCATGGAAAATATGACCATTGGAGGAGGGAGCCGACCGTTGGAAATTTTCTTATAAATCGGAGATCATTGGAAAGAGATCAACAATAAGTTGATCAATCTAGAGACCACACGTTGTTTAGGTGATTTCTAGAGAGAGAATATTTTCATGCCTTGTGCGTATTGAACTGCTCGTTCATATTGCTTCGTGCAACTCCAAAATATGGTGATTAAATTAGAAAACTTCCGGGGATAGAAAAACAGAGGAGTCGGCTACCTTGAAGTTGAGGGCTTGCCGGGATAGCAAGACAACGATTCTAATCTTCGTATCAAGGGATTACCCTGGTGTAGGTAAGACATACTTGCTTGAAATTATAAATCAAGGGGCCTTTATCCAAGGTTGTTGGATACCCTTCTTTTTGTGTTAAAATACTTATATCTTCTTACTTGTAGTTTTACTACTTGTTTTCCCACTGCACTTTTTGTATTGTAAGGAAAGTATAACCTTCTTATATTTCCTTACACTTGTACTCTAATTAGTTTACATTATATATGCTTTAAGGTAGAATCTCTTTTTGTTATCTTTGGTTCCAATTCTCCAGTTGCCGATTAGAGGTATTCTGAATTTTCTTAGTTTAACTTTGTTAAACATAGATTTTTCCTTGTCTAAGGAAATTTAGATAGTGTAAAATTCACCCCCCCTCTTGTATATTGAGCATCTACATCATTATTTCGATCCTACATATTACAGTGTGGAGAAGATGAAATTTAAAGAAAAAAAGTAGCACAGTACCAAAATACAGAAGTCTCATTGCATGGATGATTTTATTCGTGTTACAATATATCGTAACAAGAAGGGAAATAATATATTTAGATATAGTATAATGAACCAATGAGGGTCTATATGTTGGATTAGGCTTTCTCCGATTAATACAATTGGATTATTTCAAACCCCTCCTAATGTATATATACTCAAAAAATGGATTAGTATTTTCTACCATCCAAACCTCTTTAACTAGTGTATCATTATAGTGGATAATTCATATACCAGTCATCCCCAAATTTGGAAATAAATATATAGTCTTATTATGTTGTGAGGCTTTAAAAAATCTTATATTACATTACTTACATTATATTATATACTTCAATATGATACAAAAATTAAAATAGTAGAACCAAGACCGTAATTGGTTGAAGTTGTAAATGGGTCAAGGTAATAAAAGTTTAAAAATTTTCCCAAACTTATTCACCCACAATATCAATGTAAATTATTATTTGAACTAGTCCACTCAATTTTCATCAGACCAAGGAATTCCTTTATTATATTCTTTATTTTTTATCATTTCTATTTTGTTAATTTTAGTTCCTTTCGTTTATATACAATGAAGTGTTGTTCTTTATAAGATTTAGTTATCATTGAGAATAATTCTGTAACATCCGAGACCATAATGAATAGAATAATGAATGAAAATATAAATTTAAAGAATATATCTCTCTTATGAAAATAAAATGAAGTATCAATATCAACATTCCTTTAAAATAATTAAGATATTATTGTCTTTTAATGAAAAGTGTGTGTGGTTCAAAATTCTACCAATGAGTTTAACATTCATTCCAACTTAGAGGGGTTAATACATTCAAGTAATTATGAGGTAATTTTTAATTAATATAAGAACTATCATATTGAATATCCATGAATTTGTGGAATTGATAACACATTAGTTGTTTTTTCAATTTATGAATTAATGGATATGATGTATGGTTATCCCAAGGAATGAGATTCTATTCTTTACAACATAAATGAATTCATGAAGCAAGAAATCACTAAACATGAAGATATTTTTAGGTAGTTTAGATATATTTTCTGTAAAACCTTTTAGAGTGTATAAATATCTTAATGTATGATGGTTCCACAGATTCGACAAACGTAATCCACAAAAAAAATTATCTATTTTTAAAGAACAGTGGATTAAACCTATTCGATTAAAGGATATGGCCACTCAATATTTAGAAGTGGATATTTGTTCTCTTAATGAAAAATTTAAATTAAAAAATTGATTTCACAGATTCACTTTAGAAAGAAAATCTATGTAAGACAATGAACATTATTCTTTACCAGAATACAATTTTATATTTCATGATAAGGAAGTAGATGGTTTAAATATGTTTTATAATGAAATGGTAATTATTATTTAAGATCATAAAAACAATATCAATATAAAATTTCTATCATTAGATGATTATATGGAAAATCATAGTGAAGACATATGTTGAGGCTTCACAGAATAAAGATACAATTTTTTTACTACTCATTGCACATTGTTGGATTCTATGATTAAAATACCTCCATAACATGGTAAGAACATCACAAATTGTATCAAAGATCTATTTAAATAAGAGAGGATGAATGTTTTACCATCTATACAATCTATTAATAATTTTTCAAAATATTTTTTCACATATAGTGTAGTAGGGGATGAAAACCAAAAACAGAATAGATAAATAAATAAGATATTAATAACACCAACATGCCTAGGGTTGATAGGAAAAGGTGTGTGGTAGCTAGTTCCCCATGATAAACCCCAAAATTTAAAAAAAACAACCTTAAAATTTACATAGATGAAAAAAATAGATAACTTTTTATGGAACAATTTTCTTTCTATAAAATATTTCTGCATTCTAAAATATATATTTGGTAAAATCCATTTATTAGAAAAGTTAAAAGAAACCCCTTGTTAATATAAAGAAATATAGAGAAGAAGAAACAAAATCCCAAGTATACAACAACACTGATTAATAAAATATATTTGGAAGAAATGGAAATATATTTGATGCATGAAATGATAATGGTCACAATAATGGTTCACAGTCATCTAGACATGTATTTTAGTTGGATTATAAATGAAGAACAAATAAGTTAGTTTATAAAGGGGCATCATCCTTGTAATGAAATCTTAGAAATGTTATAAAAAATATTATCACATGAAATTTGTATTAAAAAACAGAGATGACATTGGATTCAAAATTCGAGATGAAAAATAAAAATTCATCCTGAAAAGGAACTACTATTATGGATGGCCACTAGCAGAATCCATGTGGTAGATCAAACAATTCTCCCAATGTCATTAATTATAAGATACTTATGAATCTATATGATCTATAAAGAATGAGGAAAATAGATGATGTAGAAGAAACAACTAGTGAAAAAGTATAATAAAATATTCCATATAATGTTGAAAATTTACATGATATGTTGTTTACAAAATGGTACTCTTTTTTTAATTATGTTATTTATGTGTAGTGACTAATGGATTAATATAATCCAAGGAATTTTATTACAATAATTCCATTAGATCAAAAATAAATTAACAGTATGAAACTTTGACATGGTGATACAAGTTCAGTAAAATTATTTTTGCTTAGAAGACTCACAAACAATGAAATTTAAGATGTTATATGATCCAAACAACCTCAATCTGAATTTTAGATAAAATTTTAATGTGTGAAGAGTTATGTAAATGGAGTAACATGGTTGATTAAACTATTACAATGTTATTTTTTAAGATGGTTAAAAAATTATGTATATCCTTATTCATGTAATCATCTTGTATTGTAATTGTTGTTGTAATGTAGTGAAACAAAGATAGGGGATGTTCTTAGTGGGAGAATTTTGGAAAAAGAGAGTGATCCCAATTGTTCATAGTTAATATAAATAACTCATCATCCTTAAATTATACCTTAATTAATAGGAAAATAAAAAATTTCTATTGGATCTTCTTTGATGATTTTTAAGGATATTTTATCATATCCTAGAAACCATGGATAAAAAAATCACTCCCTGGATTGATCTAATATTGAGTGTTCCAAAAAACTAGTATTTAATATGGTCATCCTCAGCGATGTTTTGGAAAGTGTAATGCATAAAGATTCACATGTTCAATATAAATTATGGTGCTTTCTAAAATTACGATAAATTTAAATACATTTATTTTGATATTTAACATTATAAATATTTTTTTTGTGTTTCCCTTGAGGGGGAGAAAAATGAATAAATTGGATGCTACTACCGGAGAATTTTTTAATATCAGTATCAAATTTTATTATTGTTGAAAAGGATTATGATCATGTAAAAGGATTAAGTGAGTATATTTCAATATATCATCATTGTTTATGAAAAATAATAAACATTACACATACATGAATTAATTGAATTAATCAATGACATGAGAAAATCATATGTATGGAAGTTATCCTAGGTCTCGTATCATTCCTGTTACACTGATTTCTTTTTCTTTTTCTACAAGTGAATATATGAGTTTCATGTTGATTGTTGTTACAAACTATTGATATCTCATTTTTTACCTTTATCCTGAAACAAAATTTGATCACGCATAATGTCATGTATTTGAGTTCTCATTTCATTTGACATCAAGATCAATTTGAAATAGATATTTTTTTAGTCTAAATAAAATCCATTTTCATCAACACTAAGCATACATATGACATACTTAATATGAGATGATGGATGTAATATTTATTAAGAATAGACAAATACAATTTTCGATGAAATATTTATTTCTTAGAAAACCCAATGAGATAAAGTGAATGGAATTTACCGAAATGTACTGTAGAGAGATTCATATATTGACCCATTCTTTTGGGAAAATATTGAATTTATTTCCAAAAAAATTAAAGGAGGAGATTTTTTAACCACATTTTTGTGGGAGTTGAATTATTTAAGTAACTTTGATTGGTTGTCAATGGTGGTCAACGAAATAACCAGATTTCATTGATTTCAATATTTTTAAGATGATAGTATGAAATAAATTTCCAGATGATATATATCCAAAATATAAAAATTAATTATCAAATAGTTAAATGGATGTTAATGAGAGTAATAAATACTAATTATCATGTAGAAGTTAATTATAAGTCATTGTGTTGATAAATATAATGATTTTTTTATGAATCCTATGTTCAAATTACATGTGTCACTAAGTACTCTATTTTAGCAACTTCATTTCAAAAACTAAAACAATGTGAATAAGTAATATTATTTAGTTTTTAATGGGTTTTATGATATTCAGTTAAAAAACATTAAGAGAAGTCAATACAAGAAAATTATATTTTTCATAATGAATATTTGATGAGGAATTATATTGCATGGAATTTTTGAGAGCTAATTCTAATGATGACATTTCACAAAAGATTTCAATTAGTGAAATTGAGGAAAAAATAGGACACTCAAGAAAACTACTGATCCAACCCATCACCCACTTCATTGGAGAAGTCCTCAATCACATAGGAGAGATGGAAAGTAATGTGAAAACAACGATACCAGGTAGTGATGACCTACATCAGTAGTTAGGTGAGGCAGTGGGTGCATGTGGCAGCCAAATTGTTTACATAGTGGTTATCATGGGGGAGTGTGTGTTGGACCACTCAATTTGGGCATGTGAAGTGTATTCTGGTATTGTACCTAGTACTAGATTGAGTTCATAGTGGAATACAAAGTGTTATATGGAAGAGTGGTATGTATAAGAAGATTGATGTTGAACAAGGGAAATGCCTTTATAAATAATTAATTTAAAATGTAATGGATGTAAGAAACACCATTATATGAAGATGATATAAACTATATGATAAACATGAGCCATACTATGCAGCCTCTCGATGCTTAATGGTGCTTTTATTCAACAGATTTCATGTACTAACCTTCATCAATCTATATTCAGGTGTCTATGAATAATCATTGGTTGATTTTTTGTGGTGTTTTAGCTTTGAAAAATTATGCACACAATCATTATCCAACAATCGTGTGATAACCTAAAAAAAATGATTTATTATAATTTAAAAAATGTTTTTGAGGACATTTGTGTATCCAATATGCACATATAATGTTCATCTATGAAAGATAATGTGTTTATCTTTATATGGAAATACACATTATGGGAAAATAAGAAGTCCTCAATGAATAATAAAAGGATATGTGTTCTGTATCACCATGTATCCTACAATTAAATAATAAATTACATTGATCATCTTTCATTCAATGAATTTATTTACCAGAATTTTTTTCCAATATTCTTATGTATGGAAAAGGTTGTAAAAAATCACTTATATATACAATGAATACATTTTGTGGATGATTTTATACCGCTCACAACACTAAATGAGATCCAAGTTCTCCCCATTAATATAGATAATTCATGAACATCTATTTTTAGTGGGAATTGATCTATGAGGTTATAAGTTATGTGAAAAATGGGGTTTCTATGTTGCTTTATATCATGTAGAAGAACCACACTCTCATCTTTAAAAAAACTTATATTATTATTATATTTTTATATTACATTCTCAAAAAGTGTTTCCTGATGAAATTGTTTCATAACCCATCACTAGGTTGCATGAAGTTGTGGGATACCATCAAACCATATGTTAATGTAGTATATAAGAACCTTGAGGATTATCAGAAATCATTATACGTAGAAGAACATTTAAAACAATATCAATTCGATTTGGAACAAAATATAACTCATTAAAAGGTATGAATTCATGGAATTAAAATAAACTTGTATACATGTGAAATCCTAAGCATATATAATTGTGCATGTAGAAAAAAAAAGAAAAACAACATAAATCAATACATGAATGTGTATACACATGAGAACAAAAATTAATAATTACATGAAATATATTTGAAAAACATCACATTAACTAATAAAACAAGTATTATTGGGTTATAGGGAATATATGTTTTATAAGACCCATTCATCTTATTTTATTAACTATATGATATGATTTTTTTAGTGAAGTATAAGTAGTATTACACAAAGTGGAGATTGACACTACACTGAATTACTAATAATTTGTATCACAAAAGGGGATACAACACTTCTACACTATTGGATATTATTGTTTGTTGAAGAATAACTAGATAAATAATATATTTTCAGTTGATCGTCATTTTTGTTGAAGAATATTTTAGATATATCCACTCTACTAATAAATATATAATTCTAACTTAATACTAAAGAGAGAATAAGAGAAGTAATTATGGTGATGGAAAGATGAAATTTCATTTCTTTTATAATCACAATAGAATTATATGATTATATTAAAAATATTATATTCCATGTAGTCTATATTACAATGATTAAGAAACAATAGAAGAGAGATCCATACAGCATATTCATCACAAATGATAAAAAGAAAAGATAAATTGTGTCAATAAATTTTCTAAGGTGAAGAATGTAATTTTTTTACCCACTACTGTGCATGTAACAATGTGAAAAAGAAGAAAGTGTATGAAAAATGAAGAACAATGAAAACTAACAGAATAATCATCTTGTGGAATATATTTTACTGTTACAATGAACCTAAATGTGATGTTGAAGACAATGTTTATAGGAACTATAAAGAACCATTGATGAGATGAAGGCTAGATGAGGTTTTCTCCACTATATAAAATAATATTATTTATATTAACCTCTTCAATTATTGGTAGTCTAACTAAGATATGGATTTTATCCTAGAAAAAATTATTTGATTGGTGTCTCATTATATTTGAGAATTCATGAATTGGTCATCACCATAGAAGGAATTGACTAGCAACTCTTAGAAAATAATGACCATTTTATAAATATCTTATCACATTGAAAAACGTCATTAATATACTTGAATACAGTAAATTAAAGATATTAGGAGAATCATGATCCCTAAAATTATAAGAGGGAAATGGATACTGGATATAAATGTATAATATATTTATAGAACTCATTCATCCCCCTCTCAGTGATGAGTGTATCTTGATGTTATTCTCCAACAATCAAGCATTTTCATAGTGTTTTCCTATAGGTTCATCTACTGAATAAACACATCCAATTTTTTATATCCTTACCTAGAGGAAACGGATTAGAAAATACATAATCTATTCTTCAATAAAACATCTTGATATTATCCAATACATAGATTAATCTCTTATACTTTTCACTAGGTTTTCAAATAGTGTTATATCATCATAATCTATAAAATAACTAATAAAAACAATTTTCTTAAACATACTCTAAAATCAAATATAACAACCTCGTAAAAAGATATTTTTGTTTTTTATCATTTCTATAAAATGAAAATTAATATTTTTACATCTTTTAAAAATTGATAGAACATAATAGTTTGTCTCTTTATGGACTATGTATATAGAAAACATATTCTATATAACAAGTGAATATTCCACCATATTAAATCCACAATATACATAAATCCATAATTATAAAATGATATATTCATCTTAAAATCCCAGAGATTAAAACATAAGAAAAGTTTTCAGATCAAATTCTTAGTTAGGGAATAAAAAATATATATTTCCTTTAAGGGTTATATAACAATCATATGGTAAAACATTAGAAGGTAGAATCTTTATCTTAAAGGAATAGGTTATAATAATATTTATTTAAAAATATTTATATGAGGATGTGAAATATTATATTAATAAACATATGCCATGGACAAATTCTGTTCAATCATTATATGATAAACATGATTCATGGGGATTAACCAAAGGCATATGACAATTGAATGTAGCATTCCATAAAGAAAAATTATAAAAATGAATATTATAAAAAACAAAATCAGAGTGTGTCAGCATGTTTTGAGAATATCCTATTTGTCCAACCTGATATGTTGTTATAATACTTCGAGAAGGATTATCAATACATTTTTTAGTATATCTAAGAATTCATATAATATATTTTTTCATTTGCTCTAAAACATTAACATATAAATTGAATGGTGATATAGTATGATAACTATCATCACCAATACATATGTGTCCCACTAAGAATCAATCATTAATCATATCACAATGAAGCCATAAATGAAAATGGGATTCAACTCATTTTCTAGGGGAATCATGTAAAGAACATATTTATAATTACATAATTAATCAAAAAATGATATACCTATAAATAATAAATTGGTATCGAATGATATTCATGAGCATTCTAGTTAAATACCCATCAATAAATGTTATATGGAATATATTATTTATACAGTATAAATATATTGAATACTGTTATGTCAATATTTTAACCATTACACCAATGTATAGATTGTAGGTGGTCACTATATAACTAAAATAAGTAAATATAGAGTGTTCATAGATTTAATGAAAGGGATTAAATGTCACAATCATTTTCAGACGAGGATAGACATGGTAGTAATGGATCCCTATGAGATTAATACTCCAAAATAGTTTAAGAGAAATTAAATGTTGTGACCCAAACTGAGATAGCCTGGAACCAACGTCTGATATCAATTACATTGGCATTATTACAATGAATCAAATCACAAAGGACTGATATTTTTGTAGTCTTTGTATACTAGATACATAAATTAGTCTTGTATTATAAATGAAACACTAATTACAATTTTATCCTAAATAAAATTGAGAATATGATCATTCAATATTGTATATACCTACATGTATTTCATAGTGCTATTATTGTATTCCTAGGGAAAAGGACACAAAATAACGGTGAGATAAAATGCTATGGATGGATAAAATATAGTGGTAGAAAAAATTACTCATTGAGAATAATAAATATGGCCTAGAAAATAGTAGATCACACATACCATGTAATCAAAAAAACTTACAAGTAAGTGCATAAAAAATAAGTTAATGTAATTTCTAGAAACATATGTCATTAAAATAACTAGACCATGAAAAAAAATATAGAAACCTAAGAAACTAATACACATTTGATATAATAAATGAACTGAAAATAAAAAGTATCCTTATATATCTTGATTAAAAATGTTGTCGATGAATAATAACTGCAAATAAAGGAGAGAAATGATTAATTATTGGACTCCATGTTTCCTAGGAACATAAAACTTTTAACATAAAGTCATTTCATTAGACAGTTTCACACATTGGGGAAAACCCCAACTAAAGCGGCTAGCCAACTAACTCATCACAAGATAATGTCGATGCATTGAGTGGTTATCAACATCCAGGCCCCAGACGTGTCATACCTTTCCAAATAATTCCACATATTTAATTATCAATTTAAATAATATACAATATTCCATATCAACTATCTAAATTTTTTGAAGGATATATATTTATCAATTATTCCCCATTTAATCAAATAATTTTTAATGTAAAGACTCTATGTTACATGATAAAAAATGTTGTCCATAATAAAATTCATCATATAAAATTATAGATATTCATGAATATTTCAAAGGAAAAATGATTACCATAAAGTATTGATTTCATGAGAAATATAAAAATCACAAACTTAATTGAGAATGTAAAGATAATCATTATGCACATTCTTGGGGAAAATAATCATTAAACATTCTAAAGGGTCCCATACCACTTTGAAAAGATTAAATAATAATCCCATGATAGAATAAACAAATTATAGTATCATGAGATTAAGTATATTCATGATATAACATGTAAAATGGTAGTATGAACCCAATATAAAAGTGAAGAGTTCATGGAAACAAAAAATTCTCAATGCAATATTAATTTAAATGAAATCCCATACATTGAGTCTGGCATGAATTGTGTGTCTTTATATTACTGAATAATAAAATTATATTAATTATTTACTTGACTAAGAACCATTTTCATTTTTATCATTAATTTTATTTCACTTATAACATTTTTTTATACAAATACTAAATCAATTATGTTTACATCGTGTGTTTGGATCAAATTTAGATTATATATTAAAAATAACTTCAGTAGGTCAATAGTGGTCAATGGGGTAAGTATAAAAGAACTCAAGAATAATAAATATGACCTAAATTTAAAATTTATACATCAATTATACTTTTCAAACCAATCATTAAATATGGTATGCAAAAATGAAACATCTTTTTAGTCATGGAGATGGTAGGCCATACGTACGCCAGAGAAATGTTTCCACATTTTACTAATCATATTCAAATGTCGTTAAGTAGGTTAAATATTTACAAAATTATAATTTTATCATAAATTAAATACTATTTTATCATATATACTTATATATATAATTATTTTGATGTAAAATGAATTACATCGTGTCAAGGAGGTGGTAGTCCACATGAACAATAATGACATTATAACTTTTTATGTGTATGAGTGGATATTAAAAATGATATATATTATATTTTCATAATGGTGTTTATTTTAATTAATATCATATATATATATATATATATTGTTTCATAAATTTTTAATTTAAATGGTCACTTATACATTCCATATATCGTTTGAAAAAATCACAACACTTTGAGGATGTGGTAGTCCACACTTTATCAAACTATGTTATCGTGTTTACACAAAATTAAATGTAACAAGATATGTTTTATAAAAACTAATTGAGGATAAATAATTGAATAATAAATATCATTTATATTATTTATAAATATATATTTTTAATATAATGGACACCATGAGTTGTGGTAATGGAAAAATTGAGAAGAATCATTTCGTGAGTTCGTAGTTCGGCATACACATATATAGAAATATTGATACCCATTAGAGGGAATTGTCTATGATTGTAGGTTGAGACCATATCATAACAAAATCCTAGTGTATGGTGGATACTAGTTTTGTCATACAAGCATGTTATACTAAGATTTGTGTAGGTGGAGAAAGATAATTAAACTAATGAGCATACCGAAAGATGATACCTCTAAATCTGGTAACTCATTATTGTTTCCACCAATGGAATAACCAAGATTGATTTCTACCAAAGGATAGTATTTGAAAATGAGATTATTAATATTGATATGATATTTTTTTCATATCATAATTGATCCAAAGTGTCTTGAGAGGTGTGAGGAAGGGGGATAGGTGGTGTCTTTTTATAGTTGAGGAAAACGACTCACTTGGTATATTTGAAACCAAGTTAGGTGTACCAACAATTTTACCTAAAAATGTCATTAAATATAATAAAACACAATAATTAAATGTTAATTCACTGTATATAGAATCCAATGGGTTTTGGTAAAGTTGATTGTTCATTTGATCTACTAAGTTAAATGTCTAGTCCTTCATTAAGCTTAATTTCTCATTAATAATTTTAATTTGTTTCACTAATATTTTTTTTGTAATAAACTATGATCAACTTATTATTAATTTTAAATTTTTTAATTTCCAAATATGTAATCCATTTTTTCAAATTCTAATTTCATAATTGGATGAAATAAATATATACTTATTCTCATTGACGGGACAATAATGATTATTTTTTAAGTAAAATTGTTCAAATGTTTTTTATGTTTTTATAGCAAATTTCAATGTTGAATTGATTCTAGTGAAATAAATTGGATTAATTTATAAAACCAAATATAATTATAACTAAAAATTATACTTAAATCCAATGAAACAGCGGTTTTGAATTTAATTTTTGTGCTTTTACCTATTTAATAAAAAATGAAACTTTACAGAAAAATAAAAAACAAATACCTTAACCTATTATTTATGTTTCAATTTAAAATATATAGTTTTTTATATTTTATTTATAAAATGTTTAAAAATTTATTTAAATATGGTTTTCCATTAAAATGAACCAAAACTGCCTTAAAAAAAATGTAGGTTTTTATGTGTAATATTGGGGTTTTTTAAATTATCACTATAAAATACATTTGATGAATATAAAAAATAATTAATAGATTACATAATATATATTGCATTAATTTAACTCAATAATTGAAATTAATTTAATTTATTAAGATAAAACGCCTTTGTGGTCATTAAAATAGTTTTTCTATTAAAACATTCCCTTTAAATTCCATTGGTTCTTATATCCATGTCAAATTAATTTGAAACCAATGAATTCAGTTTATATTTTTGGAAAACATATATTTTCATAATTTAGTTAATACTATTCATAGCCTCTAATATATTTAAAAGGAAGTTTCTTTTTATATTAAATAATAATATTTTGTTGTTCTATAAAAATCGGTCTAGCATATAACACAATATATTAAAGAAACATGTTGTTGCATGTGTCGCATGCTAACTCAGTTTCACATGCATTAACAGCTGCATTATATATTGAATTTTTTATAATAGTAAATATATTATAAATTATCATGACATTATGTTCCCATAAGGGATTGGTTTTCCATATCATACACACTACGGAATATAATGTTCATACTTTTGATTTTCGAGGTTTTACATTCTCCCCACCTCAATTAAATTGCGTCATCACAATATAAACTCGATCTTCATACTATATTGTTTGATATTTTCTACATTACTATACAAAATTGTGACAAGTGTTCATAATAAATCCTTTAGAAAATAGATAATGATAACTACAAATGTAACATGGGATAACATATAACTAGGATTCAAAGTATAAGTATATTAGTGTCTAGTAGAGATATGATCTTAAAAGAAAATCATAAAAATTTATTGGGGTGATTGAGGTCATCAATCAGAAATAGGTGAATTATCATTGAATATATAAGGGCCCTAGGGCCAAAATTCTGTTATGATTTAGAATACCATCTTCTGAACATAAAATATGTTTTTAGGAAAAAAAATTAACAGCATTTCCCTAATGTTGGGATATTCATTTACTACCCATTAATATTAGACAATTTACATACATGATATGATTGAATTTCATGTGTGATATTCCATATTTTTTTGGTTTCTCAAAAAAATTATACTTCATCTAATATATCTAGAAATGGATATATAAAATAACATTGATTCTTGAAGCACTTAAATTAACATTTATATGATTATATGGCCCATGAAAGAGTGACCAGTCTAACTATTTGTCTCTAACTATTCTCCTAGTCAATATGGTTAATAAATTTAAATCTAAACATCAAAAGGTACATTAATGGTTTATTATTAATATTTATTCATAAAATTATTCAACTAAAATTTGATTTTTTATCCAAAAAATTGTTTAGGTTGTTGGTTCGAATGAGTCTATTATCATCCTTGGGTTTTTAGTTCAAGAGTCGTGGTCCTGCCATATTAGATAGTTTTTACCTGGATTATGGGTTTTCCTTTGCTAAAACCATATTAAAATAATTTACAAGATAAATATGATAGAAATACATTAAATAACTAAAATCTATAAATATTCATTTAACTATGGTGTTCAATGAAACATTAACATATAAATACTCTATCCACTCATTCCCATATAGGTCCTTAATATGTCTATGATTTATCAAAAATTTAATTTCTATGATTTCTAAAACATGTAACATTATGTTAAAATGAGTTCATTCATTACCAAAATCCTTCATGACGATTTTTAATGAAATTGTGAATTATTCAACATATATCCACTAAGATTGTCAAACTAGGTGCACAATAAGGCTTGTTGTTGTGTACCATGTTATGTCGAGTCAGGATGGACACACCTTATTAGAGTTTTTAAATCAAGGTACATCTATTCTAGAACCATTTACACTTTGGGTATCGTGAATGAGATGTATTTCTAGAAACACCCACATAATCATGACACTACCAAAATTCTAGGCTGTTTTTCAACACTTATCATTAAATTCTACCTTTAGGTTACATTCTCCAATAATGTTTTTCCCATATCCAGTTCCCAAGGATGCTACTATACTTACCAACTACCCACTATAGAGATCCAACCCTGGATACCCCAAATCCCATGTATTATATCAATTTCATTGGAAAAATTCAAATAAATGAAATTCTGAAGGACATAGTGTTTAGTAGTCCTGGTAATCAAGGTATAGAAATGAGTTTTGTATTGCAAATAAATACAATAATTTCAGAATAATTTTTTTTCTAAACAACATCATGGATAATTTCCTTCTATATAGTATATCCCAAAAAATCGTAGTAAGATTCTTGTATTAATGGGGAAATGACACAAAATAATGGTGTGATCAAATTCCTAATAAGGGTAAAGTCTTGCATGAGAAATTATGACTCAGTGAGAATAATAATTATTCCATGGAAAATAACAGGCATACAAACCATGTAATTAAATAATTGATAAGTAACTGCAAAAAAAATAATGAATGGTAAAAAATAGAAACACATGTTGTCCAAATAACTATACAATGAAAAATCAACATGGAAAGGTAAGAAACTTAATCACATGTCATCTACTGAGTGAACAAAAAATGGAGTGTAATCATAGATATTTCATTGGAAAATATAATGGATGAATAATAACTAAAAAAATTTAAAATTCAGAATTATTTGTTTTCATGTATCCATGTTTCATGAAACCATTACCATCAAGAACATTCACAAGAATGTATAGCATATCGGGTGAAAACCCATCTAAATGGGTTATCCAAAAAACTCATCCCATGATATTACCAATTCATTGAGGGGATATCTATAACTAGGACCCAAAAATGTCAGACCTATAAAAATAATTCCTCATATCAAATAATTAGTTTAAATAATAAGTAATATTCCTCATTAACTATCTATATTGAATGAAAGATACAAATTTATCAATTATTCCTTAGTTAATCAAATAAATGTCAATATAACCATATGTAAAATGTTATATGATTTAAGCAATAATAATTTCCATCATATAAAAATATATATTTTCATTCTAATTTAAAATGAAAAATTATTACAATAATGTTTTTATTTCGTGAGAATGATAATAGTCACGAAAGGAACTAATATTGAAAAGATAATCATTAAGAAAATTATTGAAGAAAATAATCTAAAATAATTCCAAAGCACCGTATACCACATCGAAAATTTTAAATAATAATACAAAGGATGGAAATAAATAATATAGTGTCATGAGATTATTTAAATTCATGATATAACATGTAAAATGGAATTACTAACACCATATAAAGTTGAATTGGTGTATAATAAAAAAATATGTATCAATGGAATGTAAATTGATTTGAAATACCATAACTTTATTCTGAAATGTTTCATGTTAATTTATATTCCATAATAGTAATATTATCTTAATTATTTAATTTCATTATAACTATTTTCATATTTATCATTAATTTTATTTCACTTATTACCATGTTTTATAAAAATACTAAAACAAATAATTTTATATTGTGTTTTTTGACCAAATTCAATTTATATGTCAAGAAACATTAGTATGTCAACTATAGAAGAGGGGTAATTATATAAAATATTTAAATTAATAAACCAAAAATAATTTTCATATATGTAAATCAATTATACAATTTAATTCAACCGTTAAATAATTTTTCAAAAAATTAACAAACATTACATTCATGGAGATGATAGGTCGTACATGCATGTCATTAATGTTCCCATTTTTAAATGATCATTGTGTAAAGAAGGTAAGTAACATAATTATTTCAATAATTATCAGGATATCATAAATAATATATTAGTTAAGCATATATACTTATATATTTTATTCTATATATGTAAAAGGAATCATGTCGTTTTGAGGAGGTGATAGTAGACACATCACCAAATGACATTATCCCTTTTTGAGACTGTGAATGGGTAATAAAGAAAACGATATATATTATATTTTCATAACATTAAATATGTCCTAAATATAATATTTTTTATGTCACATATATTTAATTAAAACCAACCTTTATACATTCCATATATCATGTGAACTAATCACATCGCTTTGAGGGGGCAATAGTCCACACTTCCACAAATGATGTCATCGTTTTTACACAAAATGGGTATTATAAAGGCTTGTGCTATAAAATAATTACTTAAGATTAAATGAATAATTAATATCATAAAAATAATTTTTATATAAAATATATATAACAATTTCCACTATTAGATTGGTAAAGGAAAAAAACAATCATCGTTTTTTGAGGTGGTAGTTTGTTATACACGTATACAATATGATAGTAACCCATTAGATAAGAGATTGTGTAACTATGTGTAGAGACATTATCATGAAAAATTAAACTATATTTAGGAAAATATTTTCTAATATGAGCATGGAATAGTAATATATGACGGGTTGGATAATGGAAATGAAGCTAAAGAGATTATGGAAAGATATTACCTCTTAACGGGTAACTTGTTTTGGTTTCCCCAAAGGGATTCCTTAGATTGCATTATGCCCAATGGGAGGCTTATACGATGAGAGGAGGGATAATGAGAAGCTATATATTCTGATATATTTTGAACCATTGTTTCTTGAGAGGTGCAAGGAAAGGCGTGATTTGGTGGCCTTTTATAGTAGATGAAAAGCACAAATTTGGTATTTATTAAATCAAGTTATGTGTACCCACGTTTTTACCAAAAACATTCATCCGAATAAAAAACAGCCTAAAATTGGAAAGATAATGGATGTGTAATGACCATAAAATGGGTTTCGGGAATATTTATTAGTAATTTGGAACCCTAAGGTAATGGTTTAGTTATTTTTAATCTTAATTTTTCATTAATAATTGTAATTAATTTTAATAACATTCACTAATATTTTTGGTCAAAAATGATTTTCTCTATTAGAATTTATAAATTATACAGATTAAAATATGAAATCCATGTTTCAAAATTCCATTCATATAAAATTTATAAATTAATTTAAATTTAATCTAGTGAATGGGATGACAATGTATGTTCTTAATGTACAAATGTTCGAATGTTTTCATGGGTTTATAGTCAATTTCATTTTAAAATTCATTCTAGAGACCGAAAATGGATTAATTTATAAAAATATGATATAATTGAACTTTAAAACAAATTAAAATTATACTTTTACGTTATCAATAAATTTGATGAAAACAAATTTTGAAATAGAGTTCAGATGCTTTTACTATTAAATAAAAAGTGAAACTTCATCGAACAAAATCATCAATTTATGCTAACCCAATAATTATGTTTTTGTTTAAAATATTATTTTTTTCAAATTTTTAAATGTTAAAAGGGTAAATATTTGATTTAAAAATGTTTCTCCATTAAAAGGTGTCAAAATCACCTTAATAAAACTATATATTTTTATATGTAATATTGGGTTTCATTTTATCTTATGTTTATCAAATACATAGGATAAATATAAAAAATATTTTATTGTATATATAATATATAAATATATGTGTTATTTTATATTACATTAATATCACTCCCGTATTGTAATTTATTTAATTAATTAGGACAAAACACCACTGTGGTTATAGAATTTTTTTTTATAAAAATATTCCCTTTATATTCAGTTAGATTATATATCCATTACCAATTAATTTGTAACCAACGAATTCATTTTATATTTTTTAAAATATATATTTTTATAAGTTATTTGAAATTATTAATAACTACTAATATACCATCAAGGTTTAGTTTTATTATATTAAATTATAATATGTTTTTGTTTAGTAAAACTAAGTCTTGTGTGTAATGCAAGCCAATGAAGAAACTCATTGTATCCTTTGTCACACTCGATCTCAATATCACATGCATTGAAAGATAAAATGTAGATTTAAGTTATTTACTATATTAAATATATTATAAAATCTGGTGAAATTATGTTCCCGTACATTCTTGGTGGTACGTGTCACACACGCTATCAAATACAATGTTAATACTTTAGATTTTTTGGGAAATCCATTATAGTAAAATTGATGAATAGAAATTTATAAGTAGATAACCTTTTATGTTAGATTATAAAATTAAATTAATGAAATAAATGTGTTTCTATAATTTATTTTTACAATATCATAAAATATGGTCTAGGTGACATATTATTTTAAAAGTTTATGTGAAAAATTTCAGAAACTTTTACCTATTAAAATAATCATTAAAAACAATGTTTAAAAAAATAAATAATTGTTATTTCAGGAAAAGTTTTGAGTTGAAATAAAATACATAATCATGGAACTAAAATAATTTATATCATTTCATTAAAACTGACATCATAATAAATGATAATAAGGCTTTATATTGAGAAGTGGAAAAGATAAATGTGAATGTTAAATGAAATCAAACATAAATAAGATTCCAAATATAATGGAGAAAAATAATAGGATGGAAAATATGGACAAGTATTGAAAAAATTGTTAAATATGATAAAAATAATTCTAAATAATGATATAGTTTTGAGAGTGAAATTTAAAGATGGCCTAATAGTTGAATTAACATTTCATTTTCCAATAGACTGGTAAAATGTACCATGAAATAAAATATTAGCATGTAAGAAACCGGTCATTGAAGATATAAGTGAATGAATAAGAGTAATAAATATTAAATGAGATTTTAGTTAATTAAATCACCAATACAACATTTCTAGGTTTTTAATAGAAATTTGTGACATCATTAGATTATATATATATATATATCGAAAGAATTTAAATCATTTGATTGTAGGTTTTATATAAAACAATGATTTCAAATGAAATGTGATATTTTAAACTATCATAACCTTGTTTTTTGGAATTACCATTATCAATAGAATTAATAAAGTTAATAAAACTATGTGTAATGATTAATACTTATTAAATAAGCACATAAGCAATAGTAAAGTCAAATTATGGTTTAATAATATGTTTTACTGAAAAAATATCTTTATTTTTTTATTGAAATTATGATAACTTCAACAATTTTATTGTATTTTATTTGAAGAAATATTTATCTTTTCTTAAATCAACATGTAAATTTTAGCATACAGTTAATTTTTCTAAAAATACATTTAATTGAATTGCAAAAAATATTGATTTTCAAAAACAAATTATAATTTCATAGAAAATTTAATTTTCAAAGTATAATTATGTATTGAATTTGGTTATAAAGAAACATAATTTTCAAATCACTATAAAAAATATAATTTTTTTACTTAAAAATCAATAATATAAATTATTTTAATAAAAATTTATTTTATATGTTTTTTATTATATTTAAATATTCCACTTGTAGAATATGATTTCTATAAAATTGAATCTATTAATGTATCCTTCATGTATAAATTTTTTAAAGAGGAAACATTTTTTCATTATTAATAGTAAACAATAAAATTTTAATACTATGGTAATGTTAAAAATGGATTATCAGTTAGGGGATTTATGAAAATATAAGTGTAAAAATTACTTAAAAGATTCTTATAAAAATTAATGTATCTTTATTCATAGATAATATCTCTTCTATACTTTTAAATTATTAAAATATAGATCCATATATATTATGTAAGACATTAAAAAAATTTAATCTTTTGAATAATACAATGTTTTTCCTCTACCTCCCTTATAAAATGATTCCACATATCCTCTCTTATTCACACCTCATGATCCATATAGATAATAATATATCAATGCAATCCCATTCTAAAATAAATCCCAATTATATATTTATCAATGCTTCATCAAAATGCCAACCTTATAATTTTTTTTGTTTATGCTAAAGGTGGTTATCCAAAGAGGAGGTATTTCTCTTAATTGAGTGTTTTGTATTTATTTTGTCAAATAAATCATTCAATTATGTGATAACCATTATGATATAAAAAATTAGCACTTATATATATTTATATGTAAATTTTTTATGCCACAACAATTATCCATATACTTCTCCAATATATGGGAAATGAAAGTATTGTTCATTTATATGTGTAGACTACTACCTTACAAAGCGATGAATGTCATTGTTCATCACCACAATTCATGGATAATTATTATGGTAGAGATAGAATGAATATATTAAAATTTTAACATAATTATACTTCTATAATGATATTATGTAGTCTATTTTTTTCAATAACATTAAAAATGAAAAGTAACGATCTTCTAGAAGTCTGGACTCCAACCTCTTTGAGAAGATATGAATCATTTCCCATCACCATCATTATTTGTTGTTTGTTAGGATGTATTTAATATTTATATATTATATTAATTAAATAATTATGATTTTTAATCTTATTGATTCTATATATATTCCCTCATTTCCTTCAGTTAGAAAATGAAATCATCTCTCATGCATTTGAGTGTACTATCACCTCTAGGAAGTGTTGTGCTTCGGTTTTCATCACCATATTATAAAATGAATTATACAAGTTAAAATGATTTATACAGATGATATTATTTCAAAATTAATATTCTTTAGATGATGAAACCATGATCATGAAACATGTACAAGAAGCATTGATCATAAACATGCCGGGAAAACGATATGGTTCTCACCAGATTGTTAGTTTTAATGATGAAATCATTAATGAAAAGTTACTTGTAAATTATATTGGAATTATACGTAGAAAAAATTATATTTAAATTGTTTTAAAGTATATTTATAATAAATATATAATAATTATATAGGATATTTTAATTTTTATGATTCTATATGAGACTTAAGGTAAGGGTTTATGTTACAATTTATTTTTTTCAATATTTTCTATACTAAATTTCCATTGAACGAAATTAAATTTTATTATCCTTAATAACCTATCTATTTTCTACCATTATATTTATTACTTGAATATTCATGTATTATAACATTTTTTTTCTCTTTAGCACTTCAAAAAATGGAGAAAATATTTTTAAAGAAAATATAAACTTTTTTCTTTTTTGGACAATTATCTTATTCTTCCATGTCTATAAACAAATTTTTTTTTTCATTTTTAAAAAAATGAGTTTTTAAAATATTATCTTTTAATTACCTTGTAATTTATTATAAATTTTAAAAATTTAACTTTTTAAATAATAATTTTCTGAACAACTAAAATTTGAGTTCCTAAAATAGTGTGAAAAGAAAATTCTCTTTTAATAAATAGTGTATGAATAGATTTTCCCATTATAATTTATGATTATTTATATAATAATTTTTGTATCAATATCCATGGTTATTTTCAATAAAAATAATTTTCATATGATTTTGGGATTTATGTTAAAATTTTATCCAAATAGAAGGACATTTTTATTTTGTTTTCAGATAGTACTATAACATTTCTTTTAATGATATACTTTATCAATGTAAACATCTATTCAGGATTATTACGATTCACTAAATATATTATATTATGATATTGTAAACATTCTATCATTGTATCTCTTATGATGTTGATGATTTAAGGATGATTCTATGATACCCATTCATTTCCCATATGTCAAATATGTTACAATATAGTCTTTAAGAAACCTATTTATTTTCCATCCAAATGAAATGACGAAATGATGAAATTTTTATGAAACATGGTTCATTTCAATTTTTAATGATATAATTATATAAAGAATTATTTATGATATAGTGGAACACATATGTATGGTTTTTATTATGTGAAGATTGTTCCCATAACTATATAATTTCCACAATGCCTGTGTAACGATGGATTTCTCATGAGATAATAAGGAAAAGAATGTTGATTGAACCACATATAGTAATGGATTGTATCTAAAAAAATTGTTCTAGAAGTAAAATGTGACTATAGAAAAGATGGAAGAGGGACTAAAACCAATCAACTATGATAATCTTGGAAATGTTATGTGACAAAGGAATTTATATTATATTCATATTTTTATGACACAATATCATTTCTTATGATTATTATATTTTTTCATCCCTCATGATAGATTATTGATTATTTTGAAGATATATTAATTTTGTATTTTGTTATAAAAATACTCATTCTCTGATTTAGGATTAATGATCTTTGACCGACTCGATATTATTAACATAAAATAGGATTTTCTTCATATGCCCTTATTATTATGTTATGATCAACATTGATAATTGATTGATATCTATAATAGTTGACCTTACTATGATTATGAACTCAACCATTGTTATTTTTCCTTTTCCTATGTTATAATGAATGTTCTTATGTATTGTATCGTTTATAATTATTCAATATGAGAAAGAAATTTTGGGGTATGTTGGGGATATTTTATGAAAGATGATAATTTGGTATCATGTCTCTAAACACACCGAACTGTTACACTTTTATTATGTGTATCATTATGTGATGTATGAAATATTTATCTAGAATGATGTAATGTATATATAATAAATTATCAGTCACCTCAATTTTAATCATCGTAGGGTTTTGTTATTTTTAGATATTAGTATTCGATAGATTTTTTTTAAAATAGTGTGGATAAGTCTTAATATATGATAACATCTTAATGATTTTTAAAATTAGAAATTGTGTCGTGTTCCTATAATATACATCTCATTCTGGATAATAGAATGTGGTTTCAGCTACGAGACATAGGAACATATAGGTAACATCACTAATTTAACACTAGAGACTTTTATGAGATATATTTTGTTTTTATGTTATATAAATCATCAAAGGAATCTTTCAGTACACACAGCACAAGCTTGGCTTGCTTTACACGCAACCACGACCTTCCTCGATAGCTTGCGTCGTACGCAATACCGAGTTTCACTAAATAATGATACATTATAATATTAGTATTTATGAATAGTATTAACTTAATTTTTAATTTTATAACATTTTAATTCATCTTATACATTTTCTAGAATGAGTTATGAAAACAAAATCAGTTTTTTGGATAAAAGAAGTGCTTTTCAAAAAATGCAGTTTTACCACCTTTTGATGGCGCACCCACATTAAATATAGTTTTTGAAAATTTTATAAGTTAAATTTGAAAAAATAAAATTCTTCTTTAGAATCAGGATATAAAAATTTACTTTGGATAAAAATTTCATATTATTCTAATAACATTCATATTTTAATGAATAGTAAAAACACGCTATATTTTATCTAAAAACAACTATTTTCATCGCAATAATTTATATGGTTAAATTATAATATTGATTGTTTTTAAAGTATAAATAGAATATATTTTTACCATTTAATATAATGTATGTCATTAGCATTAATTTTACATTTAATTCATAGGCAAAAACAATTCAATCTTTGGCAATGTTTTAACTTTTAAAACACGTTTGCTTAACAACGGGATTAATTTTAAATTAATTACTGCAACTTCTGTGTTTTGAATTTTGAAAAATGGATTCCATATTTTGAATCAGTGGGTCCAAATTATGTTAATAGGTGACTTTTATTTTTTTGATATTATGAATAGTAACTACGATAATTTTTTTTTACTACGGTTAAAGGTAAATATTGTAATTCAAGGTTAAAAGAATATTATAATAATTCAAAATTACCTTGAAACCTTTCCTAACCTTATTGGATGAGTATTTTCCGACCATGGGAATAATTGGGTCGATTTTGGGACCCCATTGAGCCACTTGGTAGTGACAATGACAATTTGGATTAATTAATTTAATGTAAAGACAAAATTGACATTAACAAAACTCTTTTAGTAATTAATTTTTATAAGGGGTTATATAAATTATATTTTAAACTATAAATATTAATTAGAAATCTAAAAATATTTCCTACATTAGGATATTTGTTTTATAATTTTTAGACACCAAATTAATTAAATTATTTATGACACAATAATGATGAAGTATTTACCTCATTAATAAATGATTTAAATAAATAAGATTACAATGATTAAAATATTTCCCAAAAATGTCCAATTTTGATTGGATTATTTTATTTCTACCATGAGTCATCTTATCTTCATATTTAATGATTTTTGGACCTTTTGAAACTGAATATATGTTTATAATAAAATAATATTTCCCCACTTTCCAAAGGTACCCCTCTCCTCCCTTATAAAAGGGCACCTCCTCCCTCTCTTCCTCACACCAATTTGAGCCTTCAAGATCTGACAACCCCTGCCCATTTCACATACACACTTTCTTAGAAACCTACTAGAGGTACTGGTATTATCAAAAGACCAACTCTAGTTCCATAAGAGAACGTTTAAAGGAGGCACTTCTAGAAAGAGGTAATACCTTCTACCGTTTTCTTCAAGTTCCATTCTTCTTCTACTCCCTCTTCATTAGTTGTTTCAATATGAGTTAATAACATCGACATCCCTCATATACTGATTTTTTATTATAAATATGAAAAAAACCCTATTTCACCTCTTATCCGTCGTATAGAAAATTAAATCACTACGCGTGCGTACGTATGGAATACTATCTCCACGCCGTGGTGTTATCTGTTTTCCACCACTACCTTACTTGGATGGGTATAATGGTGTAAAGAATAACTATATATTATTTTTTTAAAGTGATATTTATTCTGAAATAGTATACATACACTTCAATGACATTCCATGATCATGGGAACGATATCATCGCTCGTGCGTACGTACGGCCTACAGTCTCCACGATCTGATGCGACTCGTTCTATATGATCTTCATTGAATAATGATTATATAAATGAATTGAATGAATTAATATGATATATATTACACTAATACCATTCTGTAAATGATGTATCTATATCTTATAAAGATGACTAATAATTTATTCGAAAAAACACGAATAAGAACAAAAAGTAATAGACACCCGAATAACAAGTAATAATAAAATATTACTAATAAGAATCTAAGAATATGACCGTATATGATTTAATAACAATGAATATGATTCTTTAATAAGTCAATGACATTATTGAAATCATTATACAGGAGGTTCGGACACGTACAAAGCATATCAGACCTAAGGTAAGGGAAAATATCACAATCTCTTTTTTTCCGAGATTGATTATACTTTGGTATTTACTGGGGTGTATTGTATCATCCACATCCATGTTTCCTCAATATTTAATATTATTTCCATCCACCTATAATTTTTTAAATCCAATTTTTACCTTACGGTGAGTTTTTAGTAAAAGATATGAAATGAATCTTTTTTCATTTTTCTTACGAGGTAGTTTTTGACTTTTCCGACAAAAGTACGAGAAGAATGTTTTTTAACTTATACGGCATGAATGGATTTTAAAAACATTATTTCCAAGAATATTCTTTTAATAGTTTTAAAGTTTATTTTTAATCAACTTCTTTTAGATTAAAATTGTATAAGGAAAAAAAGTTGAACTAGAAAGGATATTTTCCTCAAGAATAGAGTTCAAGTGTTTTATCAAAATTATTTTCCATCTATGATAATATAGGGTACTATTTATATCGCTATTATTACATTAATATGATTATGTTGTGATGGAAAAAATTTTATGAGTTCCTTTATCTTATATGAATTGTTTTATGATATCATGATGTTTAAGATTTCCATTTTTATTACATGGGTTATGCTATGATGTATGGTTTATGATTTTGTGGCACACATAAGAATGGTATCATTACGAGATGGGTGGGACCTCTATCTCCCTCCAATGAATTGGGTAAAGATTTTATATCTCATGAGATAGGCATGGATAGAACGGAAGGTTAAACCGGTTCAGTGAAAGAGGACATAAATGAGGAGTGAACTCGGTTCACAAATGGACTTTCTCCACTAAGATAGTCTTGTAAATGAGTCTTGACTAATAACAAATGATTATCTATGATTATGTGTGTATCCAAAAACGTTTCATGTTTTATGTTATGATTATTGGGATTACATTTCACTACCATGATTTATCCCATGTTATGAAATTATGATCTCTTTTCCAGGTTAAGATTCCAAAATGTTATGTTCTTATGAATATGATGTGATTGATATTTATTTGGTTTACCCTTACTGAGCATTTGAGCTCCCCGTTTTGTATGATTTCTTTCCCCAGGTCAGGAAGAAGGTTATTAAGTAAGATATGCCAAAAAGGGACTATAGATCCGATGAAATAAATGGGAGACAGTGTAGATTCTTTATGAACCAGTTGTTTATGTTTCCCAGTTTCTAAAGACACTATACCCATACGGTCCTTTCATGGTTTTGTTATATGTTGTAATAAGTATGATTCAATTTTGAATTAATAACCATGTATGTAATGTTTGGGTCATTATAGTTGGTATCAGAGGAAAGGTATAGTCAACCTTTGGAAACTAGGATATGAAATCCTTAGTAAGAAACCAAAGGATAAGTTTAAGCGTAGAACACAATTGTAGTGTTTTAGAAATTTCCATGAACAACCTATGATAAGACCTTAGGTGTAAATTTTGTTTCTTTATTATGTGGTTTTCTTTTTATAATTATTGTTGCTCAGACTATTATCCTTGGATTTAGTCAATGGCTGGAACCGAAAGGAACCGTGTTAATGCGGAATGCGATGGGCAATGACATGATTGTCCCCCTGAGCAACGAAACGATATGGGAGATGGAATGAAAAATCGTGTAGCCATGCTCACACAACTTTCTCAAGCTATGAATCATGCAGTACTTCCAAATGAGAAAAGGAAGGAGCAACATTCTGTTGAATTCTTCATGAGGCCGCATCCACCTTCATTCAGCGGGTCTTCTGATCTATTAGTGTCTGAACAATGGATCAGTACCACTAAAAAGATATTTTCAGTTCTTCAATGTTCTGAACATGATAAAGTCATATTAGGAGTGTATCATTTGGAAGGTGATGCTGATCAATGGTGGAATCTTATCAAGAAGACGAGGCAAATAGATGAAATTTAGTCCATGGAATGGGTCGAGTTCAAGAACGTATTTTTCAATAAGTACTTCCCTCGTATTCTTCGAACAAATATAGAGAAGTAGTTTCTTGAACTAAAGAAAAAGGAGGATGAATCTGTTAGTACCTATGAAGAAAATTTTACAAGACTTGCATGGTATTCTTCTGGTATTATTATCCAACCTAAGATAAAGATCGATCGATTATTTAGTGGCTTAAAACCATGTCTTCGAAGGGTGTTAAACATAAGGGACTTCAATAGATATGAGGAAATCGTTTGATGTGATCCTAAAGTTGAGATAGAGATTGGAGTAACCCATCAGTCATATTGGTTTGATAAGAAGAGTAAAATGGAATTCAAAGGAAAATCAAAAGACCACACTGAAAAGAAGATTAGTTTTCCCTTATGCTCAATGTGTGGAAAGAAACATGGAGGAAATTGTCTTAAGGGGACAAGAAAATGTTATAAGTGTGGAAAACATGGTCATCAGGCAATTGAATGTCAAAATAATGGGAAGAAGATGTCTAATGATGCAAACACAGGAAAGGATACACATAATGAACCTACTACACTTCAATGTTTCAAGTGCAAGGAGATGGGGCATTATGCCAATCAATGCCCAAATCCAAGGTTTGATGATGATGATCGACGTCAACAAACTCTTAAGGCCAAAGACAAAGGAAAGTCACATGAAATTACTATCGGCGATGTGGAGTACGACAATGAAGTAGTGAGAGGTACACATACCATCCACTCTAAAGTATCAAATGTTTTATTTTATTCTGGATCCACCCACACTCTTATTTCTGAAGAATTTACTAAGGGTATTTCCATATTACCTCAACAATTAGATGTTGAGTTGGCTATGACAACACCTAATGGAACAACAGTTGCATCAAAAGTTTTCAATTCTTCTCCGATTAAAGTTTGTGGGAATGTCCTTCCTACAAATCTTGTGATCCTTCCTATAGTGGAATTTGATGTGATTATTGGCATGGATTGGATTTCTTTATATGGATCTCATATCAATTTCCATCGAAGGGAAGTCACATTTCATATTCCATATCAATCTATGATCGTCTCTCAATGCAAATATGAACATAACCTTCCAGTGGAAATTTCTTCTATCGTATGGGTCTTGATTACACTAAATGAAGGTTACTTATCTCAAATGGATGGAGAGAAACTCACGATTAATAATATTCCCATTTTACAGGAGTTTGACAATGTCATTCCGGAGGAATTACAGGGTCTTCCACCAAATCATGATGTTGATTTTTCAATAGAACTTGTACCGGGTGCTTTGCCTATTTCAAAGACACCTTATAGAATGGCCCCAATTGAGTTGCAGGAATTGAAGAAGCAACTCCAAGAGAATCTTAATAAAGGATTCATACGCCCAAGTGCGTCACCATGGGGAGCACCTGTTCTGTTTTTTAAGAAGAAAGATGGATCAATGAGACTCTGCATTGATTATCGAGAATTTAACAAAATCGCTATCAAGAACAAATATCCTCTCCCACGCATTGATGACCTATTTGACCAACTACGCAGAGCTCAATACATTTCCAATATTGATCTTCGTTCAGGGTATCAGCAATTATGGTTCAAAAGGGAGGATATACCAAAGACGGCTTTCCTTACAATTTATGGACACTATGAATTTATAGTGATGCCATTTAGTCTTACTAATGCCCCTGCTATCTTCATGGATCTGATGAATAGAGTCTTTAGAGACTATCTTGATCAGTTTTTGGTAGTCCTTATAGATTATATTCTTGTCTATTCAACGATCAAGGAAGAACATGAAGATCACTTGAGAATTGTATTAAAGACCCTAAGAAAGGAGAAGTTTTATGCCAAATTTACCAAGTGTGAATTTTGGCTTCTAAAAGTTCCATTTTTGGGTCACATAATCTTAAAAGAGGGTAAATCTGTGCATCCAGCAAAACAGAGGTTATCGAAAGATGGTCGAGACCAATAACAGTAACCGAGATCTGAAGTGTTCTTGGTTTGGATGGATATTATGAACGTTTTTTGAAAGATTTTTAACGATTATCTAATCCACTCACCAAGTTGACTCGGAAAAAAGATATGTTTTTTGGACAGAGGAATGTGAAGAGAATTTCAAGGAGTTGAAAAGAAGGTTATCCAATGCACCTGTGCACACACTTCCTTGTAGTGGAGAAAGGTTTGTGATCTATAGTGATGCATCCAAGAAGGGATTGGGGTGTGTTCTTATGAAAAATGATTTGGTGATAGCTTATGCCTCATGACAATTGATAATACATGAGAAAAATTACCGAACTCATGATTTGGAGTTAGCTGTGGTAATCTTTTCATTAAATATTTGGAGGCATTATATTTATGGAGAAAGGTGTGACATTTTTACTGATCATAAAAGTTTAAAGGATATTTTCACACATAAGGAGATGAATATGTGCCAAAGAAGATGGTTAGAGATAATTAAGGATTACGACTGCTCAATTCATTACCACCCTAGGAAAGAAAACAAGGTGGCAGATGCATTAAGTCGACAAGACCATGCTAGATTATCCATGATGAGGATCACAAAACATCCTATATTTATGGATTTACAAAGGATGGATCATGTAATTATAATGAAAGGGGAGAATTTGTATCTTTATCAAATGAATGTTCAACCATATATACATGTTAAGATTAAAGACGCGTAGAAAGACGATGTAGATTTTGTACCTCTCGAACCCCTCATGGTTTAATTTTCATGATCACAATCACTCTCTTTTTTATCTAATCTTGTTTTAAGTGTTTTTGGTTGATAGGCTTAATTTCATATTGCCATGAAATTGGGGCAAGAAGGCTGAAAGCAAAAGTGGACTGAAATTCAGTCCACCAGCCAACCGGTGGAAGACCACCGGCCAGCCGATGGAGGCCTGGACAGAAGGCATCCCTCTGTCCAAGACCACCGGCCAACCGGTATCACACCAGCGGCCAGCCGGTGGCACCCAGCCAGAACAGTGTCAGCCACTGCCTCAGCACCGGCCAACTGGTGGCCTCCTCACCGGCCAGCCGGTGATGCCTGAGCCCGAGCCCTCTTCCATTTTGCAAGCACCGGCCAACCGTGGCTCTGCACCGGTCAGCCGGTGGAGCCAGTCAAACTAGTCGTTGGGCCTTTGACCAGGCTAGTCCACTTGCCTCCCAATGGCTCAGAATCCTTTTCCAATGGCTCCGAAGAACCCTAAAGGCCATTTGAGGGTTCCCCCTCTATAAATAAAGGACTAGGAACACCCGGAAGCCCAAGGAACAATACCAGAACCACAACCAAGCCAACGGAAGCCCACGGACACATTTTTGATCATTTGGCGAACCTCCGGCGGATTGCTCCAAGGGAACCACACTTGCTCCAATACACTTCCACATCCAAGGAGCACCACAAAAGAAGCTTGGGAGCGCCCTTCATCAGCTCCATCAATCCATTGGCACCCAAGACATCCCCATTACGGTTTTTCATTGTTTTATTTATTTTGAGCATCAATTTGGGTTTGTGCCTACAAACCCCCATCTCTTTCTCTCATCTCCGCTTTTGGGTTCTCACACAACCTTCAAGGTGTGAAGAGGTTGGTCAAGCCTTACCTTTCAAAAGGCTTGAATCAAAGGTGATCTAGCCTTCACCTGTAAGAAGGCTAGTGGGTTCTTTCTCAACCATTGAAAGCAAGTGGGTTCTTGCTCAACCAAAAAAAGCAAGCTGTAATAGGTTCTAGACTAACCTTAAAGTCTAGTGGGTTTCTTGGTAAAACCATTAAAAAGCAAGCGGTAGTAAATCTCTCAACGGTTGAGTTGGGAGCGGAGACGTAGGCTTGGATTTAAGCCGAAATCCGTTATCAATTGTGTGTCTTGCCTCTTTTATTTCCGCTGCACTTTTAACTTTGATTTTAAATTGTTAATTAATTTTTAAAAGGCAATTCACCCCCCCCCCCTCTTGCCATCACTCCTTTCTTTCTCCGCCCATCAATTGGTATCAGAGGAAAATTTGAGTAATACCCTAACCGGTTTCAAATTCAAGATCCTTTTTGATGGCTTCAACTTCTTTCGCCCCCGAAGGTTATTCTTTGGGTCGTGCTCCATTCTTTGATGGAACCGACTATAATTATTGGAAAACCCGCATGACTACTTTTCTTAGAAGTATAGGTTATCCCATTTATAAAATTGTCATGCATGGTTATTCTCTCTCTTCCCCCGATGAATCCAAATGGACTCAAGCCGATATTAAAAATTTCGAGCTTGATGGCAAAGCCATGAACGCTCTAAATTGCGGCCCTGATCGTAATGATTTCAATCGAGTTTCCACATGCACCTCATCACATGAAATCTGGAAACTTTTGGAGGTTACCCATGAGGGGACCAACAAAGTCAAGGATACTCGATTGGACATGTACCGTCAAGATTTTGAGTCTTTTACCATGCATCCATCCGAATCTATTACTGAAATGTTTACACGTTTTACTGATGTTTGCAATGGGAGAAAGTCCCTTGGTGATGATGTTTCTGCAGAAACAATGGTCAAGAAGATCCTTTGGATCCTACCAAGCACATGGGCACCAAAAGTGACGGCAATCCAAGAAGCAAAGGACATCAAGAACATGCCGGTAGAAGAACTCATAGGATCTCTCATGACCTACGAGATCACCATGAGGGGGCAAGCTGAAAAAGGTGGAAAACCGATCAAAACTCCAAAGAACATCGCCTTCAAAGTTCAACAAGAAAAAAGATCCTCCTCCTCATCGTCTTCCTCTTCAAGCGGCGATTCCGAAATGGAGACCCTTGCCCGCAAAATGCACAAGTTCATGAAGAAGCACAAGAAGAAGAAATCCCGCAAGGCTCGAAAGGAAGTACACGACGAAAAATCCGAGCCCGAGGTAACATGCTACGGGTGTGGAACGAAAGGCCATTACAAGCCCGATTGTCCACTCAACAAGAAAAAGGCCAAGCAAAAGGAAAAGAAGAAGGCTTTCAAGGCCACATGGGGTGATAGCTCCACATCATCCACCTCCTCCTCCTCAAGTGACAACGGTAACAAATGCCTAATGGTATTTCATGAGGTAACATCTTCCGACTCCTCATCATCTAGTTCTTCAAATTCTTTTAATAATTTGTCTTACGAGGATCTCCAATATGCGAGAGATCAATTGGAGGATGGTTTTCACGAACTTTCTTCTAAATTTGTTGCTTTAAAAAAAGAATTTCAAAAAACTCTCTTCCGAAAAGGAACAACTTCTCAAAGAAAAGTAGGAGTTGTCCCTCAAAGTTCAAAACCTTCCCGATGTTGATTCCATGGAATCAACAACCAAAGATTTAAGGGAATCCCTTGCCAAGTTCACCCAAGGTGAACAAAATTTGAACAATTTGCTTTGTTCCCAACGCATATCTAGAACCACCGAAGGGCTTGGCTATTCCAAGCAAGCTTCTTCTTCCCATTCTCCAACTGTTTTTGTAAGGGGGAGCTCTCAATTTAAATTTTGCAATTATTGTAAAAAACCCGGGCACTTAATCTATGAGTGCAATTGCAAAAATTCCCGGTATGGTAGGCCCAAAACTATTTTCTTCAATGATGAATTTTATAGTAGAAGACCCTCCACTAGACAAGTATGGATTGAAAAATCCCTCTTAGCGAGTCTCACCGGGCCAAAATTTGTTTCGGTTTCAAAAACCTCTCCCCGGTGATTTGTTGTTTTTATTTAGGGGGAGTTAGGATTGTTTCAACCTTTTTTTATTATTCATTCAAAACTTTCAATTCAAACTATTATTCAATTTTCATTCAAAACTTTCAATTCAAACTGTTATTCAATTTTCAAATTCTCAATTCAAAATTTTCAATTCAAAACGATCAATTCAAATTTCAAAAATTTCAATTGGTTTAATAAACTCTATCTTGTTTTTCAACGTTTCCCTCAATCAAGTTTTATGCCCCATGGTATTTTGATAATCACAAAGGGGGAGAAATTCTTGGTTGATTGGGGGAAAAATCTTTCTCTCATTCATTGCTTTACTTTCCCATTTATCCTTTAAAGCATGCCCTTCATTTCGTTTTTACATTGTTTATTTTGGTGATTGTGATCATCAAAATAGGGGGAGATTTTTGTACCTCTCGAACCCCTCGTGGTTTAATTTTCATGATCACAATCACTCTCTTTTTTATCTAATCTTGTTTTAATTGTTTTTGGTTGATAGGCTTAATTTCAGATTGCCAAGAAATTGGGGCAAGAAGGCTGAAAGAAAAAGTGGACTGAAATTCAGTCCACCAGCCAACCGGTGGAAGACCACCGGCCAGCCGATGGAGGCCTGGACAGAAGGCATCCCTCTGTCCAAGACCACCGGCCAACCGGTGTCACACCAGCGGCCAGCCGTTGGCACCCAGCCAGAACAGTGTCAGCCACTGCCTCAGCACCGGCCAACCGGTGGCCTCCTCACCGGCCAGCCGGTGATGCCTGAGCCCGAGCCCTCTTCCATTTTGCAAGCACCGGCCGACCGGTGGCTCTGCACCGGTCAGCCGGTGGAGCCAGTCAAACTAGCCGTTGGGCCTTTGACCAGGCAGGTCCACTTGCCTCCCAACGGCTCCGAAGCCTTTTCCAACGGCTCCAAAGCACCCTAAAGGCCATTTGAGGGTTCCCCCTCTATAAATAAAGGACTAGGAACACCCGGAAGCCCAAGGAACAATACCGGAACCACAACCAAGCCAACGGAAGCCCACAGACACATTTTTGATCATTTGGTGAACCTCCGGCAGATTGCTCCAAGGGAACCCCACTTGCTCCAATACACTTCCACATCCAAGGAGCACCACCAAAGAATCTTGGGAGCGCCCTTCATCAGCTCCATCAATCCATTGGCGCCCAAGACTTCCCCATTACTGTTTTTTATTGTTTTATTTATTTTGAGCATCAATTTGGGTTTGTGCCTACAAACCCCCATCTCTTTCTCTCATCTCCGCTTTTGGGTTCTCACACCACCTTCAAGGTGTGAAGAGGTTGGTCAAGCCTTACCTTTCAAAAGGCTTGAATCAAAGGTGAGCTAGCCTTCACCTGTAAGAAGGCTATTGGGTTCTTTCTCAACCATTGAAAGCAAGTGGGTTCTTGCTTAACCAATAAAAGCAAGCTGTAATAGGTTCTAGACTAACCTTAAAGTCTAGTGGGTTTCTTGCTAAAACCATTAAAAAGCAAGCGGTAGTAAATCTCTCAACGGTTGAGTTGGGAGCGGAGACATAGGCCTGGATTTAAGCCGAACTCCGTTATCAATTTTGTGTCTTGCCTCTTTTATTTCCGCTGCACTTTTAACTTTGATTTTAAATTGTTAATTAATTTTTAAAAGGAAATTCACCCCCCCCCCCCTCTTGCCAACACTCCTTTCTTTCTCCGCCCAACAGTAGAGTTACAAAAAAGGTTATAAATGTTCCAGAATTCAACCTTGATTGTGATGGGATAATAATGTTCAGGAATCAGGTTTGTGTTCCTCCCATCCCCGAATTAAAGAAGGAGCTGCTGGATAAGGCTCATAGTTCTTCATTCTCTATTCATCCTGGAAGCACGAAGATGTATAGGGACCTGAAAGAGTACTTCTGGAGGGATGGCATGAAAAGATATGTTCCTGAATATGTATCTCGATGCATGGTTTGTCAGCAAGTTAACGCTAAGATATAGAAGTCTAAGGTAATGTTACTACCATTACCCATACCCAAATGGAAATGGGAAAACATCACTATGGACTTTGTCATCGGACTTCCTAAAACATCCAATGTAAATAATGCTATCTGGGTTATAGTTGATCGTCTTACGAAGTCGAAACACTTCATTGCTGTTAGAGAATATTTTTCACTTGATCAGCTTGCCAGGATATATGTAAAGGAAGTGGTAAGATTGCATGGAGTACTACTTTCCATTATATCTGATCGGGATCCGAGGTTTACCTCAATGTTCTGGAAAAGTCTTCAGCATACTCTGGATACAGAGATGAGTTTCAGCACTACTTATCATCCTCAGATAGACGGTCAGTCTGAGATGAAAATTCAAACTCTATAATATATGTTGAGAGCTTACTCTATGGATTTCAATGGTGGTTGGGATCAACCCCTACCTTTGGTGGAATTTTCTTATAATAATAGCTTTCACTCCAGTATTATGATGTCTCGTTGTGAAGATCTCTATGGAAAGAAATGCAGGACTCCAACTTGCTGGGATGAAGTTGGGGAAAGAAAGCTATTAGGACCAGATCTTGTTGATGAGATGGCAGAAAAGTTCAGATCTATTCAACAACACATAAGAGCAGCTCAGAGTCGACAAAAATGTTATTCCGACAACCGAAGAAAAGACTTAGAGTTTGAAGTGTGTGATAAAGTTTTCTTACAAATATCACCCTTGAAGAGGGTCATGAGATTTAGAAGAAGGGAAAGTTGAGCCCTAGATATATCGATCCTTTCGAAATACTGGATCGTGTTGGGAAGGTAGCTTACCGATTGGCGCTTCTTCCGAATCTCTCTCAAGTTCACGATGTGTTCCATGTATCTTACCTGAGAAAATATATACATGATCCTTCACATGTACTCACCTCAGAAGTTGTACCACTGGAACAAGATCATTCTTATGAAGAACATCCGATAGAGATTCTGGATCATAGAAAAAAAGTCCTACAGAACAAGACCACTCGCTTGGTAAAAGTTTTATCAAGGAACCACCAATTATAAGAAGCTACATAGGAACTTGAGGATAAGATAAGGGAGAGGTATCCTCATCTGTTGTTTACGAAGTGACGAATTTAGAGGGAAAAATTCATTTTAAGGGGGGTAGAATGTAACACCCGAGACTTTTATAAGAAATATTTTGTTTTTATGTTATATAAATCATCAAAGGAATCATTCACTACACACAACACTATCTTGGCTTTCTTTACATGCAACTGCGGACTTCCTCGATAGTTTGCGTCGTACGCAATACCGAGTTTCACAAAACAACGATATATTATAATATTAGCTGTTATTAATAGTATTAACTGAATTTTGAATTTTATAACATTTTAATTCATCGTATACATTTTCTAGAATGAGGTATGAAAACAAAATCAGTTTTTTTGGATAAAAGAAGTATTTTAAAAAAAATGCAGTTTTACCGCCTTTTGATGGCGCACCCACATTAAATCTAGTTTTTGACAAGTTTATAAGTTCAATTTGACAAAATAAAATTCTTCTTTAGAATCAGGATATAAAAATTTACTTTGGATAAAATTTTCATATTATTCTGATAACATTCATATTTTAATGAATAGTAAAAAGAAGCTATATTTTAATTAAAAACAACTTTTTTCATCGCAATAATTTATATGGCTAAATTATAATATTTATTGTTTTTAAAGTATAAACAGAATATATTTTTACCATTTAATATAATGTATTTCATTAGCATTTATTTTACATTGAGTTCATAGGTAAAAACATTTCAATCTTTGGCAATGTTTTAACTTTTAAAACTCGTTTGCTTAACAACGAGATTAATTTTAAATTAATTACTGCAACTTCTGTGTTTTGAATTTTAAAAAATGGATTCCATATTTGGAATCAGTGGGTCCAAATTATGTTAATAAGATACTTTTATTTTTTTGATATTATGAATAGTAAATACGGTAAATTTTTTTTACTACGGTTAAAGGTAAATAGGGTAATTTAAGGTTAAAAGAATATTATAATAATTCAAAATTACCTTGAAACTTGTCCTAACATTATTGTATGAGTATTCTCCGATCATGGGCATCCTTGGGTCGATTTTTGGACACCATTGAGCCACTTGGTAGTGACAATGACAATTTGGATTAATTAATTAAATGTAAAGACAAAGTTGACATTAACAAAAATCTTTTAGTAATTAATTTTTCTAAGGGTTTATATAAATTATATTTTCGACTATAAATATTAATTAGAAATCTAAAACGATTTCCTACATAATGATAATTTTTTTTATAATTTTTAGACCCCAAATAAATTAAATTATTTATGACACAATAATGATGAAGTATTTACCTCATTAATAAATGATTTAAATAAATAAGATTATAATTATTAAAAATATTTTCCAAAACATGTCCAATTCTGATTGGATGATTTTATTTCGACCATGATTTATCTTATCTTCATCTTTATTGATTTTTGTATTTTTTGAAACCAAATATAAGTTTATAATTAAATAATATTTCCACACTTTCCAAAGGCGCCCCTCTCCTCCCTTATAAAAGGAACCTCCTCCCTCTCTTCCTCACACCAATTTGAGCCTTCAAGATCGGCCAACCCCTGCCCATTTCACTTCCCCACTTCCTTATAAACCTACTAGAGGTACTGGTCTTATCAAAATACCAACTCAAGTTCCTTAAGAGAAAGTTTAAAGGAGGCACTTCGAGAAAGAGGTAATACCTTCTACCGTTTTCTTCAAGTTCCATTCTTCTTATACTCCCTCTTCTTTAGTTGTTTAATTATGAGGTAATAAAATAATTATCCCTTATATAATTATATGTTATTATAAATATTAAACAACCCTATTTCACCTCTTATCCATCCTACAAAAAACGAAATCACCGCGCGTGCGTACGTACGGAATATCGTCTCAATGCCGTGGTGTAATCTGTTTTCCACCACTCCCTTACATGGATGTGTATAATGGTGTAAATAATAACTATATATGATTATTTTAATGTGATATTGATTCTAAAATAGTATACATACACTTTAATACAATTCCACCATCATGGGAACAATATCATCACTCGTGCGTACGTACGGCCTACCGTCTCCACGATGTTATGCGACTTGTTCTATATGATATTCATTTAATAATGATTATATAAATGAATTGAATGAATGAATATGATTTATATTACACTAATACCATTTTGTAAATGATGTATCTATATCCTATAAAGAGGAATAAGAATTTATTTGACCAAACACGCATAAAAACAAAAATGTATAAAACCCTGAATAACAAGTAGTAATGAAATATTACTAATAAGAAGCTAATAATATGACCATATATGATATCATAACAAATGAATATGATTCTTTAATAATTCCATGACATTATTTAAATCATTATACAAGAGTTTCGGACACGTACAAAGCATATCGGACCTAAGGTAAGGGAAAATATCACAGTATCATTTTTATCCGAGATTGTTTATACTTTGGTATTTACTAGGGTGTATTTTATCATCTACATCCACGTTTCCTCAATATGTAATATTATTTCCATCCACCTACAATTTTTTAAATCCAATTTCACCCTTCGGTGAGTTTTTAGTAAAAGATATGAAAGGAATATTTTGTCATTTTTCCGACGATGTACTTTTTGACTTTTCCGACAAAAGTACGAGAAAAATGTTTTTTAACTTATACGACATGAATGGATTTTTAAAACATTATTTCCAAGAATCTTCCATTACAAGTTTTCAAGTTTATTTTTAATTAACTTCTTTTAGATTAAAATTGTATAAGGAAAAATATTTTTGAAGTGGAAATGATATGTTCTTCAAGAATGGAGTTCAAGTGTTTTATCAAAATTATTTTCCATCTAAGATAATATAGGGTTCTGATTATATCCCTATTATTACATTGATATGATTATGTTGTGATGGTAATATTTTTATGAATTACTTTATCTTATATTAATTGTTTTATGATGTCATGATGTTTAAGATTCCAATTTTTATTACATGGGTTATGATATGATGTATGGTTTATGATTTTGTGGCACACATAATAATGGTATCATTATGAGATAGGTGGGACATATATATCCCTCTAATGCATTGGGTAATGATTTTATATCTCATGAGATAGACATGGCGGGAATGGCAGGTCAAACTGGTTCAGTGAAACAGGACTGAAACGAGGAGTGAACTTGGTTCAGAAATGGACTTTATCCACTAAGATAGTCTTGGCAATGAGTCTTGACTAATAAGAAATGATTCTCTATGATTATGTGTTTATGCCAAAAAGGTTCATGTTTTATGTTATGATTATTGGGATTACATTTCACTACCATGAATTATCCCATGTTATGAAATTATGATCTCTTTTGCAGGTTAAGATTTCAAAAATGTTATGTTTTTATGAATATTATGTGATTGATATTTCTTTTGTTTACCCTTACTGAGCATTTGAGCTCACCTTTTTTTATGTTTTCTTTCCCCAGGTTAGGAAGAAGGTTATTAAGTAAGATATGCCAAAAAGGGACTATAGATATGATGAAATAAATGGGAGATAGTGTAGATGCTTTATGAACCAGTTCTTTATGTTTCCCAGTTTCAAAAGACACTATACCTATATGGTCCTTTCAAGGTTTTGTTATATGTTGTAATAAGTATTCTTCAATTTTGAAGTATTAACCATGTATGTAAAGTATGGGTCGTTATAGTTGGTATCAGTGGAAAGGTATAGTCATCCTTTTGAAACTAGGATGTGAAAGCCTTAGTAAGAAACCTAAGGATATGTCTAAGCATAAAACACAATCGTAGTGTTTTAGAAAGTTCCATGAACAACCTATGATAAGACCATAGGTGTAAAATGATGTTCTTGATTATGTGGTTTTCTTTATATAATTATTTTTTCTCACACTATTCTCCTTGTATTTAGTCAATGGCTGGAACCCGAAGGAACCGTGTTAATGCGGAATGTGATGGGCAATACAATGATTATCCCCCTGAGCAACAAAACGATATGAGAGCTAGAATGCAAAATCTTGTAGCCATGCTCAGACAACTTTTTCGAGCTATGAATCATGCAGTACTTCCAAATGAGAAAAGGAAAGAGCAACATTCTGTTGAATTCTTCATGAGGCAGCGTCCACCTTCATTCAGCGGGTCTTCTGATCTATTAGTGGCTGAACAATGGATCAGTACCACTGAAAAGATATTTTCTGTTCTTCATTGTTCTGAACATGATAAAGTCATCTTAGCAGTGTATAGTTTGGAAGGTAATGCTGATCAATGGTGTAATCTTATCAAGATTATGAGGCAAAGAGATTAAAATTGAGTCCATGGAATGGGACGAGTTCAAGAACTTATTTTTCAATAATTACTTCCCTTGTATTCTTAGAACAAAGATGGAGAAGGAGTTTCTTGAACTAAAGAAAAAGGATGATGAATTTGTTGGTACCTATGAAGCAAATTTTACAAAACATTCATGGTATGCTTCTGGTATTATTATCCAACCTGATAGTAATATCGATCGATTCTTTAGTGGCTTAAGACCAAGTCCTCGAAGGGCGTTAGACATAAGGGACATCAATAGCTACGAGGAAATCATTCGATGTGCTCCCAAAGTTGAGATGGAGGTTGGTGTAACCCATCAGTCATATGGGATTGATAAGAAGAGTAAAATGGAATTCAAAGGAAAATCTAAAGACCACACTGAAAAGAAGATGATTTTTCCCTTATGCTCAAATTGTGGAAAGAAACATGGAGGAAATTGTCTTAAGGGGACAAGGAAATGTTATAAGTGTGGAAAATATGGCCATCAGGCAATTGAATGTCAAAATAATGGGAAGAAGATGTCTAATGATGCAAACAGAGGAAGGGATACACAGAATGAACCTACTACACTTCAATGTTTCAAGTGCAAGGAGATGGGGAATTATGCCAATCAATTCCCAAATCCAAGGGTTGATGATGATAATCGACGTCAACAAACTCTTAAGTCCAAAGACAAAGGAAAGTTGCATGCAATTACTATCGGCGATGTGGAGTATGACAACGAAGTGGTGAGAGGTACACTTACCATCCACTCTAAAGTAGAAAATGTTTTATTTGATTCTGGATCCACCCACTCATTTATTTCTGAATAATTTTCTAAGGGTATCCCCATATTACCTCAACAATTAGATGTTGAGTTGGCTGTGACAACTCTTAATGGAACAATAGTTCCATCAAAATTTTACAATTCTTCTCCGATTGATGTTTGTGGGATTGTGCTTCCTAAAAATCTTGTGATCCTTCCTATAGTGGAATTCGATGTGATTATTGTCATGAATTGGCTTTCTTTATATGGATCTCGTATCAATTTCCAAATAAGTGAAGTCACATTTCATATTCCAGATCAATCTACAATCGTCTATCAATGCAAAGATGAACATAACCTTCCAGTGGAAATTTATTCTATCTTATGGGTCTTGATTCCACTAAATGAAGGTTATTTATCTCAAATAGTTGGAGAAAAACTAACGATTAAGAATATTCCCATTGTACAGGAGTTTGACGATGTCTTTCCAGAGGAATTACCGGGTCTTCCACCAAATCGTGAAGTTGAGTTTTCAATAGAACTCGTACCGGGTGCTTTGCCTATTTCAAAGACACCTTATAGAATAGCCCCAATTGAGTTGTAGGAATTGAAGAAGCAACTCCAAGAGAATCTTGATAAAGGATTCATACGCCCTAGTGCATCACCTTGGCGAGAACCTGTTAGGTTTGATAAGAAGAAATATGGATCAATGAGACTCTGCATTGATTATCGAGAATTTAACAAGATCACTGTCAAGAACAAATATCCTCTCCAACGCATTGATGACCTATTTGACCAGCTACGCGGAGCTCAATAATTTTCCAAGATTGATCTTTGTTTAGGGTATCATCAATAAAGGGTCAAAAGGGAGGATATACCAAAGACGTCTTTCCGTACAAGGTATGGACACTATGAATTTATAGTGATGCCATTTGGTCTTACTAATGGCCATGCTATCTTCATGGATCTACTGAATAGAGTCTTTAGAGACTATCTTAATCGGTTTTTTGTAGTATTTATAGATGATATTCTTGTCTATTCAAAGAACAAGGAAGAACATGAAGATCACTTGAGAATTGTATTAAAGACCCTAAGAAATGAGAATCTTTATACCAAATTTACCAAGTGTGAATTTTGGCTTCAAAAAGTTGCATTTTTTGGGTCACATAATCTCAAAAGAGGGGATATCTGTAGATCCAGCAAAAATAGAGGTTATCTAAAGATGGTCGAGACAAATAACAGTAACAAAGATCCGAAGTTTTCTTGGTTTGTCTGGATATTATCGACGTTTTTTGAATGATTTTTCACAATTATCTAATCCACTCACCAAGTTGACTCAGAAATGAGTTAAGTTTATTTTGATGGAGGAATGTGAAGAGAATTTCAAGGAGTTGAAAAGAAGGTTATCCAGTGCACCTGTGCTCACACTGCCTTATAGTGGAGAAAGGTTTGTGATCTATAGTGATGCATCCAAGAAGGGATTGGGGTGTGTTCTTATAAAAATGATATGGTGATAGCTTATGCCTCATGATGGTTGAAAATACATGAGAAAAATTACCCAAATCATGATTTAGAGTTAGCTTCGGTAATCTTTGCATTAACGATTTGGAGGCATTATCTTTATGGAGAAAGGTGTGACATTTATACTGATAATAAAGGTTTAAAGTATATTTTCACACAAAAGGAGATGAATATGCGCCAAAGAAGATGGTTGGAGCTAATTAATGATTATGACTGCTCAATTCGTTACCACCATGGGAAAGCAAAGAAGGTGGAAGATGCATTAAGTCGACAAGACCATGCTAGATTATCCATGATGAGGATCACAAAAGATCCTATATTTATGGATTTACAAAGGATGGATCTTGGAATAATAATGAAAGGGGAAAAATCATATATTTCTCAAATGAATTTTCAACCATCTATACATGTGAAGATTAAAGAGGCATAGAAGGAAGATGTCAAGTTACAAAAAAAAAGGTGATAAATGTTCCAGAATTCAACCTTGATTGTGATGGGATAATAATGTTCAGGAATCAGGTTTGTGTTCCTCCCATCCCCGAATTAAAGAAGGAGCTGCTGGATGGGGATTATAGTTCTTCATTCTCTATTCATCCTGGAAGCACAAAGATGTATAAGGACGTAAAAGTGTAATTATGGTGGGACGACATGAAAAGAGATGTTCCTGAATATGTCTCTCGGTGCTTGGTTTGTCAGCAAGTTAAAGCTAAGAGACAAAATTATAAGGGAATGTTACAACCATTACCCATACCCGAATGGAAATGAGAAAACATCACTATGGACTTTGTCACCGGACTTCCTAAAACATCCAAAGGCAATAATGCTATCTGGGTTATAGTTGATCATCTTACAAAGTCGGCACACTTCATTTCTATTGGAGAAGATTTTTCTCTTGATCAGCATGCTAGGATATATGTAAAGGAAGTGGGAAGATTTCATGGAGTATCACTTTCCATTATATCTGATCGGGATCCGAGGTTTACCTCAATGTTTTGGCAAAGTCTTCAACATACTCTGGATACCGAGTTGAGTTTCATCACTGCTTATCATCCTCAGACAGATGGTTAGTCTGAGTGGACAATTCAAACTCTAGAAGATATGTTGAGATCTTTCTCTATGGATTTCAAAGGTGGTTGGGATCAACACCTACCTTTGGTGGAATTTTCTTATAATAATATCTTTCACTCCAGTATTAAGATGGATCCTTATGAATCTCTCTATGGAAATAAATGCAGGACTCCAACTTGTTGGGATGAAGTTGGGGAAATAAAGATATTAGGACATGATCTTGTTGATGAGATGGTAGAAAAGGTCAGATATATTCAACAACACATAAGATCATCTTAGAGTAGACAAAAAAGTTATGCCGACAACCGAAGAAAAGACATAGATTTTTAAGTGGGTGATAAAGTGTTCTTATGAATATCTCCCTGGAATAAGGTCATGAGATTTGGAAGGAAGGGAAAGTTGAGCCCTGGATATATCGGTCCTTTCGAAATACTGGATCGTGTTGGGAAGGTAGATTACCGATTAGTGCTTCCACCGAATCTCTCTCAAGTTCACGGTGTGTTCCATGTATCTCTCCTGAGAAAGTACATCCCTGAGCTTCCATATGTACTCAGCCCAGAATCTATACCGCTGGAACAAGATCTTTCTTATGAAGAACAGCCGATAGAGATTCTGGATCATAGCGAAAAATTCCTACAGAACAAGACCACTCTCTTGGTGATTGTTTTATGGAGGAACCACCAATTATTAGAAGCTACATGGGAACTTGAGGATATGATAAGGGAGAGGTATCCTCATCTGTTTGTTACGAAGTGACGAATTTTGAGGGAAAAATTCATTTTAAGGGGGGTAGAATGTAACACCAAAGACTTTTATGAGAAATATTTTGTTTTTATGTTATATAAATCATCAAAGAAATCTTTCACTACACACCACACTAGCTTGGCTTTCTTTACACGCAACTGCGGCCTTCCTCGATAGCTTGCGTCGAACGCAACACCGAGTTTCACTAAACAACGATATATTATAATATTATCCGTTATAAATAGTATTAAATGAATTTTGAATTTTATAACATTTTAATTCATCTTATTCATTTCCTAGAAAGAGGTATGAAAACAAAATCAGTTTTTTTGGATAAAAGAAGTTTTTTTTTAAAATGCAGTTTTACCGCCTTTTGATGGGGCACCCACATTAAATCTTGTTTTTGAAAATTTTATAAGTTCAATTTGACAAAATAAAATTCTTATTTAGAATCAAGATATAAAAATTTACTTTGGATAAAATTTTCATATTATTCTGATAACTTTCATATTTTAATAAATAGTAAAAACACGCTATATTTTAATTAAAAACAACTTTATTCATCACAATACGTTCTATGGTTAAATTATAATATTGGTTTTTTTTAAAGTATAAATAGAATATATTTTTACCATTTAATATAATTTATGTCATTATCATTAATTTTACATTGAATTCATAGATAAAAACATTTCATTCATTGGCAATGTTTAAACTTTTAAAACCCGTTTGCTTAAGAACGAGATTAATTTTAAATTAATTACTACAACTTCTCTGTTTTTAATTTTGAAAAATGGATTTCATATTTCGAATCAGTGGGTCCAAATTATGTTAATAGGTTACTTTTATTTTTTTGATATTATGAATAGTAAATATGGTAATTTTTTTTATTTACTACGGTTAAAGGTAAATAGGGTAATTCAAGGTTAAAAGAATATTATAATAATTCAAAATTACATTTAAACCTGTCCTATCCTTATTGGATGAGTATTCTCCGACCATGCGCATCCTTGAGTCGATTTTTGGACGCCATGGAGCCACTTGGTAGAGACAATGACAATTTGGATTAATTAATTTAATGTAAAGAAAAAATTGACATTAACAAAAATCTTTTAGTAATTAATTTTTATAAGGTGTTATATAAATTATATATTCGACTATAAATATTCATTTTAAATTTAAATAGATTTCCTACATAGTGATATTTTTTTATAATTTTTAGACACCAAATAAATTAAATTATTTATGACACAATTATGAGGAAGTATTTACCTCATTAATAAATGATTTAAATAAATAAGATTATAATGATTAAAATATTTTACAAAAAATGTCCAATTCTGATTGGATGATTTTATTTCGACCATGATTCATCTTATCTTCAGCTTTAATGATTTTTGGACCTTTTGAAACCTAAGATAAGTTTATAATAAAATAATATTTCCACACTTTCCAAAGGCGCCCCTCTCCTCCCTTATAAAAGGGCACCACCTCCCTCTCTTCATCACACCAATTTGAGCCTTCAAGCTCGGCCAAACCCTGACCATTTTACTTACCCACTTCCTTAGAATCCTACTAGATGTACTGGTCTTATCAAAATACAAACTCTAGTTCCTTAAAAGAAAGTTTAAAAGAGGCACTTCGAGAAAGAGGTAATACCTTCTACTGTTTTCTTCATGTTCCATTCTTCTTCTACTCTCTCTTCATTAGTTGTTTCATTATGAGGTAATAACATAAGTATCACTCATATAATGATATGTTATTATAAATATGAAAAAACCCTATTTCACCTCTTATCCATCCTACGGAAAACGAAATCATCGCGCGTGCGTACGTATGGAATATCGTCTCCACGCCGTGGTGTAATCTGTTTTCCACCACTACCTTACTCGGATGGGTATAATGGTGTAAAGAATAAATATATATGATTATTTAAAAGTGATTTTGATTCTGAAATAGTATACATACACTTCAATACAATTCCACGATCATGGGAATGATATCATCGCTCGTGCGTACGTACGGCCTACCATCTCCACGATGTGATACGACTCGTTCTATATGAACTTCATTGAATAATGATCATATAAATGAATTGAATGAATTAATATGATATATATTACACTAATACCATTCGGTAAATTATGTATCTATATCTTATAAAGAGGAATAATAATTTATTCGAAAAAACACGCATAAGAACAAAAACTAATAAACACCCGAATAACAAGTAGTAATAAAATATTACTAATAAGAAGCTAATAATATGACCATATATGATATCATAACAATGAATATCATTCTGTAATATGTCAATGAAATTATTTAAATCATTATATAGGAGGTTTGGACACGTACAAAGCATATCGAACATAAGGTAAGGGAAAATATCACAATCTCATTATAATCCGAGATTGTTTATACTTTGGTATTTACTGGGTTGTATATTAACATCCACATACATGTTTCCTCAATATGTAATATTATTTCCATCCACCTACAATTTTTTAAATCCAATTTTACCCTTTGGTGATTTTATAGTAAAAGATATGAATGGAATCTTTTGTCATTTTTCGTACGAGGTACTTTTTGACTTTTCCGACAAAAGTACGAGAAGAATGTTTTTTTAACTTATACGGCATGAATGGATTTTTAAAAAATTATTTTCAAGAATATTACTTTACAAGTTTTCAAGTTTATTTTTTATCAACTTCTTTTAGATTAAAATTGTATAAGGAAATTTTTTTTTGAAGTTGAAAGGATATTTTCCTCAAGAATGGAGTTCAAGTGTTTTATCAAAATTATTTTCCATCTATGATAATATAGGATTATGTTTATATCCCTATTATTACATTGATATGATTATGTTATGATAGAAATATTTTTATGAATTACTTTATCTTATATGAATTGTTTTATGATGTCATTATTTTTAAGATTCCCATTTTTATTACAAGGGTTATGCTATGATGTATGGTTTATGATTTTGTGGCACACATAAGAATGGTATCATTATGAGATGGGTGGGACATATATATCCCTCCAATTAATTGGCTAAGGATTTTATATCTCATGAGATAGACATGGCTGGAATTGCAGGTTAAACCGGTTCAGTGAAACAGGACTGATATGAGAGTGAACTCAGTTCAGAAATAGACTTTATCCACTAAGATAGTCTTGGCAATGAGTCTTGACTAAAAAGAAATGATTCTCTATGATTATGTGTGTATGAAAAAAAGTTTCATGTTTTACGTAATTATTATTGGGATTACATTTCACTACCATGATTTATCCCATGTTATGAAATTATGATCTCTTTTTTAGGTTAATATTTCAAAAATGTTTTGTTCTTATGAATATGATGTGATTGATATTTCTTTTTTTTACCCTTACTGAGAATTTGAGCTCACCCTTTTGTATGTTTTCTTTCCCCAGGTCAGGATGAAGGTTATTAAGTAAGATATGCCAAAAAGTGACTATATATATGATGAAATAAATGTGAGACAATGTAGATTCTTTATGAACCAGTTGTTTATGTTTCCCAGTTTCTAAAGATAATATACCTATACGGTCCTTTCATGGTTTTGTTATATGTTGTAATAAGTATGCTTCAATTTTGAAGTATTAACCATGTATGTAATGTATGGGTTGTTATATCTAAAATGTATGGATTTCTATATGAGAATTCAACCACCTACCATTGATTACAATGTGTATATAAAGGGTGTATTCATGGGTTAATCATGTGTATATTTCACATTGCTATGTTTGGAAACCATTTGTAACCTCTTATTACAAAGTTCCTAGATGAGAGGCATATGGAACAACATGAGAGATGATGTGGGTTTTAAAATTTCATAGGTAATCAATCATTCATTTTTTTGGAGGATTGTTTGTAGGTGGTGGATCATCCAATGGTAAATAACAATGTACATTGTGTGGCATTTGTTATGGCGTGTTGGTTTATTTGGGAGGTGAGGAACAATGTAAGGCTATGAAGAATTATCTATTCCAAGTTATTTCATTTTTTAATTAATATATATATATATATTATGGAGGATAATATTCTCATCATGGGTGGGGGTAATATGAGATATTCTAAAAATGACATCCTAGTTGTTTTTAATATGAATGGTGGGGGTTGATAGAGAATATCGATATTAGTAAAATAGATACCTTTATGTATGAGACTAAAACTGAATGTGGATGGATCATGTGATTTATGTGATATGATAGGGGGTTGTATCTTGTGGGGATATAAAGCCATGGTGATCCTGGTATTCTGTACGTAATTTGGAGAAGGGTTTTCTATAGGGGAGGAGGTCAAAACCACTTTTGTGGGTCCATCTCTTTACATGATTTAAAATATTTATATTATAAAGGTGGAGTTAGAGATGAGATACCTGGTTGGAATTTTTAGGGCAAGGATAACTACCAACAGGACCTGAAGTATTTGGTGTCATAGTGCATGGAACTCATTATTCTAGGTATCATGGTTAAACACACTTGGAGTGATGGATACTATATGCCAGAAATGATTCCCAGTAATGGGAATCACAATGAATTAATTATGGTTTATTATTGCAACAGGTCCTTTTAAAATGTCTCCAACCCCATTATAAGTGATTATTAGATAGGTAATCAAGATTCTTATTCCACATAAGATTGGTTTGTTGTTTATGGTACTCCATATTAATAATTAAGAATTAATTTTGAGTGAGTGGGCATCAGATTCATGTCTAAAGAGGAACTCCTAAGGGTTATGCTTTAATTAATTCATATTTTCATTATGATCCATTATAAAGTATTTGAATTGATGTTGACCATGAATGATATAAGTGAAACCTAATGTGGCATAAATTGAAAATATGGTTTCACAATATTTCTCTCATATGATTATTTTTCAAGATTACCTGATTTCTTTATAAGTTTGTTATTATTCGCAGTAAGTTATCATTATTTATAGTCAATGATTGAAAATAGTACGCATCATTTTAATGATTTATGTGATGGGTAATATAATGACCATCCTCATGATAAACCATAATAAACGGGATATTTTTTGTGAAATATTGATGATATTCTCACCCAACTCTACCATGATATTTATAGTTACAGGAAGCGTGTTGAACAGATAAATGGACAATGAAAGGATGAACTCAATATTCATCATTTCATGTAGCAATTTACACATTCCTTAAGTGGTACCATCCATCGAATTATTATTTAGAAGTTGATAAATTATTTGAAAATATATTATTATTTTTATAGTTCAAAGACTTTGAGAAGAGTTTTTCTGTCATGTATCTTCTAAATGGTGAAGCTAATCAATGGTTGAATATTATCATGAATTTAAAGAAATTTGAAAAAATTGAATCTATTATATAAGAATATTTTAATAAGTTATTTTAGAAAAAATTTAATCTATGAAATCCTAAAACGAAAATGGAAGTGTAAATCCTAAAAATGAAAAATAAAGATGATGCATCCATTAGTACCTGTAGGGAAAATTTCACTAGGCTTTCAATGAATTTAATCAGATTTATAATTTCCATTGTGAGAAAAATTGATTAATTAATCATTAACTTTACACTATGTATCCAAATAGAACTATATAAAATATACATTGATAGCTATGAATAAATCATTTAATTTAGGCTATTGATTGAAATGAAAATTGGAGACTCTCTATACTCTCATGGTTTTGGGGATAAAAATGGAATAATTAAAAGTTTAGGAATCTATAAAAATAAAACCAATGGAGGTAATAAAATTAATCTTCTTTCGTATCAAAAGTGTGATAGGAAACATGGAATAAATTACCTAAAAGGGGATTGGTAAAAAAAACATAAGTTTATGAAGGATGTCTATCAATTAAAATAATGTCAATGTGATGTGGAGAGGTTAATGGAGTAATGTAATGCAATAAAATATAAAAAAATTATTTCACCCATACACCTAAGATGTAATTGAAAGGATTATGGAAATTATGAAATTTTTTTAATTAATTTTAGGGATAATGGTGATTGTTGGAATCAACAACCTCTTAATCTAAGAGAGAAATTTAAGGCCCTTGCAATGAATTTTTTTTTGAGGATCATGATAATGAAATGGTAAATTTTACACTTCTAATCCATTATGGAATTGAAAATTTGTAATTTGATCTAAGAAAGAAACAAATAATTGGTATTTGAATAATTTTAAATGGGTATTTCATAGTCACCTCAATGATTAAATGCTGAGTTAGAATAAAAAAATCTCAAAATAATGATGACCACATCTTAAATCAATATCTTATCACTGATTGATGTTTTTCAGAATGAACTTCAGGAAAATATTATGATTCTACCTCTTGTTAAATTTGGTGTGATTTTGGATAATAATTATATCCCAAAACATAGATCCCAATTAATTTTATGAGGAATAAAACCCTCCTTTTATATTCTGAATTAACAATGTATCATTTTCAAATGTGATTTTTAATAACCACATCCAATTGATGTTATTTTTTATGGGATTTACATCCTATTTATGAGGGGTATGTAACTAAATTTCATAACGAGAAACTCAAAAAAGAATATATGCCATTTTCTGATTATGATGAGGTATTTTTAAAATTATTTCTAATCCTTCCACTTAATTTAGATGATTAGTTTTAAAAAGGTTTCATATCTGGTGAAATACCAATTTCAATGGCTCTATAGAGAATTTCCCCAACTGATTTGATGGAATTAAAAAAATAAACTCAATGAAAATATTTATCATGGGTTTATATATAGTAGTGAATTACCATGAGATGCATCTAGTCTATTGGTCAATAAAAAATGTGGTTTAATGTATGTTTTCATTGATTATTATGAAGTTTTACTGGATCAATATCATGAATAAGTATCCTATAGATCTTAATAATGGATTGTTTGATCAAATTCAGGGTGGTGAATACATTATAAGATTTACCTTTGTTCAAAATGTCATCAATTTAAGAACGACAAGGAGTATATAACCAATAAAAACTTATATAGAAGTTATCATCAAAATGAATTTATAGTGATTCCCTTTGGACCTAAAAATTATTAAACTGTCCCCATTGATTTAGCTAATAGTTACCATAAATATAACCTTAATCAAATTTTGTTAGTATTTATATATTGTATCCTAATATATTATATGATAAAAGAAGAGCATGGATATCATTTGAAGACTATTCTTAAGACCTTGATGAAAGAGATGTTGTTATCAGAATTTAGTTAATGTGTATCCTGGTTATAAATTATTAATTATTGGGGCATATAATCTCAAGATAGGGTATATAATCAACTATTAAAAGATGAAAACTATTGGGAAATTACCAAAACAAACCATAGTAATGGAGATATATTGTTTTATTAGGTTTTCATGAAACTAATGATTATTTGGGATGAATGTTTTAGGGCTATGTAATATAATAACCAAAGTGTCCTGGAATGAATCCATGTGTCTTTTGATAGATAACTGTGAAAATAATTTCATGTACCTAAATTTAATGATGGTTCGTGAAATTATGATTAAACAACCTTACAATGGAGTAGGGTTTTAGATATGGGGTGATTCATTAATGAAATAAAAGGGATGAATCCTCTTTAATAATGATATTTGGATATCTATTTCCCTGAACTAATTTAAAATACATAACAAAATTTACACATTTCATGATTTTGGGATTTAATAATTAATTATAATATTAAAATTTTGGCATAATTATATTTATGGTGAAAGATGTGATACATAGAGTAATCATTATATCTGGAATATTGTAATTTCTTATAAGGAATTGATTATGTTCTAATGGAGATTGTTGGAATTGATTAAGGATTATGAATGATCAACACATTATAACATGTTGAAGGATAGAAAGGTGGTTAATTCTTTCATTATGCAATGTTTTGGTAGTTTATATATGATGAGAATGTAAAGAGATTGAATTTTTCTGAATATTTAGACTATGGGTCCAGAAATCACGAGTAAAATGAATATATACTATATTTCGATAATGATTATTAAAACTCTCATCCATGTTAAGATTAAAAGGGTTCCAAAGGATTATTTCAAACTATAAAAGAGGGTAATAAATATTCATGAGTTCAACCAGGGCTTTGATAGAATGGTATGGTTCATGAACATAGTAAATATCATACGTGAAGAATTATATGTTAGATATTGCTACAGTTAGTCATTCACTATTCATCCTTGATGTATGACATGTATAGAGTTCTGAAAGAGTATTTCAAGTGTGATAACATGAAAAGGGATATTTTAGATTATATATTATGATTCATTTTTTATTATAAATATACTATGTTGAGATATAATTCTAAGAGGATATAAAAACAATTACCTACATCAAAACTCAAATTTGAAAAAATTACCATGGATATTTTTTGTTAAAATCTCATAAATATATAAAATGAATAATTTAATTAGAGTTGTAGTTCATCTCATTAAAGAATCTATAGATTTAATTATTGTCGATGAATATTTATCTAATGACTAACATTCTGGGGTATACATTATATAACAAGAAAAACTTCAGGGAGTACCACATTATATTGTATCTAATCATGCCCTTTTTTTGAACATTAAATACGGAGTTTAACTGTAACACCCCGAGATTTTATAAGAAATGTTTTTATAATTTCATTGATGTATTGTGTTGTACGCTACACTAATAATAGCTTGAACTATACTCAACATAGTATTAGCTTTTGGTATACGCAAACACTATTCTTGGCTTGTGTTGCACGCAAGGGTGACCTTCATTAGTAGCGTGTGTTGTATGCAATACCACGTTTCAATAAACAACGATATATTGTTATAATATTGTTATGAACTAGCCGTTTTGAATATTATTAACCGCATTATGAATTTTATAACATTATCATATATTATACACATATTTTAGAACTTTATATGAGAACAAAATATTTTTTTAGGTAAAATAAGTATTTTTAAAAAAATACAGTTTTCCACCTTTCGATGGGACACCCACTAGAAATCTAGTTTTTGACACGTTTATAAGTTCAATTTTACAAAATAATCTTTTTCATTTCAATAAGTATATAAAAATTTACTTTGTATAATTTTTTAATATTTTTCTGTTAACATTCATATTTTGATGAATAGTAAAAATACGCAAAAGTTTAATTACAAACAACTTTTTTCATCAAGATAATTTATATGGTTAAATTATAATATTGAATAGTTTTAAAGTTTGAATAGAATATATTTTTACAATTTAATATTATGTGTGTCAATATCATTAATTTTACATTGAATTCATAGGTAAAAATATTTCAATCGTTTTCAACGTTGTAACTTTTAAAACTCATTTTCTCAAGAGCGGGATTAATTTTAAATTAAATACTACAACATCGGTATTTTGATTTTATAAAAATGGATTCCATATTTGGTATCAGTAGTCCCATGTTAGATTAATAGGCTACTTTTTATTTTTAGGCCTTATGAATAGTAACTATGGTAAATTTTATTTACAACATTTAAAGGTAAATCAGGTAATTAAGGGTAAACATAATATTATAAAACTGCATTAACACAAGTATTAAGATAATTAGATGATTATATTTCGTCCTAAAATAAACATGGGTTGAAATGTTATATTTTGGAACTCACATGGATTTAATTAAGACATTTAATTTATTTTATTTAAAGGAAAATGAAATATGTCTCACTCAACCTTTAATAATTAGATTATTTTTAATATAAGGTTATACATAATATAAATTCGTTTATAAATACTAATTTGAAAGATAAAATGTTATTATTTGTCATGGTAATTTATATGTTATTTTTAATAAATATTTAATTATTTTAATAGCTTATTCATTAATGATGTAGAAATTATATATTTAGTGAAAAATAAATAATATAGTTTTTATTAAAATAATAATACACATAAACATTCCCAAACACATGACAAAAACATATTGGTCGTGTATATACAAACCATAATCATCCAATGGTAAACTTGTGAACCATTTAAAGCCTTATAAAATAGATTATGACATTTATATTATTTTATTTTAAATGATGTCAAAGTTGTCACCTTCATAATTTAATAAAAATATCATTTTAAACATTGTGTTTTTAGAGGATAAATTTTACTAAAATTATTCTTATAAAATATATTAGATGTATCTTCCTCATAGAATTTTATTATTAATTTTTATGAAACATGTTTGTATATTAAATAATTATAAAAAAATGTTGTAGTCATTATTTTATTAAGAAACATATCAAATAAATGGTTATAAATATATTAAAATAAATACTATATGAACTAATTAATGTTATACACGAATTTTATAGATAAATATGAAATGTTATGAATGTATTTAATTTTTTTACCATATATTATTTGTGTAATTTATTTAAATTCAAATAAATTAATAGTGCCAAATTGACAATATTTATATTTTATAAAAATAGCATATTATTAAATTGATTAAAAATCACAAAAAATATTTAAAAATTATAAATTAAAATTTATATGGTCAAAAAATTCATAACGTATCCAATTAGGTACAATTAAAAACACATATGTAAGTATTTATAACTATTTAAAATTTAGAATATTATTACCACAAATAATATTAAATATATTAAATAAGGATAAATAAAATTTATAAGGTTGAAATTAATTTCCCTACATGTATAAATATTATTGTCTAATGAGATTACAACCCCATTGCATCTCATATATAACATTTTTTCATTTTGGAGGTTTTTATGTTGGGTTTGAATTTATTATAAATTAATATTTTTGACACTTCCAAAATTGTCCCTCTCCATCCTTATAAAAGGGAACCTCCTCCCTCTCCTCTTCACAACAATTTGAGACTTCAAACTCAGCCAAACCCTGTCCATTTCCCCTCTACCCTTCCATAGAAACATACTATAGGTCGTGGTCTTCTTCAAAGACCATCTTTAGTGCCCTAAGAGGAGTTTTAGAAGAGGTGCGTCGATGAAGAGGTAATATCCTTTACTGATTCTTTCTAATTTATTTCTTATTCTACACACTCTTATTTATTTGTTTAATTATAAAGTAATAACATCAGAATAAATCATATACTGATATGTTATTATAAATATTAAACAACCCTATTTCCCCATCTATCCATCATACGAAAAACGAAATCACTGCGCGTGCGTACGTACGGAATACCATCTCTACGTCGTGGTGTATTATGCTTTCCACCACGACCTTATGTGGATGACTATAATTGTGTAAAAAATTACTATATATGATTATTATAACATATTACTAATTTTGAGATATTATATCATCCACTCCAATTCCATTCATTAATTATGAGAATGATATCATCACTCATTCGTACGTACGGATTACCGTCTCCATGACCAGATGTGATTCATTATCCTTGCTAACCATTCAAGAATGATTATAAGGTATATATAATAAAAAATAATGAAATATATGACACTATAATGATATTATATTTATTTATATGATATTTACATACTTCCATTCAATTTAATAAGGAAACGAAAACTGTGTTCAGGCGTACGTATGGCCTACCATCTCCATGAACGGTGTATTACATTCCATTTATCGATCTATTAAATATATTATATATTCTGAATATATATTATAGATAAATCATGTTTTACATTCTGAATGTATGTAATCATGATTTGCGTAATTATTTGAATAATTAAAATTTAATACACGTATGATAAATGAAATGATTTTACCCAAAACGTTGTTTTAACGTGGGATTGACAAATTAAAGAATAATATAATGACCTAAGTGATTCGTATATGATATCATAAATATTATTATAGTTATGTTAAAAGTTTTTAATATGTTTAATCCCACTATACGGGAGGTTCAGATTCAAACGAAGCATATCAGACTTATGGTAAAAGATTATTTCATCTCACTTTTATTTATGTGAGTCAAATACATTAATCACAAACTATTTATTTTATATGGTGATTATGATTACCATGCACGTTTTAATATTTTTATTATGAAGGATATTATATTTAAATATTTATGTAATTTTCATTATTATATGACATGTATGATTGTTATGGGATAATTATTCCAATCTCATTCTTATTCAGGATTGTTTATTCGTAAGTATTTACTGGGGTTATGTTTATCATCCATGTCCATGTTTTCTAAAATTATTTTCATAAAATGTTTAATATTTTCCAATTTGTGTTTAAACTCATTTTTACCCATTTTTACCATATTTTATTGAAGGAATCTTTCTTTTGATCACCATACGAGGTACACTTCGACGTTTCCAACAAAAGTATGAGAAGAATGTTTTTTTAAATTATACTGAATTAATAGATTTTTACGAATTCATAATGCTTTATTTTCATGAAGCTTCCTATACAATATTTCTTTATTATATTCAATGAAATCCTTTTCGTATAAAATTTCATGCCATTTTGAGAAAATAAAATTATTTTGAAGAAGAATGGATATTTTTCTCAATAATTCAATTCAAGTGTTTTATCACAACTATTTTCCACCTAAGATGAAATTATTTAGTATATTTATGTTTCAAGTATAGTGTCTCTATTATTTACGTGGTTTGATTTTTTTTACTATGAAATAATATCCATTTGTTTTATATTGATTATGTTATGATGGGATGATGTTTATGAAATCGTTTTTATTCATTGGGTTATGATGAATGATTTATCATTATTTTGTGGAAAAAATAATAATGGTTTCATTATGAGATTTTTCGAGCCTATATGTCCCTCCAATGAATTGGGTATTGATTTCTATCTCATGAGATAAACCCGGATGAAATGGAAAGTAAATCCGGTTTAGTACTATAGGGCTTGAATGACAAGTTAACCTGGTTCAGTAATGGACTTTGTCCACTATGATGGTCCTGGAAGCAATTCCTTGGCTACTATGGAAATCATATCATGTTCATTATGGTTTTCCACAAATTCCATGTTTTATTCCCATGCCATTTTATCATAATTAATGTTCTTTCAGGATCTATTCCTTATGTACTACTAAAATTTATGTCATGTTAATGTTTTTAAGTTCGAATGTTTATAGATTGTTTTATATTCTCCATGATTACCCTTACAATGCATTTGAGCTCATCCTTTTCTATGTTTTCTTTTCCCAGGATATAAACAAATGTATTAGGTATGAAAACAAAAAGGGGTAGATCTTTATGCGAGATGTTGAAGGTCATTCACCATGATTAGGAGTTTATGTTCAGAGTATCCAAATCCACTAATCTAATACGGTCATTGGGTGTCTGTTTTTTCATCATTAAGTATTTTGAAAAAGTAATGTAATGGCCATGTACGTCGTGATTTGGGTCTCTATAGTTGGTATTAGAGTGAAGGTTTAGTTATCATTTGGAAAATAGGATGCAGAATCATTAGTGAGATCCATAGATATATTTCTAAGGTTTGTCTAGGGATGTCCCTAAGGTTAATTATATGTATAGGTTATAGTCCTAGAATTACGGTGAAGATATTATAATTAAACCTATGATTTTATATATTGAAGGTACTCCCCCTTTATTATGTTGTTTTCCAAGCATGATTTTTTCCTCTCACACTATTCTTTTGGGGTTTTAGATGATGGATGGAACCCAAAGGAATCGTTTTGATCAATGGAATGGACAATGCAATGATTGTCCTCCTAAACAACCCAATGTTATGGGAGATGGAGTGAAAAATATTTTTGCTATACATACACAAGCTATGAATCAATATTGACTTCCAAATGAGTACCGAAGGGAACAATATTCTATTGAGTCCTTTGTGAGGAAACATCCACCTTCTTTCAATTGGTCTTCTGATCCACTTATTGATGAACAATGGATCAGTGCCATTAAAAATATAATTTCCATACTTTTCTATTCAGAACATGAAAAAGAAATTTCATCTGTTTACTTTTTAGAAATGAATCAGACCAGTGGTGGAATTTAATTAACAATACAAGGCCCCAAGATGAAATTGAATCCATGTAATGGGATGAATTCAAGAACATGTTTTTTAATAAGTACTTCCCTTATATTCTTCAAAAAAAATGGAAAAAGAGTTTCATGAGCTTAAGAAAAAGGATGATGAATCTATTGGTATATTCGAGGTGAATTTGACAAGGCTTCTAAGGTATTCATTTGTCTTTATCATCCAACCTGAATGTAAATTTGATCGATCCTCAGTGGCATAAAACCATGTCTTTAAAGGGAATTAACTATAAGAGACTTCATTAGCTATGTTAAAATTGTGTATTGTGCTATCAAGGAAGAAATGGAATTTGGTTTTACATATCCATCTCATGGTTTTGAAAAAAAACGAAAAATGGAGTTCAAGGAAAAATCTCAAAACAATGGTGAAAAGAAGGAGAATGTTTCATTATGCCCAAAGTGTGGAAATAAGCATGGTGGAGATTATCTTAAAGGGACTATAAAATTTTTTAAGTGTGTAAAAGAAGGTCATCGAGCAACTAAGTTTCAACGTAATGGGAAAAAGGAAGCTAATGATGTGAATAGAGAATAGACTACAGATAATGCACCATAAACACTTCAATGCTACAAGTGAAAGGAAATGGGGCTTTATGATAATCAATTCCCTAATCCAATGGTTAAATATGATCGACATAAACAACCTCTTAAAATAATGGAAAAAGGAAAGTCACATGAGATAACTATTGGTAATGTTGAATACAACAATGAAGTGGTGGAATGATTAAGTGTATATGTAACCAGATTCCAAATAGTGTCGTGGAATCACATTTATAGAATCATGGAATTTCTGAATATCTATCTATTGGTTTATTGTGGTTTTTAATAATTATAAGGTACTGGTAACCCTGAAAAGTGATTGAAATATTTTTGGAAAGCAGATGGTATGTGCATAATGAAGGGATAAAGAGAAAATAATATGTTGGATATTATTAATGATCTCATGACTGGTATAATGAAAAAGTGTTATCATGGTTTAAGTGTATTGATTTTTGGAATTTTGGGATGAGGAAAGAGTTATCTTTTGGCATCATTCATGGTAATTCATGTTTCAAGATAATACATGATTAATGTATTAAATTTTTTGAATATTACCAACAAGATATATCTTATGATATATGGGGGATAAATGATGGTATTTACATGCTTGGTAGATGACCTCTCTAATAATATTTTTCTTTATACTATGATATTGGACAATAGTGATTTGGATAAGACTAATGATTAGAATGGATTAAGTTAGACATTAGATAGTATTGTTTAAGGTTAGAACTTTTTTTATTATTTCGGAAATGTTATAATAGTATAGTTTTAGATAATGGACAACCAGTAGGATGAGTGACAACCTGTCACGTCGGACAAGGTTGCCGGAATCAAACCCACAATCGAAGTGTGACAGGCCTTTATTGCCTACCACTAGGCTACATGAAGTCCCTAATTAGTAGAAATTTGTTTTAGTTTATTATGTGTTATGATAGATGAATTATAAGTCCATTTTGGGAACTATATACGATTAATATCACTATTTGTTGACTTATGTATATTTAATAACTTTTGCTAACCTTTTGTTTGAGACAGATGGAATGAACCATCCTTCTATCACATGATCTACTAACACATCACAAATTTCAAATTAAAATTTATTTCTTTATGATATGTAGTGATAAATTTCACGGAATGACCAATTATGAATTTACACTGAAATCAATTAAGTATTTAACCTTATGAAAAAATTCATAAAATTTGGGGAAATGATCTTGAAACCCAAAAAATGATGTCTAGTGCCCTCATATCTAATGAATCAGATGGTACCTTATGTCATCACAAATTTTTGGATTTTTTATTATTTCCTTTTTCATATCCACGATCTCTACCACTCTTCATCCGAACATGATGGTCATATTCTTATTTCATATCCATATTTTCACCTATATTCTATTATTTGGTTACCCAGTGCTGAGTTTCTTTGGGTGACTCTTATGTTTCTAAACATTTTGTTTAAAATTGTGTTTAGTATTCCTTTTTACGATGTGGGTTTCTATGAAAGAAAATTTCAATTAGTAAACGATTTATCACCGTGATGAATTTTGAGTGGGAAATTCATTTTAAGGGGGGTAGAATGTAACACCACGAGAATTAATGAGAAATATTCTTTTTAATTACATTGATGTCTTCTATAATATGCTAAACCAAGATTATAGTGTACTATACATAACATCATATGAGATTTTAGTATACACAAACACTATTTTTGGCTTGTGTTGCATGCAAAAGCGATGTTTCTCAATAGCTTGTGTTGTACGCAATATCGAGTTTCACTAAACAGTGATATATTGTTATAATATAGTTATGAATGAGAATTTATGAATAGTGTTCTCCAAATATTGAATTTTATAAAATTATCATTCATCTTACACATATTCATGAACATGGTATGAGAACAAAATAAATTTTTTGGGTAAAATAATTATTTTTCAAAAACTGTTGTTTTGCCGCCTTTTGATTGTGCACACACTGAAAATCTAGTTATTGAAACATTTATAAGTTCAATTTGAAAAAATATACTTATTCATTTCAATAAGGATATAAAAATTAACTTTTTATAGTTTTCTAATATTTAACTCTTAACATTCATATTTTGATGAATAATAAAAAAAGCAAAATTTTAATTACAAACAAATTTTTTCATTAAGATAATTTAGATGGATAATTATAATATTGAATTGTTTTAAAGTATAAATATAATATATTTTTACCATTTAATATTATGTATGTCAATATCATTAATTTTACATTGAATTCATAGTTAAAAACATTTCAATCTTTCACAATGTTTTAACTTGTAAAACCTGTTTTGCCTATAGCGGGATTAATTTTAAATTAAATACTGCATCTTCTGTGTTTTGAATTTGGAATAATGGATTCCATATTTTGAATAAGTAGGTCCAAATTATGTTAATAGGCTATTTTTTATTTTTAAGCATTATGAATAGTAACCACAGTAAATTTTATTTACAACATTCAAAGGTAGATTAGGTAATTAAGGGTAAAATAATATAATAAAATTACCCTAACACTTGTATTAATATAATTGGATGATTATATATCATTCTAAAATATACTTGAGTAGAAATGGTATATTTTGGAACCCACTTGAATTTGATTAAGACCTTTACTTTGTTTTATTTAAAGGAAAGTGAAATATGTCTCACTCAAATGTTAATAATTAGATTATCTTTAATATAAGGATATACAGAAAATAAATTCGATTATAAATACTCATTTTAAATATATAATGTTTTTCTTTATCATGGTAATTTATTTTTATGTTTTAAGAAAAATTTAATTTACTTAATATCTTAAACATTAATGAAGTTAGAAATTACTAATATAGTGAAAAAACAATAATATAGTTTTCATTAAAATAATAATACACTTCAAATGGCCCAAACACCGGACAAAAACTTATTGGTCGTATATATATAAACTATAATCATACAATGGTTGAATTTTGGACCATTTGGATCCTTAAAAAATAGATTATGACATTTATATTATATTATTTTAAATAATGTCAAAGTTGTCACCTTTTTAATTTAATAAAAATATCCTTTTAAAATTGGGTTGTTTTCAGAACTTAAATTCAACTAAAAGTATTATTAATAAATCTATTAGATTTATCTTAATCATAGTTTTTTATTTTTATATTTTATACAACAATTATGTATATTAAATAATATTCAAAAATGTTGTAGTAATTATTTTATTACGAAAAATATAAAATAAATGGTTATAAAAATATTCAAATAAATAATATATGAACTAATTAATGTGCTACACGAATTTTAGAGATATATATGACAAGTTAGGAATCTATTTAATATTTTGGTTTGAACATATATTCGTTGTGGATTTTATTTAAATTCAAATAAATGAATACTTTCAAAATTAACAGTATTGATATTTTATAAAAATAACTTATTATTAATTGTTTAACAATCACAAAAAAATTTGAAAATTATAATTTGAAACATATATGGTTTTAAATGTAATAAATTATATAATTATGGGATATTCACAAAAAATAAGTAAATATTTATAACAATTTAAAATTTAGAATATTATTACCACAACTAAGATTAAAAAGATTAAATATGGATAAATCAAATTGGTAAGGTTTAAAATAATTTCCCAACATGAATAAATTTTATTTTCTGATGATATTAAAACCCTATCACATCTAATCTTCATATTTGAATCATTTTGGAGGTTTTTACATGGGGTTTGAATTTATTACAAATTAATATTTTTGAGGCTTCCAAAAGATCCCCTCTCCTTCCTTATAGAAGGGAACCTCCTCCCTCTCCTCTTAACAACATTTTTAACCTTAATTATTGACCAAAACCTATCAATTTCTCTTCTTCACAAGAATAGAAACATTCTAGAGGTCTTGTTCTTCTTCATTGACAGACTTTAGTGCCCTATGGTGAGATTTAGAAGAGGCGCATCGAAAAAGAGGTAATATCCTTTACCGATTCTGTAACATCCCAGGTAAATAAAGAGTAATACATTTTCATATTTATTAATATTTCAGAAATTGAATATTAATTTTACTATAAAGGGGTTGCTATGTTCGATAGCGTACCCGATACGCAACAAAGAGTTTCTTTGAAATCTTACATTGCACACTAGTAATAAAAAAAATATTATTTTGAATGGTAGTTTACTCGTAGCCATTGTATTGGAGGGAATGAATAGAAATAACTAAAATATGATTATATATGTTTTTTAAATGTTTCTACATTTATCCAATAATTGATAAAGGCTCAAAATATGAAAATAATTCAATTTTAGGCATATATACTCTAACATTCAAAAAAGGTCGACTTATCACCTTTTGATGGCGAACCTTCTTTAAATATAGTTTTGGTAACTCTTATAATATCTATTGGACCAAATAAAATTCTTCTTTAGAATCGGGACATCAAAATTTACTTTGTGTAAATATTTGGTATTTTTTCGATAAAGTTCATTTTTTAATGAATAGTGAAAAATGTTGTATTTTAATTCAAAACCTCTTTTTAATCTCATTTATATATATGATTAGATTGTATTTTGAATTGGTTTTAAATTGAAATTAGAATATAATTTTACCATTAAATCCAATGGTGGTCGTTGGAATTAATTTCACATTGAAATCAGACTTAAACTAGTTTCAATCTTTTGATACTTATTGTTTCATAAAAACACGCTATTTACTCTGACCGTGGGAATTAATTAGTACATTAATTAATGCAACTTATATTTTTTTAATTGTGTAAAATGAACTTAAAATTTTAATTCTTAATATCAAATATATCTTAGGGTGAAGTTTTGGTATTTTTCTAAAAAACTTCAATTTTTTATGAATAGTGAAACCACTAAGTGGTACTTAAAAATCTTATTTTTCGTTTAAATGAAATTTTACCACCTCTATGTTTTGAATTTCAAAAATCTGACATACATGGTTTTCATTAATAAGTAAAATGTGGTTCAATGGGATTAATATAATTTGTTGGTGAATAGTAACTTTTATGTTTATTATTTGCGATTAGAGGTAATTAGTGTAGTTTAAGATAAAAATAATGTTTTAATAATATGAAATAAAGTTGACACATATCCTACCATTATTGGATGTGTCATGGCCGACCAAGAGAATTCATGGGTCATCATGGGGACCCCATGGAGCCACATTGGTAGGAAAATGACATTAAATTTTTTTTATTTAATGTTAAAATTAAAATGTCACAAACATGAGTTGTTTTACTAAAACAATTTTTAAATGGGGTTATACAAGTAATTTTCTTTGACTATAAATATTAATTATAAATATATAAATATTTCCTACATCATGATATTTTTTTTATAATTTTTATACATTAAATAAATTAAATTATTTATGACACCATGATGATGCAGTGATTACCTCATTATTTAACGATTTAAATAAAATGAAAATATAATGTAAAATCTAAGACCTACACATGTAAAAAACATATGGGATGGGTTTACTTCTAACTCTTATCACCTTATCCTCTAAATATATAATTTTGGGACCCTTTTTATCCGAAAATCATTTTGTAATTAAGTATCTTTTCATAACATTCCAAGAGTGCCCCTCCTCTCCTCTTATAAAAGGCCCACACCGCTACCTCCTTACCCACACCTCTCAAGCCTTTGGTTTGGAGAAGCTCTACCCTTTGTATCTCTCAACATACCTCTCTTACTCCTAGAAGCCTCACTTTGGGGAGAAGTCTTCCGAAGGAAGCCTTTGAGATCAAGTCTAAGAGAGTTACCCGATTTTAAGGTAATGTCTTCACTTGTGTTCTTTTATTTTATTTTGCTTCTCCAACCCCATAAACACTTTTTATTAATTTATTTTGTAAAAAATCCAGTATCTTCAATATACTAGGATGTTTTTATAAGAGGTATTTGAGCTAAACTTACACAGAACTTCATCTAATGGTTAACGAACATACTGTTTCTGTGGATGGCGAATTTCTGCCTCACAAAACGATGATTGTTCAACACTCATATAAAACCTTCAAAGGTGGCAATTAATATGAAACTATTTTTATATATGATATATAATATGTTTATGTTTTACTTAAGATTCTGTATTTTTCATTTTTGACATACCTTTATGGTTTCCATTGTGGGTAAACATGATAATTTCATTTTAGGAAGTGCAGACTACCACCCCCTCAAAGTGATTTGATTTGTTAATGCCATACGTGGGACGTATAAAGGATTGATTTGATGATATTATATATGATATTATACTGGAATTATAATATACCTTTATATCATTAATATTTCACTCCATTAATGTATGATATAGAAATGAAAGTAGCGTTCATGCATACGTACGGCTTACCGTCTCCATGAACGGTGCATTTCATTTCTTATCCCCAAATGTAATGTACTATTATATATACATATATATAATGGATATATATGATGTATGTTACATATAAGTGATGAATATAATTCTGGAATTAAAATATACATACCTCTAATTTTGTTTTAATTTCATTAATATGACATAGAAATGAAATTAGCGTTCATGCGTACGTACGGCTTACCGTCTCCATGAACGGTGCATTTCATTTCTTACCTATAAATGATTATGTAATATTATTAATGAATGTATATACTGGATATATATGATATATATATCTACATCATGAATATAATTCTTGATATAATGGATATTTTACCACATGAACAACTTTTATTTATAAAGAATTTATTTTTGACTCAAGTACCAATGATCTTTAAAACGACCGTTATTAACATAAATAATTACATAGTGTTCGTGACATGGTAATAAGAAATATAAAAGGAATAATTAACTTGAAAAAGGATCTTATGAAATTAGAAATTAACTCAAGTTTATTATTTAGGAAATTAATGAATGATCGAGTCAAGTCGGACCCGAGGTAAGGGACTTCGTCTCAATCTCCTTTCATTGAGGCATATTTCGTTTTATACACAACTTTATTTTATACGGTGTATAAACCCCTTTTACTTTAACTTTTATTCAAAAAGAATCTTTTTCGACGAATCATTTTACTAAACGAAAAAAATGAATGTTTCTTTTAACGTACGCAGTGATAATGACCTATTCTGCAGCCGTGAGTCTTATTTGGTCTTTGGGTTCCTCAACAAGCCGTAATGTTTTTAAAATGAAATAAAGACCATATACTCTTTTATGTATTTTGGTATTGAAAATGGTTTTTATAATGGATTTTTTATGTCAATATATTTATGTGATATATTTTAATCAAAGTGTGGAATTTTTTTTTTATTTGTTTTATGTATTATGATTTTATAATTGTACTTGGACATTTGACGGGTGGTTACGTGAAAAATCATATGACGGGTGGGGCCATGAATACCAGGACAAGTGGTTACGTTATAACCTCTAATGCATTGGGTATGGAAGACGGCCTAATGGCTATTCCATTAAGTGATATGTGTGGAAGTCGACCATATGGTTATTACATTTAAGTATGATTATGTCCAAAGTTACCTTTATATGTTATGTGGTCTTTATATGGGTTTTATGGTATTATTTTGGTTAAAAAAGGGAAAGTAATGATATTTTATTCAGTGAAGAGTTTTTACTACTTCATAAAGGTGAAAAGTATTGCTTTGATAATGTATACATGGTTTACTTGTTGTTTTTAAAAACTAACCGTTTTCATTCATTGTGTATCCCTTACTGAGCTTTTTATGCTCACCCCAAGTTTTTTTTGAAATGTTTTTAACAGGACTTAATGTGGAATAGGGTTAAGGATGGGATCAAGGGAAAGTCATGCTATCTTAAAACATGGAACTAAACATGTTTCTTTTTAAGAGTTTTTCTATTATGGAAACTTAGTAGAAGTTTTTACATTGCAATCTTTTGAGATGTAATAGTGATGTCCTAATTCTCTAAAACTCTAAACCTGAAAAGATCCTAAATTTGAATTATTCATTTAATTCAATATTACGTTTGGTTTTAGGATGGGGCCTTATAGTTGGTATCAGAGGACGATCTAGACAAATTTAGGAGTTAGAAAAGTGTTAAATTATAAGTTAATTTATGGTATGATTGAAATGATATAGCATTTGAAGATTACCATGTTAATTCACCTAAGATATTTCTTTGTTTAGAATGGTTTTCCATAGAGGAATCAAGGCAGCTATGTTGGGACAACATCAGGAGGAAGAAAACCTTCCAAATCAGCAACCTGAGATAGTTGTAATCGGAACTAAACTGTTTGTTGCAGTGATGGAACCGTTGACTCAGGCTATAAATGGTGGGGGTATCCATGCATGAGATCAGCCATATCAACCACAAAGGGACATGTCAGTGGTGGAACATTTCATGAGGAAACATCCCCTATCATTCAGAGGATCATCTGACCATGTGTTAGCTGAAGGGTGTATTAAAGCACTGGAGAAGATTTTTGATGTCATGGGGTGTTCAGAACATCAAAAGGATAGTCTTACTATTTACCCTTTTGAAGGTGAAGCTGATCAGTGGTGGTAGATGGTGAAAAATATCAAGGATTGTGATTAGATTGATGATCTTTATTGGGAAAAATTCAACGGTATGTTTCTTGAGAAATATTTTCCTAAGGTGGTTCATCTTAGGATGGAAAAGAAAATTCTAGAATTGAGGAAGGAGGATGACTCAGTGGCTGCTTATGAAGCAAAGTTCACTCGACTGGGAAGGTATGCTCCAAACATCATACGAGATCTTGATAGTAAAATCAACCATTTTTACTCAGGGTTAAAGCCAAGGTATCAAAGGGATTTAGCTTCTCGTGAGTTCAAAAGTTATGAAAATCTTGTTCGATGTGCAGAGAAGGTCGAAATGGAGTTTCCGATGATCAGGTTTTCTTTGACAAACAACAAAATAAGAGGTCCATTTGGAAGGCAAAGGGGAAGAATTCATCAAAGAAACAAGGAGGTAAGAAAACCAAATATCCATCCTGTGAGAAGTGTTGTAAAATGCATCCTGGAAAATGATTATCCAAGTTTGGAAACTGCTTTCGGTGTGGTATGTCTGGTCATATTGCTCATAACTATAAGGAAGATGATCAAGAAAGAAATGAAAAGTCAGTGGTAAGATGTTTTAAGTGTAATGAAATGGTTCATTATGCAAATGAGTGTCTAACGAAGAACTCAACTAGGAGAAATAAGCCAGACTACAAGAAGAAAGGGGTGGTTAAATCCTTTGCAACTACTTCAGCAGATGTTGGGCCATCGAATGAAGTAGTATCAGGTACACTGTTTTTTTGTTCAGATTATGCTAATCTGTTGTTTGATTCAGGGTCTACACACTCTTTCATTTCTGAGAATATTTCTAGTAAATTAGAAATTCCATCTCAAGATATGAATTTTGAACTTATGGTAAAAACACCTGGAGGAAACACTGAGACAAAAATAAATTATAAGAAACTTCAGATCCTTGTGTGCGGAAAGAATCTACCTGCAAACCATATTGTTTTGCCTCTAGTAGAATTTTATGTTATTTTGGGCATGGATTGGCTTTCTGTTTATCATTCTAAGATTGACTGCAGAGCTAAAATGGTTTCTTTTCAGAAAGATTTTCAGTTTTTGTACAAGAATGAACCCTTGATTTTGATAACATATCAGGATGTTGAGAAAATAGTAAAATATGGAAGTGAATGTTACCTTGCACATATTGTTGAAAATAAAGGAACTATTCAGATTAATGATATTCCAGTGGTAAATGAGTATCTTGATGTTTTTCCTGATGAGTTTCATGGTATTATTCATGATTGGGAATTTGAATTTACTGTTGACATAGTTCCTGATTCTAAGCCAATTTCAAAACCCCCTTATAGAATGGATCAAGTTGAACTTTTAGAGTCAAAGAAGCAATTGCAGGAGTTATTAGATAACGGTTTCATTCGACCTAGCATATCACCATGGGGTGCTCCTGTCTTGTTTGTTAAAAAGAAACATGACTCAATGAGACTTTTCATTGATTATAGATCCTTGAATAATATTACTGTTAAGAACAAGTATCCTTTGCCTCATGTCGATGATTTGTTTGATCAGCTCTAGGGAGCTCAGTATTTTTCGAAAATAGACATGAGGTCGGGCTACCATCAATTGAAAGTAAAACAAGCAGTCATTCTGAAGACTGCGTTCCGTACTAGATATGGACATTATGAATTTGTAGTTATGCCTTTTGGGTTAACCAATGCACCTGCTGTATTCATGGACCTTATTAATAGAATTTTCCCTGAGTTCTTGGATAAGTTTGTGGTTGTTTTCAATGATGATATTTTGGTTTTTTCTAAAAGTAAAGAGGAGCATTAAATTCATTTAAGGGTTATCTTTAAAACCTTAAAAGAAAAGAAACTGTATGGAAATTTCAGCAAGTGTGAGTTTTGGTTACAAAAAATTTCATTCCTTGGTCACATTGTTTCAAAAAATGGAATAACTGTTCATCCTGCTAAAAAAATGTTGTTGAAGAATAGCCAAGTCCCACAAATGTAACCGAGATCTGTAGTTCTCTTGGTTTGTAAGGTTACTACCGAAGGTTTGTCGAAATGTTTTCATGGTTATCTAGTCCAATGACAAAGCTAACTCAGAAGGGTGTTAAGTTTATCTGAACAAAAGAATGTGATGATTGTTTTATGGAGTTGAAAATAAGATTAGTGAATGCTCCAGTTTTGGAACTTCCTTCCAAGAATGGTGAGTTTTTTATCTACAATGATGCTTCATTGAAGGGACTTGGTTGTGTCCTTATTCATAATGATCAGGTAATTGCTTATGCTTCACGTCAGTTTAAAACTCATGAGTTGAATTACCCTACACATGATTTGGAATTAGATGTTGTTGTTTTTGCTCTCAAAATTTGGAGGCACCATTTGTATGGAGTAAAGTGTGAAATATATACTGATCACAAAAGTTTAAATTATATATTTACTCAGAAAGAATTAAACATGAGACAGAGGAGATGGCTGGAATTAATAAAGGATTATGATTGTACAATTCATTACCATCCAGGAAAGGAAAATAAAGTGGCTGATGTTTTGAGTAGAAAAAGTAATGCTTCATTAAAAATGTTGTGTTTGGAACATGATAATTTGTTTCAGGATTTGGTGAACTTTGGTATAGAAGATTTTGGTGCAGGATGTCCTTCTGTTTTGTTTCAGGTATCAGTGAAATCTTCTCTATCAGACAGAATCAAGCAAGCACAGAAGCAAGACAGTGAGTTGCAGAAAAAGGTAGAGCTGGTTCAGAAAGGTAAGTTGCCTGAATTCAACATTGATAATGATTGTGTTTTGAGGCTTGGGAAGAGATTATGTGTTCCTAGTGATTCAGAGATGAAGAATTAGTTGTTATGTGAGGCTCATAGTTCCCCGTTTTCAGTTCATCCTGGAAGTACTAAGATGTACAAGGATCTGCAGGAGTATTACTGGTGGGATGGAATGAAAAGAGATATTGCTGATTTTACTATGAAGTGTTTGACTTGTCAGCAGATTAAATCATAGTGGAGGTTACCAAAAGGGATGCTTCAGCCATTACCTGTTCCAGAGTGAAAATGGAAAAATATATCTATAGACATTTTTGTGAGATTACTGAGGACATCTCGAGGTAATAATTCAATCTGGGTTATTGTTGATCGATTAACAAAATCTGCTCATTTCCTTCCTATTCGAGATACATTATCTCTAGATCAACATTCCCGATTGTATCATAATGTGATAGTCAGGTTGTATGGAGTTCCCATCACCATTGTATCTGATCGTGATTCCAGGTTTACTTCTAACTTTTGGAAATGCCTTCAGAAGTTGTTGGGTACTGAATTAAATTTTAGTACAGCTTTTCATCCGCAATCAGATGGGCAGTCAGAATGAACAATTCAGACCTTGGAGGATATTCTATCATCTTGCTCTATGTATTATCAAGGATGCTGGGACCAACATATTTCTTTGGTTGAGTTTTCATATAATAATAGTTTTCATTCCAGTATACATATGGATCCATTTGAAGCATTATTTGGGAAGCAGTGTCGAACTCCAGCTTTTTGGGATGAAGTGGGTGAAAGGAAGCTGATGGGACTAGAATTGGTAGAAGAGATGGTAGAAAAAGTTCAGTTGATTCAGAAACACATGAGAACAGCTCAGATCAGAATAAAAAGTTATGTGGATAATGGTGGGAAGGATCTGTCTTTCGAGGTAGGTGATCATGTTTTTCTCAAGTTTTCTCCATGGAAATGTGTGATGTGATTTGGTAAGAAAGGAAAGATGAGTCCAAGGTTCATTGGACCATATGAAATTTTGGAGAATGTTGGATCAGGTGCTTACCGAGTGGCTTTACCTCTGAGTTTATCTCAAGTACACAATGCTTTTCATGTTTCGATGTTGAGAAAGTATATGCCAGATTCATCTCATGTTGTGATCCCAGAGGTAGTTCAGTTGGAATAGATTCTCTTTTATGAAGAAAAACCAGTCCAGATTCTTGACTAAAGAGAGAAAGTGTTGCGAAATAAGGTAATTCACCAGGTAAAGGTTTTTTGGAAAAACCATATGGTTGAAGAGGCAACGTGGGAATCTGAAAATTCTATGAGGGATAAATACCCTCACTTATTTTTATAAGTGAATAAAATTTTGAGGACGCAATTCCCAAAAGGGGGGAAGGATGTAACATCCCAGGTAAATAAAGAATAATACATTTTCATATTTATTAATATTTTAGAATTTAATATTAATTTTACTTTAAAGGGGTTGCTATGTTCGATAGCGTACCTGATACGCAACAAAGAGTTTCTTTGAAATCTTACGTTGCACACTAGTAATAAAAAAATATTATTTTGAATGGTAGTTAACACGTAGCCATTTTATTGGCGGGAATGAATAGAAATAACTAAAATATGATTATATATGTTTTTTTAAATGTTTCTACATTTATCCAATAAAATATAAAGGCTCAAAATACGTAAAGAATTCAATTTTAGGCATATATACTCTAACATTCACAAAAGGTTGACTTATTGCCTTTTGATGGAGAACCTTATTTAAATATAGTTTTAGTCACTCTTATACTTTCTATTAGACAAAATAAAGTTTTTCATTATAATCGGGACATCAAAATTTACTTTGTGTAAATTTTTGGTATTTTTTCGATAAAGTTCATTGTTTAATGAATAGTGAAAAATGTTGTATTTTAATTCAAAACCTGTTTTTAATCTAATTTATTTATATGATTAGATTATCTTTTTAATTGATTTTAAAGTGAAATTATAATATATTTTTACCATTATATCCAATAGTGGTCATTGAAATTAATTTCACTTTGAAATCGGACTTAAACTAGTGTCAATCTTTTGATACTTATTGTTTCATAAAAACATGCTATTTGCTCTGACAATGGAAATTAATTATTAAATTAATTAATGAAACTTATATGTTTTGAATTTTTTAAAATGGAATTCATTTTTGAATTTGGAATATCAAATATAGTGTAGGGTATGGTTTTGATATTTTTCCGAAAAACGTCAATTTTTTATGAATAGTGAAACCACTAAGTGGTACTTAAAAAACTGATTTTTCATTTAAATGAAATTTTACCACCTCTGTGATTTTAATTTCAAAAATCCGACATACATGGATTTCATTAAGAAGTAAAATGTGGTTCAATGGGATTAAAATAATTTTTTGTTGAATATTAACTTTTAAGTTTATTAATCGCGATTAGAGGTAATTAGTGTAGTTTAAGGTAAAAATAATGATTTATTAATATGAAATAAACTTGACACATGCCCTACCCTTATTGTATGTGTCATGGAAGACCATGAAAATCCATGGGTCAACTTGGGGACCCCATTTATCCAATTTTGTTGGAAAATGACATTAAAAACATTTTATTTAATGTTAAAATAAAAATGTCACAAACATGAGTTGTTTTACTAAAACAATTCTTAAATGGGGTTATAAAAGTCGGATTTTTGACTATAAATATTCATTAGAAAGATAAAAATATTTCCTATATCATTATATTTGTTTTATAATCTTTATAAATTAAATAAATTAAATTATTTATGACACCATGATGATGCCGTGATTACCTCATTATTTAACGATTTAAATAAAATGAAAAGATAATGTAATATCTAAGACCCAAACATGTGAAAAACCTGTTTTATGGGTGGATTTAGAACTCTTATCACCTTATCCTATAATTATTTAATTTTGGGACCCTTTTAATACGAAAATCATTTTATAATAAAGTATCTTTTCTTAAGGTTCCAAGAGTACCCCTCCTCTCCTCTTATAAAAGGCCCCCACCTCTACCACCTTACCCACACCTCTCATGCCTTTTGTTCCACCAATATCTGCCCATTTTGTCTCTCCACATCTCTCTCTTACTCCTAGAATCCTCACTTTGGGCAGATGTCTTCCCAAGGAAGCCTTTGAGCTCAAATCTAAGAGTGTTACCCGATTTTAAGGTAATGTCTTCACTTGTGTTCTTTTGTTTTATTTTGCTTCTCCAACCCCCTAAACTTTTTTTATTCATTTATTTTGTAAGAACTACAATATAATTAATATACTAGAATGTTGTTATATGAATTATTAGAGATAAACTTACAGACACCTTCATCTAATTGTTAAAGAACATAATGTTTCTGTGGATGGCGAATTTCTGCCTCACGAAACGATGATTGATCAACACTCATATAACACCTTAAAATGAGGACATTAAGATGAAACTATATTTATATATGATATATAATATGTTTATATTTTACTTAATCTTCTATATTTTCCATTTGTGGCATACCTTTATGGTTTCCATTGTGGGTAAACACGATAATTTCATTTTAGGAAGTGTGGACTACCGCCCCCTCAAGGTGATTTGATTAATTAATGCAATACGTGGGACATATAAAAGATGGATTTAATGATATTATATATGATATTATACTGTAATTATAATATACCTTTATATCATTAATATTTCACTCCATTAAAGCGTGAGATAGAAATGAAAGTAGCATTCATGCGTACGTAAGGCTTATCGTCTCCATGAACGGTGCATTTCATTTCTTATCCCCAAATGTAATGCACTAGTTTAAGTACATATATATAATGGATATATATGATGTATATTACATATAAGTGATTAATATAATTATGGAATTAAAATATACATACCTCTCATTTACTTTTAATTCCATTAATATGACATAGAAATGAAAGTAGCGTTCATGCGTACGTACGGCTTGCCGTCTCCATGAACGGTGCATTTCATTTACTACCTCTAAATGATTATGTAATATTATAAATGAATGTATATAATGGATATATATGATATATATATCTACATCAGGAAAATATTTCTTGATATAATGGATATTTTACCACATGAACAACTTGTAATTATAAAGAGTTTATTTTTTACTCAAGTACCAATGATTGTTAAAACGAACGTTATTAACTTAATTAATTACATAGTGTTCATGACATGGTAATAACTCATATAAAAGGAATAATTAACTTGAAAACGGTTCTTAATCAAGTAGAAATTAACTCAAGTTTTGTATTCAGGACATTAAATAATGATCGAGTCATGTCGGACCTGAGGTAAGGGACTTCGTCTCAATCTCCTTTCATTGAGGCATATTACTTTTTATACACAACTTTCTTTTATACGGTGTATAAACCCCTTTGAATTTTACTTTTATACAAAAGGAATCTTTTTCTATGAATCGTTTTACTAAACGACAAAAAGGAATGTTTCTTTTAACGTACGTGGTGACAACAACCTTTTCCACCGCCCCGAGTATTATTTGGTCTTTTGCTTCCTCAACAAGCCGTAATGTTTTTAAAATGAAATAAATATCATACACTCTTTTATGTATTTTGGTATTGAAAATGGATTTTATAATGGATTTGTAATGTCAATATATTTATGTGATATATTGTGACCAAAGTGTGGAAATGTTTTCCTTCCATTATATTTGTTTTATGTCTTATGATTTTATAATGTTACTTGGACATTTGACGGGTGGTTACGTGATAAACCATATGACGGGTGGTGCCGTGAATACCAGGATGGGTGGTTACGTTATAACCTTCAATGCATTGGGTATGGAAGTCGTCCGTATGGCTATTCCATTAAGTGATATCTGTGGAAGTAAGCCATATGGTTATTCCATTTAAGTATGTTTGTGTCCCAAGTTACCTTTATATGTTATGTGATCATTATATGGGTTTTATGGTAATATTTTGGTTACAAAAGGGTAAGTAATGATATTTTATTCAGTGAAGAGTTTTTATTACTTCATAAAGGTGAAAAGTATTGCTTTGATAAAGTATACATGGTTTACTTGTTGTTATAAAAAGACTAACATTTTTCATTCATTGTGTATCCCTTACTGAGCTTTTTATGCTCACCAAATGTTTTTTTGAAATGTTTTTAATAGGACTTAATGTGGAATAGGGTCAAGGATGGGATCAATGTAAAGTCATGCTGTATAAAACATGGAACTAGACATGTTTCTTTTTAAGAGATTTTATTTTATGGAAACTTAGTAGAAGTTTCTACTTTATAATCTTTTGAGATGTAATAGTTATTCCATAATTCTCTAAAACTCTAAACCTGAAAAGATCTTTAATATGAATTATTCATTTAATTCAATATTAAGTAAGTTTTAAGGAGGGGGCCTTATAGATTCATTCAAATTAATTTCTTCTTTTACTTTTTCTTCTTTATTCTTTTATTTATAAAGTAATAACATCAGTATCACTAATATACTAATATGAGATTTTTAATATGAATCAACCCTATTTCACCATCTATCCATCCTATGGAAAAAAGAAATCATTGCGTGTGTGTACGTATGGAATACCATATCCACATCATGGTGTAATCTGTTTTCCACCACCACCTTACCTGGATGGGTATAATGGTGTAAATAATAACTATATATGATTATTATAACATCATACTAATTCTGATATATTATATCATTCACTCCAATTCTATTCAATAATTATGGGAATGTTATCTTTGCTCGTATGTACGTACGGATTACCGTCTCCACGACGTGATGAGATTAATTCTCCATGTTAACCATTCATGAATGATTATAAAGTATATATAAAAATTAATCATGAAATATATGACATAATAATGATACTATATTTATTTATATTTTATTTAATTTCTTCCATTCAATTTAATAATGAAACAAAAACAACGTTCATGCGTACGTACGTCCTACCGTCTCCATGAACGGTGTATTTCCATCTATTTATCGATCTATTATATATATTATATATTCAGAATATATATTATATATAAATCATGTTTTATATTTTTGAAGTAACTAAATCTGATCTAAGTAATCATATGAGTAATTACAAAGTTAAAACACATACGACAAATGAAACAATTTTACCCGAAACGTTGCATTAACAAGAGATTGACTGATGAACAAATAATATAATGACCTAAGTGATTCATATATGATAACATAAATATTATTACGGTTCTGTAACTAGTAATTAATATGTTTAAACCCACTACACAAGAGCTTCAGATACATATGAATCATATCGGACCTAAGGTAAGGGATTATTTTGTCTCACTTTTATTTCTGTGAGACATATGCCTTAATCACCAACTATTTCTTTTGTATGGTGTTTATGACTACCATGTATGTTTTAATATTTTTATTATGTAGGATATTATATTTACATATTTATGTAATTTTCATTATTTTATGACATGTATGACTTGGTAAGGGATAATGATTCCAATCTCGTTCTTATTCGGGATTGTTTATTCATATGTATTTACTAGGGTTATGTTTATCATTCATGTCCATTTTTTCTAAAAATGTTTTAATAAAATGTTTACTATTATTCCATGTATGTTTAAATTCATTTATACACCTTTTTTTAAAACATTGTATAGAAGGATTCTTTCTTTTGTTTAACATTCGAGGTACTTTTTAAATTTTCTGGGAAAAGTACGATAATAATGTTTTTTTAAATTATACTGCATGAACGGATTTTTATGGTTTCATAATGACGTAATTTCAGGATGCTTCCTATAAATGATTTCATAATTAGATTCAACAAAATCGTTTTATTTTAAAATTTTGTGGAATTTTGAGAAATGAAAATGATTTTGAGGAAGAAAGGTTATTTTCCTCAAAAATTCATTTCAACTGTTTTATCAAAACTATTTTCCCTCTAAGATGACATAATTTGGTATGTCTATGATTCAATTATAGTGTCTATATTATTTACATGGTTTTATCTTTCATATGATTAATTGTTATCCATTTCTTTTATATGGATTATGTTATGATGGGATGATATTTATGAAACACATTTTATTCGTTGGGTTATGATTAATGATTTATGTTTTTTGTGTGCCACATGTAAGAATGATTTCACTATGAGATGGGTGAAACCTATATCTCCTTCCAATTCATTAGGTAAAGATTTATATCACATGAGATAAACATCGATAGAACAGAAATTAAATATGGTTCGGCAATACAGGGCTGGAACGAAAAGTAAACACGGTACAGTAAGGGAATTTTTCCACGATGATGGTATTGGAAGCAATGGCTTGGGTACTATAGAAATCATATCATGTGATTTACGGTTTTCCAAAATTCCATGTTTTATTCCCATTCCATTTTATCCTGATTAATGTTTTTTACTGATCTATACCTTAGGTACTGATAAAATTTATGTCATGTTCATGTTTTTACGATTAAATGTTTATGGATTGTTTTATGTTCTCAAAGTTTTCCTTTTCTGAGCATTTGAGCTCACAATTTTCTATGTTTTAGTTTCCCAAGATATAAATAAAGGTTTTAGGTAAGAAAATAAAGAAATGGAAGATCATTATGGGAGATGTGGAAAATCTTTCACCATGATTTGGAGTTTATGTTCTGAGTTTCCAAAGGCACTAAACTAATACGGTTATTGGGCGTCTGTTTTTTCATGTATTAATTTTTCCGCAAAAGTATTGTAATGTCTATGTACATCAATCTTTGGGTCTCAATATTAAATTATGTACCATATATCATCATTAGATAGATGTTCAGTATTAATGACCATTAAAACAATAATGGATTTATTATTATAATGTTTAATCCATTTAAAGGGGTGTTAATATATATATAGACCCAAATTTATATTACAAAAAATTAAATCTATTTAGATGAGTATTCAAAACAAATCAGAAATACATTCACATGGACTATATAGGTTTAGTGTATTTTGAAACAAGATTTACTACAATCTTCTTTTATGAATGATATTCAATATATCCCAAAATGATCATGAAATATAATACTCTTCCTTGACATAACCTAATTATATAATTTATTCATAACCGATGGAAAAGGAAGCATAATAATTTTTAATATGGTGTGCTCGAAAAGGTTCAAAAATTGAGATATCAATATTACATGATCATATGGGTATGAAAATAATGTAAGGACATTTTAAAACATACTCTGCATATTATATATCATAAATTTAAGTCATGGAATAAATCATGTTATTTCATTATACAGAAATCATATTAGAATCACGATACATGATCCATGAGGACATAAAATTTTCATAGAAAATTTATTTGTGTCATACACATAATATTATAATAATAAAAACATGTACATTGTGAAAAATGATAACTCATTTTGTTAAAATCATTAAATCAAATATTCATATAAATATTTAGACATGTTGCAAAGTGTAACGGCCCATTATTTTTGAATGGATTTTCCTTTCTTATAAATATGTCAAAATCAAATTAAATCACAACATAATAAACTACTAAGTTCTATGGGACCCTTAAAACATATTTTTATCACTTCTGTGAGCAAAATTTCGAAAATATGACTTACACTGTTGTGATCATTAAGTTATTTTTAGTCCAATAAAAGAAAGATAATTTTTGGTAAATAGTATACTAGCCTTATGAAGAGTAACATACCCTTATGAATATTCATATATTCCATAATTAATAGAAACATTACATATTATATTATATAAATAATATTCAGGTGGACGTATGATATACCTATGCTTTGGAATAAGAAAATAAATGTCATAAAACTGTTGTTTTTAAAATTAATTATGATCTTAATTTAATTTTAAATAAATCATATTTAGAAAATTATTTTTGAAAAATGGTCTTCATTTTTTGATTCTACACATCGAAAAATGGTTGGGGTTAATTTATTGGATTTTTAGAAATACATGAATTTTTGATGAATAGTGAAATATCATAATATACAAAATAAGCTAAATAATCTAATTATAGAGTCATGCATGATGTTCTACTAATGTAAGCCCAATTGGATCAGGATCACAAGATAAATTTACTATTATTGTTCTCGGAAGACTCACAGTTCCTTCCCTTTAAGAGGTATAATAGATTAATGAATTTTTGAGTAAGAAATCCCCTCTCTCCTCCATGATAAAACCCCCTCTCACTCCCTCTTCTCTTCAGTCCTCTCTGGCCTTGTCCCTTATCCAAATTCTATAAACATACCCTCCCACCCTCATCTCCCACTTCCAGTAAGCCTTGGTCTTATAAAAAGTCCAAAACCTCTCCCTTGTGGAGGCTCTCAAGGAAGTTTGGTTCAAGAGGTAAATTCCACTTTTCAATTCATTGTATTTCTTTTCAAGTTCATTTTTTATTTTTCTATTACCTCTCCTTATCCAAATTTTTTGATAAATCCAGTACCTTATATGTGATGTAATGTTTTAATGATATTGGAATAAGTTATCATCATCTCACCATTTTACCTTCGTTTATACTGGTAGTAAGAACACCATCTGAGATGTGTCAATTTTCCACATCCAAGGATGATGGGCTTTCGATTTCTATTATCATTCGAAATTATGGTCATGAAACCGTTCTTGTTATGGTTGAACCAGATTTTTATATATTTAATACAACCGATGTATGATTCTATAATCCCTTTGTAAAAATGGTATTATGTTATAAAGAAAAATGAGTTTGTTGTAATCAGTACCCACAAATAAACCGAAACAATTATCATCAAAATTCCAAATAAAAATTCTTCCTCATTCCTTTAAAAAATGTTATAAAAACGACCAATAACACCTATTTATGTTCGTAAATAATATATAATTTCAATTCTGTATATTTACATCCATTCCATATACTTAAAAACCAGTAAACCGAATATGATAATAAAGAAAACAAAGATAGTGGAACAACAGAATTCAATACAATAACATATCAATAAAGACATAGATGAACTAACCAGAATTATGATAAAGAAAATATATTTATTATATTTTCATAAATATGTTATTAATATGTATAATTTCATATTCCAGGAGCTTATGTTTGAGAGTGGAACACATTCGATGTTAAGATTAGGGGTTTTCCACACGAACATCCATTTTCATTCGGGTTACTTTTATTGTATAATAAACTCAATAAAATTATGGAATATTATTATGAAATATTCATAATTTTTTTTTTATTGTTATATATTTGATTAACGACACATATTTTTTCTTTATTTTGTGGATAGTTACATGTTTTAAAAGGAAGTGTCAAAATTATTTACGAAATACAAGCCCAATCCAGGGGAATTTATCTAATTCTATCCTATTTTAAGGGGAAATCTATATTCTATTTTCAGAGACCATTATATTTTCTAAATAAATAATTTTATAATGAAAATAATTTTTTAATTCACTTCCTCATTTATACAAATATTTTTCCAAAATAACTCTTCTTATTAAATTTAGAGAGTATTTATCTCAAGATTTACTCAGAGATTTTATAAGAGTATCTTCATCTATTTCTAAAATCTTATTGATTCCTATCTATTATTAATATTATTATTCCATGTTATCATCTACCATATTTAATTTAATGGTTTAGGATTATTTTTTCCTTTGATGTGCTAGCTTAAAACCATTCATTAGTTTACTTCGAACGGTTTGTTTTTTTCTTAATGTTCTTGGAAAGCTATTTAATTTTAATATGTTAATGTGTATGTTGTTTATGATTATTCCCATTCATATGAGGAATACATTGGACATAGTATATGTTGGGTGGGGCCCGCTATAGTCCTTCGGTGCATCAGTAGTTCTCATGAGACACACTACGGTCTTGTAAAAAGCCTTTAAAAAACGATTATTTATGGTCTTGGCATGAGGCAATGACGGTGTGGATATGTTATCCTGCATTATTCATTCCCTCATTGTGAATATAGTATTGATGGTTCATGTGGTTATTCGACTAGTAGAATACCCATCATTATGTTATGTTACAGAAATATTTACTCAACTCATATTTCGGCCATATTATGTTCATGTTTATTTATAAAGGCATGTGTTTTCAATTATTCACCATATCTATTGTTTATGTTATCTTCCATTGTATTTAATACCCTTACTGAGAATTTGATCTCACCCCTTTATTATTTTTCATTTTCACAGGGAATGAATAATTCTATTATGAATGACATGATGAAATAACCTAGGAGTTATGAAAGTTGTCTAAGGAGTTTATATGTTGTTTTCCCTTCAAGTTGCAATGAAGATATTATGTATGTATCTTGTTTACAATAATACTAAACTAATCGGTCCTTTGGAATGTGTATTCCTTGTTTTTATTCACATATAACCAATAAGGCACCGACTCTGGGAAACTAGGGTCGGGTTCTTATAGTTAGTATCATAGGATGTCTAGTAGAAAACATGGAAACTAGATTTAGAAAGCGTAGATTAGGGAAGAGTCCCTAAGTTAGTCTTCGAGGATAAACATACAAAAATTTCCTGGTATTTTGGTAAAGAAAATATTATGTGTATCTTTCAAGTAATACATCCTTATCTTGATACTAGCAGGTAGAGGCGGCTTTGGCACATATGTATCTATGGGTAAAACCTGAAAACATGTTTTGAGAAAAAGTTGAACTGGAATCGGTGCACGACAGTGTGCCTTGCTACAGTCTTGGTTACGACACTCCTGAGGTATTTTCTTAGGATAATTCACATTTTCATTACAAGCCATTACAAAGGATTTAAATGTAATTTTTTTCTCAAAGAACCCATTTTTTGTGAATATGGGATTAGCCATGCGTAGGATATCAATTTTTGATAAGTATTTTGTTAAGTTAAGATTATAAATTATAATTCATAACATAATCGATTGTATTCCATTTTCTAGAGATGAAGCCTAGTGGAAGGAAAGGTAACTGCATGAACGCACGTGTCCCCTGTAAGGATTTCCATTCGATTCAAGATAATTATACATAGAAAAATATATCCCTCATTAACAGCGAGGAGATATGGAGAGGCAATTCTTGAATCTCAGGCAGAATGTGGATGAAAATGTTTCCAAGTATGAAGCCAACATTACAAGGCTAGAAAGGCATGTTGTGGACTACATATGTAATACAAGGGGAAAAATTGATCGATTCATTGATAGTTTAAAACCAATCCTCTAAGGGGATTAGTCTCCTAATGATTAGAATCATATGAAGATAAAATCTCAAGTGTTATCAAGACAGAAAATGAATTCTCTATGCATTATGACATTAAAGGAAAATAAGAGAAGAAGAGGGATACTAGAAACACTGGGAAAGGAAAGAAGAAAATGGGGAATATGGGAAGAGTTGAATTTCCATCATGCAGTAATTGTGGGAAGAAACACCCATGCACATTCCTGAAGGGAATGGGATTCTGTTACAAGTACGAAGAAAAAGTCCACCTATCTCGATATTCAAAGGGGAAAAAGAAGATACCAATGTTTTGTTCTAAAATTTCAAGGAGATGATACATTATGAACATAACTATCCTAACTGATAGGTAATTGTTCCTCAATGAGCGCCAAGGAAGAAAGGCCTAGTTTATGCAGTCACAACTGCAAAGGTTGAAGTTCCTAAATATGTGGTGGAAGGTACCATTATTGTTTCATCCAACTTAGCCAATACTTTATTTGATTATGGATCGTTGCATTCATTTATATCTTCCCAATTTTCCAGGAAAATTAGACATGTACAATTTGACTTAATAAAGGAGTTTTCATTCCAAACTCATAGTGGATTTATCATTGCAACAAAGGGGTTTCAATTAGTCTCCCTTGTGACACATAAACATGCTTTAGTTTCTAACCATACCATCATAACAATGTTTTACTATGATATAATTCTTGGTATGGATTGGATATCAAATTAGAATGCGAAGATCTATTGCAAGAAGAAGGAAGTTACAATTTTTGAGAATGGTGTATAATCCCTTATTTTATGATCAGAAACCTCACCATGTGATTCTCATCTATATCCACCCCTATTTGCTTTACTGGGGTAAATTAATGGGGAGGAAGGGAATGAAATAAATATGGGTGAGGTGAATAATGTACAAATACAGGACATAGCTATTGCTAAAAAATATGGTGATGTCTTTCTAGAGGATTTACCTGGACATCCTCCAGAGAGGGAAATTGTGTTTTCCATTGACTTAATTCCATGTTCAAGGCCCATATCAACGACCCCGTATAGAATGGATAATGTGGATTTAGTGGAATGAAAGAAACAGCTAGAAGAATTGAGTGATTAAGTATTTATTCTCCATAGCATTTCTCTATGGGGAGCCCATGTTCTCTTTGTCAATAAGAAATATGGATCCTTGAGGTTGTGCATTGATTATAGAGAAAAAAATTCTATTAAAATAAACAATAAGTATCATCTGCCAAAAACTAAGGATTTATTTGATCAACTTCATGGAGCCCAATATTTTTCTAATATTGATCTTCTATCTGGATATCATTAGTTTCTTGTGAGGAAGGAAGACATTCCCAAAACATCATTTCAAACAAGGTACGAGCATTATGAGTTTACAGTAATGTCATTTGGACTAACTAATGCACAATATGTCTTCATGGATCTAATGAATAGTGTTTTTAAGGATTATCATGATGAATTTGTAATAGTTTTTATTTATGATATCCTGGTATACTCAAAAAGCTATGAAGATCATGAGAATCACTTGCGAACTATTCTGAAGACACATAGAATAAATAAATTATATGGGAAGTTTAGAATGTGTGATTTCTGGCTCCATTCAGTTGCCTTTCTGGGCCACATTGTCTCTAAGGATTGAATATATGTACATCCTATAAAGACAATGGTTGTGTAAGAGTGGAATACTCTAACGAATATAACTAAGGTATATAGTTTTATTGGTTTAGCAAGTTATTATCAGTGTTTCGTTCAAAACATTCTCTTTTAGCCAACCCAATTTCCAAGGTCACAAGAAAAGGGGTTTTGTTTGTATAGAAAAAGGAATGTGAAGAATGTTCTGAATAATTCAGGAGGAGGTTAGTGAACACTATGATCTTAACCCTACCATCGGTGAATGGTGGGCTTCTTCTCTATAGTGATGCATCAAATAAAGGACTTGGATGTGTCCTTATTCAGAATGATCGAGTTATTGCCTATTCATCTAGGAAACTAAATATTCATGAAAAAAATATCCAACTAATGATCTTGACTAAGCAGTGGTAATCTATGCTCTGATGATTTGGATACATTACCTCTATTGTGAAAAATGTGAGATATATACAGATCATAAGAGTTTGAGATATATATTCTCACAGAAAGAACAAAACATGATACAAAGGAGATGGATTGAGCTACTCAAAGATTATTATTTCCCAATACACTACCGCTTGAGGATTGAAAATAATGTAACAGATGCATTGAGATGAAAGGATCATGGAGTTCTGAACAAGATGAGAGTTGAATAGGATCCTTTGTTCATGGATCTTGTAAATTTGGATATGGAATTTAACAAGGAAGGTAGCACATCACTACCTTATCAAATGGTTCCCAATCATTCTTTATGGGAAATAATAAAATATTATCAGAATGATGATGAGGATTTTCAAAAAGAATTAAAGCTATAAATGATGGGAATTTTACTGACATCATATATGAAGGTGGAGTTTGGAAATTCATGAAGAGGATTTGTGTTCCAATTATTCCTTAGCTAAAGAAGGAACTATTGGATTATTCTCATAGCTCTATTTTCACTATGAACTATTGTAGCACAAAGATGTATTGATATCTCTATTAAAACATTTTTCTAAGACAATATGATAAGGTAGATTGCTGAATATACATCAAAGTGTCCGGTTTTTCAACAATTAACTGCTCAGAGGAAACAGTCTAAGGCAATAATGCAACCCTTACCCATACTATCATAGAAGTGGGAGAAAATTACCATGGACTTTTCCCTAGATTTCCACGGACATCCAGAGTATATAATTCTATATGGGTCGTTGTGGATCGTCTTACAAAGATAGATCGCTTTATAGTGATTCAAGAGAAATTCTCATTGGGTCAACTTGCATATATTCACATCAAAGTGGTAATGCTGCATAGAGTACCACTATCTATTGTATCCGACCGTGATCCTAGATTCACCTCGAAGTTATGGAAAAGTCTCCAACATGCTATAAGCACTAAACTGAACTTCATTATGGGCGATCATCCTAAAACTGATGGCCAATCTGAGCGGACTATTCAAGAAACTGGAATACATGTTGAGAGCATGTTCTATGGAATTAAAAAGGGGATAAGACCAACATCTTCCACTAGTTTAATTATCATACAACAACAATTTCCACTCGAGCATACAAATGGAACCATATGAATCCCTTTATGGGAAATGGCGCAGAACACTAGAGTGTTGGGATGAAGTCGGAGAATTTAAGCTGCTAGGACCTGAAACGATTTAAGAAATGGTGGAGAAGGTGAAAACCATTCAAGATCATATCAAGGCAGCCCAAAGTCGACAAAAGAGTTATGCGGATAACCATCGATGAGACCTTGAATTTAAAGTTAGAGACCTAGTATTTCTATGCATATCTCTATGGAAGAAGGTCTTGTGGTTTGGGAAGAAAGGAAAGTTAAGACCCAGGTATATCAGCCCTTTCAAGATCCTTGATCGATTCAGAGTTGTGGACTATCGACTGGAACATCCACCTACCTTGTCGAAAGTACATGATGTCTTTCAGGTATCCTTCTTATGGAAGTACATACCAGACTCATCACATGTACTCTCTTCTGCGGTGGTATAGTTGGAGGATGATCTTTCCTTTAAGGAGTATCCAATGAATATCTTGGATCATAGAGAAAAAGTTCTACGCAACACAACTACTCATCTAGTCAAGGTACTATGGTGAAACCATAAGTATTAATAGGAAACATTGGAACTAGAGGAAATGATGAAGGAAAAGTAACCCCAACTGTTTTTAGCATAGTTTGTAAAATCAAATTTCGATGAAGAAATTTCCGAAGGGGGGAAGAATATAACGACCCAATCGACTTGAATGTAAATTCATTTCTTATAAATATGTCAAAATAACATGAAATCACAATATAATAAAACACTATGTGATGTGTGACACTTAAAACATAAGTTTATCACTACTATGATGATAATCTTAAAAGCTGACATACACGTTTGGGATCAGTATGTTATTTGGAGTCCAATAAGAAAAACGTATTTTTTTTGTGAATAGTAACCATCCCTTATGAATAGTAACAAACCCTTATTAATAGTGATATACCCTATTGAATAGTAATATTATCTTTTATTGTATATTAACAATATTCAAGTGGAGGTACGATATACCTATGCTTTGGAATAAGCTAATAAATGTTTTAACACTGTTTCTTTTAGAATAAATTATGATTTTAATTAAATATTCAATTAATCATATTTAGTAAATTATTTTTGAAAAATGGACTTCATTTTTGGATTATATACGATGAAAAATGGTCGGGGTGAATTTGTGGTATTTTTCTGAAATACATGAATTTTGGGTAAATAGTGAAATATCATAATTTACAAAATAAGCTAAATAAGCTAAAAATAGAGTCATGCATGATGTTCTACTGATGTAAGACTAATTAGTTCGTGATCAAATGATAAAATTACTATTATTGTTCTAGAAAGACTCACTATTCCTTGTATTGAGGAGATATAATAAATTAATGAAATTTATATTATGAAATTCCCTCTCTCCTCCACTATAAAACCCCCTCTCACTCCCTCTTCTCTTCACTCCTCTCTAGCCTGTTGCCTTCTCCAAATTCTATCCAAATACCCCCCCAATCTCCTCTCTCACGTCCATCAAGCCTTGGTCTCATAAAAATACCAAAATCTATCCCTTAAAGAGGCTCTCAAGGAAGTATGGTTCAAGAGGTAAATTCATCTTTTCAATTCTTTGGATTTCTTTTCAAGTTCATTTGTTTTCATTTTATATTACCTTTCCTTATCCGAATTTTGTGATGAATCCAATACCTTATACGTTCCGGAATTTTTTGATGATTGTAGAATAATTTATCATCATCTCTCTCTTTTACCTTCGTTTATACTAGTAGGGAGAACACCATTTGAGATGTGTCAATTTTCCACATTCAAGGACAATGGGATTTCGATTTCTATTACCATTATAAATTTTGTTCATGAAAACATTCTTGTTATGGTTGAACCATATTTTAATATATGTAATATAAAATATTTTAGATTCTATAGTCCCTTTAAAAAAATGGTTTTATGTTATAAAGAAAAATGAGTTCGTTGTAATCAAAACCCACAAATTAACAGAAAATATTATCATTAATGTTCTATATAGTAATTCATCCTAATTCCTTGTAACCAAGTTATAAAAAAGACTGATAAAAAATATTTATGTTCATAAATAATATATAATTTCAATTATGGTGATTTACATCCATTCTACATACTTAAAAACATAAAAACCGAATATGATAATAAAGAAAACAAACTCTCTAGATTAACGGAATTCAATACAATAACTTATCAATATGGACATAAATGAACTAACAATATTTATGAAAAACTAAATACATGTCAAATTGGTTCTTAAATAAGTTATTAATAAGTATTATTTCATATTCCATGAGCTTTTGTTCGAGAGCGGAACACGTTCGGAGTTAAAGTAAGGGTTTTTCCACCCGAACATCCATTTTCATTCGAGTTACTTTTAATTTCTAATTGACTCAATTAAATTCTGGTATATTATTATTTAACCCTTATAAAATCTTTTTTACTATTCTTTATTTTTTTTAACAACCATAATCCTTCTTTATATTTTGGATAGTTACACGTTTTAAAAGGACGTTTCAAAATTGTTTATAAAATACAAGCCTGATCGAACAAAGTTTCTCTAATTATAACCTATTTTAAGGGGCACTCTATAATTGGTTTTTGGAAACCATTATATTTATAAGGTCAATAATTTTATTATGAAAATACTATATTACTTCACTTCTGGTATTATACAAATATTTTCCAAAAGAACTCTTCTTTGAAAAGTAAAAGAGTATTTATCTTAAGATTTACTCAAAGATTTTATAAGAGTATCTACATCTATTTCAACACTCTTATGGGATTCTTATGTATTATTGGGATTATTATTCCTTATTATCATCTATAGTATTTAATTTAATGGTTTATTATTATTTTTTCTATTTATTTTCTAGCTTAAACCATTCATTAGATTACTTCGAATGGTTAGTGTTTTTTGTTAATGTTCGGGGAAAGCTATTTACATTTAATATATTAATGTGTATCTTGTTTATGTTTATCCACTTTCATATGAGGAATGAAATGGACCTAGTTATTGTTGTTTGGATACCGCTATATCCCCTTGGTACATCGGTTTGTCTAATGAGTCAAACTACGGTCTTGGCACAAGGCCTTGACAAAATGATTATTTATAGTCTTGGCACGGGGCCTTGATGATATCGATATGTTGTCCCTCATTATGAATTCCCTCATTATAAATATAGAATTGATAGTTCATGTGGTTATTCGGCTTGTATAATACCCATGATTATGTTATGTTGTGGCAATATTTACTCAGCTCATACTTCTTCCATATTATTTTCAAGTTTATTTCTAAAGGCATGTGTTTTCAATTATTCACCATGTCTTATGTTTATATTATCTCCCACTATATTTCTTACCCTTACTGAGTGTTTGATCTCACCCCTTTATTATTTTTCATTTCCCAGGGAAAGAATAATTTTATTATTAATGATAAGATGAAAAAACCAAGGAGTTATGGATATTGTCTAATGAGATTATATGTTGTTTTTCACTTCAAGTTGTAATCAAAAACATATGTATGTATGTTGTTTCCAATAATACTAACCTATTCGGTACTTTGGGATGCTTATTCCTTGTTTTTATGCCAATTTAACCAATAGTCTTCCAGCTCTGGGAAATTGGGGTCAGGTCCTTATACGAGGTCTATGCATAACCTTGGAAAAATGAAATCTAGGTCCTTTTTAAACATTTTAAACATGTAATCATGTCAAAAAAACATTATGAACAAGTAGTAAGGTTCATGTATAACACTGTGAACATGTAATCATGTTCATAAATAGCATATTTACTTAGGATCCATATTTATCAAATTCAGTGGAGAGAAATATAGTTCCCACTTATTACATAACCATCATCTTAGTTTTAAAATAACCACTACCATTTGTTATTATGGAACCACTATTTCTTAATTAAAATCAAACATATGTGTTCTAAAAGATAATAAAACATTCATCGTATCAAGACCCATGAATGTAATAGGGCTTCATAAAAATTTCATCATAACATCAGATATGGAAATGAAAAATGGTTCTTAATCATTTCAACTTTGCATTAAAGCAGAAATCATTGAAAAATAAGCATTTTTAATAAGCATTTTATCATGGTATTACCCAAAGAAGATAAACGGGTTCATAAACATATTGTCATCCAAAACATAAAACATCCTGATAAAGAATAATAATATTATCTCTAAATAAAATCCATAGAAAATCATATGTAACATTAATGGATTACATATTATAAATAAAATGATTTTGAAATATACCTGGAAAATGTCTTGAGGAAAATATCCTTTAAACTTTGATAAACAATTTTTAGAATATAAAAAATTATCAAAATTATTTTCACTAATAATAAAAATAGAAACATAAAAAGGATTTATTAAAAAATAATTTAAATGTTTCATGAGGTAAATAACCCTTCCACATTTAAAACATAGTTTAAAAACAAAAAACATTTCCAAAAAACATTTCTACAAAAACAACATTTTAATCATATAAAAAAATTAAAAAAGTTAAAAAATTTCTTGAAGAATATACAATTTCTACATAGTGGAAATATTTTTAAAACCTAAAACTCATACAAAATCGTATTTAATGAAAATTTGTCTCTAAAGGTATAATTTAATCAATAAAAAATTACTTTGTCGTGATGAAGGAAAATATTGTTCAATCAGTTCATATTAAAAAAATTCTATTAAAATTTTCTGTAATTGAAAATTTGAAATTGATTAGAAGATAATAGGAATATTCCTCCAAAAATATTTTATAGAATCTCAAACATGAGTAACAATTAATTTATTAAACAATATTGAGTTTTTTGAAATCATTTTTTCAAAACATGATTTTTAAAGAAAAATGATTTTCGATAAAAGAGTATAAAATGTAAGTATTATTTAAAAATGTAATTTTGGAATCATGAGTACATAAATATATTAAAATTGAGTATGTTCATGTGTTATAAATAAATATCCATAGGGTATTAAATTTAATTAGATTCTTCATAGATTGACTATAACATTTCATCATCGTAATAATAATCATGAACAATCTCGATTAATGATGTTATTGTATCATAACCCCATACCATATTAGTAACATTGAAACATAATACCCATGAATTAATAAAATAAAATTAATTATCAAATATCATGAGGATAAATAAATTCATTATATTACTTGGTTGATGGGTTGTATATAAACCTTATAATGGTATATAGGTGCACAACAAAACATATGTCTCACAAAAGACAAATTAAAACCAAAATAGCTTACACATTTAGAGATATTTAAAATTTTTATATAAAATAGTGAATAAAGTAAAAAAAAATTAAACAAAATTATAATAAATAAATAAATTATATGACATATAAAATAAGTATTCTATATGCCTCAAATAATAAAATAGTGGTCAATTTGAATATGTCTACAAGAAATAAAAGATCGAGTAGAAATCCCATACAATTAGTCTTAACATCCATTTTATACATTCGGAACTCATCTATAATAAATATTTTATTATTAATAAATTAAGGAACCATAATTTTATATATCATTCCATATAATATTTACATATGACCTTTTGTTATCCATTTTTTAATAATCCTATGTTCAAATCACATTTCAGGCAATAACCACTTTTTTCATGTGTGTTTTTATTTTTTATTTCTACTCACTATTATTTTAACAAGGTTAAATAATATAAATAATTTTATTCATGATATAGATATCATATATATTTATTAAATTAGTATTTATATGAATCCATAATCATTATATAGAGAAAATTAAACTCATCGTTCATGGAGACAGTATGCTATACGTATGCATGAATGTTATTTCCATTTTCATGGTGGGTAAAATGAATGAAATGTAAATAATATATTACATATATAGATTACATTTTTTTATAAATATCACATATATTCATGAAATTTTCCCTTATTATTTTCTCTGATAATTGTTGTTAAAAAATTTAAATCATATCACGTCATGAGGCTGTAGTCCGCCATACACATGAATGACATCATCGTGTCCCCAAAAAAATAGTATGTAAGAAGGAATATGTGATATATTTAATAAATATTAATAATTATGATAAAAATAACATATATGATAATTTATTTTATCCTTATTACAATCTTTATAAAATGAAATGGAAAAAATACATCACATCTGTTCGCAAGGCAGTAGTCCTCCATACACAAAAGTGACGTTATTATAATTCAATGGGTTGATATGTAGTACGGTACATGTGTAATTATAATTGAATTTGTATAATAATATCATAAAACAAACATATAAATATTATTTATATCATTATATCCAACCGTGAGAGGTGGTGATGTAAAATGGATAACATTGGTTCGTGATGTGGTAGTTTCCAGTACACATAAATGATGATTGTGTATCCCATTAGATTCATGTGGAGATGGTTATATGTTATTAAATTAACATAGTAAAACATAAATATTATTGATATGTATTTTATTTTTATTTTTTTTATATATGTACAGTACTTGATTAAATTAGAATAAGATGTAATATAAAAAAGGAAAGTTAAAACCATTACATGTTCTTCGATAAACATGTTTAGAATTTCCTTGAATCCATCCTAGATTGTAATTATTATCTATAGCTGTACTCTATGATGTGTATTGGGACACATAGAAGTAATTTTAGATGTTATTTTTTGATCCAAAGGGTTTTGTGAGTGTCAATCGGATTAAAGATGGGTGGCCTTTTATGTGTGATGTGTGTGGAATGCTTGTAATTTTCGAAAATAAAAAGGTGTACTGACATTTTTTGCATTCAAAATTTCTCCAAAATGGTCATGTATTGACCTTTATAGATTATATGTTCACAATAGTGAAATAAAATAGGTTTTTTATATGTTTCTTTGTCATTTTCCCCATATATGTTTAGTTTAACACCTAATAATCACTTTTTTTCATCAACTACTATAATCATTTTTTTTGTTTTGGTGGTCAATTATAGCTATAAATTAAGACTATATCTTTATTAAAAATAAATTATTATTATTAGAAATATTTAATACTTTTTTTCAAATAAAATTTAAACAAGTAGAAATTTTAAATTAATAATTATTCCCTCAAACACGAAAAAAAGGAAATTTCCAAAGGGAAATGATTCAAATGGATAAACACTATTTAAATATATATTACATATTAAATTGAATATATTCAAATAAATTATATTAATCGAATTATTGGTGAACAAGTTGTACTATTTAAACAATATAAAAATTAATAGTATGTTTTTAAATATTTAAATGAAATAAAAATCCGTAAAAAGATTATTTTCCAATTTTCATAGAAACATTTATCATTTAAATCAAATTTCAAAGGTAATACAAATATAATTTTGAAATTGTGATTTATGAATGATGATTATTTTTTCAAAATAATTTTCCAAAATTGTGGAACTATAGTTTTGAAATAATTTCACAAAATTCTATAAAACTACTTTGTAGAAAAATGTTGTTTTTATTTGTAATATTTGGTTTATTCATATCAATTTCCTTGAAAAAAATAATATTAATGGTATAAATTTATGGAATAGATAAAATATAAATTATGTTAAAATCATTAACCAAAATTTATTTATCTAATTTAATATCTTAAAATGAATTTGTGTGGATAAAATAATTTTCTTGAATATTTTTTCCATTTTTAAATAAATTTTATTTTCATTTATAATTAATTGGTCACAAAAAAATATTTTTATATACATTTGTAAACCATATGTTATCAGAAGTTATTTAAAAATATTCATACCCACTATTCCAATGACTTGGTGATAATTATCATACTAACTAAAAATATTTTATTTGAATGTCGACTTTGATTTAAACACGGTGATGCATATAATAGAAAATAAGATCAGTTTCACATGTTATGTATGATAACTCTTTTCTACATGTAATTACATATATTTAAAAATATAAATTTATTTAAGAATAATTATTTCATAATATCTCAGTGTCATACATTATAATCACTTTGAAATAAAATTTTAATTGAAAATTCATCACATTGGAACCAAAAAATGATGGTACATTCGCCTCATTACATCCTCTAGTTCCAATGTAATTTACCTATGATAGTGGGTTTTCTTCAAAACATTGACCAGATGAGTGGTCTTGGAACATAAAACATTATATGTGTGATATAAAATCTCTACCGATGGTTGCATAAAATAGATATCCAAATCCATTATTATGAGAATAGAGTTTAGCTCATATGAAGTATTATGTATGTACTTCCTATGGTGCTATAGATAAAACATATAGGGGTATTGAGAGAGGTTAGATGGATGTTCCAATCGATATGATACATCCCGATATGATTAATAATATAAATTGTACTAAAATAACTAGGGATTAACCTTACATTATATCATAATAAGTATTTGATCCTTTAGTTATTCATTAATCAATTTCCACATCATCTCTTACTCAAATTAAAGAATATGAGTTTTTTATGAATGGATCACTAATATATCAAAATATCTATATATAATGACAATTCATTCCCTTTATATCTATTTATCATCATAATAAAATATTTATAACATGTTATCCAATATTCACAAATCATTATATAGTAAGGTAATAATTTAATATCTAAATCCTTCTACAAAATTTAAAAAATAATAATAAAAGTATATAATTATATCCCATCAAAAATTAAATTAATTATTAATAAGACCACTAATGCTCCAAAAATCTAATTTACTTTAATCCTAAAAATATAATGAATTACTTCTTCATTGTATCCTAACGAACATGTGAATACCTTTATATTGTATTCTCTTGAAATAATAAAATACCCATAATTATCATAAATCAAAATGGAAACATTAATGGTTCTTTATTCCTATAATAAAAAAATATATTATAAATATATTCCATAGATACAATAATGTTCTTAACTACACAAATGATAACATAAGACAAATTTTTAATAAATCATTTAGCAGTTTTGAGGTCATCAATACTTTCCAATTTACATAGAACTAATAAATCATATATTTATCCACTCTAAACACCATTTTCACAAAATTAGGAACATATTAAGGGTTACCTTCCCTTAATCACGTTTTTTCAATATAGTATCCACTTTCTATTAAATCGAATTTCTATGTTATCTGTTCAATTAAACATATTTTTAAGAATCATTAAAAAATGTATAATAAAAAACCATTTTATATTTCATATTAATTAAATATTGGTCTTGAATTCCAATACATTAAATCTCATATCATTCCACCCCATTCTTAAACCATTAAATAGGAATCAATATCTTGTTCCTTAATACCTTCTTCCAATAACATGTCATTTGTATTCTATTCATTATAAATTACAAAAATCTAACATATAGAACATCAATTTTTATGTTGTCCATACATTCCAAATTTTTAAATTTTGACCAATGATGTTTCTTTTGTAAACCCATTATATTCATTGATTTCATAAAATGGACTTTTCATTTCTCATGAAAATCGCTTACTCTATTCAATTATTCTATAGAAAAAATATCTTATCATTCCATTGAGACATTACATAGTGTGGTTATTCAAAAATTATCGACATATATGATAATGAATATTCTTTTCTCCGTGGTCTCCACCAACTACAATATCAACAAAGTTTATACTTCACTTCTTTGTTGGATCTTATAGATAGTTAATGTGAATGTTTCTAATTAGATACAATGACAAATGATTATGAATAATCATAGAATCCTTAACACTAGTTTTTATCCAAGTTGGTTTCTCTTTAACGCATTGTCTATTAATGTCAACATTAATCAAGTTATTTTTAGTTACTACTATTTACTAAAACAAGAAAGCATTTTTTGGGTTATAATATTCCTTGTGGAAAATCACTTAATAAAGAGAAATCACTTAGAGTTGTTATGAATCATGAAACCTTATCTTCAATATATGACACCTTATAGTTAACCTTTTTCATTAATGGTCATTATATAAATCATTTGTTATGGTTAATAATGATTTTTTAAAATTTACAATGAATACCCCCTAAGACTATCATTTTAGGTGTGTAATAAGACATGTAATTATAAACTATGTGATGATAAATTCCATCTCAATTCATTTAATTATATTTGTTACACCAAGGTTCCTCTATTCTAGATCCATATCCACTTTTGGATCCACATATGGATATAATTTATTATAAACAACACACCATCTCCTTTAATGAAATTATATTAATGTATCAAATATATTTACTTATCCCATGAATTGTTAGTAGATATATACCTAGAAATATTCAAAGAGTAACCCTATGGATCCCAATAATATTTTATCATCATATTTTCCAATTATTAACTAGATATTTCATATGATACAAATTATAATAATAAGGAATTATTTTCATTTGACTACAATTGATACTTATTAGGGAGATTTGTGGGTGTTGTCACATCTTATATGGGGCACACCACTATAAACTCCTGTATCCCTTTCCCCATGAATCCCATGGGTGTAGATCCATGCCTCCTCCAATGCACACACATGAGAGTTTTGAAGGATTAGATTCATTCCTTTCATTTTAAAAACAATTTTAATGAGTGAAATGTATCATAAAAAATATTACATCATTTTATGTGAATAATAAAATAAATAAATAATAAATTCACAATAAAAATATAAGTTTACTATTTTATGATACCCAATTTACTATATTATTAATTCATGAATAATTTTTATTGTCTCCCTGAAATATCATTCCTTTCAGTAATCTTCATATACATACCCTAATTGAAACCGTTCTTCATAACGAAAAAGAAAATTAAAAATTATAAATAATGATCATAGATGATTAGAAAATGTATAAAGTGATTTGTTAATATAACATTAGTATATGTGTATGTGAACATTATAATAACTTGTGAAAACCATACATTGTATTTCATAAATAATAAACGTGATTCAGGGAATAAGTCATGGAAGCTCATAATATCTAAATCATAATGGAATCAAATAATGTTTTCGATATGAACATAACAATATCCAAAGACATAGATTTTTGGTATACATGTAATATTATATTATTGTGAACATTTATTATTTGAAACAATGTTTCTCTTTCATTAAAAACATGAACCCAATACATTTCATAAACATATAGACATCAAAAAAGGTCTATTCAGAACCTTATAGACATGAAAACTAGGTCTATGCGTAACATTGTAGACATGTAATATAGTGCATGCATAAAATTGTGAACATATAACCAAGTTCATTAAAAACATTGTGAATATGTAATTTGGATTGTGCATTACAAATTTATACATGATTTCTCAATAATTACCAAATTTTTTGGATGGATAAATATGTCTCACCAATCATGGATATAATGTAACCACCACCCTTAGTTGTAATATTACCCCATTAATTTGTTATTAGCATAACCATAATCACATATGGAAAATAATAAAAATGTGTTTAATAAGAACATAATACATTAATCATATCAATACTCATGGTATTGAATGGGGTTCAAAAAAAATTCAATATGAAATAAACCATGGAAAATAAAATGCTTTCATAATCAATTCATCATTTAATCAATGAAAAACATATGTAAAAAGATTTGGGATTCATAACCATTTTATCCATTTATAACCTATGGATGTTGAATGGATTTCATAATCATATTTTCATCATAAACAGAACCCAAAAAATAAAATTATAAGAATCGTGTACTTAGATAATATCCTCAATAAATCCCAAGTATCATCAAGGTATATAATCTAAAATTTAAAATTCATTTTAAGGGCCGGTTAGAGAAAATTATTGTTGGAAATTATCTTTCTATTTTGATAATCACTATTTAAAACGTAATATATTATCAGAAATATTTTTCTTTTGAAGTAACCTTCGATAAAATGAAAGGAATCCTTCCAAAACTAATTAAAACATTTAATTATGAAATTATGATTTTGAGTTATAAAAAACTTTTTATAACATTTAACATTTAATAAATAAATTTTTTCAAAATAACCTCCCAATCTAATGAAAAAATCATTTAAAAATAATATTAATCATTTCGTGAGTAAAATATTCATTCTAATGTGAAATAAAAATTTCTATTTTTTTAAAAAAAATACTATTCATAAAAAATAACCATTTAATCATATGAATTAATCTGTAAAAATGATTTGATTATTACTATGTAAAATATTGTTGTTTTCGTACATGTTAAAACAAGTATTCTTTTCCCATTTCTTGTAAAAGTAAAATAATGTTTTTCAGTTAAGGGAATGAATATTATATTCAATTTTCTTTTAAAAAATAAATCATTGGTAAAATTTTCATTAATAAATCATTTTAATCATTTTAAAAATAGTATTTATTTTTTTTGGAAGACATGGTTTTTTGAGAAAAAACCTTTTCAACTAATGAGAGAAATAAAAGTGGTTTTTGTTAAAAATAAATATTTTGGAATTCTGAATATATAAATGGAGTAATGTGAAGGGACACCATGTATTCTATTTAAATAACCATATTAGAATAAAATAATTTATTTTATCTATATATTTATGATAATGTTTCATAATCGGAAGCATAAACATAAATAATCTCGATGAGTAATGAGATTGTATCATAAAACACCAAACACTTCGGTAACATTGAATCAAAATCCCCATGAAGTAATAATAGTAAATGAGAGTTATAATAAAAATAAGTTATATAAATACATGATATTACATGTCAATGATTTGGTATATACAGCCCCTAAATTAATATAGGTTCACAAAACAATAAATGTCTCAATGATGGGAATTTAAGAAAAATATATTTTACCACTTTAGTATTATTTCGAATCATAATCCCCAAAAATTAATAACATATTATGGATATTTAAATATCCTTAAATTTGTTATATTAGTGGTATAAAATGTAAATGGGATTTTAGATACACTACACAAATAAGTTAGTTGTGAATTTATATTTCTCCCACAAATCAAAGAGAGACTAGTAATCCATTAACATAAGTCTCTACTTCCTCAATACACATTATGAAATATTATATAATATCTGTATGCTTAATATAAATCTATTATAGATCCATAATTATATATATCATACTATAAATTATTTACTTATGAACTTTTATTAATAGTTTATTAGTATTTCCTTGTTAAAATCATGTTTCGTGCAATACTGCTTTGTTCTTCATGCATTTTTTCATTATTCAATTTTCATTTATCTTACCCTGTTCTTGGTTAAATTATATAAAAAACATTTAAAATTATATTAATAACTTATATATTACTTATATATATTTAGTGTAATCTATAAAATGTTAGGGACATACATCAAAATAGACCATTTATTGAGATGGTAGGCTATACGTACGCATGATGGTTATTTCCATTTTTTAAGGGTTTAAAAAAGAAAATTAAATAATATATTACCATTAAAAAATTATTTCATAATTATCCCATATATTCATTAAATTGAGTATTATTTCATCCCATTAAATTCTTTGGTGAAAAAAAATGAATCAAATCATATTATGAGGCGGTCATCCACTGTACATGTGAAGGTCTTTATTGTGTCCCACAAAGAATGAAAATTTAAATTTTTATGTGATATAATTATTACATTTGAATAATTATATTACGAATTTAGTATATTTTAATTTTATTATTTCATATAACCATACATGTAAAATGGAAATGGAAAAAACACAACATATTGGTTCGTGACGTGGTCAATCATTGTACACACGGGTGATGTTATTATTTTCCAATTTGTTTGTTTGTAAGATAAAATAATTGGCATTATAATTATAGAGGTATAACAATATCATAAATATAATATATAAATTTTAATTCCATCATTATTTCTATCTGTGAGAGGTGTTGATAGAAGATGATTGACATCGGTTCGTGAGGTGGTAGTCCTCCGTACCCTCAAATAAAGACTTTATATCCCACATGATGGAAGTGGAGACGGATATAAGTTATTCCATTGACATATTTACATACCATTATATATGATATTCTGGTTCTATTATTTTTATCATATTTTGAAATTATCTGAATTTTTTAGAAGAATTTGTTAAAAACTGCATAGAAAAATGCATTATTTCTTCTTCCGGAAACCTTTTTATGTTTAACATAAAACCTTATTATATAGGATTTAGGATCCCATGATGGAAACTATGATTTTTGCTAATTATTAAATAAAGTAATTTTTCTTGGTCGTTGTTGAACCAAAGGGTGTAATATTTTTGAATAGTGGTGGAGAGGGGTGGGATTTTACATGTGAGATGAATGTTACACTTGTAATTTTTTAAAATAAAAATGATTACCTGTATTTTTCATATTTCAAAATACCTAAAAATGGGAATTTGATGAATCTTATAGACTATCTGTTTTAAATATGGATATAATATTGTTTTTGGACAAGTTTATAGGAAAATATACCCATTATCATTTCAATTTAACCCCATGTAAACTTGTTTAAACCTTAACCACGAAAATTAATATTTAAAGTTTTTACTATTCATTATGGTATAAAATTAATTTGACCATATTATAAAACAAATAATTAATCTGGTTCTAAATATGGAACGTTTTTTTTAAATTATATTTTAAATATTAGAAAACATTAATTTAAAATTTATTCCGCATAGGCGATAGAAAATCATCATTCCAAAGATAAACGTTTCATATTTTTTTAAAGTATTTACATCATTTTTTTTAAAAAAAAATTTAAAATTAAAATTATTATATTAATAGATAAATAAAATTACTATTTTTAATTTTATAACAATTTTAAAATAAATTTACAATCTTGAATGTTTTAAAATAATTAACAAATCTTCATAAAAATAGTATTTTTCACTTTTCGGAGGAAAAATTATATTTCAATAAAATAATAAAAAAGTCAATATAAAATTGTTATGAATTAAATATTAAATAATTTATGTTCATTTTATAAAATAATTTCATAAAATTAGAGAGTATAAATTTTAAAATATGTGCAGAAATGGAAAAAAATACATTTTAGAAAAATATAGTTTTCAAGTGTAAAATTTATTATTATCTCTTGTGTAAAAAAACATAAGTTAATTTTTGATTTTCATTAATGAATATATAACATATAAATTTCATTAAAATTATTCATTAATAGAGAATCATATTATTTATTTAGTTAAAATGAGTTTTTGTGTTTAAAAACTATTTTTTAGAAAATGATTCACTTCATTTAAAAATAGTTTCTATTTTACTTTCTAATTACTTTGAGACTAATTAATTAATTATATGTACAAGTGAAAACCTTATATCTTCATAATTTTTTAAATATTGTTCATACCCACCATTCAAAAATCATGGTGATTGCTATGATATTAAATAATCATACATTAATAGTATGTCACAAGTCGTTTAAACTCAGTGTTGCGTATGAAAAAAGATAAACTCAGTTTTCCATGTAATTTTTGATAAAATAAATTTTTCAATGTAATAAATAATATAAGAATGGTTAAATTTATTTTTTTTCAAAAATATTTCAAAAAATATCATGGGGTTATAGGATTATAACCATTATTTTTTATAATATTTTTTAACAATACATTTCACTCATGTATTAAGATGTCCTTTTATAATTCATTTTATGGTAGCAAGTTCATAACACCACATTCTAGGATGAATTTGGTTAATGAAATATATTGGGACCTAATATTTCCAAGAAAATGGTGTATTAGGATAGATCTATTCAATAAAACATCAATGATACTTATAGAATGCATAAATTTATTCATAAAATCTCATGTGTGATCTAAATTTGTAGGTTAGTTAGATGGTATTACATCAAATATCATGATGAGTAAAGTTATAATATTTAAAAATATGTTAACTGTGAAACACATATATGTCATCCCCACCCAGAATATTAATCAGATATTAATTATTTCATATTGTTTGAATTTTCCATCCAAACTCTCTCAAGTCCATGATGTGTTTCATAAATCAACATCTAATAAGTACACAACCAATCATTCAAATTAAATGAACTCAAAATCCAAATATCCATATCATGATAGTTTATATCAAAAACAAGTTTACTAATTCTTAGTTAATAGGGATAATATTCTATTGAATAGTAATTCTCACCGGGTTAATATTAGTTATAGGAATCATAAATTTGAGGAAGAATCATGTGAACCCAGGGATTTAATAAAGAAAAGATTCCCAATTTTTTTATTAGTTAGATATAATTTCATGGATTTTTTAAGTGGGTTCGAATGTATCACCATAAGATTGGGTATATATGTGTATATTCATATATAAATTTCTTCATTAAAATAAAAATGATGTATTTAATATCTTATTTTACATGAAACCCCTCTTATAAATGAAATGTGACACTATAAAATATTATAACTTATCTATTTGAATAGTGGGTATGTATAGGATTAATCATATTATGATAATTATATATTTTATTTAAAGGATTATAAAAAAGTAATCCATGTTCAATAATTTCATTTTATTCTTTACTTATTTTGTCTTCAAAATATGAGGTTTTCGACATTTTACATGTGTACAATGTAATAAATTTATTATAATATTATAAAATTTATTTGATTAAATATATATCAGTTTTTAAATTATTACGTCAATACTATCATAGGGTTATTTTTTTTTGATTTTTTTGGAATGATTTATTTTAAGTTAATAGTAGAAAATAATAATTTTTTCTAAAACTATAATCTTTTGGATAAAAAACATAACATAGAAGTCCAAATTTTTAATTACATGAAAATTAATATTATAATTTAATTTACATATAATTATCTTCAGGTGTAAATTTTTTTTAATTAAAAAACTTTTCTTTATATTAGGAGGTGTTTTTTTAATTTTAATCTATCACTAATAGAAATTGAATGTGATGAAATTGGATAAATAATTTTAATTAGAATTTACAATTTTATACTAATTACACATTCATTTTTAGTCATTATGAATAATTAATAATTTATAGACTAAAAATTACAGTAATAATGAAAATGGTTTAACAAGAGGGTGGTGTCAAGCTAAAAAGATAAGGGTCAAAATTACATATTTTTTTAAATACAATTTTTCCCAATATTTAGATCCTATATATTATGAGATTAATAAATTCCAATTTTTATCCATATGGATTGAGTAGGACATTAATATATATTTTATATTTTTTAAAATTTCATGCATGACCTCTCTCACCGAAAAAACACCAACTATCCTCTATTAATAACACATCGTGAGCCTTATATCTCAATGAGAACTGAATAAATTACATCCCAATTTACCCTTATCATGATGTAGTCTTATTATTTTATTAAAATATAATCCTTAAATAACATAATGAGTAATACAAAAGATGTTTTCCAAAGAAGAGGTATAACTCTTGATTGAGTTTTTTTATTTATTATTAAACCACATTAAATTAATTTATAACCATGATGATATATTAAAACAATTATATCCAATATATTTAATTTTTTTATTCCTTATATGAAATAATTTTTTTACATATCCATGAAATGAGACATCAACGTATAATTTTTTTGTACACACATACTACTGCCTCACGAAGAAATTTATTTCATTTTTTATCACTACCATTAATATATGGTTATTCTGATTGGTATAATAATATTATATGATATTTTTTTAAATTATTTCCATATTAAATGATAATATTTAATATCGCTAATTGTGAATCCATTAAATCTGAGATGAAATGCATCACTTGTTTGTGATTGTGGACTACCACATCCACATTACGATATGATTCATTTTCTATCAACTTCTTTCATGGTTGGATATTATGTTGTATTTAATTTTTATATATTATGTTTATGAAATCATTATACTTATCAAATTATAAGACTATATCATCCTTCTTAAATGTACTTCTCTTTGAAAATGATAACATCACTCGTGCATATGCATAGACTACTTCTTCCATTATGCGATGTGATAGATTTTTCATCATCTATTTATATTAATAATTTAAATAATGTTCTTTATGAATAGATATTATAAATATATAATTATTAATATTTTGGAAACATTGAAACCATGACCAATGTTAAAGTACCAGAACCATCAAATCAATGAACTCAGGAAAAACATTCCATTTTTCACAAGAATAGTTGTATTAATGATGAAATTGATAGTAAAAGAATAGTGATAAATTACAAAGGAATGATAAATATTAAATTAATCATCAATATGTATTTGGAATACATAATTATATATATCATAATTATAAATTAAATATGAAATAATTTCAACTTCATATGAAGCAAGACAAGACTTGAGGTAATTGTATATGTTACAATATCATTTCTCTTTATGAGTTTAAATTATTAATTTGTATTCAAGGAAATTTTATATATCTTATTAATTAAAAAATATTAATTTACATGCCTTTTAGTTATTACTTAAAATTTTATGCATTAATACCACATTCAGGTCCTTGGTAATTAAAATGAAAAAGAAACTATTTTGATGAAAATTCAACATTAATTTATTTTAAACGATAAAAGTTTTATTCTATTTCAATATTTTTAAAATGATTTTATGGAAAAATTTACCAATAAAATATGTTTCTTAAAAATTAATTTTTATTACCTTTTAATTTATTTTCAAAATTTTAAAAGAAATATTTTTAATGAAATTCTTCCTAATAATGTTTTATTTAATTTTTACAAATGTGTGAGGAAAATTCTCTCTTATAAAATATATAGTATGAAAATATTTCCCCACAGTAATAAACATTATTTTTTTTAAATCATAATTTATTAGTGTCCAGGTATTTCTTATGAGAAATAAAATTTCATAATACTCTCAGATTTTCTATTTAAAATTTTATAAAATAGATATTAAATTTTTTAATATTTTAAAATAAAGGTTTAAATATTAATTTTAATATAATTTTTATCCATGTAAACATAATCTATGGATTTCAATGTTTCACTAGGGTAATGATCTTATGATACCATCAAATTTATTTCACTAGAAGGCTTGTTATGAATATAAATTACAAATAATTCGTTGAAACCCATTATATTCCCATTGGAAAAATAAAATATGATGAAACCTTTTTGTAACCAATTTCATTTACACATGTTATTCTATAAGGAAGTGATTTTATTAATAAAATTTTTCTTATAAGGGTTAAAATATTTTGATATGATACTATTTTATGATCTTTGGGAATATATGTATATATATGTTTTTCATTAACTCATGTATGGAACCATATTTATATATCCATACATTGCATTGGGTATAAATTGACATATAATTTGATAATAAAGTCTATAATATGGAGTCAGCCTAGTTCATTAAGTTTCTATGCAGAATATGATAGTGTTCGGAGTGAACCTTGACTATCTAAATGAATGACTTAGAGGTGATCCCAATAACCACTGATAGTCTTACCTATGATTCTTGACTAAGGAAATGATTTTATATTCTTATATGAATTCCAAAAAAAATATTTTATATGACTATGATATATTATTCATTATCATTACCGATTATTTATGATTCTATATAATTATTAATTGTGTATTTTATAATAAAAAATCCCTATTTCATGATTTATAATTAGTGATCAATAATTGATTATTTATGATGATGATTTGTCATAATCATGTTCTCATACACTTAATCTTATATTATTATCACATTTGATCATTGATTTATATATATATATATTGCGTACCCTTACTATGAATTTCATCATACCATTTCCTATGTTACATTTCCTTTGTTTATGAAGAAATTATTTATATAGGATATGTATTCTAAGTGCACTAAGTGAGAAGAACATGGCGGAAGATGTTTAATATCCAAACCAAACCAATATTGTTATATTTTTAGTCATTAAATATAAAAAAAACTTTATTTTTTTGTGTGTGTATTATAATAATATGTGATTAATATTTATCTAAAATGGGGAAATATATGTACGAAATGATCGGGAAACCTCTAAATGAATTAAAAACTAGACTATTTTATGTCTATTCAGTCCTCATAATTTTATTGAATATGTTAAAATACTTTTTTTAGAAGTAATCATGTAGTATAAATGATACCATGGTGGATAATAAGATATATTATGTAAGAAGTTAAATTTTAGACAATGAACAACTATACTTAAATCCTAATGTCAAATGAATCACATGAATTTTGTGTATAACAAAATAACTATCATAATCAACTATAGAACAATATCAATATATATAACCTTTTATAAACCTCATGTATAATTTATTTTATCATGTATATTATATAGGTATTATAGATTTTTTAATATCATGTGTGAGTAAACTAGATTGTTCTGAAATAGTTTGATATTGGAAGTTCATTTAATAATTCTTCTCCTAACATTAATAATTCCTAGATCAAGTAAGGTAATAAAATATACAATTAATAATTATTAGTATAATTATAATTCCATTCTATTAGACATTTTTATGATCCATAAAGATGAAATTTTTGATGATCATGCGTCATTGATTTTCTAAATAGAAATTTATATCATATTTAATGTGTTAAATATTAAATTTATAATATTGTAACCCATCCAAAATCATAATTTACTATTTATATCAAATATTATCACTAATTATATTCTCTTAGGAATCCATGATTTTTTATAGCAATTTCCAAGTTGTTGATTTGACTGACTAATACATTAATATATGATAATTAACGTATATGTATGTCTACTAAACTATTGTCATTTGGAATAATATTATTATTACATTATAATAAAATAATTTATATATTTTAAAATAAATAAATATTTTTTTTTACGAATTTCGTAATCAATTCATAAACTAGATGAAAAATGATATTTATTACCTCTTATTGAAGGTGCTCCACACAACCACATGACTAAAGTTCTCATTTTTCTTAATGGAAAATGGAAAAATTAGTTAATGGTTATTTAATTTGAATAATAATATTAATTATAAAAAATTATAAATGAACTTTTATTTAAATTGGAAAACTTTTTTTTGATAATTATGCTTGAAAGAGAATATAACCAGGGAATGATTTGTACTCATGTGGAGAACATGAGTTTTCTATTTGATGAATTCTTTCAAATGGAGGTATAAATATAAATTCTTGTAAAAAAATGATAAAGAAATTGGAATATAGTTATATGGGATTTTGATAAGGTCATATTTTTATGAGTAAAATCTATATTTAGAGTTCTTGATAGGGTGGGGAGATGCTTCTTTTTTAAGTGTTGAGGATGAAATTTTTTTGATTACATCATCTTAATATTAAGTGGGTGCATGTTTGACATGTCAAGAAACCACATAGATGAAAATTATAGATTTTTGATAATTTTTATTCAATAATTCTTCAAACAAGAAATTATAAAGACTTGTAAATTTTTTTATCCTTTTACACATTTTATTAACCCAATTTTTCCTTTTGGAATTTACTGTTGTAACTAATATTTACAAAAGTAATTCATTTTACATAGATAAAAATAAATTTGAATTTATTATATAACATGTACATCCTAATTATTATTTTATTAGACACAATTTTTAATAGTGATAAAATTAATATTAATAATAATAAAAGTGTAAGGTATTAAAAATAATTTTAGAGAATAATGTAAGTTAATTTTAAATATATGAAATATAGGGTAAAAAATTTGAAAAAATATTTTCATATATATATAGTTAATTATATAATTGTTTTTCAAATAATGAGTGGAAATGTTTTATATTATGATCATATCCTATTCATTTAATAAAAGATAAGGTATTTTTAAAAAATAACAATTTTCACTATAAACTTATTAATAAAATTCTCTAAAAAATTGGAACTTTTCCAATAACCAAATTTTGAAATTATGAATTCATTGATGAATTAAATTTTTAACAATTAAAAATTATTTTTTTCAATTTTTCTTTTAGATGAAAGTAAAATATATACTAAATTTTGTTTTGAGAAATGTCATTTTTAAACATTAAGTATTCTTAATATTTGTTCATATCAATTTTAAAAATAAATAATTTCATTATATAATTTCAACTATATTAATATTTTAATATTTTCCAATAAATTTTAATTAGATAAAATATAGAATACATTAACAGATTGTACATTGAAATATATTACATTAATATTAAATAATATTTATCAAATATCATTAAAAATAATTTTTTGTATTCATAAAATATAATTTTACTACTCCATTGATATTGATATCCTATTTTTAATTTATAAATTATATAACACCATAGTTAATTGATATTAATATTAATATTAACATGTAACACATAAATCAATATCTTTTTATAATATCATTTTTTTATTTTTTTTATTTTTATTTGATTATTTATTATTTATGACTAATTTTATATTGAATTTAGTACCCACAATTCATAAATCTAGTGTACCAATTTGATATATTTATATCAAACATATATATTTCTAATGACCATGTTTATATGAAGGGGGAAGGGAGGGATAAGAGTGGTGAGACATTTTCCTTCTATATCTCGGTTCCTATAGGGGTTTTTCCATCTCGATTGAGCCACTGTGAGGTGACGATATATTTCATCACGGTCAGATTGATTGCTATAGGTTTGTTGTAGTGAGGAGTTATGTGAGTGGTGTGATATTGGGTGCATATGGATCCACGATGTCAGTAAAATATGAATCTGCTGAATTGACATCAGTGGTCACTGGTTTGGATGGCGCGAGCAGAGTGACAGAAGTAATTTTTAACACTACCAGGGTGGTCGTGGCTATTACTGTTGGAGATGGTAGTGTGATGGTGGGGATGACTACCATTGAATTAATGGCAGTGGTGCCTAGTTTGGGAGATGGGAGTGGCGTGTGTTGGTCAAAAAAAATTGTTTGAGGCAAAGCCAACTAGAACAAATCAGGTCCATAGATCTATGGAAATTTATGTGCCTCCTGCAGTGGAAGGTGTTGGAAGAGTGTAGACTTCATCAGTGGTGGATGGGAAAGCTTCCCTAGCTTATGAGATCCCACATAATGAGGCTAAGAAATATGATATGATTAAAAGGTACTTTCCACATGTTCATGATATTCCTCTGAATAGAATGGTCCTGAAATTGGACATTTCCAGCATGACTTCTAGTGGAGAAGTGATTATTGACATATTTAAAATATGTGAACACCTCATAATCACTAGCATGTTCTTCCTACTAAAGGAAAGCATTCAGATCCTATTGACATACATAATAAAATGGCATCAATATGGGGTTTTTCTAGAGAGAGTTTTATTCCCCTAGGTCGGGGTTTCATTCATATAATTTTTTCAAATGAGGACTTAAAGAAAAGGGCATGGGGGATTGTCCCTATCATCATAAGGCAGGTTATTATATTCTTTCAACAATGGGATTTTCTGTTTAATCCTATTACCATTAAAAATTGGATCTCATATATCTATCACGGTTATTTTCCATAATTGGAATTTTTGGAATCCTTGAATATTATTTTATATTGCATATAAAGTGGTAATTTTGATGGATATTTATTGTAATTCTAGAAATGCCAAATTTTGTTAATATTCTAATGTTTTCGTTGAGGTCTAATAGAGCTCTATCTTGATTGAAACTTTTTTTGTAAGCACTGGATGATGAAATTTTTAAAAAAGTGGAATATGAAATATTTCATATCATTTTTCAAAGTGCCCAATAATTAATCATGTTAATGATAAATGCCTAATGTCTATTGTTTTCTCATTTTTTTTCCTCCAAAGGGAACCCTGAAGCTTCTTGTGGGAAGAAATTGAGGATGCAGTCTATAAAAAATAATGTCGGCATGATTAGGGATACACAACCCTCTCTTGAGAAATGAAATGTGAAGATTAGGGATGGAACAACTAAGGAATTGACACAAGAATCTCAAGGGTCAGGGGGTAGCCCAGAGATCCAAATGGATTCAGTTATCCTTAAACTGGTAGTGACTTTGGAGAAAAATATGATCATACAATTTAATGGAATCAAAATAAGAGTTATGGGAACATTTCAAGGATTCAAGAGGAAATCAATAAATTTAGGGATAATCAAGGAACCCATGGAAGGTTTGATGAAATCAATGTTTACTCCCCAAAAAAACATAGTATCGTCTGGTATTTACCAATGGGGGTAATGTTGTGGTAGATGATGATGTTTTTCAACCTGCTCCCCCTATAAAAGTCATATAGTAGAAAGATTATTCATATCTCAAGCTGACCGTGGTCACGGGGTCTCATGGTCCCTTAGATGACTCCAACTAGTATAATAATAATGATGATTCGTGTAAGATTGATTATGATTTTTGATATCCTTTAGTATCTATTAGCATGAGGTCATGATGCTTATATGACACTATCCATCTTCTTCATATACTTTCATTTTATTTTTTAATAAAAGGGGTCTACACGAATTTTTTTGATAATAACCATTATTATATTCTCCATAATTCGTATTTATATCTATCCATTTTAACTAACTCATTTTATTCACAATTAATTTGGCCCACATCTCATTTCCTCAGTTGTTATTTTAATTCTCACAATATATTTATCCATACATGATTTTCTTCTGCAGTATAAGCTTTCATTGTCCATTGGTGATCGTTATGGCCTTAAATGATGTACTAGATCTCATGGTGTTGATTATTTTAATTCTCTATGTATTTATACCTATTAATATATGAATTTTTATTTTATTTATTAATCATTGTTGAGTAATAATTCATGTTGTGTAATATAGAGAATATTATGGTGTTGTTGCAATGTTTAAAAAATGAATAACATTTTTTTTGTTCAATTACTATATTGTATAAATAATTTCCCAATTTATATCAATTAAAATGACGATGTAAATATTGTTTTTAATTATAACCTCAATGCTTATGGAAGGAACATTTTTTCCAAGAAAACTGACATATAGCCCACTGAATTAGTTAACCATAACAATGAAGCTTCCCCATATGTTCCAAATCTCGCTTATCTCCTAATTTTCTCAACATAATATGTTGTTTCATGGATATGGTGCTTTCATTGTGGTCCCCAGGACTTCCCATACCAGTTAGAGGCTAAAATCTCAAGGGTTTTCCCATATGATATTGACCATTCTTTTTTTATTGTGGAATAATTAATTATTGTGAAATTTTTTCCACATTTTAAGAAAGTGAAATATATATTTTCATGGCTTTCATGCATTTTGAAAACGAACCCTAATAATGATTCATTAATTTTCACTATAGTGCAATATAGAGGCTTCCAATATTCCTATTCATATGAGTGATTAACTCCTTCCACACATAATAGAATCCAAATATTATAATTTTTTATATAATAGAAACTTATATTAGTAATATTACCATCATTCCATGACTAATGAAATTTGGTTTACTTATTTTCATGTGACATTCACACTTTACCAAATTAGATTAACACACACATGTTATGGAATGATCCATCATGTTTTGGTATAATAAAGACACAAAATATTAATTTACTCTCAAACCATTAATTCTTTATGGAATAATCAACACCAATTATTGTATGGGGTTCCCAATTACTGTGTAAATCTTCACCTAAATCATCCAGATAATAGGAAAACATTATCCATTAATCCATCATCAAAATTAACCCAAATTGAATTTTTTTCGTTTTAATAATTCCTCAACTCCGACACATCAACTAATTAAAAACATCAATTATGATATCAAGATAACATAATACCCCAAGTTAATATTATAAATAAATCCTTATCATTATTCACCATCCATTTGAAAAAATCTTGGAATACCATACTGTACATTAATCATATGGATTCGTAATCAAAATTACCGACATTAAATCCCCATAAAACAAATTTACAAGAGATATTTTAAGGGGTAATTAACTACTAATTATTGGTTTATTCTATATCTAACTCTATTAAGATGCTAATACCATGACTCAATCAGAGATAGATTTGTTAAATATCTCTATACCATAATGATCAAGAAATATTTTGTAAGATTGAAAAATCAATGATCATCATAATGATTCACACGATTTATCATTCCCTTTATATTCTATATGATCCTCTATTCCTCTAAGACGTATTCTTGATCTGTTCAAGGAATCCGATCTCAAATAACATGATTCCATAATTGGAACATGTACCATTATATGAATCTTCTTAATGAGTCAACTAAGATAAATAATAAATTAAATCATCCTTATGGATCATAAAATATTAAATCTAATCTCATCTATTAATCAACAAATAATATGCTTGAGAATCCCAAACACTATTCTATAATTTTATATTCTTCAATTTATCCATCATATTCTCATCTAATTATGATATCATTTAATTTGCACCATTATTGATAAATAAAAAATTTCATGAACATATCAATATCATAAATTTTACAAATCCACCAATGTAATCCAAATTTAAAGTGTTCTATATAAGCCCTACGTGGATGGGATGACCAAATATTGAAATCAAAATCCATTATGGCATAATAAAAAAATCATGGACTTTGTATTTATGACTTTCATTGGAAAATCCAATGTACCCAGAACAGGAGGTAGTTCAACAAGGACTCTTAGAGTTCATGTCTTAGATTGTTGGTTATATTGGTGGGGGTTGAATTCATGATGCATATAGTGATCCTAGAGGGTTCCAGTAATTGTCACATGCATGAGGTTTTCTGTTATGAAGGTACATATGAAATATTATGCTGATGCATTATATTAATTCATAGTAATTATAATTTTTTTTAACTTTTATATGAGTTTTTGTTTTCTATATTGTTTTTCTCTCCATATATGTTCTAGTAACTAATCCACTTTTTATTTTCTAAATAGTTATACAAGATAGTGTTCATATAATATCAAGCCTTATATTAGATCATAAGAGACCAATCAACTATACATTTCCCCACTCTTGATAATCATTGAAAATATCTTAAAAATATATTACATATATTCATTATTATGGTTGAACTACTTAATATTATGTAATCATTTATTAAATATATAGATAAAATTATAATATTGAGTTTTTATCCAAGCCATTTGATTTTTATTGTTCATAATTTTAGGGTCCCTCACATACATCCTATTGATGTCTCCCGTTGGTAAATTTATTTGAATTCACACTTTTAACATCTCATTCGTGGATAGTATGAACAAATCTATTGAATATTTTTATTCTATGTCTTATTTATATTCCATTAATAAGATTCATTAAATTTATAAATGATGATGATTTTTTAGAATACAGACATACTATATAGGACACCAATCCTAAATAGGGATCCCCTAAATAAACTCAATCATGTGATCTGTATTATTATTGCTAGACTCTTTATAATCCACTATTTTCCATATTTATTTTTTCACCAAAGGATTACAGAAATGGGAGTATTATTTATGCCTTATGTATTTCACAACTATATTTATTGTGTAATATCTAGTGTTAAATGTTAATTTTATCCATTTTTCCTTCATGATCAGTAATATATATCTTCCTTAAATATATCTTTATTACTATATCAATGTATAGATGATATTATATCACTTAAAAAATATTTAAAAGGGGTTTCATTAATCCCCTACAACTCGTAATTTGTAACTGAATACGTAGCCTGAGGTCACATCCCCTTTTATATTGGATAAAACAATTCGACATCAATTACTCAATAAATTATTTTGTTCTATGTTTGATGTAGGTACCTTCTCTGATTCTAAAATACTCATGGGTGATAATAGTACCTCTTCTTTAGTTGTAAAGGATGATGGAAAATAACATTTTTCATATTTTATAGTTGTTTATCAATCAAATTTTTCTTTAACCACAGTATATAGTGTTTTTAAATCCATTAATTAAATTACTTTTATTTTTCATGTTAAACATATCATTTAAATATTTTGACAGGGAAACATTACATGATTTTAAATACCAATAATTAAGAGAAAATTATGATATAGAGAAATTCCTTGAGATGTGGGTAATGGTTGAAAAAAACAATACCCATCAAAATTTTATGTTCCCCACCATAAAATCTTTCAACGAAAATATTCATCAACAACATAACAAATAAATCCCATTCAATAGTGTAGAGGAATTATCTAGAGAATAAATTCGATAATAATTCCCTACATCATCTGACCATTCACCTATCATTGATGATCATCCTCTGTAAAATTTCATTTTTTAGAGACTGACCCAACATCATCTTGCACTCTACCAGTTAGAAGAATCTTTGTGACATAGACCGGTTGTCCCAGATTTAATTCCTCGAAGGAACTATGGTTAGAATTCCCAATTTTATAGAATCAAATCCCATTTTAGATACTTTTGAATCTGGTTTACTAGAGTTATTATGTGTATTATATGATAAATTTTCTATTAATCACTTCTTATAACAATTTATACACCAATTGATCATTCCTTTTATTATTTCCTCGATTTCATGAATTCATAGCTTTACTGTAGATTATCATATTCCCTAAAATAAACAAAAACTTATATAGAATCATTTTTACCATAATTTTCTCACTAATACTCATTGAAATCCATACCAGTGTGTAAGAGTTAGAAACTCCTCCCCTTGAGATTTAATATCTGGATAGAAGTTAAATAAGTCTTTTATAGACTAGAATATATAAATCCTCATCTTTATGAGGGTAAAAATTAAGGGCTTTGTTGTGGTTAATTTTTCATTGATCATTGATAATTCATGATATGGTGAGAATCTAGTATCCCTATAGTAACATGTTTGATTAATCCCAGGATCATTGATGTGCCTATCAAAGGAATCAAATAATTGTCAACATTTTCCAAAGCAGTGCAAAGATAAATAATACTAATCATACGAGACTTCCATGAAGTGTAAAAGAAAAATAAAAATCTTCAAAATGTCATCTTCAACAAAAGGTATAATAGTCGATATAAAAATATAAGAAAACTCAAGACGTGAGTGAGGAACATTGATGGGGTTAAAATCCCTAGTATGAAGAAAAGAATCATTATATGAGATAATTATTTTCATATATTATTCTAATTAATTATTAAATAAATTTTTATTTGTATTCAACAATAATTTCATCAAATTATAATCACCACATTTTATTATTTTTCACCTCAATGATATCATATTATATTTATAGAATTATAATTTTTTTATTAATCCCATATCATTTCCAGCAGATATAAATGTCAGTAATAATTATTTAATTTCATAAAATATCACAATTTAATTATTCAATAGGAATAATTTTCCAGTGTTATAATATACATCACACATCTGCAATTTATTATTTGAAAATATTAATTAATCTACAATATAATGATTTATATATTTAATATAAAAATAAACATCAGGATATATTAAAATGGTTTAAAAAGGTGATGAGACTTTCATTCATGTACCATGATTACATGATGAACATGATCCATTCATCCTTATATTATATTGTCTAATCTATTATCAACACATTCCCCAAAAACAAGTTTTTTATGAAAAACCTAACACCTTTCTCACAAATAATACATTTTTATAATATTTTGCATAGGGGGAGAGTAGTATAAATTCCCATGACTGAAAAATAATTGAAAAGGATGGGGTTAGACCCCTTTAGTAAAAAGGAAAAATAACACAGGATTCCCTTTTACATTGGGTAATGGGAAAACCTATAACAAGACTATAGGATTAAAAGAACAAATCCATAAGATCCAATGGCTCGAGAGCCCATTGAGACAAAGACTATTACAAAACCATATCCCATTCCATATATAATGCTCAAATCAAGGAAACAATAAATTATTGAAAAATGTATTCTGCTCATAATTCCCAAAACCATGATATTATTTTATCCATTTATTTCTCACTTTCTCATTACCTCACGTTGATTATCCATTTAATTACTCAAAACATCCCATTTAATCTATTAATATGGAATTATGATAGAATAATATTTCTAAACACCTATCTGTATCCCTTTTTTCAATAGCAGACCAGAGAAATATCTTAAATACATATTTTATATTTAACAAAAATTATCAATTCTATATTTAATTACTTAAATTAATATATTACTTTTACCATAATCTATCAACATCCAATGGTTACAATTAAATATCATAAACTTATGAAATTACTAAACTCGAATCCAAAGATAACTCTTAGATACAAAATTCTATGTATTTATAAAAACTATTTTTTATTAAATGAAAAATTACTATATTAAGATTCATAACTAAGATACCTACAAATATTTAAAAACTCACAAAAATTAAAATTAGTGTTATGCATATAAAATGTAATAGAAATGATATTATTTCTAATATTATATATTAATTCCATAATTAAAATTAATTTTGAATTTGTATTATTATTTTAGTTCACAATATAAAAGTTTAATATAAATGTGAAAAAATAATAATGTTCATTAATTTGTATGATATCAAATAAATAGTTATATAATGTAGTATTAAACTAATTTACTAATTTCATATAACTCTGAATTTCATAAATATTTATTATTTGGTTTTGAGAAACAAACTCATCATTATTTATTAGAATTGAAATATATAACTAAAAATATTTCTTAATGATAGAAAAATTAAAATATTTATAACAGCGGAGGGAATGCGATACTTTTAAAAAAATGAAACCCTTCTATCAATATTTATTTGTATTATATTATCAAATATATAGAACACAATCTAACTAAAATAGAGGAAGATAGAAATTAACTCGATATTTATTCCTTTTGTAGATTATCATATAGGAACATATTATCATATTACGTTGTTAAATGAAATAGAAATAATGAATATATATGATGGATATTTGGATTTATTTTGAATTCATTAGTGTTATGAAGAAATTAATGGAGTATATGAATGTGCTAATGGATTTATATGTAGACTAATGTTATCCATGGGAGTAGTGTGTCATGCTTTGGTAAATATATAATAATAATTATTTATATGGTTTTTTGTTGAAGTGGTGACATAAATTAGTTTCCCAATTCATGCCCCCAGTGGAATTTATTAAAAAAAAGTTGTGTTACAAACACAAGGTGTAAAGAAATTACACAAGCGGGGAGTTAATGGGGATACATTAAGGTAGATCAAACATACCAAAATATGAAATTAAAGACTACCAAATAGTGATAAAAAAAGTTCAGCATGGCCTTCCTTCAAGTAAGTAGTTGAACCATCCATATCCGGAATTCCTTAGTCCTCAAATTCCACATAAAATTCCTCAAAAAATCAATAGAGTCATCAGTCAACAGAATGTTAAAGAAAATATCAAACCATGAAAACCAAACAGTCCATAACTCGGAAAAACATGTAGCTGAAGCAGAAAGAAGTGATTATTGTCTCCAAACAAAATAGCTAAAACATTTCATAAGAAAATACATATCAACCTCACATCAAGAAAATAGATCCAGCCAAGGAATATCATGATCAAAAAGAAAACACTCTAACATCCATGAATAAGCTCCAGTCAGAATTCAGATAAAACCACACAGATGAACTTAAATACCCCAAAATAGGGTTCTATGTAATTCATAACTTCATGTCTGGAATGACAATAAAAAGAGTTCAAAATTATAGGAAGAGATCTGCTCAAACAGTAACTCACTCATCAAGTCATGTAGAAAAAAAATAGTAAATATCCTAGAGTATTTATCATGACAAAATCTAAACATGAAAAGATCAAATAATCTGGATCCAACTAAAGAGAAAAAGTAGAATAAACTACCTAGACAAAGGTAAATTAGTTCATAGAATCAAAAACAATCAGCTGATAAAGAGAGCATATCCATAATACTAACAAGTCAGCAATAAGCAGACAGGCTGAGGAATCTGAAGATACAAAAGTCAACTGCCACTGTAATCCAATGTCTCTGAAATAAAAGTATGAAAAAGGAATACTAAAAATGGATAGGAATGAAATCAAGGATATTGGATAGGCATCTTCATCCTTTCGTTGAAAATGAAACGTTTTGTATTAAGTAATTTTTTAGCAGAAATCACACCCTGTTGAAGCTCATGATAGGAAATTTCTTTTTTCCTTTCCATATGATTGTTCCAATCCTAGATCTCTTAGTATATGAAATTTTGGGAGAAGTAATATAAAATAGTTCTTGAGGTAGCTATCAAAGGTTTTTCATAGACTTTTTTAGCAGCTTCCCCCTTGGAAGCATCTAACGATCTAGTCACAAAAGTCATTTTGATATGCAAATAATCACCACGTCTTCATGTTTTCTTCTGGTTTGGAGTGATAAATCTCTCCTCATCCACCATAGGTTTTTTTTCCTTTCTTGGCCATAGATTTTAAATAGGACTCTCCAATTTTTCCAGGATTATCCTATTCCTCAACTAAGGAGTCACTGTCATCCAACGCATCAATTTGAACCTTACCTTCCTCCTCTTGAGACTGTATGTGATCACTTCGTTCCTCAATATTGATTGGATCATGGAAAACTATTTTAATGTTATCTTTTTAAAGAGAGGTCTTATTTTTAATTAGTTCTTCTTTAGAGAGTGGAGGGACAACAGTGTTTTCATGGAAAGAATCTATGAAATCTAAAATCTGATTTTTAGGGGCTTGGGTTTGATCCAATCCAATGTTGGTTTCCATTTTTTACTTTTCTGAGATTTTGGAAGGGCCAAAATTGCTACTCCATTCCACGCAAGTGGGTTTCCAGTTCTTATGAAATACATTTCTTTTACCACAACTGTTAGATGGGTGGCCAAGTCTAAGGAATTTGTGACAATAATCAGGCACACTCTCATAGAAAATCGCTTGAGAGAAACCAAGTTCACCACTCTGAATCTATATGTGTGATGTAAAATGTTGTGAAACGTCAATTTATATACATATTCTAGCAATAGATGGACTGGAAATAGATTTTGTTGCTGAGTCCAACCTCAAGGGATTTCCAATAAGGCTAGAAATATGAAATTGGGCCGCTTGATTGAACAAGTGAAGGGGAAGCTCAAGAAAACCTACCCAAATCGGCACAATAGGAGACTCTGCATACAGATCAAAATCAAGTTTCCAATTAAGATCTTTCATGAATCAACCACAAAAAACCATGATCGCTTGACCCACAGCCTATAATACTCTTCTTATGTGCCAAATCTAAAGATAACATGTGTATGGTTAAGGAGAGCTATATGAAAACCTGTGAGTCCCAAGGCTTCCAAAAATGATCCAAAATACTTCAAAGAAGGTCTACGATTCAAAAATTTCCCAATGATACCAAATATCAAGTCTAACGCAAGAGAAGTTACCTATTCTGTTGAGAACGAGATCGCTGCTTGTCCGCGATGAAGAAAAAATTTGGGGTGGATTCGTACATTAGGTACATCATTAACTTGAAAATATACTTCTTCAACTGATCTCCAAGCCACCACATACACAAATGTTCTGAGATTATCTTTAGGGTTTGTTGTTCTCGTCGGGATCCGGTCTCGTCGTGTATTGGTCTCCTCCATCCCCCCCCCCAGTCTCATAATTATTTATAAGAAGAGCAACATATGAAAAAAATAGTTAAAGAGCACATAAGAAAAATAATATAGTATATAATAATAAAAAAGTATGAATAATTATTTAGTAGAGTAATACATTAAATAGTGATCATCATGTGAAGGAAAACACCATTGAACATTAACATAAAATATTGATACATTATGTCCTATTTTTTCATATAAATTAAATAAATATTTTGGAAATCTTTTAATCTATATATATCTTATTTCTTAATGAATATGAAATGATTAGTAGAGGATTATGAATTGTGGAGTATCATTAATGATCATATAATATCATTGTTTGCATAGAACATGTGTTTTGAAGATGAATGTGAGAAACTATAATAAATGTTAGGTTTCAAAAATATAAAGGATTAAAATTAATGAAATGTTCATTTAATATAGATTTTTATATTTCATAATGATATATTTTTGGAGTTGGTGGTATAAATGACTAAAAAATAATTCTATATTGCTCGTAACATGACTCATCCAAACCTGTATTAACAATGTTATGTTTATATTATAAAAATTATATAACAGATTATTGTTTTACTATATAGTAAAACTGAGTTTTAGAATATATATTTCATAACAAATTGTATATATAATGATTTTTGAGGTCTATTTAAATATATGGAATAATTCTCAGTGGCCATACTTTTAGTATAGGACATATATTCTATCTAAATGTGAAATATAAAAAAACCTCTTTTAAACATATTAAATTACATAGAACTGATTTTTGTAAATATTATTCTTTTTAACATTATTTTAGTTTAATATATTATGATGTATTTTAGTGTTGATGGTTGATGAACATTCATAGTACAATTGAGTTACAACACATAACATTTTATAATGTTTTTTGAATAAAAATTATAAAATAAAAAATTCATACTTTGTTATATAATTATATATAATAGATTTTAAATAATCTTATCTTATTTATCTAATTAATACTCAAACATTTTTTCAATGAGCTTAATTTGATTGATTTTTTATATATGATTTTACATACACATTTTATGAAATTTTCATAATATCTATTTCAAAATATATTGAAAATGAATGTATATAATCACATTTAATAGAAGAAACATTTTACTGAAAGTGGGTGAAATTTTATTTTAATCTATTTATAAGAATAGAATGTTTGTGTTAATTAATATATAGTCTAAGGTAAAAAAACACATAATTTATATTATGTTCAAAAATTAAATTCATATATTTTTGGAATGAATTTTTTTTTACAATACAAATTGACGTGAAATGAAAAGTTTGTTCGAAGTATATACTAGGATAAAAAATTAAATATGGAGACATAGAAGGGATATAATCAAGAATAATTGTAGATTAGAAAGGAGTATGTTTATATTTATTTTAAACTAAATCCATATATAGATTATTTCAAAAATAGATGATAAATCTTGGAAGAAGATATTGAAGAATATTTCCATAGATCATTTGTATTACTTAAGTTATTTTTTTTTTGATTTTATTATTGATAATTACAAATTTCTGATCTTTAATAATTTCACAAAGAGTCTCTAATATGTTTGAATATGTTATTTAAATGTAATTAGATGATAATTCTTTTAAGCGTACATGATGAATTTGATAAAATATCTGGGTTTTTCTGTTAACTACTACAAAACAAAATTTTTTTTTAGAGACACCAAACTGTTAAATAATTGACTAAAAAATGGAATATGAGTGAGATGTGTTTTATAAATTGACTCATTTACAAAACTTATTTTCAGGATTTAACAATTTTTAAATGTACTATAAAATAATATATGTCACAGAGCATGTGAGCACAAAACAATTGATTTTAATTAGATGTCCAAAATATATATAAATATTAAATGATGAAAATTGATTTTAATTTATTTATTAGACAATATTTTTTTGATTAATTGATAAATAATTTTATTTACTTTAAATTAAAATACATGGAAGATGAATGATCATATTGTGGGATTTTTTAGAAATATACATTAACTAAATCCAAAATTAATAGATATTTTATTAGATATGTAATTTCAATTTTAAATGGTGAAAAAATTAAATTTATTCAAAATATTTATGTTTAGATTTAAAGATTTAATTTGGATAAAATCTTTAGAGATAAAAATTATAGAAATAAATATATTCCAATATTTTTTTAATTTATATTGAAATTAACGTGTAATGTAAATATATTTATATTGATATTTATTTGATAGAAAGTCTCTAAAAAATTTGTATGTTTTTTAGGATAAATAAAAACAATTTATAGTTGTTATTGTATATCTACTGTATGAGATATTAATGAAGAATTCATAAAAATGTATATTTTTTATTATCAATAATTTAGAGAATATATACATATATATAATATTTAAGAACAAAATGTGTTATTTTTAAATCCAAACAAAGGTCATCAATTTCTTGTATTATAAAAAAGTTTTATAATATGATCTAGAAAATATAAAAAAATTATAGAGCCTCTAGAGTTTAGATTATGAGTTATAACAGCCAAGGATTATAAAATAAGAATACTTTTTTCTATTTCATGTGTAATAAGGAGCATCATGTTTAAATTACTTTAGAAATATATTTCTTTAATTTTATGATCTATGATAGCTTGTTGAACACACAACTGTGTGTCTAATTGAATTATAAAATGGCATTCTGTTTTAAACCTTTCGTTAAAATGGATCTTGTGAATATAACAATAAAATTTATGAAATTTATATGTTTTAAACATGTAAAAAATTTCTTATATATATATTTATTATAGTAAAATAATATTAATATGGAAAAAAATGAAATACTTTCAGAAAAAAATAACTTTTCCAAATGATGGTTTGGTCACACTTTAAACACCTAATTTAAAATTTATTTTTAAAGATTATTGAAAATGAATTTGAAAAAATAAATTTCATTTTTTAAATATTCATATTTGAATTAGCATATTGTGATGTTTTGGACATATCTGAAATATTTCATTATTTTAGTAATAGTAAAAAATACTGTATTTTATTTGAAAAGGGTATTTTTTTAATTATTTATAAAGATTAATTATAATTTTAATTAGTTTTAATGAAAAATTAGTTCAATTCTATATCATTTAATCTAAATTAGGTCATTAATGATTATATATTTTATATTTTGATATGAAGACATTGTAAACTATTGAACATTTTCCCGTTTAAAACACGATATTTCATCACGTCAGCAGGAATAATATTAAATTAAACTTTTCCAATTATATGAATTAAATTTTTGTGAATGGATTCAATATTTTGAAAAATAATATTTTTTATAATATAATAAGGTTAGATTAATTTTTTATCAAATAAATAGTGAAAATAATAAAAAAATATTCATCACGGTTATGGTAAAAACTGATTTATGTTTTGTTAAACATAACAGATAAGGTCTATGTAGACTTAAAAACTTTGATAAAGTATATTTTATAGACATATATTGACCCTATAATGGTCCAAACTCTATAATACTCTAATTGTGGATTTTAGGGAATGTATAACAATGGGTATACCTTCTTCTTTTTACATATTACATGTACTCCACTCATCCCACTTAAAAAAAGCCACCACCTATCATCTCTTATTTACACTAAAAACAATTTTTTTTATATATGAATAAATCACGTAAAAAATTCTATATTATCATCCAATAAGAATTTTTTTGGCATAATTAAAATCTATAATGGTTTTTATGTAATCATAAGGTGGTTACCCAAAGAAGAGTTAACATTATTCAAAGAGATTTTTTTCATACTCACCGGCCATAAATGCATATTAAGCCATGATGATATAATCGAATAATTATATTAGTAATGCCACGACCCTAGTTACCCAAATTCATTGAATTATTTTAATACATTCGCATGATTACAATGAATCAAGCCCAGAAGGACCAATCGGGTTAGCAGTCATGGAAAATAGATTACCTACATGAATGTTACATTACACTTTATAACATACAAAACAACATAAATAATCCTTTATGAACTCCATTATTCCCTTGGCATAACCCTGCATATCAATCACAATACACTTCATAGAATCTTTGGAAAAATAAAACATAAGAAATGGGTGAGCTCAAATGCTCAATAAGGGTAAGTAATACAATGGAAAATTACATAAATATTAAGCATGGTAAATAATTGAAACCACAAGCCTTTACCAATAATAAACATCATTAATTTTATTTCATGAATATGAGCTGAGTAAATAAGGCCATAATAAAACATAATCATGGGTATTCTACTAGTATAATGAACACATGAACCATCAATATTATTTCCATAATGAGGGAATGTATAATGTCAGACATTCTAAAACATTTTGTCAAGGCCTTGGCCAAGGCTTCTAAAAATGATTGAGGTCTCGGCCAAAACGATAAATCAAAATGGGAAGGGCCTTAACCAATTCCATGTCTAGTTGTGTCATGAGACTTACCGATGCATTGAGGAGATATAGTGGGCTCCACCCGTCAATTATTAAGTCTAATGCATTCCTCAGATAAATATTTTTAAACATAACATAACCATTCGTATTAAAACTAGGATATGAAATGTCAATAATTTCTCTATAAACCATGAATGGTATAAAAATAACACATCCACAGTCAAACATATCAGAAAACGTTCAACACAATATGGATGTTTTGTATCATAATAAATCAACTTAAAATATTATTAAAATCTATCAAAGGATGTTGACATAGATGAAATCAAAACTATTTGAGGGAAATATATTTTTTTAATCATTGAAAAGTCACACATTTATAAACGAAGTAATTTAAAGAAGATTTTTAAATCAAAGTGTCCCATACCACTTTGAAACTTTTTAAAACAAATATCATTTCAAAACATTAATGACCATATAAATAAATCCTTATAATAACTTTGTAAAGATGGAAATTAATTAAAAATATTTAGATTGATAAATCATTAAAACAATTAAAATCATGATCTTGATAAAGAGAACCTTTCATAAATTCTTTAAATATTCATTTTGAAATCATCTAAAAGGTACAAACTTATAAAATAAAACATTTAAATTCAAAATATTCTAATAAGTTTTTAAGGGATTATTTGACGATTTTATAACGGTGGAAAATATATGCACTCACCGTATAAGTTCAAAAAAAGTTATTCTTACCTCAATTCTGTAGAAAATTATAGAAAGGACCTTGTCTAGAAAATGACAGAAATATTCATTTATAAACATCTTATAAAAATTCAAACAAGGGTATAAGTGACATTAACCCATATTTTGTAAAATAGTAATAATATTTTGAAATATTTTTTTAAGAAACATGGATGTGGACGATAAAGAGGTCCCAGTAGATAACTACGTATAAACAACCTCGGATAATGAAGATATTGTGAAATAAACCCTTACCTTGTACTTTTCCTTGGTTTATGGTAGGTTAACCTCCTGTATAATGGTCAAATAATTGTTATTAAATTATACAATAATCATATACATTAATATGATATCATATATGATCTTTTAACATTGCTTTGTTATAATTATCGTCGTTTCAGGTGTTAACTTACGCATTTTCTGTAATATATTTTGTTATATAAGCCGTGTTTGTTATGGATAGGTTGTATATTATTCATATACAGAATGATATCATGTCCTTAAACATTATTTTTAACCATCATATGAGAATTATACTTGAATGGATACGATGGGGAATGAATCACATCGTGTTTGTGGAGAGGGTAGTCCGAACGTATGCCCGAACGCTACTTCCATTTCATTTTTTATTTTAAAAGGAATCAAAACCCAATGATAAATATGAATATTTCTATTCTAGTATAATATAATATCTTATAGATGTTACGTATGTTCATTACCACCTTCCTTTATACATTCCATGTATGGTATGAACGAGTCATATCACTTTAAGGGGGCGGAAGTCTGCACGTCCTCAAATTTAATTATCCTATATATATACAACATGAAAAGAATAAGGGTATGCTATAAAATTATATTTCAGAATCTTATATATAAAATAAATATCATTAATATCATATTTAATTAAATTTACATCATAATGGCTACCATGAGAGGTGGTAGGATATAATTGAACAATTATCATTTCGTGAGGCGTTTTGTTGCCATCCACAGAAACATTTTGTTCTTCACCCATTAGATAAAGGTGTGTGTAAGTGTAGTTAGAATTCTTCTCATAGAAATATCCTAGTATATTTATTATACTTGTGTTGTTACAAATGTAAAAAATAAGAAGAGTATAGAGGTTGGAGAAGTTAAATAAAAGAAAAGAAGCTATGAGAAATCGTTACCTTTAATTTGGGTAACTCCATTTGGTTTGAACCAAAAAGGAATCTTTAAGTGTTTTATGCCATAGGTAAGTCTTCTAGGAGGAGTATAGGGATATACTAAGCTTCATTGAGGAGATTTTGGACGAGCCAAAAAGCTTGATAGGTGTGAGGAATTGGTTAGAAGTTGGGTCCTTTTATAAGGGGGGAGGGGCTCTTTAGAAAAAACATATTGTAATATTTTATAATAAATTCATATTCAGTTTCTAATGGCTCAAAAGTGAATTATTAATATTATATAGTGGGGATAGGTCAAAAGAAACTCAAAAAATAGGTTTTAGACAGATTTGGGTCACTTTATTAACCTAATCTTTTAGTTTTAACTCTGTGTTAATTATTTAGACAGTTACCATGTCACTTCGTATTTTAATATTATATTGTTAATAAAAATACTATATACATCCAAGATACCCCCAAGTGTTCCATTAAAAATATAACAACAATTATATATGTCCTTTTTCCTAACCTTATAATTTTAGGAATATAATATAAATTAATAATATAATATTTTTTTAAAACTCAATTATTTCAATTATGACACTATTTAATAATTGAGTTTTGTTAAAGTCTTAACAACTTTATTAATTCGAATTAAATTCATTTAAGCAATTAAAAAATATAATATAAACCATTAAAATTCGTGGATGGCATCAAAACTTTCAAATTAGTTTTATTTTAACATTTATAATACTAATTATTTGATTCTTTCATTAATAAGGAAAATACTGCATCATTATTGTGTCATAAATAAATTTAATTATTCAATGTCTATAAATTATAAATAAAATACAATTATGTATGAAATTATTTTATCATTATAATTAATATTTATTGTCCAAAATATAACATATATAACCCTATGTAAATATTCTTTTTCAAAAAGATATATGCTTATGTCATTTTAGTATTTACTTTAACTTAATTAATATAAAGTGTCCTTATCACCAAAAGGTAGCTCCATGGGGTCCCAAAATCAACAAAAAGATGCCCATGGTCGGAAATATATAAACCAATAGGGTTAGTACACGTTTTATGGTAAATTAATATTATTATAATATTATTTCTTTACCCATATTTATCGGATTTACCTTTTAACCATGGTGAATAAAATATTTATCGAAATAATTATTCAAAATGTCAAAAATTAAGAGTTACCTATTTAAAAATATTTGAAATCCTGATTCCAAATATGGAATCCATTTTTCCAAATTCAAAACATAGAATTGGTTGAAATAAATTTAAAATTAATTTCAGTTGTCGAAACAAAAAAAACATGTTTTTAACAAATAATAACTATCAAAAGATTGGCACTACCTTATGTCCAGTTTAAATATGAAATTATGTACTATGACCAAAATTGGATTAAATGGTAAAATTAAAATCTAATTATACTTTAAAATCACTCAAATTCATAATTTATCACTCCTAATTATTTCGATTAAAAAAGTTGTTTTTAATTAAAATTTAGTAATTTTCAATATTCATCAAAATATGAAAGTTATCTGAAAAGTACCAAAATTTCACCCTAATCTAATTTCGATATTCTGAATCCAAATATGAAGTCTATTTTACCAAACTAAAAACATAAAATTTGAATTTATTAATTTAAAATTAATTCCCTCTATTAAAACCAAAAGGCACATTTTTAAGAAAATAATAACTATCAAAATATTGACACTTGTTTATGTCCAATTTCAAAGTGAAATTACCTAAAATAACCATCATTGGATTAAATGGTAAAAATATAATCTATTTATACTTTTATACCATTAAAATTTATAATTTTACAATATAAATATTGTCATTAAAAAATTGTTTTCAGTTAAAATAAAGTAATTTTCACTATTCACCCAAATATGAAAGTTATCAGACAAACACTAAAACATTATTGAAACTAAATTATTGTGTCTAGATATTAAATAAGAAGTTTATTTTGTCAAATTTAATATATAAAAGTTTCAAATATTTGATTTAAAAGGCTTCTCCATTAAAAGGCGGTAAAATTGCATTTTTTTTAAAAATACTTTTTTATCTGAAAAAAATGTATTTGTTCTTACATTATATATAAGAAACTCATAATATGGATACTAAGATTATAATTATTATATAAAGTTCAAATTTAATTTAATACTATTCATAACCACTTTTGAACGGCTTGTTTGTTAATTCATGGTGAGGTAGAACTCGGTGTTGCGTGTAGTGAAAGTTATAGAATTACTTTGAAGAAATAACATACTATGAAATCTTGGGGTGTAACAATATTACATATTAATAGATCTATTTATGTTAATATATTACATAAAACCATCCCCACATCCATCAAATGGGTTATGAAACCATCATTTGTGTGTACAACAGACTATCGTATTGCATATTAATGTTATTTATTTTTTCATTAATACCTCTCATAGTAGGGGATGATAATTGAAAGAATGTATATATAATTATATATATGATATTAAAAACATACATATAACTTCATAGTTATTATATTATATACACCTATTATAATTCAATTACTAGGGAGATCCTATAACATTTCTTGTGTATACAGAGCATTACTACCACGCGGAGCGATTTGAATCATTTTTCACTATTGCTTTACATGAATGGTAATGACGATAAATTCAATTAATATATGTGGTATAAATTACCTAATTTCTAGTTTAAAGGAATAATTTTTATTATTAAAAATTAATATGTCAATTTATTTCATACCATTTCAATCACTCGAAGATGATAACATCGCTTATGTGTGTGTGGACTACCACCTTCACAAAATGATGTGACTATATTTTCACCATAAAAACACATGGATGATAAATTTAAGAGTATTTAATGACATAATATGGTATTTATGATATCATTATCATTCTATAAAATATAAAACATTACATAACACATTTTCTTAATGATCATTGATAATTCAAACGTTACTCATGTGTTCAAACATCATACTGACTCCTTGATCATAAAGCACTTTATTTCTCAAAAACATAGTCCATGGTTTTTATTAAAGAAATATTTTACATATAAATATATCAATTATTTTATTATTTTTATTATTTTTATTATTATGGTGATGATGAAAAATAATAATTTGTAAAAGAACCAAAAAATTCTTGACAATTCATTAATGGGAAAATAGGAAACTAACTGCCAAAATACAAAAAATAAAAAAATATTAATGAAAGGCTGATAATATGTCATAAAAAAATATTATATGATATTAAAAATATTAATATTGTTTTTTAATAATTTAATAACTTGAAAAATATCACAACTTAGGATGTTAAATCACATTCAACAAAAAGGCTATGTAAGATAAGGGACTTCGTATCAATTTCTCTTCATTTAGTAATATTGTAATATTATGCACATGATTTCACTTATATTATATATATAATTCTCATATTTAATATAATAACATGATTAAATAATAATTCATTATATTTTATTATTAAATTATAAATATATGATCCAATCTGATTTGACATGAAAATTACAAAATGGTATTGAATTTTACAAATCAATTTATTTTCATTGATATTAAATGATTTTGTGTGAGTTTAATTATTATATTATGTTTTACATAAAATTGTTTTATTTTTATTTACATCTATAAGACAGAGTATATTAATTGTACATTTCACACTTAATATTTATGGTCATTATAAAGTTTTATTTTATAATATCATATTAATCGGGATTATTTATAATTGAATTTCCTTTGATGGAATGTATTTGATCATTATCTAAAAACATTTATTTTCTATACTCAAACTACCTAAGATATTTTTCCTAGATTAGTACCATTTTTATACCTTTTATACTTCAAATTATTAAAAAAATAATTTGAAGAAAATTTTAATTTATTTTTCTATTTTGTCAGAAATTTTATTTCTTCAAAAACCATGATTCTTAAAAATGTTTTCATAAATGTTTTTAAACATTTAAAAATGATTTTTTAATAAAATTTTACCAATATTTATTTTTTAATTTTTCTTAAATGAATCATCTTATAGATTTTCAAAAGTGGTCCCTTTATATTATATCCAAAATGTGAAAGGAATCGTTGTTTTATCATAATAATCATGTACAAGATTTATCCTAATCATGACCACTCAATGTTTTAAATTTTACATTATAATATTAATAGAACATTTTAAAAAAAAATTCAAAATGGTTTTTTTAAAATTTGTATTTAAATTGTGGTATTCAAATTGAAATGTATATTTTATTCAATAGTATTTTTAATTTTATTTTTATGGTATTTTTATTTATCAACAAAAAATATCATTTATTATTTTTTAATGAGTATATGATGTATTTATAATATCATTATATTTTTATAGATGGGTTTTGATAATTTTTACATTAAAATGTCTTGGGGATCATATTATTGATTCAATTTTTTATTCATTAACTTTCTATGGAAGTATTCACTTACATATGATCATTAGACATTAAAATTTTCATAAATATAAATATTTTTTATCATGGATGTAATTATTTAATAAAACATATACCAATTCTATATAAGGTGTTATAAATTTTATTTTATTTTTCTATATTTGGAAATATGTATAATTATGTATTCATTACTTAATACAGATATTTGGTGATAAAGAATATTTTCCGTGAATTAAATCAAATGGTCGATATATGATGAATAATTTAGATATGTAGATCTGCATGGTCCCTAAAACTACATTATCAATTGATGCATTAATAATATCTTGAGGAGAATCAGTAAGCAAGAATTAACCTTTTTTCTAACTGTATATTTATGAAATGTTGTGAAAGGTATTATCCTTAGTGGTATCATGATACCTGAGATCATGCAATATATTAATTAAGAATATTATTCATTTAGAATCCATTTATTATCATAAATGATATTTTCACATTGTAATTATATGTAGATTCATTTCATTCTCAGTTAATTGAATAAATGTAATTTTTTATGATATTTATCTCTCCTTATTGACTATTCTGTATCTAATCATAACCGTAGAGTTTTTTAAATGCCTTTTTTATTCTAGTCATTTAATGATCCATATTTATTATGCCTTATCTAGTAATGATTGTTAAATTATTTTAATGAATTTTTTTTGGAAATTTACCTTTCCATAATTATTATTACTAATCATATCATGATAGTAAAATTATTTAATATCTTTAACTTTCAATTATTTAACTTATCCTGTTAATTATTTATTGACATATCAGGATAGTAAAATTATTTAAATTCAAAAAGTTTTTAGTTATATAACATTCCATAGATTTTATGATTATTGATTCATGATAGGTTCCCCTATACATAAACCTTAATGAGAATTTGATCTCACCCGTATTTATTTTACATTATGTAGAATCCATGAAGTATACTATGATTGATATGTTAGGATATTATATAAGTAATACATGTATTTTTAAAATAAATTGTGTTTTAATTAGAATAAAATTATTTATTTTAATACATATGTAAGTATTTAGTTTAAACAAACTACTAAACAATAAAGTCATTAGGGAGTTGAATTATTTTATCTTATTCTAACATAAAAATTTTGATATTGACTATGGGATAATGGGGTTAGTATCACTACATTTGTTATCATATTATGGTTAGTATAATCCTTGGGAATGAAATTTTAGAAACATTGATTATGGATCATAACCCTATGATAGACATAGAGAATATGTGATAATGAACATCATATATTTTTTCTATGGTATAGATAATATGGTCTTCCTTGTAATTCATAACTATCTAGATATTATGGGTGGATGTGGTTATCGATCAAATTTACACAGCTATATTAACTCAAAAAAAATGATATTGGCCTTAACCCAATAGTCACATGGTGTATAACAACATGCCATACTGCACACATGGTTTGATTCCACTGGGGTAATTTCATAGGATTATTCAATTATTCTTATAAACAGTTATGAAGTATTTTTGTATATAATGAAAATAAATTACCTAGGATATATATGTGGTTTTGTATATTGTAAATTATTTTTCATTATTTATATATCTAATAAATGATTCAATGGTTTTCCCACTATGATTATTATTACTCACAATGATATTTTTGGTTTTATTAAATGGTTGTAACGTAAAGAAATAGTTCTCAAATTTAATATGAAGGGAAAGGTGGGGATTAAGAATTGAAAAATTCAATGATAAATGGAATAAATGATATTGTGATTATTCCAAAAAAATTAACCTGCTTTATTAATAATAAGCTATACACTTACCAATTATCAGACTCAGCAAAAAATAAAAGTATAGAGTTTTATAACAAATCTAGTGGTAAAGGCCATGGAAAAAAGACAGATCAATTCCAATTATTTTTGAAATAACGAAAGAGAAGCTGAAAAAGTGTCTATATAGAATTGAAAAATACATTATATTTGGAAAAAAAGGTCCTAGAAAAATTTCTAAGGAAAAATGAGTGTATGATGGAATGAAATAAATCTCAATCCAAGGATACATTTATAGTGTGTTATCCAAAATGTATAGGGCATGGGAATAATCCATTTCAATTTCATGATCTAATTGTTAATCCTATACCATGGAAGGACCGATGTTGATATAAAATGGTAGAACTGTTTATTCGACTTCAAAAACTATAATATAGATGTATTTTTAAAAATAGTATTTTAGTGATAATAATTGTGAAACATATAAGGTTTCATATGATATATTTCATCATTACAATAAGTGTTATGGATTCCATCATGGGTTTATATCTTTAAGGATGATCATACGTTCAATTTCATTAATTAGTATAGGTTTTTTGTGATGAGATTCCACCAAGGAAAATGTTATTTTAAAAGAATTGTTTGGAAATAAGAACCATTTATTTAATATATGTTTTACTATAAAATTTATTTTAGGAATAATTACTTTTCATTTTATAAACTAATTTTAATGTTATCTTTATCTTTTGTCATTTCTATAATCATTAATGAAATTAAAATAATTTTTAAAAAAGATAATTAGACGTTGTTGAAAAAATAATATGTATTGAAAAACATAGTAAAAAATTTTATTTAATAATTAATATAACTTCCAATATTTCTATAATATTTTATGATAATTTTATAGGAATTATATTAATATTATTTTAGAAAAAGTACAATCCATGTACCATGTGACCACCAATCACATCTAGAAAGGTAGTAGGGCTTAATCCCTCAATAAAAGAATGATAAGGGTTTAATTCATACCCTTATCCTTTGTGTTATCCTGAAAAATATGTAATTAGTTAATTATTTTACCAAATAAATATTAATAATGAAAAAATGGTGTCATTATAATGTCACACCCTTAATGATTATATAATCTACTAATTTTTTCTGAATTCACATTCTTAAATTCCTAAATATCATTCTGGTTTAGATTTTTAGATAAATAAGATATGATTTAGAAATATCATCCAATAAGAATAAATTATGGGTACAACTAAAATAGTATCCATTTCATACATAATAAAAAAAATTAATAAAACGTGAAATATTTTCACGAATATTCTATATAAAATTTTTCTTGGCATATTCCATTCATATACCCATCTAAAAACCCTGTGAATAAAAATTTATACAGTAGGATGAGAAAAAAACATATTAAAGAAGATAAAAAAAGGAAACAAATCATTATTTTATAAATACATACAAGCATATGAAATATTTTTCAAATACATATACTTCCCAAACATAAATTATCATATACTTACATTGTGAAAAAAAAGTGATACCCATAAAAATATAAAACCTAAATATAACCATAAAAGTCACTTGGTAAATATCATAAACATGATTATAAGCCTCATGGATTCTATATGTTTTTTAAACCCTCATGTCTAGCATAAAATGTAACCCTCACAACTACCTTATGATGTAACCCTCATGACTACCTTATGGTGTAACAATCACAGTTACAATTGAAATAACCATTATGTTAAATTTCAACATAAACATACCCAGTGAATTATAGTGAGATATTTGTACCACACATCAAAATAAACAATTATAATGAACTGAAACATAATCATATACAAAAAAAATAAAATCCATAAAAAATTTCTTGTGGAAAATAATGTATTTTAATTGAATATTGTGAAAATAAAAAAAGTAATCATTTTCTCTATAATTAAGCATGTAATATTATAAAAACATTAATGATTCATAAAAATTGTATAATCATATCATTCCGTATAAGATAATATGAAACATGTTTTTAATTTTTATACAGAGACATTAAATTTTATTTTAAACTTGATATTCACTTACATTGGTTTTTATTTCAATCAAACATGATAAATCCTCTTGTATAATGGCATAAAAAGATTTAATAATTTATTAAATATAAATATTAATATTTATAATACCTTATATGTTCTTGTTATAATAACTTTTGACCCATTTATTGATATAATTTTGTTATTTTGATGTTTTGGTTGCATTAATTGTAGGGCTTCCATGGTTAGTTCATTATGGGTTTTCTTGTAAAATGGAATAAAAACTATAGAAGTGGAATGAAATTGTTCTAATATGTTTCAAAAAAATTAAATGATAATATATATATTTTTTATGAAATGAGAAATATTCCTTAGATAAAACAATAATGAAAATGATTTAATTTGTTTTGGTGATTTTTATGACCATCATGAATATATCTCATTATATTTAATATCGTGTCTATATTATGGTTTCAGAACACTTTATAGTATATCATATATACAATAAGATCAAATTTAACCATAATAATAGTTTTATGATTATCGTTGAAGGTGGTAAATGAAAATGAAAACACATCATCCATGATGATGTTAAATCAGAAATCATGAATAATGTTTTCATTTTTATAGAATAAGAGGAGAATAGGAGAGTTTTCATGGTGGATATTGAATTTACACAATAAAATAACACAATATATAAGATAATGTATTTATCAATTCAGTTGCATTTGTGGAGGTCAGGAGTGAATAAAAATCATATATAAATTGAAAAACATTACTATAAAAACAAGAAGATATAACCTATTGAACTTTTTATCATTGAGAACATTCTTAATAAAATTGGTTTTGGACTTTTGGAGAGACCATAATGTATTGTTAATTAGGTAGAGTCATTGGATGAAAATTGGGTAGAAATTAAATAAGATTAAATTATTTGGAGGTGTTATGAGAAGTGTTGTGTTGGGGTGGAATTATTAGTGGAGGAGTGGGGCATTTTTTGAATATTTTATTCAATAGATTATTATTTTTACTCTAGACTATGAATATTTTGAGAATTCTAACTCAATATAATAAAATAATTATGAAGAGTTTGATATTATAGTAAATACAACACAATTTAATGAATGAATAATGTATTTAACTTATAATGTATATATACTGTAAATTACAGAATTTTTGTATTAAAAAACCATTTTTTTCATTAATATCCCAAATATTCACCCTATCCATTTTTCTACATGTATAATTCAAAAAGGAACTCATTTTTTTGAATTTTTTTCTAAATATGTGAATTATAATCCTTTATTTGAATCCTTTATTTATTTTAAAAATACCTATTTTAATATTATAACAAATTTTATGGAACGTTGACAAAATAATTAAGTTCTCATTAAATTATAAAATAATCATTGGAAGAATAAAATATTAATTTTTTAATCTATTTTATGATGAAAATATTATTATAAATCATTATATTAATTATAAAATTGTAAATAAAATTTAATGATTAAAATAAAAACCCTTAGTTTATCATTTTCAAAACATTTATTTTCCCATTCCATGATATAAATATATCATATTTTTACTTATAAAATAAATAAATTTTATTTATAATCTAATAAGAGAGGATACTATTATATTAATTTAGATTCTTTAATTACCATAAATTTTTATTTTTTCATTATAAATTTATATTGAATTTATCTATTCAATTACAAAATGAAAACACATTACTTTATTAGTACCAAGGTTATTACATTCTCTCCCCCCACCTTATGGAAATTGTGACCTTATATTTTTTATTCACTTATTAAATATGTGAGGATAACTTTCCCTCATAGAATTTTCATAATCCCATGTTGCTTCTTCAATCATTTGGTTTCTCGAAAAAACCAAAACCTGGTGAATTACCTTGTTCCACAATACATTATCTATACATTCATGAATATGAACTAAATTCTCTATATAGTAATCATTCTCATTCAGTTGAAAAAAAACTAGGCTCAAAATATGAGTTGAATATGGAACATATATTTTTAACATCAAAACATAAAAAACAATGTGTACCTTAGATAAACATGTAAGAAAAGTTATTTGGTAAGAAACAAATATAAAATTATATAATCTTTCAAAGGGTGAAATGAACCATGGAATAATATTTCATTTCATAACAAAACACATAATAGTTTTCCAAGGAGATATTTTAAGGAAAACATAATTACTTACATCAAAATAAAAGTCTATCCTCTAGTAATCTTCACAATTTTCTACCTGCTTAGAGATTTCCCCATGTTTAGCTTGATCATCTTCACACTCTTAGACAAATCCATTACTAATTATGTTCCTATAAACATTCTTTCCCTGAAATCATGAAAAATTGATGGAGTTCGATTCCTCTTTCCATATAATGATTAAAAATGTGAAATATGTATACAACACTGAGAACTGTTATTATAATAAAACTAAACAAAACAAAGATATTGACTGTAACTCCCGGGAAATTCATAGAACACGAATGTAACATTTTTTCCAATGTAATAATTGTTCACTTTATTTGTCCATCAGATTGATGATGAATAGATGTGCTAAAATTTATTTTAGTTCCCAATAAATTTTAAGGCCATTTAAAATGTAATAAACGAACATTGGATCCAACATGATAAAATTTAGAGAGTAAATCTGTATAACCAAATATCCTCTTTGAGGTATAGTTTAGAAAAATAGATCTTTATAAAGAGTGTATCGAATTGGAAGAAAATGTGAATATTTAGTTAGTCATTCAACAATAACCCAAATTGAATAATTACCTCTATATTTAATTCATAGTACTGCCTAAAATTCCACATATATATTTTACCATTGAAACTCTAGCACTAGAAAATATTGTCCCATATCCTTTTTTAGTTGTCTCTCTGGTTTTACCTATGGGCAGGTAAAACATTTTATTATAAAATTATCAATATATCTTTTCATTTTATCCCCTAGATATACTCCCAAATAACACTATACATCTTAGTGATACCAGAATGAAAAGAAAACGTCAAACTATACGCTTTAATTAAAAAAACATAATCTATTATCAAATCTCAACACACAATCATTATAAATGTTAAACTCTAGAAACATACCCTATTTAACTCATTCTACCTTTTTTTTAACTCAATATCTTCCTTCTGATCTAACTTAATTCCATCTAAGAGAGGAAAATGCACTAAAACATGAATCAATGTCGAGGAATTTCCCACAAAAAACATCCAAGCCAAAATTCATAAAATCATAAACAAAAGGGTCGTGATCCAATCATTATATGGTCAATGATGTATGACTTTTTCAACTCATGGAATTAGACAATTTGTTTTCTTTTTCTAGACGGTAATTTATCATGAAATCATAAACCTCTATTAGTCCCATATATATTCTACACCTCATGTTCAATTATTTCTGAGTTAATAAATACATCAAACAATTATAGTCATTATATATTTAAAATTTATCAATATATATATGTTTTTTCCATATTTTTAAATAGAACCTATATCTTATAATTTTATATCATGTGTGGGATAATTTAACTCATGTTGTTTGTATTGTCTTGATGCATAACCAATTACCTGAGTTTTTGGCATCAAAACACAGCCAAATACCATCAATGAATCAGCAATGAAGATGAAAACCTCACCACTTCTAAAAGGAAGATCTGTAACTAAAACATTCACTAATCATATTTCCAGTTCATAAAAAAAACATCACTGTCTTATTCCCAAATAATTTTAAACCCTTTCATGTTTACGTAGTTAGAAGGCAAGATTATTGTGCAATGATTTCAAAAACCATTGGAAATTACCTTATAATCAAATAAAACTATTAATATTTGTTTCAGTTGTATGTCATGGACATTCATCTACCACTTTTGCTTTGTAGGACCAATAAATATACCATCTATATTTAACATTTTCCAGAGAAAATAAATCTATTTCAACAAAAAATTAAATTTTCTAAATCTCCCATATAGCTTATTTTCATTCTATTTTTTTGAGAAAAATCCTTTTATGTTTTTCATGATCTACATAAAATTTTGAATAAGACAATATAAAATAATTAAAAACCAAAAACTCTTATACAAATATTCACTTAAATTCTATTCATAAGATCAATAAATACATCACTGAATTTTTTTTATCAAAATGGAATAAAAAATCTCATAATACCTATATCGAGTTTAGAATTATATTTTTGAAATGTCGTTCTCCTTCAAAATCAGCTCAAGGTACACTAATCTGATTTCAATCCTGGGGAAATAATGTGTTCCCTAGAGTATATAATAAAATTCAATGATATTATGCTATGTATATGTATTATTAATAGTAATTTTATTCAAATATCTATGATTATTGTAATGTATCATCAAAAAATATTAATTTTTAATGAAAAAATAGGTGAACACCTTGGTGATGTTCTAGGATGAATGGAGACTTTATATAGAAACTCATGAAATACTTTTTCAATTTATGTACTTCAACATGAGCCATATAAAAAAGGATTTTAAAAATATTCTTCGCATCTAGAACTATGTTGATGGTAAATTCAACTTCCTTGTAATGAAAAACACTGTGAAACTCATCTGGAATAACTTACTGGATTACCTTTACCATACTCACATCATTAATCTGAACAGTTCCATTTTTTCAATAATATATACTAGATAACTTTAATTTCTATATTTTAAGGGTTTTTTAGCTTCTGAATATGATATAAATGGTATAGGATTCATATTTTATACAAACTGAAACTCCATTTTAAAAACAACTTATTTATTTCTAACGTCATTCTAAACATGATAAACAAAAATCCAATCCATACATAGAGTAAAATCGAACTCTATTAAGGATGAAATAACAAGTTATGGAGGTAATTTCATTCCATATAACGAAATAGGAATATTCTTATAAATAATATTTTTATTTAATATTTCTTCGGTTTTTTATCCATAAGTTATGGATTCATTTATTATGAGGAAATTTTCAATTTACCCCAAAATTGGTTATAAATAAAGGAATTTATAGACCCCATATCATAGGAACACCGAGTCACCTAAAGGATTTTTCCTCATGGAGCTCGAAGAGGTGATCGTGAAAACCTAATGAGGACGACCGCGTCCCTCCCTCCACCAATGGTCAGTGGAAGGGCGGAGGATCCATGTACTTATCATAGTGGACGAAGACGCGGCTTCCACCCATTCACTGATCCTTATTCATTTTCGAGATTTCATGAGATTAACCTAGGCCCGAAGGTCCCTGGTATTAGGTAAGTCGATCCTTTGATTCTGATTTTGGCTCTGGAGTTTACGGAGGTGGAGATCTTTCTAAACCTAACTTTGGTTTCTCATTTTAGAAACAAATGGTCGGCACTGGATGACTTTGATAGGTTTATCATCGAAAAGTGGGGACTTCAAGAACACGCGGTTCTTAGGCTATTAGATTAAAGGCATTTGATGGCTCGATGTTCTTCATCGTAGGATTTTGTCTGTGCGATGTCGTGTTCACCTAGGAAGTGCAGCAGCTGAGGCTTCTACCTTTTTTGGTGGATCTACGATCTTTACCTGAATAGTGATTCTCATTCAATTTCGGTTTGTGTAACCCTTCCGAAACTACCTCTTCCATTCCAGAATCCTACGATTATGCGTATGTTTGGAAATTTAGTGGGTCGATTTCTCTGTGTTGAGTCATGTAGGGATTATTTGTGCCATCTGATCAACCCATGCATGTGTATGGAGGTTGATGTATCGAGGCCGCTGGTCGAGTCTGTGTGGATTGAAGTTGGTGAGGAGGTACGGTATAAACAGCCGCTGGTCTATGGCCATTGGGTGGAGTTCTGCTCTTCTTGTCATCGCCTGGGACACTCGGATGCTATCTGCAAATGGTGTGTTCAACAGGGGAAGATTCCAGTGCAGGTGAGGAAGTGTGATGATGTTAATTAGAAGAAGCAAGTGGTTAATAATGAGGTGAAGAGTAAAGCAGCAGGAGAGAAGCTTGAGGAACCCTCTATATCGGGGGGGTTTGATCGGCTCAAGGAAGCCTTGAAGGACTGTGACACCAGCAAATAAGTGGAACAATAGAATACTGATCCACCATTGAAAGTGCCTCATGCTAAAGGTTAGAGTAATTTTTGGAAGGAGGTCATGGTTTGGACAGAAGGGGTGGCTCCTGCTACTTTGAGTTCATCTAAAAATCATAAGGGATGTGATTGAACCTAGAGGGTGTCCAGATCAACAACTCTTTTGAGTGTTTGGACACCAAGGAGCCTATACAAGATCAACACATTGATATGAATGGAGGAGGAAAAAAAGGTATGGAGTCAAAGGAGGGATGGTTTGTAACTAAGGGGCATGAGGAGGGGAAGACCCCTAAGAAGAAGAAGGGGAAGTGCCTCATGGACTACTCACATCTACTAGAACTGATGAAGACACTATTGGGTAAAAAGTATAAACTATGCGAGAAAGAAATGTCATCTGCTTCATTGATTATGGTGTGGGAGAAGCCTCAAGTTGTGTTTCAAGGATCCAGCAACGACATGTTGAGTCTGATTTGTAAACCTAATGCAAATTTTATCCAAGTGGAAAATGATGCTAAAGAGCATCTCCTACACTATGAGGAGGAAATGGTGGATGAATTGTTTTATGTCAACATACCACAGGAAGAGGCAGAGATGATTGGAAGACCTATTCAAGTGGAGGCCAATAGAGAGAAAGCAAATTTGATTGACAAACAGGATATGATCCTGAAGAGAGGCTTCATTGATGGGAATATCAACAAAGGAGAGTATATTCGAACCTGGGAAAAAATGGAATCTTTCTTTGAATTTGATATCGGTGAAGACTCAGATGCTAAGGTATGGCTTATGAACTACAAACTTTATAGGGAGGAAATTACCAATAGGCTGAGGCTATGTTTTGATGGCTTTTCTTTTTCTTATGAGGCTTCGCCGCCGGATTAATTGTGACTGGTTTCTCACTTTCCCTAAAAAGTGATTCTATTAATTACAAATTAATTTTCAGTTAGTATAGACCCCATGTCATAAAAGACATCATAAAAAATATGAATATTCAAACATTTTACCTAACACTAATTCATTGGATGACCCAACATATAAAAATGTTGTTTGAATGGATTTGAAAACACCTTTCCTCTTATAAACATGCTTTTTAGATCATTCAGATCTCTCTTTGGGAATACATTTTCATAATTCCTAATCTAACCACATTAAACAACGTTTCAATTTTCTTATCATAATTAAATTTAAGATAATATTGAATTCAATATCTAGCCATATGACCAAACATACCACATTCTAAACACATCTCATATTTGATAAGGCATTTTTCATAGTTCTTTTTACCAAACATTCCAGAAACTGAAAACCGGAGATTCATACAATTAGATTTATTTGATTGATTATTATCCATTTTCTACCACTAAGACCTTTCCTTTTGTTTTTTGTAAAATTACACATGATCGTTAGTAAACGCCACTTATAACCTATCATCACAATGTAAATGTTTCTCATAACTATTAGATTTATGGATGTAAAATTACCTTTGATATCACATAATCATTCATGGGTAAAAATAATTGATTTTATAAACACTATCCTCAATAATATTTGGTGTATACCTTCCTACTAGAGTGATGTTTTCTTTGTACCAAACCATTCAATCTTTCTCTTTTTTTTAATTTTATGAATTTATTATCCATCCTATACTGAAAAACCAAGGAAAAATATATTTCATTGAATATATTCTTAAATTCAACCCATTCTTATGCATCAATCTCTTCATTATCCCTTATATTCTTGACCATTTACCACCACTATTAGGATTGACCTTGAAAATGATAATTATAAAGTCTATTATTTTTATTAACTAAACACTCCATGAAATCAATTATTTTTTCAAGGAATTTAATCCACCCTTCACCCACTACTAGGTCAGCAGATCCACTGAAATTTGGAGGGTTAATATTTATAAAATCATTCACTTTCATCATGTTCCTTCATGGAAGATCTGGTTATTATATTATATTAAAATCAGAAACATTCATATCATTCACCAAATAATATATTACTTCCAAAAACATGTTTTTTCCAAATCCCACTATTTTAATTTGGGGATTCGGAAAGTTATCATCCTCTCGAGGACTTCTTAATTCAACTTCAAAGTTTCTTTTAGGGAAGACCACTCTAAAAAGATATATATTAGATGATGATAGATGGTAATAAATATATGAAATATAATTTAAACTTAAAGAAAAGGTAAAAATAATTTATGGTATTCTATTTAGATCATCCTTGCCCTAAATTTTATCAAAAATGTGCTATTATACAAACTAGAAGTTTCCAACCAAAAAAATTACATAATCTAATAAATTATTTTTGGAATTAATATTCATAAATTCCCAAATTTATTTATTTTTTATAGTTTTATATAATTAGAAAATTATTCATATTTATCAACCCATAATCATACATAATGGTCACTAAAAATAGAGTATCAATTTCTTCCATAAAATATATTTTTTTAACAAAACATGAAAACTTTTCATGAAGAATATTCAGAACATTTTTCTTGTCTTATTATTTTCTATTCCCCATCCATAAAGACTATTATTATTTAAAAACATGGTATGTTCAAAAAAATCTCAGTAAGTTAAATAAAAATATGGAATGAAACCATTATTTCTTTAATACTTATATACATATGAAATTATTTTCACAAAGACATCCTTCTGACTCCTAAAGTATCATATACATACACTATGAAAGAAGATATTTATATAAAACATAAAAAATAATAAAACCATACAGGTAATTTGGTACGTTACTTAATTTATATTTCATCCCTCATGGATAAATATGATTTTTGACCCTCATGGCTACCTTATAATGCAACCTGCATAGCTACCTTATGATATAACCTCACGACTACCTTATGATGTATCCACCATAGTTACACATGGAAAAACCATTAAAATCAATATATAACATAAAAATACCCAATTAATTTGAGGGAGATATAGGTACACCCCACATGATAAACGACTCCATGAATGAGAACATAATCATTAAACATGAACAGTGGCATCAAAAAATATTTCATGAGGAAAATCTCATATTTTAAAAAAAATACAATGAAAAAAATAAAAACAATTTGTCTATAAATAAAATTTAAATGTTATATAAAAACATAAAATAATTAATTCATCATGAAAATGGGATAATCCTCTCATTACACATAAGTAAAAAGATGATTTTTTTGGAAAAGCGACATTAAAGTGGATTTTAAAAAGGAAAGTCCCTTATCTTGGGTTTGACTTCATTCAAACATGTAAAAAATTATATATAATTGTTTATATATTGTTTTTAATTTATTAAAGAACTATATTAATATTTTAAATAACTTATATTATCTTTTTATAACATCATTCCATCCATTTATTGGAAATATTTTGTTATTTTGTTATTTCAGGTGTGTTATTCAATGGTTTCTATGGTTGGAACATTATGGATTTTCCTATAAAATGGAAGAAAATATCCATAAGTTTGATGAAATGGTATTAAAATGTTTCTATAATTTTAAATGATATCATACATCTTGTTTTTCTGATATGATGATGATTCATTAGATAAAATTTTAATGAAAATGTTTTAATGTATTTGTGCAGTTTTTACGACAATCAAGAACTTATATAATATTATTTAATATCATGTTTATATATTGGTTCCAAAACAGTATCTAACATCTAATATATATAATAATATATTATTTAACTATTATAATGGTTTTATTAATACCTTGAAGATGTTATTATAAAAATAAAACACATCATCTCTGATTATGTTAAATAGACACATCACAAAACATAATTTCTTTTTTTAGAATAAGAGTATTAGAAGACAGGATTGATAATTTATAATTAATTAACATAGTATCATTCATTTATATTTAATATTCTAGAGATATCATGTCACTAGGAGAAGGGGAGGTGACTAGAGAATAAGAAAAGAAAATAAATTTAAATGAATTATAAAAGAAAACAAAAGAGGATTTTACCTCTTGAACATCTTCTCTTTGAGAACCTCTTTAAAAAACATGGATATTTCATTTTGTTTAGACAAAAGTGTCTTGGAAGTGTGTAATAGGATTGTTCTGGGTATTTTTTATAAATTAATCAAGATATTGGGTTTTTTGGGTGTCATAATAAGAGGTGGTGATGGGTGGTATTTATAGTATTGGAGATGGGTGTTTTTGGAATATTTCATTCACTAATATATTAGATTTCCTGAAGAATATGAATAGTTTTCAAAATACCACTATATATTTTAAATTATTTATAGGAGTTGAGATTGGGTTGATTAAATCATATATGACTCTACAAATAGATTATTTAACTTATAATTTAAATATACCGTAAATTACCATATTTCACTATTCATAAAAATTCAACAATTATAGAAAAATACGAAAAATTTACCCTTACCATTTTTCTATATTTATATTCTAAAAATTGCTGCCCTTTTTTGAAAATAATCTCTTATATTTGAGAGTGGTTTATATTATAATAATTTCATATTAAAAAATTCTTATTTTAATATCATAACTGACTTTATGAAACATTGAAAAAATAATTTGGGTCTCCAAAAATTATATTATCATCATAAGGGAAAAAATATTTATTTAGGAATCGATTTTATTAAGATAAATTATAATTAAAATCCATTTGTTAATTATTAAATTCTAAATAATCATTTACATTTCATAATAACACCAACACTTAATTTATCATTTTCAAAACATTTATCTACTTATCGCATGATATAAATATATCATATTTTTTCTTATAATAAATTATATTAATACTTTTATTTGTGAGGTTAATATTACATTATAATATATTACTTAATATATATAGATACCTCTTATTTCATTATACATTTACAAATAATTTAACAATTTAATTAAAAAAATAAAAAATTATTTTATAAGTACACAGGTGGGTATTATTATTGTTGAGGGGAAGAAGATGGAAAGGGCTAGATACCCTGATGTCCATTCTAGAATCTCTAGTTTTATTCAATTATATGTCTCAATCATTCTTTTTAAACACATTCTCTACACCATACATCATTCAGGATATAAGGATCATACAGAAGAACGCCGATCTGATGCCAATATTAGTAGACTCGTAGCAATGGCTTTATGGTGGGTGTGGAATTTGAGATGGGAAAATACTGTATATCCATGAGGGTAAAGTTGATGAAAATAGTAGTGGATGAAGTTTATAGAGGTAGTTGCGCTTCAGTGATGATTGTGGACGGATAGACTATGGTTGTGTCCATTGAAAATGATTGATCGTGTAGATCTATGAGTGTTGACTTGTGTATGGTGGTAGGAGATGAAGGGGAAGATTCTCTCCAATCATCGATGGACTTTTATGAGTTTAATACTTTCAATATTATACAGTGTTGGAATCTAAGATTAAATCGTATCTAAATATAGTGGTGATGGTTGAGAAAGAGGATTACTGATACATGGCTTAGGTGACTAGATGAATTACCTTTTGGAGGATTAGGCAGATATTATTCAATCTACAATGGGGATAGTGACCAAGAACTATATTTTTTATGAAGAAAAATTATATCAAATACCACGGCAACTGTTGTTTCTACTATGGAGGAATCAGTGGAGATTCCTAGTATCTATGCTGGAATGAATACATCATGAAATTTGGAAGCCATGAGAGACTCTAGTAGCTTCATTACGGTAATTGGATGTGATTCCAGTCAATGGAGATTCACATCTATTCTTGATGGTGCTTCTGGGGGAATCATTAAAATGGTTTAAACTTCCATTGTAGTTGCTATTAGAGCTCATATCCTTAACATATTTATGATTTCTTTGACATATATTATTTACAAACTTTTTCTACATGCTGGGGGAACACTTTGGAATCTAGATGACATGGTTCAAAAGTAATTGGAAAAAATCTATCAAGGTATCATTGAAGCAATTTTTAGGTGAATTGTTTTGTTTAAAAAGTAGGCATCCATGTGGTGTTTATCGATAAAGCAGACCATGATCTATAAATTTCATCACAAAGGGGGTTTACATGGTGAGTTTATGAGTTCATGGGATGATTTCAATAATCCATGATTGATTGAAGTACACAGAAAAAGGAATGGATGATTTGGAGGAGATAAAAAATGATCCAATACAAGGTGGTGCCATTTTCTAGTGTTTGCAAAAAAAATTGGGCCTCAAAATAAAAAAATAGAGAACAATGTTTCTGGAAAATGGACTTGCGTGATGGTGTCTTGGATGCTTGGAAAGTTGGGTACCTTATTTTTTCTATATCATAACATCAATATATAGAAAAAGGTATGAGGTGATCTGATGTTTTGTTTTAGGCGTGCAAGGTGACTAGGGCAATATAGACTATGGTGACAAGACTTGCTCACCGATAGGATACTTGCACCCTGGCGCTCAGGGTGTCCAAAATGCCTATAAATTGATTTCCACCACTTCTTATTATTGATTGAGTTTAAAAATTAGGAAAATTCGATCTCTAGTCGTGCAGGTGATTTGGGTACGCAAGTGGTTGTTTAGTCGCACATGAATAACGATATTGAGAATTTGCTCTCCAGTTGATAGTTGCACACAAATATTGATTTTTGCATAAAAGGGTGTGAGTAACCAAATATATTAGTTGGATAAGGGTGGGTTGCTCAAGTGGTTAGGTGACACTTGATTGCTAGGCTTGGAGAAGTGCACCAAATCATAGAGAAGTGTGTTGGGAATTAGAGAATTGTTCCAAGCATATAGAAGTGTTCCGGTCACTCTAGGATGTGAGAAAGTTGGATCATTGCCTGTTACCCTCGGTGAAAAGGGAGATTAATCTATGGGTGAATTTTGGATGTCAATTGGGCATCAACATAAAGAGAAAGATTCATTCAATTTTGATAAAAAATGGACCTACAAGTCATTAAACTGTGAATGGATCTTCTAAAGAAGCAGGGAGCACACATCAGTTGAGAGAGCATGGAGCTTTCATATTGTGATTGGTTGTAAACCAAAAGGGATAGTGAGTCCCCTTAACATATTGTAAACAGCAGTTCGATTTTAGTGGATTTCATATATCAACATATTTTCGGTGTATGCTCCTTGGATGTATCCTCGCGATGGTGAACCATGTAAAAATCATTGTGTCATGTGCATGATTTAGTTTCTGCTTATACTTTTATAATGGAAAGAGAGAGAAGATAGTTTTTCTTAATAGAAAAAGAAGATCAGTATGGGATTTTTTTTTCTGTCATACCCTGGTTCCCCCACCCCCCACCCCCCTCAGGGTATCTAACATAGTGGACCTAAAAAATGGTATCAGAAAAAATGGTTGATATTTTTGTTCTCTCCCAAATAGATGTCACCAATTTCAAAGGGGTTCTGATATTCGAATGGAATTATTTTCTATTTTTGAAGAATCAGATTCCACAATAATTTCGATCTTTTCTAATGGATGTGTTTATGGTACAAATTCATGGAATAACTATCGATATTTACAATGGTTCTTTTTCAGAAGTCGAGCGATGAAAATTAGATGCTGACGCCAAGGGAATCAATGCTTTATAAGGATCCCTATATAATTCTATCTATATGAAGGTGATGTCATGATAAACATCACGTGGTATGTGGGAAAAGCTATTGAACATATATGATGGATATTCAGTGGTCAGAGACGCAAAGCTGCTTGTGTTGTGGAACAAGTATGAAGATCTGAGCTTATAAAATAAATTGAAATCCTTATGTCTTCTAGGCCAGTGAGCTCAGAAAAGGTAGATGAATATAAACTGAGGGATGAAGAAATGAAAAGGTAGATTTATGTATTAAATAAAATAAGGAAAGATAAAATCCAGCGTATTGGAGATCTTGAAGGAGAAGTTGTCAGTTTTTGGAAAATTGATAAGGATCACAAAAAACTCTTGAATCATGCTAAGACATCAGAATGCAAATCATTGTGCTAACCGAGAATCTAAAATTAACACATAGTGGTTCAGAAGAAAAGAATCATCATTTATGTTCAGACGCTATGGGCGATGGGGGGATTGATTGAAAACAAAAGGCTTTGAAAATTGATGTCAAACCACAATAAACCATTTCATGATTGAAGGTTGATTTGGGCACAAAGAAGAATCAGAAAATTCAGAGATCCAAAGTGGAAACTAGCAGCGCATAAGTGACACGGAGGAATGCACCTTATATCAGGTGTTATTATTGTTGAAATATGGGACATTCACAGAAATATTGTTCCATTTATAAGAGATATCGAAGATAATATGAATAGAGGTGATAGAAAAATAGAAAACAATTATACCGAAAATATTTAGAAGGACACTATTTTTTGTGAAGAGGATTTGGGCACATGTCTAGATACATTACATCATCTATATGGAGTAATTTTCGAAAGGAGAATCAAAATTCTTGCAAGTAGCATATCAATGAACCATCATGTGACTTTTAAATGAAAAATTGATTTTCAACTTTGCAAGATGAAGATAACCATACTCTATGAAATATCATATGTCTTAATATATGAAAATTTTTAAGGAAAATATATGGACCAAGAGGGAAAAGGACGAAAAGACAGTGGTGGACGAAATTTCCCTTAAAGCATCAGACCGTTCAGGTGTGTGGATCCTTGATAACAGTTGCACATCTCAAATGACAAGTATTAAGAATATTGTTACAAGCATAAAATATGAAAAATAAGGAGTTGTAAAATTTGGAAACGATGAACGCTTGAAGATTATTGGTTTAATAAGGGTTAGGATTGGGGTAAAGAGATGAGACGTGATGATGTCTTATTAGTAGAAGGCCTCAGTCCCAATTTTCTCTACATCAGCCAATTATGTGACTCAGAACATTCTATAATTTTTACTAAGAAAATGTGTCTCATAAAAGGAAGAGATGGGGTGGTGGTTCAATAATGAAAAATTACAAATGCATATCTCTACCTGGTAAGTGGAGAAGAAGATATGTGCCTTCTATCCAAGGAGGAAGAAAACAAGTTGTTGTATAAATGACTTGGTCATCTATGCCTACCATCCCTGGATGATCTGGAAAAGTGTGATGTTGTAAGACACCTCCCAAAGCCATCACGTGATCATACCCACACGTTCGATGCTTCCCAACAAGGGAAGCTCATCAGAAAGATGCTTATGTTAAATACAAAGAAGTCAACAATAGTGCTCAAATTGGTGCATGTTGATGTTTGTGGTCCGATCATTCGAAGAGAAATTGGTGGAAAGAGGTACTGCATTATTTTTATTGATTACTATAGCATAATGGAATGGGTATATTTTATTGACCATCAGTTTGATGTGTTCAAATACATAAAACGGTGCAGGAGGGAGTGTGAAAGGATGCTTGGACACAAAATTATAAAGTTTCATACTAAATATGGTACAGAATTTACAAACAGTTGGGTGGAAGACTATCTCGAGAAACACTGGATAAGGCATAAAGTTTATTAAGTAAGAACCCCCCCCCCCCAATAGAATACAGTGGTTGAAAGGAGAAATCAGATCATGAACAACATGGTCGGAACTATGCTTATAGAAAAAGTCCTATGAGAGATATTTTGGAAGGAAGTTGTATTGATATCAGTCTACATTTCTAATAGGTATCTGTTTTTTTATGAAGGAAGGAAAAAGTTCGTATGAGACGTGGTACGGAAAGAAGCCAATGGTGAAGTAATTTAGAATCATTGGAAGTAAGTGCTTTATACTCATCCAAGAAAACTTGGAAATTTTAGTCATGCAGAGATGAGGGATATTTTTTTGCTACTCAATAAAAATAAAATCATATAAATGCCTTAATAAAATGATGGGAAATGTAGTGGACAACAATGATGTCACTATTTTGGTAAATGATGAGAAGGTTTAATAGCACAGTGAACAACTTCATTATGAATGTGATGAAGAGGAAAGAAATTACAGGGTAGCATAGGAGGCCAATTTTGATTTAGAAGAGGATACTGATAATGAGCATGAGTATGTAAAATCTATATCTGCACAAATGCCTCAAAGTCAAGATAAAACTGACATGTAGAATATCATTGGTGATTAGTTAGCTCTAGATCAGAAAATTATAATGAAATCACTACAGCAGACATCTTTACTATCTCAGGTAGAGCCTAGATGATTTGTTGATACAGATAAAGATGAAAATAGGCTACAGTCTATGAATGAAGGGATAGCTCAGATTGTGAAGAATCAGACATGAGAGATTTTTCGAGGCCAACAGATAATAATGTCATTAGGTCAAAATGGGTCAATCATGAGAGGATGGATGAATGTGTAACATTGATTCAAAACAATGCTTGACTAGTGTGAAAAGGATACACCCATATATAGGGAATATATGTTGATGATACATTTGCACCGGTTTCAAAGCTGGAGAAAATCAGATTATTCCTAGCCATCGTAGTGAAAAGGATGTTCAATGTGTTTCATATGGATATAAAATATGAATTTTTGTATATGGTTCCTGAAGAAGAAGAGTATATCGATTAGCCAGATGGTTTTGTAATTCATGAGGACGATAACAAGGTTTTACGACTAAATAAGGAATTATATGGGATAAAAATCACCAAGAGAACGGTATTCAAGGATTGATCAGTGTTTGAAGATGCTTGGTTTTCAAGGTGGTGGAGTTGATTACAATATCAATTTTAACAATAATAATAATCAAAGGATGATGGCGATGGTTTTTGTCGATGACATAATATTTGGCAGATCAGATGAAGCACAATGCCGATAGTCTTCTAAGTTCATGAAACATGAGTTAGGAACATCTATGATTGAGGAGCATATATTTTTCCATGGTTTTTTGGTGACACAAGGAAGGAATGGAACATTAATTTCTCAATCCAAATATTCCAAGGAGGTTCTAAGATTACATTGAATGAAACATTACACAGAAATAAAGACTCCGTTGTTCAACCCAATTGAAAATATCAAAAGATGATAATGGAAAGGCAGTTAATATCACAGAATATAGGCATATTATTGGATGTCTTCTATACCTAATAGAGATAAGACCTGATATTGTTTTCACCACATTCTAATAAGTGTGATATCAAATAAATGACAATGAAAGCCACATTTTTCAATGAAAGAGTACTTCGGTATGTCAAGGAAATGGTAGATTTTTGTCTTTATATATAATGACAAATCATAGTAAGTGTTTTTTAGATATACAGATTCTGATTGGGATGGTTCAGTGCATGATAAGAAATCAAAATCAAGAGTTTCATACTATCTAGGTGGACTATGTATTTCTGGGCTAGGAAAGAAGAAATATTACATTTCATTATGCACCGCGGATGCTAGGTATATTTTTGCCACTCAAGCATGCACCCCGAACATGGGTATGTAGGGTCATATAGAGAAACTTCCCACTAACCTTGGACTACTATGGTACTCATCCTTGATGAGTACCATGGGTATGCAGGGTCACACAGAGCATATCCCGACAGTGGGCATGCCAGGTCACACAAAGTCACTTCCCACCTTGGTCATAATAAGGTACACATCCCGTCATGTATCGTTGTTCAGTAATGTCACACAAAGAAACTCCACCCACATGGGACTACAAAATCGCATATATCCTCTTCCCACTAGGCCAACGTAGCTAATCCACACAGGGTCTCTTGTTTGAAGTAATCAGTTCCCAACCAATAGTAGGGTTTCTTCCCAGAGTGCACTTCATTTGGGGAGAACTGTTCCACAAGCCATTCTTCTTATTTCAACTTCTTTGAATTCCTCTATAAATTATTCCAAAATATAATCCTTGTCATGAAGTTTCCATTGCTGCAAAAGTCTCATCAATTAGACGGCTGAATTGAATGATATTGGCAATTTTTCCAAAAAGGGGTCGGTTGGGTCCGGGTCTGGTCTGACCCAGATCCGACCTAGCCCATGTCCGGCCTAGTCCAGTTCGTTCGGCTGTGGTACTATCAAGTTCTGAGTCTATCCATCTAGGGTATCCCTCACCTTTTCCGGCCAATAGGGGTGGCTCGTACCCTACACGGAAAGTTGGGGTCGCCGACACCCTGACCGGCCTGCAAAGGGTTGGCTGACTCTTTCTCAGTTGATAAATAGTTGTATGTGGTGTCAACCTCTCCCAGCCCCATGAGTCTTCAATGGGCGCCTCCTTCGCCATTGCTGATTGGTCGTAGTTTTTCTATGTGTGATGTGATACAGTGTTGCGTTTGTGGTGCACCGACATGTTCGGGTGGAAGCTTCCGCCTGCCGCCAGCCTTGAGACGCCAACACGGAGGCCGACAACTCCTACCCCACCACTACAGCCCGAGGCTGCCACAATGCTTCTTCTGACACACCATAATGGTGTGCTAGTGGGTTCTCTTACAGACCACTGAGTCTACTCCGGTGGTCCGTTATTCATGCTTCTTGTGCCTACAGCCTCCTGAGGATCCTATCATCCCTCCACAAGACAGGAATCCTCCATACCTCTATTTGGAAGATGCAGTACTAGAGAATGCACAAAACTCACAAGGAGGAGGGGATCGAGCCTTTTTCATGTCGGCTCGCGCCCACCGTGTTAGTGTTTTAGAAAAAATGGGATACATAATTGATGTTCTATCGTAATTATTCAAATAAACCTAGGGATAAACCCATGATAAGACCCCTCCTTCAAAAAAACGAGCGATCTGTAGATCAACTTATTCGTGGGTTGATTCACATTATTTGTTTAAAATAATTAATAAGGAAAATTAAATAAAAAACTAACCCCTAACTCAAATGTGTTCATTGTTGAAGAAGTCTGTCTGCAGGGGTTCAAGATCCATTGGCATTCATGGATTTTTTTTTGGTTCCCCGAGGTGCGTCGAAGTCACTGGTGATTCATCAGAGTTCATCGTTCACCATTGGAGAGAATTCTCATTATAGGTTCATAAGAGGAATTCACCCAACCAATCCTCTCTTCTACAACGCATTATCCATTTAAAAGAAAAAAATCACACAATTTATGTTACACCATGACGTCATGTCATTATGTTGTTTCATTTATGAAATTTTTCATCTATTACACTACATTAAATATGTCGTTACGACGTACATTTACGAGGAATTAATGAGCATTTTTTAATGTGAATCATCACCACTTTGTCGATGAATCGTAGAACCACCATGCCACTACCCATCAATTGGGAAAAATAATATAACCCTTCCACTTATTCTATTTTTTACTGAAATTTCCTAAAATTAACTTTTTATTTCCTCCCATACTGGTCAATTTTAGTTACATTCTATGTGAATCCTGGTGTTTTGAGTTAAATTTTTCCATCATATTTTTCGTTCGAACAATGTTTTAATAGTTAGATAAACATGATTACATTTTTACATAAATATAATTAAAAAAAGATAAAATTCTATTTTGGGCTCAATGTTCCTTGGAATAAAGTACCACCAAAGAACCTGGTCATGAAATAATTCCATATACATAAAAAAATTACATATAATTTCTAGGGAATTAAATTTTATAGGTAAAAAAGATCAAGATATAGAACAATTAAAATCTTCCATATATTGTTAACTTATTCTTTTAGCTATGTGAATCACAATACTTATCCATAGTGGATATTTTTTTGGGTTATTATTAAGATAATGTGAATTGAGAGGATATCCATATCACTGATTTTTGTTCTATGTATGGGAACTATGAGTTCATAATGATGCCTTTTGGGCTATCTAAAGCACCAAAAATCATCATGTACATGATTAATATAGTCATTAGATATTATGTTTAAAAATTGTTAGTATTTATAGATGATACTCTAATGTTATCATCAACCAAGGAGTATCATGAGGATCAGCTGAAGACTGTCCTAAAGATCATGAAAAAGGCTAATGTTTTCGAAAAGTACAACAAATGTGAGTTTTGGATGAACAAATTATCATTATTGGGACATATCATCATAAGAATTAAGATATTGATGGACCTATAAAAAACCATACAATGTAAGAATAGATGAGGCCAATATCTGGGAAAAATATCCAACGTTTTATTAGATTAGTTGGGCATCATCACTAATTTGAGAGAAACATATCATGAATATGAAACCCTCTATCCAAGATAACTCGTACGGGAGTCATGTTTTATTGTAATGATGAAAATGAAAAGAGGAATAAGGAGTTGAAAATAAGGCTCATAATTATACTTGTTCTTACACTACCCCTAGGTGGGGAACATTTCATTGTATTCAGTAATGCGTTGTAGATGTTCTGGGGTTCTATGTTAATAAAAAATGAAAATTTCATAGACTATGCTTAAACATAGTTGAATGTTCTTGAATAAATATACCTAATTCATGGTTAAGTGTTGGCTCTAGTTGTCTTCTCTTTAAAAATATGATATAATTATATCATTGGGGTGAATTGTGATATATGTACATATCATAAAAGGCTCATGTATATATTTGGAGATATAGAGCTGAATATGCACCAATGAAGATGGTTAGGGATGATCAAGGAATAATAACTCTCACACCATGATAATCATAGTAAACTAAATAAAGCAGTAGATTCTCAATGTAGAAAGGATAAAACAATTCTATAATTGATTTGAATTTAGAAGTATCCAATCTACATTGACATGAAGAGGATGTGCTTGGGAATTATAAATGAATGAACATCATCAATCCTCTCAAATATTATTTCTAAATTGTCCATTATAGAGAGGTAAATGGATGATAAAATATATGATGTGGAATTTTAGAAGAATTGGGAAACTATATAGAAATGGATATCCTTTGAGATTAATGTTAATGAAGACGAAGTTGTGAGATTTGGGTCACAACTATGTGTACCATCAAAACCTGATCTAAGGAAGGTATTTTCAGATGCTGTAGATAGTTAAAAATTCCTTATAAACCTAGTATCCATGAATATGTATTGAGATCACTATGAGCACTATTTGTGGTTAATGTAAAGAAAAAATGACAAAATATACATCAAGATATCTTATTTATCATCAAGTGAAAAATAAAATCAAAAAATCCAAGGGGATGATGCAACCATTCACCAAAACAACATGTTTGTGGGAAAACCCCACCATATATTTTTCCATTGGACATCCGATGAAATGTAGGGGAAATAATGAAATATGTGTTTTATTGGATTATCATACAAGGACTGTGAACATAATTTTTATTAAAGAGGATTTATCACTTGATCATCTTGTACGGATACAAATCATAGAAGTAGTAATGATATATGAAGTTCCACTATCAATATTATATTATAAAGATATGAGAATCACCTACATGTTCTCGAAAATTACCAATATGATCTAAACACTTTGGTAAACATCCAGATGACTTGTCACAATCAAACTGATGCCCAATCTAGGAAAACAATACAGACACTTGAAGACATATTTAGATATTTTTCAATTGATATCAATAGAGGATGGGCCCAACATCTTCTTCGGGTCAAATTATTTTACAACAAAAGTTTCCACTCTTGCATCCAAAATGGATACCTATAAAACCCTCTATTGTGGTAGGTCTAGAACACCATAACATTGGGATGATTTTGGGGAACAATATTTTCTAGGTCGTCAAATGTTTGGGGAGGTGGTTGAAAATACTATGACAATTTAGTAGCATATAAAGTATTCTCAGAGTTGACAAAAGAAAGATGCTAAAAATCGTTGACGAGAACATGAATTTGATGTTGGATACATGGTACTCCACTAGAAATTTCCATGTAAGAAATACTTGTAAATTGGGAAGAATTTTATTCTTAGTCTAAGGGATATCAGACCCTTTGGTATCCTTGATTGCATCAAATAAATTTTTCACCGACTAGAATTCCCAAAAAACCTATCTCATGTACATGAAGTATTCCATGTATTCCACTTTTAAATTACATAAATAATCCCTCACATGTAATCAATCCTGAGGTGGTTTCATTGGAGAATGATAATTCATTTGAAGAGCTAATGGTGAATATATTTGATCATAGAGATAATGTTCTACGTAATAATGAATGAACCTTTGAGGGGCCACTTTTTTTAAGAAGCAAGGTGTGAACCAAAGGAAGTAATGAATGAAAGTTACCCTCATATATTTTCATATTTTAAAAGAAAATTCTATGGGAAACATTTCATAGGAATGGATGATTATAGGAACTCAAACTATTATAAATAATGTTTCCCCTGTTATCAAATTATATATCTTATTATTTATTATGGTTGTAGAAAAACATGTACTTATTTGGTTTTATTATATCCTTTTAGATTTAAATCTCCATTAAGAATCTTTACCATTGATAATATAAATTTGGAATATATATAACATGATTAGTATAAATATAGGGTTTTAAAAAATCAAATTGACTTAGAAAAAGGAAGTGATGTCCTCAACTAGTAGAATCATACCCCAATGAAGCCCATTTCCCAAGGATTTAGATGGAGATAGCACATTAAGGATTTTTCCTCTACTAATACCATGTTGAGATTTAATAACATATGAAAGAGAGAACATGTTTTCACGAGATTTTCAAGCTCATCGAGATCCTGACCCAAACCATGTTCATCAAACCACCCATTGAAAGTCTCACTATCGACGACCTTACCCATGTTGAACTTGAAGGTGCATTAAATGGATACCTAAAAACACTATAAATATGAGTATTTATATAATTTTTTATATAATAATGAATAAATTCTAATCCTATTAGTATTATTGTATAAATTATTTTTATTTTGATTCAATAAAACACAAATAATATTTTTGGATAACATTAAAATTCAATTAATGTCATTATTTTGATGAATTAAAAGATATTTTAAATATTTAATTGATTAATAATGTATAGGTATTAAGTATTATTAGTAAAGAAATGATCATATAATTTTTTTCAAGTCAAATTTTATTTTTATTGGGGTTCAGAATCTATTATTATCAAAAAACCAAACATATCATAATAAATGTAAATTTTATATTAAATATAAATATTAACATTTAATTTTTTTTTTGATAAAATGAATATTTTTTTTTATATTAAATCATCAAAAATATTCAATAGTAAATTTTTCAGATTTTTCTGGGATAATAGTATTTTTAGGTTAATATTAATTATTATATTAGTATACTTTGTTTATTATGACATCAAAATGACAAAAAAGTGATACAATAAACACTATAAATCATATCCATGATAAAATATATGTTTTATTTTTAAAAAAATGTTAATTTATTTTTATTTTATTAATTTTATAATTCTATTATGAATCCTCCAAATCCATTAATATATTTTATTGTTTTTAAATCATTTCTTTAAGAGTATGACACACATCAACATAATAAAGAGAATTATTTTATTTTGTTCATCCAGTATCCTTATAAAATAATTAAATCCAATCCTTTATAGTATAACCCTTGGGAAAATCATGGTATGTTTCATGGGTTTTGTTATTTTATTACATAGAGTCTAAAACCTATGTTTGTGAAATAATAATGAAATCCCCACACCTTCCCAATATAAACCCAATAAATATATGAATTATCTTCACTAAAAACAATTTTGTATCATACTTAATAATCCATCATCTCTCTATAATCTTCCCAAGGAACCCTAATTCTCTCAAGATGCTCCTCCAAAGCATTTGGAGGCACACACTCAAGTAAGGCATCCTCAACATCACTTTTTTATTCATGTTTATTGATTATCTTATGGTTTTCATTTTTAACTCTTAATATTGGGAAATGAAATTTAATGTCTCTATTACTATCCACTATATTTATAATTTTTTAGATACCCCTTTCTATCCCATCAAACATTTTTACAAATTTTTAATAGTTTTAGTTATACTGCAGATATTTCACCACGATTTTTCAGGCCAAAAAAATATTTGAATAAATACCATACTAATTTCATATCAAGGTAGTTCGTGTGTATAAAAGTATAATTATTTTAATTAGGACTTAAATATATTTATTCTACTCTCCTTGACCCTGAAAAAAATGATGATTAATGAGTCCATGTTTATGGAATATGTGGAACACATGAGAAAGAGAATAAAATAAATGTGACTAGTGCGCCCAAAATTATACAGTCCTCCAATGCATTGTGTAATGTTTAGTCTCATGATACATCATATTGGGATATGGAGTGAACCTAATTCTATTGTAGGTATTTTTTTTCTCAATGTCTTGGTATTTAACCATTCATATGTAGATATTTAAGATGTTTCCAAATTTCCAATGTCATGATTATCATGTTATATCATGACATAATATTTGTGTTCCATTTATTCCTCATTTATATTCCTATGATCTAAAATTTATTAACATATTACATTTTTATTTCTTTTTTGTGACTCATATCTCACCCATTTCTTATTAATGTCTCCAGGTTTTCCCATGTAATATTTACTGAGAACATATGTTTGAGGATTTCAATAATGATGATGTTTTTCATGTTTTAACTTATACTGTAATGTATGTAATTCAAACATACACAAGACTTCTCAATATTCAAGGTTCTTTTAAGTTCCATATTATGTGACAAATATAGATTTAATTTAAAATAATGATAAAGGATGTTATATGGATGGTCAAAAGTTAATGAATCATTGTTAGTGTGATTAACCAAGAGAAATAACTAGAGAACATGAAAGACTTTATCCAAAATGAATATAATATTCTGATTGGAAAATGAAAATAAATTTATTAATTTTTTATCTATGAATATTTTCCAAAAAAAATCAATTAAATAAAATTACAGTCTAATTATCTATGTAAAGAATATGTAGTGAGACTAAAAAGTGAATTTTGATTCACTGATGACTAAAATATATAATTAATTGTGTACAAAAATATTGATTCAAAAAATAAAAAATTATTAATACTGTCTTTATCATGGATAAGAAAATTAATGGTTGAACTGTATATTTTTTTCAACTACAAAACTGAACACAGAGAAAAAAAAATTAGTTGTTGAAATAATCAATATTGACCTATTTTATAACATGAGTGTTCCTTATTTCAATTGATTCAAAGATTAATTTTCTAATTATTTTTAATGAATATACTATTTAATATATTATAAATTGATAAGAAGAAGAAAAAAAATTTGTTGACATTGAATAATTTTTTGATGCCATAAAGAAATAAGGATACTAATAAACCAAATAAAATATGATATAACCAAAGAAACATTTATACAATATAGTAATTTTATTCCTCAAATAATGTTAATCCAACATTGTTTTTGGAATTAATCATATGAAAAAATTAATTCATCATTATAGAAGAAAAATTTAAATAAATGAAACTAATTTATAAAACTATATAAGAGACAGAGAATATTAAATATTAAGTCGAACACTATTCCAAAAAATACCCCTTTCTACAACTACAACCTACATAGTTCTTGTCCCCATCTCTATTATGTTCATCATTCTCTAATGTAACTTGATGTATCAGTGTGTTTTTATATATGATATATTAAAATTGAACCCCAATATTATCATTCAATAGTGGTACTAAGACATTAAAATCAAATTCAACACATTTAGTATTTATGTTAGTAGCCAATACATGGAAGCATTCATTAAACACTTCATTCATCACTAGTCACTCTAAAAAACACCCTTATCTAATTATGGATCTTGCACATGGGTAAGATTCACCATTTAACAACTCTGTTTGATCTCCATATCTTAACTATATTACTTTAACAGCTAGGCTTTCTTGCATGGTTTTGTTTATATCCTTATTTTCCTTTGATCTATATAAGCATTTATTGTCCATTTATAATTTTAGTTCATGCATACCTAAATTTCATACTGAAAATAAATCCAATTCATATGAAATGAGAATTTTAATTTTTTTAATGAATATCAATGACATAATTTATATTATTTGACAGATGATATATAAATAAAACATTGAATGTAAACATATTTTGTTTCTAAACTTTTTTATCCCATTTTTTATTATTATATTTTATTGATTAATCATGAAAATCAACGAAAAATGTTTGACCCTAATTAAATTATAAAATTAACATAATAATTATTTATCTTATTAAGCCACAAATAATCATTTTCAACAATATATTTAGAGAATAACAATTACAGCATCTAAAACCCATTATTCTAAAATTCAAAAAAAACATTTTTTTAATATAAATTTATTACCTAATTTAGATTTTAGAATAATTCATAAAAAAACAAGCCATATCAATTTCCACCACATGAAACAAATATCTAATTCTTGGGAAAACATTATTATCATGTTTAATTTAATAAAAAAAATATGATGATTAAAAAAATTAATACAAAAAATAATTGGGTTTTAATTAGATTTGATCCCATATATCTACTCTATTATTCAATATCATGTACCTCTTAAACATAAAGAGTTTATTGAAATGATTTTATCAATTTTTATAAAAAAAATTGAAATAAGGTTTTTATATGATTTAAAACAAATAAATTTTCATCAAATAGAACTTTCAAACAATCAAATTTTGTCCATCTATAACGAAACTCATAAATTAAAATCTAAAAATAATTTTGACACACTTTTAGATTGGTAGAATAAATAAATTTAGACAACACAATATATATAATCCAACCAAAAAAAGAACAAGGAGTAAAAGTCCACCAAGGATTTGAAATTTTTTTCATAGACAATGTGAATGAAAATATTATGTGATTAATTCAAATTATGAAGTTCTAATCAAAATATAATTTTGATACATACTCCAAATATTTTACTGATATAATTTTTTGAAGAGGAAAATAAGATGATGTATCGAAGTAAATATATAGAGTTAGAGTTGTGTGGTCTTCCTTAAAGTGGAAAACCTTACATCAAATTTCTGAGAACTTTTATGAGTATAAATTTTCAAAATAAATGAAAAAGTCAATCATATTTCAATGAGTTTAATGAATTTTTACATTTACTAAATTGAATCATAATAAATCATAATAATAGTGTAACACCTCAACCCAGTTACCCAGTGTCGGAGCATGATTACATAACATTGGAATGATCACAAAACATCAAGTCTCGAAAGACCGATAGTTTAGTAGCCTTGGAAACACTAGATACATTTATAAGTCTTACATTACATCATACAGTGAAAAACTACAACAACATAGTCTCCATAGTTCACACTCATATCCCCTCAGACAATCCATGCAGGTCAGTCATAAAATACTTTTCACATCCTCAGAAAAATAAAACATAGAAAGGGGTGAGCACAGATGCTCAGTAAGGATAACAATATAGAGGAATGTTTTATAAATACGCATAAACATTTAAGGCAATGTATAACTAAAACAAAATCTTTTTAAACATGAACTTTAGCATAATATGGAAAAAATAAAATGAAGTAATTCCACTTACTTATTCACATGGATATTGTAGTAGTTGAATAATCACATACAATATCAATAACCACATTCATAATGATGGAATGAATAATGCCAGACTATCATAACCGTATAGTCAATGCCTTTTTCCAACCCTAAAAATAAGATTTTGTCGAGGTCTTGTGCCAAGACACTATTTTGTCTTGTGAGACCAACCGATGCATCGAGGAAATATAGCAGGCTCCACCCGTCACTTACTAAGTCCAACACATTCCTCATATGAATAGGTTTAAATATAACATAAACATTGTTTTAAAACTAGCATATGAATTGTCAATAATCTCTCCATAAACCATGAATGGTATAAAAATAATGCATCCACATTGAAACATATCACAAAACCTTCAATACTATATAGAAGCTCTATATCCTAATAAATCAACTTCAAATAATCTTAAAATCCATCTAAGGATGTTGACATAGATGAAATCAATACTATGTGAGAGAAATATCTCTTTTTTTAATCATTTAAATGTAATATAATTATAAAAGGAAACTTTTATTTTAAAATATTCTTGTAATCTTATAAGGGAAGCTTTGATGATTTTATAATGGCAGAAAATAGATGCACCCACCATATAAGTTAAAAAAGACATTCTTACATTAATTATGTCGAAAGGCTTAAAAAAGACCTTGTTTGGAAAACGACAGATCGATTCCTTTATAAACGTCTAATAAAAATTCAAACTAGGGTATAAATGTCTTTAACCCGTAGTCTATATAATAGTAATAATGTTTTGAAATACATTTTTAACATTAATTGATGTGGATGATAAAGATGTCCCAGTAGATACTTACGTAAAAACTACCTCGGATAATAAAGAGATTTTGAAAATAACCCATAACTTGTACTTTTTCTTGGGAGATGGAAGGTTAACCTCCTTTATAATGGTGAAATAATTTTTTATTATGTTATTCAAGAATCATATACATTAATATGATATCATATATGATATTTTAACATTGCTTTTTTAATAATATCTTAGTATTATCGTCGATTCTGGTGTTCACGTACTCATTTTATTTTATATGTTTTGTTACATATGTAGTGTTTGGTATGGATAGGTTTTATATTATTCATATAAAGAATGATACCAAGTCCTTAAAATTTATTTTTAATCATCAAATGGAAATTATTCTTTAATTGATACGATGGGGAATGAATCTCATCGCGTTCGTGGAGACTGTAATCCGTACGAATGCATGGGGGATAATATCAATCTTTTGATATTAACATAATATAAAATTGGATGGTATATCATATATACAGAATAATTATAATGTAATATTTATTATTTACATGAATTACACAACATTATTATATCCATACAAATAAAAATGTATTGAATAACAATTACACTAGGACGTGGAGATGGTAATCCGTACGTACGCACGAATGATGAAATGTCATTCAAAGGATGGATAAAATAATTAATATGGTTGTACCACATTCATAATAACATCACAATATATATAAGATACTGGATTTATTATTTTATAATGGAAATAACAATGAAATAATAAGTGGAAGAAGAAAATAACTTGAAAGAGGGTGGTGAAATTATTACCTCTTGTTCGGGTTCTTTCTTTTTATTTGATCAAAAGGTCTCCTTATGTTGTCATTGTGACTAAAGTACGGCCTCTATGATTAATTGAAGGAACTAGAGAGGATATTTGTGTAGGGTCTGACCATGAAAAAAGGCCTTGAAGCTGTGAATTAGAAAGAAGGGAGAGTTCCCTTTTCTAAGAGGGGTGAGGGGCACCTTAGGAAAACCTAGAAATATTATTTTATAATAATATCATTTTCGGTTTCTAATTGCTCAAAAATGGAGTATTTAAAAGAAAAGGCGGGGATGGGTTGAAAACCACTCAACCAATAGGTTTTAGACCGGTTTGGGTCACTATATTAACCTTATATTTTGGATTTAACTCTTAGTTAAATAGTTTGACATTTACCATGTCTCTTTGTATTTTTATATTATATGATTAGTAAACATAGTAATAACATCTAAGAGAACCCCAAGTGGTTAATTAATGATACACTTATCATTATATATGCCCTTTGGCAGAACCTTATATTTTTAGGAATAGAATATCAATTAATAATATAATATTTGTTTTATAAACACTTTTATGTCAATTTTGACACTAATTGAAATTTTGATATTGCTAAATTAATAACAGCATTATTACTTCAAAAAAAAATTTTCTAACGAACCCTAATATTTAATATTAACCTATAAAATTAGTGGAATTAATAAAAAAGTCTCATATTACATTTATTTGGATATTTATAATATCAATTATTTTAAAATTTCATTAATTAGGTAATTATTGCATCACCATTGTGTCATTAATAAATTAAGTTATTTAATGTCTAAAAATATAAATAATATACAAATATGTAGGAAATATTTTTGTCTTTCTAATAAATATTTATAATCTAATTTATCTTATATATAACCCTATATTAAAAATGTTGTTGTTTTTAAACATTGATTTTAACTCTTTTAAATCTTCTTTGGATTAAATAATAATAAATGTCCTACTCTAATACAAGTGGACCAAAGAGGATCGTATTTTATTCCTAATGTTGTTTATGGTCTAACTATACTTATCCATTAGAATTAGGACATGTGTTAGGGGAATAATAATATAATTTTACCTTTAATTATCCTATCTACTTTTAACCGTGGTAAATAAAAGTAAAAAAGATACTATTCACACAAAAAAATTATCTTATTGAGCCACATTTTACTTACTGATTTCAACTGTTTATCTAGTATTTTTGAAATTCCACTCACATAAGTGGTAAAATTATGTTTTATGTGAATTTGAAAATTCTCCAAGGAGGTGGGTAAAAGACGGTGAAAAGTTCAATAAAATTATTATATATCTAAAATTATTATAAAAAGACTCCAATGAATTAAATTGAACTTATATAGGTATTATGTATCTATTTTGACTTAAAATAAATTTAAATAAAATAATTTATTATTTAAATAAAAAAGTAGGTTTTAAACAATAACTCAGTGTTTTTCACTACTCATCAAAAATTGAATGTTTTCAGAAAAATACAAAAAATTTAGCCTAAGCTATATTTGATATTATGAATTCAAAAATAATGTCTATTTTAACAAATTCAAAACATAGAAGTTTCATTAATTAATATAAAATTAATTCCCGTTGTTAAAACAAATAGCATGTTTTTAAGAAACAATATCTATCTAAAGATTGACACTTGTTTATGTTTAATTTCAAAGTGAAACTAATTATAATGACCTAAATTGTATTAAATAATAATAATAATAATATAATCTAATTATATTAAAAAAATTCAAATTAATAACTTAACACTATAAATTATTTCGATTATAAATGTTGTTTTTAATTAAAATTTAGTATTTTTCACTATTCACCAAAATATGAAAGTTATCTGAAAATTACCAAAAATTTATCAAAACAAAATTTTTATGTCCCGATTATAAAGAAGAAGTTTATTTTGTCAAATTTAATATATAAAAGTGTCAAATATTGGATTTAGAAAGGGTTTTCCATTAAAAGGTGGTAAAATTGCAATTTCTGAAAAATACTTCCTTTATCTGAAAAATTGAATTTGATCAAATATTATGCCTAATAAACTCATAATATGGATTAAAAAATTATAAGGATTATATAAAGTTCAAAATTAAGTTAATACTATTCATAACAACTTTTGAAAGGCTAGTTTGGTCAGTCGTGTAATGCATGAACTCAGTGTTATCTGTAGTGAAAGTTATTACATTACTTTGAAGAAATAACGTGCTATGAAATCATGGGGTGTTAAATTCTTCCCTCCTTCGATAAATTGTGTCCTCGCATTTTCAAATTGTTTTTCAAAACTAAAAGGATGAAAATAAAAATTACCATTGTAAGAAAACCCACATCTAAAATTGGTTTAATAAAATTTAGTCTTAATAACATGAAAACGGGAATGAAATATTCACCACCAAATTATGATCTCAATTAGGAAAAAATTGGTGGTAATTAGAGACACATAGTTGGAAGAAAAACGTAAATATTTATAGGGAGTCATTGAGGTCATCAATCACAAAAAAGTGTAAAATTGAGGGTCTCAATCCATCAATCCATGATGATTTGAAATTGTAACAACCCAAACATCCATGGTATGCTTCTCTTTGAATAATACAGTATCGTGTGTTGTAAACAACATTGAGTTCTAACACACACCACAACCAATAAAACTAACCATTATAAATAGTAATACAATGTTTTCTAAATTTTATAAATTTTATCTCTCAAAATGGAATTCATATTTAGATTCGGAATGGAAAAATTAGTTTAGGGTGAATTTTTGGTATTTTTCTGAAAACATTCAATTTTGGATGAATAGGGAAAAATAATGAGTTATCGTTTAAAACTGATTTTTTATTTAAATAATTATTTATTTTATTTTTATATATTTTAAATCAAAATAGATACATAATACCAATATAATTTCAATGTAATTCATTATATTTAGTTTATAATAATTTTAGACATATAAAAATTTTATTGAACTTTTCACCGTCTTTTACACATCTCTTAGGAGAATTTGAATATTAACATAAAACATAATTTTACCGATTCTGTGAGTCAAATTTCAAAAATCCAAGATAAATGGTTAATATCAAGGAGTAAAATGTGGTTCAATAATAAAAAAATAATTTTTGGTGAAGAGTAACTTTTTACTTTTATTTACCACTGTTAAAAGTAAATAGGGTAAATAAGGGTAAAAATAATATTATTATTACCCTAACACATGTATTAATTATATTGGATAAGTATAGATTGACCAAAAACAACCTTAAGAATAAAATATGAACTTTTTTGGCCCACTTGGATTATATTAGGACATTTATTATTATTTAATTCGAAGAAGAGTTAAGAGTTAAAATCAATGCTTAATAATTTAAAAAAATTTAATATAGGGTTATACATAAGATAAATTATATTATAAACTTTTATTAGAAAGATAAAAATATTTCACACATAATTTTATTTTATTTATAATTTGTAATCATTAAATAATTTAATTTATTTATGACACAATGGTGATGCAGTAATTACTTTATTAATGAAATATTAAAATAATTGATATTATAAATATCCAAATAATTGTACATTGAGACTTTTTCTGAATTCCACTAATTTTATACGTTAATATGACATATTAGGGTCAGTTTGATGAATTATTTTTTGAATAATAATGTTGTTATGAGTTTTGCAAAAATTAAATACCAAATAGTGTTAAAATTTACATAAAATAGTTTTTAAAACAAATAATATATTATTAATTGATATAATATTCCTAAAAAATCTAAGGATTGGCCAAAGGACTTATATAATGATAGGTGTACCATTAATGAACCACTTGGGGTGATATTGAACGTTTCTAGTAAGTTTATTAACCATATAATTTAAAAATACAATGAGTAATGGTAAATGTCAAACTATTTAACTGAGAGTTAAATCTAAAATATAATGTTAATATAGTGACCGAAGCCTATATAAATACTATTGGTTGAGTGGTTTTCGACTCATTCCCACCTTAGTTTTTAAATAATCCATTTTGGATCCATTAGAAACCGAAAATTATTTTATTATAAAATAATATTTATAACTTTTCCTAAGGTGCCCCTCACCCCTCTTATATAATGGCACTCCACATTATTTCTAATTCACATCTTCAAATCCATTTGGCTCAGCCCAAATCTACCCAAATACCCTCTAAACTATCCTCACGTAATCCTATAGGACTTACTATAGTCAAAAATCCATCTTAAGGAGCCCTTTTGATCAAATCAAATGGACGAACCTGAAGAAGAGGTAATAATTTCACCACCCTCTTTCAGTTTCTTTTCTTCTTCCACTTCTTCTTTATTTTTAACTTCCATTATAAAATAATAACTCTAGTATCTTATATATATTGTGATGTTATTATAAATATTTTATAGCCATATTCATTATTCTATCTATCCTCTAAATGACATGTCACCATACGTGTGTACGTACGGATTATCGTCTCCACATCGTGGTGTAATTGTTATTCAACGCATTATTACTTTGATGTGTACAATAATGATTTTCAATTAATTAAAATAATAAATATAACATGATAATTATTCTATATATATTATATACCATCCAATTATATATTATTTTAATATCAATAGATGATATTGTTGCTCGTGCGTACGTACGGATTACCTTCTCCACGAATGAGGTGAGATTCATTCCCCATCGTATCCATCCAAGAATAAATTAAATTAGATGATTAAAAATAATGTTTAAAGACTTGATATAATTCTGGATATGAATAAGACACAACCCATCCCTAACAAATATTACTCACATAACAATGAATATAAAGGAAAACGAATCCGTTAACACCCCAACCGACGATAATACTAAGATATTATTAACAAAACAAAGTTAGAGGATCATATATGATATCATATTAATGTATATGATTCTTGTATAATTTAATAACAATTATTTCACCATTATACAGGAGGTTAACCTACCCTCAACCAACGAAAAGTACAGGGTACCGGTTAATTCTATAAACTCTTCATTATCTGAGGTTGTTTATACATAATTATCTACTGGGACCTTTTTATCATCCACATCCAAGTTTCTTAAAAATATATTTCAAAAAATTTATACTATTTTATAGACTATGGGTTATAGTCATTTATACCTTTGTTTGAATTTTTATATGATTTTTATAAATGGATATATCCATCATTTTCCAAACAATTTCATTCTAAACCATTTCTACAAAATTAAGGTATGAATGTATTTTTTAATTTATATGGTGGGTGCGGATATTTTCCACCATAACAAAATAATTGAAGCTTCCCTTACAATATTATATGAATATTTTCAATGAAAATGATTTATTTTATAATTATGTGACTTTTAAATGATTTCAAAAAAAGAGGTATTTCTCTTAAATAGTTTTGATTTCATCAATGAAAACATCATTTGATGGATTTTAAGCTTATTTGAAGTTGATTTATTATGATACAAAATTATTAGTCTCACAATCCTTCTCATCAAAAGATTGATCATTTCTTTGATGGGTTAATACCATTTCTCCATCAATAATTTGTCTCACAATACTTCTCATCATACCAAGATAGTGTCTCAGGTGCTATCAAGACAGAAAAGTAATTATCAAAGTCTTACTACTTTAAAGCAAAGAAAGAGAAGAAGAGATCTATTGATCACTCTAGAAATGGAAATAAGGGGAAGAAGGGAAATGAAGAATATCCATCCTACAGTAAATTTGGGAAGAAACACCCTGGTACTTTTTTGAAGTGAATGGGAGTCTATTACGAGTGTGGTGAAAAAGGCAACCAAGATCATGATTGCAGGGGGATGAAAAAAGCTACTGATGCTAAATGCTACAATTGCAGGGAGATGGGACATTATGAAAATGAATTTCCTAAGAGTCAGGGGAACATACCTTAGAAAAGGACGAGTAATCAAGGTCATTCTTATGATATCACTAATGATGAGGTAGAAGCTCTGAAAGACATGGGGCAGGTAATTTAATGGTTTCCTCAAGTTTAGAAAATGCTTTATTAGATTCTTGATCATCGCATTGTTTCATATCTTTCAAATTTTCTCATAAAATTAGATATTTACAATTTTATATAAAATGGATTTGATAGTCAAAACTCTTTATGGAAAGTATCATTGCTATGATTCTCTATGAATCAGTTATCATTAGGTCATATAAATGTTCTTTATCTGATGATCTCATCGTCATACCCATGATTGAATTAGATATAATCCTCAGTATGGATTTGATTTCGGACCATGATGCAAAAATTTATTGTACGAAGAATGAGGTTGCTATTTTTTATGAAGATGATAAAGAACACCTTATCTTTAGAGCAGAATCGTCACCACCTAATTCTTATCTAGATCCACCCCCAGGAGCTCAAATAAATTATATTACTGGGGAGGAAGAGAATGAAATGACTGTGGGTGAGTAAAAGAATGTTCAAATAGATTATGTACCTATTGTGAGAGAATATGTTGATGTATTTCCAGAAGATTTACCTGGACATCTCCCAGAACGAGAAATTGAGTTTTCCATTGATTTAATTCCTGGTTCAAGGCCCATATCGAAGAACCCTTATAGAATGGACATTGTGTAATTAGTGTGACTAAATAGAAAACTATAGGAATTGAGTAATAATGGATTTATTCTCCCTAGTGTTTCTCCATTGGTATCCCCAATCCTTTTTGGTAAAGAAGAAAGATGGATCTATGTGGTTGTGAATTGACTACAGGAAGATCAATGATACTACAATAACCAAAAATTATCCCCTACATCACATTGTAGATTTATTCGACCAACTTCATGGAGCTCAATATTTTTCAAAGATTGACCTTCGATCTGGATATCATCAGTTGTGTGTGAATAATGAATACATTCAGAAAACAGGATATCAAACCAGGTACGGGAATTATGAGTTTATAGTAATGCTTTTTGGGCTGACTAATGCACCCTCTATTTTAATGGATCTAATGAGCATAGTTTTCAAGTAATATCTTGATGACCTTTTAGTGGTATTTATTGATGATATCTTGGTATAATCCATAAGATACTAAGATCATGAAAATCACTTGCGCATTATCTTGAAGACTCTTAGAAGACATGAATTATATGGGAAGTTTAGAAAGTTTGGATTCTGTCTTCAAGATATTTCTTTTCTTGGCCATATTTTCTCAAAGGATGGAATATCTATTGATCCTTCTAAGACAAGAGAAATCGAATAATGGCTAGAACCAATGACTATAATTGAGGATCACAGTTTTATTGGTTTAGCAGGTTATTATCGACATTTCGTCTAGAATTTTTCTTGGTTTGCTAACCCATTAACAAAGCTCACACGAAAAGGGGTTAAATTTGTTTGGACAAAATATAGTGAAGAATGGTTTGAAGAATTGAAGAGAAGACTAGTCAATGCTCCTTTCTTGAATCTACCATCGGGGAATGATGGGTTTATTATTTATAGTGATGCATTGAAGAAATGAATTGGTTGTGTCCATATGCAGAATGATAGGGTTATTGCCTATGCATAACGACAGCTAAAAATTCATGAGAAAAACTATCCTACTCATGATCTTGAGTTAGCTGCATTAATCTCTTCATTGATGATATGGAGACATTATCTCTATGGTGAAAAATTTGAGATATATACCAATCACAAGAGTTTGAAGTATATTTTCTCATAGAATAAACTCCACATGAGGCAAAGGCGATGGCTTGAACTACTCAAGGATTATGATTGCACAATACACTACCACTCAGGAAAGGAAAATATTGTGACAGATGCTTTGATAAGAAAGGATCATTGAGTTTTAAACAAGATGAGAGTTGATAGGGATCCAATTTTCATGAATCAAGTAAATATGGATATAGGAATAACCATGAATGGTGAAATATAAATGCTTTTCCAAATGTTTTCCAAACCATATTTACAAAAAAGGATAAAGAGTTCTCAGACCGATGATGAAGAGTTTCAAAATAAGATTAATGCTGTGAATGATGGGAGATTGAGTGGATTTTGAATGAAGATGGTATTTTGAATTTTGGGAAGAGACTTTGTGTTCCCGATATACTTGATCGAAAAAGGGAATTGTTGGAAGATTATCATAGTTCCAATATATTTATACACCCTGGGAGCACCAAGATGTATAGATTTTTTAAGGAACATTTTTGGTGGGACAATATGAAGAGGGAGATTGCTGATTTTGTGTCAAGATGTATGGTTTCTCAACAAGTGAATGCAAGAAGATAATAGCCTAGAGGAGTCAAGCAACCTTTTCACATACCTGAGTGGAAATGGGATAATATCACGATGGAATTTTTCATGGGACTACCAAAGAGTCCTAGAAGGAACGATGCAATATGGGTCAATGTTGATCGTATTACCAAGTCAGCACATTTTCTTTTTATAAGAGAAGATTTACCACCCGAACGTCTAAAACACTATATATTAATGAAGTTGTGAGACTTTATGGAGTACCCCAATCGAATGTTTTTTATTGCAATCCACATTTTGCTTCAAGATTATGGAAAAGTATTCAGAAATCCCAAGACACTAGACTACTTTTGAGCACTGCCTACCACCCCCAAAATGATGGACAATCAGAACAGACTATTCAATCCTTAGAAGACATGTTGTGATCATGCTCACTTGACGTTCAGGGTATGTGGGATCCATATTTACCTCAGGTAGAATTTTCCTATAACAATAGCTTTCATACAAGTATTCAGATGGCACCATTTGAAGCGTTATATGAAAAGAGATGTCGTACACCATCCTGTTGGGATGATGTTGTGAAAGAAAACACGTCAGCTCAGAACTGGTGGAGGAAACGATGGAAAAGGAGAAGGTAATCCAAAACCACATCAAAGAAGCATAAAGTAGGCAGAAGAGATATGACGATAACTGAATGAAGGATTTGGAATTTTAAGTATGAGATCATGTTTTCTAGAAGCTATCTCTATGGAAGGGTGTTATACATTTCGGTAAGAAGGGGAAATTGAGTCCCTAGTACGTCGGGCCTCTCGAAATTCTAGAACGATCGGGGGTTGTAGCTTACCATTTGGCAATGCCACCAAATCTCTCCAAAGTTCACGAGGTGTCCCACGTATCATTGTTGAGAAAATACATGCCTGACCCAACGCATGTACTCACCTATGAGGAATTAGAACTGGAACCAGATCTGTCTTATTGTGAAGATCCTGTCATGATTCTTAATACAAGGGAACAATAAATGAGAAACCAGATGACTCGTCTAGTAAAAGTTCTATGGAGGAACCATAAGATGGAAGAGGCCACGTGGGAACTCGAGGAACTTATGATGAAAAACCACCTGAATCTTTTTATGCAGTAATATTCTAGAAATTTTGAGGATGAAATTTTTTGAAGGAGGGGAGAATTAAACAACCCAAACTTCCACGGTACGCTTCTCTTTGAAAAATATCATAGTGTGTGTTGTACGGAACATCGAGTTCTAACACACACCACAACCAATCAAACTAGCTTTATGAATTGTAATACCCACATTTTGAAACATTATAAATTTTATCATTCATAATTGACTTTATTTTTGGATTTGGAATATCTAAGTTAGCTTAAGATGAATTTTTGATATTTTTCTGAAAACATTCAATTTTTGATGAATAGTGAAAACCACTGAGTAATAGTTTAAAAGCGAATTTTTATTTAAATAATTATTTATTTTATTTAAATTTACTTTATCTCAAAATAGGTACATAATACATATATATGTTCAATTTAATTCATTGGATTCAATTTATAATAATTTTAGATATATAAACATTTTATTGAACTATTCACCATCTTTTACCCATCTCAAGGATTAAAATGTGTTTCAATAACGTAAAAATAATTTTTGGTGAATAGTAACATTTTAATTTTTTTACCACAGTTAAGAGTAAATAGGGTAATTAAGGGTAAAAATGATTTTATTATTACCCTAACACATGTCCTAATTCAATTTTATAAATATATTTCGACCAAAAAGAACCTTATTAATAAAATATTAACCTATTAGGTCTTCTTGGATTAGATTAGGACTTTTATTATTATTTAATTCAAAGAAGAGTTAAAAGAGTTAAAATCGAAGTTTCATATCTAAAACATTTTTAATATATGGTTATACATAAGATAAATTAGATAAAAAATGTTCATTAGAGAGATAATAATATTTCCTACATAATGGTATTTTATTTCTAATTTTTATACCTTAAATAATTTAATTTATTTATGACACAATGGTGACGTAGTAATTACCTAATTAATGAAATATTAAAATAATTGATATTATGATTATCCAAATAAATGTTATTTGAGACTTTTTAGGAATTAAACTAATTTTCTAGGATAGTATGACATATTAGCGTTAGTTAGATTAATTTTATTTGAAGTAATAATGCTGATATAAATTTAGAAAAATCAAAATACCAAATTGTGTCAAAATTGACATAAAAGTGTTTTTAAAACCAATATTATATTATTAATTGATATAATATTCCTAAAAATATACTATTCAGAAAATTACTTATATAATGATAGGTGTATCATTAATGAACCACATGTTCTTCTCTTGGAAGTATATAGTAAGATTATTAACCATATAATATAAAAATACAAAGAGACATGGTAGATGTCAAACTATTTAACTATGAGTAAAATCTAAAAGATAAAATTAATATACTGACCCAAACCTATCGAAAACCTATTGGTTGAGTGTTTTTCGACCCATTCCCACCTTATCTTTTAAATAATATTTTTTGAAGCCAGTAGAAACTGAAAATGATTTTATTATAAAATAATATTTCTAGCTTTTCCTAAGGATCCCATCACCCCTATTATAAAAGGGCACTCCCCATTCTCTCTAATTCACACCATAAAAGCCATTTGGCTCGGCCATCCTCTGGACAAATACCCTCTCCAATATCATATCTTCATCCTAAGTCCTTCCTTTAGTCATAAATCTAACTTCAGGAGACCTTTTTTTCAATTCAAAAGATAGAACCTGAAAATGAGGTAATAATTTCACCACCCTATTTCAAGTTCTTTTCTTCTTTCATTGTTATTTCCAATATAAAATAATAACTCCAGTATTTTCAATATACTGTGATTTTATTATAAATATGGTACTTCCATATTCATTAATCAATCCATCCTTTGAATGACATGTCACCATACGTGTGTATGTACGGATTACCATCTCCATGTCGTGGTGTAATTGTTATTCAATACATTATTACTTGGATGGGTATAATAATGATGTTTAATTCATGTAAATAATATATATAACATGATAATTATTATTTATATATGATTTAACATAATATTATATATTATTTTAATATAAAAAAATGATATTTTCGCTCGTGCATACGTACGGATTACCATCTCCATGAATGCAATGAGATTCATTCCCCATCGTATCCATTCAAGACTAATTTTCATTATATGTCTAAAAATAATGTTTATAAACTTGATATCATTCTGGATATGAATAATATACATCCCATCCATAACAAATATGACTCACATAATAAAGAATGTAATGGAAAATGAATCGATTAACACCCAAAACAACGGTAATACTAAGATATTAGTAACAAAACAATGTTAAATGATCATATATGATATCATATTAATGTATATGATTCTTGAATAATTTAATAAAAATTATTTCACCATTATACAAGAGGATAACCTACCCTTTACCATGTAAAATTACAAGGTAAGGGTTAATACTACAATCTCTTCATTATCTGAGGTTTTTTATATATAATTATCTACTGGGACCTCTTTATCATCCACATCCATGTTTTATAAAAATGTATTTCAAAACATTCTTACTATTTTATAGATTATGGATTAAAGTAATGTATAACCTTGTTTTAATTTTTATAATATGTTTATAAAGTAATCTTTTGGTCATTTTCCAAAACAAGGTCCTTTCTAACCTTTTCGACAAAATTACGGTAAAAATGTCTTTTTTAACTTATACGGCGGGTGCAGCTATTTTCTGTCGTTATAAAATCTTAGAAGCATCACTTAAAAGTTTATAAGAATATTTTCAAATGAAATTTTTTATTTTATAATTATTTGACTTTTAAATGATTTAAAAAAAGAGATATTTCACTCAAATAGTTTTGATTTCATCAATGTCAATATCCTTTGATGAATTTTAATCTTATTTGAAGTTGATTTATTATGATACAAAATATCCATATAGTATTGAATTTTTTGTGATATGTTTGACTATGGATGTGTTATTTCTATACCATTCATGGTTTATTGATAAAGTATTGAAATTTCAGATGCTAGTTTTAATATGAATTATTATGTTATGTTTAAACATGTTCATATGAGAAATGCATAGGACTTAGTAGGTGACATGTGGAGCCCGCTATAGCTCCTCGATGCATCAGTAGGCCTCATGAGACAAACTAGGGTCTTGGCACAAGGCCTTGAAAAAATCTTATTTGTAGACATGGAAAATTCCTTGACTATGTTGTTATGATAGTCTAGAATTACATGTTCCATCATTATGAAAGTGGTTATTGATATTTCATGTGATTATTGGACCAGTAGAATATCCATGTGAATAATTAAATTTCATTATTTCATTTTATTTTTTCCATTTTATTCTGAATTTCATGTTTAAAAGTCTTTTGTTTTAGTTATACTTTTCCTTACATGTTTATTATTATTTATGAATGTTTCTGCTATATTGTTATCCTTACTATGCATTAGAGCACACCCCTTTGTATGTTTTATTTTTCCCAGTTTGTGAAGATGTTTTTTATGACTGGCCTTCATGGATAGTTTGTGATCATATGAGTGTGGACTATGGAGACTATGTTGTTGTAGTTTCTCACTGGATGATGTAATGTAAGACTTATGAATGTATCTAGTGTTTCTATTGCTGTTAAACTAATCAGTATATTGAGACATTATCTTTTGTGATCATGCCAATTTTATTTAATTATTCACCAACTATGGTTAACTGGGGTTGGGGCGTTACATAAATACTATCGGTTCAACAAAACATAAATTATTAGTATAACACATTTTTGGTTTTAGGATACGTTCCCTAAAGTTTATGAATTAATTTACCCATAGAATAAGTGGGAAACAATAATATATATATATATATATATACTTGACATGTAGAGTTTCATCCTTCAACTAATTCCCACCACAAACTCATCTTTCACTCCAAAATATTTCAAAAAATATATTCTATTTATCTTAATCGTATAGGGTTCTAAAAATAAGTAATTTTTAATTCACATATCAGACCCTTTAAAAAATAAACTACATTATACAATACAGGGACTTCATGTTGTCCAGTGGTAGGAAATAAATCCCAATCGCACTATGGTTGTGGGTTCGATTCCCACAGCTTTGTCCGATGTGATGGGTTGCCACACGGTCTGCGGGTTGTCCTTTTATAAAAATCCAAAAATAACCTGTCAAACATAATACATTCCGACATTTAGATTATCCAAAATACTTCTTTCCAAACTCACAGTCCAAAATTTATAAGGAAGTTAAACACAATGAACGTTTTTTCCATGTAATAACATGTTAACACCTTTATCATGTATTATTTTAAAACATGGTATCACCCTGAATTACCATAAAACCTCATTGATTATATTTATAATCCCTTATTCCTTATCGAATACTGGATATAATTCTTCTGTCCAAAAATGTTGTAAACTCCAGCAATGACGGAATATACAAATAATTAATCAGTTTCAAGGTATTCAAGAATATCCAATATAATTTATCCAAATCAAACATGTATTGTTACAAAATAACTACCTTAGTATTAGAACCATATTATGGTTTATCTTTCTCTCAACCATATATTTTCCAAAAATTTAACCTACCATTGAGTCAATTTTCTTGGTTCCACACAATCTAAAGTCCTTAATGAAATAGTACTGCAGTGTAATCCTTATATACTTCATAATTATTATAACCAGTACATCATTGATACAACACTCAAATGAGATAATTCATTAATAACAACATAGGAACTCTAATCATTCACCCTCATATGTTGTAGTATCATAATATGATTATTATCCAATAGCATCATTTGGGGAATACTATGATGATTTGTACATTGATTCATGTAGTGTCCCAACTCCTTTCAGTTGAAGCATTTTATATTTGAAACCATTTTATTACCCTTGCAATCACGTACTTGGTGGCCTTTTTTCCCCAATTATAACAAACTCCCATTCCCTTTTAGCATTTACCAAGGTGATTCATTCCACAATTATCACATATGAAAAAAATATGTCTTTCCCCTCTTCTCTTTACCCATATTTCTCTCTACCATCCTTTTCTTCTATTTCTTCCCTTCAAGTCCATGGGAATCAGAGAATTCTTTACATATCTTATTAACACATGATACTATTTCTTTATATGTTGAGAATACATGGGAGACAATTTCCCTTCTAAATGTTGGCTTAATACCATGAAAGATACGATCCCTCTTATTTATTGGATCATAGGTATTGTTGGAGTTCTCATTCATTCAACTAGGCACCATTTCTATACAATGGCATAAACTAGGTTTGTTTATGAATTGTAATGAATAATTCCAAACTTGTAAAATACCTAACTTAAATTGAATAAATTATGGATATAATCCATAATCATAAAAATGTTTTTTTGGAGGAAGTATATACTCATAAACCATTAAAATTGGTTTTTAAAGGAAATGAGAATTATCCTAATAATACCCCCAGGAGTGTTGTAACCAAGAGTGAAACAAGGCCCATGGTCGTGCACCATTTCCCGTTCCAGTCTACGTCAAAGCGGTGCTTTCAGGTTTTACCCCTAAGTGCATCTGTGCTAGAGCGGCCTGTACCTGCTCGTATCCAGACAGGGATGTATTGCTTGGAAAACTCAAAAAATCACTACAATACCAAAATTCATGGAAGTTCTTCTATATTAATCCTCAAATTCCCTCCTAGGTCTATGTGCTCAAATCAGAGTTTATCTAAATCTATCTTCCAAGGATTGTACTAAACATTCTATGATACCAACTGTAACGCCCCGACCCCAGTTACCCAGAGTTGGTTCATTATTAGAAAACATTTTTGTGATCTCAAAAGATCAAGTCTCAAAAGATCTATTAGTTTAGTAGCCTGGGAAACACTAGATACATTCATAAGTCTTATATTACATCATACAGTGAAAAACTAAAACAACATAGTCTCTATAGTCCACACTCATATCCCCTCAGACTATCCCTACAGGTCTGTCATAAAATATTTCTTCACATCCTGGGAAAAATAAAACAATGAAAGGGGTGTGCTAAGATTCTCAGTAAGGATAACAATATAGTAGAAACTTTCATAAATAAGCATAAACATTTAAGGCAATGTATAACTAAAAAAAGCCTTTTAAACTTGAACTTCAGCCTAATATGGAAAAAATAAAATGAAGTATTGCCATTTACTTATTAACATCAATATTCTAATAGTCGAATAATCACATGCAATATCAATAACCACTTTCATAATGACAAAATGAAGAATGATAGACTATAGTAACCACATAGTCATGACCTTGTACAAAGACTAAAAATAAGATTTTGTCAAGGCCTTGTGACAAGACACTAGTTTTCTCATGAGACCAACTGATGCATCGAGGAGCTATAGCGGGCTCCACCTATCACTTACTATGTCCAATGCATTCCTCATATGCACAGGTTTAAACATTACATAAACATTCGTATTAAAAATATCATACGAAATGTTAATAATTTATCCATAAACCATGAATGGTATTAAATTAACATATCCAAAGTCAAACATATCACAAAACCGTCAATACTATATAGATTCATTGTATCATAATAAATAAACTTCAAATAATATTAAAATCCATCAAAGGATGTTGACATAGATGAAATCAAAAGTATTTGTGAGAAATGTCTCTTTTTTTGAAATAATTTAAAAGTCACATTATTATAAAAGAAAAGATTTACTTTCAAAATTTTATTATAAGCTTGTAAGGGAATATTTAATGATTTTATAACTGTGTAAAATAGTTTCACCCTCAACATATGTTAAAAAACACATTCTTATAATTTTGTCAAAAAGGTTAAAATGGTCCTTGTTTTTAAAACGACAGAAAGATTCCTTTATAAATATCTTATAAAAAGTCAATCAAAGGTATAAATGACTTTAAACCAGAGTCTATAAAATAGTAATAATGTATTCAAATACATTTTTAAGAAACATGGATTTGGATGATAAAGAGGTCCTAGTAGATACTTATGTAAAAACAACCTGGGATAATAAAGAGATTTTGAAATTCACCCTTAAATTGTAATTTTCCTTGGAAGAGGGTAGGTTAACATCTTGTGTAATGGTGAAATAATTTTTATTAAATTATTCAATAATAATATACATTAATATAATATCATATATTAACTTTTTACATTTCTTTGTTAATATTATCTTAGTATTATCGTTGTTTCGGTGTTCACTTACTCGTTTTCTTTTATATGTTTTGTTAAATAAGCAATGTTTGTTATGGATAGGTTGTATATTATTAATATCCATAATTATATCAAGTCCTCAAACATTATTTTTAATCATATAATGAAAATTATTCTTGAATGGATATGATGGGGAATAAATCGCATCGCGTTCGTGGAGATGATAATCTTTACGTACGCACGAGCGATAATATCATTATTTTGATATTAAAATAATATATAATTGAATGGAATATCATATATAAAAAATAATTATCATGTTATATATATTATTTACATTAATTACATATCATTATTATACCCATCCAAATAATAATATATTGAATAACAATTACACCACGACGTGGAGACAGTAATACGTAAGTACACACGTATGGTGACATGTCATTCAAAGGATGGGTAGAATAATTAATATGGTGGTATCATATTCATAATAAAATCAAATTATATATAATATATTAATGTAATTATTTTATAATGGAAATTACAAGGAAATAAGTGGAAGAAGAAACGAACTTGAAAGAGGGTGGTGAAATTATTACATGTTTTCGGGTTCTTCCTTTCGATTTGATCAAAATAGCTCCATAAGATGGATTTCAGACTAAAGGAATTCCTCTAGGATGAATTTAGTTATGTTTATAGGATATTTGGGAAGGTTTTGGCTGAGACAAATGGCTTTGAAGTACTGAATTAGAGAGAAGGGGGAGTGCCCTTTTATAAGAGGGGTGAGGGGCACCTTAGGAAATTCTAGAAATATTATTTTATAATAAACTCCTTTTCGGTTTATAATGACTCAAAAATGGATAATTTAAAGTCTAATGTGAGTATGGGTCTAAAAACATTAAACCAATATGTTTTAGACTGGTTTGGGTCACTATATTAACCTTATATTTTATATTTATCTCTTACTTAAATAGTTTGACATTTAACATGTCTCTTTGTATTTTTATGTAATATGGTTAATAAACATACTATATACAACCAAGAAAACCCCAAGTGGTTGATTAATGATACAAATAACATTATGTAAGTCATTTGGTCGAACCTTATATTTTTAGGAATAGAATATCAATTAATAATACAATATGTGTTTTATAAACTCTTTTATGTCAACTTTGGCACTATCTAGTATTTTTTTTCAAAATTTATAACAGAATTATTACTTGAAATAAAATTCATCTATCCAACCTTAATAAGTCATATTAAACTATAAAATTATTGGAATTCATAAAAAGGATAAAATAACATTTATTTGGATATTTATAATATCAACTATTTTAATATATCATTAATTAGGTAATTATTTCATCACCATTGTGTCATAAATAAATTAAATTATATAATGACTAAAAATTATAAATAGAATAAAATTATGTAGGAAATATTTTTATCTTTATAATGAATATTTATAATCGAATTAATCTTTTGTATAACCTTAATTAAAAATGATTTAGTTATTAATCTTTGATTTTTACTATATTAACTCTTCTTTCAATTAAATAATAATAAATGTCCTAATCTAATCCAAGTGAACCAAAGAGGTTCATATTTTATTCCCAAGGTTGTTTTTTTTTCAAACTGTACTTATCCAATATTATTAGGACATGTGTTAGGGTAATAATAATTTAATTTTTACCCTTAACTACCCTATTTTCTTTTTACAGTGGTAAATAAAAGAAAAAAGTTACTATACACCAAAAATTATTTTTATCTTATTGAAGCACATTTTACTTACTGATATCAATCATGTCTTTAAAATTTTTGAAATTCCACTCACAGAAGCGGTAAAATTATGTTTTATGAAAATTTTCAAATTATCTTAAGAGGTGGGTAAAACACTGTGAAACGTTCATTAAAATTTTTAAATATCTAAAATTATTATAAATTGACTCCAATGAATTACATTGAACATATATAGGTATTATGTATCTATTTTGACTTCAAATAAATATAAATAAAATAAGTAATTGTTTAAATAAAATGTTGGTTTTAACCAATAACTCAGTGTTTTTCACTATTAATCAAAAATTGAAAGTTTTCAGATAAATACCAAAATTTATGCCTAATATATATTTGATATTCTGAATTCAAAAATAATGTCTATATTACCAAATTCAAAACATCGAATTTGAATTAATTAATTTAAAATTAAATCCCTATTGTTAAAACAAATATCGTGTTTATAAGAAACAATATCTATCAAAATATTGACACTTGTTTATCTCCAATTTCAAAGTGAAATTAATTATTATGACCTAAATTGTATTAAATGATAAAAATATAATCTAATTATATATCAAAACCATTCAAATGCATAATTTAACTCTACAAATTTTTTCGATTTAAAATTTTTTTTTAATTAAAATTTTATATTTTTCATTATTCACCAAAATATGAATGTTATCAGAAAAATACAAAAAAAATATCAAAACTAAATTTTTATATCCAAATTCTAAAGAAGAAGTTTATTTTGTCAAATTGAATATATAAAAGTGTCAAATATTGGATTTTAAAAAGGTTCTCCATTAAAAAGCGGTAATATTTCAATTTCTAAAATATACTTCCTTTATCTGAAAATTGAATTTGTTCTTATATTATGTCTAATAAACTCATAATATGGAATCTAAAATTATAAGGATTATATAAAGTGAAAAATTCAGTTAATACTATTCATAAAAACTTTTAAACGGCTAGTTTGGTAAGTCGTGGTGCGCTTGAACTTAGTGTTGTGTGTAGTGCAAGTTATTGCATTACTTTGATGAAATAACATACTATGAAATCTTGGGTTGTTACAAAGATACTCCTATGCCAAAATTAATACAAATAATCATCCCCAAAAATGACTCATATATGTCAGAAACATTTAAAAATATTAGAATTCAAAAATAATTTATAATTCAAAAGTTTATTTTTAAATTGGATGTATAATAATTTATAGAAACACACATGTACCCTATTTTTAATGTAGTTTTCTATATAAATTTTAAAAAACTTATACTTATACATAAGCAAATAATATAAATATTATCATTTTAGGTCAAATGGTATCTTTTTGAAAAGGATTTATGGAATAAGAAAATCATTGATTCCAATGAAAAGTAACAAGATGTAACTAAAAAAACATTATTTAATTTTATATTTAACAACCTATAATTTATAATACTAAAAACTCCATTAATGAAATACGGATTCATTCAATTCATATTTGAAAACAAAGGAAACACTCCAACACCCAATTCTATATAGATTCTATAAAACCATGTGGATGTACAATTGTAATGTAACTATAACAAAATAAAGAAACATATGTAAATATGGATATTTTTTTGTTTTAATAGATTGAATAAAAAATATTTTGTTAATTAATTAATAGTATCTTATTTCCAATATAATATTAGGTTAAGAAATATAAGATTCTATATATGTATTTTGTATAAAAAAATAAATATTTATTTGGATTTGAGGAAACTAGTTTATAGTTTCTTTAGAAATACATCTTTTTCTATACATTGGAAAATATTTAAATATATACTCATAGTTAATAATTACACCATATGTAAAATTATTCTACTAAATGAGAAAATTTTAAATTATGTTGGTATTGTAGTAGGATAATCGACTATAAAAGTTTATTAGTATGTTAATAATTTTGATTATTGAGTGTCAATTGACTATTCTAGGTTACCATATAAATAGAATCCATATCAAAATCACATATTGAATGTACTAAGAAAACATAGGAATAAAATTAATTTTTATAACAATTTGATATAGATCATAGAATAAAATCCATATTCACCAGGGGAGGAAACTCTAACATATAATGAAATCAAACTACATATATAAATTTGTATCAACTACATTAAGAAACTAAATCTATCTAAAAAATTTATAGTCTTAGAATAACTACAATAAACAAAAAAGCAGTTGGAGAAACAGTCAATTAAGATAATATTTTATTTCAATTTAAAAAATGATGAAAATTAGTTTTCCCCTGAGTGAAAATTCAATATTGTGTTGGACCAATAAACCGAGAGGGTTGATAGTGCATGAAAATATAGATATGTGTTGGATCGACTATAAGAGATAATTTCCCACACCTAAAAAAACATTGACAGAATTCAAGGGTCTTCAAGAAGAAATAGATCTATATAAAATAAAACGAAGGTAAAAAGTGATATCCTGGAAGAAAAAATGTATGTCATAATCATATAAAATTAAATAAACAAATTAATATAAATAATAATTGTGGGTCCTGCCTAAATAGTACCAGATCATATATCCATCATTTATACAAATATAAATATTAAAAATCAAGGGGAAAAATAACCCACGAATTATGGAATAGCATAAATGTAAGTATTATTCTATTTTCCCCTTTATATATGAATAATTTATTTTCCTCACCTACCAATTTCAAACAACATCAATCAATAACATTTAAGTGGTAAAAAATATTGAGCACAAATAAATTAACATCATTGGTAATATTTTATTTATAAAATTGAAAATTAAACAATTAGTCCAAAATTAAAATTACTACACAAAATTAAATAATTGGGAAATTTTTAGTTATTTTTTAATATACTGAATAATTTTTAAAATACCCGTTCATATATAATCATGTTCAAAATTCAAAATTTTCCTCCTTTCTTCAGTTAAAAAATGTTAATGACTTGACAAAAAAATGGATTTTATTCCATTAGAAAATGAAATTTTCACCAAAAATGATTTAATAAGGGGATATTCTTATAACTATTTTAAATGAATTTATATAATCACATATTACATCATCTTTATAAGGGTCCATATCCATATTGTATAACCATTTTTTTATATATGATAATGGTTATTAATGGAGCATACGAGTATGTACGAATGTGTGGGAATACAAAATTATAGAAGAAGGAAGAGATTCATATTGTGAAGTTACAATTCACTACATGGGTGAGAGCCCAATTCATGATAAATTGAAACTACTACATGGAGTGACCAGCTGTGTAGAGTGATCAGCTATTTGAGTAATTGGATATGTGGATCTTTAATCTACATTGAAGAATTGTCTATATTATTTTATCATATTTGTTTCTAGATAATCCATGTGTGTGTTCATCTATATAGGTAATTCATCTACATAGGGAAATCAGCTATATGGTTAATTCAACTACACATGGAATTTGGAAAGGTGGGGAATTCAGCTATATATGAATTTTATTATGTAAGGAATTAGAATATGGGGGTCATTTATATACATGGGGGATTAGAATACACTGGTTGACAAAAATATGTAGATTTTGGATATGTGGTTATTTCGGCTACATGAAATAACCTTTATAGATAATTCTATCTGTTTTGTAAAATAGCCATGCAGATCTTCTGACACTGTGAGTCAAGGGTATTCAAGGATTAATTGTATCTAATAATTATATCCTTTATTTTATGGGTTGGATGAGTCCATATACGAATCCATTCTCATGGAGAATAATTATACATATTTCATTTGGAATGAAACATTTCTTATGATGTTGAAAAGTCATTCATTTCAAATTTCTAATTAAAAAGATGAAATTTTCTATCATTCACCCCTATGTTTTTCACTTGATACTTGATATTCTGGAGTCCATCCTTTGGAATTTTCTAATACTTGTAAATATTACCCGTGTTCTCTAGTTTACATAAAGTCTTACGTGCGACCCTTGTTTTGGTGACATGAGTCGCATGATGATTATTCATTTTTTAGAGGGAATTTATTTATTATATTATTTAATTACATGAAATATTAATTCATTCATGGTTTATCACATTTTATTGATATTTAATTAACCTTAAAATATATAACCATATTAACAGGTAATTAGATAGAGATCATATATTTATCTTGTTTCCTTATACCGTGAAAATTGTTTGCTTATTGCTTTCCTAGATTATGTGTGGTCTAATATATTCTTATTAACATGTTTGGTTATTAATTGAAATGGAAAAATTTTATTTATAGGAAATGGAAATGATCATAAATATACAATTAATTGATAAATGATGATGGTTTTAATTTTATAATGATAAAATTTATGGGCCTATGTATGTTTAATTGAATATATAATTCAATGTATGGATGGAATTTGTTAATGATTTCAAATAATGTTAAATATATTTTATTAAAACAATTAATTCCATGTAATTTATTATAATTATACATGTTTTATGATATTGGAATATATGTTGGGAATCATGTTTACATTTAGTATTTAATTAATGTGGTATATTTTTATATCTTGATGCCTTAGGTTACCTATAATTGGAAATTATGAATAATGTTTTTGTTGATTCGTGATCAAATAACTAACAATTTTTTTATTATGATAATTTTTACGTCTTGAGTTTCCTAAATTATTGAGATTTTTGAGTAACTTGAGATTGGATCCATGAGTTATCATTTATGCGTGATGTCAATATTACTTGTTTTAGAAACTAGATTGTCTTTTCAACTATTCTTATTTGTTAATATTTTCCATGTGATTTGATTCATATGTGAGATTCATTGTGTGACGTGATATGGGGTGGGAGGACAATATGTTTTATGATCATGGGATGATTATTCCAGAGAAGGTTGATGTTATGTGGGTTTGAGGGCTCCTATGATGTGGTATCCATTGATGCATATGGTGGACAGATGCATCAGAATATTCATGTGTGTGTTGGGGATGGAACGAGATATAATTGAAGTGGTTTAATTTTGTATTACCCTTTGATGTGATAATTAGAAATGTGATACCCAATTATGATTTTTCATAATGGGAATTGGATGTTTTTTTTCACTTTACCTTCATTCCATTCTCCGTTGGTTGAGGAAAATGGATGTGATTAATCATATATTTCCTCTTTGTGGTATATTATGATTGTATTCCAAGATTATATATAATTATGAAATGATTTATTTTTTAATCAATTCATAACTGACAATGTTGGTAATGATGGAATTAAAATTCTTGAATGATGAAAATCATTATAAATTGTGGACTCAGTTGGGATTATGCTTGGAGGATATGGAGATTACTATAATTATTTAAGTAAGGTACTCTAAAATAATGTTTACTGTTTATTTAATGGCTAATAAATTAATTTAATGTTGAATTTATAGTAAAAAATACGTAATTAATGTTGATCTTAACATTTTATTATGCATATAGGATAACTAGTCTTGGCAGTGCCAACTAGAAGTCTGAGTGAATTTTTTTAGGGTTTAATCTAAGAACAGGTAATTCCCATAGTGTGGTTGTAAGATATATTATATCACATATATTATGTAGTTTCATACGTTGCACCACCCTTGACTTTTAGGGAAAAAAACCCAATGGAATATAGGAGATTTATTTCCCCATCATCTTAGTGGGATGATGGATAGATAACTCACCCACTGGATCTACTCTCTTATCATGGTATTTACATATGCATGTATGCATGAGGATTAGTTTATCCATATATTAATTTATTGGGTTGTGATGGATTTTTTTATTCATACACATTCATCTCGAAATATAATATCCAATAGTTTAATATAGGTATAATGTGTATAGATTGCGATGTCTTGTGGTATTTACTCTTTGTATTGGCTATAATGAATTGAGGTGTAATTCTTGATATGTGATACATTTCAAAAAAAATTCGGTGGGTCCTATAATCAAATTGGTCAATATATATTGAATATTTCATATGGGATAATGTTTTTATATGATGAATGAGATGTAGGTTGTGATTTCTTGCCCAGATGTCTCCAGGATATCTCATTTTCAAGGGTGATAGCTTAGGACATGCAACATTAGGGTGGATTTGGAAACCAATAGGGACGTGTGTGTGGGGTAGCCTTAATGATTCCATATTAGAATATATGAACTATTGTCTACAATTCGTGGTGATATTCATCAATTTCTAATCGATGAAATTTTTATACCTACATAGGTAACAAGATAGTTTCACTATTGTTCACTATACTTTATAATAAATTTAAATATTATTTGTAAAAAAGGGTCTGGGGAGGATACCATTATTTATACTATTATTATCAACCTATATATGTGAACTTTTTTATTGGTTAGTTGGAGAAAGTGGGACATCATTTTTGAAATTAAGAGCTCATGGATTTTCAAGAACAATTTTGTCATCAGAGTCACTATCATCTTTACCTTTGTGTTAATTTTAAATTTTCATTCAGTTGATTAATACTATTTCAAATTTCCAATTTTCACATTATAATTATTTATATATGTTTCTGAGAAAGTGTTGATTGGTGTACTTATCTTATCTCTATCTTCCACATGCTTTCTTATAGGGTAATTCCTCTCATTGTTTGATTATTATACTCCTAGATATGGTACCATCCCACGACATAATAGAGGGGGACTAAGGGATTCACAATCTCTCTTCCCCCCTTTTCTTCCTGGGATAGGTAGTCATTGGGGTATTTGGTTTTGAAAATCTATTATTACAAACCCATATTTCAAAGTGCCACAAATTGTTTTTCTCCAGAATTTATTTAAGGAAATTATTTGAAATCACTACCTTCCACATGACTATTGGTGGTATTTAGATACATTTATATTGACACAATAATATTTTTCAAAAAATATATTATTTTAATTTGAAACACCTTCATATTTTAAACTAAAACTATATTTGATAGCATACACAACATGCAATGATGGGTTTGAATGAATCATGATATAAATATAGAATATTATTTCTTAAATGATAAAACCTAGCCATTATAATTGGGGGAATGAATTTTACAAATTAAATAATGAATGTTATAAAATTTATAAATTAATAAAATAATATCTTTTGTTTTCAATTGATTATAAACTAAAATAAAAATCATTTGATTTTAAAATAAATGTCTTTTTAAAAAACTATTTTTATCTATGTAATATTTCGATGTTAATAAATTAAATTAATAACCACCAGTGAATTATTTTAATGAAATTTTTATACAATATTTTTAATAAAATAATTTATTAGTCATATAATATTATTTCATAGATGGAGATAAAAATAAGTCCATTTTTTGTTAGAAAAACCTAATTTTTTCCGTCAAGGGGTTTCAGTACGGTTTGTGAGCATATTTTAGAATTAATTTCATAAAATTATGGAAAATTAATTTTTTTAAATAAGATTAAATTTGTCAATCAAAACGTAAAAAAAAATTACTCTGAATTTTTTATAATTTTATAAAAATATTAATTTTTTTATCAATAGTTGAAAATACTAATTTCTAATGAAAAATGTATTTTTCGTCAAAACTATTACAATGTTAATTTTTTAAAATATTTTAAATGTAACAATTAATCAATTATATTTTTATTATGTAATTATAAGTCATTTGAATCAATTAAAAATTATATTTTTATATCAAAACCTTTCATAAATATTGAATCTTTTATATAGAAAATTTATTTCTCAACACATTTGGATGTTTAATTTTAAATTAAATTTTCCACATAGGGGAATTTAATTTTTTAATATTTATTAAATAATTATAATCATTATGTTTATTTTTATATAATAAGGGAAACATAACTTTTGTTAATAATGAGTAGTAAAAATAATAAAAAATAATTACAGTTGTTAAGGTTAAAATTGGTTTAGAAGGAGTTATAAAAACGTGATAAGGGTTAAAATTGCCACAAAAGTTTTCTAATCCATATTTTTACCATTATTTATCCCTCATATAGTGTAATTTTTTAGAATGATCCATTTTGGAGCCTTTGGTTTTCTATAAAAAATTGGTAAATCTTTTTCTTTTTAAAAAATCGAATTATGTCTTCTCCCCAACTAATAAAATAACACCCACTCTTCGTTTCTATTTACACATTTAAATCAATTGGTTTATACCATTATCCACCCATATTACTTCTTAATTTTCATTATCACTTCATTATTAGATTTTTTTATAACATCAAGCTAAAAATGCTTTAGGTATACTCCTAAATATTTCTTCTAAAAAAGATATATCATTCTTAACCGAGTGTGTAACATGCCAATAATTTGTGAAAGATTATTTTGAATTAATTTATCTTTTTTATATTTCTCATTACACATGAAAGTAGAACTAATTATCCATTAATATAAAAATGTTAAAATAATAAGTCCAACATTCATTTCATAGGGCCCCGACGTAGGTTGGGTTATATAGAATGCCGACCTGGATTGCGCCACACACAATACCAAATTTCCTTTCAATATATGCAACACTGACCGGGCATACATTACACGCAACATAGATGTTTCTACAAAACATCCATTTATTTTTTTAATTATTTAAATGAGATAATTATAACATGAACATCAACCATAGATATATTAATAGTAAAAAATAGTTTTCAAATTTTATTTATAATTGTTCTATATAGGTAAAACATATTGGTAATGAAAGAAATGATATATTTTAAACGTCCTTTTATATTTAAATACACTATGAACTATACTTATTGCCATTCTAGGAAAAAATAAAATCAATTTTTGACACATATAGAAATTTAATTTTTTAAAATAAACATAAATTTAAAATTTAGAAATTATAAATTATCTTTTTGTGAATTTTTTTTGTTTTTATGAGAACTATATTTTTTGATTAATAGTGAAAAATAAAACATTTTAGTAAAAAACAACCTTTTTTAAATTGATATTTATTCTAAATTATATTTTAAATTTGTTTCTTTGTAACAATATATTAATTATAAATCTACTAATACAATTAAGGTAATTAGTTACATTTTGACATTGAAAATGAATATAAAAACATAATAATATTTTTAACTCTTTCTAATTTAAAAACACGTGATTTCATCCCATCTACGAGATTTTCATGAATCATAATTTTTCTAATTCTGTGAAAATATTTTTCAAAAAAAATAAAATTAAAACATTTTAATAAATATAATATTTGGAGGATAATTTTACCATGTTAATTTTTAGACCAAAGTAATTAGCAGAAGTGATTAAATTTAATCACAGCGACTAAGGTCTATTTGAGATTAATTATTAATGAAACCTTAATCATAGGGCCTAAATGACTAGGACACTTGTCATAATCCCATTTTTATGGATATATTATTGCCATAAACCTTAAAATATTTATTTATGTTTTTTTATGAATATTGTATGTAAGAACTTGTATAAAACTAAATTATATTCAAAAATTCTAAGTGATTCCTTTTCATTTTTTATAAAAGGCCATCACATCTCCTACTTCCTCACACCTCTCAAAATTTATAGGTTGAAAAATTCTTTTCCTAATAAAAATACAAATATCCATACCTTCCACCTATAATTTTTACATTTGTTATATGGTAATCCAAGGAATCCTTTTGGCACAAACCAAAAGGAGTTATCCAATTAAGAGGTATCATCTTCTCCAAATTCCTTTAATTTGATCTCTTTCTTCACCCCATCTAAAAACATTTATTTTTTTATTATATAAAAACAATTATATTATATATAATATGATTTTTTATGTATATGAATCGACTTACACTTACATAATCCTCCAACTAGTTGGTGACAAACATAGAGTTTCTGTGTATAGCGAACGAATTCATCAAGAAACGATGATTGTTCAATTTTCCATTAACACCTATTATGGAAGAAATTATTATGGAAAATAATTTTTTATATCATATATATTATATTTATAATGTATTTATCATTCTTGTATTTTTATTTATAACATAATTTTATGATTTCCATTTTATGTAAATATGATAATTTTGTTTGAGGAAGTGTGGATTACCGCCCCCTCAGAGCGATATGATTCAATCATAAGATACATGGATGGTATTAAAAAAGATTTTAGTGAATTTATATGATATATATATGATATAATAAAGATATTAAAAAATAAAAAATATACATATATGTCATTTACTTTATTTCTCTAAATACAAAAATTAAATGTAAATAGCATTCATGCGTACATATGACCTATCGTCTCCTTGAATATTGTATTCCATTTCATAATTATATGTTATATAGATTATAATAAATAAAAATATTGTATATATAAGATATGTATATCCTATTTAAAATTTTGGATAAATGATATAAGTATAAGGACATAAAATATAACAAATTAAGACACATATGAAAAACATTGTGAATATTAGCCGAAGTGAACCCTTAACATAGGATGGTTAACATGAATTTTATATAAGGTATTAATAAAACCATATATTTTATTTGGTATAATAATATTTTAATTTAATATATTTATTTTAAATTTATATTTATTATTTCCTTTATTTTAATGAGTATGAGGATAGTCAAGGCACAAGGTAAGGGGAGTTCATCTCACTTTGTATTTTAATGAGATACACTTTATATTTTCCACTGATTCATTTTGTGTGGTGTATGAACTGACCATGATTTTATTCTATGTATATTATAATTAAATTTATGGGTATTAAAATATCAATTTTATGACTTTTCTTTCATAGGTTTTAAGATACAAATGAAACCAAATAAATAAATAGTTTGTTCTCAATCTGCCTTCTTCGAGACATGTGTTTTATTATGCACCTAAACTCATTTTTTTGGTGTAAATACATAAATTTAAAACGTAATATCATTAATATATTACATTAAATGAAATTTTAATAATAATTTTATTTTATTTTTATTTTATGGAGATTGTGGTCCCAAATTACCAAATTTTAATAGTTTATTGAAACAATCTCAAGACTTTTTGAGATTATTTATGGTTATTATAACTTTTATGACATATTATTAACCATATCTTAAGAAAATTCCTGAATTTTATTATCCTATATATATTTATAATATAATCAATTATTGGTAACATTTTTTTACTCTTTGGAACATAAGATGGTTAATAAATTGTATTTAAGAAATCATGAATTTACCCTCTCTTCAGTCAGAAATATGTTTTCTTTCAAAACCATGATTTCTAAAATGGGTTTCCAAGATTATTTTCCTAATATAATATAATCAATAAAAGTAATTTTTAACCTTGTTATATTGTACCAATTTTCACAGGAATCTTCTTGTAATTTTCTGATCAAGGCATTTTTTATCCTTTTTACCGTGTGGAATGAATAAGTTTTACCTCGTACAATAAATACAAATTTATCTTCAATATTTTATGTGAGTTTTCCTTTTCATACTCAATGTATTAATGGTTTTCTAAAAAAATTAGGTACTTTTATAACATTATAAGAAAAAAAATTCAAAATATTATTATGATCTTTTTAGATGATTTCAGAAAAAATTGGTTTTCAACATCTTTTAAAGCTCAATTTATATTTTTTGAAGAAAAATAATATTCAAAACATTTTCAAGTTCCTTTTATAACATTTCATGTATAATAGTCTTCCAAAATTTTATGATCCTTTTATATGTTATCAAATGAAAATATTTTCCAAAACAATTTCATGCTTTATTTATATGTTTTCAATGTATTATCAATATATTGGGTTTCAAAACATTTTCAATATTTATTTTTATTTTTTCAAATTATTTTAAACAAAATTGTTTTCAGAAATATGAAAACATTAATTATAAGATTATAAAGTGTTTTAAACAAAAAAAATATTTAAAATGGTAGGATGATTGATTTTTAATTTTTCAAAGAAATATATATCCAAATGATTTATAGTATTCATTATGTGTTTTGAATGTATTTTATATTAAATGATTTCAAATGATTTTATATATTAAAAACATATTTTCAAAGAAGAAAGGATATTTTCCTCAGGAAATATTTTTAAAATATTTTACAATTTTTTTCTCTCTTAGATGAAATCCATTTATTTTACTCATTGCCTTTTATGAAATGATCTAAAGGTTCCATCAATATTCTAGCTATGAATGGGTTACTCTTAATTTCATGGTCTTTATAAAACATTTTTCTATTTCATAGTTTATTTAATTTTAAAACATGTTCTTTTTTCATGGGTTAATTTTATGATGAAATGATTATGGAACCAATATGTTTCCATAGGTAATGATATTATTATAGGTTCATAATACAAATTTTATTTCATGTGTTATGATAAGATTATTTATGATCTTTAGGAACATGTACATATGATTTCATAATGAGATTGGTGGGACCTATATCTCCCATTAATTCATTAGGTAAAGGCATATATCAAATGATAAATAAACCAAGTTCAGTGTTATAGGGATAGAATGAGAAATGATCTCAGTTCTATATTACAAGGCTGGAATGTGAAATGAACTCGGTTTAGTAGTACTGGCCTAGAACAGGGTGTGAACTAAGCTCAGTAAGGGACATTTTAAAGTAAGACGACCTTGGTAGAAATTCCATGAAAACATTGGAAATCATTATATATTCATAATATAGGGATAAAATGAGAAATGAACTCAGTTGATTTTTATTTCGTAATGATTCTAGTCTAATGAACTACCAATATTTATTATGATTTCTAATATACAGGGTATGATCTTAAAATGTTGTTCTCAAGTACCATGCCCTTAACTCATTATATGCTTATGCATTTCATTTTCCCTTACTAAGAATCTGAGCTCACCCATTTCTTATGATTCCTTTACCCATTATATGAAGAAATTTTTTAGGTAGTAGTACTAAATGTTGTTTTTTTTATGGGAGATCATGATTAACATTCATTAGGATAGAAGAATTTGTTTCCTCATTTCCTATCCAAACCCTCTTGTGTTTTGAACGTTCTTTGTTTGAATAAATGTATAGTATGATGATGATGTGTGGTATGGTCCCTAGGCATGAATTTTTGAAATGTATTGAATATTCACATAAAATAATTTAATATCTATATTTTTTAGGTCTACATCTCAATAGTTAGTATCAAAGAAAGGTTTATTCAACTATTGGAAACTATGATGATAACATCTTAGTGAGATACCTAGGTATATTTATAAGTACAGGTATTGGGATGTATCTAAGGATGCATATAAGGTTGATATAACCTTTATGAAAATGTCATGGAATTTTGGTAAAGGATATAATATGTGGTTTCCATGAAATACATCCATTATTGTGTAGTTAAAATATACGTGTCTCTTGAATAGATGTACCTAGGGGTAATAACTCCGAAAAAGGGGTTATGGTCCTAACTCAGAGTATTCTAGTACATGAAAACCGGCATATCTACACACATGTTTCACACTCAATCGAGATATGTGTTAGGAATTCAAAAACACTTCATGAACCATTCTAAGGGTTAAAATATAAGTTGGCTAGGAATAACCTAGGATGAACCTATATAGTAATAATTTAAGGAAGGTTTAATGAATTAGACATACTTTATGTAATTATTTTCATGACTATGTGGTTTTATGCTATGATAGGTAATACTCACACGGTGCTTCTGGTTTTAGTCAATTGAAGGAACTAGATTAATGTTGAATGTGATGGACAATTTGATGATGAGTAGTCAAATTGGATGATAGATGGAGTGAGAGTTTTTGTGATCCTTCATAATAAGTTTTAATGCAATATAATAAAAAATGTGTACCTTAACTAACTCTCGGACTCACCATGGAAGTGAAAGAAGTAGTTCTACAAGTGTTTGGGTAATGGATACCATGCATAAGAGAATATTTTGTTTCTTTTGTGTCAAGAATGTTAAAATAATCACTAATGTGAATATCTTAGAGGAAAAATAAGTTAGTTTTACAATTGAAATGAAGGGAAAAAGACAAGTTACTGCAAGGAAAAAATGAAGAGCTTGATTAACGAAATGGGTGAGAAAATTGGCCTCCCAAAGGCATCATTAATGGTTAAGTGTATTAAGTTTGGTGTAAATGGTCATTATAAAACTCAATGTCCTAAGATGAATGATCCTAAAGGGAACCCAAAATTTGGTGTGAATAACTGTTATATTTCTTATGATCAAGATTCTATAGATGAAATTTGAAAGGAAATAGGTATTGTATAATAGGATGAGGTATCCATGTTAATGGAAGAAGGATAATGTGGAATAATAAAACATTTTATGTGATTGGATTCAAGAATTATGTTATATTACATGTGTTATATATAAGGATTTTTCATTATATGATTTCACTATGGCTTTACAAAAACCCATATAATTTTTCCGATTGAAAAGAGTAGTGATATAATGATAAGGTGATGTCTAAGGAAAACACACGATTAAGGGAAAGATAACCCTTAATATGTTTCTTGTGTTGTGATAGTTTTTTCTAGAAAAAGATATGTGGGATATGAATAAGTATATTGGATGATACTGATTACCTTCAAACTAATTAGGGCCATGTTGACATGTAGTGTCATGACCCATCCCCCAGGGCCTATATCATGACTACCCCAAGCCTGCCTTCCATACTCCAGGGGCTGACGACTAGCACCAAAGGCATAATTCCCTAAAACTGGGAAGACATTACCTTTATAAATCGTAAACACACATAACCAGAGTACAAGTGGAAGCAAACACTATGTAAATGCTGTATATCAAGTGTACTGAAAGTGAAGGGGTCCAGAATACAAGCCCAACTATAAAGTACAAATACAACAGAAAACAAGTACAACTAAATAGGGGAAAACAACTGAAAGGTGAAACCAGCTCAAGGATCGTCATTCGGGGTTCCTACCTAAAGGGTAGGTACAAATGGCCTCCTCAACACTCCATGTTCTTCAGACTCCACCGTGTACTGATACGTCCTATGGTCCTCCTCTGGGTATTGTCTAGTCATAGTTCTCTCGGCCTCCGTCAACATTGTCTGTCATCTGCATCCAACACAACGATGTGCAGGCATAGCCCGCGTAGAGGTGAGTATAACTATACTTAGTAATGACCCCAAGACCCTCAAGGTCTCACAAAATCCAACAAGGATAAACCAGAAAGTATGATTTCAATGGATAACTATTACTTAGGTATATGCCCATACATATGCTTAAGTAATCAAGCAACCCATCTCAATCATGAGGAAAACATAAAGATCGTTGACTCAGCTCAAACCATGATTTTCCTTAATGAAACCATGACTGGTGGAGAACTCATCCTCTGTCGAGTACAGTGGCTATGTTGCGATTCCGAGGTGCTACTCACTAACCTTAGACTGCTGAGGTAATTCTTCTATAGAGTACTGCAGGTCTGCTTCCAAACCGGGTGCTTCGTCCGCTGTGGGTCAACCACCAAATTGGGCGCTCCCCCTAATATCGGTCAGATATACTCCTCCAATAGAGTAATGCGGGTCTACTGCCAAACCAGGTGCTCTTTTCTACATGGTTCTACTTCCAAACCGGGCGCTCCATCCACTGGGCTAGTCGAATCACTCAGAGTCGAATCGGTCACACAGTCGTCAGGTCTGCAGCTGATAGGTCTCCACACTCTTTCTGCTCGTCTCCTGGAGGATCTTCTCCACAAGCTACTGGTCGATACTCTAAGTGACACGAAGTCTCTGGTGGATGTATCACAAAGGACCTCCACGTCATCGGGGTCTCAACACAACAGACAGCGCGTCAATCGGACGCCCAGTCTGTGGGTTATTAGCACATTAGTACCAGGGGCCTGATTAGATTCATGTATGAACCAACCTGACCGTGACTCAACTATACCCCGAACTCCAGTGAGGTATAATCAAAGGGAAGGCTATGCTCCATGAAAACCGGCACCAATGACGGTTCGTCAAACTGATGTTCAGTGCCAAACATATGGCCCATGAAGGTGAAGGGTTTGTAAAGGGCCTGGGTCCGGTCCGACACGATCAGACCATCAAGGCCCAACCCAGTCTGGACCGACCCGGTCAGACTCGCTAGGTCTGACCTGGGCCATTGTGTAGGTTAGCCCTCTATGTTTTGACCCGGTCCGCTGGGCCCGGACCAGCGGACCGTGAGGGTGGTTCGTTCCGATAGTCACCACATAGGCGTCTCGATAACTCGGCATGTGAGACCGGACCAGTTCGTCTAGCGACACCACGAGGGCGCCGCGGGGAGGATCAGTAGGCCGGTGGTTGGGACGCTAGCAGGCAGGCCTCTGGGGGCGCGGGCGGGATGGAAGGACTCTTGGCAGGCTGCAATTGCACCGGGCAGGCCGCGATAGGAGTCAGGAAAGCGGGCAGTGTGCCTATAGGGGGCGCGGGGCGCCGGGAGTGCGCCAACAGGGGCATCGGGCGCAGGGCTGTGCGACGGTAGGGGGCGCAGGGCACCGGGAGCACGTTCGTAGGGGCACGAGGCACTGAGTTTCACACCGGTAGGGAAAACAGGGCGCGAGGAGCACGTCAGAAGGGGGCGCGGGGCGCCAGGAAAGCGATGGAAGGGGCGTGGGGTGCCGGGAGCACGACAAAAGGAGGCACGGGGCACCGAGAGTGTGTCGACAGGGGTGTCGGGTGCCGGGTGCGCACCGGCAGGGGCGTGGGGCACCGTGGGGCATATTGAAGGGGGCACAAAGGTGCAGCGATGCACTCCGGCAAGGGGCGCGGTCCGCCCGGCGCACTCCGGCAGGGGTGCGGGGCACCGAAAGTGCGAAGGTAGGGGAGCCGGGAGAGTGTTGGGAGGGGCGCGGGGCACCGGGAGCACACCGGCAGGGGTACCGGGCACCGAGCGTGCATCTGTAGGGGCACAGGGTGCCGTGGTGGCGGTATAGTTCACAGTGGTTGCGGGTAGTGCTGCCTATGTTTTCTGCCATCGACGTCGTTGTTTCTTCTCCATGTCGTTGGGCATCACAAGAAAATAAAATGATGGAGGATGTGGGACCATGTTAGGATGGCCCGCATCCTCCACGTTTAGACGAGAAATCGAAGGCTCCATGATATATGAAGTTGATTAAAACAAGCCTGAAACAAACCCTTTCTATCCGATGAAGGCGATAAGAAAATGTATAACAACTCCCAGAAATAAAAACCCATATCTTTGATTTGCCGGTAGATGTTCGTTGACATCGGGGAAAGATGGTCGTCATATCATGGTAGACGATCACATCCCACGTCGAAGAAGCCTGAGGAATTAGGTCAAAGGAGAAGAATGTCACCAACGTTCCTCACGTTCTTCGCGTTCTTCATTGGAAGTCTTCTACCACTCTCCTCTTAAAAGCGCTCACCAAAGAGAATTATGCCAACAGAATAATAATAGTTTCTTATTGTTTTAATGTTGGGATGAAATTCAAATTAGTTAAATAAAACATGACTCCACCAATTTAATTCTTGTGTGGCGGAACATTAATTGTTGAGGAAGTCAAGAGGCTCTCTCTCAGTAATGAGGGAGAGTTGGTAGGTTTTATCCTCCTCCATTAATAGGGGTCGGGTGGTCGACACCCTTACTATTTAATGGAGAGGTAATGCTCGGGTGGTCCCCTCCATAATTATCCTCCCAAGGGTGGTTATGCACAGGTGGGCCCCACCACCATAACCTCTCATGGGAGGTTATGGTGTGGTGGCCTTCACCTCCAACCACCAATTGGTGGTGTTAACCTCCACCAAATAAAATAAAATTTACACTTTATTTTATTCAATTAAAAAAAGAAAAAGAACCTCCCAAAATGCTTCTTCCACTCATGTCAGAATGCAACTACAGTGAAGGTCTCACTAAGAAATCACAAGTGCTGTGACTTAAATGGTACCCTCGAAATTTGATTCTGGAACCAGTTCAAAAGTTATAAAAACCTGCATGTACGTTTACTGAACATACCCGAACAAAACTTCAGAAATTGATTCTGGCAACACTGTTCCACGGAATCAATCGCCGTCAGAAACTGCGGACTCATAAAATTCCCAAGAATTTAAGAAAAACATTTCCTTGAAATTTTCGGGTCATGACAATACCCCCACCTCAGGGCTTTACATCCTCGTATTCTACAACACACACTAGGGGAACAAAAGGGGATAATGATCATGCATCTGATCCTCTCACTCCTATGTGCTCTCCTGGGGGTTTTCGTGCTGCCAACGAATGCGCACCAGAGGAATCAGTAATCCATGTAGGACCTGCTCTTATTGATCCTAAATCTCAACTTGAACCTTCATGAAAGTCACCATGTCATCGATATCCAGCTCCGTATGGTTGACGATGTGCGGCGGGTCGTGGACGTATCTCTTCAGATGTGATATGTGGAAGATTTCATGCACCCGATGTAGCTGAGGTGGATGAACCAAGCGGTAAGCCACCTCGTCTAATCTTCTAGGGATCGAGAAAGGTTCGGAGAATCTCAGAGATAGCTTGCCACCTCGGCCAAATCTCCATAGACCTCGTCGAGGTGAGGTTCGTAGGAAGACATGGTCTCCATCCTCGAACTCCAGAGGTCTCCATCTCCTTTCTGCATATGACTTTTTTCTGCTCTGTGTAGTCTTCATCTTCTCTTAGATGATCTGCACCTTCTATGTGGTAGCCCGTACCATCTCTGGTCCCACTAGTGTTGACTCCCCTGGTTCTATCCAACACAATGGTGATATGCATGTTCAGTCATACAAGGCCTCAAAAGGTGACATACCTATGGTGGAGTGATAACTGTTGTTGTAGGAAAACTCCACAAAAGGAAAGTGGTCCTCCCAGCTGCGACCGAAGTTGAGGATGCATGTGCAGAGCATGTCTTCGAGGGTCTAGATGGTCCTCTCAGACTGACCATCAGTTTGAGGATGTAAGGTGGTGCTCAAGAAAAGTTGTGTCCCAAAAGCATCCTTCAACCCCTTCCATAGCCGGGAAGTGAAGCGTGTGTCATGGTCAGAGACAATAGAAGATGGTACTCCATTAAAATGCATTATCTCTTGTACATAAAGGTGTCCCATGTTCTGTACAGAACCCACCTCTCTGGTCAGTAGGAAGTGGGCCGACTTGGTGAGTCAGTCAACGATCAGCCATATCCAGTCCTAACACCTAGATTTACGTTGAAGACCTATAATGAAGTCCATGTATATCCCATCCCACTTCCACTCTAGGACCTCTAAGCGTTGAACCAAGCCTGCGAGTACCTAGTGCTCTGCCTTCACTTTCTGAGAAGTGAGGCACCATGACACAAACTATATTACTGCCTTCTTCATACATGGCCACAAATATTGTCATCGAATGTCCTGGAACATCTTCGCCACTCCTGGATGTACTGATAGAGGTGAAGTCTGGAACTCCCTCAACACCACCTCCTGAAGTGAAACTTTTACCATAGTACGACCTTTGAAGAGGAAGACGTGCTCCCCGCCTTCAGAAAAACTATCATGTGTCTGCCCTGTGGATATTTGAGCATGTCACATCTCGTATTCAGCATCCCCAAGAAGTGCCTTTCTAACTCACTGAAGAAGATGATGAGTGACTGTAAGAGACAGTAGATAGGCTTCTCCATCCCTATCCACTAAGGATATCTGCAACGCATCCAACTACTCTGTCGCCTCACCTATCAACTGAATGCCTGATCTCTTACTGAGCGCATCTGCTACTACGTTCCCCTTCCCATGATTATAGACTGTCCCGAAGCCATAGTCCAAGAGGAACTGAAGCCATCGCCATTGTCTTAGGTTTAGGTCCTTCTGAGAGAATATATACCTGAGACTCTTGCGACCAGAGAATATGATAAAACGTTCGCCCATAAGATAGTACCACCACATCTTCAAGGAAAAGACCACTACTGCTAACTCTAGGTAATGGGTAGCGTAGTTCATCTCATCTTGTCTTAGTTACTGAGAACTATGCGCGATCACTGCTCTCTCCTACATCTGGACACACCCGAGTCTGATCCCCAATGCATCACACGAGACTATGTACCCTACACCTTCCTCTGGAAGCCTCAAAATGGGAGCACTAGTCAGCCTCTTCCTTGTCTCCTAAAAGCTCTGCTGGCATCTCTCCGACCACATTAATGGTTCCCCCTTCTTCATCAAGGATGAAAGTGGTGTTACAACTCTAGAGAAGTCTATAACGAATCTGTGGTAGTTTCCAGCCATTCACATGAAACATTGTACCTCGGTCACACTCCTGGGTGGCTCCCACACAAGTACCGCCTTGATCTTTGCTGGATCCACTTCAACTCCAGCCTCAGAGATGACGTGTCCCAAAAAGTGAACCTCTCGAATCCAAAACTGACACTTCAATATATTTCCATAAAGCTGGTGATCTCTAAGTGTTTCCAGTATGACCTTTAAAAGGTAGGCATTCTCCTCCTCAGTAGCCAAGTAGATTAGTATGTCATCGATGAAGACTATGACAAAGCGATCGAGGTATGGTTGGACGATCTTGTTCATGAGAGTCATGAATAATTCCGGAGTGTTGGTTACGCCGAAGGGCATAACCAAGAACTCATAGTGGCCATAACGACACCTAAAGGCCGTCTCAAGTACATCCTCATCTCAAACTCTAAGATGGTGATATCCTGATCTGAGGTCTATATTTGAGAACCATCGTGCTCTCTTGAGCTGATCAAAGAGGTCGTCAATCCTCGGGATTGGGTACTTGTTATTCATAGTCACCTGGTTCAAGCGACGGTAGTCGACCCAGATCCTCATGCTATCATCCGCCTTCTTCGAGAACAGAATCGGGGATACCCAGGGAGAAACGCTGGGCCGGATGAATCCCTTCCCCTGCAGGTCCTCTTACAATACCCTCAGATCATGAAACTCAATGGGAGCCATCCAATATGCTGGAGTAGATATCGGTGTCGTCCTGGGGTACATGTCAATGTAGAGGTCCACCTCTCGGTGTGGAGGTAGTCTTGTAACATCGTTTTGGAAAACATCCTTTTATTGGTCCACCACTACAGTATAAGTCGGACTCTCCACATCTACTACCCCAAGGGGAAGGCAATCCAATTGGTGAATGATCGGTTGTAACCTCCTCCGAGTAATTTTTTCATGTGCTGCAAAGGTTCCCTTTTCACCAGTGAAGGTGAACCTGGTCCCATTCGTGCGGACATAGCGCACATTACACCTAATACAGTCGATCTGAGCATGGACTATAGATAACCATTCCATACCAAAGATGATTTCATAAGGCCTCGATGCCTCTACGAGGAGATCACAGTCGAAGCTCACTCCTCCTAGAGTAAACTCACACTGCCGACACTAGTGAAAAATCATTGAGTCTAATCCCTTAGGAGTCTCTAGAAATAAGGATCGAGCCAATGGCTCCATCGTAATCTCTGATCTCTGAATGAGGGTAGTGGCGATGAAAGAGTCACTAGAACCTGTGTCTATAAGAACTGCAGCTAAGGTGGTGTAGACAAAGATCCTACCTCGAATCATCTCCAGAGTGTCGTGATTGTAGTCCTCAGCTTCCTGAAGTTGTGCTCTGTCAGGTCCACCCCCTCATTGTGGTCAGGGTGGACATCCTAGTGGTAGTGGTGGCAACACCTTGTAACGTCGTCCACCACCAGCTGCACGGCTGGCTCCACTGCCACGTCCTCATCCACCATGTGGACCACCACGATTGAACCGCTTCCTCTACCTAGGATGTCCCTCAACTGACTACTGATCATCTGTACAAGAGGTCGGATAGTCATGGGCCATGTGACCATGCCCGCCGCAGGAGTAAACATGTCTGCTCCAGGTATGACTGGATCTGCCTCCACCCTGGGTGCCCCGCACAACCGATCCTGAGTCATGTAGTCGTCTAGCTGTTGGTCTAGTCCTCTTGGACCTCTGCACCATCTTTCCTCTGCCAGATGTAGAAGACTACATTGCATGTTGGCTAGAGGTGGTTCTCGCTGTAGGAGACCGCTCAGTAAAGAAACTCTCCACTAAGAGGGATCTCTCCAACATCCTTGTATGTGTTGGGATCCTGTGAAAGATACCTGAATCTCTGATCTCTCTCATTAGTCCCTCCTCAAAGGTTTGGGCCCTGAAGAATCGGTCATGTACCATATCAGTGGAGTAGCTTGAGAGGTCGGTGAACCTCGCTGAGTACTGCGCCACAGTCATGCTACCATGTTGTAGATGCAGTAGCTCTTGTATCCACACCGCTCAAAGGGTGGATGGTACAAACACTTCCTAGAATAGGCTCTCAAAATCTGCCCATAGAAGTAAAGCCTCATCATGCATCTGGAGCATCAGGCTCCACCGTCTACCTACTGCTACTTGAAGGAGGTTGGAAGTAAGGATCACCATATAGTCTGCTAGCATCCCTACTAGCCTGAAGACTCTCACCACAGCCTCCGGCCAATCCTCAGCTACCTGTGGGTATGTCTCTCCCCGGAACCCGGTAAGGCTCTGGCACTAGAACTCATGAAAAGCGCTCAAGAGGCGTGCATCATCTGCTGCTAGGGATGGTGGCATCGGTGGCCCAACGGGAAGTAGTACCGTTGGTACCTCCATTGGTGCCTCATCTTGAAGAGGGCCCTGTACAAAGGCCTCATCGCTCAGCGGGATATCAGTATGTACAGCTCTTGGGTCACTACCTAGTCATCCATGGGGAGGCATCCTGAAAGAAAACAAATGTGACACGGTCAAAAGACTATACCTAGTGAGCTGACCTAGTTTGAGCTGACTTAAAGAAAACTTTTGAAAACACACACGCAATCAGTGTTTTTTTTGCACTGTGTCGGAAATAAGAAGTCAGGGTCCTGGTGTATGAATATGTTGGTCACCCGCACTAACCCTAGACTCCTCGAACTGAAAACCACACACAGTACCCTTAACACTATTGATTCAAAAAAAATCAATATCAGAGTCCTACGTTCTGTGGTAGAACCGACATCCTATGATACCAATTTGTCATGACCCATCCCTCGGGTCATGTATCGGGACTACCCCATGCCCGCCATCCATAGGCCAGGGGCTGGCGAGTAGCACCAAAGGCGTAATTCCCTAAAACGTGGAAGGCGTTGTCTTTATAAATCGTCAACACACACAACCAGAGTACAAGAAGATGAAAAATATAAGTAAAAGTTGTATAACAAGTGTACTGAAAGTGAAGGGGTCCAGAATACAAACCCAAATGTAAAGTACAAATACAACTAAAAGCATGTACAAAAAAACGGACAAACAACTGAAAGGTGAAAGCAGCTCCTAGATCGTCCCCCAGGGTTCCTACCTGAAGGGTAGGTACAGATGGCCTCCTCAGCACTCCATGTCCATTAGACTCCACAATGTACGGAGATTTCGTAAGGTCCTCCTCCGGGTACCATCCAGTCGTAGTGATCTCGGCCTCCGTCAGCACTATCTGTCGTCTGCATCCAACACAACGTGGTGCGGGCATAGCCTGTGCAAGGGTGAGTATAACAATACTCAGTAGGGACCCCGAGACCCTCAAGGTCTCACAAAATCCTACAAGGATAAACCAAAAAGAATTATTTCATGAATAAACATTACATAGGTATATTCCCATACACATACCTATGTTATCAAGTAACCCATCTCAATCATGAGGAAAACACAAAGGTCATTGACTCAGCTCAAACTAGAATTTTCCTTAATGAAACAAAGACTGCTGGAGAACTCCTCCTATTTCGAGTACAGTTCCCATGTCGCGACTCCGAGGAACTACTCAGTATCCATAAACTGGTGAGGTACTCCTCCTGTCGAGTACCGCGGGTCTGTTGCCAAACCGGGCACTCAGTCCGCTGTGGGTATTTCGTGAAACTGGGTGCTCCCCCTAATAGCTATCAGAGGTGCTTCTCCTGTCATGTACCATGGGTCTGCTGCCATACCAGGTGGACCATCCGTCATGGGTCTCCCTCCAAACCAGGCGCTCTATCCACTGGGCTCGACAAATAACTCTGAGTAGAATCGGTCAAACAATCGTTAGGTTTACAACTACTAGGTCCCTGCACTTCATCTGCTCGTGTATCGTCCGGGACCCGGGTGCCACGCAACGAGTGCCACGCAACGGGTGCCCCGAACCCGGTTCGCCACGTGACCTCAAGCGCATTTCCCCAAACTCCAGAGTTTCCCGACTAGCAGCGAGGGCACAGGTCTCATAGTGGGAAAACTATGCCCTCATTTGTCAAAGTGTAGTGCAGCAGAATACAAAATAAAACATACAACGAACAGCGGATGCAAAAAAACATACAAAACAGAATTAACCAACAACAGTGGATATAACCAACATTATATAAGTAATGATGCTACATGTCTGAAGTACTAAGAAAACATCCAGAACATGTTATACATCGATACAGTACATAAAAATATAGAGTACAACAAAACAAAGAAAAAACAGCTGGCAGCGGCATTGCGAGCCTAGGCTCGGTCCCATGCCCTCCTACTCCTCAGCAACAGTCAAGTACATGTATAGGGACTCTTACCGTTATCTACACCTACAGCAACGTAATCTTTTTGGGCCGAAAAGCATGACCCAAATAGGGTGTGAAAAATATATCTCAGTAGGCACCCACCAAAGGCACGTGCCCAACTGCGTGCTAACATTCAACAATAGTGTGCAGTGGTAAAATGCAATAAAATAAGAAGTACTACAAAGTAACTAACTTAACAGTTAAATTTCCATTTTATTATTCATTTAATCCATTTTATATAGGTAATAACCACAATGCATTTCTATGTGATCAATTAATGTCCTCAGTCACGTAAACTCCTACCCTCGGGTAACGAGTATCGAACACAAGAATGTGCCCTCAGGAATAATAGAGTTTTCCCTCAGGAATATCTAGTGTCACGCATAGGCATGGAATCAGCTACCCATAGGCACGGACGAAGTTTCCCTTAGGTCGAAATAACTACAGCCCTCAGGCTAAATAGTGCAGATCCCTCAAGCTAATCACAAGAATGCCCTCTGGCTAAACAGGTAACCGGGCTACACCCAACATATAAAAATGCAGTAAAAAATCAATTCCTATCAAGGAAATTCTACAATTACTACATTAAAGGCATACCCTCGGGTATCCTGGCCAAATGACTAAACAGTGGAACACACCCCCGGGGTGGTTCTGGATCCAAGCAACATTCCCAACCAGCATTTTATTGTCACAATTTAATAACCTATGCAATTATAGGAATTAAATATAGCAACGGCCTCAGCCACATGACACCCCAACATGGGTTTGTGGCATGAAAACGCACAAAAACGAATGACAGTTGGAAATTTACACCATGCCACCTACCTTAAACGCCAAAAAACGTTATACTCAAACGTTGACTCCAGAAACACCTAAGAACGGTGTAGATCTGACGAAGAACAAAACCCATTAAAATGTAAATAACATCCATTAGCGGAAAAATTGGTAAGAACCATACTAGGAGAGGAGAGGGCTCACCCATGCGGTTCCAACGAGATCGTCCGAAGCCGAATCGGATTCCATACAAACACTCAGAGGATCTTCAAAGGTTCGGTCATACTCCTTGGCTCTAAAACAGCTCAAATGCTTCCTCTACCAAATGAGGAGGCTACTGCCTATTTTAAGCCGAAAAAAGAAAAGTACACGGCATGTACTTATGAGTACACAGCATGTACTTCTGTCATTTAACTGTTCTTCTGGCGGCACCGCCACACTGTTCATCTGTCGACAAGAGTACACGACATGTACTTCTGAGTACATGGCGTGTATTGTTTCCCAGCTGGCGGCTACTCCACCACCATACTGTTTAGGCCTGTCGACTAACTACACAGCGTGTAAAGGACCAATACACGGTGTGTAGTAGGTTCCTAAACCCCTCGTCGTCGACATGGCTACGCGCCCCGTGTACCCATTCCACACGGCCAAATGTACACAGCGTGTGGAAAAGTACATGGCATGTAGTTCCAAAATTTAGGATGTTTCCTCATTTTCCATATTTTCTCAAAAACACTTAATGAAAAAGGAAAAAGAAGAAGCCCATTCCTCAAAAATAAGAACTGGGTTCTTACAAATATCCCCCTTATGGAAATTCGTCCCCGAATTTCCCTTTCAAGGGTGGCGAAGATAAAGCTCAGAAAAGCTCTAGCCACTGAGCACGTACGTCGGCCTCTCGCTCCTAAGTCTCGTCCTGCACTCGGCCATGTTGCCATAGCACCCACACGAAAGGAACTAACCGGCCTCGGAGAACCTTTGTGCTCATGTCAATGATACGAATCAGATGCTCCTCAAAGGACGCATCGGCTTCAAGCTCAATCTCCTCAGGCTGAGTGACGTGAGACGGGTCTGAATGATAGCAGTGCAACTGAGACATGTGGAAGATGTCATGCATGGCTCGGTACCTCTGCAGTATCTGCAACCGATAGTAAACCAGCCCGACTCTCTCCAGAATCTCAAACGTCCCCACATTTCTCGGTGAAAGCTTACCCTATCTCCTGATCCGTTTGTGTCCCAACCTCGGCAAAACACGTAGAAAAGCCTGGTCCCCGACCACGAACTCCAAAGGTCATCTGTGGAGATCATCTTAAGACTTTAAACGAGACTGTGTGGTAGCCATATGCTTCTGAATCAACTGGACCTGCTCAGATGTCTCCTACATAAGCTGTGGCCCCAGTAAAGCTGCCTCACCTGCCTCTAACCAGCACAAAGGTGAATGGCATGGCCTACCATATAAATCCTCGTATGGTGTCATCTCAATAGTTTCCTAAAAACTATTGTTATAGGAAAACTTGACTATGGGTATATGCTTCTCCCAAGAGCCCCCAAAGTCTAGGACACATGCTCATAGCATGTCCTCAAGCACCTGTATCATACGCTCTGACTGGCCATCTGTCTTAGGGTGGTAAGCTGTGCTCGGAAGCACCTGTGTACCTAGGGCCCTCCAAAAACACTGCAAGAAACAAGACGTAAAGCGGGTGTCCCTCTATAAAATGATATAAAGAGGGAACCCATGAAGACGTACGATCTCTCGAATATATAGCCTCCTGAGCTTGTCTACTCTGAAGGTCTCCTTAATCGGCAAAAAGTGAGCTACCTTCGTGAGTCTGTCCACAACAACCCACACAACGTCATTACCATGAGGTGACCACGAAAATCCAGTCACGAAATCAATCACGACACCATCCCATTTCCACTCTGGAATGGGTAAATGCTGTAATAGCCCATCTGGCCTCTGGTGCTCTACCTTCACCTGCTGACAGGTGGAACACCTCATCACAAAACTAGCTATCTCTCTCTTCATACCCAGCCACCAGTACTGACACCTCAAGTCACGGTACCTCTTGGTAACCCTGGGATGAACTGCCCAATCCAAAGCATGAAACTCCCGCATCAGCTCCTCATGTATATCCCCTGGAACACACACTCGTCCATCGAAACAAAAAACCTCATCATCGCCTATCGTCCAACTGGGAGGAGGGTCCTCACATGACACCGACTCCCGTAGAACTAGGACTTATGAATCTGATAGTTGTCTCATACTCACTCTATCTCGGAGGGTAGATGTCACAGCTAAAGAAGAAATATAAGTCTGCCCCTGACTGACGTGCACCTCCAGATGCATCTCAGAGAACAAATCCATGAACTCCCACTCACCAATGGCCTCTTGTACCACCTGTATCTATGAATTCCTGAATAGTGCATCAGTTACTGCTTTAACTTTACCAGGTGTATAGGCATGCCCAATATCGAAGGACTGGAGGTACTCAACCCACCTTCACTCCCTCATATTTAGGTCACACTGAGTAAAGATATACTTGAGGCATTTTTGGTCGATGAAAAACACAAAATGCTCTCCCAAATGATAATGCCTCCAACGGCGCAACACATGAACAACTACAGCCATCTCAAGATCATGCGTTGGGTACTTCCGCTCATGTGGCCTCAACTGCCGAGACCCGTACACAACAACTCAGTCACCCTGCATCAAAACTGCTCTTAGACCACTCCCTGATGCATCACAGTAAATAGTATAGCTCTTACCCTGCTCTGGGAGTATCAGGATTGGTGTTGATGTCAACCTTCCCTTAATTCTTGAAAAGCTGCCTTGCAAGCTTCTGACCAAACGAACTTCACACCCTTCTTAGTCAGTCTCGTTAACGGTGCTGCTAAGTGGGAGAAGTCTTGTATGAAGCGTCTGTAGTAACCATATAGCACTAAGAAACACCGTATCTCAAACATGTTCTTAGGCTTCTCCCAGTAAACTACTGCTCTCACTTTCTCTAAGTCTACTACAACTCCTGCCTATAAGATGATGTGACCTAGGAAGTGAATCTGGTCCATCCAAAAGTGTCACTTTGAGAGCTTGGCATATAGTCGATGCTCTCTCAGTGTACTCAATACGATCTCAAGATAGGTGGCATGGTCGTGTCGAGTGTGAGAGTAAACCAAGATGTTGTCCATGAATACTACCACAAAAGAATCAAGGTAAGGATAGAACACATGATTCATCAGAGCCATGATAACTACTGGTGCATTCGTGAGTCTGAACGGCATAAACAAGTACACATAAAGACCATATCTACTCCGAAAAGCTGTAAGCGGTATATCCGATGGTCTAACGCACAGATGATGATATCCTGATCTCAAGTAAATCTTTGAGAACACTCATGCTCCACGAAGCTGATAAAACAGATCATCAATCCTCGGCAAGGGATATCGGTTCTTAACCGTCAACTGGTTCAGCTTCTGATAATCCACGCAAAGTCTGAGGGTACCATCTTCCTTCTTCGCAAAAAGGACTAGGGAACCCCAAGGCGGTACTGGTTCAGATAAAGCCCTTTGCCTGCAACTCCTCTAACTGCCTCTTGAGTTCCTGCATCTCGGTTGTAGCCATCCTATATGGAGGAATATACACCAGTGTTGTTCCCAGCACAAGCTCGATAGAGAAATCCACCTCACGCACCAGAGGTAGACCTAAAAAGTCGTCTGGGAATACATCCCTGAAATGATCAAAAATAGGAGCGAAATATGTCTGACAAGTCCCCTGATCATCCAGATACAAACACACAATCTGTGTTGTGACTCCACCTCTACCATCATGCTCTGGTCCAGCTCGACTCGCCTGAACATCCCATTCTCCCTTGTATAGAATCTCTCCGCCGTCTGGTGACATGAAACTCACCCTGCAACAACTGCAGTTTATAAAGGCTTGAAAGGGAACCAACCAGTCCATTCTGATAAGGACATCATATCTCTTCATATCCAAGACATCGAGGTCCCAAAGGAAGTGACACACACCAACCTCAATGGGCACTTCTTTCATTGATGCATACCAGCCGTTCTAGTCCCCAACTAAGTGTATAGCGTCAAGATACCAGAATAAGTAGAATCACAGGGCCCAAGGATCTCCAAAATGGGTACAGATATGAAACTATCTGTAGCACCCATATCAAAAAGCACTGAAGATAAAACAGAAGCCACTAGAATAGTACTCTAACTGTAGAAGGTCTGGGATCCTGCATGTGCTGGGTATGTTGTACTATATAATCTTGCCCAGTGTCACGGCCCTGTGACATAGCCTGGATACTCTGAGCTGTCTCGCCATGTTGCCTCTGCGATCCTGGTGTCTGGCTACCATGGCCATGACCACCATCTCGGCCTACATGCCTTGACTTATTCCAGTTCCCCGACTGGTAAGAATCCACTGGTCCTACTCCCACACGTGGAGTCTGCACAGAACCCCTATCACTAGCCACTAGTAGAAACTCCCAACCAAAGCACTGAAGATGACTCAACTTGCCGCAAGCTCAGCACTCCATTGGGTCTCGTGGACACTGTGGCCTCTTGTGCCCCTCTTTTCCACACTGGTAGCACATAACCTGGCCACCTGAAGTATTCTTCTAACTGGTACTGCCGCCCTGAGATAATTCCATATGTCTCTTCCTCTTGCCAACAAAAAAAGTACCAGTAACTGGTGATGAACCGCCCTGTCCCACACTACTCAATTCCTGCAGGTTCTTCTCTATAATCAGCGCCTGATTGAAAATAGCAAGTACAATAGGCAACCTAAAAACATTTACCAGTGCTTGGATGTCATACCGAAGACCATCCTAAAAAATTCTGGCTCTTAATGTCTCATCACCCACTATCACAGGTGAAAAACACTGAAGCTCTGTAAAACGAGCAGAATAATCCATCACTTACATAGTGCCCTGCCGCTGATTCATGAACTCTCGAGCTCTATCTTCCCTCAGTGTCTCGGGAAAGAATAAGTCATAGAATACTTCCTGAAAATCTTCCCACGCCATGTCTTTGTGTTTCTATGATAGGGTGGTAACATCCCACCACCTCTTGGGGCAATCAGGCAACATATAAGTCACGAGCTTGACCCTCTGCCCTGGAGGCGTCTCAAGATGCTCAAAAATAGTCTGTGTCGATCCAAGCCAAGACTCTGTTGCATGTGGTTCTCCATCCCCTGAAAACGTAGGTGGATGCAGTTTCTGGAATATATGTGTTAGCTTGGCCATAGATGTAGCATCCTACGGTGCTCCCTGAAAGGTTTGAATGAACCAAATAAATCCATCACGGAACTACGCCTCTGCGCCTGTGTCCGGTGTAGCAGCTGGCGCCGCATCTGGCTCTGTTGTAGGATCAACTGGTAGCCCATGTCCCACCATCTCCAGAGTATAATCATCGCCGCTCTCCTAGAGAACAACTCGCGGTCGTCTAGGCGGATGACACTACAGGGTCAAAAGCACACCTCAAATTCAAGATTATTAAGACTGAAACAGAGGAACCACAAAAGAACAAGAGGAAGAAGGCATTTCAAAATTTTCAAAAAAAGACTACACGACGTGTACATTGACTACACGGCATGTACATGACTTCCTTTCCCCTGCTCGGGTCCTTCTACACGGCTAAGCCACATGGCTCCTGTTAAACAAAAATTACACGGTGTGTATGGTGAAATTTCCCAACTTCCTGTGTCATCTGTGACATGGCCGACTACTCAGCTTACAACTACACGATGTGTTACACCCACACACGGTGTGTAAACCACCCCGTTTCCCAGCAACATGGCTAACACCACACGGTTTGTCCCCGGAAAATACTACACGGCATGTCCCACGGGTACACGGTGTGTTCAAGGAGAGGTGACACTGGCCCGTGTTGTTAGTTACATGGCTGAGTCCCTAGGTCACACTACAAGGCGTGTTCATCATTGACACAGTGTTCTATACAAGAGTTCACAGACCCATGTTGTTAGTTACACGGTGGGAATCGGGGTCACACTACACGGCGTGTAAATTCGATACACGACGTGGTTTACCTGAGCCTTTCCCTACCCCGTGTCGCCGCCCACACGGTTTCTGGCAAGGGAAGAGAGGACACTGCATGTACTCCAAGTACACGGCGTGTACTCAAAATGTTAATTTTTTCCCAAACAGAAGCCCATACACGGCATGTATAAAAATACTACATGGCATGTATACTGGGATTCCGGGCAGTATGCCTCAGAAACTTCCCCGAAACCCAGAAAATACTAAAAACAACACCTAAGTGTCAAATTCTGACCCGTGGGGGCCCATACTCCCCACGAATCAATGTTTGATATCTCATATGTGTTATAACCAAAACAACAGTCAATGATACAGAAAATTCCGGTCAATGGGGGCCCATACTCTCCAAAAACCAAACTTTGGCATCCATTCCATAAACAAGCTCACATAAAATTACCCTATCAAATAGCAGGTATTTTATCAGAGCAGCTATCACAACAGCATGCTTTTCTAACACAATAACTATCACAACAACATGTGAATTCCTAATGCACATACATGTCATGGAAACTATGCATGGAATGTGATATCTAGAATGGACCTATATGATGCATGATAGGGCATACCCTCATCTCATCGGGTGTCAACTAAATAGAACCCATAGAAAAATTATAAACAGTAAAATCTCAAGTGCGTCACCCAACAGTGAAATCAAATCAACTATAAAATTTGAAAAATCAAAAGAATTGAAAAAATACGAGTTAGACTGGATTTTCTTTGTACACGGGTTAGCTACGCCTGGTCACAGCTTATTACCAACTACCGTTCGCCATATCCCTGACTACAGCTCCAAATAGTAAATCAATGAAAAGAACCCCTTTGATACCACTTTGTAACATCCCGGACCCGGGTACCACACAACGGGTGCCCCGAACCCGATTCACCACGTGACCTCATGCACATTTCTCTAAACACCAGAGGCTGCCGACTAGTAGCGAGGGCCCAAGTCTGGTAGTGGGGAAACTATGCCCTCATTTCTCAAAGTGTACCACAGCGGAATACAAAATAAAACATACAACAAATAGCGGAAGCAGTAAAACATACACAACTGAATTAAGCAACAGTAGTGTCTATAACCAACAGTATATAAGTAATGATTCCACATGTCTCAAGAAATAAGAAAATATCTAGAACATGTTATACATCAATACAATACAACAAAATACAAAGTACAACAAAACAAAGAAAAAACAGGTGGCAGCGGCATCGCGAGCCTAGGCTCGGTCCCATGCCCTCCTACTCTATAACAACAATCAAGTACCTGTATAGAGACTCCTTCCCATATATACACTTGAAGCAACATAATCTGTTTGGGCTGAAAAGCATGATCCAAACATGGTGTGAGAAATATATCTCAATAGGCAACCACCAAAGGCACGTGCCCAACTACGTGCTAACATGCAACAATAGTGTTAAGTGGTAAAATTCAATAAAGTAATAAGTACTAAAATGTAACTAACATAACAGTTAAATTTCAATTTTATTATTCATTTAATCCATTTTATATAAGAAATCACCACAATGCATTTCTAAGTGAACAACTAGTGTCCTCAGACATGTAAACTCCAACCCTCGAGTAACTAGTACCCAACACAAGAATCTGCCCTCAGGCATAACAGAGTTTGCCCTCAGGCACAGGTCGTGTCGCCCACAGACACAGAATCAGCTGCCCACAAGCACGTAAAAAGTTTCCCTCAGTCCAAAATAACTACATCCCTCAGGCTAAATAGTGCAGTTCCCTCAGGATAATCACAACAACACCCTCAGGCTAAATAGGAAACTAGGCCACGCCCAACATATCAAAATGTAGTACACAAGCAATTTATCTCAAGGAAATTATACAATTACTACATTAAACTCATACCCTCGGGTATCCTGGCCAAATGGATAAACAGTGGAACACACCCCCAGGGTGGTTCCAGATCCAAGAAACAATCCCAACCATCATTTTATTATCAAAATTTACTCACTTATGCAATTCTAGGAATTAAATATAGCAACAGCCTCATCCACACGACACCCCAACATGGGTTAGTGAGACGAAAACACACACAAATGCAAGACAATAATAAATTTACACCAAACCACCTACCTTAAACACCAACGAACGTTATACTCGAACGCCAACTCTAGAAACGCCCAAGAACGGCGTAGATCTGACAAAAAACAAATCCCATTCAAATGTAAATAACATTCGTTTGGGGAAGAATTGGTAAGAACCATACCAGGAGAGGAGAGGTCACACTCGTGCGGTTCCAACGAGATCGTCCAAAGCTGAATCAGATTCCAGAAGAACACTCGGTGGATCTTCAATGGTCCGTCTGTCCTATTTGGCTCCAAAATAGCTAAAATGCTTCCTCTACCAAATGAGGAGGCTACTGCCTGTTTTAAGCTGAAAAAACAAAGTACAAGACATGTAATTCTTAGTACACAGTGTGTACTTCCTTCATTTAACTGTTCCTCTGGCGGCAACGCCACACTGTTCATCTGTCGACATGAGTACACGGCATGTACATCTGAGTACATGGCGTGTACTATCGCCCAGCTAGCAGATACTCCACCGCCTTATTATTTAGGCCTTCCGACTGACTACATTGTGTGTAAAGGACCACTACAAGGCGTATAGTCTATTCATACACCACTCGTCACCAAAATGGCTATACTCCCCCTATACCCATTCCTCACGGCCAAAAGTACACGGCATGTTGTTCCAAAATTTAGCATCTTCCTCATTTTCCATATTTTCTCAAAAACACTTAAGGAAAAGGAAAAAGAAAAAGTCTGTACCTCAAAAATAAGAACCAGGTTCTTACAGATCGTCTTCGGGAGGATCTTCTCCACGAGATAATGGTCGATACTCCAAGTGTCATAATGTCTCAGGTGGATGTATCTCAATAGACCGCCACATCATCAGGGTCTCTACACAATAGACGACGAGTCAATCGGATGCCCGGTCTGTGAGTCATTAGTATTTCAGTCTCAGGGGCCCGATTGGATTCGTGTATGAACAAACATGAACATGACTCAACTATACCCTGAACACTAATGGGGTATACTCAAAGGGATGACTATGCTCCAAGAAAACCAGCGCTACTGACGGTTCGTCCAATGGACGTCTGGTGCCAATGATATGGTCCATGAAGTTGAAGGGTCAGTAAAGGGCCTGGGTCCGGTCCGACCCGGTCGGATCGACTCGGCCCAACCAAGCCTGGGCTGACCCGGTCTGGGTCATCCTGTTCGGACTCACTGGGTATGACCTGGACCATTGGGAGAGTCAGCCTGCTATGTTTTGACCCGGTTCGCTTGGCCCGGACCAGCGGACCACGAGGGCGGTTCGTCCCGATAGTCGCCACATAGGCGGCTCGGTAACATGGCCCGGGAGACCAAGCTGGTTCGACAAGCTACACCGCGGGGGCGCTACGAGTTAGTTCATCAGTTCGGTGGATGGAAGGCCAGTGGGCTGGCCGCGCCGGGAGTGTGCGGGCTGGTGGGACTCCTGGCAGGTCGCGGTTGCACCATGCAGGCTGCAGTAGAAGTAAGGCTAGCTGGTAGCATGCCGGTAGGGGGCGTGGGGCACCTGAAGCGCGCTGGCTACGGCGCGGGGCGCCGAGTACGCACGGGAAGGGGCTCGGGGCACCGCGTCACGCACCGACAGGGGGCGAGGGGTGCCGAGAGTGCACTAGAAGGGGCGCGGGGCGACGAGAGCGTGCTGATAGGGCAGCGTGGTGCTGGGAGCATGGAAGGAGGGCTGTGGGGCACCAGGAGTGCCCCGGAAGGGCCGCACGACACCGAGTGCGCTACTGCAGGGGTGCGGTGTACCGTGAAGGAGGCGCAGTTCATGAAGGTCATGGGAAGGGCAGCCTATGTTCGCCGCCTTATACATCGTCGCTTCTTCGCCATGCCGTAGGGATTCAAAATAATGTAGAATGACGGAGGATGTTTGGCCATGTTAGGTTGGCCCACATCCTCCGCATTTAGAGGACAAATTAAAGGGCCCAACGAGATAAGATGTTGACTAAAACATGCCTGAATCAATCCATTCCAATCTGATGAAGGGGATAAGAAAAAGTATAACAAATTCAAGAAATAAAAACCCATATATTTAATTCATCGGTAGTTGTTCATTGACATCTCAGAAAGATGGTCGTCGTTTAAAGGTAGACAATCACGTCCCACATCGAAGAAGCCTGAGGAAGTAGGTTGGAGGAGAAGAGTGTCGCCGTCATTCTTCACGTTCTTTGTGTTCATCGTTTGAAGTCTTCTCCCAAGCTCCTCTCAATAGATCTCACAAAAGATAATTATGCAATCGGAATAATAAGAGTTGCTTACTGATTTAATGTTGGCACAAAATTAATATTAGTCAATTAAAACACGGCTCCACCAATTTAATTCTTGTGCGGCGGAAAATTAATTAGTGAGGAAGTCAAGAGGCTCTACCTAATTAATGAGGGAGGGTTGGGGGGGGGCTTTATCCTCCTCCATTAATAGGGGTCGGGTGGTCCCCATCCCTACTATTTAATGGAGTGGTTATGCTCGATTGGTCCCCACCATAATTATCCTCCCAAGGGAGGTTATGCACAGGTGGGCCCCACCACCATTACCTCTCATGGAAGGTTATGGTGTGGTGGTCACCACATCCAACCACCACATTGTGGTTTTCACTTCCACCAAATAAAATAAAGTGTACACTTTATTTTATTCAATTAAAAAAAAGTAAAACAACATCCCAAAAACAATCTTTCACTCACATCAAAATGCAACTATGGTGAAGGTCTCACTAAGAAATCACAGGTATTGTGATTTCAACGGTGCCCTCAGAATTCGATTCCGGGCACTAGTTGAAAAGTTATAAAAACTCGCTCGTACGTTTACTGAACGTACCCAAAAAAAACTTCAGAAATTGATTCCGGGCACACCAGGCCTCGGAATCAATTGCCGTCAGAAATAACGAACTCTTAAAATTCCCATGAATTTAAGAAAAAAATTTCCATGTATTTTCCGGGACTTTTAAAGTAGTTTGCGCTATCATTTATGATGTTTAAAAATTATTGGATTTGTCAAATATATCTATTAATATATGCTATAGGAAATCAAGCATGTTTTCTAAAAGGGATTTATTGTAATTCAGGTCATGGCCATATTCCAATTTATTTTACCATGAGAGTATCCACTTGATTAGAATGTGACACTAATGAGATACATTTTGATATGTGGGGGATAAATTTTAATTATGTTTTGTGACATTCTTTATATTATTTTGGAATCTCATCTTTTGGAAGGGTTATAAGGTTATCCATTCATTAAAAGTTTAAATCAAACTTTAGAGAAAGTATTTATGTATTGAGATTGTAATGAAATCGTTGGGTAAAATTCTATTTTATGATTAAATTTATTTCATGTATTTCCATAATATTTTCTAAATAAATTTGTATGGTTTTATAAAAGGACACCATGTGTATCAGGTGACAACAAATCATGTCCAGCAAGGCTACAATTCTTGAACCACTTACCGAAGGATGATGCTGGTTTCTCACCTACCACTGGTCAATGAGATGTCCAAGTAATGTATAATTAAGTTTGATGAATAATTATTTATGATGAAACTGTAGTGTCAATTTTTATTTTATGATATTAATTTTTTAAACATATTCATTTTTATTAGTAGTTATTGATAAATATTTTTAAAATTCATTCTTTTATGAGCCATAATTTATGAAAATGTATATTCTATCACATTAGGAGTTAAATTTAATTTCATTACATCCATTAAATGAAGTAATGGATGATTCAGAAAATTATATTACAATAAATAATAAATAAATATTGTTTATATAAATATTTCATGTAAATATATTTCATTATAGTCATAGTCAGTAAAAAAATTACTCATTGTTAGGATAATGAAAAAAAAATAAACCTTGTTGTCCTAATACATTAATTTTTTTGAACCGATGGCATTTTAAATAATCCACGATTGACGACTTTAAGGCCTTCATCATTCCATTGATGATTAACTAGTTTGTTATTTAGGACCTCAATCACTCCCTATAAATATTTATGATTTTCTTCTATGTATAATCTTTATTCACAAAATATGTTCTTCTATGTGAAAACCCAGTTATATGATACTTTGGTTAACTGTTATGCTGCCAAATTTCCCTTTAATGGGATGTTTAACTATTTATTTTTACGATGTGGGTTTCAATGAATGAAACACCCAAATATTTAATGTTTGATAACACAAATAAATTTTGATGGTGAAATTAAATTTATGTGGGGTAGAATATAACACCCAAATATTTTGGGAATTATTTTTTCGAATTAATTTAACTTTTTGAAATTTTTAATTTCACATGACACTGTAAATAGATATATATATATATATATATATATATATATATATATATATTAAAACACTAACTCAAACATTCCATTCACATTATACTGGCTTGTCTTGCACTACAAACAATATAGAGTTGAATTTCACGACACGCAATGCTGACTTGTCTTGCGCTACACACAATTCTTACTTGTCTTGTGCTACATGCAACACCGACTTGGCGTAGGTTACACACAACACATATGTCTCTAAAAAACATCATTTTATTGTTATAATTATTTATATAAGATAATTATAACCTAGATAATAAAACTAGTTGTATTAATACTAAATAAAAATTTAAAAATATAAATTTTAATTATTTTATATTGGTAAAACTTATTTTTAATGAATGGTAATTTTTTTGTAATGTCCTTGTATGATTAAAAATACTATGGACAACACATCATATCCTTCTATGAAACAAAATGAAATTAAATTTATACACATATAGAAATTGGTTTAGTTAAAATAATTTTAATTTTTTAATTTAGAATTCAAAAATTATCTTAGGTAAATTTTGGGTATATTTCTCAGAACCCACTATTTTTGAAGAATTGTGAAAAATAATATATTTTAGTTAAAATAATCCTTTTAATTTAAATAATTATTAATGCTAAATTATTTTTTAAATTTTCTCATCGTCACATTCGATAAATTATACACAAATTAATACAATGAAGTTCATTATAAATAATTTCACATTGAAATTGAATATAAAAATTTAATAATCTTTTGGAAGTCATTCTACTTTAAAAACCAATAATCTTGTCACGTCTATGAGATTAACATTAATCTTAATTTTCCAAAATCTGTCTATTGAATTTATAAAAACTGAAATACATCATTTTAATTAGTATAATATATATATAATACATTGATCATGTTGATTTTGGACCAAACCGATTATTAAAAGTTATTTAAACCAATCATAGTAATTTAGGTACATTTACGTTTAATTAGCGACTAAAACATAATCATAAGGGCCCAAATGACCTAGAAACTTGTAAAAACCCATTTGAAGGATATATTTAATCCATAAACCTCCCATTATTTATTTAGTTTAGTATTTAATGACATTATATTAGTAAGAACATGTGTACACCTAACCTGTTTAAAACATTTCCAATTGAGTCATTTTCTTTCCCTACGAAAGGCCCCCAACTATCCCAATTCCACAAACCTATAAAACCTCTTAATTTAGACTAATATCTACCCAATAAACATTCCAATATTCATTAATTCCTTCTAGAAGCCTTCCCATGGGAATAAGGTAATCTATGGTAGCCTTTTGGCATAAACCAAAAGGAGTTACCCAAAAAAGAGGTAGTGTCTTATCTCAAGTCCTTTCATTTATTTTCCTTGTACACCCCATAAAAATTCAATTATTCAAAGATTTTTTAACAAGAAAAGTCTCAAACATATACTAGGATGTGGTTATGTAAATTTTACTTTCCAACACATACACACACCTCCATCTAAATAGTAACGAACATTCTATTTTTGTGTACAGTGGACTACAGTCTTACAAAAATTTGATTGTTCATTTTTCAATTACCACCTTTCATGGTGGAAATTCTGTTTGAAATAATAGTTTTATATGATATATGTTATTATAATAATAATATCTTTATGTTAATTTTTTTATAATGTATCTTTATTCCATTCATCTTATGTAAATACAAAAATTTGTTTTGAGGAAGTGTGGACTACCACCCCATAAGACTGTTATCATTCATTCATACACAAAATGGATTGTATTAAGGATGGTTTTAGAGAATATATATCATATATATGATATAATAAATAAACTATATAAATTTAATACTTAAATATGTATATACATATATGTATTTTACTCTCTTTCTCTAAACATGATAATTTAACGGAAATAGCATTCATGCATACAAACATCATTCTGTCACCCTGAATGGTGTATTCCATATCGTAGTTATAAATTCTATATATTAATAAAATAATAATAAATTTTATATAAATTTTATTTATATAATTGTTTAAATTTTGTAATCATGATATAAGTATAGGGACAAACAATATAACAAATTATGTAAGATATGAAAAACAGAGTGAATATTAACTGAAGTGGAACCTTAATATTGGATGGTAAACAAGAGGGTAATATAAATTCATAATAAAATAATAAGTGGTATTAGATATAATTATATTGTTTTTTAGAATATTTATAATGATTTGTTATTTATTATTAATATGGTTTGAATGAGTTTAACGAGAGTCAAGTAACATGAAAAGAAGATTTCATCACTGTTTTTATTTCCGTGAGATACATGCAATGTTCACCTTTTTTTTGTGGTGTTGGTACTGACCATGGATGTATTATATGTATCTTGTAAGAAAAATTATGTCTACTCACATATCATTTCTATGATCTTTATTTCATGGGGATTTATTTTTAAAAGATTCCAAATTGTAAAAACAGATTTCTCTCAATTTTCCTTCTTTGATACTTATATTTTTTATGCACGTAAAGTACTTTTCAAGGTGTATATACTTACATATTACATGATATATCATAAATATTCTACTTTTCATGAAAATTTAATTTTCATTTATTTCCATTTTCATTCATTTAGTGTATGATACCATGTTACTATGTTAGAAGAGTTTATTGAAACTATCTAATCACTTTTCGAGATTGTTTGTGTTTATGATTTCGTTGAAAAAATATTTTTGATTCATCTCTTAGTTCAATTAATTAATTTTATTATCCATTTGATATTAATTATATATTAATTTATTGATACCATTTTTATTCTCTTTGTAACATAAGTTAGGTTTAAAGTTGTATTTTTGAAATCCCATCTTTACCCACTCTTTAGTCAGAAGTCTATGTTCTTTTAAAACCATGCTTTCAAAGGGTTTCCTAGAATATTATCATAATATCCTATGAACATAATAATTTATTATTCTTTTTTCCCTTTTAGGAATTTTCAAATTAATCATCTTATCTATTTTCGATCAAGGAATTTTTTTAACCTTTTTCTCATGAAAAAGGAATATTTTTTAAACTCATACGACACAAACTGAATTACTTGCCGACATTTATCTATATTTTACATTGAAAATTTAATGTGTTAATTGTTTTAAAAATGTAATCTATATATTTTTGTAATTTTTCATGAAAATTGGTTTACAAAACGTTTTCAATAACCTTTTATATGTTTTCAAGAAAAAGTGGTTTTTAAAATGTTTACAAGCTCCATTTATAAGTTTTCAAGAAAAATAGTTTACAAAATGTTTTCAATCTCCTTTTATAAATTTTCAATAGAAATTGTTTTCAAAACCTTTTTAATCACCTCTTATATGTATTCAATAAAAATTCCCTCAAAAAATTTTCAATATCCTTTTATAGGATTACATGAAAAATGGTTCTCAAAATGTTTTCAGGATTTCATTATAAGTATTAAAAGTATTTTTAATGAAATGGTTTTAAAATGGTTTTCATGATTTATTTATATTTATTCGAATTATTTTTAGTGAAATTGTTTTGAAAAAAATTTCAAACATTCTTTATAATATTTACAAGTGTTTTTAGAGAAAAATTTTTCAATTTATTTGAATCTTATTTCATAATATTTCAACGAAAATACATTTCAAATTATTTTTAGTCTTCTTTATATGATTAAATTTTTTTATATGAATGTTATTTTCAAATTGATTTATGTACTAAAAATCATTTTACAAAGAATAAATTATATTTTCATCTACAAATAATTTTAAAGGATATTTGAAAATTATTTTCTATTTAATATGGCATCTTTTGATGTTACACATTACCTTTTGCTAAATGATATAAAGGATATATTAATATTGATTATATGAATGTGATACAATTAATGACATGGTATTTATCAAACTTGTTTCTATTTCACATCTTATATGCTTTTGAAACCCGCTTATTTTTCATTGGTTAGGTTTATGATGAAATAATTATGAAACCTGTCTTGTTTACATGTAATGGCATGATTATATGTTTATAATACCTATTTAAATTAATAGGATCTGATATTTTTATTTATCATCATTTTAACATGTATTTATTATTTCATTATGATATGGTTGGGACCAATATCTTCCTCTATTGAATTTGGTACAGATTTGTAACACATAAGATAAACATAAATGGAATGAGAAATGAACTCGGTTCGGTATTACATGGATGATACATGAAATAAATTTGGTTTGATATTATAGGGATGGAACGATAAATAAACTTGGTTCTATAATATAGAGATAAAATATGGTGTGAACCCAGATCAGTAAATTAAAATTCTATTAAGGTAGTTTTGGGAAAAATTTCTTAATAACTATGTAAATAATTATATATTCTTATTTATCTACCACAATTCAATTTGTTATTCCTATGTTTTTCTTTCATGCAATATGATCTTTATTTACTTATTATTTACAACCAATAATTATTTTGATGTATAGTATGAAGGGTATGATCTTTAAATGTTGTGATCAAGTTCCATACCCTATGTTATATGTTATTATTATGCATTTCATATACCCTTACCGAGTATATGAGCTCACCCCTTTCTAATATTTCCATTCCCTAAGTTGTGAAGAAATGTTTTAGTAATAATTACTAAATTTTGAGAAATTTATGTGATATTTTGAAGATATATAACTAGGAATGAATATTGTTTGATAATATTTCTATGAAACTAAACTATTACAGTCCTCAGGCTTGCATTTTATAAATGTACTAAATATAAATCTAAAATGATGTAATATCCAAGTATGTTAAGCCTGAGTTTATATAGAGTGTTTACATATTATTTTTTCTATTATAAAATTCAAATCCTATAAAAATAATATGTCATAACAAAGTTATTATCTCATATAATCTGATATGTTATTTTGGTAAGGGAATCATCTATATTCATCTCCTGTTTCATAAAATGGGAAACAAAACCATCCTTTGTGTGTATGGAGGACTACTACCTCACAAATTGATGTAATATTTATCCATCATCACCTGGCATGAGTATTCATGATTACATATTTAATTTCATCATATTTTATTATTAAAATATTTAAAACTATTTAAAATTAATATATCATATAAATTATTTCTTTACAATAATATGAGAAATGATAATGTTGTTTGCGTGTACAGAGGACTACCGCCTAGCAAAGAGACATGATTCATTTTTTATTGAACCATTATAAAGATTATATATTTAGGTGTATATAATAAAATAAAATGTAATTTATGATATAATTATCATTTCGGAAAAAAAATACCTTATTTTCATCATGATCATTGAAAAGTTGATGCATTACTCATATGTATAAACGAACTACAATATACATGATTGTAACATAGATCGTTTTTTCATAACCATATATCATGGAAGGATTTAAAATTATAATATATGTATAAAAAGTATAATTATTTCATGATTATGTTTCTAAATATAACAAAATAGTGACCCATTTGACCATGATCGACACCCCAAATCCATTTTCGATTTTGGAACTAAACATACTTAAAACAATGGACATTAGAATATCTAATAAATAATTAATCTTTTAATTAAAATAAATAAAATAAAATATTATAAATATAATTTATTAAAACTAGAAGTTTAATTTTGATAATATAATAATTATTATAAATTTATTATAAATTACATAAAATACATACATGGTAGTTCTGGACATACGATATGAGGTTCTATACATAAATTACATTTCATTGGGATATATTAATTTTTCGTTGTCTTTGAATGATAAGATTACATGTGTAATGAACATTTTTTAATTTATTTTTTATTTTCACTTTTTATGTGGAATTAAATTTGAAATAAATTATATTTTTATGGACTAATATTCAATTCAATTATTCGATATTTTTAGGGTTCTCTTATCAATTGTCCATTATTAGGAATATTTTAATGTTATGAAGCAATTTTCTTTTATATGGTAAGTACAATAAAAATTTTCAAATTTTATTTTTAATAATTTATTCCCTGTTTAATTTTATGTTCAAACTCATTTTATTGACTAAATGGGGTTTTTTTCAAAAGTTATCGATGTGTTAAGGGTTGTATGCTTCAATAACATTTTATTATTGAATAATCAGGCTTTAAATTACATTGATGAAAATTATTTTATAATTTCTCTAAAAACCCCATTAATTTTTTTCTCTGATAGTAAATACTTATATTTTTTATTAATATTAAATATAAATCTCTATGGTACATAAAATGACTGAAAAAGGGTTTTTTTAGAAAAGAACATTTTATCTATATTTTAAGTCAAAGGCAATTTTTTTATATATCCATATTTTACTTAAAATATTATAAATTGAACATTTAATATTCTAAAAAAGTTAATTTTATAAATTTTCCCTTATGTTAAAATTTATACCTTTTTGTTAAAGGAATCTTCTTTTCTTCTTCCGAATAATGATATTTTTGTACTTGTTTCGAATGTGTGAATAGAATGTTTTTTATAACATATAGAACCCGAAAATGATTTCATATTTTCATGAACACATAATGACTTAATGCTTATTTTACATGTTTCTATGGTTCAATTAAAATAAAATATTTTCATTAATTTTTTATTTTGTTTTTAATCACTAGTAAGGGAACAATCTAAACCTCTCATGTTCGTCATGTTATTACCTTTATTTAACATACTAACTTTATCACTCTATCATTAATGTTATGGAATGATCGTAAATTATACATATATGACTCACAAATATTTATCTAATTTAGTTTTCCTTCATTTAATATGGAAATACATGTGTTATGATTATTTCCCAGATCCTTTAATTATGATATTTATTTTTATTATGATATGAGACAATATTTTTTAACCCATTTTAGGTAATTATTATGTATTTTCCATAATATTCATTTTATTTGGTTGAAAAAATATTCATGATCATATTAGTATGGATGTTATAATAATACACTCAAATGCATCAGGTAATGATTTAGCTTTTGGATAAATCATGTATGAGATTAGTGAGCTAACCTAATAAATAATGGAACTTTCTCCACATTATGACATTGTCTGCATTTATCCTTGAATCATGTTTATGTCACGTTAAATATTTATTATATATTTCTTATAATTTTATGATATTATTCTAGCATTTTCATTATATTATTATGACATTTGATTAATCTTAAAAATTCTCTTTTATGATAGCATGTTATTCATTGTTACCATGCTTACTCCCTTACTGGGATTTATATCTCACCCATTGTTTTATATAACATTTAGGTATTCTTGTGTAGTTATAATATCTCATGTGTATTTTGGAAATCATTATAGAGAATAAAATATGGATTCCATGTTATAGATTACATTAAATATATAAGGAACCCTTTTTCTAAAGAAACTAGTCCTTATGATCTTTAGTATTGTACTTATTTGATATTTGTGTTAAAATGTCATGTAATACTATGTGTAAAAGAATTGGGTAACTATATTGGGTATCTGAGATATTTTTTGGGTATCATTTTGGAATATTTAATGAGAAAACGTTAATGAGAAACATAGGGATAATTAAAATTATATGAAAAATTCTTTGAGTTTCGGTAAATCATAATGAAAGTGGATTAAAAGAAATTACTTCCTTGTCTGGATAATACATTTGGACATGGATCTGGCACAATTATATTTAGGCGTAACAACTCTTAGAGGGTTTAATTGATAATTGACTTGATAAACACATGTTTTACCCCAACAAGACTTAATAGATGCATGGTTTGAAAATCACATAGGACACGTTTTGGAAAATCATACTCTTTATGAACCATCATGATCAAATATCAATATATGATGACTATGGCTGACCAAGTATAAAGTTAAGGATACATTTATTAAAAAAAATTGCCTTGGTTGAGACTTCCTAAAAATTGTTTTTCAACTATTTCTAGATTTTCACTATGATTATTGTTTCTCATAATATAATATTTGTTTAAACCAATTGTTAAAACTAGAAAGAATCATGATAATACCCAATACAATGGACACCATGATTTTCATCAGAAATTTAATTATATGATAAATTTATATTAGAATATTGAAATTATTACTAATAAACTATGAAAATATATAACTACCAACATAAAAATATGTTTGAATCTTAAAAATTAAAATAACCATAAAATTTAATTTTATGGAAGTTCATGTGGAAATTATAGTGGAGGTAATATTGAATAGTTTTATTTTTACTAATAATGATGGAAAAAATACGATTTAAAATTACTAAATTTTAGGGGAATATTTTTTCAATAAAAATGTAATCAGAATATAGAACTTAATTTCCATGGAATGTGATGTCTTATATGTGGGGATCTTGGGAACATTCTGTGTCAATTCCATAAACTAAAGGTTATCACCTTGGGAAAGAAAGGAATTAGTCTATTATAACCATTGAAATGAAATCATTAAAGTGTTAATTTATTTTTATTGAATAATTATATTGTAGAATTAATTTTCAAAATTGTATTTTAATTATAAGAACCATGACAATTTTATGTATTCTGTCAACTTTTGAATCATATATATCCTCATATACTATTAACATAAGAATTTTGGATATAATCATGGTTGTATGATTTTATGTTTACTCGTAAGATAAAATTCATAAAATGACAATTTAGGATTGATGTAATGGAAATTCAATGTGCTTAGTGATATTTTGGTAGATATTTATTTTATATTTGGTATATGTAACCCTTAGTTTCAACATGATGTATTTTTTTGAATAATTCTCATTTCATATGTTTAAGCATATTGAAAAACATCATGATTTTTTTATAATTAATGATTATGTTTATTTATATTGTTATTCAATATAGTTTAAGGGATTTTAGATGAATTATATTAATATAGTTTGAGTAAAAGAGAAAATCATTGACATACAATAAGGATGTGGGGTTTGAACCCACAAGTGTAGAGAAAAAATGGAATGAATACTAAAAATGGCCTATATGATTCCTTGGATATTATTAGATTTGTTGGAAAAAATGATAAACATTATTTTGTATTTTAGAACATTGTTTTTTTTGTACATATAATAATGTGGTTGAAAAGTGTTTTTTGATTAATGTTACTTTATAATAAGTTCACTATTTTTGGAACCATATATGATTAAGACAAAAATAATATATTTGGATATTCTTTTATAATAATGGTGCCATTATATTTTAGATTAATATATGATTTTATGGTTTTTTGTGGTGATTCTAGTAATTTATTGAAATGATTGTGTATATATTTTAGATTATATGATTTGGGCATATTCATTTTTTTGTAGAACATTATGTTTGGTCAGTATTTTTTGTAGGTAATTATAATATTTGTCTCCAATGAATATGAGATGCAATCATTATAATTTTGGGATTCTTACAATTGTTATTTAATATTTTAAATAGTTGTATTTTTATTTATTTTTCAATTGATTTATATTGAATAGTTGGTGTTATTATAATTATTTTGGTTATTGATGTTGAAGTTCATTATAAAATGGTCTATTTAATTTGATAATTTTCTTATATAACCATCCATGTTTTAGTTATTTTCGATAGATATAATAATGAGTTGTTTTTATCTTATTTGGATTGTATGATCTGTTAGAGTGTAATTTTAATTCATCGTGAATAAAAAATCATCGTTAATATTCATTTTATAGAGTATGAGATGAGTTGGGAATTGATCCATGAATAAAAATAAATTAGATTTTTGTTTTTAAATGGATGGAAGTCTATTATGTTTAATTCATTTTTAAAATATACCAAATTTATGAAGATTATCATGATAAATTATTTTTTCCGACTAATTTAATTTTCATTGAATTATTGGTTCTTTCTGACCTTTTTAGTTTATGGTTTTATGATCATTAACTCTCCATTTATGATTTATAAAATTTTGAAGAATGATCTCTGGGAATTAATTTTTATCCATTTCTTTATTATAAATTTTCTCTAATATTATCTTATTTGTACACCTAGTCATCTATAATTCTATTGGAACTTCATACTTCCCTTTCCCTCGTTTTAAGAGTATTTTTTATTTACCCTTTTATTTATTCGGAGTATCCACCAATGAATTTTTAAATTTTATACCCTTTATTAATATTAACATGATCACACTAAGATATTATATTTATTTATGGGTGATATAATGTAACACCCCTATATTTTAAAATAACACAATGTTCAATAGAGTCTAAACCACAAAACATAGAATTTAAATGAACTGTGATTTACTATTAAAATGTTATTATAAGACAGTTAATCTAAAGTGGATAAAATGAATTTTATAAGGAAGAGTAACTAAATTATGAACATTATATGGTATAAAAAATAAAAAATATTTTCATCAGTTATCAACTTATGATAAATTAAAATAAATACAATTTCAGTGAAAAAGAAAATTTTTTCAGAAATTTTTTTTTTCAGATAACGTGTTTTTATATTGATAAATTAAATTAATCAATATTTAGAAATTATTTTATTGAAATATAAATATTATATATTCAAAAAAAATATCTTCTAATAAATATTGTTCTTAGGAATAGGGAAATAATAAAAAAATATGCTTAAAAGCAATATGTTTCAAAAAATAATTTCCTTCCCAATTTTGACATTTATAAAATTTGTAATTTTTTTTATTCATATAATTTATTTTAAAAAATAAATATAATTATTGAATAAAAACACTATAATTACACAAGAGTTAGTTTTTTTATAATTTTCTACTAAACATAATTTTATAATTAATAGTAAAAAATAATGATTTTAATCGAAGAATTATTATTAATTTACAGAATTTACAAAATTTCATTTTTTGAAATATACTTAATGTAAAATAATTTCAATTTTACTATGTATTATTATATTTATCTCATTGAAATGAAGTTTAGTTTTAATTTTGATATAAAAATATTTTATAACGATTGAAACATTCTTTTGGAAAACAACTTTTTCATCACCTACACAAGATTAATTTTATATTTAATTTTTATACTTCCATTAATTTCATTTTTGAAAATGGAATTAAAAAATTTAATCATCATAATTAAAATTATATTATAATTCCAGCTTAATTTTTTGTCATAATGAATAGTAAAAATAGTAAAAATTAATTACCATGGTTATGGTTAAAATAGTTTTACAAAGAGGATAAATAAAAAATATATATGTTATAAATTAACCAAAATATTTGTCCAATTATTATTTGTTTGATATATTTAGATCATAATAAATATAAAGTTCTATAAGGAACAGTTTTAGAGCCATTTTTTGTATTTAAATGATGGGTAGATCTATTTATTTTTAGAAATTTCAAATGCATCTTCAACCCCAGTTATAAAAGGACAACCAACTCCCTTCGTATTCAAATATCCAAGGAATTTTGTTTCAGAAAAAACATGTGAAATATATTACTTATTTCCCATCCCACATATTATATTTTTATGATTTATTATAAATAAAATATTTTGAGAATTTAGGGATAAAATTGATGAGTTTTTCTGAAGAATAGGTATAGTTCTTAACTAAGAATTTTTATTTTGATTCTTCTTCCACGTCAATAAAATATTAATAAAACACAATGATATATTAAAAAATTTATATAACATATAATGTAATCTCATTATGTTAATCGGGTAAGGTGCATCCATATCCCCCCATCAAATACAAAACGAAACCATTGTTGATGAGTACTGTGGACTACAACCTCAAAAATCGATATAGTTAATTTTATATCATTTCCTTACAAGGGTATTAATGATTATGGATTTGATTATTATATATTATATTAAGGAACAATTAATAATTATTCAAAAAAAAATTTATCTTATACTTTCTTACCTTTCAAACCATTGGAAAATAATAATGGCGTTCGTTTCTATATCGGAATGTCATCTCATGAAGTGATGTGATTAATTTTATAATTATTAATCACATGAATGGTGTATGACATTGAATTAAATGAAATAATATGATATATACTAAAAATTATTTATTTTTCCATGATAAAAATAAACATAAATACTTTCCATCATGATAATTGAAAAACAGATGGTTACTCAAGTGTAAAAACAACCAACCATCTCCTTGTTTTCAACAAAGATAATTTTTGCTAACCATATTACATGGTTGGTTTAAAAATAATAATATATGTATAAACTTTATGTATAAATAATTATTATTCTTCTTTTTGTGATTTATAAATTACCTATTTTCCCACAATCAGTACATCGATACCATTTTTAATTTATGAAATGAACATCCTCAAACCACCTGATATGGACTTAATATATTATGTAATTAAATGATTCATTAAACATAATTAATTAGACAGTTAATAATATGGTATTGAACCTATATAATATTATTAATAATATATTAAATTGATATCATTTTACCATATAAGAGATAAAGTACATTTAAAACAAGTCAGGACTCGAGTTAAGGAAATTTATAATAGAAATTATTTATATTGGGTAAAATTATATAATAATTTAATTTGATATGATAAGAATATGTGTCTAATGAGTTTATAATATATTATTCTTTATTCCCACTATTTTTTTCTTGATATAAATATTTAAAACATAACCTCATTCATTAATTCCCACATCAACAATATGAAAATTATAATGAATTTTTTCTACATTTCTCTTCATTGGGAAATATTTTAATATCATACACCTAATTTATTTTATATGATGTGTATTATAAACATATAAATATTATATAATAAATACTTTATACAACATGTTATTTTACATTACTGTTCATTTACATTATTTATGGGTGTTGTGATTCTAAAGGTACTATAACAGTAATAGTATTATGTATCAAAATCATTTTTATCAAGATTATTTATGCTTGAATTACCATTAAATGGACATATTTGATAATTTTCATATATAAAGTATAATTTTATTCTCCAATAGTTATTCATTACATATTTAAATAATTTTAAAATTTCCCTCTATTTAACACATAAAAATATTGAGAAAACATTTTTAAGAACAACTGAATATTTTCTCCTTTTCGACGATAATAAATTTTCATATATATCCATATTTTACCTAAAGAGTTTTAATATATATTTTTAATATTATTCAATTATTTATAAAATTAATTTTTTCATTTTTTCATTTTTATAATATTATTAAATGCTAATCTTCTAATATCTTTTTGAAGAATGAGTATTTTGACATTTCTAAGATGTTTGAATGGAATTTTTTTAAATTTTATATCATAAAAATAATTTTTTAATTTAATAACTACAAAATTAGTTGATTCATACTTTAAATGTCTCCATGGATATTTTAAATGAATTTTTTTTATTAATTATTTAATAAAATTTAAAATATTAAGTAAGAGTTCAATATAAATAACTATATTTCATTATATTATATCCATTCTCTCTCTAAATCAAATTTTCTCAATCATTAATGTTATATAATTATTATAAATTATAGATATACCATACACACTTATATATATAGAATATTAAGACATCATTTTATGGGGTAATACACGACTTATTTTATTTCTCAAATTCCTTCATTATGAAAAATCATTGGATTTTGAAATAAGACCAGATTATAAAACATATTTTCTTTACCTTTGTGAATCTTATTTTTATGCATTGTCAATGATTACCATTATAGGGAACACATATTTATGAACATGTTTTGATGATTGTTCCCATATAGCACTCAAATGTAATGGGTAAAACATTGGTTACATTATATATCTTGTACGAGATTAATGATTTAATGTAATATATCATTAGACTTTCCACTAATGGGTTATTTTTTAGAAAATTATCTTTCACTCATTTTAATATCATGTAATATTTTTCATAAAAATTTCATATAACACCATGACCATATGATACCATTATGTTTATGTTATTATCACATGTTATTATTCATGAAAAATCTCCTATATGATATAATGTTATGCATTGTTACCTTGTATACTCCCTTACAAGGATTTATAAGACTCCCTTTATTTTATGTGTTTCCCAAGTTATCCTATACAATTTCAGGAGATCCAATAGATTTTGGATATCGTTATGGAGAAATGATTTAGGATTTCATTTTGTAGTTTCCTTTCGATGTATTATAGATGTAGTCTTCCAAAAGAAGTAGGCCTCACAATCTTTCATGTTTCTCATATTAGATATTTATATTTAAAACTCATGTAATAATACATGGAAAAGTCATTGGTGAATTTGAAATTTTATCGGATGAGTTAAATTTATATAGAAAATAAAATTTTTAACTACAATCCTTGAACATTTATTATTTATTATTAATTTTACAACACTAATTTAAATATTATCAGGAAAATAAAATACCTCAGTCAACATAGAAACACAATACACTATAAGAAAAATGTATTCACTCCCTTGATAATTTAAAAATGGTCCAACGAAATATAAGTCCTATAGGGAATTTTATTTACATCTATGTTTCCATTTTGTTGTGTAAATTTATTCCAACATATATTTTCTAACCATTTTCACTTATCAAAGCCCCTCACAAAAATCATAACATATATTAACATTTTAGTACAATTAAAATATTCTTAATGAATTTTGGGTAGTATTTTTCTCATATTGTGTCTTAATAATGGTGAAGTGATAAAGCTCAAAATAATTGGTAGAATCTCCACATCAACAAAACTTCTCCTTATAATATAATCTACATCAATAACCCTTATCCCTATTGAAATGGGCTTCTATCAATGGGTACGCCCCAGTATGTTTCCAGGTCGTTGTCCTTTTTGTACACCCCAAATCATCACCCCTTTAAACTATATGGGTTTTTATCCCTGTTGTCTACATTTGGTACATAGGGATCCTCCCATAAGTTCACTTCTTGTCAATATTAAACCTTGGTGTTCTACTTTATAGGGTACACATTCCCTAATCTTCCCTTAGTGGGTTCAAGATCAACCTTCGTGTTGTGATACCTTCCCTATATGGGACACACCACCTCAGATCTGTCCTCATTGGGTGTTCTTGTTCATCATCTGATAAACGTTCTAGATGCCCCCTAGGGATGTACTAATCCGATCTGTCTCTATGGGATGTTCACATCACTCTCATTCCATCTATACAAGATGTTAAAATTGTGACATACCCTACATTGAACATGGGATGATTGAGGAAAACATAGAAAACTACGTCGTTGGATTAACCTTCTCCATAAGATATTAAACTCACAGAATAACATGTGTTAGACATGGGAAGTTGAGGAAAACTTTAGATACATGCCTCAGGAATATGATACCCCATGAATGATGTGGGATTCCTCAGGTTTTTCTCCCAGGAGATGACCTCTTATGAGGAGAATATAAGTTCTCTAATTTCCATGCATCTAGAGATGCCTCATAATGCTTAATGTTACCATCTACTCCTACCAAAGGATGCTTCCTTATCATGTCCCATTGGAATTTCCATACAGAAAAAACACAACTAACTGGCGTCCACAAGGATATGGCATCAGGAATGAGATTCATGAACAACAAATCAAATCAATTCGGTTTCCGCAGACTAGGAGATCAGTTTTGAAGAGGAATCCACATAAGGAGGAACCAACATCCCATCAACCTGCAACAATCAAGGTGCAAACATCCCTGAATAAGAGATGGATACTTACCACCTTTGGAAAGAGGGAATGTTGGGTAACAATCAGCGTGCCATAGCACTACGACGTGTGCCCCAATAAAAGCGTCTAAAAGGGTCATATCATATATGAGGCCAGTGTATATGTTGACTCCAAATTAGTGATCATAATAGTTTCTTGGTAACAACCCAATAATGTGTTTGACATTTATAGTTTCTTGGGTCTTGATGGATAATACAGGCGTTTCATCCAAGATTTCTCTAACTTTGTAACACCTATTATGGACTTAACAAATAAGGTTTCATAGTTCATCAGGTATGATGTTTGTAAGAATTCATTTTAGGAGTTATTTGGAATACTATCATCATCTACAAACCTAATTTTTTATGATCCAAGTTTAAGATATTCTTTTTAATGTGATGCTTCAGATGTGGGATTGGGTGTAGTTCTGATGTCGCGTGATCAAGTTGTGGTTATGGATCCTGCCAGTTGAGGCCTTATGAGAGAAAATGTCCTACTCACGATAACATAATAGAAGTTGTAGTTCATGCTCTGTTCTTTTGTGGACACTACTTATTTGGAGAATGGTTTATTGTTTACATGGATCATAAAATATTGATATATATCTCCACAGAGTGAGATATAAAATTGAGATAATGTAGGTGGGATGAATACCTATATTCATTCCCCTTTGACCGTTATTATACCCATGTAAAGGGTGATGTCATGGTCGACACTTCCAGCCAAAAAAATGAAACACAATCCATCAAGGCAGTTAACATTGAGTTGTAGATAATGGCATTGTTTTCTGTCATGCATATGGAGGTTTTTGACTAGTGTAGACAACTGCTTCTAATAGTTCTTGTAGTGATATCCTCTATTCGAGAGAAAGTAGTAATGTGATAGTTATCTAATCCATAGGGGCTTTTTTTGAGGGTATACATCACAGGATAAAACCCGTTTCCTGGTTGGGTTATTGATGGAAGTGAAACTCTTCTATATCTTGGCCATGTATGTGTGCCTTCTTATATTTGGAGAGAGATTATAGGGGAATCTCATACCTCAGTTTGGTAAGTTCATCTTGTACATACCAAGATGTATATTGATATGAATCTTCAGTACTAATGGCTATGTATGAAGAAGAAAATAGAAGGTTTCATCTCTCAGTGGTCCACCAGTCAACTGGTAAAGCCAGGGCACCAGTGACCAACTAGACTACTATAATCTCTATCCATTTTTAGGTGGAAATGGAATTATGTAACCATATAATTTTTTACAATATTTCCATGATCTCCTGAAGTTAGAGATGTATTATTAGTGATAGTCGATGGGTTGACCAAATTCGTGCACTTTTGACCAATCTGAGAGACATTCTCTATTGATGAGATATGAAGCCTTTATATTTGGGAGATAATTTGACTTTGTGGATTTCCCCATTCAATCATGTTGATTTGATACACCCTTATAACATTGGAATTATAGAATGGATTGTATCTGGAACTGGTTTCAATGTTTCTTTTTAGTACTTCATATCACCCCTAGACTGACGCACAATCTTAGTGGACTATACAGGTGTTCTAGGATATGATGCAAGCCTTTATCCTTGATTTTAGTGGATCATGGGAGAAACATATTCTTCTATTTGTGTTTTCTTATAATAAAATATTTTAGTAGAACATAAAAATTGTTCCATATGAAGCTCTATATGGTAGGCCATGTCTTTCAAATCTATACTTTCTCAAATCAGGTGAGTTACCTCTTCCAGTTCTTCATCCCATTCAAGATAATTCTTGAAAATTCAAGTTGATTAAAATGTCTATGTTTATATCTTAGTCTATACATAACTCTTATATTGATTAGTTTCATAGACCCCTAGAGTTTGTGGGGGGACATTGGGTCTTTTTTCATGTTTTGTAGAGGTTGGTTCAAAGGTGAATCTAGAGACAAGGAAAGTTATCCCTGAGATATGTTGGGTCGTTCGAGATAGATGATAGAGTTTCACTAGTACCCTATAAGATGTTATAACCTCATAGGTACCATGTAATGCTTGATTTCTTCTTTGTATCTCAAATTCAAAAGTATCATCCAGACCAGTCTCATTCCTTAAATCCTAAAAACATTGAGCATAAAGCAGGTAAATCCTTCGAGGAGCATCTAAATTGTATATTCGATCATAGAAAAAATTTATCTAAGGATTGTTTCTTCCACTAGTCTTGGTGCTATATTAGTATAGACACATTCAGGATGAGACATGGGAGCAAGAGATGGATGTGCATGCCTAGTGGCCGGAATTTTTCTCAAACGATGTTCCCCTACCATCAAAAGGGAATGTCAAGGATGCTTTATCTTATGTAGGGGATATTGTATTTTCCCAGATTCATACATGTTGTATCATGATCAATTTTGTTAATTTTATCTCCAATTACTTGAATATACCCATGGTGGGTGCCCGTGTAGTCTGTTATAGGTCATGTGCATCTGTTAATTTATTTAATGAATGCACAAGATTATGATAAATAATTATTCACACCCTGGAACATTTTTTTGAGTTAAAAATAATTATAACAAACAAAAAAAATAAATATAAATATAAAGAAATAAAATTAAATGAAAAAGGAATTAAAAATTTAATAATGTAAAAATCTGTCAGGATAAAAATAAAAATAATTAGAAATGGTCTTAACCCATTATTATTATTATTATTATTATTATTCTCTCTTCACATTTTTATTTTTAAACCTTATTTTTATTTTTTCCATTTTTCATCATTTTTATTTCCTTATTTGTACTCTCCCTTATTTATTTTCTTTACTTTTTTTTATTCCCTTCTATCTCCTCCTACCTCTCCCTTCGTGTATTTCTCCCCCATCCACTCAAGGAGGTGCATTAACTCCCTTTGCATCTTCGGTATCCCATAGAACCTCTATATCCTCTCCATTTTCAACACTTTCCAAATCACCATGATGACCTGGACAATGGTAATCTTCTAAACCAACAATCATTTAGTTTGATCCATTATCCATCGTGCAATCGTCCACGGAAGGTTTTTACAAAAACGTGGGGGGTTTTTATATCCATAGATTGCTTCTGTTTAATTGAAATGAAACATTTTCATGAGATGTGGGATATACTATGTTAATGGATTTGGGTACATATGTTCTTTCCTATAAATTTAATGATTTTTTCAATTCGTACTGTGGTGATTATTATCATTGCCTACTAGAAAATCCCTAAAAATGCATATTAATTTTATTAAATTATTTCCCTTAACATTTATGACCATTATTTAAAGAGAACCCCTTCCTATATTTTTCCCTGTCATTGAAATCCCTTTGGGTGTGCTAATATAATTGTCCTATTTACATTTGGATTTGAGAATTTGAATTATCAATTGTGTGTACATGTATGATATTTTTTGGTTCACGTTTTAAATTGAATAAATTGTTTAGAATGAATCATAAACTGTGAATTTTATTCCATTTTTTTTTCCTAAATTTTTTTTACTATAATTCTTATTGTGATTTAACATTATTAAAGGCCATTGACTATACTTTCACTAATAAGGGAAAATTCTGTTCAATATTGTGTTATTAATATTAGTCATGATTGTTGGTCTTGATTAATTAGTTAGTGTTCCATTAAATGGTTAATTTGATGGATGAAATCATGAATGCTTCCATGTGATGTATATATATATGCCTCTATTGTTGTTTTAAATTTAATCACATTTGAGAGAGAACATGGGTAAAATATTAAGAACCCACAATTGGAATCAATGTACTTGATTGGTTACCACACAAAAAAATTGGAAGGAAATGTTTTAGGTTCACCAAGAAAGGGATATCCTAGTGTGTTTTACTATATTATTGGGTGACACTGCTTCCCTAAGGGGAAACCGAGGATGGACCCATTGTAAACATGGATACACCATGCCTTGGTAGATACATGGTCCCATATGTGATATTATTGGAATGGATTCATGGTTACCATCCAGTAGAGATACTTGTAAATTCAAAAGGATTGCCTTGGATTGGCTCATGGCCTTGGATATAATTGAATTGATGTACTGTACTGACACCTTTCGGACTAGCTCAAACACCACCTCTAAATTTTTTATTATAAATATAAATACTTGATGTGCTCTTATTGATAGTGTAAAAAAGTACCCATATTCATTGTGATACTCATCTTGTGCATTTAGTGGACCTAGTATGAAATATGGATTAGACCCCAAGACAAATAACATGATTGGGGGTGTTCCTTTTCATTGGTCTATAACAATAATCTAGCATTTCTATGTATATATATTATTTCATACCAGGTATCTCATTTTGGATTTCAACTTTATCCAAAGTAGGTTGTGTAGGATGGGTGCCCTCTTGAGAACCCAAACCATGTTATGATTATTCTCTATTTTAATTGCATGCATTTATTATATATATGTAAAAATACATTTTGTCTATAGAATGAAATGGAATAGTCAAAACAGTTTGGCTTCTTGTCTACTGAGATTATTTCTCACAACCTACTAGGTCACTGTTTGGTACTTGGGTAGACTTTATGTTTGCTGGTATGGATACAGGGATGTGTGTTGCTCTTGATGCTTGATTACATTGCTACATTGGATGGAGAATTAGAGAATAGTACTGAGCCTTGGCTCAAGATTGTATGTTATAGTTTCTATTTGGAATATATTTAGTTTTTTAACATTTATTCTATGCTTATAACTCATATCCAACACTTTTATATATTTACTTTTGGCATCATACATTGACATCATTATGGTATAAATTTTTTATATTCACCTTCTACAGTAATTGATTATTTTATTAGGTTATTTATCTACTTCTGATTCACTATTCTTTTTTTTTATACTTTCTCTATTGTAATATATAATTTTTACAGTTGTGTAATACCAAATCCAATGAGTGCATAGTCTCTCCATAGACTTACCCGAAGACCTCACAGCTAATTGGCAGAATCTGGTGTTTGGGGAGATGCACATGAGTTCTTATGGTCCATTGTTTCATGGCCCGGTTCTGTGTTACTCAGAGTGGGATGCTACAATAAGAATAATCCATGTGGTGGAGAATGAAAATAAATCAAATGAGATTATTTAAGGATGTTACCTCTTCTTTGGGTAATTTCATTTAGTTTCCACCAAAGGACTAACTAGGATTTATTTCTTCCCAGTATAATGATTCTAGGATAAGATTATGGATTTTTAAAGATTATTTGTGTAGGGGTGATGTGAGAAAAAGATTATTGATAGGATTGATGAAGTGATGGTGGGGTGAGTTCCCTTTTATAGTTGAGGAGGAGTCACATTCTGGAAAATATAAAAAATATAACCTATTGAGAGGTCTCCCTTACATCATGTGACTCCATAATTTTTATTTTCAATCAATGTCAGTATATGGTCAAAATATGGACATCCAATGGTCTTTTCAAATTTTTCTAGGTGATTTTATTACTTATGATAAATTTTAACCACTAAGTAAATGTGTTTTTACCTTAATCAGTACAATTAATTCTTATTATTTTCAGAAATTATTTTTGTCAAAAACTATGTTTACCTTACTATATATTTTAAATTATCCTAATAGAAAATAAATAATCTATTTTTCCAAACTATAAATTCATAAGTCGATGAAATTAATTTAAAATTAATCAGGTGGACGGGTCACGAATGTGGGATTTTAAAGTAAAAATCCCAAAACATTGAAATATTTCTATATCCAAAATCAATGTGAGATTGGTAAAAATGAACAAAACTATATTAATTTATGTATAATTGATCTAATTATACTATTCAATAAAATTAATATATAATTTAACTTAATAAAAAAATAAGATGAAAAAGATTTTATGTATTATAATTTTTTATTTTCACTATTCATTAAAAAATAAGACTTCTCATAGAAATAAAAATAATATGTTTGAAGTAATTTTATATATTCTTCATTAAAAAATATTTTTTATTTTTTCAAATTAATGTTTTTAATGTTTCAAAATTTATATTTTAAATTGGTTTTCTACTATAAGGCAGTAAAATTACCGTTTAAAAATAAAACTTTTTATTCATAAAATTAGATATATTCTTATCATATACCTATAAAATAAATTGGATGAGTAAAATATATATTTACTGAATATATAGTATATAAATTATATTAAAAAATATATTTGAAATTTATTTTTTAAAATTAGGGAGATAGAATTGTATTTGTATATGGAAAAAATGTTTTATTTGAAAAGAATTTTCTTTACTTTTGAATATCTATTATATTCATATCTAAATAATTGATAACCAAAGGATTCATTTTATATAAATTGGTAACTCAATGTTTCACAATTTAGTTTACATTATTTGTAACATCCATTCAAATGAATAGGCGGAATCTATTAAATTATTTTCATAAAAACATTAATAGTTTATTGTTGTTTGGTAAAACTAGGCATTTCATGTAATGGATGATATCGAAGGGACTTTATATTGTCTGTGACATAAGATAGATATAGTTTTGTGTATATGATAAGATAATATATGTTTTTTGTGTATTGTACGATATACTTGGTGTTTTAAATAATAAAATCCAAACATAATGATATTATTTAGAAAATGAAATACTAAGTGTTGTGTGAATTGATAATAATGGAAAAGATTATATTAATGTAATAAAATTCCCAATATATCCGCCTATTATATTATTCCCTTTAAAATTAATATATCCATTACAATTCATTTACGTTTTGAATTGTTTAATCATTTAATGTTTTATTCATAGATACCCACATCATACAAATGAAAACTAATGCATTATTTGAAAAGGGAATATTAGAAACATAACACTTACCCAAAGTAACCCATGATGAGGTTTCATTGTATGGGAACATAGGATCCAACCAAATATATTGTCATGTAAGAGGAATCTAACTATCAATTTCTAATGGAGAGTGACAAAGAACATTGTGAGAAGAAATTTAACGATCATAAATTTATAACCCAAATACACTTAAAAAAGTCCATTGATATTATCAAAGATTATTATATATAGTATGAAAATATTTTTTAAACCCATTTTTCCTTAATATGAATAATTTTCATGAAAATATATACATACATGATTTTTGAACATCAATATCCTTTTTTACCATGATAAATTTCCACAACATTTATTAATCTTAGAAATAAAGGTGAATTTTTCATTCTTGAATTACTAAAAGATCATGACATAGAAGTACAAGTCATTACAACTATATGTAGTTAGAAAAAAAATGATATAACATGTTATCTAATGTTAAATAATTCTAACATGGTTTTTCAATACATGAATATGTAAAATTTCATTTAAATTTTAACTTTAAACATTACACAAATAGAAAACCATATAACCCTTCACAAATATAATATTTTAAAAAATGAGGTCATTAAATTTCTCCAAAATACCTTAACATTTAACCCTATATTTCATATTGATGTTCTTGTTTTTCATAGAAAAACATTTGAATATTATCACCTTGTATTCTATTGAAACATGACAATTACCATTAATACATATAAGAAACATTCATGATTACTTACTAAAATGATTATTGGATGTATTCCTAAATTCCAAAAATGTTTTAAACTTCATCAATGATATTATAATACACTTAGTAAGAACATTTTATCAGTTTTGACGTCATAAATACTATCAAATTTACTTTATATAAATCACCATCTCTTGTTCCATTTCTAAATTTTACTGAATTTAAGTAAAACATGAATTGTTACCTTCCCTTAATCAAAACAACTCTTTTATAATAGATTATTTTTCAATGAAGTCAAAACCATTCAATATATCCTTTTCAATCCTTAATGAAATAATAAAACTGAAAATACTTATATATTTCTTGATTCATATAACAGAATCCTATAATTGAAAAACATATGCACTTAAATAATAAAAAATTATTCATAGACCATAAGATAATAATCATCATCTTTTTCCTTAATACCCCTTCCATATAATATGAAATATCAATCATGTATTAAGTTCTCAACCCTAGTCAAATCCTGCTTCCTATGATTTATTTAAACAATACTGTTATAACATGATATACCTCTCTAATAAAATATGCAGTCCATTTATCTTCAAAATTATAACCAATACTCATACAACCATCCAGATTATCATTTAGATATTTCCACTTAGTAACTATATTTTCATAAATCCCATACATTCCACATATAAAACATTCAATGTCCTCCAATTTTCTTTTAGTTCCCTCTATTCACTAAAAAAAGATATAATATTATGAGAACCATTTATCATTTAAACAATCAACAAAATCATTAATATTTTCTTATAATATTCCAACATCATATTATACATTTAAATATACATCATTATAGGCTTATTATTATATAAATCACTATAAATAACCATAGAAATAACCTTAAGGGTCTCACATAAGTCTTATCCTCCTAGTTTCTAAATTTTGGCTAAACATTTTATTTGATACCAACTATTGTGACACAGGCTTAACATACATGGATATTACATCATTTTAGAAGAATATTCAACACATTATAAAAATAAATTCTTGAGGACCATAACAGTTTAGTGAATTTGGAAACATTGAAACTTAATCTTATATCGTGGTGAAAGATCATCAATATACCCCTTATTGATCTCCTACATTAGTACACCCACATAAAACATATATTAATTACATAGGGAAAGGAAACCTAATAAATGGTTGAGGTCAGATTTTCATTAAGTACAAATAAGGGAGATATTGAAGCATGTGATGATAATAAGGGTATGAGAACAATATCATAACATTAGAAGATCATACCCCGTATATCAAAGATCATAATCAATAGTCATGGAATAAATATTGGTAGTCCATACGATATGAATCATAAGTGAATTAGGGGAATAATCCTTGATATCATAATAATGGAATAATAAATGTATTTATGACATATAAAAAACCATAGAAATTCATATGTAATGGATACCTACCAAGACCTTCATAACAAGTTTTTATTTGGATAATCACTTATTTAACTTCTTTGGGCTTTGGATTTCCTCTCATGTAACTTCTTGTTTTAGTATTGGGATTCCATCAAATTTACACTCCTGTTTCAGGATTTGAATTCCCTCTCATGTACCCTCTTGTTTCCAGTTTGGGATTCCATCCCATGTACATTCTTGTTTCGAATCCTAGGCTAAAATCTATGTAACCTCGTATTACGTGCATGAGATGTCCCAGTGTAACCCCCTGTTTTTAGGCTTGGGATAAAAAACATGTACCCACTTGTTGTTTGGTTTGGGATATATCCCACATGTCCTATGAGATCATATAACATTTATAATTTCCCAATTCATAAAATGGATATATAGTTCCCACCTAGCAAATGATTAAATCATACTGACATGTTTCATTGGATAATAAATAATTCATTGTATCGTTACTCATAGAAATGGATTGGTTTCATAATAATCATATCATAAATCATAAAATGAAATGGGTATCAAAAAAATTCATCATTTTATAACCTATGGAAATTATATTGGATTCATAATAATTTATTCCTATTACAACCCATAATAGGAACTAGGCTATGTAAGCATTTATCAAGGTCAAACAATGGAAGATAAATTAGATTCATTTAAATTTAAATGAATCGTGATTCAACAATCAAAAATACAATTTCTCTATAAATATCATTCCATAAAAACATAAACCATTCTTAGAAATAATATAGTTGGTCTCCTTAGATCGCTTACCTAATAAAAATATATATATCTAATTAATATATCATAGATGGATAAGAAGTTTTAAAGATCACTTTCAAATGTTCTAAAGGAAAATTAACTTTTATTTGAAATCTTAAATAATTTTTAAAATCATTCTCATGAATGTAACATTGAAAAATTACAACAAAATATTTGAAAATAATTTCAATCATTTATTGAGAAAAATATAATATTTACATTAAATATTGATTTTTCAAACATAAACCATTTTAAAAAACCTTTTCATTGAAAATTACCATGGGAACTTATAAAAGAAGAATTTAAATCCATAATAATAAATTTAGAACATAAACTATTTATTTGATATCATTTTACCCAGAAATTAGTTTAATATATCATTTCAACAAACATACAATGTTTTTGGAAAAAATGGTTGGTGAATAAAACTTATTTCTATCCAAATATGTAATTAAAGTTAGATAATCATAAAAAATATTTATTAATCATATAATGTACAATAGGGTGGAAAAAATTTATAATTATATGAATATATAATTAAAAACCATTGTAGAATAAACATCATAAGAGATAATGAGAGGGAATAATAAAAAATCCCAATAAACGATGTGATTGTATTAATAAACAATTACCACTTTGGTATCATTGAATTACAATCCCCAAGAAATGATAAAATTTAATAAAGCATAAAATTTCATTAAAATAAATATATTCATGACATATAATGTTAAATGGAATTAAATATACCTCATAGAATAATATAGGTTCCTAACATGGAATTTGTCGCAAAGAATGAAAATTAATAAAAAGTACCTTTACCAGTTTTGTGTCTTTTGAACCACAAAATCCATGACAGATAGATAAAAAATTGATATATAAGTACCCATTAATTTATTTATAATAATTATAGAATAAATTCATTCTTATTAATTACACCATAAAAATATCAAGTGGTGAATAAGGAAAAAGTCTCGTACAAATAAAAGTAATTCTTGAAATAACCTTTTTACATGAGAAATTTTTGAATCATTATCCAAATGAAAATATAACATAAATTGAATTTTTTAATATCATAAAATAAATTAATTAAATGATATAAAATTTCATTGAGAATTATATACACCACCCAACAATAATATGTGTGGAATATAACATATATATCCCAGAAATTAAAGTGAGATGAGAAAACCTTTACAATAACTCTTAACATTCATCATACACATTATAAAATCATGTATAATAATAATGATTTTATTATAAACCTACCAAATAAAAATATTTTTATATATAATACCATATAGTTTTTTATTAGTACTTGATATTACCATTTATTAACAATTCGCAGTTAATGTTGTGTTTTGGGTTAAATTTGCTTTGTCTCTCGTTTATGTTTTTAGTTGTTATTAAAAGTACCCTTACTTATATAATGAATTGATAACATGAATAATGTATTAAATTATATATTTTTTATATATATTTATAAAATTAATATTTAGAATATTCTATAAAATATATAAATATGAAGTCGAATACACTATTCATGCATATGGGAGGTTGTATGTGTGAATTAAAGATGGTTCCTTTTTTTATCATATTAAAAGGAGTACATTAAATGAAATATACATATATATATATGTTATATAATTAAAATTGAATTAATATTTCATATATATCACAAACCATTACTAAACCTATCCTTAATACATTCCATAAAAATTGTGAACGAATCACATCACTTTAAGGAGTTGATACTCCACACATCCACAAACAAAGTTATCTTATTTAAAAATGAGGTATATAAAGTATGTGTGTTTTATTTATTAATTATATAAGCATAAATATATCATATAAATAATTTGAATCGTATAAATATATATTTCCATCATAATTACCTACTATGAGGGAGGAAAAGGAAAAAAACAATGACATCGTTTCGCGTGGGGGTAGTCTGTTGTACGGACAAATGGTATGTTCATTACAAATTTTATGGGAGTGTGTATAAGTTTAGTAAAATAACTTGGAATAAAAAAATAATTATATTTTTGAAACTTAGGTAATTATATAATTATTTAAAAATTATAATTTAATGGGTAGAGAATTAAAATAAATCAAAAGAGCTTGCATATAGATTTTACCTCTTCTTTGGGTAGTTCTTATTCATTTTCAACAAAGGACTAACTTGGACTTCTTTGTGATCATAGTGAGGATTTTAAAATGTAGCGTTCAATTTTGGAAAATATTTTAGTAGGTTTCGAATGAGACAAAGTGTCTTGTGATGTGTGAGGAAGTAAATGGGTGATTTCCCTTTTATAGTGTAGGTGGAGTTGTATTTTTGTAACTATAAAAAGTAAAACACTATTGAGAGATATTCCAAATATAATGTGACTAAATTAATTATTTGTATTATAGAAAATGGATTCTATGGTATAAATATGTCCAAAAAATGGATTATTTACTTATTTCATGGGTATTTTTCTGTTAATTTAATGTTTAACCATTATGTAAGTTTATTTTTACCTTAATCACTTTAATTATGTAACGCCCCGACCCCAGCTACCCAGAGTCGGTGCATTACTTCGTAACATTGGCATGATCACAAAAGATCAAGTCTCGAAAGACCGATTAGTTTAGTAGCCTTGGAAACACTAGATACATTTGTAAACGTTACATTACATCATAAAGTAAACCAAAACAACAACAACATATTGTCTTCATATCCCCTCAGACTATCCCTGCAGGTCATTCATAATATACTTCTTCAAATCCTGGAAAACATTAAAACATTGAAAGGGGTGAGCTCAAATGATCAGTAAGGATAACAATATTGCGGAAGCTTTCATAAATAAACATTAGCATTTTAGGCAATGTATAACTAAAACAAAAGCCTTTTAAACTTGAACTTCAACATAATATGGCAAAAGTAAAATGAGATAATGCCATTCACTTCTTCACATGGATATTCTACTGGCCGAATAATCACATGCAATATCAATAACCACTTTCATAATGAGGGAATGTATAATGCCGGACATTCTGAAACATTTTGTCAAGGCCTCGGCCAAGACATCTAAAATGATTAAGGCCTCGACCAAAACCATAAATCAAATTGGGAAAGGGCCTCGGCCAATTCCACGTCTAGTTGTCTCATGAGACCTACCGATGCATCGAGAAGCTATAGCGGGCTCCACCCGTCACTTATTAAGTCCAATACATTCCTCATATGAATAGGTTTAAACATATCATAAACCATAACATAATCGTATCACATAAAACATGCATAAAGGAAACATAACATTTCCACATTTCAATCACAAGATATCAATACAACACATTGATATAATAAAAACGCTTTCAAAACAATTTTCAATACCAAAATAAATGAAAGTTAAAACTTTGTATTTATTTTTCATAAAAAAAACGATGTCTTGTAGAGGAAGCCGAAAATCAAATAATGGTCACGGCGGCGGAGAAGTCGTTGTCGCCGCATATGTATAGAAAAGAAAAACATTCCATTTTTGTCGTTTAGTAAAACGCTTCGTATAAAAAGATTCCTTTTGAATAAACGTAAAATTTCAAAGGGGTTTATACACTGTACAAAAGAAATGTGTGTATAAAACAAAATATGCCTCAATGAATGGAGATTGAGACGAAGTCCCTTAAAAAGATCATTTTTAAATAGAATATATCTATTATGTGTATTCACTATATGTACACATAAAGAAAGTATAAATACAATATACAGCATAATAATATCATGACATAATTTGAAAGTAGGAGATTAACCCAAAGAATGGAAGTTGGGTTAAGAAGTTCCCTTACCTCGTGTGTGACTTGACTCAACCGTTCTTTAACCTCCTGAATAATAAACTAGAGTTAATATATACCTTATTTAGAACCATTTTCAATTTCATTATCCTTATTATATCACTTATTACAATGATATGAACATTATGTAATTATTTATGTTAATAACGGTCGTTTTGTCGATCTTTGGTACTTGAGTCAACAATAAACTTCTTATAATTATAAGTTGTTCATGTGGTGAAATATACATTATATCCAGAATTATATTAATGATGTAGATATCATATATATCATATATATATACAGTATATACATTCATTTATAATATTACGTAACATTTAGAGGTAAGAAATGAAATGCACCGTTCATGGAGACGGTAAGCCGTACGTACGCATGGACGCTACTTTCATTTCAATTTCATATTTAATGGAATGAAATCATAATGATATAAATGTATAATATAATTCCAGTATAATATAGTGTATAATACCATTTACTCCATCCTTTATACATCCCACATATGGCATTAACGATTCAAATCACTTTGAGGGGGCGGTAGTCCGCACTTCCTAAAATGAAATTATCACGTTTTACCCATAATGGAAATCATAAAGTATGCCATAAATGAGAAATAAAGAAGCATAAGTAAAACATAAACATATTATATATCATATATAAAAATAGTGACATCTTAATGGCCACCTTTGAAGGTGTTATATGAGTGTTGAACAATCATCGTTTCGTGAGGCAGAAATTCGCCATCCACAGAAACCGTATGTTCTTTAACCATTAGATGTAGGTGTGTGTAATTTTAGCTCTAATCCTTCTTATAACAACATCCTAGTATATTGAGGATACTGATGTTGTTACAAAATAATTGAATAAAAAGAGTTTAGGGGGTTGGAGAAGAAAAATAAACCAAAACAACATTAGAGAAGACATTACCTCAAAATCGGGTAACTCTTTTTGATTTGAGCCAAAGGCTTCCTTGGGAAGCGTTCTGCCCAAAGTGAGGCTTCTAGGAGTAAGAGGGGGAAGTTGGGAGAGTATTTGGGCAGTGGTTGGCCGAGCCAAATTTCTTGAAGGTGTGAATAATGTGGGATAGGTGGGGGCCTTTTATAAGTGGAGAGGAGGGGCTCTTTTGGAATGATTGAAATGTTACATTATTACACAATGCTTTTCGGATTCTAAAGGTCCCACACTTATATAATTAGAGGCTAAGGTGATAAGGGTTCGAAATCTCCTCATACAATAGGCTTTGGACAAGTGTAAGCCTTGGATTTTTCATTATCTTCCCATTTTATTTAAATCGTTAAATAATGAGGTCATCACTACATCATCATGATGTCATAAATAATTTAATTTATTTAATGTCTACAAATTATAAAAAAAAATACTATGATTTAGGAAATCTTTTTAGCTTTCTAATGAATATTTATAATCAAAATTTGGACTTGTTTAACCCCACTTAAAAACTGTTTTAGTAAAACAACTCATGTTTGTGTCAATTTAATTTCAACATTAAATAAATATATATTAATGTCATTTTCCAACTAAAGTGGCTCCATGGGGTCCCCAAGTTGACCCATTGGTTGTCTTGGTCGGCCATGACTCATCCAATAGGAGTAGGACAAGTGTCAAGCTCATATCATATTAATAAAACATTGTTTTTACCTTAAACTACACTAATTACCTCAAATCGCGATTAAGAACTTAAAAGTTACTATTCACCAAAAAATTATTTTGATCTCATTGAACCACATTTTACTTCTTAATGACAACCATGTATGTCGGATTTTTGAAAATCAAATCACAGAAGTGGTAATATTTCATTTAAACGAAAAATCAGTTATTTAACTACCACTTAGTGGTTTCATTATTCATCAAAAATTGAAGTTTTTCAGAATAAGGCCAAAACTTCACCCTAAGCTATAATTGATATTCTGAATTCAAAAATGATGTCTATTTTACAAAATTCCAATCATATAAGTTTCATTAATTAATTTTATAATTAATTCCCGCTGTCACAACAAATAGCGTGTTTTCAAGAAACAATTTATATCAAAATATTGGCAATTGTTTATGTCCAATTTCAATGTTAAATTAATTCTAATGACCACCATTGGATAAAATGGTAAAAATATTTTCTAATTATACCTTAAAACCACTAAATAGTATAATTTATCAGTATAAATTATTTTGATTAAAAAAGTGGTTTTTATGTATTTTTCACTATTCATAAAAAATTAGAAGTTCTCAGAAAAATACCAAAAATTCAACATAGGCTAATTTCGATATTACGAATACAAAAATGAAGTCCATTTTGAAATATAAAATTTCTATAATTTTAAAAAGTGGTTATTACTATTCATAACGGCTACTTTAATTAGTCGCGGTGTTTTAGAACTCGAAGTTGCGTTCAATGCAAGCTATTGCATTATTGAAAGAGAGGCGTATCGTGGAAGCTCGGGGTGTTACATTCTCCCCTCCTTCAATAAATTGCGTCCTCGCAATTTGAAATTTTTCTTTGAAAATAAAAGGTTGAAAATAGAAAATACTTTTGTGGAAAACCCACATCGGAAATAAGGTTAATAAATATATAACATTAAAAGAAAGCAGGATAAGTACAAAGGTCACCCGATATAGCCCATTCTAGGATTCTATGAAAATATGGATATGGAAGAAAAAAAAACCATCAAGGTCTGATGGAGAGTTATAGAAAACAGGATTAGGAGAATGTTTAACCATAAGAAAATCACAAACTTGTGATTGGTTAAACGGTCATTGAATCCCCAGTTGGAAAAGTTAACCGACAACATTTTTGTTTTAAGTTACCTTTTATAATGTTGAGGAATTTATTTATGAGATTTACTAAGAATGTAAGGGAATATACATACTTGTTATGTATACTTTCATTCGTTAATAAATTTTTACCACAAACCCAACTTTTACTCCAAATGGTAACGGAACTCAAAAATATTCTATTTATCCTAATTGTATAAGGTTCCAAATATTAACACATACCATTTAGATTAGTAAAACTATTTTGTAATAACCAGGGACTTCCTGTAGGCTAGTGGTAGGAAATAAAGGCTTGTCGCACTATGGTTGTGGGTTCGATTCCTGCAGCTTTGTCCGACGCGACGGGTTATTCCCCACCCTGCAGGTTGTCCTTTTCCTAAAAATATAGTACTATACTATTCCAAAAATAATCTTCATAAATGTTTTAACCTTAAACAATACTATCCAAAGTTCAACTTAATCCATTCCAACCTTAATAGTTATCCAAAATACTTATGTCCAACTCACAGTCCAAATTTTATAAGGTAAACATAATGAAGATCCTTTATCCCACGTAACAACATGTGAACACCTTCATCATGTATTCTTTTTAAACATACTAAATTACCATGATCCCTTATTCCTTATAGAATACTAGATATACTCCTTCTATCCAAAAATGTATACAAAACATCAATCAGTTTCAAGGAAGTTAAGTATATCCAATATAATTTATCCAAATCAATCACGTCTTATTCCAAAATCACAATCTCAGTATCAAAACCATATTATGGTTTATCTTTCTCTCAACCATATATTTTCCAAAAATTTAACCTACTGTGGAGTCACTTTTCTTGGTTCCACACAATCTCAAGTCCTTGATGAAATAGTACTGCAGTACAATCCTTATATACTCCATAATTATTATAACCAGTACATCATTGATACAACACTCAAATTAAAAAAAATCTTTAATAACAACATAAGAACTCTAATCATTACTCCTCATCTGTGGTAGTATCATAACTTGATTATTATCCAATAACATCATTTGGGGCATGCTCTGATGATTTGGACATTGGTTTGCGTAGTGTCCCCAATCCTTGCAGAAGAAGCATTGTACAATTTGAAACCATTTTCTTACCCTTGCAGTCACGCACTTTGTGTCCTTTTTCTCTACACTTATAACAAACTCCCATTCCCTTTAGGCAAGTTCCATGATGTTTCTTCCCACAATTACCACATATTGGAAAATTATTCTTTCCCCTCATCCCTTTATCCATCATTCTCTCTTCCATCCCTTTCGTCTCTTGCTTCGCTTCAAAGCCATAGGACTCAGAGAATTCTTTACTTATCCTATTAACACATGATACTATTTCTTCATATGTTGAGAACACATGGGAGACTATTTCCCTTCGAAATGTTGGCTTAATACCGTGAAAGATACTATCCTTCTTACTCTTTGGATCATACGTACTGCTGGAGTTCACATTCCTTCTACTGGGCGCCATTTCTATACAACGGCATAAACTAGGTTAGTTTATGAATCAAAATACATAATTCCATACTTATAAAACACTTAACATAAATTGAACTATTTATGGATATAATCCATAATCATAAAAAGAAATTTTTTCTTTGAGAAAGTATGTACTCATAACCCTTCATAGTGGTTTGTAAGTAAAATGAGAATTATCCTAAGCATATCCCCCGGGAGTGTCGTAACCAAGAGTGCAGCAAGGCCCGTTGTCGTGCACCAGTTCCCGTTCGAGTCTAGCTCAAAGCGGTGTTTTCTGGTTTTACCCCTAGGTACATCTGTGCCAGAGCCGCCTCTACCTGCTCGTATCCAGATAGGGATGTATTTCTCGGAAAACTCATAACATCTCTATAATACCAAAATTCTAGGAAGTTCTTCTATACTAATCCTCAAAGTCTATCTTTGGGCTATGTGCTCTAATCAGAGTTTATCTAAATCTAGCTTCCAAGGTTAGTACTAAACTTCCTCTGATACCAACTGTAACGCCCCGACCCCAGCTACCCAGAGTCGGTGCATTACTTCGTAACATTGGCATGATCACAAAAGATCAAGTCTCAAAAGACCGATTAGTTTAGTAGCCTTGGAAACACTGGATACATTTGTAAACGTTACATTACATCATAAAGTAAACCAAAACAACAACAACATATTGTCTTCATATCCCATCAGACTATCCCTGCAGGTCATTCATAATATACTTCTTCAAATCCTGGAAAACATTAAAACATTGAAAGGGGTGAGCTCAGATGCTCAGTAAGGATAACAATATTGCGGAAGCTTTCATAAATAAACATTAGCATTTAAGGCACTGTATAACTAAAACAAAAGCCTTTTAAACTTGAACTTCAACATAATATGGCAAAAGTAAAATGAGATAATGCCATTCACTTCTTCACATGGATATTCTACTGGCCGAATAATCACATGCAATATCAATAACCACTTTCATAATGAGGGAATGTATAATGCCGGACATTCTGAAACATTTTTTCAAGGCCTCGGCCAAGACATCTAAAATGATTAAGGCCTCGGCCAAAACCATAAATCAAATTGGGAAAGGGCCTCGGCCAATTCCACGTCTAGTTGTCTCATGAGACATACCGATGCATCGAGAAGCTATAGCGGGCTCCACCCGTCACTTATTAAGTCCAATACATTCCTCATATGAATAGGTTTAAACATATCATAAACCATAACATAATCGTATCACATAAAAAATGCATAAAGGAAACATAACATTTCCACATTTCAATCACAAGATATCAATACAACACATTGATATAATAAAAACGCTTTCAAAACAATTTTCAATACCAAAATAAAAAAAAGTTAAAACTTTGTATTTATTTTTCATAAAAAAAAACGATGTCTTGTAGAGGAAGCCGAAAATCAAATAATGGTCACGGCGGAGGAGAAGTCGTTGTCGCCGCATATGTACGGAAAAGAAAAACATTCCCTTTTTGTCGTTTAGTAAAACGCTTCGTATAAAAAGATTCCTTTTGAATAAACGTAAAATGTCAAAGGGGTTTATACACTGTACAAAAGAAATTTGTGTATAAAACAAAATATGCCTCAATGAATGGAGATTGAGACGAAGTCCCTTAAAAAGATCATTTTTAAATAGAATATATCTATTATGTGTATTCACTATATGTACACATAAAGAAAGTATAAATACAATATACAACATAATAATATCATGACATAATTTGAAAGTAGGAGATTAACCCAAAGAATGGAAGTTGGGTTAAGAAGTTCCCTTACCTCGTGTGTGACTTGACTCAACCGTTCTTTAACCTCCTGAATAATAAACTAGAGTTAATATATACCTTATTAAGAACCATTTTCAATTTCATTATCCTTATTATATCACTTATTACAATGATATGAACATTATGTAATTATTTATGTTAATAACGGTCGTTTTGTCGATCTTTGGTACTTGAGTCAACAATAAACTTCTTATAATTATAAGTTGTTCATGTGGTGAAATATCCATTATATCCAGAATTATATTAATTATGTAGATATCATATATATCATATATATACAGTATATACATTCATTTATAATATTACGTAACATTTAGAGGTAAGAAATGAAATGCACCGTTCATGGAGACGGTAAGCCGTACGTACGCATGAACGCTACTTTCATTTCAATTTCATATTTAATGGAATGAAATCATAATGATATAAATGTATAATATAATTCCAGTATAATATAGTGTATAATACCATTTACTCCATCCTTTATACATCCCACATATGGCATTAACGATTCAAATCACTTTGAGGGGGCGGTAGTCCGCACTTCCTAAAATGAAATTATCACGTTTTACCCATAATGGAAATCATAAAGTATACCATAAATGAGAAATACAGAAGCATAAGTAAAACATAAACATATTATATATCATATATAAAAATAGTTACATCTTAATGGCCACCTTTGAAGGTGTTATATGAGTGTTGAACAATCATCGTTTCGTGAGGCAGAAATTCGCCATCCACAGAAACCGTATGTTCTTTAACCATTAGATGTAGGTGTGTGTAATTTTAGCTCGAATCCTTCCTATAAAAACATCCTAGTATATTGAGGATACTGGTGTTGTTACAAAATAATTGAATAAAAAGAGTTTAGGGGGTTGGAGAAGAAAAATAAACCAAAACAACATTAGAGAAGACATTACCTCAAAATCGGGTAACTCTTTTTGATTTGAGCCAAAGGCTTCCTTGGGAAGCGTTCTGCCCAAAGTGAGGCTTCTAGGAGTAAGAGGGGGAAGTTGGGAGAGTATTTGGGCAGAGGTTGGCCGAGCCAAATGGCTTGAAGGTGTGAATAAGGTGGGAGAGGTGGGGGCCTTTTATAAGTGGAGAGGAGGGGCTCTTTTGGAAAGATTGAAATGTTACATTATTACACAATGCTTTTCGGATTCTAAAGGTCCCACACTTATATAATTCGAGGATAAGGTGATAAGGGTTCGAAATCTCCTCATCCAATTGGCTTTGGACAAGTGTAAGCCTTGGATTTTTCATTATCTTCCCATTTTATTTAAATCGTTAAATAATGAGGTCATCACTACATCATCATGATGTCATAAATAATTTAATTTATTTAATGTCTAAAAATTATAAAAAAAATACTATGATGTAGTAAATCTTTTTATCTTTCTAATGAATATTTATAATCAAAATTTGGACTTGTGTAACCCCACTTAAAAACTGTTTTAGTAAAACAACTCATGTTTGTGTCAATTTAATTTCAACATTAAATAAATATATATTAATGTCATTTTCCAACTAAAGTGGCTCCATGGGGTCCCCAAGTTGACCCATGGGTTGTATTGGTCGGCCATGACTCATCCAATAGGAGTAGGACAAGTGTCAAGCTCATATCATATTAATAAAACATTGGTTTTACCTTAAACTACACTAATTACCTCTAATCGCGATTAAGAACTTAAAAGTTACTATTCACCAAAAAATTATTTTGATCTCATTGAACCACATTTTACTTCTTAATGACAACCATGTTTGTCGGATTTTTGAAAATCAAATCACAGAAGTGGTAATATTTCATTTAAACGAAAAATCAGTTATTTAACTACCACTTAGTGGTTTCATTATTCATCAAAAATTGAAGTTTTTCAAAATAAGGCCAAAACTTCACCCTAAGCTATAATTGATATTCTGAATTCAAAAATGATGTCTATTTTACAAAATTCCAATCATATAAGTTGCATTAATTAATTTTATAATTAATTCCCGCTGTCACAACAAATAGCGTGTTTTTAAGAAACAATTTATATCAAAAGATTGGCAATTGTTTATGTCCAATTTCAATGTTAAATTAATTCTAATGACCACCATTGGATAAAATGGTAAAAATATTTTCTAATTATACCTTAAAACCACTAAATAGTATAATTTATCAGTATAAATTATTTTGATTAAAAAAGTTGTTTTTATGTATTTTTCACTATTCATAAAAAATTAGAAGTTCTCAGAAAAATACCAAAAATTCAACATAGGCTAATTTCGATATTACGAATACAAAAATGAAGTCCATTTTGAAATATAAAATTTCTATAATTTTAAAAAGTGGTTATTACTATTCATAACGGCTACTTTAATTAGTCGCGGTGTTTTAGAACTCGAAGTTGCGTTCAATGCAAGCTATTGCATTATTGAAAGAGAGGCGTATCGTGGAAGCTCGGGGTGTTACAAATTAATTTTAATTACATTCACTAGTATTTTGGGTTAGAAAGTAATTTAAACAAACCAGATCATATAAATTAAGATGAATAAAAATATTAGTTCTTATTTTATAAATTATTATCACATATGTGGATGAAATAAATTTAAAATTAATCCCACAAACGTGTCATGAATGTAGAATTTGAAAGAAAAAAATTCCAAAACATTGAACCATTTTTATATCAAATTTCATTGTGAAATTGGTTAAAATTACAGAAATATGATTAATTTATATATTATTTCTCTATTTATACATTAAAAACAAATTAATATATAATGCTTCTATATACATAAATTAGAAGAAAAATATATTTGATTTAAAATTCATTATTTTTCACTATTCATAGAAAATGTTCTAAGAGAAATACCAACCATTCACTCAAAGAAACTAATGATATTAAAATTTTTAAATTGGAGATTATATTTTCAACTAAAAATAATAAATTAATCAATATGTTTTTTGAAATGGGTTCTTCATTAATTGTTTGTAAAATTATTTTTTAGAAAAAACGTATTTTTATTCATAAATTTGTATTTATACTTATCTTACACCTATTAATGATATTTGTTGAATATAAAAAAAATATTGATTTCATATATATTATAATATTTATAATTAAAATATAAATCAATTTTTTTAATTTAATCATATAATATTGTGTTTGTACATAGAAAATTGTATTTCTTTGAAATATTTTTTCTTTATTTTCAACTACTTATTAAATTCATATCTAAAGAAATGATAACCATGGGATTAATTTTATATAAATTTGTAAATAATATTTTCTCATTGTAGTTATAATATTTATAAATTTCAATCCAATGAATATGTGGTATCTTTTATAAAAATTTAATAATAATATTAATAATATATTTTAATTTGATAAAACACATCCTTGTGTGTAACAAAAGATATCAAAGGGACTCAGAATTCTGTGTAACACGTGCCAAATATAGTTTTCCAATATACAAAGATAATATTAGTGTTGTATGTAGTGAAAAAGTTACATTTTTTCTCATATAAAAATATTTATAAATTGTTCTTCTGTATGAAAAAAATCAATATTTTGTGTTGTTTGAAATTAAAAATATTGAATATATTATAATAATTTGAAGAACTGAAATTTTAAAAAAAATATCAAGGTGTTACATTTAGTATCATAAAATCCTCTTAAAAATAATTCAAGATATTATAAACATCTATCCAAATTGTTTATAACTATAGAGAAATCATTGATGAATTTCTCTATTACTTGTTAATCATGTCAAGGGAAACTTCAATCTTGAAAATTTCATTGTTGCTCCGAGAAGAACACAATCCAAATGTAATTTTACAGTATGAATATATCACAAATGGACATGTGATAATGGTTATTTTATTATATTTAGATTCTACTAGAATATTTTTTTGACCTGAAGGGCCATAAAAACAAAATTCGTTTTCCTACCATAATCTCAAGAATCTAATCTAGGATACAATATTTCAATGATTATTTATCATTTATGATTTTTTTAATATGTATAAATGTATCCATTTTGAAACTAGTCTATTTATAATTTTCTAATTTTTTTCAATTTTATTGACTATGACACTTCCATTCATGGGATAAAACTAAACACGGACAACTGTATAACTGTTCGAGATAAGGAATATAATTATGGAATCTACAAATTTTATTAACTCTTCACTCCTTCAAAAATTAATTTGAGTATTAATAGAATTTTTACCCTTTCCTATATCTTGGGACACGGATTCATGATGATTTTATACATGTGATATGAAGGAACAATTAAATTCATTTAATATATATTCAATCCTATAGTATATTTCAATCTCATCAACTCACTCTCGGACATTTACTCTTGAATTTTTTTAAGATAAAAATATATTATAATAGGGAGTGTATAAGTGTTTCCCAAATTATAAATATATAAAATGGGAAGGTAGTGGTTTAAACATTGTACATTGTGCTTCCTTGATGGATGTGAAACTTATTGTACCATGTCTTAAATTTTCTTAGATGTGGAAATTTAATAAATAATGGGAGTTAGAAAACACGTTTTTATCATTACAATATATATTGGATAACTCACTCCACTAATAATTCGTATCCTAAAAAACATTAATTTTTTTTAAATGAACAATAAATTCACCCTCATAATCATAAAAACTTCCATCCACATAACCTATGCCAATATCCAAATTGGTTTTACAGATTCATAAATTACATCATATATTTTCCAGGATATCTATGAATTCATGTCAAAAAAAAGATTATAAGAGTCCCTATGTTATATAATTTTCACTCCATATCAATTCTCCAATAGTGTTGGTTCCTCTGATTATAAAAATGATTATATTAGATAATTTTACGCATAAAAATTTAAGATCAATTTTCCATTATAATCAATAATCATATATCCTCCTATAGTGAGGAAAGGATTATTCCAGTTGATAGAGTCTTCTTTTTCATAGTCCATAACTATGATGAGTTGGTCAATAGTTAAAAATCTATCAACCATCAATAATTACATCATTTAATCAAACTATAGGGTGTGTGATGGAGTGATCAACCAATTATTCTGTATTAAATGGTAGACTATAGTTCTCCCAATATCAATTTGTAAACCATGACTAAACAAACAAACTAATACTTATATAAGGGTTATATAATCAATTAAGATGGATATTATTTTCTAAATTAAAAAATTTATAAAGAACAATAGATAATTATGATTTATATGAATTTTGTTTTTCATGTGAAAAGTGCATTGTTCTGTATGTTTTTATGTTGTAGTCACCTTAGTAATGTTATTTTTTAGAAAAATTTGTAGATATTTTTATAATTTAATCTACATCGTAGCAAGAATGAAATGAATGGTAGCATTGATAATATTGATGATCCCAAAAAATATTATAGGAATATTTTAAACATTTTGGTATCTTTTAGGGTTGGAATGGGATGGTTGAGAAAACATTTTTTAGGATAGTGGGTGAGCCATTCATTTATTAATAAATGTTTTCCCTCCCTCTATCCTCTCTCATTTTTAAATCATTTTAATAGTATATTTAATTTTGAATGGGTGTATTTATTTCAACATTCATAATTTTTATGTATAATTATAGTGTTTAAATATTATATATTTGTATGGTTATACTTTTCAGGAATTTAAAGTTAAACTCTCTTCAGGTTTGTTCTAGGTTCATCCTATGTATTAAACCATTACATTTGGTCAATAATATAGTATTTTCATTAGGATTTACTACTATTTTTCTATATAACTTATCATTTTTTATTTTTCATAATTCTCTGACCATGTGATATATTTGATTTATTATATTAATCATGTCTTTTTATAATGTATTTATATGAAATTACAAATCCTCTTTTTTTCATGAATCTTTTATATGAAAAATAATAAATATTTATCATTATGAGGCCTTCCAATTTGGTATCATAATTGGATTAATAATCCTTATTATAAATATAAAAGAATTTTTAATATAGTGGTAAAAATATTTGAAAATTAGTTTTTTTAAACTCTATCTCATCTCTCTCAATGTGTTGTTAGAATGATTTATATTACCTTGATTGTAGTTGTATTGTAAATGATCATCCACTTGATACATTATTGGGTCATATCGATCAATCATATGATATTAAAAAAATTTATATTCCTTGTGAATTTCAGGATAAATTGTAGTAGAATAAAAACAACATATACAATAGTGGTGGCATTTCCCCTTAAGTGAACTATTGTTGGAAATGAAAACAATATATAGATTGGATTCACTAATTTAATTTTTTTCTTCTTCAATTAATTGTTCCATTTCATGATGATTTGTGTTATAGAATTTTGGTAAGGTATTAAAAATCTATCTATCTCTTTAGTGGTTTTATAAGAAAAATATCCTATATAAAATTTATTTAAATTTTTTTAATTATGTTGTTGAAAATATAGTAAAAGTGGACTATAAATAAGTTTTTCAAAAAAATTTTGGGGTATTTTTAAATATGGCCTCTAAATTAAGCTTATGTATCCAAAAAACACTCAAGTTAACTTGAAAAATAGTGATCTTTATTCAAAATTCAAATGTGATCCTCTTAGGGAAGAACATCATAATAAGGGAATTAATTATCTTATGCAAAATGTTGAAATTAATATCTTATAACTACAAAACATGGTTCAATCACAATACTATGGATGAAATGTAAATAATATAAATTACCAGTCTTCCTCACAATGGAATACTAGTTATATATATTTCTCCGCATTTTAGAATTTCTAATGAATAATAAAGACCATTTAAAAGGATATATATTGAAAGATAGTCACACTGAAAATGGTAATTTTTTATTTCATAGTTTATAGACCATGGGTAAATAATTATTCATAATGGATCATATGAAACTATAAGAAACTAAAACATTTCATTCACATTCATCTCAATGACATGTTTTTTAGGATGAGGTTGTGTTATATTCTCTAAATAATTCCTCAGTACTATATGATTTTCCATTTTCACATTATTTTTTAGAGAAGGTAATTGTTATTCTATTTTAGGTATAAATATATATAAATTTATGATCTTATTCCTGTATAATGAAAATTATACTATTCCTAAAAACTCACAAAATACAACAACAATACGTTTCAGTTTAATTTATTTTTTATATTTTTTTCAAAATATATTAATTTTTATTTATAGTCTTCTAATGAATTTTTTACTCATTTTCACTCTTCCTATTCACAGATGTAACGCTAGAGAATTAGATATTTTATTATCAGTAAAAAATATTTATTAATTTTACTTTTTAAAAATAGTATAATGTTTAGAATGGTCAATTAATAGGGAAGAAATAATAATTTTTTTCTCTGACCCAGATAAAATAACTGAAAAAAAAAACATCAAAAATCGTTGAAAAAATATAATTATGGTCTATTATCATGAATGAATAATTTGGACGTGAAAATATGATGTATATTTAAAATAAAAATGAATAATAAAGATTTCTAGGAATTTGAACAGTGAATAATAATTAATGTGAAAGGTAAATTTGGATTGATCGATTGCTCTTATATTTTTATTATCATGTAATAATGTTCTAAATCAATAATGATTCACGAGTTTTCATAAAGATTTTTTAAGGATGAGACAAGTGAAGGAAACACATTAAAAATAATAAAATATGAAGTGCCACACAACCAAAATGTTTGAGTTGATGAAATCCACAAGAATAAAATTTCATTCAAACATAATGTGTAATCCATTAATTGATTTCAAAATAACTTCTATATATTTATAAATTAATATATTTATAATAGTTGTTTTTTTAAAGATATCAATAGACATTGATTATTGAATAGTTAAAGGATATTTTAAGGGATGAATAATAAATTAAATAGATTGATTAAATTAAATATATCATGATCAATATTTCATAAAAGTACTAGAAAAATAATATTCTATATAAAAATTTCATATAACAAAAAATTTTGAAAAAATAATTTCCAATAAAAAATTAGTTAGAATTGAAGAACATAATTTATGTAGGTTATTAATAGAAAAATATAAGTAATGTCAAAACGCGTTCTTTCCCAAGACGATTACCATTCCCTCTAGGACCCCCAGTTATATTCTCCTCCTACCTAGTTCATTTGTGCTCTTACATTATATTTTTTCTTCTCTAAGGTTACAGTTCAGTAACATAAATTTTTTTATATGGTGCATCAAAATGAAATCCTAGAATGTGAGTTTAGTATAGGAAATCTGATAATAGAATCACAATTGTAACACCCCAATATTTCAATGAATGTTATTTTTCTTCAAAATAATTCAATAACTTGCACTACACGCAACACCGAGATCAATCGCACCACAACTTACAAAACTAGCCATTCAAAAGCGGTTATGAATAGTATTAACTGGATTTTGAACTATATAAAATCCTTTTAATTTTATAATCCATATTATGAGTTTCTTAGACATAATGTAAGAACTAATTTAGTTTTTTCAGATAAAAGAAGTATTTTGCAAAAAATTCACTTTTATATCCTTTTAATGGTGAACCCTTTTAAAATCCAATATTTAAAACTTTAATATATTGAATTTGACAAAATAAAATTCTTCTTTAGAATTGAGACATAATAATTTAGTTTCAATAAATTTTTGGTGTTTTTCTAATAACATTCATATTTGGGTGAATAGTGAAAAATAATATATTTTAACTAAAAATAACTTTTTAAATCATAATAATTTATAGTGATAAATTTTAAATTTTAATGGTTTGGACGTGTAAATAGACTATATTTTTACCATTTAATCCAATTCTGGTCATTTTAAGTAATTTTACTTTGATATTGAACATAGACAAGTGTCAATCTTTTGATAGATATTGTTTCTTAACAATATGCCTTTTGGTTTTGACAACAACAAATAATATTAAATTAATAAATGCATCTTATATGTTTTGAATTTGGTAAAATGGACCTCATTTTTGGATTCAAAATATAGAAATCAGATTAGGGTGAAGTTTTGGTATTTTTCTGAAAACATTAAATTTTTTATTAATAGTAAAAAACAGTGAGTTATAGTTGAAAACCGAATTTTTATTTAAATAAATATTTATTTTACTTAAATTTATTTAAGGTCAAAATATATACATAATACATATATGAGTTCAATGTAATTAATTGGATTCAATTTATAATAATTTTAGATATATAAGAACTTTTATAGAACTTTTCACCGTCTTTTACCCATCTACTAGAAGAATTTGCGAATTCACATAAAACATAATTTTGCCACTTTTATGAGTGGAATATCAAAAATCCAATAGAAACAGTTGATATCAGTAATTAAAATGTGTTTCAATAAGAGAAAAATAATTTTTGGTGAATAGTAGTGTTTTTCTTTTATTTACCACGGTTAAAAGTAAATAGTGTAATTAAGGGTAAAAATGATATTTTTATTACCCTAACACATGTCTTAATTCTATTGGATAAGTTTAATTATACCAAACAAAACCTTAAGAATAAAATATGACCCTTTAGGTCTAATTGGATTAGATTAAGACATTTATTATTATTTAATTTAAAGAAGATTTAAAAGAGTTAAAATCAAAGTATAATAACTAAACCATTTTTATTATAGGGTTATACATAGGATAAATTCAACTATAAACATTAATTATAAAGATAAAAATATTTCCTACATAAGTTTATTTCATTCATAATTTTAGATATTAAATAATTAAATTTATTAATGACACAATGATGATGCAGTTATTACCGTATTAATGCAAGAATCAACTAAATGGTATTATAAATATTAAAATAAATATAATTTCAAATTTTTCATGACAAAAACTAATTTCCCCTGGGAAATTGACATGTTATGATTGATTAAATGTTTTTTTTAATGTAATCATTATGTTATTATTTTGAAAAAATATACAAAATAGTTTCAAAATTGACCTAAAATAGGTTTTAAAACAAATATTATATTATTAGTTGATATAATGGTCCTAAAAATCTATTGTTCAGTGAAAATAAATATATAATAATATATATGAAATTAATTAACCAATTGAGGTTCTATGGATAGTATATAGTATGTTTATTAACCATATATTGTAGATATACAAGAAGACATGGTAAAAGTTACATTATTTAACTTAGAGTTAAATCTAAATAGTAAGGTAATCATGGTAACCTAAACTTGTCCAAAAACTATTGTTTGAAGGGATTTCGACCCATACCAACACTAGCCTCTAAATAAGTCACTTTGGATCCATTATAAACCTAATACGAATTTATTATAAAATAATTTTTTATGTTTTTCCAACGGTGCCCCTCACCACTCTTATAATGGGGAACTTCACCTTCACTCAAATTCGCACCTCCAGAGCCATTTGTCTCAGCCAAAATCAGCCCAAATATCCTTACAAGTATCCTAAATTTATCCTATAGGCCTTCCTTTGGTCATAAAGCCATCCTATGAATCCCTTTTTATCAAATTAAAAGAAATAACCTGAAGAAGAGGTAATGATTTGACCACCCTCTTTCAAGTTCTCTTATTCTTCCACATACTCTTTCCTTGTTGTTTTATTTATAAAATAATAACTCTAGTATCTTCAATATTATATTATGTTATTATTAACATGGAAAAACTATATTCATTATTCTATCTATCTTATGAATGGTAATGTCACCATGTGTGCGTACGTACGGCTTATCATCTCCATGTTGTGGTGTAATTTGTTATTCAACACTATGTTATTTGGATGGATATAATGATGAGTAATATATATAAAAATAATGAAAATAACATGCTAATTTCTCTATAAAATTAATATACCATAAAATTCCACTCCATTATGGATACAATATTGTCGCTCGTGCGTACATATTGATTACCGTCTCCACGACGCGATGAGATATATTTCCATGTTCACCATTCATCGATGATTATAAAAATATATATTACTAAAAAGTATGTAATATATGACATAATAATGCAAATAGATAAATATATATATTTATTTATTTATTTATGTACTTACATATATCTTATTCACTTATTTCCGTTCAATACGTTATGAAAACGGAAACAATGTTTATGCGTACGTACGGACAACCGTCTCCATAAACGGTGTTTTTCATTTCATATATATGTCTATTATAAATACTTATATTCTAAATATATATGAAATATAAATCATGTTTTATATTCTAAAAGTATTTAAATCATTTTCTAAGTGATACAATCAAGAATAACAAGTTAAAACATGTACGATAAAGAAAGAGATCATTAACCGAAATTTTAATCTAACATGGAAATTATTAATAATCGGGTTGTATAAAGTCATAAATGAATAATGTATGATATCATAATTATTAATATGGTTTTGGTATAATTTAATAACAAACTACAATCTTCATACAAGATGTTGAACATAATCTCGACTAAAGGATAGTGCAAGGTAAGTGGTTTTCATCTCACTCATTATTCACGTGAGATTCATGCCATATTGCCACTATTACCTTTTGTTTGGTGTATGTACTTCCCATAATTGTATTATTTTTGTAATAAAATATATCTTTTTTGTATTTACATATTCATTGTATGATACTTCTTTCATTGGTTGTATGTTTCTTAAGTTTCCAAATTGGTAAGGGTTAATTACTCAATCTCATTATTATCCGAGATTGTTTATGTGTAAGTATTTACTGGGACATTTTTATCATCCATTTCCATTTTTCATTAAAATTATTTCAAAATGAATATTTTAATGATTTTTTTAAGGTAATCTTTATCAATATCAAAATATTAAATGTTTTAACTATTTATCTTTCCAAGTCTTTTTAATAAATGTCCATGTTTTCAAAATGATTTTAATGATTTATTTACATGTAAATGAATGTTTTGAAATGATAATTCTTTTCAAAAGTTTAAAATTTGTATGTGACACTTTGATTCAAAAATATCATTTAAATAACTTCTTTTATAATTTTTTGACTTTTAAATGATTTTACAAAAAGCTTATTTCTCTCAAACATTTTTACTCATCATTTTCAACCATGTCAACATCCTTTAATGGATATTGTTTTTGATTGAGTTTGATTTATTATAATAAAATCTTCCATATTTTATTTAATGATTTATCATATTTCTGACTATTGATGTTTTTTTATACAATTCCTTATTTTTGGTTAATTTATTGACATTTCGTATGCTAGTTTTAATATGAATGTTTATGTTATCTTTAAACCTTTTCATATGAGGAATGTATTAGACTTAGTAAGTGATGGGTGGAGCCCACTATAACTCCTCAATGCATCGGTAGGTATCATGAGACAACTAGACTTGGAATTGGCTGAGGCCCTTTCCCAATTTAATATATGGTTTTGGCCGAGGCCTTAATCATTTTTAGACGTCTTGGTCGAGGCCTTGAAAAAAAAATTCTGAATGTCCGGCATTATATATTGCCTCATTATGAAAATAATATTGATGGTTCATGTGGTCATTCTACTAGTAGAATACCAATGAATATGTTTTATTATGGAATTATTTACCCAGCTCATATTCCTATCATAAAATTATTCATGTTTATTATTGGTAATGGAATGTGGTTTCAATTATTCACCATGCTTAATATTTATGTTATCTTTCGATGTATTGCTTATCCTTACTAAGCATTTGAGCTCACCCCTTTCTATGATTTATTTTTCCCAGGATTCTATGAAGTAAATTGTGATTGATATGCAGGATTAAGATAAGGGTATAATTTCATTCTCAAATAACTATATATGTTGTGTTTTATGTATGAAATTGTAATGTAAAGTTATTGTAAGCAATATTTTTTCCAAGACTGCTAAACTAATCGGTCCTTAGGGACATGATTCCTTGTAATCATGTCAATTTATTAAAATAATCCACCAACTCTGGGTAACTGGGATCAGGGCGTTATAGTTGGTATCAGAGAAATTTTAGCAATAACCTTGGAAACTAGATTTAGATAAACTCTGATTAGATCACATTACCCAAGGATATACATTTAGGATTAGTATAGAAGAACTTCCTAGAATTTTGGTAATGTAGATATTTTGTGAGTTTTCCGACAAATACATCCCTATCTGGATACGAGCGGCTAGAGGTGGCTATGGCACAGATGTACCTAGGGGTAAAAACCTAAAACACCGCTTTGAGCCAGACTCGAATGGGAACAGGTGAACTACACCGGGCCTTTCTTTACTCTTGGTTATGACACTCCCGGGGGATATGCTTAGGATAATTATCATTTTCTTTACAAACCACTCTAAAGGGTTTATGAGTATATACCTCCTCAAAGAAAACAATTTTGTGATTATGGATTATATCCAAAAACTGTTCAATTTACGATAGTTATTTTTCACGTTTGGAATTATTCATTGGAATTCATAAACTGGCCTAGTGTAATCCATTGTATAGAAATGGTGCACATTAGAATGAAGGTGAACTCCAGTAATACGTATAATCCAAAGAGTAAGAAGGATCATATCATTCACAGTATTAAGCCATCATTTAGACGGGAAATAGTCTCCCATGTATTCTCAACATAAGAATAAATAGTATCATGTGTTAATAAGATAAATACATAATTATCTGAGTCATGTGGATTTTATGGGAAGGCATAGAAGAAAAGGATGGAAGAGAGAAAGATGGATAAAGGGAAGAGGTAAAAGAAGGATTTTCCCATATTTGATCATGTGGAAAGAATCACCTTGTTAAATGCTTGAAGGGAATGTGAGATTGTTATAAGTACAGAGAAAAAGGACACCGAGTATGTAATTGCAAGGGTAAGTAAATGGTTTCAAATGTTCAATGCTTCATCTGCAAGGAGTTGGGACACAATGCAAATCAATGTCTCAGTCATCAGAGTATACCTTAAAAGATGTTATAGGATAATAATCAAGTTATGATACAACCTCATGTGAAGAGGAATGACTAGTGTTCTTATGTTTGTTAATATATAATTTTTTCATCTAAGTGTTGTATCCGCAATATATTGGTTATATGAATTATGGAGATAAATAAGAATTGTACTATAATACTATTTTAATGAGAATTTGATATTATATGGTTCTATGAAAAGTAACATAATAGTAAGCTATAATTTTTGTATAATACATGGTTGAAGTAAAGGTAATCCTTAATATGTTTCTTATAACGAGGTAGTGATTTTGGAATAATACATATTTGATTTGGATAAATTATATTAGATATTATTGACTAACATGAAACTGATTAATGATTTGTATATTCCATAATTGTTTGAGTTTACAACATTTTTTGAAAGAATGAGTATATCCATCATTCTATAATTAATAAGGGAGCTTGAATGTAATTAATAAGGTTGTATGGTAATTCTGGATGTTGTAGTGTTTTAAAAGAATACATGATGAAGGTGTTCTCATGTTATTACATGGAAAAAAGGATCTTCATTGTGCTTTACTTCCTTATAAATTTTGGACTATGAGTTTGGATAGTAGTATTTTGAATAAGTCTAAATGTTGTAATGGATTAGGTTTGAATGGTTATTTTTGGATTTTTATAAAAGGACAACACGCACACAGTGTGACAACCCATCGCATCGGACAAAGCAGTGAGAATCGAACCCACAACCATAGTGTGATTGGTATTTATCATCTACCACTGGACTACGTAAAGTCCTAGTATTATATAATATAGTTTCTTTTTTAAGGGTATGATATTTGAATTATAAATTCATTTTTTTGTAACCCTATATGATTAAGATAAATAGTAGTTTTGTTTTTGAAATATGTTCGTGTTAAAGATGAGTTTGTTGTAGGAATTAGTTGAAGGATGAAACTCAAGTTGTAAAGTATACATATACATATATATATATATATATATTATTTCGTATTATTTTATAGATAAATTAATTATTAAACATTAGGGAAGGGAGCTTAAAACAAAAAATGTGTTATCATAATACCTTACATTTTGTTGAACCGATTAGATTTTAACTCATCATAGATTGGTGGCTTTGAGGCCCACAATTCAACAATTGTTTTTGATTGATAACCTCAATCACTCCCTATAAATATTTACGTTTTCCCTCCAATTATTTGTCTCTAATTTCCCCCAATTTTCTCATAATAGAGATCAAAATTTAGTGGTGACTTTTTCATTCCCCTTTTCCTCTGATTAAGATTAAATTTTATTAACCCAATTTCTGATGTGGGTTTTCCCACAAAGGTATTTTCTATTTTCATCTTTTTATTTTGGAAGAACAATTTCAAATTGTGAGGATGCAATTTATTTAAGGAGGGAAAAATGTAACACCCCATGATTTGAAAGTACATTACTTCCTCAATGTAATTCAATAACTTTCCCTACACGCAACATCGAGTTCAAGCGCACCACAACTTACCAAACTAGCCGTTCAAAAGCAGTTATGAATAGTATTAACAGAATTTTCAACTATATATAATCTTTATAATTTTATAAATCCATATTATGAGTTTCTTAGACATAATGTTAGAACTAAATCATTTTTTCAGATAAAAGAAGTATTTTTCAAAAAATGCACTTTTAACGCCTTTTAATGGTGAATCCTTTTTAAATCCAATATTTGAAACTTTTAAATAATAAATTTGAAAAAATAAACATCTTCTTTATAATCGGTACATAAGAATTTAGTTTTAATAAATTTTTGGTGTTTTTTTGATAACTTTCATATTTGGCTGAATAGTGAAAAATACTATATTTTAATTGAAAAAAACATTTTTAATCAAAATAATTTATAGTGGTAAATTATAAATTTTAATTGTTTGAAAGTATAAATAGATTATATTTTGACTATTTAATCCAATTCTAGTCATTTTATGTAATTTCACTTTGAGATTGGACATAAACAAGTGTCAATCTTTTGAAAGATATTTTTTCTTAAAAATACGCCTTTTGGTTTTGACATCTGGAATTAAATTTAAATTAATAAATGAAACATATATGTTGTGAATTTTTTAAAATGGCCCTCATTTTTGGATTCATAACATTGAAATTTTCTTAGGGTGAATTTTTGGTATTTTTCTGAAAACATTCAATTTTTGATGAATAGTGAAAAACACAAGGTTATAGTTTAAAACCGAATTTTTATTTAAATAATTAATAATTTTTTTAAAATTTATTTTAGGTCAAAATAGATACATAATACATATATAAGGTCATTTTCATTCATTGGAGTCAATTTATAATAATTTTAAATATATAAAAAAATTATACAACTTCTTGCCCTCTTTTACCCACCTCATAAGAGAATTTGTGAATTCACATAAAACATAATTTTACCACTTTTATTAGTGGAATTTAAAAAATCCGAGAGATATTTTTGATATTAGTAAGTAAATTTTGGTTCAATAAGATAAAAATTTTTGGTGATAGTAACTTTTAACTTTTATTTACCACGGTTAAAAGTAAATACGGTAATTAAGGGTAAAAATGATATTATTATTACCCTAACAAATGTCATAATTCTATTGGATAAGTTTAATTCGACCAAAAACAACCTTAGGAAAAAATATGACCCTTTAGGTTCTCTTGTATTAGATTAATACATTTATTATTATTTTATTTAAAGAAGAGTTAAAAGAGTTAAAATCATAGTATAATAGCTAAACCATTTTTAATATAGGTTTATACGTAAGATAAATTCATCTATAAACATTCATTAGAAAGATAAAAATATTTCCTACATAATAGTATTTTAATTATAATTTTTAGATATTAAATAATTAAATTTCTTAGTGACACAGTGATGATGCAGTTATTACCTTATTAATGAATGAATCAAATAAATTGTATTATAAATAATAAAATAAATATAATTTCAATGTTTTTATGACATACAAGAATTTTATAGGTCAATATGAAAATTTATCATTCATTCGATGTATTTTTTTTTGAATTAATCATGTTTTTATTATTTTGATAAAAAATACCAAATAGTGTCAAAATTGACTTAAAATTTTTATTTTAAAAAAATATTATATTATTAATTGATAAAATGGTCATAAAAATCTATGGTTTGGATAAAATACGTATATAATAATATATATGACATAAATAGACCAATTGGGGTTTTATTGATAGTATATAGTATGTTGTTTAACCATATAGTTTAAGAATACAAGAAGACACGGTAAAAGTTAAATCTAAATGATATGGTTTAAATGGTAACCTAAACATTTCTAAAACCTATTGGTTGAGAGGATTTCGACCCATATCAACCCTGGCCTAGAAATAAGTCACTTTTAAAACCATTATAAACTTAATATTAATTTATTATAAAATAATCTTTTAAGTTTTTCCAAAGGTGCCCCTTACCCCTCTTATAAAAGGGAACTTCCTCTTCTCTCAAATTCACACCTCCAAAGGGATTTGGCTCGGCCAACCTCTTCCCAAATATTCTCCCAACTATCCTACTTTCATCCTAGAGGCCTTCCTTTGGTCATAAATCCAACCTAAGAATCCCTTTTGATCAAATCAAAAGGAAGAACCCGAAGTAGAGGTAATGATTTCACCACCCTCTTTCAAGTTATATTATTCTTCCACATACTCTTTCATTGTTGTTTCAATTATAAAATAATAACTATAGTATTTATATATACTGTGATTTTATTATAAATATGGCACAACTATATTGATAATTCTATCCATCTTATGAATGATAATTTCACCATGCGTGTGTACGTAAGGCTTACCGTCTCTACGTCGTGGTGCAATTCGTTATTAAACACTATGTAATTTGGATGTATATAATGATGTGTAATATAAATTAAAATAATGAAAAAAAATGATAATGTCTCTTTAAAATTAATATACCATCCAATTCCACACATTTTTGGAAATTATATTATCACTCGTGTGTACGTACGGATTACCGTCTCCACAAAGCGATAAGATTCATTTCCACGTTCACCATTCATCGAAGATTATAAATATATATATTACTAATAAGTATTTAATATATGACATAATAATGCTATAGGGGAGATATATATATATATATATATATATACTTACATATATCTTATACACTTAGTTCTGTTCAATACGATATGAAAACAGAAGCAGCGTTTATCCGTACGTACAGACAACTATCTCCATAAATGGCGTTTTTCATTTCATATATATGTCTGTTATACATACTTATATTCTAAATATATATGATGTTTAAATACTATTTTATATTCTGGAAGTATTTAAATCTTGATCTAAGTGATACAATCAAGATTATAAAGTTAAAAACGTACGATAACGAAAGCGATTATTACCCGAAATGTTAATTTAACATGGAAATTATTATTAAATGGGTAGTATAAAGTCATAAATGAATAATGTATGACATCATAAATATTAATATGGTTTTATTATAATTTAATAACACACTAAGATCTTCAAACAATAATTTAAACGTACTCTCGGCTAAAAGAAGGTGAAAGGTAAGGGGTTTTCATCTCACTCCTTATTCCCATGATATTCATGCCACATTGACACTATTACCTTTTGTGTGGTGTATGTACTGCACATAATTGTATTCTCTATTTAATACAATTTAATTTATGTGTATTTACATTTTAATTGTATGTTACTTCTTTCATGGGGTGTATGTTTCTTAAGTATCCAAATTGGTAAGGGTTAATTCTTCAATCTCATTATTATCTGAGATTGTTTATGTGTAAGTATTTACTAGAACATTTTTATCATCAATGTCCATTTTTCAGAAAAATTATTTCAAAATGAATATTTTAAGTATTTTTAATGGTACGCTTTATCAAGATTATAATTTCCATTGTTTTAAGGATTTATCTTTCTAAATCTTTTTAATTAATGTCCATTTTTTCAAAATGATTTTAAGGATTTATTTATATGAACATGAATATTTTGAAATGATAATTCTTTTCAAAAGATTCAATGTGTTATGGGACACCGTGATTAAAATATATCTTTTAAATTACTTCCTTTATAAATTTTTGACATTTAAATTATATTACAAAAACGATATTTGTCTCAACATGTTTTACTCATCATATTCAACTATGTCAACATTATTTACAGGATATTATTTTTGATTGAGGTTTATTTATTATAATACAATATTCCATATTGAATTGAATGACTTATGATATGTCTGACTGTGGATGTTCTATTTTTATATCATTCATGGTTTTTGGTTAATGTATTGACATTTCGTATGCTAGTTTTAATACGAATGTTTATGTTATCTTTCAAACTTTTTATAGGAAGATTGTATTAGACTTAGTAAGGGATGGGTAGAGCCTGATGTAGATCCTTCATGTATCGATAGGTATCATTAGACAACTAGACGTGGAATTGGCTGATTCCCTTTCCCAATTTGATATATGGTTTTGGTCGAGGCCTTATTCATTGTTAGATGTCTTGGAAGAGGCGTTGAAAAAATGATTCAGAATGTCCGGCTTTATAAATTCTCTCATTATGAAAATAATATTGATTGTTCATGTGGTCATTCGACTAGTAGAATACCCATGATTATGTTTTCTTATGGAATTATTTACTCAGCTCATATTCCTTCCATAAAATTATTCATTTTTATTATTGGTAAAGGCATGTGGTTTCAATTATTCACCATGCTTAATATGTATGTTATCTTCCGCTTTATTTATTACCCTTACTGAGCGTTTGAGCTCACCCCTTTCTTGGTTTTATTTTTTCCAGGATTCCAAGATGTGAATTATGATTGATATGCAAGGTTAATCTAATGGAATAATGGCATTATCAAAGAACTATTTATGCTATGTTTTATGTTTGAATTTTTAATGTAAAATTAATGTATGAAATCTATTTTCCATGACAGCTAAACTGATTGCTCCTTTGGGACTTGATTCATTGTAATCGTGCCAATGTATTAAAATAATGCACTGACTCTGGGTAACTGTGATCGGGGCGTTACAACAATCATCACATTTGGTCATTGTGTTAGTATTCTCTATGTGGATGAATTCACTAAACACATCCTTCCACAAAAAAAATAGTATGGGAAAACATGTCTAATTGATTTAACTTCTCTTATATGGTTGTTTAAGCCTATGTGTAGGTCTACTAAATGTTCTCATCTTTTCCTGATAATTATAATATATTTTCCTAACATGAATTATCAAGTTTGGATCCATATTTTTCATTAATATTGAGTAAAATTCATTTTCAATTTCTAATTTTAAGGATCAAACACTATAATTTCATCTAATAATGAAATAAAAGTAAAAAAAATCATCATTCCAAATTTTTGTTTATTTTCCAACTCATAGTTTATGATATTACATAAATAACATATAAAATGAGACATGGAAGTTTGACATTTTTTAATTTCAATCTAATTATTCCAAAGCTTTATTTTTAAAAATTGTATATAAATAATTAACATACAAATAAATATAATATATATGATCCTGTTTTTTTGAGAAATTTAATGAAATGTTCATTTAATCAATGAAGCACCAAAATAATCATTTTCATTAAGATACTCAATGAATAAAATGTAAATATTATAAAAACATTATTAACGTATTTACTAATTAGAAATCATTAATTGATAATGATTTAATTATTATTTATGTTATATGTTGGAAAAATCAATAAAAATATGCTAAATCAATGTCATCTTTTATACATCATCCAAAAATTTAGAGGGAATGTAATATATTTGATAACATTCTATCAATTCACAATTTATTATTACTAAAATTTCATTGATAAATATGTAAAAAAGTTACTATATAATCAATATTAGAGATATATGTTTTATGTTATGATGGAATTCCAATCACTTACCACATTCCTTTTGATTCGCAATGGACCATACATCATCATTTCTCTACATTACCCATAATATTATACTTTTGGATACCAATTTGGAATCTTCCATATCAATATTCATTAAAATTTTAATTATATACTTTTAATTGCATAAGAATATGAAATATTTTATTTGGACATCTTCAAATATGATGAGGAAATTAATTTTTTCTTATATATATATTTCAAATTACATGTTACCTATTCTTCGAAATTCAACAAAATTATTCTTTTCCAAACCTATAAGAATGATGTCACAAAAATAAACAATGAGGGTATTAGTACCTATTCTCATGTCCTACATTAAAATATTAATTTCAACATTTCAAATATTGAATTTCATATATATCTGGTAGCTATTATATTTTATGTACTTGGTTCTGGGGGAATGTTATATCCAATATAGATATTTTATCATCCTATGCACTAAAGATTAATCACCAACATTTAAAAACCATATGCATAATATACCTATAATAATTCATCATGATCTCAATCCATGAATGATAAATTTATCCATTTGGTATATTTGGTAGTGGATCATAATTGAAACATACAGGACTATCCTCTTTGACTCAAGTTATACAAACTAAGAAAAGGATTCATTATAGTCTACTATTTCAAATTGGGAGTAACTAATGTTCCTTTGGATCACCAGAACAACTGAGAAGGGGGGGACAATAGTGAAAATTTGAAATTTCAATTATCTTGAAATTAACCCATGCACCTTGTTATTGTTTTTATCCCAGCCAAATTTATATAATAACATGAAAATCCTAAAATGATATGAATGTAATGCAAGAAATGAATGATTCCTAATATTCTCCACCATTTTCTGTGACTATATCCTTTCAATGTAATCTCTAAATATTCTAGGAAAATTCACATTAATATAAAAGTTAATACAATGTGGAAACACCTTTTTAACTCCTTTCAACTCATTATATGCATCATTATACAGAATACCATTCATTATATTGGTTTTAATTTAAATCTAAGACAACAAAAGAATGAAAAACATTCTTAAACTTTATCGAAAAATATCATCAAGAATATTCCATCTAATTTTCGCCATCATATAGGTGTGTTTCTGGTGTTCCCTAACTTCATTTGGTGTACTATATTTGGTTCACCTAATGAACAAATTTTCTAATCTATTTTATATGTAATGAACAAAAATGAGTGTTCGAAAAATAATTTCACCTCTAATCTGAGATCTTTTTTATGAACAAAACGTTTGAAGCCCAAACTATAAAAATCTATCTAATTACATATAACAATAACATTCATTCAAAAACATTGACCCCAACACCTATATATGGTATATTCTACTTATCCTTTTTCTTCAATATAGTTAACAATTGGTTATAAACTCTCCTTCCTCACTACCTTATCTTTTGTATTTTCAGCTATTATCTCTATCTAATATATTTTATACAGTACGTCATCTTTCTTACTCAATTAAATATTAAAAATCCCATACTATAATCTAACACTTATTTATAAGTTAACATATATATGAATATTTGAGAAGTAAATTCTTTTTTATTGATCAATGAATGTTATATTTTCCCATTAATAATGAATTTGGAATTTGATAGACTCAAATCAAATATTATTATGCACTCTTAAACATTTTTATGTTTCTTAGAAGACTCTAATATCCAAAAAATATTCAAAATTTTGTATCCTAATTATTAGTAAATTCTATAATATTTATAAACCATCAAAATAATGGACAGGTATGGCCCTGTATCACATAATCATGTTTGAGGATTTACCATGTTTGTGTAAAGCTTCTCGAAACATTTCCTGATGATAGATTTTATGTTTGATTATTTTTGAAATCATCTAATTGTTGATATTTCATGACTTACCCACTGTTTTCATCAAAACATTTCCTCTTCCCTATGAACTCATATTCTCTATGACATGTTCCCTTAAAATTATTTTTCTGATTGACGGAAAATATATAATAATTTCTAATATCATTTTTTTCGAGTTGGTATCCAAGAACCAACAAATATTAAAATTTAATTTATTTGTATTCATTATTTTTAATTTTAGAAAAAATGAATAATAACATAATTGTTATTATGTATGAATCTAATGTAATAATGTACTAGAATATACATCTCATTGATATGGTCACGCCAATTTCCCACTATGATGAGACCTTGATTTACTATGGGTATACTCATAAATAATGATATGTTATTGGATAACATACTATGATGAGACACATAATATTTATTGTCTTATGTGATTACTCATAGGATCACAATGATTCTTAAAATGATGTTAACACTTGGTAATCATCATGATGATAGATTCTGATAACATACCCTCCAATAGGAATTTTAAATGTTATGGTGTCCATAGATATTTCTATCTATGAGCCTGTGTAATAGTCCTTAAAATTTAATATTATAATTAATTCATGTCAATACATGCTCACATAGATGTTTTGATGAAAACCATGTTTCCATATGTTCATGGATAGGTAGGGTATGTTGGGCATGTCGTGATTTAGATTTCATTAATTGAAATGTTGAGGTAGGATTTATCCATTCCCTCTTTTTGGAAGCTCAGATCTCATCCAATTGATTGGAATTGAATCCTCTCCATAAATACAATTAAATTGTGTAACCAGATATTTATTTACAAAATTCAATGAAACATGTATCAAGAATATAGATTAGTGACATGGATGTGGAACCTTCTTGAATATATATGGAGAAAATGGGATTATATTATATATTGAGTGTTTGCATTTGGTTTTAATTTTACCAACATTAATTTCCTTATATTGGGTTCAATGAACCATTTCAATATATTAGACATTTATTTTATGAAATACCACCTAATTCTAATGGGAAATAACACAAGAGGGTCACACAAAATGTGTTTTTTATGATCTTGATTAAATTCTATTTGAATCAATTAAATTAAATTAATATAAATCTAATAACATTGGGATGATTTAATTCATGATTTCTCAAACAAAAATTATTATTTATAAATGAAATTTTAAAATTAAATATTTATTTGGGAATTCAATAAATTGTAGAGGAGTTTGAATAGTCCAAGACCATGTCCAATGAAAAATATTAATTAAATATCCAGTTAGATAATATTTTTTTCTTCCTAAAATAGAATGTGCTAAAAAAGTAATATTTTTATGTTGAAGGGGGTTTAGTATAAATTATTTTATTAATTAAAGATTATCACTCAATTGACTAATTAATTTAACCTAAAAACTATATTTATTAATAAACAGTTATGCATATTGTGTATTTTAGCCAAAAATCAAAACTAAATAACTATTTCACACAATGAATTATATCTAAATTCATTATTCTATTTCCATCTGAAGAATGTTAAACATAATCAGGATTACATTAAGATTGAATAATTGTAAATCAACACAACAAAATTCAAGATGGTTGATTCACCATGTTAGCACACATAGACCAATTTGAATTTCTTGGATATCAAAGGAGCATATGTGGATCACCTCTAGATGGAATGTATCATTTTATCCTCATAGTAAAAATAAGGAAATCAAATTGTGTATTTCTAGGTGATCGACATCCAGATCGATGAAATATCAAAATCCATGATACTCATTTTTTCTGATATTAAATTAATTATTTATTAAATTTATTTGCAACAACCTTATTAGAGGATTCAGGAGAATCAATATTAAATGAAATTTTAATATATCCCCCACCACCAAACGATTCATCTACATCCCTAACATAAAAGTGGTATTAGAGAGGTCATTATTAAATTTATAATTATTTTTTATATTTTTTATCCATATAAAATCATGGTAGAATTTCAATTTCATATTATTCATTCTCTAATGTGTTTTGAATAAAATATATATCAATGTTTTAATCATTATCATTCATGGTTTCAATTTGATAAATGAATAATAATAGATTAATAATGGTTGGAGATTCCATTTAGAATAGAAAAACTTTTTTCCAACAAGATAGGGTTACACGAAAAATAGCTAGGGTACACACAGTGTATCCTAGTATGTTGTTCTTGGACATGATGTGGGATACAAGACAAGCAATATAGTTATTACACATGGTGTATGACATGTGTTTAATGCGAATCATGAGACATACTATTTGGATTACATTGTGTGTATATGACATAAATAATGTGCAGTCAACATGGCTTATCATCATAAATTGCATAGTAAATGAGGTCATTATTCATCATTATACTACATAAGACCGACAACATGGATAATTTTTTATATAAACAATATGCTTGCTATGTATAATGAATTTATATTATAAATTTTAAAATCCAATATATCTTTTGAGTCCTCAGTGTTGTTATTTAGACATAAAACATTAGAGATACATGGAGTGTAGTTAAAGGTGCATGTCATGTAGTTTCTCACATGATAAAATTCCAAGTGTATCGACATTTCATGCATGAATGTATAATTTGGACATGACATTGTTTATCTCGCATGTACACACTCTGTGATCCCCCTGAGATACATTCCAACGACCCTAGTATGTATCTTCGAAAAAAGACAATAATATAAATGTCATGTATCTAGAATGTACATATTATGTATTATGGCTAAGATAACATGCTAAAGCCCCAGAAATTCAGCGTTAATTTATTGAAATATAGGTACACAAGGTGTAGTGGTATTTTACATGTTGTGTAGTTTAATAATTACTGGTAGAATTATGTTACCTTAACTCAATAATATTATTTTTAAAACTTTATTTCCTTTACTATAACATTATATGTTAGACAAAATAATATGTTCATTAATGAATTTTAAAATCTTGGTTAATTGGTTTTAACAAATGTGAAACTATTTGTTCATCCATTTATTATACATTAATTTCATTATGGTGGCTATCTCCTGGGGTATTATGATTCCCATTACATTGAAAGGGAATTAATTAAATAGTTAATGAATCTTTTTATTTCTTAATAATAATAAATGAATAACAAATGAATGCCATCTATTTATTTTCATATATGCTGCATGTATAACCCATCATGATCTAATCCAAGAGAAGTGTATCTGTTGGAATTTAGTTAATTTAAATGATTTCGTGGGATTTTTATTTTTTATTGTTTAATTAAATATGATGGACATAGATTCATCCCTCCCACCATTATTATATAAGGAACATGTGTCCATCTATATTTATGTAATTATCCTCCAACCAATCCTTTGGCTACCCGCACTTGGGTATGAGACATAAATAATTTTAACTAATGGAGTTCCACATGTTGTGTGGGGGAGGATCAAGATGAAACCATAGTGATTCCAAAATAGTTGTTACTGAGGTGGACATTTTTAATACTATGACTCATTCCAAGACTTACGACATGAATTATTTCTAATAGGCCATAGGTTGGATTCATTCCCTCTCATTAAATCCACCATTAGACAAAGATCCTAAATGATTAATTTAATTAATTGTTAATTTATTTCCGAAGAATTATGTATTTAATGGATGCAAGATCCTGATCACATAAATAATGGAATTGATATGAAAAGCTATGATCAAATTAAATGTATTATGTGTTAATTTTTTATCTATTAAGGATAATTAATTATGTAACAAACACATGATATTTGTAATATATGTAAAGGATAGATAAAGATTAATAATAACTAATTAAAATTATTCTACCCAATATTATGTTAGATAATGACTTCAATTAAATGATTGGGAATGAAACACCAATATTATGATAGTAAATGGGAAATTTCTAGACTATTACATCTGTTAGGGAGTTCATATGAGGGTTTTTAGTTAACGAAATCGAACTAGTATTGAGTTTAATAGAAAAAATATATTCAATACAAATGTGGAGGAATGTTTAAATGGAATACTCGTATGGATTTGGGATAGTGGAATACACTATATGGATCATGGATCTAAAATCCCATTATTGGTAGTAACAATTACCTAATTACCTTGATACGGTTTTCATGGCCGAATTCAGGATCATTAAGAAAAGTAATTGGGATCATTGTAACTAGAATACATTATAAACTATATATTTTGAGTTCAACGATGACATATATTGAGAATTGATGAAATGATGGGTGATTTAATTAATAAAATCATTTAATTTATTATTTTTCATATAATTTATAATATATAAAATTTATGAATAATATTATATTTGAATGTAGAATGAAATGGAATGCTCACCATCCAAATTTCCTCTATGATCCATATTTCAAAAAGAAAAACTCTTCACTGTTATATCCTCATAGAGTAGTTTAGATTATTTTGGGATATGTTATACCATGAATTGATATATTAGATGAATTAATTCTCAATTCCTGATATTCATTCTATGAAGGCGAGTGATGAAGAGTCACATTTCTTTGTAAAAAGATTGATTAATGAAGTCAAAAATAAATATTTTGTTCATTAATATATTTATATTAAACTCATTATATCTTAAATAAAACATGGATCTATGTAGAATGATATATAACTTCCATGGTCAATAAAAGTAGTGATCAAAATAAGAATTATTTTAGATTTTAAAGAATCCTTTTCTGAGAAATCATGATGTGGGATCCCAGGTTGGGCTATTTGTAGTCTAGAACATTGGCTACATTGATCAAATAGATGTTCGTGGGTCTATAATCCCATAGGTAGTAGGAATTGATCACATTAATTAATCACTCCCTCAGAGTTTACCACATTTTGTCAAAATTATTAATTTTAAAAACATTTATAAGTATCTAGTAGTTCTTTTTTACCCACCTTCACTAAGTAAACATGGATACATAGCGGGAAAATACTAATATCCTTCTGGTGAAAATAATAAAAATGAAATCCATGATCTCTATGTGAAATGATTATACACTCTCTTACATAAATAATGTGATCAATGGAAAATATAGGAAATAATTTTTTTTCAATTTTTCATGTGGATAAAAGGTACACTTGAATAAAAACTACACCCATCTAAAGATGAAAGTAGAATCTTCATGTGTGATTGTTATCCAGTGAAATTTATCTATTTCTAAAAATTCAGTTTTCGATATAGATTTTGGTTCTCATGTATGTATTAAAATAAAAAAACTAGGTAGATTCAGAATTATTGTCCAAGTGGAGGAAAATCATAGAGAAACCAATGGAGATAAACATTCTATATTAGATGTAATGGAGAATCAATTTACATTATCGACAAGAATGATCATGATTTTGAAACGATGTTATTATATTCCATCAGCTACCAAAAACATTATTTATATATAAAGACATCATATAGATTAATTTATTTTCATATGTCGAGAAATTTGTTTCCAATTTTATAATTATGCCATTTTTTATGGTAAGTCATATTTAAAAAATTTCTTCATGTGTTGTATTACATAAAACAGGTAATGAAAATTAATTTCATGGTATCTTTGAATGACTCATTCCTAACCCAAATTCTAAATTAACTTCTTGGTCATTAAAATAAAATGGAATGTCTAATCTAAATATAGATATATATTTAGATTATTTTTTACTAGAACCACTCGGTGTTTTCTATGCATGTTTACAAGTAAAATGAAAAAATTAAGATTTAATAGGATCGATAAAATGGTTAAGAGATTCCTAAACAAGTTCACACTCATGTGTATGGACCACTAATTATTAAGGAAAGGGGTGGGTACTCATACATAATTACTTATAAAAATTATTTTAATAGATATGGATATGTCTACATAATGAGGTATACGTTGTATTTTTTTATAAATTCAACGAATATAAAAATTATGTAGAGAAACAAGTTGTTTATAAGATTGAGAAACTCAGTTCACCTCATTATGGAGAATATCCTAATAAATACATCATTTATTAATTATATGAGTTCATGATACTATCTAAACACACTCATCCTTACATTCCACAGTGTAATTTCATTAGTGAAAGGAGAAAATGGACCTTATTAGACGTGGTGAGATCAGTGATGAGTCATGAAATTCTTCCATTATCCTTTGGAGGACATTCATTAAAAACAACTGCATATATATTGAAATTGGTTTCAATTAATGAAAACATATGATATGACATACCAATTATGGAATAAATTGAGACATATGTTGTATTACATACATGTGTGGGGTTGTGAAGCATTTTAAGGCTTCTTTGATTGACAATCATGCACCCTGAAGAACATAGTGTATATTTTTAGGATATTTAAATGAAATAAGGGATAACACCTATACAATAATTAATAAAAAGGTTGTGGCCAAAAAATAAAAAATTAATCTAAAGGATAATATCTCTAAAAGGGATAATGGGAGAATATATATGTCAATGAAGTCCAGACTTAGGATACACAAGAGTTTGAAATGTAAAAAATTTCAAAAATCCCCATGGAAGAAGAAGTTGTTACAAATACAAATATATGATGTGGGATTAAAAAAGATATTACTGAACTAGAAATTTATTGTATTCCATTTATTAAGGATGGAGAATTATTATTAGTAATAATAAGGACCATATATCCTATATGTAATAATTATGATGAAAATATGATTTATTGTGGGAAGAATACATGAATTCTAAAATAGAGTCCCTGTACCAAAATGAAGTCATGATTTTTGAATTTCCCCTAGTGGACATAAATCTTATTGGTTGGAAGTGGGTATTGAAGACGAGAATTGACATGGAAGGAAAATTCATCACCTATAATTCATGAATGGATGAAGATGGGTTTAAATAGTATTAATTCATTGATTAAGATGTATCATTTTCTACAGTTTTAATTCTAAATTCCATCATAATTCAATTTTCCATAATATCATACCATGACTATGATATTTTTTTATGGATATCGAAAGAAACATCATTAATGGGAACCTTCAAAAAAATCCTCTTTGAATGAATGTGATGGGTTTGTGACATCAAATGAATCCAGCATGATATAAAAACATAAAAAATACAATTATAAATTAAATCCAGTATCTATGTCAAGATTTCATTATTTTGATTATGCAATAAAAGAATTTGGTTTCTTAAAAAATGAGTGTGATCCTCATGTCTACGATTAGTTTACTTGGTTTGAAGTCGTTTTCTTAATAATATATGTTGATGAATTATTACACATTAGAAATGAAAAATCACTCTTATAATCTTTTATGAAATAGATGAGAAAGTATTTCTCTATGAAGGACTTGGGAAAGGTATTATTTGTTCATAGGATCAAGACCCAATAGTATAAACCCAATATGATTCTCAATAAAAGTAAAAGTACATAAATTTAGATGGTATTTAAGTTTATCATTATTGATAAATATCATAAGGGATGGTTGATGGTGACACATTTCATTCATATTCAGAAGAATATGAGTCCTCAATGACATAAGGAATGAAATAGAATGATAAGGATTCTATATACATGAGGGACTGGGGAAGTCACCTATGGTATGATCTGTACAATTATTGATGTTGACTAATCATAATGTACACTTGGAATATATCAAGATAACCTTAGTGACATCCATTAGATATATGTTAAGATAATATTTAATTTTTTGAGGCATAAAAAGTATATTTTTTTTATTTTATGAAGGATACAAGGAACCAGTAATTAGAGGACATGCATATTCAAGTTTTCAAAACTAAAAAAGTTGATAGGAAGTCATAAATGGAATACATATTCACATTGAATGGAGGTTTTTAGATAGAGAGGCTCTAACTATATAATAGTTTTATATTATCTAATAGATTATGAGTATATTTTAGCTTCTAAGGAAGATAAAGAAGAAGTTTAAATTCAAAAATTCATCTAATAGAATGAATAGGTCCCTAAAAATAATGTTTTTATCACAATCAATAATGATAATACTATATTTCTGTCTCATGGAAAATATATTTAGTCAAACTAGCATACAAATAACATAAATTTCAATTATCATATATTAAGTGAATTTTATTTGATAGGTGAAGTTGCAACAAGAATTATTTCCTTAGATTAATACATGGAAGACCCGTTTAATATAGCCTTTATTCTCTAAAACATGATTATCATGAGATATCAAGAAGATTTTATTTTTTAAGACGTTGGATTTAGTCCAAGTGGGAGTTTGTTTGATTTGGGGTCCTAGGACCAAATATTTGTAAATTTTTTACACGTACATTTGATATGATTAATATTTAAAAATCCTCAAATTAATATTATAAATTATTCTACCTGAATAATGTGTAATAATTTCATAGAGAATAATTTTCTTTAACAAGGTCATAGTAGCTCCCCACTCTGATGACAACAACGATGTGATATAATGATTTTACAAAGAAAAAAATATATATGGTTGTATTAAATACTATGATTTGACCCATTGTAAAGAAACCTTTTTATAAAAGTACTAATAATTTGATGAGGATTCTTCTCATGAAATTCAAACTTAATAATCTCTCTTCTGGTAGACTATGAGAACGTACCCTCCACTTGAAATTACACATGTTTTTGAGTCATCAAATGTTCATATCTACAAGTTCATGTAATGTTATTTATAATTTTAGATTATCATTAATTCATTTCATAGATCAAACATTGATAATTTCATATGTAAACAATGATTCCATATATTCTTATTGATACACTAAACATTGGGTGCATGAGATATTATTTGTAATTAATAAATGGGTCAAGTAAGAATTTGAATCATCCATATTTATGGAATTTGATATCTTGACCCTCTTGATTGGAATGAACTGTCATCCAAAATTGAGTGGCCATCTTGTAACAAAACATTAATTTTCGATAGTCATAGAACGTAATATCGATCATATAGGTCGGTTACACAAATGTGAAGCATACTTTTTGAGATATTGTGAGAAATGGATTATATTATATAGTTTTCATTCATATGGGGTCTTTATTATAGTGGTATTAAGTTCATTATCTTTGGTGGATTGACCCATTTTTAGATAGTAATGTTGTAAATTACACATGATCGCCAAGTTCAAATGATAAAAATCCTCAAGGGTCACACACAAAGTGTTTCTAAGGAGATTAATTAAATTCTATTTAAATTTAATTAATAGAATAAATATTATTCTCAAGGCCATGGGATAGTTTTATTCAGAATTTAAAAATAAAATTTATTATTGATTAATGAAATAATTAAATAAAATTTTTATTTAAGAGATCTATAAATTAAAGAGGAGTTAAAATGGACCATGAATATGTCTAGTGGAAAATATTAATTAAAAGGCCAGTCAATGAAATTTGATATTGCAGATGTTGGATTGCACCACAAAATAACCATATTTTTATTATTATTATGTTGAATTTGGTTTAGTTTTAATTTCTATATTATTTAATGGATAACATGAAAAAAAATTATTTTAACCTAAACATTAGGTCTATAAATATATTTGTCTGTTTAGTTATTTATTTCATCCAAAAATCAAAACTATAGATTTTTTTTTCACAAAACAAATTCTCTCTCAAACCCTATTTCTCTGTCCACATTAAGAAAAAGAATCAATGGAGATATTTCTTCAATAGAAAAGGAAAATTAATAAAACTAAACCATAATATGTTAAATTCACTGCACTAGAACCTAGAGATCTATATTCACTGTTTGGAGACCAAATGAGCATAGGATGATCACCACTAGATAGATCCCATCCTTGGATACTCACATTGGAAAAAGACAATACGAAAGTGTCCTTTCAAATTATCAACATCCACATCAATTAATGATATAAATAAAATGATTTCATTTCTAAATATATTAAATATATTAATCATAAATCTGATGTCAAATATCCTCACTTGTGTTTTGGGGAAACAAAATATTAAATTGAATTTTAAAATTTCCACCACCACTACACAATTCCACTATACACAAAACCAATAGTTTGATTGGTCATTATTACTCAATCATGTAATCCATCATTAAATCAAAGGCATCATATCAAAAATAAAAATCAAAAACATGGTTGGTTCAACTTTTTAGTGTCATATTTCTGAGGAAATCATGAATTTTTGTTTTATGTTCATCCATTCGATGATTATATTAAATATTTTCATTAACAATCTAAATGTAGTCTATCAGCTATATAGAAAATATTTATACGGATGAAACAAATATATCTCTAAAATGTATCACTTTCTCTATCTAACGTACTTTACCTATTCAAAACTTAAAAATTCACTTGGATTCTATCATAATCATTCAAATCTTACATCATAAAAACTACTTTTACTATCACCATGGCACCGACTATCATGTTTACTCAAGCATTTGACTATAAAAAAACAATTTTTAAATATCTAAATAATCATGTTACATACTAAATTCACCTTTGTATGTTTACCATGTCCTTCTCTATATAGTCATTACAGATTTGACTTTTTACTGTTTCTCACACAAAAATCCATTCAAAAATTTATACTACTTCCCCATTTGAACTTCTTGATCTTTATAAAATCTCATAAGTGGGGACCTGATGAAAAACTATGACTGGTGAAAAAAATTCTTGTCTGCCAATTTTTTTTCACATTCTTCACCTAGTGACTTCAACACCAGATCATGTATGGAAAAATATGTATATCTCTAACATCATTTGAAAGTGTAAAAAATTATTAACACATATTATTTTGATAACCTCAACCAATATATCTACATATAAAAGCCTCAATTTCTCTTTATATGATTTTTTATAACATTATATAGGATCATGAAATTATCCATGATGATAGGAACTTTATTAATGGAACATCACTTTTTTAAATGAGAAAGTTTTCCTAATACTGTAACAGAAACATTCATTCTTCTGAAGTAACTTGTTAGGAAAAAGTTTATATCCTTCATAAGAAAATATTTATAAATTATAGCAACAACAACATCTACAATTTTTACCAAAAATTAGATGTTGATATGAAATAAAACCCTTATTATGATCTTATCCTATAGAATCATCAATCAACCCCATTTTATTTTTTGAAAAAATCTCTATAAAATTATGTTTTTCCTTTAGAAAATCTATTTATCATCTTTTCATCAAATCATATAATTTCAAATAGTAAATTTCATGACACCACACTACTAGATAATGTAAATTCTTTCATGGTATTTTGTCCCTACATGACAATAAATTATGTTTTCATGATAAGATAAAATCCCTCTAAATATTATATTATCCCTCTTTTTATGGAAAAAATCATGTTTATAGTAAAAAGACATGTAGAACATTTAAAAATGTTTTACCTACTCTCCCCTTTGATAAAACAATCCATACCATGGTGCAGGACTTAATAATATAAATATTGATGTAATTTCTTGGATACATAACATGTATTGTTCACCTCAATTCCTTAAATAATTACCTTAACATAGATTTGGTGAAAACATCATCTATTTGATTTTTTGTTGAAATATAATCAACCATCACATCTCCAATAGTAACATTCTATTTTTTTGGATTGACACAAAATATAAATTTAATATGATCTGGAATATTGTACTTTGTTTTTTTATAAGATCTATGTAATTCTGATTACCAAAAATGGTCTTCAATGACTTTATAACATTATTTATAAAATATTCTAAGTGAACATTCATCCATATCATTTATATTCATGTATGGGTGGTGAAAAAATATTATGCCTTTATTTTACTCAAACAAACAAAAATTATTTCTTAATATTCTAAATGAGACAAAATTATTCAAAGAATAAATTTCATCAAGATGATCTCTACCAAATATTTCAATCTACAGTCCAATTAGAATATATAAATCAATGAAATTTTATGTGACAACTTTTTTCAAACAATTGGACATAAGAAGAGGTTCCAAAAAAACCTATGTATTCATTTTGCTATAAAAATGATTGATTACATAGGATCACTTGGAATTCCTATATATAATAAAAAACATAAAAATGTGTAGAAGTGAACATGTAATAATAATAATGGTTCATATAAACAAAAAAAATATCGAGACCTGAACATGTAATAATTTTTTATTCATAATTTTCCTAACGTTTTTTGTAGACATCACTACTACAACTCAGACGGGTGGAGAAACATTGTTTTCTTCTACTATAACAAACATATGTATAATCATTATAATGAAATTTTATTATAGAATAATGATACATATTTCATTCTATTAACCATATATATCATGAAATAAATCTAACTCTTTGGGCATTGAAATTTAATATTTTTTGTAAATGTTTGCAGTGAAATCTATACAATAAATATAAAAAACGCCTCTAAATTTATTTTAATCAACCTAAACAATAAAAACAAGGGTACATTGGTTCATATCCATCATATAAATTTTAAATTTACCTTTTTATTTAGAAATGTTTAACTTGTACATAAAGTATCATGTTTTGAATACCATACACGAGGATCTTGATTTCACCAGTGCAATTATTTCTTCAATAAAAACACAATGGTTTAATATTTATCTTTTAAAACACCGCTAGGTTTATCCAAGTGAAATTCATATTCAATTTTATTATTAAATAAGGTGTACATAACATATATATTATAAAAAATTAAATTTATGTGGTGAAACCTATAAGAATATTATTATAGTTTGATTTCTAGAAATAGGAGGAAATCATATTCAAAATAAATACCTTCGACCTATGAGTTACCTTTGAAATCAATTCAAGGAACTTTTATTGATATTTTTTCATATTAATTGAGTGTATTTATCATCACACACGTTTTTCAAGAAAAATTATTTCCATTAGGTTTTGGAAAAAGTTTCTAGGGGTTATTTTTCTCAATCTAATCTAACTCCCCATTCATAAAAATATTCCATTCATTATGTTTAACTACTTCAAAAATTAATTGTGGATCCACCCATGAGATAAGAAATTAATTATTCAAAAATATCAACTATTTTCTAGACTGAATATGATCACCTAGAATTATATTAATGTATCCTAATTCAACCTATTTTTTTAATATGAAATTTTTGGGTTTTACCTCACTCTCAAATATTTATCACATGATTATTCTAAAACATATTAAAAAAAATTGGATAATACTCATCATACCTTTCATTGTATTCATTTTATGTCTAAAATATATCTTCTATAACCTCTTCAGAAACATTTTTTGATGTGTTTTGAATGTAAATAATATTCATATAATAGGAAACAAACAATTTATGATGTTATCTTTTCCAATATTTTAAAAAAAATTATCTGATGACTTAATCCTAAATCATATTTCTTATAACTTTTCATATAACATTCAATTATCTATTATTTTTATGAATATAAAAAAGGGGCTCTGAAAAACCATGGAGTATTTCATAAATTGATTTTTCATAAACCTCAGGACATAGGAAATCATTTTGGATTGTAATTGAAAACAAATGTACATTAATTGTTGAAATAACAAATTATTCATTGAAAAATATTTAATTTATATATTCATTTATCATACCTATTCCCAATTATACAAAACTATTGTTTTTCCTTTTGAATACTCATTTTTTTGAGGAGTGTGTGAAGTTCTGTAATAATGTTTGATATAATTTTTTAAATAGGATATTAAATCCTTGTTTGTTTAAAAAAATCATTTCCCATTCTCGGACATTGTATATAAAAACCCAACTCTCTTTCAACATTTATTTTTAAACATCTAAAAATTTCTGTAGCCTCTGATTTATAGATAATGAAAATATATTTCTAATATGAGTGAAATATTATATCAAAGTAAAAATGTTAGAGTCAAATTGTTTTTATTGATATCTCATCAACCTGATAATATCATATTGTACAATATGAAGAGTGAATGTGGATTTGATTTAAACTTTCATATAATTTCCATGAACAATGTTCCTTTTCCAACATTTTCTAAAAGCAACATTATCTTTTCTTTTTAGTATTAGAATGTTTCATATATAATTTTTTTTGTAATGTGCGGTCATACTTTTCAAGCCATGGTACTTATGTCTTCAATGAAATAACTTATTTTCACCACCAACACATAAGTAATAAGATATACAATGATCCCTATTCATGAAAATATTATCACTAGTTCTTTCTATGTTAGTAAAAACATTTTAATAATTACACAATTTGAAGATACATGATAATTTTAGGAATATAACATTATTAACATCATTACAGTGTCATATAACACATAACATTTTGGGTTTGAGCCCATCAATAAACAAAACAGCAATCAAATATAGTCTCTAAGAATCATTCTTACAATTTCTCATTCCTTTAATTTATATAGAACTATCATATCCAAAATTAACTACTACACCTTCATGTTCATCATATCTTATCAATATTTCCATATCACTTTTCATGTGTGTGGAATAACCACTAAAATTAATCTAATGTTCGATCATATTTTTTGTATTAGTGATTTATCAACAATAAAAAATGATTCCTCGTTATTCTTATTTATAACCACATATAAATTTATAGTGTAAGAAACATTTCTTGAATGTTTTCTCAACGAATATTTAGGAAACTGATATGGTTATTCACATATTCCACAAACAATAACAAGATTATCAAAATTATTAGTCATTTAAATGTTTCTATCATCTGGTGTTATTTTATTTTTTTCTTAATATATCTTTAGAAATTTACTCTATTTCCTCCACTCTTCCATTCCCTTTGTTCATTACATTTTTCATCATGTGATATGTTATACCAACACATATATTATTGTTACCCATATATAACACATGAATTAAAATATAGCTTCAATATGGATATTTTATAGATGTAGAATATTTCTCAGTAGAATATTTTCTCACGTTAATGACATATTTTTGTATTTATTTCTCCGAAGAGTGGGGGTTCTTTTTTATAGATATTATTTTCACCAATTTCTGATGTGATGTGTTTTTATTGAATTTATCAATCCGTTTCTTCATAATGATGTTTTTAAAACCATCATGGTAAAAATATGAGGTAATATTTTATCATTAATGGGTAATGATATTACTATATTCATGGAAGTGGATTTCTTATAAGATTTAGATATATCAACATATATCATTGATGCATTGTCAAAACGTTTTTTTACCATTTTAGGTCACTTTCAACCTCATGAAATCTCAATTGAGTATTACAAACCTCATATTCCTTAACAACTTGTTTCTTATAATGATATTCCACCATCATTCCCTATTTAGAAACATTTATTTGAGGTTATTAATCTCTTTTGTGGGAAAATAATTCATTTTAGGATGACATTCCTATCATATATTATGTTTATGGCCTTCATTTTTTATCATTATATGTTATTTCTTAAATTTTTGTTCATTAAAATACTCCACAATTATTTATCTCACCTAATATTCATTGTATGTATACTCATATTATTCTTCTTAACTATAAGAGTTTTCTTCCGTATTATCAACATACCACAATGGATTTTTTATCTCATTTTGTTGTTTTTTAAACTTATTAAATCAAGGATTTTCTTCATAATAATCTTAAAATTATCTAAATTTATTCTTAGGTGAATTTAAAACACAATATTCAAAATGATCAAACACAAAAAAAAAATTATACTGCAGATTTCCTCTATACATTACTCTACCACTCTGGTAATTTTTTGAGATAACAGAAATGATTTTACAATTAATTTATTCATCATACTTATCCAATGAATCATTGAGGTCATAAATATTCTGATCTGAATATTATATTTTATACGTTCTCATAGATTCAATATCCATTTGATCCATTAAATATTTTTTTATATACTAAAATGTGTACCTACCCAATCTATGTGTCTCCAGCTTATAAATTTAAATACCATGGATATATCTCTGTATCTCCCAATACCCACATGTTTCATTCCCTATTCAGCTCTCCCCATTAACATAATTATGCATAATCACCTCCACCACTAAAATGGGTTATGTCGCATCCTTCATCTCCTCAAAATACATCTCTTTCTTTTACTTGACCTTAATCTATGACACCTCATCCACCTCCTCCCCCACCTCCACAACTACCTCCACCGCCACCGCCACCCCCACCCCCAATCACTTCTAACTACACCTCCACCTTATCTCCTCATATACCTCTTCCTCATCCTCTACCTCCCCATCCACCTCGGTCTCTGCCTACGCCTCCACCTCTACCTCGGCCTCAATTTACACCTTCATTTCCTCTTCAAAATAATGTTGGGTTTAGTCAAATTCCATCTTCATCAGTAATTAATTTCATATAATTTAGTTATTTGTTATCATCTCACTCACTCTCTTTCCACTATCACTGTACAATGCCACACTATACATACCCTACGTTAGAATCACCGAATTCTTGATCTTCATCGATATTTGTTTTCAATCTACCTTTGTTATATACACATTACCACCTTCAATACTCACATATTTCCTTGAATATGAATCTAACACATGAAACCGTAGGGTAATCTCTTTGTCCGGTCTGGATCAATTTTCTACATATTGCACATAATATACCCCTTACACATGTAAAATATTCAAAGTTCAATGGCCCTATATTATGTAATTGTTCCCATGTATATAAATGAAATACACTTTGGTGTTCCAGAAACATCCTACGGGATACATTGATTTCATTCATCACACTGGTACATTTTATAAGCTATTGTTGAATATTCTCAATTGACATCATAGTTTTCCCCTTGAAAAAATAATAGTTTTTATAGAAAAATGTATGAGTTATTTAATAATAGTTTGTATTCACATTAAACAAACCATATTAAATCCCATTACCTATGTTCCTCCTCATTGGATATTTTTTTTATCTCCATTTTAGATTGTTACAGATTCTTCACATTCGTGAGATATTTTTTTATCACACCCTCAGATTCGACACAATTCCAATCATTAATTATATCATTGAGATATTATATGAAATATTCTTTTCATGTTAAATTTAACACTACCTCTTATTCCATATGTAGTTTTTTATATTATTTCTCATTTTGTTTTTCCTTCCTAGAAGCCACGGTACACAATAGATTTATATTTCTTTTCAAGAGATTACACTTCTCAAATGAATTGTTTTAGGTTGTTAAATAATCAAATAACCATAAATGAAGTATGTTTCTTAGTTTCTACATATTATATGGATAATTTTATAAGGATGGATGGATTTTAGTCTCTCTATAATACATGGTATTTATGGTAGTGTGGTGGTATGTGTAACAAATTTCAAAAATATTTTACATATTATATTCTTTTCATCATGATTGTAGGTCCCCTAATATAGGGAATGGATAGAGGATTTCTATGAAATAATTATTCCATATTGTATGTGATCTTGTCTATATATTTGACTATTACTCCTACACACCCGGTAATATCCATTTATCTATTAAACACTAATGATTTTTTTAAGAATATATTGGAACATACATCTACTAATATACTTACATATATCAAATTGAAATTTTTGTATTTATGATAATTCTATTTTAGGTTTTTAATACTATTATTTAACAAAATTAAATATAGTATAATTTATAAAACATCCATTATTTTTAAAAGTATTGTATTTTTTTAATTCACCGATGAATTAAATAATCTCTAATGTCTAGTTTTTTTGTACGAATTCATTGATAAAAGAATTTCCTTGAAACATGGGAAGGAAACTAAAATGATTATAAAGGAATGGAGATTGACCATCGAAATACTCGACATGATTTTATATGTATAATAAATTGATTCATAACTTTAGTGACATGTGATTCATCAATGGAGTGTAATATTTTTCTTTTTAGTCATTTTTATATAAAATTTATTTTTTATGTTCTATTTTTATGGATGTTTTGAAGTAGTTATTATTTATTCTAATAGGTTCAGTTTCTTTTTCAAAATATCTTTGATTACTCTCTATAATTAAACTAATACCTTCCCCTATCCTCGGCTTCCTCCACCACCTCCCCCCTACCACCTCAATCTATGCCTCTGACCATGCATCTCGCTTGGAAAATACCTATATATCTCCCACGTTCCCCTTCTCCACCAACAGCTCCTCATCCTCGGTCTACACCTCCACCTTAACAATTGTCTACTCTTCCATGTTTTTTTATCCACAAGAAACCCATCAACCACCTTGGTCTGCCCCTCCTCCACGTCCTTGATCTGCACCTCTTCCACCACCTCCACCCCTATCAGCATATTCGTCTCAATATCAGCATATAAAACTCCATAAAATATTTCTCCTTTATTAACATCTCCTCATCATCTATATCATTCCACCTCTGTTACACAACCTCCAACTCTACCTTCTCTTCCCTATCTCCTCCACTACCTCCCAGCCTCCGCCTCCCGGCCAAAACCTCCAAACCTCAACATCCACTTCTTTATCCCTCATATCTCCCTCACATAATTGTCTCAAATTCTGATTCTATACATCTTTATCATCATATCCCCATCTAGCAGTCTCTGGTCACCATTAGTCGCATGTGGGTATGTATTTTGTTCACCTAAATAATGGAATGATTGAGTCTAAACCCTAATTACATTTCTTATGTTTTTCCGTGATTCTTTCATTTGGAGTGGTGAGTAAGGATTATTAATTAGTATAAAGTGGTTGATATTTCTAAACTTGTTCAACTCTATTTTTTAACCCTACTATATCAATTTTTTATTTCATTATTCCCCTAAATTGATTTTTAATTTTCTTTAAATGACTATGATTTTGGGTTAATAGAATACTTGGTTTAGGTTTTACCCTTTTCAAAATTTCTCTTTCCCGTCAAATTTCTTTACCTCCACTATCAAATTTCATGGTTCCTCCATCGTTTTTTGTCACTAACATAAATTATGGCTAATTATATTTTATTTATCAATATCATAAAACTAATATTTAGGATAGCTTAATCTTCTCCTCTTTCTTTGTCTCCCATTTCTCTTCATCTCATCTGATGAAAATGTCATTATTGATTAATTTTACCTACTCCTCCTTGGGACAAAAAAAATTAACAAATGAAAATAATATTTCTTTTTTTTCTATTTTAATTATATGTATAGAGAAACTAAATACTATATTTTTTATGAATACAATCAATATGAACAAATGACATCATTTACCAAAACAAATACAAAACATACTCTTTGTATAAAATTATTACACACATTTATGAATAATTACATGTTATCGTAATTAATATTTCATCATCTTCAAATAAGTATTATAGTATTCATTCAAATATTAAGACAATTATTTTTTATTTAATTATTAATTTGATGTATTGAATAAATGAAAATGTCTTTTATTTAACTTCCAGACCTAACTATTGATTTCAATGTGACATTGAAAATAAAATTGAAATTTGTTATCATTGCCTTTCTTATTTCTTGAAAATTTATAGATAATCTATGGAATTGACTCTTATGAAAAAAAAAATTATTCATTCTTTATCATTGAATGCGTTGTTTTATTAGTTTCATGTTATTTAATTTTGATTCCTCTCTTTTATCCATTAATTTTTTTCTATCTCATTTTTTATTATAAATTAGAAAAATTATAAATAATGAAATATGTTCTATAGATATTTTATATTAATTATTTTTAATTATTTATTTCATAGTTTTTTAATTATAATATAAAATTTTTATATGATATTTTTTAAAATTTAACTATAAATTGGAAAAATACCTCCAAAATTAATTTCATAATTTTTTCTTTAGTTCTTAAATGTTTTAAATTTTTACATGAGTAATTATCATACATTTCCATTTCATGGAAAGAAAAATTGAATCAAAAAACACTAGTTAAAGACTGGAAAAATGTAAATGAATTACTCGTGATGTTTTTTGGAACATTTTACATCACTGTCATATTGATATTAATGATGATAAATTTTTTCCAAATAAACTATTAAATAAGATTTATTACTTTCATTATAATTTTTTTAGTTCTAATTATCACTTTATATTATTTATGGTTTTAGGTTCTATCCATGAATGCTGATTTAAGGAGAGAAACTATAAAAAATTATTTTTTGGAATAAACATCCATGAACTATATAAAAAATTGGTAATACATAACGATTACTTTATTTTAACATAAATGGTTAACATTGTATGGGTTGGAGTGAATATTTTGATGTTACATCGAGAAATAATAATTATAATTAAAAAATGCAATGATGATGAGTTATATAAGGGAATGGGTATGGTTTGAAATAATTGTATGTATTGTAGTGTATTTTTAGTTTGAAAATATTCATAGTGAAGGTGTTGGTATCACAATTTAAAAAATTATCCAAACTATTAATGATTTCATTTAAAATTATATTAAAAATCGTATTTAATTTTTTGGGAATGTGAAATATTTCATATTCTCGAATCGAACAACCATACAAGATAGAGATAAAGGAAGGATATTTGCTTCTTATATGGATTTCACATTCAATAAAGATCAAAATTTAATTTAGTAGTGGTATATTAGATTTTTTATTTTAATTTTAAATAAAATTAACAATGGTAGTGAGAGATGATCACTCTACAGTTGTTGGTTTTCGATACTCAGGAATTAATAGTATTTCATCATTATTACTCCCTTTTTATATAAATTAAATTTAATCATTATAAATTATTTTTCGAACATGAATGAATTTGAAGGATTGAATAAGGGAAGACATGATGTAATCACCGATGATCTACAAAATAAATAATCCAATGGAACCTTATTAAAAAATAACATTATCGAAATAGAGTCATTCATTCATATTCATCTATCTAGGTTGATGTAGCAAATTATTTGGGGAAATATAAATTTTTTTGAGGAATTAATGAATAATGAGATGTAAATTATATAAGAATGTTATTTATAATATATTTAGTAAACACGATAAAACATCATAATAGGACTTCATAATAAGATGAGGTATGACTTCTACTTTTATTTTTAGTAATGAAAACATTTTTTCATTACAATTAACAATGTGAAAAGATTATTGATTAAAAATTCATAGTAAAATATAATGTTTATTTAAGAAATGATTAAACATTTCATGTCGAAATATTTAAGTAAACAATAATAATCGATATTCACTAATTATGTTATTTCAATATTTTTATGCATGATGAGATCCACATTGAGTTTTCATTGATTTATAATCATCAAGATGAAATTTTTGACATGTCTCTCTCTTGTGCGGTAACATGGGTAAAATATTCTATTTTATCTTAATATTTCATATTTCTAAAATGTTTCTGACTTCATAATGTTTTCTACCATTATATTCATTCTAAAATATATTTTACAAAATAATTTTCTAAATACATTTCCTAAAGGTAATAAAAAATATATGTGAACAATATTATGTCAATGATTTTGAACATTTAGATGATCGTGAATGATGAATAGATGGTACTACATTCAATTGATGATGCTCACAAAATGATGTTGCTCAATTTCAAGTAAAATCGTCCTCCATTTCAAGGAAAATGAAATATGAGAAGATCGACTGGATCTCTTTTCTATCCTCGTAATGCATCTAGATTACCCTACCTGTTTTTTCACTATCATAATATAATAATATTATATATTATATATTATGAATTCAAAATATTATTTATTATCCACCATTTCTAAATAATTGATTTTGTTTTAATTTTAATGTTCTATGATTTATTATTTATTTATTTATTTTAGATTGTAGAAAAATATTCTATGTAATTAAAGTGAACATAGTTTACTTTTCATTTCTATCCACCCCTATACCTTGAGATCTTCCTATATTTGCATATAGTTCCTTAACTCAATTATGATTTATAATCATTATTCCACCCTGAATCAACTTCCCAATTTCATAACATCATAATTTCCAAAATTTACCCCTTCTTTTTCCCATGTAAGCTTGATGTTGCCTCAACATCATGGCAATCCATCGAAAAAACATATATTGTTCCCCACAATGATCGATAATGGGTTGATATGGAAATCATGAATTTCTTGATAACATATGTTTCTAGTGTAACCATTCATGTTTTCCTATACCTTTCTAAATTCTATCCAAATAAGAAAAAATATTTCCAATGCCATTTTATTTTCAAGACTTCTATTACATTTTCTCATGGAGTCTTTTTATAGGTTTCGAAATGAGATATGTATGTGACGATGCTATAGATGAATTTATTATCACCTTTAACATGAATTAAAGATATTATGATATATAGGGAACACTTCACCCTTCCAATTATCATTTTTATTTTACCTTTTTAGATTACTTCCTTATCTTTTTATTTTAAAATTTAAATTTTTTTCCATCCACATAGGCTTTACGGTGTTGACTCAATGAAAAAGAAACAAGAGAGTTTGTTGATAAATCCTTATAATAAAATGTTTATATATCTAAAATTATTTGTAACATTTCCATTTTAACATTCTATATATCAGTATATATGTATCACACATTCCGTGGACATGTTTATAAGGATATAATCATTCTTTGTGATCTTTTTTAGTTGATTATAATTTATTTTGGTCACTATAATATTATTTTTCAATTATATATTAGATTAAATTCACTATCAGAATTTTGTGCACCTTTAATATATTTAATCCATTGTATATGGTTTCTAGTTACTTTTTTCTGTGCACTATTTGTTCAAGAATGGAAATTTGTGTTCATTATTAGTATGTTGTGTTCACTATTAAAATATTGCATTCACTGAATATTGAATTCACTATATATGTGATTATATTAATTATCATTATATATTATAAACTTTTATAATGTTCGTTGTTAATATATTTTTTTTCTACTATATATGTGTTTCCATTCAATTTTAGTATGTTGAATATGTTGTATATGTGTTTCAATAGTATATTTGTTTCTATTCACTTTTAGTAAGTTTTATTCACTATTAGCATATTAAACTGACTATATACTATTTTTTATAATCTAAATTCATATTTATATGTATCATATATTATAATATAATGAAACTAACATTTTACGATATGTGAATTCATATACCACTTAAGCATGACATTAGGTGCATAGATGATACTTTCATTTCAAGCTATGGTGACCATTATCAAGCATAAAATGAAGATTCATGTTTTGATCACACATCTATTCATGTATGAATTTTTTTATCCATTCATATTATTTCTTAATCTATATAGGATTGGTCGAGCATATATATGGGTTTGATTTTATTTGATTTTTAAATTTTATGAACCACTAAAACTAATCAATAATATTATTTAAGACTTTGTTGAAATAATATATTTCTTTCTCTATTAAATAAAGGACATGTTTTATGAATCCCATCATTCATTCCCTCTCAAGGACTCATAGAAAATGTAGATCAATTTTGTAATTTTAAAAAATATTCAAATGAACTCAAAGTACATAATTAAAAACCATTTCACATAACATGCATACTTCCTTCTGAGACTTGACTACATATTTCAATATCATAATGGATGTTCATTCTGATGAAACCTCCCAAAAATCTATTTAATGTAATACCAAAATTTCATCATCACTCTAAAAGGTATGAAATATTAATTATCTTATCATTTTGAATTCTATATTGAAAATGTATTTATTTTATATTCATAGCTACATAGTTTATAGGAATAACTTGACATTTTATATATAACTCACACATTGGAAGTTCATTTTGTAGTGAATCTAATAAAATTATAGGAATTATAATTTATTAAATAGATAATATGATTGTAGACTATGTACCTTTACACGTGGATGCATTTTAAAATTAATAATATGATTATAGTCTATATAAACAATCAGGAAATTTCTTATTGAAATGTATAGATAAATATGTATTTATTATTCCTTTATCATCTATAAATTTAATTTCACAAGAAGCATATTTGACATTTCATAACATTGTAATTTCATATTATAAACATGATTAAATATTCTATTAGTGATATTTATCACCTAGAGTGGTTTTAAACTAGACAAAATTTAGGAGGGAAAGTATTTCATTGTTAAAATCAAAACCAGCTAAAAAAATATTGTGGTCACACACAAAGTTACTCATAGATACATTTTGTTTTACTAAAATTAATTTTCATTTTCTGACATTGATTGTATATGGTAAATATAAACAAACATGTCACACTATATAACTTCACATTATTCTCTGGGAAATGGTATAAAGTTTTATTATGCAGTATGTTAATAATTCATAGGTTATTAATGAAGATCAAGACAACGTGTATCATTTGAGAATTATGTATCATAAAACTTGGAATCATTGGAATCCTATGGTGAAAATTGTAAAAATAGTTTTATTTTAACAGTACATCACCAATTTTACATCAAAAATATTCATTTTATCCTTATTTATTACAAATTTTAGACTGAATGTAGGATAATTTAATCATGAATTTAATGATATTATAAATAGTTTATCTCTTAGTTGTGATTCAATATTTGACATCATAGATTGTGTAAAAAATAACCCATTTTTAAAATTTCTGAGTATATTAACCCATTTACAAGTACAACTATATGGATTATTTTTAGATAATGAATATTCATAAGGTTTATGCATGTTTAGTATATAATTTAGATGCAAGTAGAACATAATAAGTTCAGTAAGGCCTACCGATAGTGATTCCTATAGAGTTTTAGTTTAGCGGTTCATACATTCATTTGAATGATGAGAATATTAAGCATACAATTAAGGATCTGGACAAATATTATAAAATTGATTCATTAAAATCATTATCTTTTTTGAGAGGCATCTTGGGCATATTGGGTATTCATTTCTTAAACAATTGTCAAGAATTCATTATAATTGAATAATTATTGGACATTAATAGTTGTTTCTGTCGATCACCTCTATACTGGGTAGAGTTTATAGTATCTTTTATAGTTTTAAATAATTAAACATAATAGATTTCAGGGAATATATACTTAAATAGGACATTTTTTGATACAACTAAGAGTATGAATATATGTGATGTTAATAAAAAATTCTCTCCATAATAGTTTGAGGTGGGTTAAAAATTACTCTTGATAACGTCACCTTTTAGACTATAAATATAATTGGACAAAGTGAAATTTTGAACCTACGTTTGAGGAGCCATTTGAGGGCATTATATAAGTTATCAAAAACTAATTGACAAAGTGATGTCAACATTTTATTCCATTTATCGTTGCTTCTGAGATTTTATCATGACCCCTTTATTTTTATTAGCATAGTCAATATTCTGATATAGGTAGTTATGTTGTTCATGTAGTCGCAAGTGAATATCATGTATCATAGATAGATATACTCCAAAAAATATGGTCCCTCTGGCATTTATGTTGCGACATAATGACATTTTACAATTAAATAAATGGTATAAATTGTCTATTATATGGTAATAGTGTCTAGAGATATTCATTGGTGTGGAATAGTGATTCATATATGTGATGAGCTATTATATGATTCATATGTTGTTACACAATTAATTTTTTAATAATAGAAATTTGATGTAATTTTCTCCTTGAGTATTCAATGTTTCTGATTTTTAGTTATAGGTAGTGTTAGTTGGGGGTCATGAATCTGTTTTCGGATTTAGCACTACATAAGGTTTGAAAATTTTCATATTACAAATTAGGGTTTCATAGTCTAATGTGGGGATAAAATGTTTATCAATATGCAATAAAAATGTGTTTCTCCCTACATAGGGTTGAGAAAAATGATGCAATTTTTCAATACTTTTAGTTTAAACATGAAGTTAAACTTGTGAGGTTAGATCCACCATAAAGTTTGTGCATAAAGGATGGTTTTTCCATAAAGCACTATGCCAAACCGTAAGGGGTGTGATGATCGAGGTTCGTGTTCTTTAGTAGAAATACACACTATGCCAATATCATTTTTCACATGATTCCTTTGTAACATTGGTGTGGGTTTTTCACTATTACCATAACAGTCATGCTTTAATTCAATATTTATTGAATTTTAAATTTAAATATAAAATATAAAAATAATTTAAATTCCTCATTAGACTTTTGAAAAAAAATTGTTCATCATCCTTCCTCTCTCTTTATCACTCAATATTTTCCCTTGTAGAGAGTGCCTATCATTCATTAATGTATAGATCAATGTGTATTTTTTATTGATAGACTCATTTATATATGGATAAGATACCTCTACCATAAAAATGTATGTTCGCACATTTCCCTGCATATATTATAGGTTTATGCCTCTGTGAGGGATTTATTTGATTCAATAATTTCTTCCACTCTAGATAGGGATATTATTCCCCATTCACACTCCTGATGCATCTTACAACTCATTAAACAATACTTTTTCCCAAAAAACAATTGATCCACCATTGAATAATCTTCCATAAAATACCCTTCATTATGTTATATTCAGGATTTAATAAATTTTAATTTATATGACTTCAAACATCTTATATGATTCATATTTACCAAAATACCTAATCATTTTTAATACTTTCAATTATAAGTCAATTTAGTCTATGAAGTTTGTATCTCATTTTTCTTATAGAATTAATTTTTTAGAAATTAATAAATTGAATTCGATGAAGAACGACATGATATAGGATTTGGAGAAACCAATGTTTTTAGTAGAGATTGATCATTTATATATGACCTTGAAAATAATTTTGATGAAAATCAGTGCAAAGTGAACAGGAAAATTGAATAAACTTATCAAAATTAAATTCCAATGTTAATCTGTTCATTTTTTACTCAATTTTTATTTTGTAACAACTATTATTTATTCTTATGTTTTATTTTATTCCATGTGTGTATGACTAACTTTATAAATGGGAAATAATTATTTATATTATAGAAATGGAATTTAATAGTGATCCCAAACTCGAAATTTCTAATATTCCTTAGAATTGATTTAAATTTAGCTAATGCATTGATCCTTCTTGTTTAAACATTTTAAGATGTTCTCTAATATATTTTTTATTCACTTACTGATATTGATTTCCCATTTTTGGATTGTTTTTTCTCTAATATCTACTCATCTTTCCTATTTTTTAGGTTAAGTGTTTAAGGACGTTCAATGGTAATCATCTATTGAAGGATTTTGTTTAGAATCATCAATAAATGGGAATGACAACAATTGTTAATTACTAAAAATGACAATTTTGATACTATACAAGATATTTTAAGGAATTATGATGATTATTTATCTTCTATGAAGCAAGAAATATATAATGTATAGGGAGGATATTAATCATTTCTCATTGATTACTTGAATTTGGATTGATATGGATAGTTGTTTGGTGTAATGTTGTTGCTTATATTGAAGCTCAAATCTAATGGTATTTTCTCCAACATATACAAGGAACCTAGATAGAAACTGACCAGTGATGATTGGTAGTCTGAATTATTCTTGATAAAGAGTAGTAATATTTATTTATGATTAATTATTATATTATGGGTTCAATGAAAATTTTGGGTTACTGCTACATGTTTCTATGGTTTATTTTTTTCTTGAAAAGTATAACTCTATATTTTTCCCATTGAATTTATTTCTCTTGAACACTTAGTAATTTAGGATGTTGACTGATAAATTACATTATTTGACCCTATATATATCTTGAATATGGAATATTTTCATTGATAATGTGAATAATTTCTATTTTCCTCTAGAGAATTATAGGATGGAATTTATATAGTTAAGAAGTAATAATCATTCAGACTTTATTTTCCATGAAATCAATTTGATTTCGATGAATATCATGTTAATGAAATTTCATTGAACCATTATGAAATTTTTTCTTTTAATAAATTTTTTGGAGTTTGAATTGGGATTCCAATATAATTTATTCAATGTAATCTATTTAATGAAATATATATAATATTAACATTTTTCTTTTACATACCATTCGTTTTTAGTTTAAATTTATTAAATTAACAATTAACATGAAAATTTATCCTATGAATTTACTTCTATTTTTATACTTTTTAATATCATTTAAATAATGTATTCAATTTGATAATGAAATAAAATATTTCAATAAGAAACCTAAAACACATGAAAATGGTCATAATATTAATTGGAATGTGTTGTGTGCACTTTTTAACATGAGTTATCAAACAAAACCTTGGTATGATGCCCATTATACATCATTGAACAACAATTTTATAGTTTTTGGACTTCCGAAATGTGTTAATACATAATACATTTCCACTCTTATGAATTATTTGTATATAGTGAGATTCATGAAATTTTATCTATATATTTTTGTCTCTCCCTACCATGTTTTCTTATGTGGTTGTAGTTCATTACATCCCAATTTTCAAACATTATTTCCATTGATTCCACCTTAGTGTTATGATAAATTTAGCACATATTAAATTTTATTTTTATATAGATTTTCTTTTTTCCTCTATATTTGGGATTTTTTTCATTTTTTTACTATTATTCACAATCATGATACATATCATGAAACTAATTCCTATTATTAATCTGCACTCACATGAACTAATAAAAACCTACAGAATTCTTATACAATAATTTATTTTATTTATACTATTATTTTGGCCCAATTAACTATTTCTAATTCCTTATATTATTTATAATTTAAATTTATAACCTTCTTCATTTTTTTGATGATGACATTTTTTTAGGACTATCTATTCTAGTTGGGATTAAGGAATTAATATTCAACTCACTTAAATGAAATCCATTATATACACTATATAAAATTCCTCCATGGACACATATCTCCTTCTCATATATTTTCTAACTTCATGTTCGATTCTCAAAAATAATTAAATATAATTTTATCTTATGTTTCATTATATTTTTACATTGCATCGATCTACGATTTTTAGTAACTAAAAATAATGAGCCTGTGTATGAGAATTTGAAATTAAATTGATTATTCCTTGAAATTAAATGTGTTGGGTACCAGATTTTTTGTTAAAATAGTTTTCTCTTTACGTCATATGTATTAGGAAGGTTGTGTAATTTCCCACGTGAGAAATAATATTTATCTTCTAGGGAAAAAACATCAGCAATAGAAATCCCAGGGATATTTTTATTTAGTTTTTATCAATTATGTAATCATATATGATATATCGAATACTAAAGATATTGTAAAAAACATCATTTGATCCACTGAATTACTCATCCATAGTTTCATCATTTTCCACTATGAAATATTTAAAATTATATATCAGAATTTTATCTTTGTTTCCCATATATTGAAATTTCTATAAAATATATATTTGAGTTTGTCCCATGTTTCTTTACATATCTTGTGAACCATTACCGTCATAAAAAATTTACAATGAATGACATTAGGATTGAATTTATATCCTTCCAATATAACTTAATATTTATTTTTTCAAATAAATTTCATATGATTCTTTTTCTTAATGGGTGGAAATATAATTGTAACTAAATCAATTTCCTCATTGAGAAATTAATAAAGATAGGGTTTCATTTTATTTTTCTGACCATGATATTCTTTGACATCAATATTATTATTAACTCATCTATTCACTGGGATGAGTTTTTCTATGATAAGTATTTGAGATGTAAACCATTTACCAATGACTAATTAATGTTCTATAGGATCAAGATAACCCCTAACATGAGGCTTGAATATGTGGTGATCTTTTTCAATTTAAAATATCTTGAAATTTACTCGTAAAAATTGTTATACATATTTTCCTCATCAATGTTATATAAAAACCTTAAAAGAATGAATTATTTATAAATTAAATAAAGTATTATAGGATTTACATGGTTCACTACTAGTTTGGGTGATTGCATCCTTACCATGGAAACACAAATTGTTCCATATAAACTCAATATAATAGAAAAGTGAATTAAATTATCCATCTCTCATTATAATCCTACTATATCTTCATTTGTATGATTATACTAATTCTTGTCTATTAAAAAGTTTTTCTTATAAAACTATTCTAAAAATTAAATATTAAACTTCAGAAAATAGATTCCAGTAATATCAAGTATATGTAATCCATTGAATTTTATTTATAAGCAAAGATTCCATCCAATTCACATTTCCATCATATAGTTTACTCTATTCGGTGTGCCTCATTAAGTACACCTCCAATCTGCATTATGTATAATGAATAAAAACCACTATTCCATACAATAACTACACCTATGATATGATCTATTTCTAATGGACAAGAATTTTATGACTCTTACTTTTAAACTATATGTGATGCCTAATAATAATAAACTCTGTCAGATAACTCTGAAAACATCACCTATATCTATTAGATTATTATTTTTGTACTAATGGATTCCTTTCATAGAAATACACCTTGAACACAAAATTATGTTTTCATATTCATTGGGAATCTTCATCTGATGTATTTTCTAAATCACATCATATTTCTTGCTCATATAAACAGTAAACATCCTATAATGTACTTGAAGCCACTTTTATAGGTTTTCCTATATTTAAATACTTGGGAATATAATTTTAGATTCCCACTAAAAAACATAATTGTTAAACCCCCTCTCAATTAGAATTTTTTTAATACTTTAAAATATTATATTTTATCCATGATTATTTTTGATGTTTCTTGAAAGACTCTAACACCAAAAAAATTCATTAAAAATCATTACCCTCAGATTTAAGAAACATCATGAATCATTTAAAAATTTCAAGAAAAATGAACATCGAACACTCAAAATTGCATCACCATATTAGAGGAATTACCATATTTCAATATCGACTCACAAAAATCATTCTGATCTTATAATTTACAATGAAGTTTTTAGGAACTCCCCTAATAGGTGACTATTCATCACATCTTGATTAATATATTTGAACAATTACATATACTTGGTGAACTTTAACACTATTAAATCACTGTTCTTACAATGACTTTTTTGATGGATGGAAATTATATAATTCTATGTCATTTTATTTTTTAATGGGTCTTCATGATTACATCTGAACATTCATCCATGAATCACATGAATTAGGGATAAATTTGATAATAAAACCCAACATTTTACAACATTGTACAAAAATAAAATACTTTCTATATCTGAATAAGTTCAAATATTTATAACATCAAGCTTCATATAGTTTATGACATAATCCATTCAACATTATCATCATATAAAAATTATATCTATTCACCTAGTGTAACACCACTAAAAGTAATTTTAATTTTATAATAAGGTTACATCAAGCTTCACATGCCCCAATGTGATTTATGTGAATTGTGATATATTATAAAAATATAATTATAACAGTGTCATTAAATTAATTTATATTAATATGTGTAACCATATTATTTATTATATGTATAATTTTTTTAATCAATAATAAATAACATTCTAAATATGATAAATTATGCACTAAATTAAAATGATTCCATTTTATTCTCCAAAAATTAATTTCCTTCTAAAAAATATTATTCTTTTATTTTAGGTGTAGAAATTATAATTAATTTCCTCCAATTTTATAAACTAATTTTTTTGTAAAATTTAAATCTTATTTTGAATAATCATATCAAAAATATCCTTGGTTAATTGTTTTTTATTTTTTTTAATTCATTTTTTGTTCTGTGACAACTGATAAAATAAAATATTTTCAAATACATTCAATTATTTATAATAAATAATGAAATTTTCATATACGTTAATATTTTTTTCTTACCAATTGAAATTTTATCAATTTATCACTGAATAATTTGATCAATTTCTTTTAAATAGCCAATGTTTAAAATTTTGATATAAGATAATTTTATATGTAAAAACCATTTTTTATAAATTGTTTTTTAATCCATTTTATCCACTTATTTTAAAATAAAATTTTCCCACTTTTCTAAAATTAATTATAGAAATATAATCATTTTTTAAATCATAATATTAGTATTACCATAGAGTTTAATTTAATGATTTTTTTGAAAAGATGTATTTTTTATTGAATATTAAAAATACAGAATATTATTGAAAATTACATTTCATTTAAAGCATTAAAAATGTTACATGATATTTTAAAATTGTTTTAAAATTATAAATATTTCATTAATATTATTAGTAATAAAAATTAGGTCATTATTATCAATTTTATTCCAAAATTAGATAACAAAACTTTCAAAAGCTATTTTTTTTGGAAACCAATTGGTTAACGCTTTTTCTGGGATTAATTTTGAATTAAATTCAACCACTTATTGGAATTCAGTTTGATAATGGGGATTATATATTTTGTATTATAATAATTATTCTTATTTATTATGTTCAACTTAAATTTTTTTAATAATGAATATTAGAAATAATAAGAAAGTTCTATGCGGTTAAGGTTCAAACTCGATTACCTGTGAGGGGTGTTAAACAGAGTGTCAAGGGTATGTTTTCTAATAAACAATTTCTAAATAATATTTTATGGATTATTTAATCCTTATAAAATAATAATATATAATATATTGATATTTTTAATTGTTAATATTAGGAATTATTTTATTATATTTTTCTCTTTTCAGAACATTTTGTTGTGTCATGTCCACCACTTATAAAATGACATCACTCCCTTCCATTATTGATAAAAAATTTCTATATATTAGCGAATAATACCCGAGATGATTATCTTATAAAATTTACAATTAAAAATTATAATTTATTTAATTCTTAAAATAATATTCCAATGGTCTTTAAGAAAGGTTCTAATAGTGTCTTATCAAAAAAATTGTTAATCGTCTTACCCAACATCTTCAAATTTATTTCTTATTCTACCTAAACTAAATATGTGGTATTAATAATGAAAATATCATCAGTATAATCAATATACATCAATTTCATTATTATTATATAACCACAAATAAACACCCACTATTCCATCAAATAGTATGTGAAATTATCTCCTGTGTATATCTACGAACTAATATCTCTACTTTGAGAAACAATTAATTTTTTATCACCATATTTAATGTATGGATATTATGACTGGTTTAATGTATAAAAATATATTTATGAAATAATTATTAATCAAGAGTTAAAATATCATATATACATTCTATCCTTTCGACCCTTTGTAGAAAGATAACATCACTCAAGTGTATGTGCAGACTACAACACCTACGCTGTGATGTGATCATTTTTAATGTGTGATTAACATTGATTGTAATAATGATTTCTTTAATGAATGTATATGATATATATGAATTAATAATGAATATTTAAATGTCAACTATTATTTTTATTTCATATATTTCATCCATAACAAAGTGGAAAAACGTTCATGTGTATAGATGTCATACATTCTCAAAGAACATAGTAATTCATTTTATATCTGTACCTTTATAGATGACTCTATATATTTACATAAAATATATATAGTGTTTATATCATCATTTAAATTATGTAAATGATCAATCCATGATAAAAATGATAATTACTAGAACTATCGTATTGATAATCTAATGAAAAACAAAATAGTAAACACCCATAAATGATTATTTTAATACCAAATTATTAATAAATGGGTGTTGAAATGAAATAAGTGGATAATATATGGTATTTTATGTATGTTAATTATTCTTTTATGTTATTGTAATATTATTAATTTTATTTATAGAAGTCTATAGATCACATTCTAAGCTTGTTGAACATGAGGTAATGAAATTTTCAAGTTACTTTTATTTCTAGGAGAAAAATGCCATATTCATTACTTATTTCATAAATGTCGGGTATATACTTCACAAGAATATATTTTTAAATTAATTTGAATACTATCTATGTGGAAATTGATTTATTTTACAATCTCATTTTGTGTTGGATTTTTTAAAATTATGTATTGGAAATGGAAATTTTATGAATTAACTGACAAAAATAGAATTAATTTTATCTTATAATGGTTTTTTATTAATATTAAAAGTTATAATTTAATTATTCTCTTTAAATGTACTCAATATACTAAAAGATTTATTTCAAATAAAATTGACCTTATTTCTCTATTTTGACAAAATCCATTTTTCCTTTACAACCATGTATTACTAAAAATGTTTCCAACAAAATTTTATTAACAAAATTTGATTGTTTAATTTAATTTACCCAAATTTTTATTTTTTTCTAAATGTTTTAAAAATAATATTCTAGTTATTTTATGAAAATTTCGTTTTTTTATTTTAAATTAAATTGTTGAAAGAATCTCTGTTTTTTCAATCAATACATGAATGAAATTTCCCATCACAAAAACATATCAATTATTTGAAGCATACATTAAATGTATAAATGTTTCTTTTTAATGATATTTATAGCATAAACTTATTAATTTATTTTATTTTAAATAAGTGATTAGAAAAGGAAAATGGGTATTTTCCTCATGAAATATTCCAAATAAACTTTTTAGGACATTTTAATTTATGAAAAATACTTTGAAGGATACTTATTATTAAATGGGGAAATTATACATTTTTACCATCATTATTCGTTCTCAATATGGTTAGGGATTATCTTGATTAAATGTTTTTGAAACCCATTTCTCTTTCTGGGTTATTCTATAATAAATTGTTGAAATTTTAATGAAACAAATTTCTACTCCATGGGTTATGAAATATGATAAATGTTTAATAATCTTAGGGAACACATATGAAGGGATTATAAATATGTAATAGGTGGGTGTATAATTGTATTTCTCTCCAATTCATATTGTATAGATTGATATCACATGAGACAATAAGAACTTAAATTGTGAGTTAACCCTACTCATTAAGGATCTTTTTCCACTATGATAGTCATGGGAGTGAATCTTGACTAATGATATGATTGAATATGGAGTGGACCCAATCCACTATTATAGTCATGGATTTGAGGCTTGAATAAGGAAATGATTTTATATGATTATTTTAATTCCATAACATTATTAACAATTGAAATGTTATTATTTCATGGATCATGTTTTTTTACTCCATTTTGATTCATGTATTATGTAATACCAAACATTATGACATGATTTAACATTATTATCTATGATATTCTAGGTATGTTTTACTATTATTAACATCAAATTCTTAGAAAATTATGATTGTGTTATCACATAATTATCATTGATATATGTCTTTTTTACCATTTTTGAGAATCTGAGATAACCCATTATCATGTTTCATTTCCCCATGTTACAAAACAACGTATCATGTAGGATATGTGTATGTTGGGAGATGATTTTAAAGTGGTTAATGGGAGATGATGTATATATATTATAAAATAGTTATTTATGCTTCTATTTTTAAAAAGACTGTAAAACTATATGATTATTTTCTAGACCTTAATGTTATATAATTAATATTCTTCCATTGAAATATAATATCAATGTATTAAAATTTTGGGTCACTATAGTGTCTATTTGAGTAGGTTCAATTTTTGATTAGAAACTGGGATGAGAATGATTTGTGGAGAACAATTGGGATAATCCAATGTATAAGAATATGTATAATTTTATTATCAATAATGGATTATGGGTAGCATAGTAAAAATCACAATTTTGATACTACTAGAGGAAGTGGTTTCGACAAACAGGCATTTGGGGGAAATAACCTAGAAAGGAGTGGTTCGATTCTATCTAAGAAAAAATAATGTTTCATCAGGGGTATTACATAACTGAACAATTAGTATTAAATTCATGGGGGATATGTATGTTTTATTTTAAATTTTTTTTGAACTATCGTGAAGTATTTGAAATGAAGATAACCAGTGATACAAAAATTGAACATATAATGATTCATAAGATGATAACAAGGTGTATTGATTTAAAAATACTATTAATTTCTTTTGATGATTAATTATTTTATCACAATTATTTCTATTTAGAACAATATGATTATTGGTCAGTAGATGGAACCTAAAGGAAATATGATAATGTTGAATGTGATATAAAATTGATTGATTTTCCTTGTGATAAAATAAATGAAATGGGACCTAGAGGTGAATCCTTGTGTTATACCTATTCAATTATCATTCCATATGATTAAAAACATAAATTTTTGTGAGTTTCCTAATATAAAAAATTATAGGACTATGGAATTTGATGAATTATCATGTGTTAATGGCCACAGAGTATTTGATGTTCTCTTTTTCTCTTCTCAAAAATATGGGTAGGAGTACTTTATAGAATGTATTAAAAAAAGGGTAATATTATTTTCTAGTTTAATGAATGGTCATAAAGAAAATAATTTTTCATAAATTCAATTTCATATTTGTGGGGATATTAGTAGATTTTCAAGTCAATTTTCTTATAAATGTGATAACTCATAGACCATCGAAGGTCCATTTCTATATCAGTTCTTTAGGTGGATTAATTAATGTATAACATTTTGGGAATTCATGAATTTTTGTTTTAATTTATTTTATCAAGGAAATTATGGGTGTAAAATTCATGAATGATAAATGTGGATATTTCTCGTAGATTCTCCTTATGGATTTACATGAATATGATTTATGTTATAGATAACCTAGAAAATTGATTTAATGATAAAGTAATATTTTATTAAAAACACATGATTAATGGAATGATAACCCTTAATATTTTCATCCTTTTTTATTTAATAATGTTTAGTGGTGATAAATTGATGATTTAAATTAATGAAGTTAATGGGATGGTATTTGTAACAATGATATTGGTTTGTGATTTAATTTAAATGAGATTGATTTCATTTTTATGGTGTTTATTAAATTTTTTAGATTTGTTGAATGTATTCAATCGTGAGTGATGTTATTTAAGGATTAATTATTGTGTTATTTTTTTATGCATATATTTTTTCATTTATGTTATATGTACTTTTAGGTTATTATTTTATTTTAATATAATTTATGATCAAGGTTTTCACAAGTATGCATTATGATATTTTGTGGTACATTATGTGGTATTCAGATAAATGTAAAATTTGATACTACAAACAATGTGATTAAATAACTTTTATATTCATGTTTTGAACCTTTTTAATTTACTTTTTATGGAATATTAATTATAAATATTTATATAATGGTATATGTTGAAAATTAGGTGTTATTGTTGAGGTTTTGGATATTAGTGTATTTTGTTTATCCATATTTGATAACATGCACTAAAATTTTTTATTTGGTAAATATTTAAGGACATTAATAATAGAATGTCATTCCTTTTGGATCATATAAATAGATAAAATTTAATTTTAGATTTTTGGGGGTTGAATTATTTGTATTGTATATTTATATCCTCAAGTAAGTGATGGAGTGGAAATTCAATGAAATACAAATAAATGTTTAAATTGTTCTTATAAAATAAAAACAATCAAGAAATTTAATGTTTTCATGATCTATATTTTTAATGTAATATACTCCCTAGTACATATGAAAATGAACTTCCAATAAAATTTTATTCTTATACATTAAATTTATAATGAACATTCAATATTTTTAGCCCACACATATTTATTGTTTTGTGGATATTAACATTCTCATGACAATGTCCCATATCACTCTATGTTAGTCCTTCGAAATTATATTTGTCCTGATATTCCATATTTTAATCCATACTACTTTTATATCTATCATGGATTTATATTGCATGTTATTTTGGGTAACCTTTATGTTTCCCACATCAACTCTTCAATTTAACATTTTTTATCCCTCAATAAGATATGTGTTTTCAAAAAAAAATATTTTTAAATATTAAAAAATTTATGATTGAGAAAAAATTGGAATGAAATAATTTATTTAATGGTGGAGAATGGAACACCCCCAAAAAATTTTGTCGAAAATGATAATGAGCTTGATTTATTTTTTAATATGAAACATTTATATTTAAGTGGATTGTGTTATATTATAAAAATATTATTATTAAATATTTTTTTGAATTGAAATAGTAAAATATGAGAAACCACATTTTCTAATATCAGTATAATGGTTATACACAAAAAAATTACTAATTAGTGATTAGGAAATTAGAACTCAATTTTAATGAAGTAATTTTATAATTCAAAAATTTATTTTTTTCCCAAATTATTTTTATTGAATTTTATGTATAAAACTTATAAATAATTACTTCCTATTTTATATATGTGCTTTTACAAATTAAATTAATATTTTAAATCATTATACTAAAAGTAGTCCATGTTAAATGTTTATGATTTTTATGAAATGATTGATTTTTCAATGAATAGTTAAAAATTCATGTTTTTCAAATAATTTTTTTTTATTTTTGTTAAATAAATAAATATAAGAGTATAATTTTTTATTACGTGACTTATAATACATTTAATTTGGAAGGTTTTAAATAATTACATTTCAATCATCAATTTTGATGATTTTTTTACTAGTAAATATTAACGCATTTCTCAATATACATTTTCATTTCATTTTAAAAACCTATATTAAATTTAATTTCATCAAATTTATGAAATTTTTTGAAATAAATGTAATTATTTTTTTAAATTATAATGTAAAAAATGTGTTATATTGATTCATTTTGTATTTTTTTTTTAATATTATTTCTCAAAGAGTATTGAAAAATACTAATTTTTATTGAAAACTACATCTGTAAATAATACATTTACACACATATATTTTCCATTGAAATAAATAATAATAACAATAATTTGATTTATTTTATTTGTATTACAAAATTTTTAATTATAAAAATATATAAGTTATATTATGATTTAAATAAGTGTACTAAAGAAAATACTTTTTGGAAAATCGTATTTCATCAGCTTTTACATGTTTAATTTTAAATTAAATTTTACCACTTATTTGAATTTAATGTGATAAAATAGATACCACATTTATAATCATAAAAATTTATATTATTTGAGTTTTTTTTTATTTTTTTTTCTTAAATAATAATAAAATCATTACAACATTATAAATGGTTTTATCGATAAAATAGGTTTTACAGGGGTTAGTCTAAGAGATAAGTGTAATTATTCTAATTAAACATCTCAAAACAATTTTTACCATCACATTAAATCATTATAATATAAAAACATACAATTCCTGGACATTTCAAATAATTTTTAATTAATATTATTTTATTATATTTTATTCTTTAAAAAAATTCAATATATGTCCTACCCCCACTTATAAATGGAGAATCCTCAATTATATTTTAAAAATGCATTGATAAAGATAACATACAAAAAAATATCCAATTATATTATCCACATACCAAGGCACATATTATTGGTTATTTTATTCTTTAAATACAATTATATGTGTCCTTAAGGAAGGATCAATAGGAGGCCTACCAAAGAATAGGTGATCATCTGATGTGACCTCTTTCAATTTATATCTTCTTATAAATTCACCAAATAAGTGGTATTATTCATAAAATATTAAATTTAGTATTTTTTAAAATGATAATTTTTTAATTTTATGGACATAAAAATATCCACCATATATTCAATCAAATGGGAAGTGAAATTATCCCTCTTGTCAATGGGTAGATTAACTCCTCCACGTAACGATACAATTCATTTTCCATCATCACTATTCATGGTTGTTTATTTTGATTTTTTAAAGTTTATATATTATATTAAATACATTATTATAGTTAAATATTTATAATATTATATCTACCATCTGAATATTTAATTTATATGAATATTGTTGTGTTTCTCAGGCATACATGGGCAGTACCACCTCCATAAAGCGGTGAGATTTTATTTTCGTTTCTACATTACAGTAGTTGAAATAATTATATATGTAATTAATATATATGATATATGTGATCTGATAATGACTTTTAATGGATTAATAGTTCTTTTAATTTCTTTTAATCCATCTGATAAAAATTGATAACTGCATTTATGAGTGCATATTGCCTAATATTTTTATTAATAATGTAATTAAATTTTCTATATCTAAATTTAATGGAAGATTATAAATATATATAATAAATATATATGATATTCATTTGATTATTAATATATTTTAGTTTATGTAACCATGTTCAATGTACAATTACAATAAATACCAAACCAAAATCCTCCGGAAAACAAAATCGTTTTCACATAGAAAAAATAATTGTAATAATGAAATATTAATAAATGGGTGTATAAAGAACATAAGTGGATCATAATTTCTTTTATAATTATTTTATTTAATCTACAATATAATTATAATTAATTAAAAACATTATAGTGTATGTTAGAATGATTTTAATGATTGATAAACTTAATGTAAGTAATTTTTCATCCATCTTTTATTTATATGTAAAACATGACATATTCACCATATTTTCATTTTATCTGATGGATATTCTTCTGATGAATGTATTTATTAATACACCTCATAAATATAACTCTGATTTAAATATATATATATATATATATATATATATTGTTTTTTAATAATGAGTATTTAATTCGAATGTTACCAAAATTGAAGGGGATTTGTGATACAATCTCATTGCTTGTATGGATTATTTACAACTATGTTTTAAATAATGAAATTTTATTTCATCTCTCTTAATTATAAAATTAATTTTCAAATAATTTATTTTTTAATTGGGTTAAATTTTCTTTTTTAAATTTACACTTTGAAATTCATTAAGAAAAAGAAATAATTATTTTAATGACAACCGACCTTATTTCTCACTTTCATGAAAAACCCATTTTCCTATGTATATATTTTTTCACAAATAAATGATTGTTTCTTAAGTCTCCTATTGTTTTTTAATTTAATTCATACACATTTGTGATCAAAAAATAAATGTAATCATTTTTTTATGAATGGGGTACTTATAAATTTTTAATGAAAATGTGAATAGAATCATTATATTTATATACACTGTATGGAAATCAATTTCTACGATAATAGTGTCTATTTGATTTTAGTTTTAAATTAAATATTTTCATTAGTCATTTAAGTGAATAAATTATTCATAATTTGTTTCAAATTATAATATATACAAAATGTTACTATGAATTCAAAATGGATATTTTCCAAAAGAAATATTCATTTTGATATTTTAATAATAATTTTTCTTATGATAACATCCTTTGATGTTACTTTTGATTTTCTATAGATAATATATATGGACACTATATTTATTTTTTTAATATATTATTATTTGATGATGATTTATTGTTTTTTAAACTAGATTATTTTCCACAAGATGTGATATAATGAAATGATGAAATGTTTTTGAGACCTATTTGATTTTCATGATATATAATTCATGATGATTTTTTAGATCTTATTAATCAAATATAAATGGATTTTTATTATTTTACCATTGGGACTATAGTTATAAGTCTTTATAATGAAATTATAAGTAATTGATATCTCATTATAAAATAAGAACTAGAATGAGGAGTGAACCCAGTTCCACAACTGACTCTATCCATTTTGATAGGTTTCAGAATTATCCATGACTAATGATATAATGGAATAGAGAGAGAGAGAATAATACACTATGATAGTTTATGATGTTTTAATTGAGTTAGAAAATTTCTTTCTTTGATTATGTGTATTCCAAAATATTACGTTATATGCCAATATTATGCTCTCATGGACCATGTTCATTGATTCTTCTGTGATTAATGTCTTACGAATTTCTAATATTTATGCCATGATATAAGAATATTATATATGAAATAATATACACAATTTTCAAATATTAATAACTTGTTCTTATATCCATATGATCTGATTAAGATTTAGTGATCATTAACACCTCCTCTATTTACACTTACTATGTATCTTATATCACTATTTCTTATGTTTCCTTTAACTTGTTATGTAGAATGGTTTTACGAAGAATATTTCTATGAAGGGTGATATCTATTAATGACAATGTGATAGTTGATGTTGACCTATTATTAACCCACTATTAATGTTTACAATATTCCAAAGACACATAATATATATTGTTATCGAATGGATCATAATTTTTTGTAATGAGTAGTCATAGATTAAGATATAATATCTATGTGTGAAAATAATGGGTTTTTATACCTTAGATACCTTATAATTACATACATTACGAATATAATATGAGAAAAATTATTCAAACTTATAATTAATTATACCAAAAAATAATTTCCCCCATTTACAGGTTACAAAAACATTCTCCTTCAGGATATTGTAGCTTCACATTCACACTGCCTCGAAACATCCATTTTTGAAAAAAAATATTACTACTAACTCCTTTGAACTTATTAAACATTGCACAAACACACCATTTACTACTTCATGCATACAATCAATCGATAATAATATTTTTGGTTGGTCCGATAATATTTATTTTTTGATTATTGATTTCTTTTAAAACTTGTTTTCATGGTGCAACTATTGAACATTTATCCGATTTTATAAATGTGTAAAATCTCAACAACTCACTTTCATATGATCAGAGATGTTTTTCAAATTTTGTCAAATAGCCTCAATTCCCATACATTTTAATGTTTTCTAATTTTTCTTTTATCATTAAATTCATTAATATCTTTAAAGTAGATATGATATTTTTTGATACCTTACATTTTTCATTATGTTTATTTTTGAACACCCATAATATTCCAATGTCATTTATTGATTTTTGTATTTAAAAATATCCCAATTAGAATAAATTTCAATTTAATCTATCTCTTAACTCATTTCATTTAAAAATTCACTATTTCAAATATTCTTATTAATATATTTTCACACAACATGTATGTAACATATTTTTTGGTATTCGAATACCAAACCTCTTCCAGTATAAATTAAAATAAAATTATTTTAGATTATATTTTTTTGTACCAAATTACTATTAATCAGATATTGTTTTAATTTTTTATCTATAGTATATCCTTCATTGAAATAGGCCTCCTATATTATGATATGAACAGAAACTATAAATTATCACTTGATTTGTTCTCATATATTATTTTAGTGAAACATCAACCAGAATTGACTTTTATTCATTATATAACATCTTAAACTTCTTATCCCTAGCGGACTCAAGATATTTTATTTTATGGGTTTTCATATTTTATTCAGAACAATAATCATTTTGGTCACATATTCTATAAATTTCATCCGCGGAATAAAATAAATTTTATGTCAGACATTATGATTGATTTGTTTTCAAAGATTTCTTCTTCACATAATATTATTTCATTTTGAATGGATATATCACCCTCAATTTATTCATTATGAGACTACATGGAAATTAAATTTTGTTCCAAAAATAATATTATTTCTTCCAAGTAACTAAAAAACACCAATAGATTCTTTTAAAATCCTATATTCTAAGTAAATTTTATGTTAGTCTATGAAATTCAGTTTTTTTTGTTGGTTAATTTCAACCAATATTTTTTATTTTCCATTTGTAAATCTCACTACTAAAAATAGATTTATATTCCATTGATATATGATTACTTTTATTCCGTAATTTTTTAAACCTCTAATTTTTTTTAGGATAGTTTATATCAGGTGAACTTGATTTGAAAACATTAGAATAATCAAGAAAAACACATATCATACTCTCTATGCTAGAATTCAAAAGAACATGAGATGATACATCAAACAAATAAAATTAATTTTTAAAGTCTTATTTTTAATTTATTTATTTGTTTATATATTTTGATGTTATTATATTTACATACTAATCTCTTATTCATTTTTTGTAAATTTTACATCATAATAATTTAACACTTTACATGAATTTTACTATTTCATCTTGAAATTAAAACATTCATAAATTTATCAGTTTTTATTCATCAATAATTAATTTTAATCTTTTATCTCACTATAATGTAGTCTTAACAATTTCAAATTCATGGTATTTATCTAAATTCATAGTATAATTTTTTTTCAGCATATCATCCTTACTTCTCACAATATCCCCAATATTGTGGATTAAATTTTCATCATTTTCATTAACATGATCCTTATTGGGTTTTTTAGAGGTGAATTAATATTATGAATCACTTATTTATGTTTCATATTCTTCTTCATCTTCATTATTCCTCATATTCCCCACAACCTTCTTGGGAACCTCTTATTTCTACTAATAAAGTATTGTTACCCATCTCATTTTAGAATAACCTATTTCATCATTATAAAAACATTTTTTATATTTATTATAGTTGTATAATAACATGAAATATAAACAATTATACATGAGATAAACATTTTGGGGGATTTATCAATTTACTTACCATTTATTTAAATTAGTTTATTTTATAGAAGAAACATTATCCAGTTATTACCTTTATCAAATGTTTCCATTTTAATATTCACTAGAGGACTCATCCCCTGCATCAATTATATTAAATTAGTTCATTGAATTAAATACCATATAATTTATTATATTCTAATAAAACACATTTAAATTTATCATCTCCTAACTAATAGTTTTGTATTATAACTCATTAGTAGATTAAATCCCATTTCCTTTCATTAAAAACATTAACTACAAATTTTCATAAAAATTTATCATAACCTTATTTGTAATTTATCATTAATCAGGACTTTTTCAAAATACCCAGATATTATTAATAGTTTTACTCACCCGTTTAATGTAGTCATTAAATGCATTTTCATTATTATTTTTTATATTTTCAAGATATTCAAACAAATATGTATCTTTTCGCATTTATTTTCTGTTATAATGGTTTGAAGCTTATCCCTTATCCCTTTATCAATTCAAAAAATGATAAATGTTTAATAAAATATATAAAATAATTACATTAAAATATCATTCATTCCACTTATATCATCCTATATAGTATTTCTATCTATAAATATCAACGGTTTATCCCTATCAGCTGGTGTAAATCTAAATATTACAACTTCTTTAATTTTTATTCTATGTAAGAGAGGATGAGGACCCTTCTTATTCATCCGACTATGAAAATTCCTTCCATAATTTATTTGAAAACACATTTCATTAATAGAGTATATATTATATATCGATTATAAAATAAATATTGGATCCATAAATGTGAACATGATTATCTCGGATACAAATTAATGTTTCATGGTAAGAAGTGATGTATAACTATGGTGAGGGATGATTCAATGATACACTATTTATAAATTATTCACTTGAAACAGACATCCATTTATGGTTAAATAATTGAAACAATATATTTATAATAATACGGTATATTGAGTTGTTTTAATAGAAGAAAAAAAGTCAAATAAGAGGTTTCTACTAGGTTTACCACCAATTAGGATAAATAACCCTTTATGTGTCCAGGTCATGTCCAACAGGCTTTTTTATCATAAATTTAGAAAATTGATAATAATTATGGGGCTTAATATATCCTTATAACAATATATAAATATGATATTATTTCCCCAAGAGGAAAAAAATATGCCAGTTATGATATCCCGGTCATTAGGAAAATTCAGTTTTTACATATTATATAGGTTTTGATTAGTTTATTTTGTATTCTCTTAGTCTTAAATGATCCTCATTTTTCTCGTATTTTTATAGTATTTTTTACCTATTGAAATATCAAAATCAAAATCTATTATATTATTCATCATGAAAAACATACATTGCACTACAAGAAAATTAATAGTGCCCCAAAATGCATGTCAATATACTTATCTAACATTAATATTAATTAGTATATGACTGAGATCATTCAACCAATCATTGTTTTCTTCTAATTTAATAAAAAACCATGTACTTATATGAATTGAAATCTTTTTTCCCTTGATATTGATTGAATACCGTAGTACTAGGAGATTATTTTCCTTTTTCACTGTGACTCAATGACTCAAAATCTACTTCCATTAACATAACTTTATTTAATTTATATGTAATGATTTTGGTAGAAAATTCTAATGAACTCAAAATATATGCACTTAATTTTCATCCTCATTCTTTTCACAATTGAATTTGTATAATATAACCTCCAGTAACTGCTCTAACATTAATCACTATTAATAATATTGAAATTTTTATTCATAAAGTTACTATAACAACTTCGAAATAAAAATCATTCATTCTAATAAATCATTTTTAATTTTAGATGAACCATTAATGTCATGATATTATTCCATTGATGACATCTTACCATCGTTTGGTTTGTATAACTTCAAATATAATATTTTCCAAATTTTATCCCATAAATTTATCCATTACTTATCATGCCACCAATACATAATATTAGAAAATTTTATTTACACTTATATAGGATTAGGCAATTCATATATGATGGAGTTTGACATTTATGTATTCTCTTGAACCTTTTATGAATGTACTCTTCATTTAGGTTTACTAATACATATCGTAGTGTATATAAGTAATTTTCAAAATTTTAAATATATAATTTAAATGGGTTCATATATACAAGTAATTAATTTATATATATTGTGTTGATGACTCAAATGTATTCACTTTAAATTTGAGTCACCCATATATATCACAATAGGAACACTCCCTATGTTTTGTTTTAGTAGACACTCAAATAAATATATTCTGTATTGTATATAACATATTACATATCACTAAAAGATACAAATTATTAATTTTTACCCACATTAATATATTATGATAAAATTGGGATATACTTTTTACAATTTAAATATATTACATAACAAAATAATGTTTTTTCCTTTACATTATTTCAGAAAATATATCCCACATAAGCTAAAATATACTAAATTCTAACATAAGGTTTTTCTATTGACTCATTGTGTCTTGTTAACAACATAACATATATCATATGGGATGAAATATAATATATATCACAATAAAAATATTACTTTATAAAATAATATTAATCAATTTAAAAATATAATCTTATAGCCACAAAATCATATGTTTTCCTTAGAATATACTATGTACCTGTAACAATATCAAGCATTCTATATTCCAAATATTATGTATCATATTATTTTTAGTATTTTTTTACATTCATAATTTTTTTTCTTTATAGATTTACTCTATAGGCCTATCAGCTAAACATCAAGAAGGATCATCCAGTCAAAGGTATCTAAAATCTCTTAAAAATATTATAAGATACTATTAATGACCTTAAAACATGTCTAAAAAATTAAACACTGTTTTATTAATTTATTAAGTTATATAAAAAGATTAATGTTGGCATGGGTAGGTTATTACATTCAAAATCAATTATCACATTGGATTTGTATTCCAATGACTTGAAATTACACTAGACCAAAGTGAATTGTAGATAATATTTAATATGGATTTTATGAGGAAGTATAGTCCTAGTACCTATCTTGAATTGAATCTATTTTTTCTCAAATTGGATTAAGACCTCTCTTATGGTTATAATACTTTTAATATTTTAGATCATATAGAAACATTATTATATATCATTATGAATCATGTTACTAGTATAATTTAATGAAACAATAAGTAGAAAGATTCAATATGGGAACACAATGATTAAATGAAAATGATAAACCCATTTAATTATATCAAGTGATTAGATTTGAATGTTCACAGATTAAATATCTAAATTGGGAAGAATTAAGTGTGGTAACTCTTATACATATAAAAATATCTCTCCAGAATATATGAACATTTCTTATATAGGAATACAGTTTACAACAAAACATATGAACCATGTATATAAAATGGAAATAAATTTATTTCATAAACATAGTGTATTTTATATGGATAATATATATACCCCATAAAATATTAAATTTATTGAAGGGGTAATAAAAAACAAACAATATAAGTATAATTTGAAAATATATCAGTTGATGGTTGTAATGAGAGATCAAACATGTAAAAACTATTCTATATTAATTTCTAAACAAGTTTAATATAAATGAAATATTTTAACGGGTATGAATATCCATGACGGAGAAATTTGGGAACTATGAATTAATGAAATTTTATCTACATATATGAATCATAAAGGAAATATGAGTATTGGAATTGTAATATGTCTGTTGGAATAATAAACTTTAAGATAAAATATTAGTTTTGATTATTAGAATAGTAATGTACCATTATAATGGTAAAATAATTTATCAATTATATCTTAAATCAATAACATTATTAAATATTAGAGGTATAAATATATAAATCCAATATTCAAATTAGGTAACTCAATGAAATTATAAGCATTTATTTTTAATGAAATTTATTTCAAATTTTTTTATAGAATACTTATATTTTTTAAATAACATGAGAATTAATTATATTAGTTGAAAAATTAATTTCATAAAATTAATAAAAATATCTTACTCTATGAGTCAAAATTTATGATGAGTTATTTTTTTGTATTTTATAAATAACATCAATTTTTTGTTAACAAAAGAAATATCGTTTTTCAAATTACCATTTGTTTGATAAAATAATTTTGATTTAATAATGGATTAATAAGTTCTAAAAACATTTATTTACCAATAATAGGTATAATAAGAAATATTATATATTTAAATATATTAATATTAATTTGAAAACATAATAAAGTAATTTAAGAAGGTTAAAAATCTAATATACACCATAAATAACAATATTTTTAATTTCTCTCTCCCTCTATATTATATAATCAAAATAATTTATTATTTCAATTTTTTAAATTCCTAAAAAAATTTATCATAGATACCTAAATCTTAATTGATTTGAATAAGGACATGCTTACAACTCATGGTATTGAAATAATATTTTCTTCATCCGTTATTATTAAATACCCCCAATGTATAAATACCACGTACCAGCAACATGATAATTCATTTCCAAAACAATTATCACAAATATAAATCTATTATATTTTGGTATACAATATTTCCGTTTATATTTATATATATTCTTGTCTCACCCACCCATAAATAATGTAAGGCATTTTAACATTAGACCCGATTTACTCCAAGACAAAGTTATGTCATCTCCACTATTAATATTGCTTTTAAATCTCACTATTACAATTAATATATTTATATTTATAGAAAAAATATTAATATATATATATAATAATTTTTTATATACTTATATTAAATATCTATAATATATCTCCCTTTCATGTTGAATTTTTCTGATTTTTGGTGTAACTGGCTATAAGGGCAGTGGAAGTGATTTACATAATCACCCACTATATGATGGATGAAGATTTTTTTACATGAAAATGCATTTTGATATATAATTAAATTTCTTAAATTATGCAATTAATTAATTAAATTAAATTGATGGAACATTTATTTAAATGAAAAAATAGAATATGACAAATCAATCATTTCCTTGTGTCATTTATCACATTAAAATGATTATAAATAAATACCAATGGAATAAAATGATCATAATTAAAATGAATAATTATAATACCCTTCTAATATGTGCATTAATAAATATAATGTTCTTAAACATAATGAGTTAGTCCTTTCAAAAAAATAATATATCTATTTTCTAGGGACTCTCAACCCTTCTTTTCTCCTTTTTAATATATACCTTATTTCTTATTCTGTTTCCACAATAATTTTTTTTTATTTTTTGTAATATAAAAATAAGGGTATATTATCTAAAAGTTATTTTTAACACTTCTAGGAAGATAGAAGAATTTACTTTATTAACAGGCTTTCATATCCATATGTTTGATTATTTATAAAGAATTTACTCTAGGAATATTTCATTGATTCTTATTATTTTAATTCACATTCTCAATACGAAATAAAATAATCCATTTGTCAATAATTCCCTTGAATTAATAAAATAATATATTCCCGTCTCTTGTTTTTTACTTAATTATTTTTTTCATTTACTTATAATTTTGATTTCAAATTAAAAACCATTCAATTTCTAGTGCATTCATTTCATATTTACGATTGATATATGTTTAATTTTTCTATGTGGAATGCATGAGTATAAGAGTAAAATGATGTGCTATATTAGTAGGAAATTATATATTCCTATAATTAATTGGATAATTTTTTCTATCACGTTATATTTTTATTAATATACGTAACTAATATAACTTTTTACACTAATTTTAAACATATATATGTTACTAGCTTTGTTAAAATTCCCCGAATGGGAATTTAAAGAAAAAATATTATGTTTCACTATTGTAAATGTGAAAAATTAATAGTCTCTTAAAATAAATTCAATATTATTAAAATGATTATAATATGTTTTTTATATGATGATTATAATTTTGTTCAACAATGTACTTATATTCCATGGAACATTTTTCTTCTTATTATTCCTCCCCATGTAATGATATTGGACAATCCTTAGTTTCATGTTTTTGTTGGTTTATTACAAGTAAAACTTAGATTATGACATCATGTAAGAGATAAATATGGAAGGTTTTAAATTAAATTAAATTTTATTAATGCATTCCTATGGTATAAACTAAATGCTCCAATGACACTAAACAATCTTTTTTAGGAGTCTTGTTATTTAGTACCCTTATAATGAAATAATATTATATGTACATATATTATGGATCAATATATTCAATATTTTATTTAAATAAATATGGAACCTTTTGACCATATGTCACGAACCGAATCTGGTCACCGCCAAAACCGGCACCAAACCCATCCTGTGACATGACCCGAAGGGCGTTCCCTATCCCCACGGGCTGGCACAAGTGCCTGGGTATCATTAATTTAGGTTTGGGAACGATTTACCCGAGTATGAAAGCATAAAACATAAAAACAAAATCCATAATATAAATCTGAAATTTTTGAGTCAAACAAGACTTAAGTGAAAACCAGAACTGAGTACATTGGTTTAAAGATAATAAAAGTGGTCCAAATAAAAATAATTATAGCATCAAGACAGCCCCAAGGACTCCACATGACTAGGGGTCATCGCCCCCAAGCTATCTCCACAACTTCGCACCAAGAATGGGAACTAACACCATGAACCGCCATCGCCCTTAGCCTTTCCTTTACCTGAATCAAACATAACCAAGTCTACTTACACCCAAGGGGTGTAAGTAGGGTGTGAGCCTAAGCCCAGTAGGATACCACCCAATGATTCCAAAGAGTAAGAAATACAATGTGAAAAAGCAAGCAGTTTTCAAACGCAAGGAAAAGTAGTGTTCAAATTTCAAGAAATGAAACCTCTAATTGAAAATAGTTTTCAATCCAAAATTTTCAGAATATTAACACATTAAAATAGAAATGTTAGATACTGTAATTTACTTCCAAACACACCCTAAGACATGGGTAGATACTACAAATCCAATGAGCAACAACATTGGGAACACCCCTAGGCATTAGGTTGTCTTGGGCCCTATGTACCTCATACCTCGGTGTAAAGTAACCATAGAAAAATCCTTTCTCGTGCACGAGCCACTAGTAGGGAACACACCCATAACCTAGTGGTTCCCAATAATCATCCACATAGTTTAGTTAGAGTTGTCGTTATCCAAATGCTAAGTGAAACAGGGACAAAACCCATCCGGTCCACTAGCCGTACTAGTACAAATCCGCCCCACCTAGGTACCCGGGCTTCCCCTTTTGTGCTCAATCAATTTCAGCATGCAACATAAATAAATTTTCATATAAAACACCATTACTGATCAATCACAACCAATATAGTATCTATCACATTTTATACCACTTAAAACACGCAACAAAACACTTAGATTTTTCATTAAACAATTCCTCAAAATCTCGTAGTGTTTCAGACACAAAACACCTTATAAACCTCACTTGCATACTATGTGCACATATTTAAGTTTCCAAAACATAAAGGATATCCCACTACATTTCAGTAAAAACACAAAATCATTTTTAGGGCAACCCTATATAGTTCAAGAAACGAAATCATTGCAAAGTCTCCATTTTTACACAACACAACTCTTAGAATTTCATGTGGTTCACAAACACCATTAAAACCAGATTTTTCAGCAACAAACACAAGGGACAATCATTAAAAACAGTATTTTTATCCCTATTATACTTCAATAAAATCAACTAGTTACTTATAGGGTAGCCCCAATTAAACTAATAATACATTTCTATGAAAAACCCTCAATTTCACATGAAAGTGACCTTTAGGATTCATTTTAAATACAAACACCACTAAAACTATATTTTTCAGAAATAATAAAATTGAATAAGTATGAAAATACCATAAAAACAGTATCCAATTCACAAAGATTTCATACACAATGGAATCACCTACCGAAACCAAGGAAACCCTTGAATCCTTTGTGCGAAAACTCAAACGCACCACCCCCGCACCTCAAGAAAGCTAAACCAGACCTAAAACCAGAATTTCAGACCATAAAACACAATATAAAACCTTAAATTTTAAACCCTACTTCCTGGACATTAGGAACCGCAATTATAATGGAAGAAACCCTAACTAAATTGGATGTAACCCTAAACAAATTGAAAGAAGAAAGGAAGAGAACAACTTACATAAAATATCTTGTATAAATCGCCCCCCAAAATACCAGTATCTGATTTCAAAAATACTCAAACCTTCAAGGTCGGTTCGAACAAGAATAGGTAGATCATTTGGGAATTTGAATGGGGGAAAAAGAGTAAGAATCGAAGGAGTTATGAAGGAAACAAATTACCTTTATAAATCTGCCCGAAATTTGAGTTCTCCAGATATTTCGACCTAAACCGCGATGCAAATGAGATGAAAAGAGGGTGGGAGGATATGGGACGCGATTCTGGGTTCAAGGGGCGTGTTTGGGGCTTGGAATCACCGAAAAATCCTTAAAAAGGAATAAGTTATTAGTAAATCAAATTTTATTTTTAAAACTGGAATTGGGCTTTCGGGCAGGCCCAATCCCTTAAATACAAACCCATATACACCTTAGTTATGGATTTCCAAAGACTCCAAATTTTAATTTTGGTGTTAATATATCAGGGGAGGACATTTAGAAGTTGGAATGAGTGAAAAATATTAAAAACTGAATAAGTTATAAAAGAAACAAATTTTATTTTTAAATCTGGAATTGGGCTCACGGTTTGGCCCAATTCATGAAAACTCACCTATTCTCCATAAAAACATTGGAAACCCCCCAAAACAAAGCATTAATGGAATGTAAAATAAACATACATTTAAAATAAGCTATGTATGTGACAATTCTCCCCACCATGAAAACTTTCCGTCCCGGAAAGTCACAGTAAGGCCAAAGCAACAACCAAACTCAACTGAGAAACCAAGAGGTACTCTCTTGCCAGGTTTCTCCCCCAAAGGCCATAACACCTCCAGTGATCAATGAAGGAAGGAATACTCTCACAAACATGACTTACATCACATTCCAGAAAGAATCAAGCACATTTAGGCTTTATCCCAAATGAAAACTCCTCAAACACAATCTGAACAATACTCAATCAATTTACCCAAATAAACAACAACATCGAACAAGGTTACACTTTCCCTTCTATAACTAAACCATTTGTCACTCTCCAATATCAATTTTTTACCAAAGAAAGATGTAGGTAGTTAGATATCTCCAAATGATAATACTTACTTCCCATACTAAACCAAGAAAAAATATGAGTTACTCGTATGAAGAGACACAAATGGGCTCCCCACCATAAGAGACAACTTAAATTTTTTTTCCCGAGACAGAATCAAGACACTAATAGGGGGATGCCCAAACAGACTCCCTAGTACAAGGGGTATACATAAATTAAAAATTTACAAAATAATATACATGATACCCGCAGTGGGTCTTCCCACCACAAGAACTAACCATCTTAACTAACCAGCATGGGCCGACACAAAAAGACCCAATTTTTTTTTTAAGATTTGGAAAGGGTGCAGGGTCAGTCCGCACGGTTTGGGAAACCATGCACTAACTATGCTGATCATTATTTGAACGTGGCTTCCTAGCACACTGACACTACTAATCATGCACAAAATGTGTGCTCAAACTTTCTAGCCAAATTTCCAACCATTCTCCAATGACTCAATGGAAACCAACGTGGGAGGGAAAGACATTAGGCGATGACATGGGTACAAGGCCCTCTACCTATTTCCACCGAATGAGAACAACAGAAGGAAGATGATGAAACCATAGGTTTAAACACTTTCTATCTTTCACACTGAGTATAGGACTTTGTACAAGTGTTTAAACGACACTGGTGTTTCCCCTGACTACGCGCCAGCTTCTCTCCGAGACCTATGGCTGGAGCTCAAAATATTGAAGCATCTTCGGCCACGCAGTTAGGCTGTTGAAACCCCTATGGGGAACTTCTTCTTTCGGTGCCACAAACAACTACACTGCATACCCTGATGGGTTCATCAAGACATAACACACTTCATAACCCACTTTTCCCAGAAACAATCATTTCACTGAAACAAGGGATCAGAAGATGCACACACATCGCACCTTGTTTCTTTGGGTGAGAAACAACAGATGGGAAAGACACATATAAACACCTTCCTCTAAGATATAGGATTTGATGTTTTTCCCAAGGAAGACATAATCCCAACATAACATAGAACCTTAGAGGATTGTGTGACCTTCACCTTTATGGTCAAAAGATCACACAACATCACAATGCGTCACCGAACATGACCCTGGCGATTGATAGAGACAATACATGGAACGGGACCATATTCAAAGTCCCTAAACAACAAATAAGTCTAGAAAGTGGACACAATGTCCTATCATGACCGAAATCTCAAAATTGTTGGTTTAATAATAACTCTTTCTTCAAAGAAACTATAAAGAACCCAGAGGCCCTCTTAGACACCATCAAGACACTCATCCATACTAAAAACGAAAGAACACTCCCACCTTTGATGAATCAGGAAACTTAAGAAACTAAGGTCCCTTTCAACCTTCCACAAGCACTATCCCACTACAAGAGGATCCAAAAATCAGCGAACTGAATGGGTGTAGACTCAATAAAAAAAATGTTCGAAAAAATATTCTTTATATTGATCAATTGGAGGATTTTCCAATGGAGAAACAAAACGGGTTGCACTTCAGTTGTGCATTAACCCTTAATGGGGGAATACCTTATCCAATGAGAGAACCCAAGGACCCAACCAAGCTGGTCTATTGGTAAAAACATTCCACAAACCAGATCCAAACACATGAAGGGAACCACCGTAAAGGTATCCCAAAAAAAATTTCAAAAGAGACCACTAACCGTCCCTGCAACACAGCTTACCGACCAAACACAAACCCAAAACACAGTTCAAACAGAAGGGGTTCTTGAACTCAAAACATCCCACAACATCAACATTTTCAAAAACCCATAATACAAACAATACCAAACTATTCATCAAGAAATCATGTTTTTCTTTAAATCCAATTCTTTGAAAACAAACGGTTTAGCAGTAAGTGTATCCACCAATGGTACCCCATGGGCCTCACACATGCATGTTTTTGTGCCACACCGGGCACCCTCCTCATATCCATCCCAGCACTCATCCAGTCATGCCATCAACCATCAATCATCCCATATAACTCCATGCATGTGGTCACTCATGGAAATACCAAAGGGTAAAACAAAACATCCTTCCACTTTTCAAAAACAAAATGGTCAACCAGCCCAACCTTTTTCTCAAAACTGCTAACAATGAGATCGAAATCCCAATTCACATCTTACAAAACATTTCATAAGGACACAACCATTTAGAAAAGAACTAACATTCAATTTATTCACGTCAATTTCGAAACATATCATCCCATTAAAACACACTCTAATTGTTTAGAAAACTCTATAGGAAATGCTTTTCTAAACCAAATTCAATATAGTTCCTGCTTTCAAAGAGGTGTAAGCGCACCATTTTACATTTCAAAACAATTCTGAAAATTCAGTTCTGCCATTTCATAAACCAAACCATTCCCTCTTTATTTGAAAATCATTTCATAAAAACGTTACGCTTCTTAAAACCAAGTCACCTTAAAACCAAAGTGCTAAGATTTCAAAACTAAAGCACAAAACAGTGCAAGAGGAAACTAGTTTCGGTGGGTGACTTGGACATATGGTTGGCAGCCATATTCCAATCACTTCGCCATCACAGAGAGTATTCTAGGGAAATATCCATGGCTCCACATGGCTTTCCGGGCCCTGCGAGCTCACTGAGATTATTCTCCCAACTCTCTTTTCATTTCCTATAGTCATCATTAAACCAAGAAAACCAAAGGACTCAGATAAATCCATACTTACCATGGTGACTTGAATCCCTTCATGAGGTGTGCTGGCCAGGCACACTACCCATGACTGAAATTTCAAGTCCCAAAAATCCTAGCTCCAGACTATGCTGACTCTTCCCCAAATAACATGACCCATGGAGCGAACCTGCTCTGATACCATTTTGTCACGAACCGAATCTGGTCACCGCCAAAACCGGCACCAAACCCATCCTGTGACATGACCCGAAGGGCGTTCCCTATCCCCACGGGCTGGCACAAGTGCCTGGGTATCATTAATTTAGGTTTGGGAACGATTTACCCGAGTATGAAAGCATAAAACATAAAAACAAAATCCATAATATAAATCAGAAATTTTTGAGTCAAACAAGACTTAAGTGAAAACCAGAACTGAGTACATTGGTTTAAAGATAATAAAAGTGGTCCAAATAAAAATAATTATAGCATCAAGACAGCCCCAAGGACTCCACATGACTAGGGGTCATCGCCCCCAAGCTATCTCCACAACTTCGCACCAAGAATGGGAACTAACACCATGAACCGCCATCGCCCTTAGCCTTTCCTTTACCTGAATCAAACATAACAAAGTCTACTTACACCCAAGGGGTGTAAGTAGGGTGTGAGCCTAAGCCCAGTAGGATACCACCCAATGATTCCAAAGAGTAAGAAATACAATGTGAAAAAGCAAGCAGTTTTCAAACGCAAGGAAAAGTAGTGTTCAAATTTCAAGAAATGAAACCTCTAATTGAAAATAGTTTTCAATCCAAAATTTTCAGAATATTAACACATTAAAATATAAATGTTAGATACTGTAATTTACTTCCAAACACACCCTAAGACATGGGTAGATACTACAAATCCAATGAGCAACAACATTGGGAACACCCCTAGGCATTAGGTTGTCTTGGGCCCTATGTACCTCATACCTCGGTGTAAAGTAACCATAGCAAAATCCTTTCTCGTGCACGAGCCACTAGTAGGGAACACACCCATAACCTAGTGGTCCCCAATAATCATCCACATAGTTTAGTTAGAGTTGTCGTTATCCAAATGCTAAGTGAAACAGGGACAAAACCCATCCGGTCCACTAGCCGTACTAGTACAAATCCGCCCCACCTAGGTACCCGGGCTTCCCCTTTTGTGCTCAATCAATTTCAGCATGCAACATAAATAAATTTTCATATAAAACACCATTACTGGTCAATCACAACCAATACAGTAGCTATCACATTTTATACCACTTAAAACACGCAACAAAACACTTAGATTTTTCATTAAACAATTCCTCAAAATCTCGTAGTGTTTCAGACACAAAACACCTTATAAACCTCACTTGCATACTATGTGCACATATTTAAGTTTCCAAAACATAAAGGATATCCCACTACATTTCAGTGAAAACAAAAAATCATTTTTAGGGAAACCCTATATAGTTCAAGAAACGAAATCATTGCAAAGTCTCCATTTTTACACAACACAACTCTTAGAATTTCATGTGGTTCACAAACACCATTAAAACCAGATTTTTCAGCAACAAACACAAGGGACAATCATTAAAAACAGTATTTTTATCCCTATTATACTTCAATAAAATCAACTAGTTACTTATAGGGTAGCCCCAATTAAACTAATAATATATTTCTATGAAAAACCCTCAATTTCACATGAAAGTGACCTTTAGGATTCATTTTAAATACAAACACCACTAAAACTATATTTTTCAGAAATAATAAAATTGAATAAGTATGAAAATACCATAAAAACAGTAGCCAATTCACAATGATTTCATACACAATGGAATCACCTACCGAAACCAAGGAAACCCTTGAATCCTTTGTGCGAAAACTCAAACGCACCACCCCCGCACCTCAAGAAAGCTAAACCAGACCTAAAACCAGAATTTCAGACCATAAAACACAATATAAAACCTTAAATTTTAAACCCTACTTCCTGGACATTAGGAACCGCAATTATAATGGAAGAAACCCTAACTAAATTGGATGTAACCCTAAACAAATTGAAAGAAGAAAGGAAGAGAACAACTTACATAAAATATCTTGTATAAATCGCCCCCCAAAATACCAGTATCTGATTTCAAAAATACTCAAACCTTCAAGGTCGGTTCGAACAAGAATAGGTAGATCATTTGGGAATTTGAATGGGGGAAAAAGAGTAAGAATCGAAGGAGTTATGAAGGAAACAAATTACCTTTATAAATCTTCCCGAAATTTGAGTTCTCCAGATATTTCGACCTAAACCGCGATGCAAATGAGATGAAAAGAGGGTGGGAGGATATGGGACGCGATGCTGGGTTCAAGGGTCGTGTTTGGGGCTTGGAATCACCGAAAAAGCCTTAAAAATGAATAAGTTATTAGTAAATCAAATTTTATTTTTAAAACTGGAATTGGGCTTTCGGGCAGGCCCAATCCCTTAAATACAAACCCATATACACCTTAGTTATGGATTTCCAAAGACTCCAAATTTTAATTTTGGTGTTAATATATCAGGGGAGGACATTTAGAAGTTGGAATGAGTGAAAAATATTAAAAAATTAATAAGTTATAAAAGAAACAAATTTTATTTTTAAATCTGGAATTGGGCTCACGGTTTGGCCCAATTCATGAAAACTCACCTATTCTCCATAAAAACTTTGGAAACCCCCCAAAACAAAGCATTAATGGAATGTAAAATAAACATACATTTAAAATAAGCTATGTATGTGACACCATAAGTCTCTTTATTGAATGTGAAAAACGTAAAAATATTTTTGTGGCTGATTGAAATAAACAAATAGATAATTCAAATGTCATGATGGATTAAGCAGATATATTTCATCTATAAAATTTTGAAAAACACAGGTGATAATTTTTTAGCTTTTTTTTCATTTGATAATGTTTTAATATAAATTTATTACTTCTCAATTAGTCATTAAAATAAATCCTATATGTTAATATTTAGACTGTGAACCAATATGATGTTTTCATGTGATATTTCTAATGGTTTTTGGGTGGTGTGTATGCCCTTATTTAGAGGGATGAGTTCTAGTAATTCATAAATGTATATAATTTTTGTTTCAATAAATATATATTTGAAAATTGGTTAATGGTGGTAATATATTATTTATAAGATGAGTAGTTATGACACAATCACTTATTTTGGATAGATACTTTGTAACCTAACATCAAATTTTTAAGGGTTGTGTTGTTTGAACTAATATGTAATTTTATTATTTTATGTTTTATAACCATACCTTATATTAAATATGGAAGTATTTTATACCAATATAATGTTTTTAATGAAATATTTTGGTCTCACAACATCCTGTTGTTGAGGTAATGAGTCTAGTTAATGTGTTATAAAATATTTAGTTTGGTTGGTATAGATATTATGTAGAAGTTTTCAAGACATTATTCTTGAAAAGGATATTCCATGAATTTTTTTTTCTTCATGTTTCATACTATGATACAGGGGATCATTAAAAAAATGGATTATTATGGTTGGTAAGGCCATCTCTTTCTTAGTGGGTTTTGGTAAGACATTAGATATTGGGTTGAAAATAACCATGATATGTGGGATGATACCTAATGCAGTTTCTATATATTTATATACCATAATTATAGTGATGAATTATTGGGATTATAGGTTATTTGAATAAAAATAGTTTTTACTTTTATTATTTTCAAATAAAAAATTTATATAAAAAACACTATATGAGTAATTGAAGTATGAGTGTGCCCCAATATCCATGTAGTGGGAAACCTAAAATATCACTAACGAATGTGTCTAATACATTGAACCCATTAAATATTATTAATTTTATATGAATAAATATCATATATTTTTGTTTTTGATGGTTGTGGTATGATGTGTGCCACATGGTTTAGTGTGATGGGAATTATTTATATGGTCCTTATATTTATAGGTTTTTATGTGAGAAATATATTCTCAATATACCCATTTTCTATAGGGATATTTCATCTGAAGAGTTTTGAGGGGATGCTTCAAATTCACCTAATTAATCTCAAAAAATGGTTGTGTTTATAGTTTAGATCATTTAATTGACTTTATATTTATCATTTTAATGAAAAATAATATAGGTTTTTGGAGGTACAAGGGAAATAATTTAGATAAATATTTGGATAAACTAGGATTATTGTGAATTTTATTTTATTTTGTAATATTGTATCCTTATAAATGAGTTTATGTGGGTAACATCTCAGCATTTCTTAGCACAATATATGGGAGACAAAATTGAGTTTTTTATTGTCTCGTCATAGTAATGTAAATAAATTTAAAGTATTTTATTTTGGAGAATATATGGGTTGTTTATAAATAAATGTATTTTTTAAATTATTTATACAATCTCCAGTGTTTCGGATTTTATGTTATCATTATTTTTATTATTCAATATTATTTCATAATTATAGCTGATAATGAGTAGTGATATATATATTTTGGAGGGGATAATCAACAAGATATTTATATAAAAATATGAACTCTCATATTTAGTATATATGTTATGGTGAGTCACTAGGCTCACATCTTTTATGGTTTTATAATGGGAAAGAGTTCTCATGTGATTCAATAAAACAGTGTTCACATTATTTTTGGAAGAATTTCCCATTCATAAATTCAAACAGGAAGTCAGTATCTATCACATCCATGACTTCATTTAAAGTTATTTTTCATTTAATTACTATTCTTGGTTTATTGTGTGGTTTTCCCATGTAGTTTGGGAGGAAAGTGTGTGGTTTCATGATTTGGGCCAAACCGTGAGGCCATTTCATGTTTTACAAACAAATTTTTTTATAAATCCTTCATTTTTCAACATTTTGCATCCATTTCACTTTCCAATTGGCATATCCTAGTATATTAATTCCACCATATTCATTTGGATCTCATATAAATCCATACTCATGATGGATTTGGGTTTTTTATTAATTTATTGGTCATTCCTGTAATCCAATTTCATATATTAAATTAGTGTTTTAATTTTTCAATATCTCAATTTGTTGTGATTCCACCTCCCATTAGATACCAAAAACCTAATTTTTACCCACATTGTCTATTTTTCCTCATTTGAGCTCATCTCCCCTATGTATTAGGGCAATATTTCTCAGTCTTTCTCAAATCTCCAAGATTTGAAGAGGTAAAATGATTCTTTCATAACATCTTAAAGTTTCCCCAGTATTCTCCAATTTCAGTCCCCACCTGACCTAATAAGACTTATTAGATCCTACCTATATGTTTTGTATTCTTTAATATTCAAATAATGGTGAATGTGGGAGGATTTCTTCAAGATCCCTTAAGTAAGGGGGTTTCTTTCCTTCCCCCTCCCCCATTTTAAGGGTTTCTTCCTTTTTCATAGGGTTGCATCATTTTTTTCTTGAAGTAATTAATTTCCAGAAGCAAGTTTTATTAACTAGGGTTGAACCTTGTGTCTTTTTTGGGTAATATTGTTGAATAGGGCTCGATTTCACACCATTATGGTGCAGTGGGGGTGCGGCTGGAGTTTCGCACAACGACTTATATTTTTTGGCAAAAATGGTAGGTTAATCCATGTGGAAGCATTATTTGAAGAATTTTTTTCATGATTTATATTTTAGCATGATTTTATTCTATTGTTTTTGGTGAAAAAATTATATTTGGTATCATTTGTCTACCTGTGGGTTTTTAATTGTTAATTTTTGCAAAAATGTTTTTTTTTCATATGTATTTTATATTGTATCTTCTGGGGTTGTTCTATGAATTATAAAATGGATTTATTAAATGGATTTAGGGATGATAATTTTGGTTTTAATTTATATTAGAATTCCTTTGGATTAAAAATAAGGGATTTATAATGATTTTATGTGCATGAATTGGTTGTACTCCTTCGAATTGTTTTGTGAAGGTTTTAAATGGTTTCTTGATTTATGTAAGATGGGAAACTATGTTGCCAAACATTTTTGTAGGAGTGTACTTTTTAAATGGTCTATTTTAATTTGAAATGATTTATTTTGTGATGTGTACGATCTTGGAATGGTTTTATAAAATTGTTTATTGGTTTTTTTGAAATGTGAAAGAGAGGTGAAACATGTTGTGGGCTGTTTTGGTTTGAGTATGATTTCCAAAATGAATTTGAATGAAAAAGGGTATCATGCGACATGTTTATCGATTGTTTAGTGTGTGTGTGTGTGTGTGTGAATTGGAAGTGTTATTTTCATGTGAAATTTTTTTACATGTCTTGTGGAACTTGTGGGAGCACAAGAGGGGAAACTCGGGTATTGTGGGGGGTGGACGTGTACTAGTATACTAGTGATCCTGTGGGGTTTGGCCACTGTTTCCCATAACATGTATGAATATGACAAAACTAACTAAAATATTGTGACGATGATGTTGGGTGACCACTATGTTATTAGTATAATCCCCACTAGTTTCCCATTTGTACATGAATGGACATTTTTATGGTTACTTTCACCTAGATACGCGGTACCTGAAACCCAGAGCGAGCAAGTGTCTAGGGCTGTTTCGTGTTGCTAGATCACATTGGTAATATCGTACATACCATCAGCATACAATGTGTTTTTTTGAAAACATTGCGTATATTTTTCATTCCATTTAAAAGTTTTGATTGATTTTAAGGTATCCCACTTGAAATCTATTATTTATTTAATGTTTCGTCTTTTAGAAATTGTTTCAATAATTTATTATTTCCAAAACATGCAATCTTTTTTCCTTTAATGATTATCACATGGAATATTTTTATGGTGGAAACCAACTGGGATTTGGGTAACACCCTACATGCACCATTGGGTGTAAGTAGACTCTGTTATATTGTCATAGGTTTGGGTAATTATTTTAGTTCCAATGGTTCAGGTTTCTAGAGTTCCATCATGATTCAGTGTTGTGGATATTTCATGAGGGTGGTGCCTCGTGCAATGAAGAGGTTCTTGGTATCTTTTTAGTTATGTTCCTTTTAAATAGTGTTCAATTTTTTTTTATATTTTGTAAATCAAAAATGAAAATTTATTAAAAGATGTCTTTATTTTAAAATAAATGTTTGTTTTAATGGATTTGTTTGTTGTTTTATTTTTATAAACTCGGGTAAATTGTTCCCAAATTTCTATTTATGATAACTGAGCACTTGTTCCAGCCTATGGGGATTAGGAACTCCCTTCGTGTTTTTCAACATACTCGGTTGGGTGCCAAGTTTGAATGTAACTAGATTTGGTTCATGATAAAATAGTATTTGAGGTGTCAGGTTCACTTTTTGGGTCATGTTATTTGGGGAAGAGTCATTATTGTCCAATGTTAGGATTGGTAGCTCTTGAAATTCAGATTATGAGTAGGGTGAATGGAAATCACACCTTGTGATGGTATTCAAGTTTCTAGGGGATTTCAGGTTTTATCTGAGTCATTTGGTTCTCTTGGTTAAATAACGATTGGGGGAAATGAAAAGATAGTTGGGATAATGGTCTTAGTGAACTCACAGGGCCTTTCAAGCAATGTGGAGATAGGGATATTTCACCAGAACAATCTCCATGATGGTGAAGTTATTAGCTTATGGCTACCAACCATATGTCCAAGTCACCCACCGAAACTAGTTTCCTCTCGCATTGGCTTGTGTCCTTTAGTTTTGGAATCATGGAAATTTGGTTTTAAATAAAAAATGACTTGGATTTAAGAAGAGTAATGTTTTTGTGAAATGATTTTATAATAAACAGGGAATGGTTTTATTTTTGAAATGGTGGAACTGAATTTTTTGAATTATATGGAAGTGTTAAAGGGTGTATTAAAACACTATGGAAATATAAATTACATCAATGTGGGGTTTGAAATTCTATTTCAAATTGAACATTCTGAATTATTGAAAAAATGTTTTGAATGGAATAATGTGTTTTTGAATAAATGTGTGGAGTTTAGAAATGGATTTATGAATTAGTAACTAGTGAGAATTTTAAATGTTTTACAAATCATTGTAACATTATGTTAAATAAGAATAGATGATGGTATCAATGAATGGGTGTTGATAAAATGAAATTTTTCATAAAATCGGAAGTGTTTTGAAAGGGGTAGATATGTTTTCAATTTGATGTAAATATCTTGATAGTGAGTTTTCATTTGAATGATTTTGCCTTTCAAAACACTTTTTTATGTTTTAAATTGGGATTGATTATGTTGTTAGTGGGTTTGAGAAAAAGAAAGTGTTGGTTATATGTTTTTCTTCTGAAAAGTGGAAAAAACGTTTTCCTATCTTTTGGTATATCCATGTGAAACCACATAAATGGGGTTAAATGGGATGATGGATGGTTATTGGATTAGCTGGATGAGTGCCATGATGGATATGAGGAGGGTACCTTCTGTGGCATGAAAACATGCATGTGTGAGACCCATGGGGTACCATTGGTGGATATTCTAACCACTGAACCATTTATTTTAAAAGAGATGGATTTAAAAAAAAACATGATGTCTTGATAACATGTGTGGGGTGGTGTGTCTTATGTGTTTTTGGAAATGTGGTTGTTATGTGATGTTTATAGTCCATGAACTGCTCTTCTTTGAGTGGTGTTTTGGGTTTGTGTTTCTTTAGTATGTTGGATTCAAGGGTTGGTTACGGGTCACTTTTGAGAAAATTTTAGGAATCCTTTTCTGTTTTTCCCCTCATGTGTTCGGTTTTGGTTTGAGGCATGTTCTTACCAATGCACCAGCTTGGTTGGGTCTTTCGGTTCACTTGTTGTTAATGTTACACCACCATTAAGAGTTATGCACGAATGAAGTGCATCAGAGTTTTTTTGTTGGAAGATGGCCTAGTTGATCAATATAAGAAATATTTTTATTAAGCTTTTGATATTGAGTCTACACCATTTTCATTCATGGTTTTGTGGATCCTGTTGTAGTATTAGAGTTCTTGTGGAAGGTTTAAAGAGACCTTAGTTTCTTAAGATACCTTATTCTTTGAATGTGAAAGTAGTCTTGGGTTATTATTGTGGATGGTTTCTAAGAGGGCCTCTTGGTACTTCATAGTCTCTTCGAAGCAGGGGTTTATGTTAAACCACCAGTGTAGGAAATCTAATCATGAGAGAATGTTATGGCCACTTTCTGGAATTATGTGTGTTTGGGGACTTGATATAAGGTCCCTTTCCATGTATTGTTTCTATCAGTCAAAATGGTCATGTTCGGTGATACCTTGTGAGGTTATGTTTTGGTTTGACTATAATGTTGAAGGTTTTGAAATCATCCAAGAGTCTCTATTTTGTAGTAAGTGTGCCTCCGGTTGTAAAATCTCGACATCCTATGTTTTTGGGAATGTGTTTCCATATGTCCTTTCCTCCTTCTCTTTTTCATCCAAACAAACACGGGTTGATGTGTGTGCATCTTCTAATCCCTTGTTTCAGGAAAATATGTGGTTTTTGTAAAGTGAGTTTTGGAGTGTGTTATGTCTTGGAAAACCCATCTAGGATTATGGTGTAGTTGTTTGTAGGACTAGAAGAAGATGTTCCATTATGGGGTTTCAAAAGCCTAACAATGAGGCTAAAGATTCTTCAATCATATTAGAACCAACCATATGTCTTGGAGTGAAGTTGGCGCATAGTTAGGGAAAATCATGGGGTCATTGAAACCTTTGGTCTATGTCATATCCTCAGTATGAAAGATGGGAATATTTTAAACCTCGGGTGTTGTCGTCCTATTCCAGTTGTTCCCATTCTATAGTTGAGGTGGGAGGACCTAGATTCTATGTTATATATGGATTTCATGTTATTCCCTTGAGTTACCTTTTAATTTTTATAGAAAAGGTTGAAATTTAGGCTATGTAGATTGAAGATCACGGTTTTCAAATGGTTAGTAGTAATTGTGTTCCAACCTAGGAAACTATGAAATAAGAGATAGTAGATATTGAACAGTATCTGCACGTCCATGATCCTTGGACAATGTAACCAAGTAAAGATTCCCCTTTGGATAGAATTCTTCACACGATTAGCACACGGTTTCCAAAAACGTACAGACTAACCGTGCAGTCATACAAACTCCTTAAATTTTGGGGTCTTTTTGTGTTCTCCCATGTTGGTCGGTTTACATGGTTAGTTTTATGGTGCAAAGACCTATAATGATTCTCAAGTATGTACTTTTATAAATTTCTAATGAAATTCCTCCCCTTATTCCATGATTCTATTTGTTTGTAATATCCCAGGTAAATAAAGAATAATACATTTTCATATTTATTAATATTTGAGAATTGAATATTAATTTTACGTTAAATGGGTTTCTCTGTTCGATAGCGTACCCGATACGCAACAAAGAGTTTCTTTGAAATCTTATGTTGCACAATAGTAATAAAATAATATTCTTTTAGATGGTAGTTAACGCATAGCCATTGTATTGGCGAGAATGAATAGAAATAACTAAAATATGATTATATATGTTTTTTAATTGTTTTTACATTTATCCAATAAAAGATAAAGGCTTAAAATAAGAAAAGAATTCAATTTTAGGCATAGATACTCTAATATTCACTAAAGGTCCACTTATCACCTTTTCATGGCGAACCTTCTTTATGTATAGTTTTGGTCACTCTTATACTTTATATTGGACCAAATAAAATTCTTTTTTAGAATAGGGACATCAAAATTTACTTTGTGTAAATTTTTGGTATTTTTCCGATGAAGTTCATTTGTTAATGAATAGTGAAAAATGTTGTATTTTAATTCAAAACCACTTTTTAATCTAATTTATTTATATTATTAGATTATCTTTTTAATTGTTTTTAAAGTGAAATTAGAATATATGTTTTCCATTAAATCCAATAGTGGTCGTTGGAATTAATTTCACTTTGAAATCGGACTTAAACTAGTGTCAATCTTTTGATACTTATTGTTTCATAAAAACACGCTATTTGATTTGACAGCGGGAATTAATTATTAAAGTAATTAATGCAACTTATATGTTTTGAATTTTAAAAATGGACTTCATTTTTGAATTCAGAATATCAAATATATATTAGGGTGAAGTTTTGATATTTTTCTGAAAAACTTCAATTTTTGATGAATAGTGAAACCACTAAGTAGTACTTAAAAAACTGATTTTTCGTTTAAATTAAATTTTACCACCTATGTGTTTTGAATTTCAAAAATCCGACATACATGGTTGTCATTAAGAATTAAAATGTTGTTCAATGGGATTAAAATAATTTTTTGGTGAATAGTAACTTTTAAGTTTATTAATCGCGATTAGAGGTAATTAGTGTTGTTTAAGGTAAAAATAATGTTTTAATAATATGAAATAAACTTGAAACATGTACTACATTTATTTTATGTGTCATGGATAACCAAGAAAATCCATGGGTCAACTTGGGGACCCCATGGAGACTCTTTGGTAGGAAAATGACATTAAAAACTTTTTATTTAAAGTTGAAATAAAAATGACACAAACAGGAGTTGTTTCACTAAATAAATTTTTAAATAGGGTAATACAAGTAAAATATTGGACTATAAATATTCATTAGAAATCTAAAAACATTTCCTACATCATGATATTTTTATTATAATTTTTAGACATTAAATAAATTAAATTATTTATGACACCATGATGATGCAGCGATTACCTCATTATTTAACGATTTAAATAAAATGAAAAGATAATCTAAAATCTAAGACCTAAACATGTCAAAAACCTATTGGATGGGTGGATTTATAACTCCTATCACCTTATCCTCTAAATAAATAATTGTCGGACCCTTTTTTTCCGAAAATCAATTTATAATAAAGTATCTTTTCTTAACATTCCAAGAGTGCCCCTCCTCTCCTCTTATAAAAGGCCCCCACCTCTACCACCGTAACCACACCTCTCAAACCTTTGGTTCGTCCAATATCTACCCATTTTGTCTCTCCACATCCCTTTATTACTCCTAGAAGCGTCACTTTGGGTAAATGTCTTCCCATGGAAGCCTTTGAGCTCAAATCTAAGAGAGATACCCGATTTTAAGGTAATGTCTTCACTTGTGTTCTTTTGTTTTATTTTGCTTCTCCAACCCCCTAAACTATTTTTATTAATTTATTTTGTAACAACTCCAGTATATTAAATTTACTAGGATGTTTTTATAAGAATAATTCGAGCTACACTTACACTCACCTACATCTAATGTTTAAAGAACATATTGTTTCTGTGGATGGTGAATTTCTGCCTCACGAAACGATGATTGTTCAATATTCTTCTAACACCTTCAAAGGTGGCCATTAAGATGTCACTATACATATATATGATATATAATATGTTTATGTTTTCCTTGAGATTATGTATTTTTCATTTATGTCATACCATTATGGCTTCCATTATGGGTATACGTGATATCTTCATTTTAGGAAGTGCGGACTACCGCCCCCTCAAAGTGATTTGATTCGTTACTGCCATATATTGGATGTATAAAGGATGTATTTAAATTTATTATATATGATTTTATATTGGAATTATAATATACCTTTATATCATTAATATTTCACTCCATTAATGTATGAGATAGAAATGAAAGTAGCGTTCATGCGTCTGTATGGCTTACCGTCTCCATGAACGGTGCATTTCATTTATAATCCCCAAATGTAATGTACAATTATAAGTACATATATATAATGGATATATATGATGTATGTTACATATAAGTGATGAATATAATTCTGGAATTAAAATATACATACCTCTAATTTAGTTTTAATTCCATTAATATTACATAGAAATGAAAGTGGCGTTCATGCATATGTATGACTTACCGTCTCCATGAATGGTGCATTTCATTTATTACCTCTAAATGATTATGTAATATTATAAATGAATGTATATACTGGATATATATGACATATATATCTACATCATTAATATAATTCTTGATATAATGGATATTTTACCACATGAACAACTTGTAATTATAAAGAGTTTATTTTTTACTCAAGTACCAATGATCGTTAAAACGACCGTTATTAACTTAAATAATTACATAGTGTTCATGAAATGGTAGTAGTTGATATAAAAAGAATAATTAAATTGAAAAAGTTTCTTAAGAAAGTAGAAATTAACTCATGTTTATTAATTAGTACATTAAAGAACGATCGAGTCAAGTCGGACCCGAGGTAAGGGACTTCGTCTCAATCTCCTTTAATTGAGGCATATTTTCTTTTATACACAACTTTCCTTAATATGGAGTATAAACCCCTTTGACTTTTACTTTTATACAAAAGGAATCTTTTTCTACGAAGCGTTTTACTAAACAACAAAAAGGAATGTTTCTTTTAATGTACACGGTGACAGCGACATTTTCTGCCGCCGCGAGTATTATTTGGTCTTTGACTTCCTCAACAAGTCGTAATGTTTTTAAAATGAAATAAATACCATAAAATCCTTTATGTATTTTGGTATTGAAAATGGTTTTTATAATGGATTTTTTATGTCAGTATATTTATGTGATATATTGTGATCAAAGTGTGGAAATGTTTTCTTTCCATTATATTTTTTTCCTGTCTTATGATTTTATAATTGTACTTGGACATTTGACGGGTGGTTACGTGTTAACCATATGACGGGTGGTTCCGTGAATACTAGGATGGGTGGTTACATTATAACCTCCAATGCATTGGGTATGGAATTCGGCCGTATGGCTATTCCATTATGTGATATGTGTGGATGTCGACCGTATGGTAATTCCATTTAAGAATGCTTATGTCCCAAGTTACCTTTATATGTTATGTGATATTTAGATGGGTTTTATGGTAATCTTTTGGTTACTAAAGGGTATGTAACGATCTTTTATTTAGGGAAGAGTTTTTACTACTTCATAAATGTAAAAAGTATTACTTTGATAAAGTATACATGGTTTACTTGTTCTTTTGATAAACTAACAGTTTTCATTCTTTCTGTATCCCTTAGTAAGCTTTTTATGCTCACCCCAAGTTTTTTTGAAATGTTTTTCACAGGACTTAATGTGGAATAGGGTCAAGGATGGGATCAATGGAAATTCATGATATATAAAACATTGAACTAGACATGTTTCTTTTTAAGAGTTTTTATTCTATGGAAACTTAGTAGAAGTGTATACTTTTTAATCTTTTGAGATGTAATAGTTATGTCCTAATTGTCTAAAACTATAAAACTGAAAAGATCCTCAATGTGTATTATTCATTTAATTCAATATTAAGTAAGGTTTAAGGCCGGTGCCTTATAGTTGGTATCAGAGGTCGATTTAGAAAACTTTAGGAGTTAGAAAATTGTTAAATTATAAATTAATTTTTGGTATCACTGAAATGATATAGCATTTAAAGATTACTATGTTGCTTCACCTAAGATATTTCTGTGTTCAGAATGGTTTTCTGTAGAGGAAACAAGGTAGCTATGTTGGGACGACATCAGGTGGAAGACAACCTTCCAAATCAGAAACCTAAGATGGTCGGAATTGGAACTGAACAGTTTGTTGCAATGATGGTACAGTTGACTCAGGCTATAAATGGTGGTGGTATCCATGCATGAGATCAGCCAGATCAACTGCAGAGGAACATTTCAGTGGTGGAACATTTCATGAGGCAACATCCCCCATCAATCAAAGGATCATCTGACCTTGTTCTAGCTGAAGGGTGGATTAAAGTGCTAGAGAATATTTTTGATGTCATGGGGTGTTCAGAACCTCAAAAGGTTAGTCTTGATATTTACCGTTTTGAAGGTGAAGATGATCAGTGGTGGTCGATGGTGAAAAATATCAGGGATAGTGATGAGATTGATGATCTTCACTGGGATGAATTCAAAGGTATGTTTCTTGAGAAATATTTTTCCTAAGGTGATTCATCTTAGGATGGAAAAACAATTCGTAGAATTGAGGCAAGAGGATGACTCAGTGGCTGCTTATGAAGAAAATTTCACTCGACTGGAAAGGTATGCTCCAAACATTATACAAGATCTTGATAGTAAAATAAACCATTTTTACTCAGTGTTAAAGCCAAGGTATCGAAGGGCTTTAGCTTATCGTGAGTTCAAAAGTTATGAAAAACTTGTTCGATGTGTGGAGAATGTGGAAATGGAGTTTACCGATGATCAGGTGTTCTTTGACAAACAACAGAATAAGAGGTCTAGTTGGCAGTCAAAGGGGAATAATTCATCAAAGAAACAAGGAGGTAAGAAAACCAAATATCCATCATGTGAGAAGTTTAGTAAAATGCATCCTGGAGAATGTTTATCCAAGTCTAGAATGTGCTTTAGGTGTGGTATGTCTGGTCATATTGCTCGTAACTGTAAGGAAGATGATCAAGCAGGCAATGAAAAGTCAGCGGTAAGATGTTTTAAGTGTAATGAAATGGGTCCTTATGAAAATTAGTGTCTAACGAAGAACTCAACTGGGGGAAAGAAGCCAGACTATAATTAGAAGGGGGGTGAAATCCTTTGCAACTACTTCAGCAGATGTTGGGCCATCGAATGAAGTAGTATCAGGTACACTGTTTGTTTTTTCAGATTATGCCAATGTGTTGTTTGATTCAGGGTCTACACATTCTTTCATTTCTGAGAAGTTTTCTAGTAAATTGGAAATTCCATCTCAAGATATGAATCCTGAACTTATGGTAAAAACACCCGAAGGAAACATTGAGACAAAAAGAAATTATAAGAACCTTCCTATACTTTTTTGCGGAAATAATCTACCTTCAAACCTTATTGTTTTTCCTCTAGTGCAGTTTGATGTTATTTTGGGCATGGATTGGCTTTCTGTTTATCATGCTAAGATTTACTGCAGAGATAAAATGGTTTCTTTTCAGAAAGATTTTCAGTTTGTGTACAAGAATGAACCCTTGATTTTGATAACATATCAAGAAGTTGAGAAACTATTAAAAGATGGAAGTGAATTTTACCTTGCATATATTGTTGAAAATAAAGGAACTGTTCAGATTAATGATGCGCCAGTGGTAAATGAGTATCTTGATGTTTTTTCTGATGAGTTGTCTGATATTATTCATGATCGGGAAGTTGAATTTATTGTAGTCTTAGTTCCTGATTCTAAGCCAATTTCAAAACTCCCTTATCGAATGTCTCATGTTGAACTTTTAGAGTTAAAGAAGCAATTGCAGGAGTTATTAGATAAAGGTTTCATTCGACCTAGCACGTCACCATGGGTGATCCTATCTTGTTCATGAAAATGAAAGATGGCTCAATGAGACTTTGCATTTATTATAGAGCCTTAAATAACATTACTGTTAAGAACAAGTATCCTTTTCCTCATATCGATGATTTGTTTGATCAGCTCCAGGGAGCTCAGTATTTTTCAAAGATTGACTTGAGGTCGGGGTACCATCAGTTGAAAGTAAAAGAAGAAGACATTCCAAAGACTGTGTTCCGTACTAGATATGGCCATTATAAATTTTTTGTTATGCCTTTTGGGTTAACCAATGCACCTGCTGTATTCATGGACCTTATGAATAGAATTTCCCATGAGTTCTTGGATAAGTTTGTGGTTGTTTTCATTGATGATATTTTGGTGTTTCTAAAAGTAAAGAGGAGCATGAAGTCATTTAAGGGTTATCTTGCAAAGCTTAAAATAAAAGAAACTATATGGAAAATTCATCTAGTGTGAGTTTTGGTTACAAGAAATTTCTTTCCTTGGTCCCATTGTTTCAAAAAATGGCATAAGTGTTGATCCTGCTAAAACAAAAGTTGTTGAAGAATGGCCAAGACCCACAAATGTAACTGAGATCTGTAGTTTTCTTGGTTTGGTAGGTTACTACTGAAGGTTTGTTGAAAATTTTTCACGATTATCTAGTCCAATGACTAAGATAACTCAGAAGGGTGTTAAGTTTATCTGGACAAAACAATGTGATGATTGTTTTCAAGAGTTGAAAAGAATATTGGTGAATACTCTAGTTTTGGCACTTCCTTCTAGGAATGGTGAGTTTGTTACCTACAGTGATGCTTCATTGAAAGGACCTGGCTGTGTCCTTATGCAGAATGATCAGGTAATTGCTTATGCTTCACTTCAGTTGAAAACCCTTGAGGTAAATTACCCTACACATGATTTGGAATTAGATGATGTTGTTTTTACTTTAATATTTTGGAGGAATAATTTGTATGGAGTAAAGTGTGAAATATATACCGATCACAAGAGTTTAAAGTATATATTCACTCAGAAATAATTGAACATGAGAGAGAGGATATGGCTAGAATTAATCAAGGATTATGATTGTACAATTAATTACCATCTAAGAAAAGCAAATAATGTGGTTGATGCTTTGAGTCGAAAAAGTAATGCTTCATTAACAATGTTGCATCTGGAACGTGGTCCTTTGGTTAAGGGTTTGTTAGCTTTGGCATAGAAGTTTTTTGTTCAGGAAGTCCTTATGTTTTTTTTCAGGTATCAGTGAAATCTTCTCTATTAGACAGAATCAAGCAAGCCCAGAAGCAAGACAGTGTGTTGCAGAAAAAGGAAGAGGTGGATCAGAAGGGTAAGTTTCCTAAATTTAACATTGATAATGATTGTGTTTTGAGCCTTGGGAAGAGATTATGTGTGTCTAGTGATTCACAGTTGAAGAATGAGTTGTTATGTGAGGCTCATAGTTCCCCGTTTTCAGTTCATCCTGGCAGTACTAAGATGTACAGAGATCTGCAGGAGTATTACTGGTGGCATGGAATGAAAAGAGATACTGCTGATTTTATTGTGATGTGTTTGACTTGTCATCAGGTTAAAGCAGAGCGGCAGTTACCAAAAGGGATGCTTCAGCCATTACCAGTGCCAGAGTGGAAATAGGAAAATATATCAATGGACTTTGTTGTGGGATTACCAAGGACATCTCGAGGTAATAATGCAATCTGGGTTATTTTTGATCGATTTACTAAATCTACTCATTTCCTTCCTATTCGAGATACATTCTCTCTAGATCAACTTTCTCGATTTTATCTTAAAGAGATAGTCAGGTTTCATGGAGTTCCCTCTCTATTGTATCTGATCGTTATCCCAGGATTAATTCTAACTTTTGGAAAGGCCTTCAGAAGTCGTTGGGTACTGAATTAAATTTTAGTACAGCTTTTCATCCTCAATCAGATGGACAGTCAGAACGAACAATTCAGACCTTGAAGGATATGCTACAAGCTTTATCTATGGATTATCAGGGATGGTGGGACCAACATCTTTCTTTGGTTTAGTATTCTTATAATAACAGTTTTCATTCTAGTATACAGATGGCACCATTTGAGGCATTATATGGGAAGCGGTGTCAAACTCCAGCTTTTTGGGATGAAGTGGGTGAAAGGAAGTTGATGGGACCAGAATTGGTAGAAGAGATGGAAGAAAAAGTTCAGTTGATTCAAAAACACATGAGAACAGCTCAGAGCAGACAGAAAATTTATGCGGATAACCGGAGGAAGGATCTATCTTTCAAGGTAGGTGATCATGTTTTTCTCAAGGTTTCTCCATGGAAAAGTGTGATGTGATTTGGTAAGAAAGGAAAGCTGAGTCCAAGGTTTATTAGACCATATGAAAATCTGGAGAGAGTTGGATCAGTTGCTTACCGAGTGGCTTTACCTCCGAGTTTATCTCACGTACAAATTTTTTTTCATGTTTCGATGTTGAGAAAGTATATGCCAAATTCATCTCATGTTTTGAGCCCAAAGGTAGTTCAGTTGGAAGAGAATCTCTCTTATGAAGAACAACCAGTCCAGATTCTTCACCGAAGAGAGCAAGTGTTGAGAAATAAGGTAATTCACCTGGTAAAGGTTTTGTGGAAAAAACATATGGCTGAAGAGGTAACTTGGAAATCTGAAGAAGCTATGAGGGATAAATACACCCACTTATTTTGATAAGTGAATAAAATTGCGAGGACGCAATTCCCAAAAGGGGGGAAGGATGTAACATCCTAGATAAATAAAGAATAAATCATTTTCATATTTATTAATATTTGAGAATTGAACATTAATTTTACTTTAAAGGGTTTTCTAGGTTCGATAGCGTACCTGATACGCAACAAAGAGTTTCTTTGAATTATTACGTTGCACACTAGTAATAAAATAATATTATTTTAAATGGTAGTTAACATGTAGCCGTTGTATTGGAAAGAATGAATAGAAATCACTAAAATATGATTATATATGTTTTTTAATTTTTTTACATTTATCCAATAAAAGATAAAGGCTTAAAATTTTAAAATAATTCAATTTTAGGAATAGATACTCTAATATTCACTATTGGTCCACTTATCGCCTTTTCATGGATAACATTCTTTAAATATAGTTTTGGTGACTCTTATACTTTCTATTGGACCAAATAAAATTCTTCTTTAGAATCTGGTCATCAAAATTTAGTTTGTGTAAATTTTTGGTATTTTTCCGATAAAGTTCATTTTTTAATGAATAGTGAAAAATGTTGTATTTTAATTCAAAACCTCTTTTTAATCTGATTTATTTATATGATTAGATTATCTTTTTAATTGGTTTTAAAGTTAAATTATAATATATTTTTACCATTAAATCCAATAGTGGTCGTTGGAATTAATTTCACATTGAAATCGTACTTAAACTAGTGTCAATCTTTTGATACTTATTGTTTCATAAAAACATGCTATTTTCTCTGATAGTGGGAATTAATTATTAAATTAATTAATGAAACTTATATGTTTTGAATTTTTTAAAATGGACTTCATTTTTGAATTTATAATATCAAATATAGCTTAGGGTGAGGTTTTGGTATTTTTCTGAAAAACTTCAATTTTTGATGGATAGTGAAACCACTAAGTGGTACTTAAAAAACTGATTTTTCGTTTAAATGAAATTTTACCACCTCTGTGTTTTGAATTTCAAAAATCTGACATACATGGTTGTCATTAAGAAGTAAAATGTGGTTCAATGGGATTAAAATAACTTTTTATTGAATAGTAAATTTTAAGTTTATTAATCGCGATTAGAGGTAATTAGTGTAGTTTAAGGGAAAAATAATGTTTCAAAAATATGAAATAAACTTGAAACATATCCTACCCTTATTTTATGTGTCATGGACGACCAAGAAAATCCATGGGTCAACTTGGGGACACCATGGAGCCACTTTGGTAGGAAAATGACATTAAAAACTTTTTATTTAAAGTTAAAATAAAAATGTCACAAACATGAGTTGTTTTACTAAAACAATTCTTAAATGGGGTTATACAAGTCAGACTTTTTTCTATAAATATAAATTAGAAATATAGAAATATTTCCTACATCATTATTGTTTTTTTATAATTTTTATACATTAAATAAATTAAATTATTTATGACACCATGATGATGCAGCGATTACTTCATTATTTAACGGTTTAAATAAAATGAAATGATAATGTAAAATCTAAGACCTAAAAATGTCAAAAACCTATTGGATTGGTGGATTTTGAACTCTTATCACCTTATCCTATAAATATATAATTTTGGGACCCATTTTGTCCGAAAATCATTTTATAATAAAGTATCTTTTCTTAACTTTCCAAGAGTGCCCCTCCTCTCCTCTTATTAAAGACCCCCACCTCTACCACCTTACCCACACCTCTCAAACCTTTGGTTCGGCAAATCTCTGCCCATTGTTCCTCTAAACATCCCTATATTACTCCTAGAAGTCTCACTTTTGGCATAAGTCTTCCCAAGGAAGCCTTTGAGCTCAAATCTAAGAGAATTACCCGATTTTAAGGTAATCTCTTCACTTGTGTTCTTTTGTTTTATTTTGCTTCTCCAACCCCGTAAACACTTTTTATTAATTTATTTTGTAACAAATACATTATCTTAAATATACTAGTATGTTTTTATAAGAAGAATTCGAGCTACACTTACACACACCTACATCTAATGGTTAAATAACATACTATTTCTGTGGATGGCGAATTTCTGCCTCATGGAACGATGATGGTTCAATATTCTTCTAACACCTTCAAAGGTGGTCATTAAGATGTCACTATATTTATATATGATATATTATATGATTATTTTTTCCTTAAACGTATTTATTTTTCATTTATGGAATACCTTTATGGCTTCCATTATGGGTATACGCGATATCTTCATTTTAGGAAGTGTGGACTACCTCCCCCTCAAAGTGATTTGATTCGTTAATGCCATATGTGGGACGTATAAAGGATGGATTTAAAGTTATTATATATGATGTTTTACTGAATTTTATAATATACATTTATATCATTAATATTACACTCCATTAAATTATGAGATAGAAATGAAAGTAGTGTTCATGCGTACGTACGGCTTACCGTCTCCATGAACAGTGCATTTCATTTATTATCCCCAAATGTAATGTACTATTATTAGTACATATATATAATAGGTATATATGATTTATGTTAAATATAAGTGATGAATATAATTCTGGAATTAAAATATACATAACTCTCATTTAGTTTTAATTCCATTAATATGACATAGAAATGAAAGTAGCGTTCATGCGTACGCACGGCTTACCGTCTCCATGAACGATGCATTTCATTTCTTACCTCTAAATGATTATGTAATATTATAAATTAATGTATATACTGGATATATATGATATATATATATACATCATGAATATAATTCTTGATATAATTGATATTTTACCACATGAACAAATTGTAATTATAAAGAGTTTATTTTTGACTCAAGTACCAATGATCGTTAAAATGACCGTTATTAAGATAAATAATTACATAGTGTTCATGACATGGTAATAAGTGATATAAAAGGAATAATTAACTTGAAATATTTTCTTAAGAAAGTATAAATTAACTCACGTTTATTATTCAGGACATTATAGAACTATCGAGTCAAGTTTGACCCGAGGTAAGGGACTTCATCTCAATCTCCTTTCATTGAGGCATGTTTTTTTATACACAACATTCCTTTATACGGTGTATAAACCCCTTTAAATTTTGCTTTTATACAAAATGAATCTTTTTCTACGAAGCGTTTTACCAAACGACAAAAAGGAATGTTTCTTTTAACGTACGCGGTGACAACGACCTTTTCCACCGCCGTGAGTATTATTTGGTCTTTGGATTCCTCAACAAGTCGTAATGTTTTTAAAATGAAAAAAATACCGTATAATCTTTTATGTACATTGGTATTGAAAATGGTTTTTATAATGGATTTTTTATGTATATATATTTATGTTATATATTGTGATCAAAGTGTGGAAATGTTTTCTTTCCATTATATTTGTTTTATGTTTTATGATTTTATAATCGTACTTGGACATTTGATGGGTGGTTACGTGATAAACCATATGATGGGTGGTGCCATGAATACCAGGATGGGTGGTTACATTATAACATCCAATGCATTGGGTATGGAAGTTGTCCGTATGGCTATTCCATTAAGTGATATGTGTGGAAGTCAACTGTATGGTTATTCCATTTAAGTATGTTTATGTACCAAGTTATATTTATATGTTATGTTATCTTTATATGGGTTTTATGGTAATCTTTTGGTTACAAAAGGGTAAGTAATGATCTTTTATTCAGTGAAGAGTTTTTACTACTTTATAAAGGTGAAAAGTATTACTTTGATAATGTAAACATGGTTTACTTGTTGTTTTGATATACTAACAGTTTTCATTCTTTGTGTATCCCTTACTGAACTTTTTATGCTCACCCTAAGTTTTTTTGAAATGTTTTTCATAGGACATAATGTGGAATAGGTTCAAGGATGGGATCAAGGGAAATTCATGCTATTAAAACATGGAACTAGACATGTTTCTTTTTAAGAGTTTTTATTCTATGGAAACTTAGTAGAAGTGTCTACTTTGTAATCTTTTGAGATGTAATAGTTATGTCCTAATTCTCTAAAACTCCAAACCTGAAAAGATCCTCAATGTGAATTATTCATTTAATTCAATATTAAGTAATGTTTAAGGTCAGGGCCTTATATTTTGCCTCCCCATTTTAGTTTATTGATTATATATTGGAAAAAAATAGATTTTCCCCTTATGGAGGGGAGTCTATTTGTTCCCCCCTGTATCAGAAACTTGGTCTTGTCCATAGTGTTAATCTGGAAGTTAGTAGTCTCAATCAATGTTATGTAACATCCAACTTCCTCCTTGATTAAATTTTGGGACTGGAGTGCTCCCAATGGTTTTGTTGAAGTAAGACTATGGTGACCTCATTCGTTTTCGTTGTCCATTCCAAGTAAGTTCCTTGAGTTTTGTTCAGATATTTTTTGAGGTGTTTTTCTTTGACATGTAGTTCAAATATGCTTGACCATTTCAATAAGTGGTGTATTTTTTCATTGGTGAGTATATTCGTTCCTTGATTAATAAACTGGAGGTGTTTTGGACTTTTTTGGGCAGGAGGAAATTGGAAAAGGAATCATTTTTTGTTTTTGTTTGGGTTTGGTTTTTGCTTTTGGCCTTCTTATGGCTTTCCAAGGGATGAATATTTTATGTTGGGGATAATTGTCCCATGAATGAATTATTAAAGGTTTTTTCATTTAATTACTATTCTTGGTTTGTTCGTAGGGGTTACCCATGTAGTTTTGTTGGAAATGGTGTGTTTTCATGATTTGGTCCAAACTAAGATCCCATTTCATGTTTTAAAAACAAATTTTATTTTTTATAAATCCTTCAGTTTTCAACATTTTACACCCATTAAACATACAAATTGGAATCCCCTGGTATATTAAAACCATCATATTAATTTTAAACTCATAGGAATCCATAATCTATATTAATTATGGTTTTTAATAAGGTTTTGGGCCATCCCATATGCCGATTTCCCACATTAAAGTAATTTTTAGAATTTTACAACATCTCATTCATTTTTTACTATTTTTTTGTGATTTTACCTCACACATGAATTGAAATACCTATTTTCTCACCCCCATTATCTATTTTCATCATTGGAGCTCATCTCCCCCACAGATTAGGGAATTTTTTCTCAGTCTTTCTCAAATCGCCCATATGGGATGAGGTACAACATTTCTATCATAACTCCTTCAGTTTTAATTATGTTTCCACCATTTCATTTCCCACATGACATACTATGTCTTATTAGGCCCTCCCTACCAGTTTTCTCTGCTTCTAGATCCAAATATTGGTTGCTTTGGGAAGATTTTTTCAGGACCTCTTAAGTTAGTGGGTTTCCTTTCTTCCTCCTCCCATTTTCTTAGGGTGTTTTCCTTCTTCTTAGGGTTTTGTAACATCCCAAGTAAGTAATGAATAATAGATATTTTTATCTATGTCTATTAATGAATTAGATAGTGTTTTAGAGGCTTAAAATGAAAATAAATCCAATCTTAAGCATGAAATACACTAATATTCTTAAAAGATTGTTTTACTTCCTTTTGATGGAAAACCATTTTTGAATCTATATTTTGACAATTTTATAAAATATTTTTGTCAAAATAAACTTATTCTTTATGATTGGGACATCAAAATTTACCTTGTGTGAATTTTTGGTATTTTTCTGACAATGTTCATTTTTTAATGAATATTGAAAAATACTGCATTTTACATCAAAACTGCTTTTTAATCTAGTTTGTTTATATGATTAGATTATGTTTTGAATTGGTTTTGAAGTGAAATTATAATATATTTTTACCATTTAATCCAATGGTGGTCATTGGAATCAATTTCACTTTGAAATTGGACTTAAACTGGTGTCAATCTTTTGATACTTATTGTTTCACAAAAACACGCTATTTATCATAACAGTGGGAATTAATTATTAAATTAATTAATGTGACTTATATGTTTTGAATTTTTTAAAATAGACTTCATTTTTGAATTCGGAATATCAAATATAGCTTAGGGTGAATTTTTGGTAATTTTCTGAAAAACTTCAATTTTTGATGAATATGAAACCACTAGTGGTACTTATAAAAACTGATTTTCCATTTAAATGAAATTTTTCCATCATTGTGTTTTGAATTTCAAAAATCCGATATACATGGCTATCATTAAGAAATAAATGTGGTTCAATGAGATTAAAATAATTTTTTTGGTGAATAGTAACTTATTAAGTTTTAATCGCGTTTAGTGGTAATTAGGGTAGTTTAAGGTATAAATAATGCTTTAATAATATGAAAGGACCTAGACAAATGTCCCAACATTATTGGTTGTGTCATGGCCGACCAAGAAAAGTCATGGGTCAACTTGGGGACCCCAAGGAGACACTTTTGTTGGGAAATGACAAAAATATCTTTTTATTTAATGTAAAAGTAAAAATGACACAAACATAATATGTTTTACAAAAACAATTTTTACATGGGCTTATAAAGATCATATTTTTGATTATAAATAGTAATTGGAAAGATAAAAAGATTTCCTACATCATAGTATTTTTTTATAATTTTTATACATTAAATAAATTAAATTATTTATGACATAATAATGATGCAGTGATGACATCATTATTTGACAATTTAAATAAAATGGAAGGATAATGTAAAATATATGAACTACACATGTCCAAAACCTATTGGATGAGTGGATGTAGAACCCTTATCACCTTATCCACGAATTATATCAATGTGGGACCTTTTAAAACCGAAACACATTTTCAAATAAATTAATATTTCTTTACTTTCAAAAAGTGCCCCTCCTCTCCTCTTATAAAAGGCCCCCACCTCTACCTCATTTCACACACTCCTCAAGCCTTTGGCTCGGCCATACCCTGCCCATTTACTCTCTCCACATCCCTCTCCTCATCCTAGAGGATTCCCTCTGGGAATAATCCTTTCAAAGGAGGCCTTTAGGCTCAAATCAAAAGTAGTTACACTTTTAAAGGTAATTCATTCTCTCATGTTCATTTGTTTTATTTTGCTTCTACAACCCCCTAAACTCTTTTTATTTACAAATTTTGTAACAACAACAGTATATTCAATATACTAGGATGTTGTTATAAGATTTATTTGAGCTACACTCTCACAAAACTACATCAAATGGTTAAAGAACATACGGTTTCCGTGGATAGTGAAATTCTGCCTCCCGAAACGATGATTGTTCAATACACATTTAACACCTTCAAAGGTGGAAATTATGATGTCACTATTTTTATATATGATATATGATATGCTTATGTTTTCCTTAAGCTTCTGTTTTTTTTCATTTTGGGAATACCTTTATGGTTTCCATTATAGGTAAACACGATATCTTCATTTTAGGAAGTGCGGACTACCGCCCCCTGAAAGTGATTTGATTCGTTAATACCATATGTGGGATGTGTAAAGGATAAAGTTAATGATATTATATATGTTATTATACTTGAATTATAATATACTCTTATATAATTATGATTCTATTCCAAAAAAAAATACGAAATAGAAATGGAAGTAGCGTTCATGCGTACGTACGGCTTACCGTCTCCATGAACGGTGCATTTCATTTATTACCTCTAAATGTGATGTAATATTATAAATACATGTATATGATGAATATATATGATATATATGTTATCCAAATCATTAATATCATTCTGGATATAATGAACCTTTGACCAAATTAACAACATGTAAGTATAAGAAGTCTATTTTTGACTTAAGAACCAAATACCGACAAAATGAACATTATTAACTTAAATGATTACATGATGTTCATAACAAGTTATAAAAGGAATACTGAACTTGAAAAAGGTTTATAAGCAAGTAGAGATTAACTCAAGTTTATTATTCAGGAGATTAAAGAACAGTCGGGTCAAGTCGGACACGAGGTATGGGACTTCGTCTCAATCTCCTTTCGTTGAGGAATATTTTATTTTATACACAACTTTCTTTTATACGGTGTATAAACCTCTTTGACTTTTGCGTTTATTCAAAATGAATCTTTTTTATACGAAACGTTTACTAAACGACAAAAGGGAATTTTTTTGTCGTACGTATGCGGCGACAACGACTTCTCCACCGTCGTGACCGTTATTTGAGTTTCGGGTTCCTCTACAAGCCATGCCTTCTTTTTAAAAGAAAAATAAATACCATGTTTTACTTTTCTTTTATTTTGGTATTGAAAATGGTTTTCACAATGTTTTTGTGTTGTATTGATATCCTGTGATTGAAAAGTGGAAATGTTATGTTTCCTTTATACAAGTTTTATGTGATACGATTATGTTATGGTTCTTGGGCATTATTATGAAGACGGGTGGTTCCGTGATAAACTAAGGGCGGGTGAGCCCGATATAGCTCTCCAATGCATTGGGTAACGCGAAGGAGTGAAACGTTAAGGTTTCTCCGAAGAGATTTTATGGAATATACTGTGATGGGTATTCCAAACGTAACCAAGAGGGTTACTCCCTACGTAAGAATGTTATGAATGCCTCAAGTTACCTTTATGTCTTATGATTTGTTCATGATTTTATGAGGTATGTTAAAGTGCCTATGTTTTATGGGTAAATTATGATTTCACTCTTATGTATATATGTACCCATGTTTCCTTTCCATGTTTTTATATCCCTTACTGAGCTTTTTATGCTCATCCCATGTTTATTTGAAATGTTTTTCACAGGTCAAGGGAATGGTACATGATATGATGATAGTGTCAAGGAAGTGTCAAGAAAGAATCCATGTTTATTTTAAATATGTTTCCATTGATGGGAATGAAGAATACTATCTTTATGTAACCACTTTGTTTTAATGTGGAATGTAATGCAAGTTTTATGATCTAATTCTTTAAAACTCTAAACCTGAAAATATCCTCAATGTGTAATCTTGTGATAACTCAAGATTAAGTAAGGTCTAAGGCTGGGGCCTTATAGTTGGTATCAGAGGTCAGTTTAGATAACTTTAGGAGTTAGAATTCTATTAAATGATTATCCAATTTTTTTTTGAAATGATATAGCATTTGAAGATTACCATGTTGCTTCATCTAAGACATGTTTGTTCAGAATGGTTTTCCGTAGAGGAAACAGGGAAGCAGTGCTAGGAAGGCATACAGAAGGAAATAACCTTCCGAATCAGCATCCCGAGATGGTCGGAATTGGAACTGAACAGTTTGTTGCAGTAATGGCACAGTTGAATCAAACGATAAATGGCGGTGGTATCCATGCACGAGATCAGCCAGACCAACCAAAGAGGAACATGTCAGTGGTGGAAAATTTCATGAGGCAACATCCACCATCATTCAAGGGATCATCTGACCCTGTGCTAGCTGAAGGGTGGATTAAAGCACTGGAGAAGATTTTTGATGTCATGGGGTGTTCAGACAATCAAAAGGTTAGTCTTGCTATTAACCGTTTGGAGGGTGAAGCAGATCCGTGGTAGTCTATGGTTAAAAATATCAGGGATGCCGATGAGATTGATGCTCTTGACTGGGATGAATTCAAAGGTATGTTTCTTGAGAAGTATTTTCCGAAGGCTGTTCGACATAGGATGGAAAAACAATTCTTGGAATTGAGGCAAGAGGAAGACTCAGTGGCTGCCTATGAAGAAAGGTTCACTCGATTGGCATGGTATGATCCAAATTTTATCCGAGACCTTGATAGTAAAATCAATCATTTTTACTCAGGATTAAAGACAAAATATCAAAGGGCATTAGCTTCTCGTGAGTTTAAATGTTACGAAAAGCTTGTTTGGTGTGCTGAGAAGTTGGGAATGGAGTTTGCCGATGACTAAGTGTTCTATAACAACCAGCAGAAGAAGAGACCGAGTTGGAAGGAGAAAGGTAAGAATTCTTCAAAAAAGTTTTATGGTTAGAAAACTAAGTTTCCAGTTTGTGATAAATGTGGAAAAAGGCATGCTGGGGAATGTCTTCTGAATTCTGGAATGTGCTACCGATGTGGTAAGATGGGACATAAGGCTCGTGATTGCACTGAAAAGGATCAAGGTGAAGGTATGACAAATTTTGATTTACAGTTAGTGAAATGTTTTAAGTGAAATGAGATGGTTTACTATGCAAATGAGTGTCCGACAAAGAGCTTGAGTGATGGGAAGCAGTTAGACTACAAGCAGAAAGGTGTGGTGAAATCCTTTACAACTACTTCGGCAGATGTCGGGCCATCAAATGAAGTTGTATCTGCTTCAGGGAGCTCAGTATTTTTCAAAGATTGACTTGAGATCGGGGTACCATCAGCTGAAGGTAATGGAGGAAGATATTCCAAAGACCGTGTTCCATACGAGATATGGCCATTATGAATTTGTAGTAATGCCTTTTGGGCTAACCAATGCACCTGCTGTATTCATGGATTTAATGAATAGAATTTTCCATGAGTTCTTGGATAAGTTTGTGGTGGTTTTCATTGATGATATTTTGGTGTTTTCTAAAAGTAAAGAGGAGCATGAAAGACATTTAAGGGTTATCTTGAAAACCTTAAAAGAAAAGAAACTGTATGGGAAATTCAGCAAGTGTGAGTTTTGGTTGCACCAAATTTCTTTCCTTGGTCACATTGTTTCGAAAGATGGAATAACTGTTGATCCTGTAAAAACAAAAGTTGTGGAATAATGGACAAGACCCATAAATGTAACCGAGATTCGTAGCTTCCTTGGTTTGGCGGGCTATTACCGAAGGTTTGTTATAATTTTTTCACGGTTATCTAGTCCAATGACTAAGCGAACTCGGAAGGGTGTTAAGTTTATCTGGACAAAAGAATGTGATGATTGTTTTCAGGAATTGAAAAGAAGATTGGTGAATGCTCCAGTTTTGGCACTACCTTCCCGGAATGGTGAGTTTGTTATATACATTGATGCTTCATTGAAAGGACTTGGTTGCGTCCTAATTCAGAATGACCAGGTAATTTCTTATGCTTCACGATAGTTGAAAACTCATGAGGTAAATTACCCTACACATGATTTGGAATTAGCTGCTGTTGTTTTTGCTTTAAAAATTTGGAGGCATCATTTGTATGGAGTAAAGTGTGAAATATATACTGATCACAAAAGTTTAAAGTATATATTCACTCAGAAAGAATTGATCATGAGACAGAGGAGATGGCTAGAATTAATCAAGGATTATGATTGTACAATTCATTACCATCCGGGAAAATCAAATAAAGTGGATGATGATTTGAGTCGAAAAAAGTAATGCTTCATTAACAATGTTGCTTTTGGGACGTGATACTTTGGTTAAGGATTTGATGAGCTTTGGCATAGAAGTTGTTGGTGTAGGAAGTTATTCTTTTTTGTTTCAGGTATTAGTGAGATCATCTATATCAGATAGGATCAAGAAAGCACAGAAGCAAGACAGTGAGTTGCAGAAAAAGGTAGGTCTGGTTCAGAAAGGTAAGTTGCCTGAATTCAACATTGATAATGATTGTGTTTTGAGATTTGGGAAGAGATTGTGTGTGCCTTGTGATTTACAGTTGAAGAGAGATTTGTTATGTGAAGCTCATAGTTCTCCATTTTCAGTTCATCCGGGTAGTACTAAGATGTGTAGAGATCTGCGGGAGTATTACTGGTGGGATGGAATGAAAAGAGACATTGCTGATTTTACTGTAAAGTGTTTGACATGTCAACAGGTTAAAGCAGAGCAACAGTTACCGAAAGGGATGCTTCAACCTTTACCAGTGCCAGAGTGGAAATGGGAGAATATATCCATGGACTTTGTTGTTGGATTACCGAAGACATCTCGAGGTAATAATGCAATCTGGGTTATTGTTGATCGCTTGACCAAGTCTGCTCATTTCCTTGCTATACGAGATACTTTTTCCCTAGATCAACTTTCTCATTTATATCATAAAGAGGGAGTCAGGTTACATGGAGTTCCTCTCTCCATTGTATCGGATCGTGATCCTAGGTTTACTTCTAACTTTTGGAAAGGCCTTCAGAAGACGTTGGGTACAGAATTAAATTTTAGTACAGCTTTTCAACCTCAATCAGATGGGCAGTCAGAACGAACAATTCAGACATTGGAGGATATGCTACGTTCTTGCTCTATGGATTATCAGGGAAGTTGGGACCAACATCTTTCTTTGGTTGAATTTTCATATAATAACAGTTTTAATTCCAGTATACAGATGGCACCATTTCAGGCATTATATGGGAAGCGGTGTCGAACTCCAGCTTTCTGGGATGAAGTGGGTGAAAGGAAGTTGATGGGACCAGAATTGGTAGAAGAGATGGCAGAAAAAGTTCTGCTGATTCAGAAACACATGAGAACAGCTTAGAGCAGGCAGAAGAGTTATGCGGATAACCGGAGGAAGGATCTATCTTTCGAGGTAGGTGATCATGTTTTTCTCAAGGTTTCTCCTTGGAAAAGTGTGATGAGATTTGGTAAGAAAGGAAAGTTGAGTCCAAGGTTCATTGGACCATAAAAAGTTATGGAGAGAGTTGGATCAGTTGCATACCGAGTGGCTTTACCTCCGAGTTTATCTCAGGTACACAATGTTTTTCATGTTTTAATGTTGAGGAAGTATATGCCAGATCCATCTCATGTTTTGAGTCCAGAGGTAGTTCAGCTGGAAGAGAACCTATCTTATGAGGAACAACCGGTCCAGATTCTTGACCACAGGGAGCAAGTGTTACAGAATAAGGTGATTAAGCAATTAAAGGTTTTGTGGAAAAACCACATGATTGAAGAGGCAACATGGGAATCTGAAAATGCAATGAGGGATAAGTACCCCCATTTATTCAATAAGTAAATAAATTGCGGAGACGCAATTTTCTAAATGGGGGAAGGATGTAACATCCCATGTAAGTAATGAATAATAGATATTTTTATCTATGTCTATTAATTAATTAGATAGTGTTTTAGAGGCTTAAAATGAAAATAAATCCAATCTTAAGCATGAAATACACTTATATTCTTAAAAGATTGTTTTACTGCCTCTTGATGGAAAACCATTTTTGAATCTATCTTTTGACAATTTTATAAACTATTTTTGTCAAAATAAACTTATTCTTTATGATTGGGACATCAAAATTTACCTTGTGTGAATTTTTGGTATTTTTCCGACAATGTTCATTTTTTAATGAATAGTGAAAAATACTGCATTTTACATCAAAACTGCTTTTTAATCTGTTTTGTTTATATGATTAGATTATGTTTTGAATTGGTTTTGAAGTGAAATTATAATATATTTTTACCATTTAATCCAATGGTGGTCATTGGAATCAATTTCACTTTGAAATTGGACTTAAACTGGTGTCAATCTTTTGATACTTATTGTTTCATAAAAACACGATATTTGTCATAACAGCGGGAATTAATTATTAAATTAATTAATGTGACTTATATGTTTTGAATTTTGTAAAATAGACTTCATTTTTGAATTTGGAATATCAAATATAGCTTAGGGTGAATTTTTGGTAATTTTCTGAAAAACTTCAATTTTTGATGAATAGTGAAACCACTAAGTAGTACTTATAAAAACTGATTTTCCGTTTATATGAAATTTTTCCATCATTGTGTTTTGAATTTCAAAACTCCGACATAAGTGGTTGTCATTAAGAAGAAAAATGTGGTTCAATGAGATTAAAATAATTTTTTTGGTGAATTGTATCTTATTAAGTTTTAATCGCGATTAGTGGTAATTAGGGTAGTTTAAGGTATAAATAATGCTTTAATAATATGAAATGACCTAGACACATGTCCCAACCTTATTGGTTGTGTCATGTCCGACCAAGACAAGCCATGGGTCAACTTGGGGACCCCATGGAGACACTTTTGTTGGGTAATGACAAAAATAACGTTTTATTTAATGTAAAAGTAAAAATGACACAAACATAATATGTTTTATGAAAACAATTTTTACATGGGCATATAAAGATCAGATTTTTGATTATAAATAGTCATTGGAAAGATAAAAAGATTTCCTACATCATAGTAAATTTTTATAATTTTTAGACATTAAATAAATTAAATTATTTATGACATAATAATGATGCAGCGATGACATCATTATTTGACGATTTAAATAAAATGGAAATATAATGTATAATCTATGAACTACACATGTCCAAAACCAATTGGATGAGTGGATGTCGAACCCTTATCAACTTATCCACGAATTATATCAATGTGGGACCTTTTAAAACCGAAACACATTTTCAAATAAAGTAATATTTCTTTACATTCCAAAAGTGCCCCTCCTCTCCTCTTATAAAAGGCCCCCACCTCTACCTCATTTAACACACTCCTCAAGCCTTTGGCTCGGCCAACCCCTGCCCATTTACTCTCTCCACATCCCTCTCCTCATCCTAGAGGATTCCCTTTGGGCATAATCCTTTCAAAGGAAGCCTTTAGGCTCAAATCAAAAGGAGTTACACTTTTAAAGGTAATTCATTCTCTCATGTTCATTTGTTTTATTTTGCTTCTCCAACCCCCTAAACTCTTTTTATATACTTATTTTGTAACAACACCAGTATCTTCAATATAATAGAATGTTTTTATAAGATTTATTTGAGCTACACTCTCACACAACTACATCAAATGGTTAAAGAACCTACGGTTTCCATGGATGGCAAAATTCTGCCTCCCGAAACGATGATTGTTCAATACTCATTTAACACCTTCAAAGGTGTCCATTATGATGTCACTATTTTTATATATGATATATGATATGTTTATGTTTTCCTTAAGCTTATTTTTTTTCATTTTGGGAATACCTTTATGGTTTCCATTATGGGTAAACACGATATCTTCATTTTAGGAAGTGCGGACTACCGCCCCCTGAAAGTGATTTGATTCGTTAATACCATATGTGGGATGTGTAAAGGATAAAGTTAATGATATTATATATTTTATTATACTGGAATTATAATATACTCTTATATAATTATGATTCCATTCCAAAAAAATACGAAATTGAAATGGAAGTAGCGTTCATGCGTACGTACGGCTTACCGTCTTCATGAACGGTGCATTTCATTTCTTACCTCTAAATGTGATGTAATATTATAAATACATGTATATGATGAATATATATGATATATATGTTATCAAAATAATTAATATCATTCTGGATATAATGAACCTTTGACCTAATTAACAACATGTAAGTATAAGAAGTCTATTTTTGACTTAAGAACCAAATACCGACAAAATGAAAATTATTAACTTAAATGATTACATGATGTTCATAAAAAGGTATAAAAGGAATAATGAACTTGAAAAAGGTTCATAAGCAATTAGAGATTAACTCAAGTTTATTATTCAGGAGATTAAAGAACAGTCGGGTCAAGTCGGATACGAGGTATGGGACTTCGTCTCAATCTCCTTTCGTTGAGGTATATTTTATTTTATACACAACTTTCTTTTATACGGTGTATAAACCTCTTTGAATTTTGAGTTTATTCAAAAGGAATATTTTTTATACGAAGAATTTAATAAACGACAAAAGGGAATGTTTTTGTCGTACGTATGCGGCAACAACGACTTCTCCACCGTCATGACCGTTATTTGAGTTTCGGCTTCCTCTACAAGTCATACCTTCTTTTTAAAAGAAAAATAAACACCATGTTTTACTTTTCATTTATTTTGGTATTGAAAATGGTTTTCACAATGTTTTTGTGTTGTATTGATATCTTGTGATTGAAAAGTGGAAATGTTATGTTTCCTTTATGCATGTTTTATGTGATACGATTATGTTATGGTTCTTGGGCATTATTATGAAGACGGGTGGTTCCGTGATAAACTAAGGGCGGGTGAGCCCGATATAGCTCTCCAATGCATTGGGTAACGTGAAGGAGTGAAACGTTAAGGTTTCTCCGAAGAGATTTTAGGGAATATACTGTGATGGGTATTCCAAACGTAACCAAGAGGGTTACTCCCTACGTAAGAATGTTATGAATGCCTCAAGTTACCTTTATGTCTTATGATTTCTATGATTTGTTCATGATTTTATGAGGTATGTTAAAGTGCCTATGTTTTATGGGTAAGGTATGATTTCACTCTTATGTATATATATACCCATGTTTCCTTTCCATGTTTTTATATCCCTTACTGAGCTTTTTATGCTCATCCCAAGTTTATTTGAAATGTTTTTCACAGGTCAAGGGAAAGGTACATGATATGATGATAGTGTCAAGGAAGTGTCAAGAAAGAATCCATGTTTATTTTAAATATGTTTCCATTGATGGGAATGAAGAATACTATCATTATGTAACCACTTTGTTTTAATGTGGAATGTAATGCAAGTTTTATGATCTAATTCTTTAAAACTCTAAACCCGAAAAGATCCTCAACGTGTAATCTTGTGATAACTCAAGATTAAGTAAGGTTTAAGGCTGGGGCCTTATTGGTTTCATCCTTGTTTTCTTCATGTTCTTAAATTTTAGAAGCTAGGGCTCGTACATAGGGTTTATCCTTGTGTCTTTTTGATGAAATATTCTGGATTAGGTCTTTATTTCACTCCCTTGTGGTGCGGCGGTGGTGTCGTTGATGTTTCGCACAACTGTTAGGAGTTTTCGGCACAAATGGATGTTGATTCCATGTGTAATTATTATTTAATGAGTTTGTTTTGATTGATTTATATTTTTAGAATTATTTTATTAAATTTTTTGTTGTGAGAAAATTATATTTGGTATCATTTGTTAAGAGGTTGGTTTTTTGTGGAACTTTTGTGCAAAATGGTAGTTTCATATGTATTTCATATTGTATTGAGTATGGGTTGTTCTATGATTCTTGAAATGGTTTTATTAAAAAACATTAGGGCACAAATTATATTTTTATGTTATATTGGCTTGAAATTGTACTCAAAAGAGTATTTGTAGAAGGATTTTATGTGAAAGACTTTGTTACACACCTTGGAATTGTTTTTTGAAGGGTTTAATTACTTCCTTGATTTATGTAAGAGGTACAACTATATTTAAAAACTTTTTTGGTAGATGTGTACTTTTTAAATGGAAAATTCTAATGTCAATGTGATTTTATTTGATGTTTCCTATATAAGAATGGTTTTATAAAAAAATTTAACGGTTGTTTTTGAAATTTGGAAGAAAGGTGAAACGTGTTGTGGGCTGTTTTGGTGTGAGTATGATTTCCAAAATAAATTTTAATGAAAAGGGGATCATGTGACATGTGTATGGGATTTTTTTACTGTGACTTGGAAGTGGTATCATCATGTAAAAATTATATTTCATGGCTTATAGAACCCGTTTGAGAACTAGAGAGAAATCTTGGGTATCTAGGTGGGTGGACATGTACTAGTATTCAAGTGATCCCGTGAGGTTTGGCCCCTGTTTTATGTAGCAAGATTGACGAAGACAACACATACTATACTTTGATGATGATGTTGTTGGGGGACTAGTAGGATATGGATATGAAACCTACAATTGTCACAAGTGCACAATAATATATATTTGTATGGTTAGTTTCACTGAGATATGAGGTACCTGGGACCCACAACATGCTAGTTCCTAGGGATGTTTCCCATTTCTAGTGATCATTTGTTATCATATACATACTATAGACATAAGGTTTGTTTGGATGTTAAAATTAAGTTTTTTTATTATATTTAAAAGTGTTTATTTCTTTTGATTTATCCCATTTGATAGTTATTTTTTATTAAAAGTTACATCATGTAGAAATTGATACGAGAATTTATTATCTAAAAATATAGAAAGATTTTTGTATTATAATGATTATCACATAGAATATTTCTGTGGGAGAATACTACTAGAAATTGTATCACAAACTACTTACACCTTTGGTTGTAAGTAGACTTGGTTACTTTTTTCATAGGTTTGGGTAAAGCATTTAGTTCTAATGGTTTAGGTTTCTAGTGGTCCATCATGATGCAGTGTTGTGGAGATGGCATGAGGGCAGTGCCTCATTCCATGAGGAGGTTCTTGGGCTGTAATTGTTGGTTTATTTATATTTTAATAGTCTTTAAACATTGTTTTAAATTGTGTTATTCCTTTATGAAATTTAGTGAAATATGTTTTTTTGTAAAACCCATATTTGTTTTATTGGATTATGTTGTTGCTTTATGTTTATAAACTCGAGTAAATTGCTCCCAAATTTCATTTTATGATACCCGAGAAGTTGTATTAGCATGTAGGGATTGGGAAAACCATACGGGTATTTCCATTGAATATATCAATTGTCGGTTTTGAGGGTGAAAAGATCTAGTTTGTGACATATTATTGTAGGAAACTGTATCTAACATCTAATAAACCATTACTATAAAGAATTTCATGGTCCTATATAGTGGTTTGATGTTATATTATCATTCTTCGGTAAATAAAAGAAATTATTATAATTATATTCATTATATTTATGGAGACTTTTAGAGGAATACATGTAATATGATTTGTTTATATTCAGCCTAAATAGTTTTAAATACCATATTTTTAGTTATAATATCATCATATTATTGGAATATTATGGAATAGAGGGTCTATAAGTAGACAAGATGTTTTTCCATATATACCTGTGTATTTGGGTATCTATTATAGGTTATAGGTCTCCCATGTTAGATAGGTTATGATAGGTTATAACTATAATATATTTGATGCTATTTTTTAGGGTTTGGTGTTAATAAAAGGTATAATAAATATATGTTAGAATATTTCCTAAGTGTTTATAGATAGTAGTTATTATAATTATTTTATTATCATAAATCCTTTTAATGAATTTTATTTTTATATAGATATATTAGGACAAAAGTTTTAGTTATTTTCAGTTGTTACCATTTTTCTAGGTCATTTATACCTTTTCATGGATTCATGTTTCATTTAGATAATTATTGGTTTTCATGGAATAACATATTATTTAGATTAATCCTTTTTATTTTATTATTAATACTGATTTTCTATTTTTTGTTAATATATTTTTAATATTTTTCGTCAAAAGTATTTTTCCCTTAGTATGAAAAAATAAATTTTTTTATTTTTTTATTAGAATGTTCATTTTCTTGATGTTTTTTCATTTAAATTAATTTATTTTTAGTCAGTGATTTGACTGTTATGTGATGTGTAATAATGGGTAAATGAGTTCAATATAAATTTAAAAAAAACAATGTTTTTATGGATAAAATTTTGTTCTTCCTCATTTCTATGTGGTGGAGTTTGATATCATGTTTCTTCATAGAAACAATTCAATCCTTCCCTTTGTGAAACATATGTCCAAATGGTAAATTAAGAGATAAAATTATTAACTTTTTAAGGAAAGGGTTTCATCTTACATGTTGGTTAATCCTTAGGTCCACCCATTATTTTTTATAAAAAACATAACTTAATATCTTATGATTTAATCATGATTATTTTTTGTTATAACATGTAATGTGAAATAAATGTTATCCTTTTCCTAGGAAATATGTTGTATTTGAAATATTTATTGTTTAAAAATTGGTTATTAATTATTTATTTTATTTCTAGATACCATTAGTTGATGTTTTCAAAATGTCTTATCTCAAAAAATAAAATTTTCATAGGATTAAACATTATTAGTGTTTGAAGATATCTATTATTTTAACAAATGAGACTCTATTGTTTTGTGATTTATGAAATAGGTCTCATATCCACTCTCTGATGAAATAGTGTTACTGTTTATTAATAATATTATTGATTCAATCAATACTAGAGTTTTCTAATCAAGGACATCTAAGTATTTTCATGAGGTAATTATTTAAGAATTTTTTGTATGGGCTGTTATCAAAGTGATGTTTTTATAAGCGTATAAAACATCTTTCGTAGTCATATTATCATATAGAGTGGTATTATTGTTGGTTGAGAATATATTGAGGAAGTTTTTTCAAGTAAATTTTAATTTATCCATTTCTATAGAAATATTGTTATAATATTTTCCTCGTGAAAAACATAAAATAAATAAAGGTATTATCTAATGATATAATAAACATGGAAGAGTTGAAAAATAATACAACATTTTTAAAATGAAATTATGTATCTATCTATTTAATTATTCATAAATTTCTCAAAGTTCCGATAATTCACCTACCACTAAATAAAATACCCTGGGGATATACATAAAAATACATGGTGAGATAAGAGTATAGTAAATTGAAAGTTACATGATGTAACAAATTGATATGTCAGAAAATTTTATATTATTATAAACATATACAAAAAGGGAAGGAATATTAATTATCTTGTATAATATGGAAGTAAATTCATAACATCATAAAATTAATAAGAATATCAAACAATCGTAAAAAATATAATCATAAATATATGTAAATGATAAATTACAAGATATTAGAAAAACATACTATAGGTTAATAACACATGTTACATACATAGAATGAAAAATATTTTATTGTTAAAAAAGTAGTTAAGGGTGATTTAATACAATAAAAAATAACATCATACAATATTTAATGAAATTTCATTCCATGTAGAATTTAAATAAAGCATAATGTAAAAATACAAAACCTAATTATAAGGAAATATTTCTCATAATAACATCAAAAAGGATAGAGAAATGAGTTATTATACTCATTCCCAATAAAATAATGGTCTATTTTTTATTGGACCTTTATAAATTAAAAAATTATTAAAGTAAATTAAAATATAGATTTAAGTGAATGATAAAACATTTTAAATAAAAAAGAAGAGATTTGGACTTAAACCCATTTAACAAAAAATTCATTTTATGGGAAACATATAATTGAAATAAAAAATGGTAAAATAGTATCCCAAAAATATGAAAGGAACAAGTAGTTAAAATGTAAATAAAAAATAATTTTATCAAAAATTAAAAATATTATTAATAGAGTGATATATGAAAATGATAAATATATTAGAATGTTTCCCACATAAAATTTATTTTATTTTACATAAATTAAAATAATATAAAAAAATAGAATGGGGCTTATATACTAATAAAATGTAATTTAAAATTATGAAATTTTATTTTGAAAATGTTCTATTCAAATTTAGAATAATTATATTGAATAGAGAGAAATATTAAGGGAAACTGATAGAGAATATAATCTATATAGAATAAAATAATGTGTTCCCTTAACTCAAGTCCATGTTTTCATTGAATAGAGCACCACTACTAGTTCAATAACAATTTTTTATGTTTGAAATATATATTATATATCCTTATAAATGTTTATGTAATATTTAATTATTTATTTTTTATACTTATTTATTTTATGATGAGGATTTGTATTTTCCCATCCTCTTATGAAACAAAACATTGAAATATTAATAATGGTTGATAGTTATATCCATTGATTTCATAAGTTATAAAAGTATAAAATTTGTGATTCACTTCCAATATAGTATTACCGATTTTTATTGGTTTACTAATTACTCAATATAATTCTAAATCAAAAACAGTTTTTGTACACACATTTTTATGTGATTAAACTGGCTATGCTGGTTTTTTTCAATGAAATCATTTTTATACGGGTTTTAATAGTCTATAATCTCTTAAATTTCTTACATATATTATTAATAATATATTTATACATAGAGTCCATTTTAACACCATCCATAAATGGTGAAATTCAAAATGGAACATTATCATCTCCAGAGGTTGTATAAACCCATCATGGGTGAATGAAAGTTTAAAGGGAGATTGAAAATAAAAGAAATATCCTGAGAATATATTTCATATTTTATATAGAGAAAAATATATAGCATTGCTTTCATTTTACTTGAATAGTGAATCAATTAATTTATGTTGTAATTTATTATTGATAATGAAAAGTGATGTGATGAATTAAAATATTTTTGTTGAGACACATTATTTAAAATGAATCTTATGTGTTTATACAATGGTCATTTAATTAAATAAAGACTAAAAAATAAAGATAAAAATTATTACAGTTATTTTTTTAATTATATGAAATGTAATATGTTTTATATGTAATTGGAAATTGGTGAAGTAAGGAAGAATTTATTATTTCATTGGCTATAACTATGAAAAACAGTAACTATAGTGAATGGTAATAGTATTTGAATATTATATATATCCCAAATGTCATTAAATATTCATGGTAAAATATTATCATGAGAAAAATATATGAAATTCAAAGAATCAAAAATAATTTTTTACTGTAATGATTTTTAATTTAGTATTTGGAAAATTATTTATAGTTTTGAATATTCAATTTTTTTTATTTCATTATTTTACACATTAAATAAATTTTAAATCATTATAAAATTATTAATTATTAACTCATTTTTACTTCAACATTATTCCATTAAACATTCTATATATACAAAAAAAATATGTTTATTAAATGAAAAAATATACAATATTATAAACATTATATAAATTACATTACGGTTAATTTTAACACACTAATTTCCCAAATGAATACAATTTTTTCAAAATATACTTCTAATATTAGTACTTCCTATATTTTATTTGAAATAAAATAATCGGGTAATTACTGATGGATTTAAAACATAACATAAAAATATATACATATACTTGCATCATGTTGTAGGGATTCCGTATTTAGTTGGTAGTATGTTTATACTTATACTTTTCTTAATTATAAAAAATACATATAAGATTACTACATCAACTTACAAAATTGATAATCTTGTAATCCAAAGGACATGTAACTATTATTATATTGATGTTAATATTGATATTTTAACATGTTACGGTTATTTTACAATATTAAATTATCATATATGATTTATAAATTTCATATATGTCAAAATATTTCATTATTCTTTTATCATTTATTTTTCTCTGGATGATATAGAAATTACTATCATATTATTATAGATTTTTTCCAATACATAATATGGTTTATGACTATAGTATTATTGGGAAAACCATACGCATCATACATTAATACTTGTGTTATTCAATTTAATTCTCTTTTTAATCCCATTATAAATTAATCAATATTTTCATATGTATCCATATATCATTTTTATTCAATTGTTGTTATACATTTTAGATCATAGAAACAAGAATTTTTATATAAACAATTCAACATTGAAACATATGACATCTATGGGAGTAATTTTCATGAAAACATAAAATGTTGTAATAGTATCCTTTGAATCTCAAAATGGTGCAATGATTCATTGGTTTAACCATCTATTATTGAACTTCTATAAAATATGTTTCAAGGAATATAATTCCTATAAAATCATTGACCACTTAGGTTTTTGAATATTTTTGTTAAAAGAGTGTCAATCATATTCTGATTTTTGATATAAAAAATTGTATAATATATTATTTCTGAGGATGTTAGAGGATAAAATTTCTTTTATGATTTATTAAAATTAATTTTAAAATATTTTTCACATTTTTAAAAAAATAGTTTAGGTTTATTTCATTTGGATATGGAAAGTTTCACCATTACAAGTGTAACTATGTTACTTATTATTTGAATTTGGATGTTGTATTATTTTCTATGAAAATATGTGGGAATTATATTATGGGAAATAATTTTACATTATTTGGAATTCATAGAATATTTAATAATATATATTTTCAAAAAAACATAATTTAATATAGATTATGTTGATCAAATTATAATAGCATTATGATTTTTAGATCACATATTACCAATGAAAGGGTAATCTGCTTTTGAATTCATTGATGTTACACTTTTATTGTGATGTGAATTCAGACTTGATAGATTGATAAATTATAATGGACCAACATAAGTTTTTACATATCGTCACAAAATTATTTTAATGTCAAGATTTATTTTATAAAATTATGGAATATTCATTGTGATAAAATTGGATATTGAGTTACAGTTTTTAGATTCTATGATTGAGTTTTCATATGTTAAGATTTTTTAGTATGATATAAATAATGGGTTTTTCAAATGGTGTAATAATATTTTCATATTTCATGGTATGTTTTTCAATCTATACATTTTTTGTACGGTATGTTTTTTGGGAAAATCATTATTATTCATTGTTTGAGCATTCTTTTTAGTGATGATGTTTCATGCTCTCAGGAAAAAAAGTAGGTTATGTGGGTTAAAAATTTCTAGGTAACCCTTTTATGGGTGATATCTTATTATAATGAATGTGGAATATAATAACTGAGTTAAAAGTAGTTTTTGTTAACTTTATCAATTTTGAAGTTGATAAAGGAGGATATATCCCTGAATTTCATAACTGTGATTACCTATACACCTTTTTCTATATTCATTATGGGTGATTATTTGTCACGACCCGCCCTCGGGGTCCGTGCCGTGACTACCCCAAGCACGCCTTCCATAGGCCAGGGGATGGCGACTAGCACCAAGGCGTAAATCCCGGTAAAAAGGGAAGGCATTGCCTTTGTAAAGTAAACAAACACCTCAGAGTAAGCAAGCAGAAAGTAAACACTAAGCAAAAGTAGAGTACAACTGAAAGTGCGGAAAAGTAAATGGGCCAGTATTCAAACCCAAACTGAAAGTAAAGTACAACTCGAAAGGGAAAACAGCAACTGAAAAGTAAAAGCCGCTACACCGAGCTGTCCACTGGAAATCCCACCTGAAGGGTGGGTACAGATAGCTCCACTGCTCCACGGGTCCCGCTGTCCGCTCCGAGCACATCCCGCCCAGTGGTTCACCTCCAGGTACCGTCCTGCTCTGCAAGCCTCACCTAAGGTCAACGTTTTCCATCGTCTGCAACCAACACAACGTAGTGCGGGCAAAGCCCGTGCAGGGGTGAGTATAAGCTACTCAGTAGGGTCCCCGAGACCCCTGAAGGTCTCTCAAATCCACAAAGGATAAACCACGAAGATAGGTACAATCACGAAGTAAAAACCGACACTGCTTAGGTATATGCCCATTCATATACCTAAGTCATCAATTTCAACCTCCGAGCCCAAGTACAACTCAGTCCACACAGGAAAGTAAACGTATTCCACACAGGAAAGCAAAACGTAATCCACACAGGATTGCACAACACAATCCACACAGGAAAGCAAAAGGATTCAGCTCACACATGTATACTTCTTCGAAAGACGATAAAGATGATCTCTGATCCATCTAAGTCGTCGGACCCACGAAGGATCGATAGGTAACTAACCCCCGCAAAAGACCCACACAGGATCGGGCCCACGTAGGACCTGTAGGCGCTGGTTCACACAGGACCGCTGAGCGCAAAGACCCACACAGGATTGGACCCACACAGGATCGGCCCCACACAGAACCTGTAGCACTGATCCACGTTGGATCGCTGAGTGCTGAAGTCGTCTTTGTCAATTCCACACAGGATATCTGTACTCTCGTCGTCGCAGTCACAGTAGCAGTAGCAGTAGCAGTCACAGTAACAGTCGCAGTCAGCACTAGGGTTCCCGCACACAGAAAGCTTGTTCGGAGGATCCGCTCCACGAGCCGAGAGGCTGATACATCAACTGTCACAAAGTCCAGATTTGATGTATCCAAAAGTTCTGTATCGTCAACAGGAACTCAACGCAACAGACGGCGCGTCGATCGGACGCCCGGTCTGAGAGTTATTGGCATTTTCGTCCCCGGGGCCCGGTTGGTTTTTAAGGAAAAACCAACCCGACCGTAATCCACCTGCGTCCAAACCTCGGGCGGAGCATGCCAAAAGAACCGTCTCACTAAGAGGAACACAACAAAACTGATGGCACGTCAATCGGACATCCGTAGCTCAAGATATGAGCATTTCCGCTCCGAAGGCCCGGTTGGTTTCGTGTACGAACCAACCCGGCCGAACTCAAAGTATTCCGAAACTTTGAGTGCGATATACCGAAACGACCGTCTCGATCCAAGGATCGCATTGCCACAGAAGGCTCTTCCTCTTCCGCAGGCGGCCGGTTTTCTGGCCGCCCCTTCTTGCTCGGCCCTTGAACGATTGGTGCGGCGTAATGGTGTCACGCCCCTCCGCTGCGGCCCGACTCCGGCCGCGGTCTCCTCCAATTTCAAAGGCGTGGCATTATAGCGCCGCGTTTCTTCGTCGAGACCCAAACTGGCCTTAAATTCTTTTGTTCCTGCGCGGTGCGACGACACCGCGATGTCTCCGCTAAAACAACACGAAAGTTTAGAAGGGGGAGGAGAATCGGTCGTGTTCGTGCGGTCCGGTCTCCTCCCGTTAAAACGATATCAATTGGCCAATCGTAATAACACAACAATGAATGTTTCACAAATTTTTAATAAAATTTGGAACTACGCCCAACGGATTATTCTTTCATGTTTGAGGGAATGATACACGTAATTTAAAAAGAACAAACCCCTACCTTGGTTCTGGAACGAAGTTCGATGATCGATAACGATTTGTGGAAGTCGAGCGTCGCGGTGGTCGGCGTCACGGAAGAAGAACGTCGATGTCGCGGTTATGTCGTCACGGAAGACGGTTCCCGAGAACGTGGAGTTCTTCGTCGAAGTTCGACGGTTCTTCGTGTTCTTCGTCAGAGTTGAAGAAGAAGGAGGAGGAGCTCTCAAAAATCCTCACAAGTTGGCTAAATAATTCTAGCCAAAGAAAGAATAAGCTAAGGGTTATTTTATTAACTCAACCAAACCATTTGAATTTCAAAGGTTTGAATTAAGACAACTCAATCCATTAATAAACCCAACTTGCCAACTTAATTTAAAAGGGGAGTTTAAGGGAGAAAATGAATGTTTTAGTTTCGTGTGGGTCCCACCACACTTAATTCTCTCAAGGGAGGCTAAGTGGGTGTGGGTCCCACCCCTAACCACATTTGAGAGAAGTAAACCAACAAAAGTAAAATAAAAAGAATTCCACATTTTTTTATTCAACTTTTTATAAATCTCCCAAAAACTAACTCTCAACCCGAAATAAACGCAACCTCGAAAAAGGTCTCCTTAAGCAAATATCGGCGCTGCGAGTTCATCGGTGCCCTCGAATTTCAATTCCGAGCACCGGATCAAAAGATAGAAATTCCCGCTCGTTCGTTCACTGAACGTACCCGAGCCAAACTTCGAAAATTGATTCTGGGCACTCCGGGCCTCGGAATCAGGTGCCGTCAGAAACCGCGTTCTTGTAAAATTCCAAAGAAAATTAAGAAAAAATTTCCCTTGAATTTTACGGGTCTTTACATTACTCCCACATCAGGGCTTTACGTCTCTGTAAAGATACATCAAAAACTAGGGAAACAAATGTTGGTACTGAGCACGCATCTGAGCCTCCCGCTCCCATGTGCTCTCCTGGAGATTCTCGTGCTGCCATCTGATGCGCACAAGAGGAATCGATCGCCCACGCAGGACCCGCTCCTGTCGATCCTCTATCTCCACCGGGACCTCCTTAAAAGTCACCCCATCGTCAACGTCAAGCTCCACATGGTCAATGATGTGCGTCGGGTCGTGCACGTATCTCCTCAGCTGAGACACGTGGAAGACGTCGTGCACCCGGTGCAACTGAGGTGGCAGAGCCAGGCGATAAGCCACCTCGCCAATCCTGCTGAGGACCTGGAAGGGTCTGATGAAGCGCGGAGATAACTTGCCGCCTCGGCCAAATCTCTGAATACCACGTCGAGGTGAGACCCGCAAGAAGACGTGGTCGCCATCCTCAAACTCCAGTGGCCTCCGCCTCCTGTCAGCGTATGACTTCTGCCGGCTCTGTGCTATCCTCATCCGCTCCTGGATGACCTGGACCTTCTCTGTTGTGGCCTGGACCATCTCTGGTCCCACCAGTGCTGACTCTCCAGGGTCTGTCCAGCACAAAGGAGATCTACAAGGTCTGTCGTACAACTCCTCGTACGGTGCCATCCCGATGGTGGAGTGGTAGCTTTTGTTGTACGCAAACTCCACCAAGGGTAGGTGGTCCTCCCATCTACGACCAAAGTCGAGGACACATGCGCGGAGCATGTCGTCGAGAGTCTAAATGGTCCTCTCCGTCTGACCATCCGTCTGAGGGTGAAAGGCTGTGCTCAGACGTAGTTGCGTCCCGAACGCCTCCTGTAACCCCTTCCAAAGCCGGGAAGTAAAGCGAGCATCTCGATCGGAGACGATAGATGATGGCACACTGTGGAGCCGCACAATCTCCTAAACGTAGAGACGTCCCAAGCTCTCCACTGAGCCCTGCTCTCTGATGGGTAAGAAGTGTGCCGACTTGATGAGTCAGTCAACAATCACCCAGATGGAGTCGTGACCTCTGGAAGTGTGTGGAAGTCCAGTCACGAAGTCCATATATATGCCGTCCCACTTCCACTCCGGAACCTCCAAGGGCTGTACCAAGCTTGTTGGTACCTGATGCTCTGCCTTCACCTGCTGGCAGGTGAGGCATCGAGAAACGAACTCTGCTACTGCCTTCTTCATGCCTGGTCACCAGTGCTGTCGTCTGAGGTCCTGGTACATCTTCGCCACTCCAGGATGTACCGCCAAAGGAGAAGTGTGAAACTCTCTCAGCACTTCCTCTCGCAAAGCGACTGGTACCATGGTACGTCCTCTGAAAAGGATGTTGTGCTCTGCTCTAAGGGAGAAACCATCAGGTGCCTGTCCCGAGGATATCTGAGCACGCCGTGTCTCACAGTCAGCGTCCTCACGCTGTGCCTCTCTGACTCGATGCAGTAGTGGATGAGTGACTGTGAGAGACTGAAGGAAGGCTGCTCCATCTCTATCCACGAAGGATATCTGCAAAGAGGCTAGCTGCTCCGTCGCCTCCTCAAGTAGCTGAATGCCTGTCCTCCTGCTAAGGGCATCGGCTACTACGTTCCCCTTCCCAGGAGTATAGACTATCTCAAAGTCATAGTCCTGGAGGAACTCGAGCCATCGCCGCTGTCTCAGGTTCAGGTCCTTCTGCGAGAAGATATACCTGAGACTCTGATGATCAGAAAAGACTGTAAAGCGCTCGCCCATCAAATAGTGTCGCCATGTCTTCAGAGCGAAGACCACTACTGCTAACTCCAGGTCATGGGTAGCGTAGTTTTGCTCATGCGGCCTCAACTGACATGATCCATAGGCGATCACTGCCCACTCCTGCATCAGAACACATCCGAGTCCGGTCCCTGATGCATCGCAGTAAACTATGTACCCTACTCCCTCTTCATGCAACCTCAAGATAAGTGCGCTGGTCAATCTCTGTCTCAGCTCCTGGAAGCTCTGCTGACATCTGTCTGACCATACGAAGGGTTTCCCCTTCTTCGTCAAAGCTGTGAGTGGTGCCGCAACTCTAGAGAAGTCTGGCACGAATCTCCGATAGTATCCAGCTAGTCCCAAGAAACTCCGAACCTCAATCACGCTCCTGGGTGGCTCCCATGCTAACACAGCCTCAATCTTCGCGGGATCCACTGCAACTCCCGCCTCAGAGATAACGTGTCCCAAGAAGTGGACCTCACGTATCCAGAACTGGCACTTCGAGAGCTTACCATAAAGCTGGTGCTCTCGGAGTGTGTCTAGAATAACTCGCAAGTGATAGGCGTGCTCCTCCTCTGTCGTAGAGTAAATAATAATGTCGTCGATGAATATTTAGAGAAGATTAAACAATATTAACAGAAGAAAAACATATGTTTTTAGAAAAAATATTTCTTTTGGAAATATCACTGAATAGTTCATTAAAATTGATTAAAATCATGTATATCCTATAAAATATAAATTATTGAAATAAAATTATATTTACGTAACATAATACGAATATCCATAATGAAAATGGATTGAAAGATGAAATCTCAAAGCAAGTGAGGTGGGTTCGAGAGTACCCTTAACTTATGTCGGAATGCTCTCTTAACTTTAATATCATGGATAATGAGATTATGTACATTAGTTAAAAAATCCATAACCTTTTATAGAATAATTTTATTAATTATATTTTTATTATGTTCATTTATGGGTATTACGATGAGTTATAGGGTTTGATTTCGTCGTTTGGGGGTGTCTGTTTTCATTGTTTTCATGATTTGTTCACTTATATATGTGTATGAAAGATCTGGTAAAGTGAGTTTATTTATGATGAGTTTAAATTATATATTATTAATAATATTATAGAGTTTCAATTGGTATTATGTATTATTCTTTTCTTTATATGATGATTCGTGACATAATAAAATAATGATAATCATTTATGTTATGTTTGGTGGTTTTTCGATTGCAAAAAAATAATTTTGTTTTATCATTTAGTATTATGTACATACGTATGTTCCATAGAATAAAAATATTAAAAAATAAATTTTAAAATATTCTTCAACCTTATAAGGGTTTTATGATCAGCCTTGAACTGGGGTAAGGAAAATAAAAAATTATTGTCCTTGATGGAGAAAAACAAACAGCTCAAAGAAAACATTTCAATTTTTAGAATAAAAGGGATAGGGAAGGGGTTTTAATGATGTATTATTCCATTATAATAACAAAATTATAGTATATTTATGATAATTGAGTTAAATTTAAATTTTTATGTTGGGTAGGGGAGGATATAATAAGAATAAAAAAACCTAAAACTAAATTAACGTAAAAGAAAAGGGATTTTACCACTTGAATACTTCTCCATGATAACATCTCTATGGGAATATTTTTTCATATTTTTTTGAGATCAAATCCTCATGAATGTGGGGTAATTTCATTGGAAGAGGATTGGGATTTATTTGTGAAAGTCTCAAATCTTGAAACGTGTGAGGAGAAGAGGTGGAGGGTGTGGTATTTAAAGTGGTGGAGAGCGGTGTTTTCTCATTATTTTATTCATTAGATTCTTATTATTTCTCGAGGATATCAATTTTATGAAAATTATAAATAAATATTTTAAAATAATAAAGGTGGATTCTATATTATGGTTATTAAATTATAAATTACTCAAATAATAATTTATTTAAATTATAATGTAAATATACAGTAAATTATCGTATTTTACTATCCACCAAAAATTCAGGTATTTTAGGAAAATCCCAAAAATTATCACAATCCATTTCCTAACATGTATAATCCAATAATGAACTCAATTTTATGAATATAATTTTCAAAATATGAAAAATTAAAATTTTAATTAAAATCAGTATTTACTTGCAAAATATCGATTTGGAAATTAAAACTGATTTTATAACACCTCAAATATCTAATTAAGGCCTCATAAATTTATTTTATAATCATAAGATGATAAAATATTAATATATGAACCTTTTTTATGAAAATAAACATCCATTTATGTAATTATATTAATAATAAAATTGAAAGTTAGTATTTATGTTTTATACAAATACCAACACTTAATTAATAAATTTTAGAATATTTATTTACCTATACACTGATATAGTTATATCATATTATCAGTTGTAAGATTCCGAAATTTTATTTATATTTTCATATATGAGGTTACTATTCTATTGGCTTATTTACTATTCATAATGGTCACTCTACTATTCCAAATGTCATTTTATTATTCAATTGGTAAAGGGTCATTAACATATAGAATTACCTCTAATTTAATTCATTATTTATTTATATGGTTTGTGTTGTGTTCTGGGAGTAATTTAATGTAGTTTGTACTATATAATATAATTATGAGATGTTAATTTCCATTGATAAAATTTTGGGTTGTTATATTATTCCCCCCATAAGAAATTTCACCCTCAAAAAAATTTCCATTTTATGTTGGAAATTTGTGAGTGTACTTGTACATCACCCCTTCCTCCAGTTCCCATGATGCCTCTCCATACTAATGGTTCCACCATAGTACATTAACCATGTCAATAGTCTTGTTGCATAGAACTTGATCTCTAGGGTCCAAAATATTCACTGGATTCTCCTCATAAGAGATATAGTTTTACAACTGTGCTACCTATATATTTAGTACATTTTTGGGATATGGTATGTACATCCTCAAGAGAGATACATGGAATACATCAATTAATTGATACATGGTTGGGGTAATTTCTAGTTGATTGGCCAAACTATGATACGATCAAGGATATATAAGTTGTCCATGTACATGGGACATCCCTTTCCCTTCCTCCAAAATCATGTTCCTCTTCTATGGAGGTATGATGAAGAATACAATGTCTCTGACCTCAAACACTAAGTCTCGTTGATGGCTATCTATATGGATATTCTTTCGACTTAGGGATCCCATAATGTTATGATGAGTGGTTTTCACCTTCTCCACGATTTCATTGACCATTTTAGGTCTTAGTAGCTAATTTTCCATGAATTCATCCAAGCTTGCTAATGTTCTGAATCTAATCCCTTAAATGGATTCATATGGATCCATTTTGATGCTTGAGTGGAAACAAATATTGTTAGAGAACTCATACAAAGGTAGAAGTTGGTCCCATCCTCCTTTGAAGTCCATTGAACATGCTCCCAATATGTATTTCAGTGTTTGAATAGTCCCATAAAATTGGACATCATTTTGAGGATGATAACCTATATTATAGTTCATCTCAATGTTTTGAGAATATTGGATACTTTTCCAAAACATGGAGGTTAATCTCGAATCCTGATGTGATAAATTTTATAGTGGTACTTCATGAATCCCTACCACTTCAATAATTTATATACATGTATGATGATCGTTTATGTGTCCTCTCAAATTGCGATAATGTGACATGTCTTTGTGAGATGGTCCACAACTACCCATATATCGTAGTTTCCTTTGGATGTCATTGAAAGTATGGTGATAATGTCCATGTGGAAGTTTTCACATTTCATGTTGGTATGGGTAATGGTTTCATCTTACCCTTATACATGTGTCATTAATGCATTACATGATGACTTACCAAGAACACTGATGCATATTCAGTGATCTCCTTATTTATAATGTCCCACCAATAGTTCACATGGATATCTTGAAACATCTTGGACCTCTCAGTGTGAATAAGGATGGAAATGATTTGTGAATCATTACAACGATATTTCATTATATATAGATTGGATGGGACACATAATTGTGACCCAAAATATATTAATCTATCCTCATCAATGTGAAACCCTAAGAATTTTCCTTTCTTATAGCTTCCACAACCTCTTAATATCAACATCATTTATTTTAGAAATATTTCTTTTAATCCTGAGCAGCAGTGGACCAATCATTTGAGAAAGTATTTGTTATGTTCATTCAATAATGATACCCATGTCAACCCATAAAAAAATATATGAGGATTTCACCCTTATCAGTTCCCATCCTTGAAAATGTTTCAAGATCCATTCTCCGTAGATGGTCTACCAAATTTTTTTTATATCGAGGATAGTAGTTGATTGTGTGGTTATAACCATTGATGAGATCTAATTGTCATCGCTAGAAAATATTAATCCCCTTCTATGTGAAAATATATTATAGTATCCTATGAACAATATATATTTCACACTTCTCTCCATAAAGCTTATGACACTAGATTTTTCACATGATCATCATAACCAACTACTCCATATCAAGTATAGGATAGTTTTTCACATGAATTATCAACTTCCAAAATGTGTAGGATATTAGATTATCATTTATCATTATTATACAACCTAAAACCTTTTTTAAGCACCACTATATACCACAAAGTTTTCCTAACATGTCAGTGGACCACAAAACTGTTAACCCCCTTACGATTTTCACATGTTTTTTTTCTCGGGTTACCCTATTCGCCAGGCCATGTCACGCCACTTTATCAGGATTTCCATCTCAACGCATCACACGAGACCCCATTTTGGTCTTTTATTGTAGTTCCTATATTGGGATTGGGATATTTATGGGGAGAAATTTGATGAGGGTTTCTCGCTAGTTTGGGTTATCTTTGTTTGATTTCATTCATGACATGATGAGTTTGTTATCTTTATTGTCTTATCTCTTTGCTTATAGAGATTGGTTTTGTTTCATTTGGGGGATCATAGTTTGGTGAGTGAGGATGACACTTCATTAGATACACATGAAATGTGGGGTTTCATCTTTTTGATGATGATGATGTATGTGGATTTTGGTTTATTTTTTTCATGTTTTCAATTTATTTCAAGTGTTTATAGCAAAAAATTCTAGGTGGATTTTGTCTGTTTGGATATTTTGTGTCTAGTCTCTTGGTTGTGTTTCAATGAAGGGTAAGGAGTTCCTATTTAATATTGTGGCCCGTTGTCGAATACATGGTTTCTTATAAACATTCTATATCTTTTTTTAACATCACTCACATTATATGTCAGTCCAGTGTAGTAATTTTCTCATAGATTTTGGGATGTGTGGTTTTGAGCTGCATTCACTGTTCTTGGAGGTGAAATCAATTTAGACATCTTACCTTGCTTATGGTCTCCAAGTAGTCTATTATGGCTTTATTAAACAGTGTCGAAGGATAGATTTTAGTGGGTTCTCGCCAATAGTTAGTGATGAAAATAGGTCTGAGGGAACTACTTGAGACACATAGAATATTGGGTGTCACTAATTAAAGATTTTGTGATGTTGTGTTTGAGGCACATATTTTTTAAAAAAACAAATCAATGTTCGACGGTGATAGGGTGGAAGACAATATGTTTATTGTGTTTTATAATTTTATAATTAATCTTATTGTGGCCATTGTAATTTTTAATGGTAATGGATTTAACATGGAATTGAATGAGGTTTTGTTTCCATGTTTTTTGTTTAGAACAATTTCAAATTTTGGACATGTCTCTCGAAATCAGGGATCCATTTACAGTTACCACTAAACAATAAACTAGATTAATAATAATAAATATAAATAATTTGGATGACGATAATCTTATTATTTTAACTCATTGAATAAATATCCACATTCACCAGTCCAGGAAAAATTTTCTCATTTTTGAGTCATCTTTGTTAGTGGATTTGACAATCATGAAACATTGTTAAGAAATCACGTGTAATACACATCTATATCAGGGAAACAATGAATCTCCATTATTTAAGTTTTCCTAGGAAACTCTTTAAATGACATTGTCTTGGAAGTGTCTACAAATATTCATTTTCTGGTGATATCATTCCCTAATAATGAGAATGCTTCCATCCAAAACTCATGTTTAATGTATATATCATAATTTTTTCCCCTTGCAATTTCTTTAGAATAGTAGTCCAATTCTTCTCATATTCCTCCTTTAAATTTTAGTGTATCATAATATCATTGAAAAATACCTCCACAAATTTTTCTAAATAATCTATAAAGTCTCAATTCATTAAGTCTATGAATATTCATAGAGGATTTGTGAAACCCAAATGCATCACTATGAACTCATAGTGTTTGTAACTATATTGAAAGGTTTTATTAGGAATATATTTCTTCCTTACCTTTAATTGGAGACATATTTATTGAAGGTTCTCCTTATATAAATATTTCACCACCCATAGTTGATCAAACAATCCATCTGTCAGTGGAAGTGGATACATGTTATTTTCATTATTTTTTTAGATCACGATAATCAATGTAGAGGCACATCGATCCATTAGTATTATTGGCAAATAGAAATGGTGTGTCTCATAGTGAATCCCTAGAGCTTATAAAACCATTGTACAAATTCCCTTTTAAATGCTTTATTACTTCCTCCAACTGAATGGTGTCTATTCTATATTATTTCATTGATATTGGTAGAGATCATGTTATATGGTCAATTGAGGACTCAACCTATCGATTAGGAGGAAGACCAACCAATTTATCAGGGAACACATTGATGCATTACCTCACAATGGGCAGGAATTTGATCTTGATTCTCACCTCTATTTCAATCAATTGAGTTAGATATTATTAATCATATGGAAATAATATCCACAGTTGAAATTATGATTCTAAAAGATATTTAACTACCTCCTTACACTTTTACATTATTAAATGATTCCTCAGGATGTGAAGAGTGATCTATAATTCCTGAAATTTTATGTTCGCTATGTATAAACATAATAAATCAATACATAATATGGTATAAAAATCCCCCAAAGGAAGTAATATAATCTATTTTGTGAGTTTCATTCCATAAAAATAATATGGGGGATTTGTAAACATTGGAAATAATAATTTTTCATTTTATGTTCTCACACATAACTCAACATAAAAATTTTGATGTGGTGCTTGAATTGTTCTACTAAACATGCATGATATGATAGAATATGTAGAACTATAATCAAATATTATGTTCACTATTCATGGACAAATAATCATCATACCTATCAAGACATCATTTATTGGGCTCTAATTTGGTGGTAGTTATGGAATAATACTTCTATTGAACCTTTGGATGTGTGGGTCGATATTATTGATTGCCCTCAATGGCTCGAGGTTTACTACACCAGCCTGCATAGTTCCCTAGTTACCTATAGTGGAAGAATGGATACATGGTTGGTACTCTCCTTTCCTCTGTCATAGCATCCTACATTATATATATTCAATATACATGATCTTGGTGGCCTTCTCCCCCACAAATATTGATTTTTTTCTATCCCTTTGAGGAAGTTCTCATGATGCTTCTTCCCACATTTTTAACATGTCATTGGTTGATCTTTATTTCCACCTCAATAATTATATCACCCAACATGATCTCCATAATTTGTTTCATATCACTATACCCTTAAGGATATTCACCAAACTCTATATCTAATTAGATATCACATCGTAAAACTTCATCATAAATCACAATGTCTAGAGTAGCTAGATCCTTTCAAAGGTGTGTTTTTAAACCAACAATGAATATATAAAATTCCCTGTCATTGATGATAAAAAAACATGGGTCATAACTTTCAAGACTTGTCAAATGTTCTTCATAATATGTGCTAGATTCGCCTTCCTTTTTCTTTAACTGTTATAATTCTCAGTCAATTTTCATATGAAGAGTTCGAGGGAAATAATTTTTAAAAAATATATTCTTCAAGTCATACCACTCTATCTCTATATTTTTTCCATTGTATTGGTGTTCATAATAAATGTCCACCATTGATTGGTCTCCCCATATAAATGATAAATGGACAGAGTCACTTTCCCCATCATAAAATAGTGAAGTAAAAAATATTCTATATTGAGTAAATCAATTACTGAATAACTAGTGTAAGAGATGATCCACTAAACATTGGTGATCGTTTCCACATTAAAGACATGATAATAATTTTATCCCTATTATGTAAAGGTTCATTTCGACATTATTCCTGTTATTTTCAAAGCTTGAGACAACTAGGTATGCATCACCATAAAATTTTGAACTCCACCTTCCCAGGAATAGGGGATGTCGCTCAGTTAATTGTTACGTTCTCCCAATCCTGGGAAATTTTAAGGTTTCTCCCAGTTCCGACCATTTTCGAAATATAAAATGGTAGAATAAAACAAAAATCAACACTTCATTATTAAATAATTTATTCCTTCATGAGATAAACACTAAATCCATATCTTTTGGGTTACTAATGTTTAGCATTTTAATAAAAAAAATCTTCTTCAGTAATTACTTAGTCTCATACTAAGGTTTTCACTAAGGTTCTCTAATACTAATTCCCAAATTAACTAAACTATGATCTAATACCAACTATAAAACCCAAACTATTTCTTACATAACTATTACATCATTTGAATGAGAAACAATATGAAAGTGTTATATAGTAAAGATCGAAAGTCATAGTGTCTTACGAAAATTAAGACCATAAATAATTTTTACATAATAAAACATAAATATTTTTATAATTCCTTCATGTCTAGATCCTTATTGGATTATTATCTACTTAGTATAGGTATTCACCTGAGGATTTCCATAAATAAATGGTTAGATAAAGTTTTAATAAGATTACGAATAAGAGACATGAAACATGGGTGATCATAAACATAATGATCATAACATAAGAAAATTATACTAACCAGAATAATGTTTTGAATCATTAGATAAAGTCATGGAATGTTTTAATTCAGTAAAATAAAACATCATGTATTATTTGTGAAATACCGTGCATAGTTTTGAAAAAAGATATCAACATATTCACTCCTAACATATGTGTATAAACATAACATCATCATTGTGAACAAATCCAGAATCTTGCTCATGAGTATTGAAAATTATGTCATGATATGCATCGCATTACCCAATGCATTGGAGTGATAAATAATTCTGGGTGCACATGTCACATGAAAACATTTACATAGTCATGCATTCCACATCAAACATATATAAACCTTGGACATAGAATAAACAATTTAAAGGACATGTTTTTCATGAGAATTTCCAAATGTGTAAATTCATGGATAAATATTGGGGTTCCAATTTAAAAATCTAATAACCCATATGGTATAAGAATAATAAATCTTGAGTTAATAAGAAACAATATCAAGAGATTTAAAACATATGTTTTATAAAGAAGTGTTCTTCGGGAAAAATATTTGTATTTTTCATAAAACCAAATTGGTTGCATGTATATAACAAATAAAGGGTAAGTAAATGATATTATATTTAAGAGAAAGTATGGTAACATCTATACTAAAAAAATAGTGAAAGAGGGAAACCCAAAGGAAGTGATTTAGGTTCTTAAATCACATTTCCTGATGTTTGAATACTTTATTCACTTTAATATGAAATAAAAAGAAACTAATTTCATTAATTAAAAACTAAAAAACATTTAATACATTAATTTTATACATTATTTTATTTTTATGTTCATTATTGTTCTTTTATATGAGTTAAATAGTTTTATTTTATTGTTTTGGGGTGTTTTGTTTCTCTGTTTTCATGTTCGGTTCACTTGTATACATATTTGGAAGATTGTGTAAAGTGGGGGTAATTATTTGGAGTTCAAATTATTTTTTATTAATGATATTACATAGGTTCATTTAGTCTTATATATTATTATGTTTTTATATATGAGGATTATTCATTAGATAAAAAGTAAATGATATTTGTTAAGGTTAATTTTGGAAATTTTTCGATCATAATAAAGTCATTTTGTTTTATCAATTAGTATTATATATATATATATTATTTCTAGAAACTAAAAAGGTTCAAACATACCTTTTAAATTATATTTCAACCATTATAATGGTTTTATGACCATCCTTTAATGTGGTTTGCAAAAATAAAAACATGTCATCCTTGAAGGTGATAAAACAACACCCTATAGATGATGTTTCCATTTTTATAAGAAAAGGGGGAGATGAAGGGTTTTGATGATGTATTATTACATTATAATAAATAAATTACATTATATTTAAGGTGATATATTTATAATTACATTTTTATTAGGGGAGGTGGGGATAGAATAAGAAAATAAAAGAACAATAAAATAAATTAAACAAAAAGAAATATGATTTTACTTCTTTAATCCTTCTCCTTGAAAACAACCTTGGGTAAATTGGTTTGGAAATTTTTTGTGAATAAAGTCTCATAGATGTGGGGTATAGTATTGGGAATTATTTTTTTAAATTTTTACATGGAATGAATCATTAGAGGTATGATAAGAAGAGGTCGTAAGGGGGTGGTATTTGTATTGGAGGAGAAAGTTTTTTTCTCATTATTATATTCATTACTTTTTAATTTTTCCTAAAGAAGATTAATAGTTTGACAATTATCACTAAATATATTAAACTATTGAATGTTTGTTCTAGATTATGGTTATTGAATCTAAAATGACTCATGGTATAGTGTATTTAACTCAAAATGTATATATAGTGGAAATTACAATATTTTACTATTGAACAAAAAAATCATGTATTTTTGAAAAATTCCAAAAATTCACCCTATCCATTTAAAGACATGTATAATAAAAAATAAACTCTAGATTTTGAAAATAATTTTCGGAAAATGAAAATTTTAATTTTTTATTAAAATAATCATTTACATGGAAAATATCATTTTAAGAACTATAAATGAGTTTATAAAACATTTAGTAATTAATTAAGGTCTCCTAAAATTATCTAATAATAATAAGAAAACAATATATTAACTTTTAAATCTATTATAACAACATATGTTCCTATATATCATTATATAAACAATAAAATAGTAATTAAATATGTATGCTTTATAAAAATTTCAACGCTAAATTAATAAATTTTAAAATAGTTAATTACATATACTATTATATAGTTATATCATATTATCATTTGAGGTTACAATCCTATTAACTGGTTTACTATTTCTAATGGTAACTTAACTAATTCAATGGGTAAGTTACAATTACATTGAAAAAGGGTCCTTTACTTCAATAAATACATCATATTTATTCATTCTTCATTTATAATGTTTTTATTGTGTTCTCAGAGTGAATTTATGTGGTTTATAAAATTCAAAATAATTATTAGATGATAATTTCCATTGGTAAAAGTTTGTGTGGTTTTGGAAAATATTTTATATTTTTTATTTCTCTTGTAAAAGGATTGTATTATAATGACTCAGATTTTACATGTATAATTTTTGGATAATTTCCAGTTTATTTTTGTGACTAGGTACTAAGATGGCTTGCAATTCAGAGACTCAGTGTGCATGAAAAAAATGTTTCAAAATTTTAAATAAATTAAATAGTACCCATATGATGTTTTCCAAAAAAAAATATTAAGAAATTGTAAATGGAGGATCGAACCAAAAATCTAAGGGCCCCAATGAGTTCATAATGTTGGTTTTACCCAAGGCATGATATTACATTTTTCAGTGTTAGTTGTTTCTGGAAAATTATTAATTGGATTATAATGAATATAATAATTTAATAAATCTATTTACTTTTATTTGGCATATAAGTGACTGGTGAGTCATTTTATATATTTTTATGAGGGAATTCCAAGGATAGACACATAAACTTGGATCCATTGGAGAAACCTCCAAGAGAGCATTAGAGGATCTCCCTCAGATGAAATTCCACGGTATCATGGATTAGCGATCATCATAAAATAGAATCAAAGGATATCACAAGTGATAATGACACAACATCATTTATTGAAAGATATCAATTTGAATCAATGTAGGATGTTATATGATTTGGTTTCTTACCATGTTCATAATCTCTTTGATGAACAAGGATCAATGAAAAAATATATTGATCTATGGATTGGTCATTTTTCGGGATGTGATCTATTGCATGGAAATTATTTTGAGAATTTACGTGTGATTTATATTGTTATATATTGATTCATCATTGTAACGGAAATGAATTGAGAATGATATGAACATCAACTGAGGTCTACAGCCCATTGTTTTTCTTTTTATTTTCTTCCTTGATTCTTCATTCATTATGGATTTTCTTTGTTTGGAACATGGTTTGATGTATACTATAAAATCATACATTGCACACCCATTTCATGAAAAAACAATTGTAAATATTATATCATAGACTAGAAAACTATGCGAGAGGTGAGATAGTGGTAGTGATAAGTATATCTGACCTGATTAAAGACCGTCAATCAGCGAGAGTCATGAGAGCAGCGACAGGATGAAAGTAATATTTTTTTAAATATATTTCAAGCACCGATTCTAGAGAATTACAATGGCACAGTTTGACAGTGATATATTTTCATCACTAGATTGATTGATGTCAAAATATTACATGAAATCAATGTGAACACACATGGATTTAAGAACCATAATTTCTAGAAAAACAAGAAATGTATTGCATGTAATCCAAGATTACATGATGTGTGGGTATCTCTAAGCAATGGATTGGATTTTCAGAGAAATTTATGGATCAAATGGAATCTAACACTGCCTCATGGATTGTAAACCTTCTAAGGTTCCTTAGAGTGTACCTTAGATGGTAAACAGACATGAGATGGTGTACACAGTGACAAAGATTCTTTTTACACACACACAAACACGTCCTGCCTAGGCATACGTTGGATTACCTATGTAATGAGATACAGGGTGATGCCCACAGGCGGTATCATGTTGTGTACTTTCACAAGTAAATGGAAATAGAAAATAACATGAGAATTTTACATAACTAGGAACTAGTATCGAAGGGAAATGGTATGTATCTCTATTACACAATGTGTACTCCTTGAATCAGGAATTGAAGACCATATCCTCTAAATCGTATACATGCTTTATTAGGTTGTGTTACCCATATCCATTTCCTAAGGGTTAGTATGGAATCACCTCCAACACAAAGGATATCTATCCCTTCAGCTGTTCTTCCAAGATAGAATTGATGGAATCCTTCCATAAGATACAAAGTGAGATCCTCTATTCATCTTTATTATCTAAGTGGAGTTCTTGGTATTTTCATAACCAACACTACAGGGGTGCTAATAATCTATATATAAGGTTAATATATATTGAGTTGTTGATATACCCCATGTACATGGGTGTGATACTCATCAATGTATCGTATCTATTCGGTAATTCAACATGTACTTATATTTGTGAGACCTGATGAAAACTACCTCTTCGATAGACATTATCCATATTATCAATCTCTTGTAGTGTGTTCTCATAGGTGAGTGCTATTTGGATCCTTTAAGCTAGAATCATATGATAGAATTATGATTTCAAATTACCTTTTGACTATGTGTCTTTTTGATTATATCGACATATTCATATTATATGTGTTGTAGAAATATACCTTTGTATAGATGAATTTTATTATTATTTTTATTATTTATGGTTTCAGGGTGTCTTATTGGGTATTTTTATACTCACCCTTGTACAGTACTTTCCTAAAAATGATGTGTCTTATACAAAAGATGGTCCTTTTGAAAAATTACTAGATGGACCAGGTCGAGACAATGAATAGTGATATCAAATAGACCGATGTTTTTTCCTTCAATATCTTAATTGAAGACCCCAGAATTAATTTATGGTTTCACGAGTTCTCATACTCTTTATGATGGTATTATATTTGGACCTATTTACTTTCATTTACTTCTTATCGTATTATGATCATGTTATTTAGATATATGAACTCATGGTTATTTAGTTATTATTTCAAATCGGGATTGTATGGTTTTGGAGATGTGTTTGGGTGTACATGCACATTGGCTAAGCCTGGACTTGATAGTAATATTCCTACCTTGTTCTAGTGTTCCTCCCTTGGTGTATTGGAGGTGGAATTGGGGATTCATGACATGGTCCCTATTAGGATGGGTCATTATAGAGTGGTATTTGATGATTCTGCTCTAACTTTGGACATGAGTCATTGAAATTGGTTTGGGGGGATAGTTTTATGTATTTTGATTTTGGATTTCAGGGAAGGTAGTCTAGTGTTGGTGCAATAATTTATGTATCCATAAAACCTAACAAAGATCAACTACTTTTTGACTTGTAACATGAGAACTTTGTTTCTAGGAAATAATGGTACAAGCATCACATTAGAATGGGTTTTGGTGTTCATATCCTTTTTCAGTTATCACTATAGATATACTCATTGACCATGATACATCTTGTATACTTTCTATATTTCTCTGTAATATATCCCATCTAGGGTTCAGCATCTAGATCATGACATTGAACTCCTCAGTGATGAGGCATTGACATATGGAGCAGTTCCAGAGATGTTACCTAAAGGTGGTTCACCAACAATACCACCACCTGTAGAGTAGCACATGGTACCCGCAACACCAATAGATGATGTGTTTAGGTGTAGTTCGTATCACAATATTAATTGATAGATACCCCTATGGTTCTGATCTGAGGTCAACCGATAGGTGTTTGATGACTGGATTATGGAAATGGCATGTATTTTCTATCTGGTGAGGACACTAGTGGATTATATGGTGGTCCTAGTGGTAATCCTTCTCTATGGTTCAATACTATGATGGTGGTGGTTAGTGACATAGATTTACGAAGAGAATATTATATAAATTTTATATATTTTTTTGTATCTATATATAGAATTTATATCCTTATACACTAAGAGATATACATATTAATGATATTTTACCACTCTATCAGGGAAGAACAACACTGGATGAGTATACATAGAGGTTTACCAACCTCTCCAAGTACATGATGGATATGTTTAATGTCCATTTGTTCTAGTCTTGGACCTTTAGTGGGGGATTCATAGAGAAATATCATCCAATATAAACCCTATATAAATTCCTACCAATGGATGGCTGCTAGATTGAGATTTGGTAGTTGAGATTTTCTTGTTTGAGGAGACATACCTAGTGGTTTCTAGTAGCAGTCACATAGAAGGAAATCCCTCGGTACATGGGATTTTATGTCAATCTTAGGGACATATACATGTGGTAATTTATGATGTATATTGTAATATAGATGATCTTAGGTTCATGGATCACAGAATGGGTCCAGTCATCCAATGGATTGGTGGAGCTACTCATGTAACAATAGGGGACATCATGCCTGAGATTGTCTAGCCAACTGTATGGTTGATAGATAGACTATATATGGGCCACAAAGGAATTGTATGTAGCATGAGAAGGCATGATTACCAGGCTGAATATTTGGAATAGAAGCTGGGAGGGAAGCATTTGGGGGTAGATGATTTGACTGGTTACCACCACCACCCACAGGTGGTCCACATGAAGCATTGGGAGTAGGAGGACATGGGTGGGGACAGTTGTGGGTGGTTGAGTCATATAGCCTAGAGTCTTAAGAAATGATTCAAGGTAAGATCTCTATATTTCTAACCCTAGAATCAGTACTAATAGACACCACTTCTAGTAATTTTTTTCTTTCCACATATCAAGTTCAAGACATAGAGACTCTGGTTTAGCCATTGGCTCTACCCTTAAACATTAAGACTTCTATTGATGATGACTCACTGACAAAAAACTTTTTCCAATAGTGTGACCTTACTATTGGAGTTGATTATATATATTGGTATTTTATTTTTGTAGATATGAGGCCTTACAATATCATCCAAGATATGTACATGTAATCCATAATTCATTCCTATTTTTTTGTTTCATGTAGAATATGTAGTGTGACTATAGTGAAGAAACTAGGTTTTTCATTTCAAGTCAAATGGAAACCCGTGTAGTGCCTGATGGAATCATCCATATCATGGTTCTACTGATTAATCATTAGTTGGAAAGTCAGACCCATGGTACATTTCATGTTATGAGTTCCTAGTTTCTTGACTTGTTGGTGGAGTATGTGGTTGTCTTCGATGAGGATGTTTTAGGTTAAACTCCCCACTGATAGATAAATTTATGTATTGATGTACACCTCAGGATGACCCTGATTATTGTGCTAGCTTATCGAAAGTCTCCCACATAGCTTCATGATATCACGGTGTAGTTGGAAGATTTACTGACTAAGGAATTTCTTAAATCTACTGTTTCACCCTTGGAAGTCCTAGTTTTGTTCCCCTAGTAGAAGGATGGGAGCTTCAGGTTATGTGTGATCTACCAGATATTGAACCATGTGACCATAAAGAACATGTATCTACTACAATGGATTGATGACCTCTATGATAATTTTAGAGGGGTACGAATGTTCTCAAATGTTGAAAATATGTCAAACTATCACTAATTGTGAGTACGACAGGGGGATATACCGAATAAAAAATTAATATTTCACTATAATCACAATGGAAAATTGGTGATTCCATTTGGAATGGTGATTAGTAACACCCTACAATTTTTTGATTTATTATTTTTAGGATTTTTTTAATCTTTTGATATTTTTCTTTTCACACAACACTGAATATAGTTTTTGTTATATGAATGAAATATGTGTGGATTAAGTTATATGCAACACCAATTCTAGATTTACCTATATATAACACATACACTATCTTAAATCACATGTAACACTATGTCTGTATTTTATTACACACAATACAAATTCCCTTTGATAGCTTGTGTAACTCCCAAGATGGAGTTTTTTCGGATTACAATATACTATTATTTTTAATATTATTCATATATTTTTTTTCTACCAACTATTAATTATAATCGAAGTTATGATTAATATTAAAAATAGTGTAATAATAGGATTTAATTATGTATATAAAATTAATCCTTTTTTAGGAATTAGTAGAAGTTAATGTATGAAGTATTTGAAAATAAAGAAATTAATTTTCTATGAAAATCATTTTTCTATGTACAAATACAATTGTGTATCTATATATTAAATTAACCACTTTTGATTAATATTATAAATATAATTTATATATTATATATTCAATCAATTTCTTTAAACTCTTATAATTGATTTTATAGGTATAATATAATAATAAATCCAATTTTAGGAATAAAAATATATATTTTTCAATAATGAAATTATAATGACATTTAATGGATAAATAATTTTAAATATTATTTTTTACAATTGTATCATTCTTATTTGGGAAAATAAATTTTATTTTTTTGGGGAACATCAAAATTTGGTTTTTGTGAATTTTACATATTTTTCTGAGAAGTTTCAATTTTTTATAAATAATGAAAAATATAAATTTTAATTCAAAACATTTTTTCTACTAATTTATTTTAAAAGATAAATTATATTTAAATATTATTTGAAAAATTAGTTAGATCATTTTTAAATAAATAATTATAATTTAGACCATTTTATACAATTTCACCATGAAATTGTATATAAAAACTTCTCAAACTTTTGTCTATTTTTAATTTCAAACCCTCCTTTTTCGTCCCATCTATAAGTCAAAATTTAAATTAATTTATGACACTTATGTGATAGAAATTTGAAAAACAAGATTATATATTTTAAATAAGAATAATTTCTAATTTCTAAAAAGGTAAAATGGTTTTTTCCCAAAATAATTCTTGAATGCGATTAAAATTGATCACATTGATTAATAAGAAAATAATCTTAACACATCACTAAGGATAACACTTAAGGGACAAAAAACCTATAAACATTACCAAAATCCATTGGATGTACATAATTTGACTGTTTCGGCCCCCAGATACAAGTTGGACCATTGTTGGAGCTAATTTTCATAGTAAAAATGTGGGTGGAATTCCATTTTCTAAAAATTGACAAGAATTCCACTAGTCATCCAATATAAAAAGGAACTCTCCCATCCAGATTATTAACACATCTTATGAACTTTTAATCACACAATATATACGGAAATAGTCATTGAATATCCCTCCCATCATTATTGACTCCTCCATTTGGGAAAAATCCAACCAAGGAAGCCCTTTGGTTCAAACCAAATGGAGTTACTCAAAGAAGACGTAACATCCTTCCTTAAGATCCACTATTTTATTTTCATTATCCACCAACTAAAATATTCTTATTCCATGATTATATAAATAATTCAGTATCTTCAATATACTATGATATTGGTATTATAAGGGTTATAACTACATACACAAAGAGAGATACACACACACTTCAATATAATGGGTAACAAACTTACCTCTCTTATGTACGGTGAACTACTACCTCATCATAGGATATTGTTTTTCCTTTAACGACTATCGTGGATGGAAATTATAATGGGAAATTATTTTTATATTATATATATATGATATTTATGATTTATTCATTGTTATGTATTTATTATATTAAACAATCCATCATATTTTCCATTTTGTGTAAATACGATAACCTCATTTGTGGAAGTGTGGATTATCACCTCCTAAAAAAAAATTTATTCATCAACACCTTACATGGAATACATTAAGGAAGGGTTTAGTGAACATATATTATTTATATCATATAATAATGTTAAATTAATATATTTGAATTACTTTCATTCATTCAAAACGTCAATAAAATAGAAACAATGTTCACACATACAAATGGAATACGATATCCATGAATGGTGTATTTCAATTAATAATTCTATAATTTATTGATTGTTATAAATAATTTTATTCTAAATATCTATGATAATTATATCATGATTAACATTCTATAAATATTTAAACAATGATCTATGTAAGAGTATCAAGAATAATGAGTAAAAACATATATGAAAAACAATGCAGATACTAACTGAAAAATAAGGTTAACAAGGAATTATGAATAAAATGGTAATATAAACTCATAATAAAAAAATATATGGTATTATATAATAGTATATTCTTCCTTTTTAGATGTATAATAAACATATATTTTTTATAAAGGATGTTTGAATGTGTTTGTTTAAATTCAATACATAAGGTTTTTGTTTTCTCATAGAACATTTACATTTAGTAAGACACAAGCCATTAGGAGGATCCTCAAAGAATCTTCTCTCTCTCTATCTCATATACATAATCTTTGGCTTCCTTCGGTGTCACTTTGGAGGGGGATTCCTCGAAACTGATTCAAACATTGTCTCCCCCTTCCCTCTTCCCTCATCCATTCAATCCTCTATTCCCCATGGTATATGATTTCTCTTGATATTCTATCCACTCCTCCCTTCACCTCATATTTATTTTCCCCCTCCAATTTTTTGGTTCCTTATGGTGATGAAAGATCTCCTTGCTCCACTCCACCTTGTTTGAGGTTTCATTTACCATATCCTCCTTCCTTGATTTCTTGATGTTGTTCACTAGTGAGATAGTGTTCTCCTCTCACAATCTATCTTTTTATCTTTTCATGTGATGAAAACCCAATCATGGGTATATGTGTTGGTACTTAACACCGTTTGGGTCTGCAAAGTTTGTGGGGTTCAATTTTCTTTTTCTCATCTTCCATTATTTTCTTACCCATCATTTTCGACCCCATCATGGTTGTACTTGATTTGGGTTTTGGGACATCATATGATGGTGTTAGAGGGGGACTAGTAGTGGTCTCAGTACCTTTTTTATGACTGAATTACATTCCTTAACAAATTTTTTGGTTTTTTCCTTCTTCTTATGCTTCATGTTTCTTTTCCGGATGTCTTCCAGTTTTCATTTGGCTTATTTTTAATTTTTTTCATTTTTGTTCAGTTGGATTTATCTATAGTTTATTATTCATTTTAACTATGATATATTGTTCGGTTGTAGTTTTCAATGGTGAAAATGTTTCCCCTTAATTTTTTATTTAAATTATGATTATGGTTCAAGGAATTTGGAGATATGTAGTTTCCATTGAAACAAGATCTATTTTTTTCTTATTTTTAAAAGTCGAATGTTCATTAATTATGATCGCTGTTCCATTTTTCGGTTATAATTTTCCTAGTTTTTTCATCAAGTGTGTTGAATATACTTTAATGTTCTAAATGACTTGAGTTTGTGGTTCTAATAGTTTTTGGTTTACTTCAATAATGGTGGACTGTGTTTTTGGTCACTAGTGATCAGGCTTCTCTAATATGGTACTGGTATAATGTCAATGCTTCTGTGTGTTAGGGGTGATGTTTTTCGACAATTGGTGATGGATTAGGAACCTTGGGGCATATATTAAGCCTCATGAATGATTTTTCTTTGTGGACTAAGTATTTCACGGGGGTTGTACATGGAACAGATTGGTTTTAATTTTTAATTTTGGCGTGTTAATGAACTCGGTCGATGACGACATAGTGAATGCTAAGCTGGGTTTGGTGACTTTAATTTTAAAATAGGATATTGGTTTGTAATATATGATGGATTATTGTTTTGGTGGGTTTTTAGTATAATTTTTTCCACATGGTTTGAATTTTGTTAAGGATCACACATAACATTTAAATGTGTTTTCAAAAAATAAAACAAATATGGATCTGGAGTAAAAAACAATTCATGTTCTACTAATATTTCTTATAAGTGGTGTATATACTACCAATTGATGTATTCTATGATTCTTATAATTAAATTAGTGTGTATTTAAAAATCAAGTTGATGAACTTTGATTCATGTGATTAATGTTTAAAAAGTTAACAAATCAATAAAAAAATTATCAATTTTCCTTCATTGAGACATATGCCATGTCATGCACCTATATTCTTCTATGCGGTGAATAAACAGACTTTTGACATGTTATCTCATTAATATACTTCATTTAATATTATTTTAAGCATCAAGTAATGTTATCTTTTTTACATGGGGTGTATTATTCAAAGTTACCAAGTGGTAAGAGATTATTGTAACAATATCATCATATATCAGTATTGTTTATTATTATGATTTCATTTATGAATCCTTATGATCTATGTTTCAAGAACACCAATTACATTTCCTATACTTATGTTAGTCATGATATATTCACTTGTTAGTAAATATTTTGCGCTCTTTGGTACATATGATAAATAAGAATGTGTTTTTAAGATAATCCGACTTTATCTCCCTATTCAGTCATATATATGTGATCCTTTAATAAAATCTACAAAATTATAAAATATTTTCTAATATTATAAAATGATCATTAAAATACATTTTTACCCAAGTTTGTACTTTAAGAATAGGGATTTTAAAAGATATTTTCCTGTCATTTATTGATCGACTCTTTTCTAGACATTGTAAGACAAAAAATGAATGTTTCACATGTATGGATTTTTCATTTGCAATGATTTTTTTTTATATAATGATTCATTGGAAGGTTTAAAATATTAATTTATTTGAAATATAATTTTTCTGGTATTTTTGGAATTAATTTTTTTAAAGTGATTTTCGATGAAAAACGGTTTCAAAAAAACGATTTATGTTTAAAAACTGTTTCAATTTATTTTTAGAGGTTCCTTTATTTGTATTTAGAAATTTATGTTCACATAAAATTATTTAAATAATTTAAAAGAATTTTTTATTTGTTTTCAATTTTTTCAAAGAATAAGGCTTTCAAATAGGGTTCCAAGGTTCATTATCAACGAAATAGTTTTCAAATGTTTTTTCAAGATTCCTTTATGTGTTTGTAAGGAAAAAGTTTTCAAAATGTTTTGAATATTATGTTTTCAAATAAAATGTTTTAAAAATGGTTTATAAATTATTTTATATATTTTTTGGGGATTTTTTTTTAAAAAAATTAAAAGATTATTTTCTAGGTTTTCAAAGAATATGGTTTTCTAATGGTTTTATGCTTTAAAAATAATTTTTCAATCACGAAATGATATTTTCCTCAATATATTTTTTTAAAAGGTATTTAAAAATTATTATCAATCTATGTTCACATATTTTAGTGTTACCAATTCCTATATTGATAAATGATCCAATGGTTCCATTCATATTATTTCTCTGAATGTTTTATGTTTTAATGCCATTTGTGTAACATCCTAACCCGGTTTACCACTAAACTTGTAGTCGCAGTAGTGGGTCAGATGGTCTCAAGAAAATCTCCCTGTACACATGAGGTTTTCAATAAGAAGTGAGGTTATAATGGTCATTTATTGGAGAAAATACACCCTAATAACCATAGTAGCATATTGTTATAACAAAAAATAAATAACATACCACAACGAAAGTAATAAATAACAGAACGAAAAAAGAATCATAAGAATAAAATAATATTTTAGAATGAGTATGCAACACCAATTAATGACATTACATGTATATACATATGATTATGATTCATAATCTAATATAGTAAACATACAAGATGATTCAAAAATCATAATAACATTGGACTCACATATGGAAAAGAATTAAAAGGCCCAAATGTGATCTCCTTGATAATCATGAGATCCATCTTCGTCCTATAATCCTAACTACCACGTACAAACAAAGCTGTACATGAAATAAACCTAGGTCTTACAATTATATCATCCACATGAGTAACCCAGTGCTATGGAATCCTGAGTAGGGTGTGACTTATAAATATCAGTAGGCAGGATCCATAAGTGTGTAGTCAAATATATATAGGTCAATGTTATTTAAGAGGTGTGCAGGAATAGAGAAGATATAAAAACTGAATAAATGGGCAACCACCCACATGTGTTCTAAAGGGACACCTTATGCCTATATCTTCTTCAACTCATATCTCTAATAAGTTTAATCAGTTACCATGTAAATATATATAGTTAAAACCTAGGGATAGGGTACATGACCAACATCTATATAGAGTTAGATGATCCATGACAGAACACTCAGGATTACTAGTGGGCCAACTAGAAACACACGAATCATGTAATGTGGCACATAAATCCCAATGCCCATATCATATCTATGTAACAAGGCAATCACTTCCTTTATATATAATTAATTTTTCATATCATGAAGGTTTGGATCAAAGGTTTAGAGGACCAAGGTATCCTTGTCGAGTCCCATGAGGGTTTAGATGCTAACTCAGTAAAGGAACTAGTTGGTGTACTACGAGATAATATACCTACATGTCATATGTGAGTCCAACCAAGCAAGATTCATGGGGTAGCCAGGCCTCAGGCAGCCTATGGAATTACTACATGGGAATCAATGTATCTTCCAGGGTAGTAATATAAACAACCATTCAGTCAATAAATGGAATTCATAAATGCGAACCCATGTATCCTCCATGGTCGTAACAAAATAAAACCTTCATTCTATCCATGGATTTCTTAAATTGGAATCCCTATATCACTCAAGGTGTTAATATGAAAAACCATAAAGTCCATACATGGAATTCCTACATGAGAATCTATGTTTGTCCCATGGTGTTAATAGCATTCAATACTTTCAAAAATATTTTAATAATTTCATTTGATTGTTAATCATTGTCTACTAACCATTTTATTTAATTCAGTTCATTCAATTTTTTAAAACATGTCAACTGTATTTGTAAGGCTCCATGTGTCACTTAGGAGGTGTCAATGGGAAAATGAAATCACCTACATGAGTAATTCCAATCTCGAAACTGGGCCAAACACTTAGATGGTGGAGGGGTTATTTAATCAGTTTAAAAGGGAAACTCTATTTTCATAATTCCATTAGGGGACATGTCCTACACATGAAAATTTCCAAAAATAACATCAATGCATAAGGAATTATTTGTAAAAAATACCAAGCGATAATAGAATATTAATCAGTAATTTTTTGAATGAATATAGGGTGCCATTATTGGAGGGATTTTATTATATGATCACAACTTTGATTATCAATAGGTCATTTATTCAAATTTATCATCACATCTTATTTTCTAAAGGAAATCACTATAGAAAAACTATCAAATAGGGATAAACATTAATTAATGGATCTATGTCAACTAACTAACGAATTGTAAAATTTATGAAAGAAAATGAATGAGTCCCAACCTCAAGGAGTAGACCAAGGAAAGTCGAACATTCGGTGGTTGTCAATTTAATCAACGACATCTCCGAAATACTTCATACATGCACACACATACATTTACATAAATATATGTATTTATTAATACATATTACATATTCTCCTCACCATGAGGTAATAATTATAAGGAATACAAATATATAGATATATAAATACTTATGTCTGTATGTGAATACCTTCATGTATGATGAAAATATATTCAAAGAATGGATAGGACTCAAAATTAACATGGAAAGTGCACAAAAAACCTAAAAAATTTACCAAGATCTCATAAATTAAAAAACACCAAATTTTAAAAGGTTTCATATGGGATGGATAGTACAAGAAAACAATCCATTTGTGAAAATAGTTTGGGATAGGTAGATGGTTTCAAAAACTGTGCGTAGCCTATGTGCACTGGCATTGTCCCACATAAAATGGGACACATGGTTAGCTGTAGAGGGCCGCATAATTTAAAAAAACCATTCACCTCTGTCAGACCACCAAATCCGTAATGGTTTGTTCCTCGACAATACCAAACTCAAAAAGACCTCTAATAAATCTCTTGGGACTTTACTCAAGTCCAAAAATACATGTTAAATTGTTCCAAAACTCTGAATTAAGATCCTAAACCTAGTGTTAAAAAATGCATATCCTGTAAATGAAAAAGATAAAAATCACAAGGATTTTTATCCAATGCAAAAATATAGAACACCTCAATATTCACATATTAGAACTTCTTGACTATGACAATCCCCATATAACAACTAAAACATCAAATGGAATACTAGGTTTGTGATGTATCATTTGAGCTATCGTGTTTCATTTCTAATCACCAACACACCTTAAACAATTACATAATCTGTCACAACCTGCGCCAATTCTCCCATTCCAATTGAAACAATAAAACTAGTCTTACATGAGCCTGTTAGAATAGAGACCTGATCTTGTCATCATATCAATAAAAATCATGTCGATGGTTCTCCACCATTACAATTTCCATTAAAATAATGCCTCAAATATTTCCAACATTTCTCATGCCATGATTTCATTAAAAAATAATGGTCGAATCCCAATCAACCTTTTATAAACTTGTCACAGAACAGTTTTTAAAATACACTACCGACCTGAAACCCACACTCTCATTAACATGGAAAAATTATTTAAAATATATTCTTTTTAATTTAAACATTGAAATAAATGAAGAGGGAATGAGTGGAGGCACATGGGAAATTTATATTGATGATTCCCGACATGGACTGTTGGTGCATTTCCAACTAAATTGCAATGACTTCATCCAAGGTATAGTGTGTTTATAATGATTGAATTCACTAAATCCCATACAAAACTTTTTATGATGCTTCATAGGTCAAACCATAATCCATCCATTTAGAATGGAATTTGAGGGCCTATTAGAAGGAAGTTCACACTCAAATTTACCCAGAATACATTGGTAGAATCCCACAACATCAAAATTATAACATTAACTATGCCGAGAGTGGCATCCAAGTTAAGTTCAATTCAAAACAAACTAATGTATTATGTGAGAATAAATGAGTTACTACATGTGAACCTAATAGTTAATCAGTAATTAACAATCCTCAATAAGAACCATGTGTTAGCATGAAACACTATGAAAACATTCCCAACAAGATCAACATCTTAATGCATGAGCACGACGTAAGACATGCACTATATTAGTGAATCAAGGACAAGGTCTAGATAGTAGATGTGATCATCTCAAATAACTAGTACACTAAGAGGAGATTGATTATTACCAATAACGTTTGATACACTTCCATCATATCAAATATGAAGTTATCGGTATAGCATCCAACCAACTTTTCACAGCCAATCACCAATACAGTCATTTTTTTGTTCAAGAGCTAACACGATTTATAAATTTAAAGAGTACTTGTAATTCAAGTGAAATAAAACATTTAAAAATGGTATTCATTAGTTTATCCTTTTACATAGAAGGGAACATAACCACTAAAATTTATGTGACTCTCCCTTCCTTAGGGGTGTCATAAAATTTAAAGAGGAGAGAGATTAGTTGGTCGCCAATATGCAAGAAACAGATTCATTTTAAACATACATGTGACACTCCTTTGATAAGTTCTCACATTTTTTAAGAATTAGACATAAAATTTAAAACCAAATAGATCGACATGTGAAAAAATTGGAGTCTCAAAGCGGGCATCCAATGAATTAGGATGAACTTGATTCCTTTAACACTCAACAAGTACCATATATAAGAATCCATACTACCCCAAGATTTTAGAAGTAAAGTGAAACACCCTCAATACTACCCATAGACATACCATTCATGTTCAATCAAGTATTGGATGGCTAGTATTATAGATTTACCATCGAGTCTCATTAATACATATGTCCACTAACCCTGACGATGTCAAAACAAGTCATTAATCATCGAGAAAAATAAAGGATCATAAGATATATGAAAAGTCCAACCATTCCCAAGGCAAGTAAAACCTATAGAAATCGAGCATGACTCGATGCTCATTCCCATAAAAGGTTCAGAGATACCACAATCACCCATCCACACAAGGGAATCATCCAGAATAATGGTATGCCATAAGGGACAGAGAGACTTGAGAGGAACCAAACATTAGGAAAGTCACTTCACTGGAAAGTAATTTAAATTATAAGAGTTCTAGCTACCACATGCTTGACACTTAGGAAAAAAATGATGACCCTATCACCAAGTCATGGAAACTGAATTCACCAGCTTAAAATCCAATCATGGAAGTCATTTATATAGAGGAAATGAAAAAACAAAAGCCTATGGTTCCATTCCAATGAATTTAAAGGGACATATAATCAAACCATACAAGAGGTTTTAAATAGATAACACTACATAAAAGTTTCATTTTCAAGGGAATGACATTTATTCGCATTTTAAATCATCATCCATTTATAATATTTGACTAATAAATCAATGAAGAACATGTAGGTCTCAATAAACATCCTTTTAAAAAATTTTTCATTTATTTTAATCTCATAATTAATTGTGCAATTTATCACATAAATTTATTTTAATAGATATGGAAGCCGAAGAGGGTCCCACCAAGCCGACATGAGCTCATCAGAATGAAACCTGAAAGAAGCTTCTTAATTATATAGAGCCTCAACAAACATAATGAGTTATATCCTAAGGAACATTCACTAACTAGCCAAAGTGGGCATAGTTGTGAATTTTGGTAGTGAAAAAAATCATTTAAAATTATAAAATTCTCAAATACATAATGCTCCAGTCACATGGGTGACCATATACAAAACTATAAAGCACCCATACACATTACATATTGGAATTTTGCTCCCATTTAATCAAACCATTTCACTTTAGCATTTTAATTTTATTAGCCTTTACATTTTTAAAGATGGTTCAACTATACGAGTTTCATTTTCTCAATTTTAGAGAGCACATATACCTTAAAATTGAATACTAGGTAAAATTTTATATTGAAACAAATATATTTAAACAAATATAGCATGTCATTTTAAGAATTAAATAAATAATCATGCTATTATAACAGAAGCGTGGAACAATAAATAGGCAAGGAATACTAAATAGATCTAGAAACATGACATATAATCATCAATGAATGTTAAATATATAACTAAAACATGATATATAAGTAATAATTCTAATAAATACAATGCATGTAATACTTTCAAGGAACTCAATTCAAATCAACATGAAACTCACTAATGACACTACATGGAATGGCACATGCATGGAATGTCAATTTTATAAGTGACTTATATGATGAATATAATGAATCATCAATTTTTAACCAATATAGATGTAATAATACCATAAATATCATAAATCAATATGATGAGGAAAAATACTCTAATCGCCCTCGGTGAAATCAAATTCAACTATAATATAAAACATCATGACCATAAGTCCCATCTTTGGATAGTGGGCAATTTCCCATATATGGGTTGATGAATCCCAAGAATGGATATTAACCAAGTGTCAACACATTCCTAATCTCTATCTACCAACCTAAAATAAAAATAAAAAGGAAAAATTTATCATCATATACCATTTTGTAACATCCCAACCTGACTTACCACTAAACAGGTAGCAGGACCAGTGGGTCACATGGAATCAAGTGCATCTCCTTGTATGCTAAAGGCTACCGACTAGAATAGAGGGTGTAAAGGTTGTTCAGTGTATAGACATTTTTATTGTAATCAGAGTAAAAAAATGGTATAACATAATTAAAATAACAAACAATAGAAGAAGTAGTAAATAACTGAATGACAATATAGAGAAAGAATAACATAATGTTTGAATATCAGTGGCTGACACCAATCTACAACATTACATGTATCTCCAGATGATGATGATACATAACCTAAAATAGTAAACATACAACATGATTTACACTTCAGAAAAATACTGGAATCATTTAAGGAAATGAACAAAAGATCCCAAAGGTGATCTCTATGAGTATCCTGAACTCCAGCTCAGTACTTTCTCTCCTAACACCAACATAAAAAAAAATTAGCATAAGTACACCAAATATAAGGTCTACTCAGATACCCCAGTGCAATGACTACCCGAGGAGAGTGTGAGATATAAATCTTAGTAGGTCGGCAACACTAGTGTTTAGCCGAATCCAGATAGTTTAATGTGATTTAATTAGTTTATAGCTAAAGAGAAGAAAAAAACTAAATAAATGTACAACCATCATCCTAAGTTCCTAGTGGAACATGGCAGCTGTACCTATATGACATCATTACCATAATAAGTCTAATATATCACCATATATATATATATATATATAGTAATAACTTTTAGATAAGGTACAAGTCCTAAATCCCTATATAGTGAGAGACGGCATGCTACAACACTTAGGATGGAAAGTGGGACACCATGAAACACCTTAATCATGGAAAGTGAATCATAAATCCCAACACCCATATAATATAAGTTTAATAATAAAATCATGGAATTTTTGTATAATAAATGTGTTAGACCATGAAGGGATCGATCCAAGTATTAGAAGACCAAATCATCATCATAAAGACTGATGATTGTTTTGAAGGAAACATGGTAAGTGTGTTGGTTGGAGTCCTTGGAAAATATATACTGACATATCCTATGTGTTTCCAGGAAAACCGAACTCAAGGGGGTACTATGTCAAGAGGTATCCCATGGCATTCCTACATGGGAATACCTGTATCATCTATGGTATTAATATAATATACCATTTAGTCCACCCAGGTAATTCCTACTTAGGAATCCATGTATAATATAGGGTAGTCATATAATATACCATTGAGTCCTTCCATGGAATTCATACTTGGTAATTCATGTATCTCCCAAGGATTTTATATGATAGACCATTAATTCCATACATGACATTCCTACTTGGGATTCCATGTGTCTCCGGAGGTTTTAATATCATTAAAAACTTTTAAAAATAATTTAATAAATTCATTTGACGGTTAGTCATCATGAATTGACCATTTAATTTAATTATAATCCTTAAATTAACCAAAAGATTTCAATTTTATTTTATATGGTTTTATTGGTCACTTAGGAGGTGTCAATGTAAAAAGGAAATCTCTTACATGGGTAATTCCAATATAAAAAATGGGACAAGAATTTAGATGGTGCATTGGTTATTAATCATTTAAAAATGGAAACTATATTTTTCTAATTCAATTTGGGCCCATGTCCTAAACATTACATATTTCAAGAGTAACATCATCGCATAAGGAATTATCAGTACAAGAGGCCAAGAAAGCATAAATTTCTAATCACTAATTTTTATCGTGAATACAGTGCACCGACATTTGAGGGGTTTATTATTAAATCCTTAATTTTTTATCAAAAAAAATATTTATTCAATTAATAAGCACATCAAATTTACCAAGATATCATTTTTGTAGAAATACCACACATGGAGAAACCTAAATAAAATGTGTGATAGAAATTAATTAATTTACTATGAAATTTAATGTGGCAAAGGAGAGAGACCCTACCTGAATGAGTATATTGTGCCATATCAAACACTCGGTGCGTGATGATTTTATTAGTGAATTATACTAATAACTCTACACTCACATGAACATATAGTCTTATATATATATACTATAATACTATGTACTTATTATCCTCTACATGAGGTAATATGTGTGATGAAGGTATATATATATAAATATCTACGCTTGTGTGTGTGCAGTTTCAATGATGATCAAAATCCCTATAAAAAATATTAGGGACTAAATATTAACATGGTAAGGACCAAACCCACCCCAAGGAAAAATTCCAGGAACTCATAAATAACCAAACCCAAAATGTTAAAAAGAGAAACAATAATAATAGATGGAAAACATTACCATAATAAGATAGTAGCGAACCAAAAGGAACCCATCCACCATACCTTTAGTGGTAGATGTCAAAATAGGCATAAAGGTGTCCTAAAAGACCATTCGTATACCCTGACATTAATGGAAGAAATCAAAATATTGGTTGACCCTAACCAAGGGTTTCAGCCAAACCATATTAGGCTAAGGAGATTCCAAAAATCGGCTAGAAACAGAGATGAGAGGGAATGAGAAGGCATACATTTCTAGATTAAAGAAGAAACCTAAATAAATCCAAAGTGAAAATGCCTCCTAGAGGAGGTTTGGAGGATGGTGTGACACGGCCTGGAGGGGGGCCCTAGGGGTGTATCAAGCGATTAAGAGGGGGAGGGGAACCCTTATTATATTTATTAAATTAAAAAATTAACTTAATAATAATATTATTATTATTATTAAAATATTTAATCTTTATCTTTATTTATATTTAAATTTTAATTAATTTTATTAAATTTTTTTAAAAATACACAACATATAGTTTGGGCTGCCCAATTAGATAAACTATACCCCAACCGTGTGATGAAAAATGTTATCACACAATCCATTTGTGCACACTGTTCTATATAGGTACACGATTTGGAGAACCCTATGTATCTTGTGTTCACCACCACAATCGTACCTAAAATGGGTTGTGCAGTTAGCTATAGTGGGCCGAATAATTTCGAACAAACAATGCTCCACTATCATACTACAAAAACAATATATTTTTGGAGCCCAAAAGTCTTGAAAATCAAGGAAACATCCTTGGGATATCATGGACTATTATCCTAGATCAAAAACAACATATTAAAGTATTACAACACTCATAATTATGTTTTCAAACTTTTTTAAAAAAAATTCCTATCTAGTATATGAAAACGTTCTAAATCCCTTGGATTTTTATCTCTTTTAAAAACATGGAACTATAAAATTTTTTTATGGAACATGTTAATCTTTAATAGGTTATATTTTTATGAAATTAACTTATTTTTAAAGGGTTATATGTTTATGAAACCCACTTCTTTTCATGTTTCATGCATTAATGAAATTATTATGAAAACCTATCTCATTTTCCATAGGTTATGATATGATTTCCTATTATTGATACCCATATCATTCCATGGTTTATGACATGATTACTTATAGTATTGTGTCACATGAATTAATGACTTCATTATGATATTTGTTAGAACTATATCTCCCTTTAATTCATTGAGTAATGGTTTATAACTCATGGGATAAAAATTTCTGGAATGGGGAGTGAACTCGGTTCAGAAAAGAAATTTTTCCCCTTATAGGGTCTTGGAATAAACCATGACTACAAATATAGTCATGGGAGTGAACCATGACTACAAATATGGTATGGAGAGTGAAACTAAACTGCTAATATTTCCTTCCCAATGATTCCATGTTTACTATGGAATTCATTTTATATACCTGTCTGTCTTACAAAAAATCAATGTATTATTCCTATGTTATTCTTTAATTGGTTATTTTATTTATTACCTTATCACTCATTTATTATGAATTACCAATATTTATTTAATTTCTCATATATATGTTCATTGGTATTAAATTTATTATCTTCAAATATTATTTTATTGTTTGCCTACCCTTATGATCATGTTGTATTTATGTATCTATTGTGATTAGTCTTACTAGGCATCTCGGAAAATACTTTTCTTATGTTTCATTTACCCATGTTATGAAGATATGTTTTAATTAGAATTACTAAATGGGAAGATAATTTTGGGAAATATTTAAGACTATTCACCATGATAGAATATTTTTATCCATGTTTCCAAAGTCACTAAACTCGTATGGTCATCAGGCATGTAATTTTATAATATACTGAATATTAATAAAAAATGATGTAATATCCATGTATGCTATACTTGGGTTGTAATAGTATCTATAAATTGAATATTTTATTCAACCATTCAAAACTATGTTAAAAAACATTAGTGAGATCCCTAGGGATATTTTTAAATAAGTTTCTTGGTATGTCTCAAAGGATGAGTCTAAGAATGGGTTATTGTTTATGAAAATGTCCTCAAATTTTAATGAGGGATAAGGTTAGTAGTTTATTGTAAATAAATCCTTATTTGGATATTTCAAGTGGATGTGGCTCGGGCACATATGTGCATAGGTGTAACAATGTTAAAAACACTATATTGAGGTAGACTCGGTCAGGAAATAGTGTATGAATATGGGACTTACTACACACCAAATTTGACCCTCCTTAGGATATGCCTAAGAAACTGAAAAATTATTTATGAAACATCATGAAGGATTTAAATAGAGGGTGAATATGAATAACCATGGATAAAAATAATATTTCATATATTAAATTGTTAGGTGTCATAATATAATAAACATATAAGTAATTTTGTGGTTATGTAGTATTTTACTATGATTAGTGCTTCTCACACTATAGTTTCTAGTGGTATTAAATATAAACAACTATACGAAAATGGGTTAACAATGAATGTTATCATTGTGTAATGTATGGGAATTAATAACATTAATGTACAATATAAGGATCCCTATAATAGAATCTTGAAGGTGGAATGAATATTGGTTATACTAATGAAGATAATGGAACCACAAATTTTATGTGAAAGGTATGGGATGTTATTACATTATTATTTAAATTAAACATAAGAAGAATTATTAGATTTATTATGAGGATACTTAAGACATGATTTATCATTCATATCCTTAAACATTGGGTATTAAGGAATAAGATGGTGAAGCTTGATTTAGGGTTTATGAAAAAAATTGGATGATTTAAGTATATATGTTTTGGATTTCAATTATTATATTTTATAAATTGAGTAGTATATAAGGATTTATTGAATAATTTTTTTCATTATGTATTTTTCAAAAATGTGTTAAATGGAAATGTTGAACTAGGAAATTGATTTAATGTAATGGTTACCTTAAGGGAAGGCATCCCATAAAATGTTCACGATTATGATGAAATGATATATTATATGGATAAAGATATGTTGATATGGATATGGTAAATTTTATATTATTTATAACTTTATAATTGATAGATAATTATTTTAAACATTGGTTTGTGTTATCATGGTTGAACTTTACAACTTCAAGGATTTAAGGAACAAATCCAGTAGTCTTGGGAATAAGGAAGCATGAATGATTTTTAAAAGGATATATGGTAATTTAGGTTATTTTCACATTTCAAGGTAATATATGATGATGGTATTAACATGTTTGGAATGTGACAACCACAATATATATTATTATATATTGGGGATAAATTTCATGTTGATTTAGTGGCCTTCTTTTTGATGATTTATATTTTTATCTTTTTGAAGTGTAATGAGGTTATCTATTTATGGAATAGTTTATGTTAAAATTCAGATGAAGTTTTAGAGATTTAATTATTATCTATAATGACATATCACTCCACTTCATGATCTATTAGTACTTTAGGATGAAAAATTTAAATTCATTCTCTAAAGTAAGTGATGAAGTTGGAATTGATCATGGGATAGAAAATGAGTGTGATTATTCTTATGGTATTGATTAAAATCAAGTAAGTATTTATTATTTTAAATGTGTAAAAACTTTAGGAAAAAGGGTCTTCAGGCAAATAAAGTAATTATAGTACCTTCATTTCTTATTAATCAAATGGTCCCTTATATCATTGAATATTTATGTATATGTGATCACTAACTTTCTCCTAACCATGTTTTCTACCAAACTATATCAAAATATGATAGATTGATTTATCTTCCATGTATACGGTTTCACTTCCCACCTATGTTCTATTATGTTTGTTACTATGGGTAACCATTATGTTACCAACTTTCCTATTTTAAATGAAGTTTTAGTATTCATTTTCACAATGTAGGATTATATGAATGGAACATTAATGTATCAAACTTGTAATAAATTAGATAAAAATAAGGGGTGAAATTAATTTAAAGGAGGGTTTAAATTAACACCTTGATATTTTTTTGAATTATTATTTTTAATTAATTTAATATTTTTATATTTTTCATTTCACACAACAATAAATATATCTTTTGTTATACAAAATCACGAAGTGGGGCATGCGTTATACATAACACCAAGTCAATATGTTGATACATGGAAAACCTAGATTAGCTTAAGGAACACACAACACTATGTTTGGCATGTACTACACATAATATAGAGTCCCTTCAGCTGCTTGTGTTATATGTACGGTCGAGTTTTACTAGACTAAAAGATACTATGAATATTGTTATTAAAATATTATTATAGTTCCCACATAGTCATTAGAATGAATGCAACGAATATGATTAATTAAATTGAAATAATTTTATTTACATATATAAATAAAATGAATCCTTTTTTATCCAATAGTAAAATTGAATGTAAGAACTGTTAGAAAATAAAAGAATATTTTTTTCTAGAAAAACAAATTTTCTATATACAAACACATATTTTCATAATAAATTAAAAAATAAATATTTTGATTTATTTTTTAAATAAAATTTATTTCGTATATAATAAATTAATATTTTTTATACTCATATAATATATTGGATTGATATATGATTTGAAGAAATTCAATTTTATTAATAAAAAGATGTATTTTTCTAAAAGGTAATTTTAATACCTTTTTATAGGGAATCCATATTAAAAATACTCTCTTAATCATTTTTAATTTATATTTGAAAATAAGAACTTATTTTTTGGAAATATAACAACAAAATTGTTTTGGGTGAATTTTTGGTGTTTTTCTAAGAAGTTTCATTTTTTGATGAGTAGTGATAAACAATAAATTTTAATTCAAAAGTCCTTTTTCATTTAATTTATTTATATATTCTAATATTATAATATTTAGTTTTTAAAGTTTAATTTGAAAAAATTTACATCAATTAATCCAATTTAGTTAATTTTATTCAATTTCACATTGAAATTGGATATAAAAACATCTCATACTTTTGATCAATTTTACATTAAAAACCCTCTGTTGTCCCATGTAGGGGATAAAATTTAAATTAATTAAATTAAATTATGAGATTACAATAAGAAAAGGAGGATAAATATTTTGAGTCAGAATAATTTATAATTTCTAATGAGTTCAACTTATTTTGTGACAAAAATATTAACTGAAGGTGATAACAATAAATTAAAACAATTAAGAGAAAAATTAGCATCATGAATGATTGTGCCTAAATCTTAAGGGAAAAAAATGCTGATAAAATTTTCCAAAATCTATTGTATTAAAATATTTTTACCGTATCCACCCTTTATTATATTTTTTACCATTATTGGATCTACATGTCATAGGAAATCTTGGGTGGAAGTCCCTTTTCTTTAATTTACAAAATCCCACTCCTCCTCATCTGTAAAAATACACTCACACCAACCACTGATTAACAAATCTCAAAAACGTTTTACCTCCAATAATCAGTTAAAATAATATCCCAACATAATTACCTTTTTTATAGGGATCTAATTGGTCATAAATCCATCCATAGATTCCATTTGGTGTAAATTAGTGGAGTTAGCTACTAAAAGGTAATATCCTTTTTCAATCACCTTTGTTTTATTTTCATTCTCCACCTCCCCAAATATTTTTATTCAATTATTATATAATAACATATTTAATCCAAATATAATTAATGTTTTTATTCTATGGGTTATAAATACACTTACACACCCTTCTATCTAATGGGAAACGAACATACCGTTTTTGTGTATGGAGAACTACCTCCTCACGAAACGATGTTGTTCATTTTCCATTAACCACCTATCATGGTTGGAAATTAGGATTGAAGTTATTTTTTATATTATATATAAGATATTTATTATTTATTTATTCTTATAGAATTATTTTATATAACATTCCTTTATGAATCCAATTTTTTGTAAATACGATTACATTGTTTGTGGATGTTTGGACCAGCACCTTCTCAAAGTGATGTAATTCTTTCACACAATACATGGAATGAATCAAGGATGGGTTTAGTGAACCATTATGAAATATATGAAATAATAACGCTACTTTAATTACTATATATATATATATATAAATATTTTGATTTACTTTCTTTCATTCAATACAATAATAAAATAGAAACAATATTCATGAGTACGTACAACCTACCATCACCCTAAATGGTGTATTACATTTCATAATTATATAACTAAAATATTATTATAAATATTCATATTATGAATATATATTATTATTATATAATTTATTAGTTTATTTAAATTTTTAAATCATTATCTCTATAATAGTATCAAGAATAAAAAGTCAAAACATATATGAAAAACAATGTGAATATTACCAAAAATTCAACGTTAACAAGGAATAGTTCATAAAAATGTTTATATAATGTCAGTATAAACAAGTTTATGGTATTATAAAAAATAATATTCTTAAATCATATATTTAAAGTAAACTGGTATTTATTATATATAATGTGTGAATGTGTATAGATAAATTCAATTTTTATGGTAAGGGTTTTCTCATCTCACTTTTATTTTATGTGAGACACAATCCATGTTGTAATACCCCAAGATTTTACGAAAAATATTATTTTTAATTTCATTAATGTCTTGTGTTGTATGCTACACCAAAAGGAGCTTGCACAACACGCATCTCTGACTTGGCATGCAAGCGAGACCTTCCATGATAGTGTGTGTTGTACGCAATACCGAGTTTCGCTAAACAACGATATGCTATTAAAATATTATTAAAACTAGCCGTTATGAATAGTAATACCCACTTTTTGAAATTTTATAAATTCTATTTTTGATAATGAACTTCATTTTTGGATTCGGAATATCGAAATTATCCTAGGGTGAAATTTTTCTATTTTTCTGAAAACTTTCAATTTTTGATGAATAGTGAAATCATTGGGTTACTATTTAAAAACCAACTTTTTATTTAAATAATTATTTATTTTATTTAAATTTATTTTAGGTCAAAATTGATACATAATACCTATATAATTTAAATTTAATTCAATGGAGTAATTTTATAATAATTTTAGATATATAAAAATTTCATTGAACTTTTCACCGTCTTTTACCCACCTCCTAGGAGAATTTGCAAATTTACATAAAACATAATTTTACCGCTTTTGTGAATGGAATTTAAAAAATCCGAGAGACACGGTTGATTTCAGTAAGTAAAAGGTGGTTCAATGAGACGAATATAATTTTTGGTGAATAGTAACTTTTTACTTTTTTACCATGGTTATAAGTAAATAGGGTAATTTAGGGTAAAAATGATATTATTATTACCCTAACACATGTCCTAATTCTATTGGATTAGTGTAATTCGACCAAAAACAATATTAGGAATAAAATATGACCATTTGGGCCCACTTGTATTAGATTAGGACATTTATTATTAATTTATTTAATGAATGGTTAAAATAGTTAAAATCAATGTTTAATAAGTAAATCATTTTTAATATAGGGTTATAAATAAGATAAATTAGACTATAAAGATTCATTAGAAAAATAAAAATATTTCCTACATAATTTTATTTTATTTGTAATTTTTAGACATTAAATAATTTAATTTATTTATGACACAATGATGATGTAGTAATTATCGTATTAATGAAATATTGACATAATTGATTTTATAAATACCCAAATAAATGTAATTTGAGACTTTTTATGAATTACACTAATTTCATAGGTTAATATGACATGTTATTATTGATTTAATTAACTTTTTTCGAACTAATCATTATGTTGTGACTTTCACAAAAATCAATTACTAAATAATGTCAAAATTGACATAAAATAGTTTTTAAAACAAATATTATATTATTAATTGTTATTTTATTCCTAAAAATCTAAGGTTCAGCCAAATGACTTATATAAGGATATATATATTAATAAAAAACAACTTGGGGTTCGTTTGGCTTCTTATAGTATGTTTATTAACCTTATAGTGTAAGAACACAAAAAGACACGGTAAAACTAAAATTATGTAACTTAAAGTTAAATCTAAATGATAAGGTTAAAATAGTTAACTAAACTTGTCCAAATTATATTTTGTGAGATTTTTTAGACCCATCCCCAAATTATCTTCGAAATTAATCAATTTGGAGCTATTTAAAACTGAATATGGGTTTATAATAAAATAATATTTTTAGTTTTTCCAAAGGTGCCCCTATCCTCCCTTATAAAAGGGCACCTCCTCACTCTATTCCTCACACTACTTTGAGCCTTCGAGCTCGGACATCCCATGAACATTTATTCTCTCCACTTCTTTAGAGACATCCCATAGGTCCTGGTCTTCTTCAAAGACCAATTTTAGTGACCTAAAAGGAGGTCTCAAAGAAGCGCTTCAAAGAAGAGGTAATGTCCGTTACCGATTCTTTCAACTTTATTTCTTCTTCCACTTATTCTTCTTTAGTTGTTTCATTATGAAGTAATAACATCAGTATAAATCATATAATGATATTTTATTATAAGTATTAAACAATCCTATTTCACTATCTATCCATCCTACGGAAAACAAAATCACTGCGCGTGCGTACATGCGGAATACCGTCTCCACGCAGTGGTGTAATCTATTTTCCACCACCACCTTACTTGGATGGGTCTAATGGTGTAAATAATGAATATATATGATTATTGTAAAGTGATATTGATTCTGAAATAGTATACATACACTCCAATACAATTCCATGATCATGGGAACGATATCATCGCTCGTGCGTACGTACGGAATACCGTATCCACGATGTGATGCGACTCCTTCTACATTATTTTCATTACATAATTATTTCATAAATGAATTGACTGAATGAATATGATATATATTACACTAATACAATTCTGGAAATGAGGTATCTATAACCTAAAAGAAGAATAAGAATTTATTCGACGAAACACACATAAGAACAAAAAGCAATAAACACCCGAATAACAAGTAACAATGAAATATTACTAATAAAAAAGCTAAGAATATGACCATATATCATATAATAACAATGATTATGATTCTATAATAATTCAATGACATTATTTAAATCATTATACAATAGTTTCGGACACTTATGAAGCAAATTGGACCTAAGGTAAGGGAAAATCTTGCAATCTCAATTTTTATCAGAGATTGTTTATAATTCAGAATTTACTAAGGAATATTTATCATCCACATCCATGTTTCCTCAATATGTAATATTTTTATCTTTCTAAAATATTTTATATCCAATTTTACCCTTCTGTGAGTTTTTAGTAAAAGATATGAAAGAATCTTTTGTCGTTTTTTGTACGAGGTACTTTTTGACTTTTCTGACAAAAGTACGAGAAGAATGTTTTTTTAAGTTATACGGTATAAATGGATTTTTAAAAAATTATTTCCAAGAAGATTACTTTAAAAGTTTTCAAGTTTATTTTTAATCAACTTTTTTTAGTTTAAAATTGTATGACATGTTAAGAAAGGAAAATGTATTTGAAGGAGAAATGATATTTTCCTCAAGAATGGAGTTCAAGTGTTTTATCATAATTATTTTCCATCTAATATAATATATTGTTCTGTTTCTATACCTGTTATTAAATTTATTTGATTATGTTTTGATGGAATTATTTTTATGAATTATTTTATCTTATATGAATTGTTTTATGATGTCATGTTGTTCAAGAATCCCATTTTTATTACATGAGTTATGCAATGATGTATGATTTAAGATTTTGTGGCACACATAAGAATGATATAATTATGAGATGGGTGGGACCTATATATCCCTCCAATTCATTGGGTAAAGATTTTATATCTCATGAGATAGACATGGCTGGAACGTCAGGTTAAGCTTGTTCAGTAAAATAGGGCTAAAACGAGAAGTGAACTCAGTTCAGAAATGGACTTTGTCCACTAAGATAGTCTTGGAAATGAGTCTTGACTAATTTGAAATGATTCTCTATGATTATGTGTGCATTCCACAAAGTTTCATGTTTTATGTTATGATTATTTGGATTACATTTTACTACCACGATTTATCCCATGTTATGAAATTATGATCTCTTTTGCCAGGTAAGATTTCCAAAATGTTATGTTCTTATTTTGATGTGATTGATATTTCTTTTGTTTACCCTTACTGAGCATTTGAGCTCACCCTTTTATGTTTTCTTTTCCCAAGGATATAAAGAAAGGTTTTATGTATGAAAAAAAGGGAAGATCTTTATGGGAGATGTTGAATATCATTCACCACGATTAGAAGATTATATTCTGAGTTTCCAAAGACACTAAACTATTACGGTCCTTGTGTGTGTGTTTTTGTAATGTACAAAGTATTCTGCAAAAGTAATGTAATTTCCATGTACGTCAAGCTTAGGGTCTCTACAGTTGGTATCAGAGGAAAGGTTTAGTCAACCTTTGGGAACTAGGATGTGAAAATGTTAGTGAGATCCCTAGAGATATTTATAAGGTATGTCTAGGGATGTCCCTAAGGTTAAGTATAAGTTATAGTCCTAGAATAGCGCTAACCATATTAGAATTAAACCTAAGATGTTAGATATTGATGGGACTCCCCCTTTATTATGTTTTTTCGCTAGCATGATTATTGCCTCTCACACTATTCTTTTTGGGGTTTTAGACGATGGCTGGAACCCGAAAGAACCGTGTTGATCAATGTAATGGACAATGCAATGATTGTCCTCCTGAAAAAACAAACGTTATGGGAGATGGAGTGAAAAATATTATTTCTATACTTACACAAGCTATGAATCATTTTGGACATCCAAATGAGCAGAGAAGGGAACAATATTTTATTGAGTCCTTCATGAGGAAATGCCCACCTTCTTTCAATGGGTCTTCCGATCCACTTGTTGCTGAACAATGGATCAGTACCACTGAAAAGATATTTTCAGATCTTAAATGTTCTGAACATGATAAAGTCATCTTATCAGTATATAGTTTGGAAGGTGATGCTGATCAATGGTGGAATCTTATCAAGAATATGAGGCCAAGAGATGAAATTGAGTCCATGGAATGGGATGAGTTCAAGAACTTATTTTTCAATAAGTACATCCCTTGTATTCTTCAAACAAAGATAGAGAAGGAGTTTATTGAACTAAAGAAAAAGGATGAAGAATCTGTTGGTATATACAAATCGAATTCTACAAGGCTTGCAAGGTATGCATCTGGCTTTATCATCCAACCTGAATGTAAAGTTGATCGATTCTTCAGTGGCTTAAAACCAAATATTCGAAGGGAATTAGCTACAAGAGACTTCAGTAGCTATGAAGAAATTGTTCATTGTGCTATTAAGGTAGAAATGGAAGTTGGTGTTACATATCCATCTCATGGTTTTGACAAGAAACGAAAGATGGAGTTCAAGGAGAAATCTCAGAATAATGGTGAAAAGAATATGAATATTTCCTTATGCTCAAAGTGTGGAAAGAATCATAGTGGATGTAACGACCCAAAGTTTTTCAATGTAAAATTCCCTTATTATATTTATGTCATAAAAACAAAAAATAATGAACTAATATGTGATAAGTGACCTTTAAACATAATTTTTTCACCCCTCTGTTTGGACTTTTAAAAATCCGACATACATGGTTGTGTTAAAGATAGTGTTTGGAGTCTAATGAAACAAAAATAATTTTTGGTGAATAGTAACCTACACTTATGAATAGTAACCTACCCTTATGAATAGTAACATGACCATTATGAATAGTAAATAAGAGGAACATTACCTATGAATAATAAAATAAAATTTAGACATCTTAGAAAGTGACAATTTGACCTTAGTAAACGTTTTTGGTATTTTATAAGTCATAAATAAATAATTATAATTAATTAATTAATTTAAAAGAATATTTATTCCCATGAAATGTATTCATAAATTATTGGATCAATTTCTAATAGTTTTTAGATAATTTTATAGGACCCTACGTAATTTTCGATGGAACTACAAAATCAGTTTTAATTTTAAAAACAGTTTTTTTAGTAAATTATGATTTTAATTAAATATTAAATTAATAATATTTAGAAAATTATTTTTGAAAAATGGACTTCATTTTTGGATTCTACACATCGAAAAATGGTTGGGGAAATGTTTTGGGATTTTTCTGAGATAATTGAATTTTTGGTGAATAGTAGAATAAATTAATTTACCATATAAATACATTTTAATTAAAACCCACTATTCCTGACATCACAAGTGATGTAAGCACCCAAATCCTGAACTCACATGTCTTATTTACTATTATTAGTCATCCAAGACTCACTATTCCTTGTCTTAGGTGAAATTAATAAACTAATCTATTTTATATTAAGGAAACCCCTCTCCCCTCCACCATAAAAGCCACCCTTCACTCCCTCTTTTCCTCACACATCTCAAGCTCCAATCCTTCTCTAAACTCTGACCAAAAACAATACCTATCCCCTCCCCCACTTCCAAGAGCTTATGGTCTCATCAAAATACCAAGCATATGTCCTTAAGGAGGTTTTCAAGAAGAAGATTCTAAAGGTAATATCTCTCCCTATTCTCCTTTAATTTCCTTTCAAGTTCAAGTTCCTTTTTTGATCTCTCCCTACTTATCATCAACCAAATTGTTTTGTAACTCCAGTATTATAAATTTACTGTAATTTTATGATTCTAATGGTATATTATATCACCCCACACCCTTTCCCTCTCCCTTTTATTTTATTAAAGAGAATGTTGTTCATGTGGTGTTAATTTATCACCTTCAAAAACAACATGCTCTCTTCTTCCATTTCTACCATCAGATATGGTCATGAAACCATTTTTATCATTGAACCAGAATATTTTATATGTATTATGTTCTATTTTAAGTTCTGGAATTAACCTATGGCCATATTATTAAGTGAAAAGTTAAAACGAGTTTGTTGTGATCCAAAAACCGCTCAAATTAACCCAAATAATCTTCATTTAATTATTATCTAATGATTCATCCACATGGATATAATATAACTCATTATAAAATCATTAAAGATTCTTTACTATCATAGATAACATTTAATATCAGTTCTGGATGTTTACCCATGATCTACCCAAACATCAATTTAAGAATACAAGTGGACCGCTCAACAAAACCATGAAAACGAACATCCCCGATCAATGTTTTTAAACTCTATAAGTCATCCAAAGGAATATAATATGAAATAATGAAACCAGAATGAACCCTATTAATGTATAAAAGGTTCTGGAATTTCTAATTAATGAATATAATGTCATTATACAGGACATTAAAGAGAAGGAGGCATTCAAGTACAAGGTAAGGGGAAATCTCGAACCCAATTTTCTTCCTTCAGGTTCTCCCTCTTTCACTCCATTTTTGATATGGTTACTCCTAAAAGATAATTTTTCATCATTTACTTTACTTTTCTGGGATATATATGTTTTTCACTGGTTTTTATGTCCATCAAAATGTTTTCAAAAAGAACTCTTCTTTCAAGATCTCACCATTTACCTCTCATTCAAGGTTGATGGTTCTCGTATCAAGTATGTTGTTCCCTCTTTCTTTTGGGAACCCAAATCTTATGAATGTGTTATTATTAGATGAAACCAATTCCTTTACATGGGTTATTTATGTACATGTTTGATATTTTTTCTATGTGGAAATCATGATAATGATAATTTTATGATGTTACGTGTGCTCTCGGAATTATATAGCGCAATATGAATGTTTAAATGTGACGGGTGCGGGCGGAATTATATATCACTACAATGCATTGGGTAAAGTGATGAATCTCATGAGTAAATGTGAAATGATGTGTGAACAAGATTCCAGCTTTTTTCACAGGTATGTGTGGTAGTTAACCACTAAGACATGATGTTTCATTTTTATGCATTGCCACATTTCAGGTTTATTGTTTATGCTCCTCTCATGTTCATGATCTTTTTCCTATATAGTGATTGTGTTCACCCCATGATGTATTGTTCTTATCTATCCTCTTACTGGGCTTCTATATCACCCCTTTTGATGTACATCCTCAGGTGGCTACATGTACTAAGGAGAGTACAAGTGCTACCAAGAAGCTATAGAAGGAGAAATTAAATGAATGATTATGCTTGATGTTGTACTTGTTATGTGTGGTCCTAGTTTTCCCAAGACACTAAACCTCTAGATCCTCCATGTGTAATACTATTATGTTTTTTATCTTTGAAATGATATAATAGTAATGCATGAAACGTTCGGGTCGCTATAGTTGGTACCAGAGGAAAGGATTAGTTAATTTGGGAATTAGGATTAGTAATCCCTAGAGAAAACCTCTACAATAAGAATAAGTACAAACACATACACAAGAACATTTACCTAGGGATCCCATATGTTATGTTTTTGGTATAATTGTTTAAATGGATATGTTAATCATGACTTGTTTGCTTATGTTTTGTTCTAATCGTTTCTATTTTAGAAAATGGTGGGAACCAGGAGAAATCAGGCCAACAACTCTTGCGAGGGCCAATGCAACGATTGCCCGAACGACATCCCCAATGATTTTGGAGGTGGAGTTCAAAACTTCATGGCGATGCTTACCCAATAATCTCATGTTATGAGTAATAAACATAATAATGGGGAACGTCCTCCTTCACCAAAGAGGGAGCAACTAGCAATCGAATGTTTTATGCGGCAACGACCACCGACGTTTTGTGGATCTTCTGATCCACTAGTTGTGGAACAATGGGTCAACTCAATGGAGAAGATATTTTCTGTTCTTCACTATTCCGAGACGGAGAAGGTGACTCTAGCCATTTATAATCTAGATGGAGAAGCTGATCAATAGTGGGCTTTGATTAAGAACACCATTCCAAGGGAGGAAATTGAAGAGATAGAATGGTAAGACTTTAAGATAATTTTTTTAATAAGTACTTCCAAAGAACTCTTCGCACGAAGATGGAGAGAGAATTCATAGAGCTCAAGCAAAAAGAAGGAGAATATGTCACAACCTGTGAAGAAAATTTCACAAGGCTCGCAAGGTATTCTTCAGGTTTTGTTATCAACAATGATATCAAAATTGATAGATTCTTTAGTGGACTAAAACCACATCTTCAAAAGGCTCTTGCAATTCGAGACTTTGGGAGTTATGAAGAAGTTGTTCGATGTGCTCTCAAAGTGGAGATGGAGTTTGAAGAATGGTCCCATGGCTATGGTGATAAGAAAAGAAATATGAAGTTTCATGTCGGTGGATCTAATGACAAATGTGGGAAGAAAACACAACGACCCACATGCCAAAAATGTGGGAAGTTACACAATGGGAACTGCCTCAATGGGACGGGGAAATGCTTCAAGTGTGGGAAAGGACACCTTGCTCACGAGTGTCGAAAAGAAATGAAAAGGAAGGATAATGTAGCTGATGAAAGGAGAGAACCACTTGTGGTTCAATGCTACAACTGTAAGGAGATAGGGCACTATTCAAACCAGTGCACTAAACCTCGAGCTCTCGAGGGTAATCAGCGCCAGGAACCACCAAATCCAAAGGAACAAGGGAAGGCTTATGCCATCACTACTGCGGAGGTGGATCATGATAATGAAGTCGTACAAGGTACACTTCCTATTCACTCAAGAATTGAAAAAGTATTGTTTGATTCTGGTTTTACGCATTCCTTTATATCTTACAAGTTTGTTAGAACTATAGAATCGAAGCCCCGAAACCTTCAAGTAGAGATATCTGTAAAAACACCAAGTGGTGAAATCATTGAAACCCAAGTGTTTGACTCTTCTCCTGTTGACGTATGTGGGAAGATTCTTCCGGAAAATCTCGTAATACTTCCCTTGGTGGAATTTGATGCTATAAGGGGAATAGATTGGCTCTCATTATATAGAGCACATATCAACTGTTAGGAAAAAGAAATATATTTTCATATTCTAAACCATCCCATGCTCCTCTACAAAGTCAAGGAATATCTTGAATCTCCTTTTAGTAATCCTCCAATGGTTTGGGTGTTGATTCCCTATGAAGAAGCATACCTCGCCCAAATGGTTGAGTTGAAGGAAAGTTCCAACCTTGAGGAAATTCCCATCGTAAGGGATTATGATGATTTATTTCCCGAAGTGTTACCCGGAATTCCCCTGGATTGTGAGGTAGAGTTCTCAATTGAACTCATACCCAAAGCTACTCCTATCTTGAAGTGCCCCTATAGGATAGATCCTATCGAACTGGAGGAGTTAAAGAAGCAGTTGCAAGAGAATCTGGAAAAAGGGTTCATACGCCCTAGTGCATCACCTTGGGTTGTGCTAGTGCTCTTTGTGATGAAGAAGGATGGAACCATGCAGATGTGTATTGATTATCGGGTACTCAACAGGATCACTGTAAAGAACAAGTATCCTCTCCCAAGGATTGATGACTTGTTCGATCAGTTAAGAGGAGCTCAATACTTCTCAAAGGTGGATCTTCGTTCTGGATATCATCAGGTAAAGGTGAAGAAGGAAGATATTCAGAAGACTTCCTTCCGTACAAGGTATAGGCACTATGAGTTTTTGGTGATGCCCTTTGGACTTACTAATTCCCCTGCAATCATCATGTATTTGAAGAATAAAGTCTTTAGACATTACCTCGACAAATTTGTGGTAGTGTTTATCGATGAGATTATCATCTACTCCAAGAGCAAGGAGGAACATGAAGAACATCTAAGACTTGTGTTGGCGACATTGAGAAAGGAGAAGTTGTACGCAATATTCAGCAAGTGTGACTTTTGGATGAATCAAGTCACGTTCTTGGGACATGTGATTATAAGCGAGGGAATTTCTGTTGACCCTTCAAAGACAAAGGTGATTGAGGAATGGCCCAGGCCCTCTAGTGTCACAGAAATCTTTAGTTTTCTTGGATTAGCTGGGTACTGTCGACGTTTTGTGAGATACTTTTCATGATTGTCAATCCTACTATCTACGTTAACAAGGAAAGGGGTAAAGTATTTCTGGACGGATGAATGTGAGGGAAGCTTCAAGGAGCTAAAGAGAAGGCTAATCACTATAACTGTACTCACACTACCGAAAAGTGGAGAAATTTTTGTGATATACAACGACGATTCAAAGAAAGGCTTGGGTTGTGTACTAATGCAAAATGATAATGTGATAGCCTATGCCTCACGACAGTTGAAGATCCATGAGCAGAACTACCAGACGCATGATCTAGAGCTGGCAGCCGTGATTTTGGTCTTGAAAATCTGGCGGCACTACCTTTATGGCGATAAGTGTGACATATACACCGACCACAAGAGCCTAAAGTATATATTCACACAAAAAGAGCTCAACATGCATTAAAGGAGATGGTTAGAGCTAATCGAGGATTATGATTGCCCTATTCAGTATCATCCTGGCAAGGCGAACAAGGTAGCTGATGCTCTGATCAGGAAAGAACTTGCAACTCTATCCAGGTTGAGGATTGAGAAAGACACTGTCTTCATGGATATGCAATGGATGGATTTGGAAATCATAAGGGTAGGGGATACATCCTACCTTGCCCAAATGATTGTGAAACCATCCATCCAACAGAAGATTAAGGAAGCACAAAGGGATGATGTGGAGATACAAAATATGGTGAATGCAGTAAAGGAAGGGAAGCTGCAAGTGTTCCATATCGACGATGATGGTGTGATTCGGTTTGGAACGCGGATTTGTGTGCCTTCATCACCCGGGATAAAGAAGGAGATATTGGATAATGCACATAGCTCAACTTTCTCTATCCATCCTGGAAGTACCAAGATGTATCATGATCTCCGAGAGCACATCTGGTGGGATAACATGAAGAAGGAGATTGCCAAATATATATCAAGGTGCTTGGTATGTCAGCAAGTTAGAGATGAGCTGCAAAAGTCCAAAGGTATGATGCAACCATTGCCTATACCCATGTGGAAATGGGAAAATGTTACTATGGACTTTGTCACGGGTCTCCCGAAAACATAAAAGGGAAATAATGCGATATGGGTTGTGGTTGATTGAATCACCAAGACTGCCCATTTTATCACTATTCAGGAAGACCTATCACTTGAACAACAAGCAAGGATATATGTGAAGGAATTAGTGAGATTGCACGGTGTTCCAATATCGATTGTCTCTGACCGTGATCGAAGGTTCACATCTAAGTTCTGTAGGAGCCTTCAACATGCTTTGAGTACTGAATTAAATTTCATCACAGCCTATCACCCCCAAAATGATGGCCAGTCTGAAAGGACTATTCAGACACATGAAGATATGATAAGATCCTACTCTCTTGAATTCAAAGGTGGTTGGGATCATCACCTCCCATTGGTTGAGTTCTCATACAACAATAGCTTCCACTCGAGTATTCAGATCGCTCCGTATGAAGCTCTTTCTGGGAAGCGATTTAGAACTCCAACCTTTTGGGATGAAGTTGGAGAAAGAATGCTACTTGGACCCAATCTTGTGCAGGAGATGACCGAGAAGGTTCAAGTCATCCAGAAACACATCAATCCTACTCAAAGTCGGAAAAAGAGCTATGCTGACAATCGTCGAAGGGACTTTGAGTTCGACGTTGGAGATAAAGTCTTCCTTCGAATATCTCCATGGAAGAGAGTCATGTGATTCGGGAAGAAAGGGAAGCTAGGCCCAAGTTACATTGGCCCCTTTGAGATCCTTGACCGCATAGGAGCTGTGGCCTATCGTCTGGCACTTCCACCGAATATGGCTCAAGTTCATGATGTGTTTCATGTATCACTACTACGGAAGTACATACCAGACCCTCACATGTACTAAACTCAGAGGTGGTACAACTGAAGATGATCTCTTCTATGAGGAGAAGCCGGTAAAAATTTTGGACTGAAGTGATAAGGTCATATGCAACAAGACAACCCGCCTTGTCAATGTGTTGTGGAGGAACCATAAGTTTTAGGAAGCAACTTGGGAATCAGAAGAGGCAATGAAGGAGAAGTACCCTCACCTGTTTGTGTAAAGTGAAATTTTGGGGGCAAAATTTCTTAAGGGGGGAAGAATGTAACGACCCAAAGTTTGTCAATGGAAAATTCCATTCATATATATATGTCATAAAAACACAAAATAATGAACTACTAAGTGATAAGTGACCTTTAAACATAATTTTGTCACCCCTATGTTTGGAATTTTAAAAATCTGAAATACACAGTTGTGTTCAAGATAGTTTTTGGAGTCTAATGAAACAAAAATAATTTTTGGTGAATAGTAACCTACCCTTATGAATAGTAACCTACCCTTATGAATAGTAGCATGACCCTTATGAATATTAACATGACCCTTATGAATAGTAAATAAGAGGAACATTACCTATGAATAATAAAATAAAATTTAGACATCTTAGAATGTGACAATTTGACCTTAGTAAATGTTTTTGGTATTTTATAAGTCATAAATAATTAATTATAATTAATTAATTAATTTAAAAGAATTTTTATTCCCCTGAAATGTATTCAAAAATTATTGAATCAATGCCTATAGTTTTAGATAATGTTATAAGACCCTACGTAATTTTTGAAAGAACTACAAAATCAGTTTTAATTTTAAAAACTGTTTTTTTTAAGTAAATTATGATTTTAATTAAATATTAAATTAATAATATTTAAAAAATTATTTTTGAAAAATGGACTTAATTTTTGGATTCTACATGTCAAAAAATGGATGGGGTAAATTTTTGGGATTTTTCTGAGAAACTTGAATTTTTGGTGAATAGTAGAATACATTAATTTACCATATAAATACATTTAAATTAAAACCCACTATTCCTGACATCACAAGTGATGTAAGTACCCAAATCCAGAACTAAAATGTCTTATTTACAATTCTTAGTAATCCAAGACTCACTATTCCTTGTCTTAGGTGAAATTAATAAACTAATCAATTTTATATTAAGGAAACCCCTCTCCCCTCCACCATAAAAGCCACCCTTCACTCCCTCTTTTCCTCACACCTCTCAAGCTCCAAGACTTCTCTAAACTCTACCCAAACACCTTCCCTAGCCCATCCCCCAGGTCCAAGAGCTTCTGGTCTCATCAAAAGACCAAGCTTAGGTCCTTAATGATGTTCTCAAGAGGAAGATTCTAAAGGTAATTTCTCTCCCTATTCTCCTTTCATTTCCTTTCAAGTTCAAGTTCCTTTCTTGATCTCTCCCTACCTATCATCATCTAAATTGTTTTGTAACTCCATTATTATACATATACGGTAATTTTATGATTCTAATGGTGTATTATATCACCCCACACCCTTTCCCTTTCCATTTTATTTTATTAAAGAGAACGTTGTTCATGTGGTGTTAATTTATCACCTTCAAAAACAACATGCTCTCTTCTTCCATTTATACCTTCAGATCTGGTCATGAAACAATTTCTATGGTTGAACCAGAATATTTTATATTTATTATGTTCTATTTTAAGTTCTGGAATTAACCTATGGCCATATTACTAAGTGAAAAGTTAAAACGAGTTCGTTGTGATCCAAAAACCGGTCAAATTAACCCAAATAATCTTCATTTAATTCTTATCTAATGATTCGTCCACATGGATCTAATATAACTCATTATAAAATCATTAAAGATTCTTTAATATAATAAAAAATATGAAATACAGTTCTGGATGTTTACCCATGATCTACCCAAACATCAATTTAAAAATACAAGTGGACCGCTCAAGAAAACCATGAAAACGAACATCCCTGATCAATGTTTTTAAACTATATAAGTCATCCAAAGGAACATAATATGAAATAATGAAACCATAATGAACCCTATTAATGTATAAAAGGTTCTGGAATTTCTAATTAATTAATAAAATGTCATTATACAGGACATTAAAGAGAAGGAGGCATTCGAGTACAAGGTAAGGGGAAATCTCGAACCCAATTTTCTTCCTTCGGGTTCTCCCTCTTTCACTCCATTTTTGATATGGTTACTCCTCAAAGGTCATTTTTTCATCATTTCCATTACTTTTCTGGGATATTCATGTTTTTCACTGGTTTTTATGTCCATCAAACTGTTTTCCAAAAGAACTCTTCTTTCAAGATCTCACCTTTTACCTCTCATTCAAGGTTGATGGTTCTTGTATCAAGTATGTTGTTCCCTATTTCTTTTGGGAACCCAAAGATTATGAATGTGTTATTATGAGATGAAACACATTCCTTTCCATGGGTTATTTATGTACATGTTTGATATGTTTTCTATGTTTCAAGCATGATAATGATAATGTTATGATGTGACGGGTGCCCCCGGAATTATATAGTGCTCCAATGCATTGGGTAAAGTGATGAATCTCATGAGTAAATGTGAAATGATGTGTGAACAAGATTCTAGATTTGTTCACAAGTATGTGTGGTAGTTAACCACTAAGACATTATGTTTCATTTTTATTCATTTCCACATTTCAAGTTTATTGTTTATGCTCCTCTCATGTTCATGATCTTTTTCCTATGTCATGATTGTGTTCACCCCATGATGTATTGTTCTTATCTATCCTCTTATTGGGCTTCTAGCTCACCCCTTTTGATGTACATCCTCAGGTGTCTACATGTACTAAGGAGATGAAAAGTGCTACTAAGAAGCTATAGAAGGGGAAATTAAATGATTGATTATTCTTGATGTTGTACTTGTTATGTGTGGTCCTAGTTTTCCCAAGACACTAAACCTCTGGATACTCCATGTGTAATACTATTATGTTGTTTATATTTGAAATGATGTAATATTAATGCAAGAAAAGGCCGGGTCTCTATATTGGAGATTGTCTTAAAGGGGATAGAAAATTTTTTAAGTGTGGAAAAGATGGTCATTGAGTAGCTGAGTGTTGAAGTAATGGAAAAAGGGTTTTTAATGGTGTGAATAAATGAAAGACTATAGAGAACGCACCAACAACACTTCAATGCTTCAAGTGCAATGAAATGGGGAATTATGCTAATCAATTCCCTAATACAAGGGTTAATTATGATCGACATGAGCAACCACATAAGGCAAAGGACAAAGGGAAGTCACATGCGATCACTATTGGCAATGTTGAATATGACAATGATGTGGTTGAATGATTAAGTGTTTATGTAATGGGATTCCAAAATAATGTTGTATATAGTATCGTGGGATATTAGAATATTTATGTATTGGTCTATTGTGGTTTTCAATAATTTTATGGTACTGGTAACCATGGAAAGTGATTGAGATATTTTTTGTAAGCAGGTGATATGCGCATAATGAAGGGATAAGAAGATAATGAGATGTTTGACTGTATTCATGAGCTCATGATTGATATAAGGACTAAGTGATATCATGGTTTGAGTATAAAAAATTTTGAGGATTTTGGTTTGTGGAAAGTGTTAACTTTTAACTGCATTCATGTTTTCACTAAGTTTCAATGGGCATTCATTATTCAAGAGAATACATGATTAAGTTATTCACATATCTTATGATATATGGGGGATAAATGATGGCATTCACGTGATTGTTATGTGACATTTCAAGTAATCATTTTCTTTATACTATGAGCTTGGACTGAAGTATTTTAGACAAGACGAACGATTGGAATGGATTATGTTGGACATAAGTTAGTATTGTTTAAAGATATAACTTTTTTCGATATTAATGATGGGATGTTATAGTAATATAGCTTTAGAAAAATGAAAACCTGTAGGACGGGCAACAGCCCATCGCGTTGGACAAGGTTGTGGGAATCGAACCCACAACCGAAGTGCGACTGGCCTTTATCACCTAACACTGGCCTATAGGAAGTCTCTCGTTAGTAGAAATTAGTTTTATTTTATTACGTGGTATGATATATGAAGTATATGTTCATTCTTGGAATCATATACGATTAACCGCACCATAGATGGACTTATGTATATTTGATAACTTTTGATAACCTTTTGTTTGAAATAGATGGAATGACCCATCATTCTATCACATGATCTATTAAAACTTCATGAATAACAAATTCCACTTCATTTATTTAAGAGATGAAGTGGAAATTGTTCAAAGCACGAACAACAGTGAGATTGTACCAAAATAAAGTAAGTATTTATTCTAATTCAAATTCTTCAACATTAAGGAAATGATCTTGAAAACAAAAAATGTTGTCCTAGTGCCCTTATATTCGATGAATCAGATGGTACCCTAGATCATCACAAATTTATGGCTTTGTGATTGTTGGATTTTTCATAGCCATGTTCTCTACCACTCTCCATCAGAACATGATGGTTAGATTTCTCTTCCATATCCATATTTTCACCTATGTTCTCCTATTTGGAAACCCAGTGATTTGTTAATTTGGGTAACCGTTACGTTTCATAATTTAGTTTTTAAAGCCAAGTTTTGGTATTCCTTTTTACGATGTAGGTTTCTATTAAAGAAACTTTCGAGTAGTAAACCATTTATAACCACGACGAATTTCGAGGGCGAAATTTATTTTAAGGGGGGTAGAATGTAACACCCCATGATTTTACGAAAAAATATTATTTTTAATTTCATTAATGTCTTGTGTTGTACTCTTCACCAAAAGGAGCTTGCACAACATGCATCCCTGACTTGGCTTGCAAGCGCGACCTTCCACAATAGCGTGTGTTGTACACAATACTGAGTTTCGCTAAACAACGATATGCTATTAAAATATTATTAAAACTAGTCGTTATGAATAGTAATACCCACTTTTAGAAATTTTATAAATTTTATTTTTGAAAATGGTCTTCATTTTTGGATTCAGAATATTGAAATTAGCCTAGGGTGCAATTTTGGTATTTTTCTGAAAACTTTCAATTTTTGATGAATAGTGAAAACACTGTGTTACTATTTAAAAACTGACTTTTTATTTAAATAATTATTTATTTTATTTAAATTTATTTTAGGTCAAAATTGATACATAATACCTATATAATATCAATGTAATTAATTGTAGTAATTTTATAATAATTTTAGATATATAAAAATTTCATTGAACTTTTCACCGTCTTTTACCATCCTCCTAAGAGAATTTGAAAATTTACATAAAACTTAATTTTACCGCTTTTGTGAATGGAATTTCAAAAATCTGAGTGACATGGTTGATGTCAGTAAGTAAAATGTGGTTCAATGAGATTAAAATAATTCTTGGTGAATAGTAACTTTTTTACTTTTGTTTTACCACGGTTAAAAGTAAATAGGGTAATTAAGGGTAAAAATGATATTCTTATTACCCTAACACATGTCTTAATTCTATTGGATAAGTTTAATTCGACCAAAAACAACCTTAGGAATAAAATAGGACCATTTAGGCCCACATGGATTAGATTAGGACATTTATTATTAATTTATTTAAAGAAGGGTTAAAATAGTTAAAATCAATGTTTAATAAGTAAATAATTTTTAATATAAAGTTATACATAAGATAAATTAGACTATAAATATTCATTAGAAATATAAGAATATTTCCTACATTATGGTATTTTATTTGTAATTTTTAGATATTAAATAATTTAATTTATTTATGACACATAGATGATGCAGTAATTATCTTATTAATGAAATATTGACATAATTGATGTTATAAATACCCAAATAAATGTAATTTGAGACTTTTTGTGAATTACGCTAATTTTATAGGTTAAAACGACATGTTAGTATTGATTTAATTAACTTTTTTTGAACTAATCATTCTTTTATGATTTAAAAAAAAAATTACTAAATAGTGTCAAAATTGACATAAAATAATTTTTAAAACAAACATTATATTATTAATTGTTATATTATTCCCAAAAATCTAAGGTTCGGCCAAATGACTTATATAAGGTTATATATATTAATAATAAACAACTTGGGGTTATTTTGGCTTCTTATAGTATGTTTATTAACCTTATAGTGTAAGAACACAAAAAGACACAGTAAAAGTAAAATTATCTAACTTAAAGTTAAATCTAAATGATAAGGTTAAAATAGTAAACTAAACTTTTCAAAATTCTATTATATGAGATTATTTCTACCCATCCGCACCTTATACTAGAAATAAATCAATTTGGATATATTTAAAACCGAATATGGCTTTATAATAAGATAATATTTTTAGTTTTTCCAAAGGTTCCCCTCTCCTCCCTTATAAAAGGGAACCTCCTCACTCTCTTCCTCACACCACTTTGAGCCTTAAAGATCAGAAACCCCTGCCAATTTATTCTCTCCACTTCCATAGAGACATCATAGAGTTCCTGGTCTTCTTAAAAGACCAATTTTAGTGCCCTAAAAGGAGGTCTCAAAGAAGCGCATCAAAGAAGATGTAATGTCCATTACCGATTCATTCAACTTTATTTCTTCTTCAACTTATTCTTCTTTAGTTGTTTCATTATTAAGTAATAACATAAGTATCACTCATATACTGATATTTTATTATAATTATGAAACAACCCTATTTCACCATCTATCCATCCTACGGAAAATGAAATCACCGCGCGTGCGTACGTGCGGAATACCATCTCCACGCCGTGGTGTAATATATTTTCCACCACCACCTTACATGGATGGGTATAATGGTGTAAATAATGAATATATATGATTATTGTAATGTGATATTGATTCTGAAATATTATACATACACTCCAATACAATTCCACGATCATGGGAACGATATCATCGCTCGTGCGTACGTAGGGAATATTGTCTCCACGAAGTGATGCGACTCGTTCTACATGATTTTCATTACATAAGTATTGAATAAATGAATTTAGTGAATTAATATGATATATATTATACTAATACCATTCTTTAAATGAGGTATCTATAACTTAAATGATGAATAAGAATTTATTCGACAAAACAAGCATAAGAACAAAAAGCAATAAACACCCGAATAACAAGTAACAAGGAAATATAACTAATAAAAAAGCTAAGAATATGACCATATATGATATCATAATAATGAGTATGATTCTGGAATAAGTCAATGACATTATTTAAATCATTATACAGGAGGTTCGGACACTTACGAAGAAAATCGGACCTAAGGTAAGGGAAAATATCGCAATCTCAATTTTTATCCGAGATTGTTTATAGTTCAGAATTTACTGGGGAATATTTATCATCCACATCCATGTTTCTTCAATATGTAATATTTATATCCTTCTACAATAGTTTATATCCAGTTTTACCCTTTGGTGAGTTTTTAGTAAAAGATATGAAAGGAATCTTTTGTCGTTTTTCGTACGAGGTACTTTTTGACTTTTCTGACAATGGTACGAGAAGAATATTTTTTTTAAATTATACGGAATGAATGGATTTTTAAAACATTATTTCCAAGAATCTTACTTTACAAGTTGTCAAGTTTTTTTTTAATCAACTTAATTTAGAATAAAATTGTATGACATGTTAATAAAGGAAAATTTTTTTGAAGTAGAAAGGATATTTACCTCAAGAATGGAGTTCAAGTGTTTTATCAAAATTATTTTCCTTCTAAGATAATATAGGGTTCTGTTTATATCCCTATTATTACATTGATTTGATTATGTTGTGATGGAATTATTTTTATGAATTATTTTATCTTATATGAATTGTTTTATGATGTCATGTTGTTCAAGAATCCCATTTTTATTACTTGAGTTATGCAATGATGTATGATTTATGATTTTGTGCCACACATAAGAATGGTATCATTATGAGATGGGTGGTCCCTATATCTCCCTCCAATACATTGGGTAAATATTTTATATCTCATGAGGTAGACATGGATGGAACGGTAGGTTAAACCGGTTTAGTAAAACAGGACTGAAACGAGGAGTGAACTCGGTTCAGAAATAGACTTTGTCCACTAAGATAGTCTTGGAAATGAGCCTTGAATAATAAGAAATGATTCTCTATGATTATGTGTGCATTCCACAAAGTTTCATGTTTTATGTTATGATTATTGTGATTACATTTCACTACCAGGATTTATCCCATGTTATGAAATTATGATCTCTTTTGTAGGGTAAGATTTCCAAAATGTTATGTTCTTATTTTGAAATGATTGATATTTCTTTTGTTTACCCTTACTGAGCATTTGAGCTCACCCTTTTATGTTTTCTTTTCCACAAGATATAAAGAAAGGTTTTAGGTAAGAATAAAAAAGGGAAGATCTTTGTGGGAGATGTTGAAGATCTTTCACCACTATTAGAAGATAATATTCCATGTTTCCAAAGACACTAAACTATTACGGTCCTTATGTGTGTGTTTTTGTAATGTACTAAATATTCCGCAAAAGTAATGTAATGTCCATGTACATCAAGCTTAGGGTCTCTACACATGTTAACCTCCTATTCCATATATCATGTGTGTATAATACCCATTAATGCATTCTATTATTATAATAAATAAATTAATAGTTATATAAATATCCATTTTATAAACTTTATTTGATGGGGTTTATGTTTCATAAATTATAAAATTGTTTAGGAAATTATGTCTCAATTTTATTTCTTTAAGACTTATACCAAGTCATTCACCTATATTATTCTATGAGATTCATGAATTTACCTTTTAAATTATATATCATGAATCTAATTATTTACATGAGATTATAATCTTAGTTTAATTTCATATTCTAACAAGGGGAGTGTGGTTCAAATTTACCAAGTGGTAAGAGTTCGTTCCAACAATCTCATTATTTACTGTGACTATTAATTATTATAATTTCAATGATGAAAAACAATAATACAAAAAATTTTGATGAAATTTATTTTCCTATGGTTAGTCTTGATATCTTCTAGTTTTAGAAACAATTTTCCACTTTATGGAACTTTAGATAACCGGGATATTGTTTTTTAGAAAATTTGACATTATCTCCCTCTTCGGTCGAATATAAGTGTTCCTTCAAATGAATGTTTTATAAAAAAACAAAAATGTCATAAAATTATCATATAATCATAAAATTATATTTTTACCAATTATTTACCTTTTAAAAAATGGTTTTTTTAAAAAAAGGACATTCTTGTCATTTTCTAAATGAGGCACTTTTTTAAACATATATCAGACAAAAAAGAAATGTTTGACAAGTAGGGATTTATCTTTCATCATGACCATAATTACATTGAAGAATCCAATGAAATTTCATAATGTTACTTTTCAATAAAGTTTCCTAATATATTGTAAATTCTTTTTTTAAGTTATTTTTAATGAAAATTATTTCCAAAATATGTTTTATAATTAAAACGGGTTTTGAATTATATTCAAATATTTCTTTAAATGTTTTCCGAAATTTACTTTTAATGAAATGGATTTCAGTGATTTCAATTATTATTTTATAAGTTTTAAAATTATTTTAAATGAAAATGATTCCAAAAAATGTTTACAATCTTCCCTTTCAGTGAAATGATTTTTAAAAATGTTTTTCAGATTCTATTATATTTTTTCACATAAATTGTTTTCAAAATATTATCAAGCATATAATTTGATGGAAAAAGGTTTTACGAATTTTTTCATTATTTTTTTTATATAATTAATAAAACATGATAATTTTTTTTATTTTCTATATGTTTTAAAAGAAAATGTTTTTCAAAAATTATTTTTTTTAAGATGGTTTTTTTAAATAAGAATTGATATTTTCATCATGAAATGTCTTAAAAATATATTTCAAAATTCTTTTCCCCCTATGATGACATATGTTTGTTTCAATAATTCCTAATATAAGAAATAATCCAATGTTCCCATTCATATTCTTTCTCTAAATGTTAAATGATTTGATGGTATATGCTTGTTAATCTCATTTCTGTTTTCACAGGTTATATGTTTGTGAGACCCATTTATTTTCCATGGGCTATATTTTTATGAAACATGATTCATTTTTCATGTTTTTATTTGATGGAATGATTATGAAACATGTCCTTTTTCTATGTGTTATTAAATGATTACTTCTTTATGATACCCATTTCATTTCTTGGGTTATGATATCATTGTTTATGATTATCTGTAAAATATATTTATTATTACATTTTGAAATGGTTGTGACCTTTTTCTCCCTCCAATTAATTGGGAAAAGATTTATATCTCACAAGATAGACATAGCTATAATGGGGCATGAACTTATTTCGTAAAAGTAATTTGTCCACTAAGATGGTTTTGGGAATGAACCATGACTACTAAGCTCTACATTGGAGTGAACCATTACTACCACGATGGATTGGGGAGTTAACCCATTCAAATAAGATCGACTTAGCAACAATTCCTTGACTACAATGGAAATAATTTTATATTCTTATGTATCTACCACAAATTTTATGTGTTATACCTATACTATGATTTCATGAATTCTTCTATTTATTCTCTTATGATTCGTGTCTTATGAACCACTTATATTTATTCCAATAACTCATGTATATGATCTTTGATATGTAGTGTATGATTGTAAAATATTATTATTATGTTCTCATACGCTTATGCTCATGTTATACTTATGTGTCTCTTTTGTTTACCCTTACTCAGAATCTAAGCTCTCCCATTTATTTTGTTTCCTTTCCCCATGTTATGAATAATAGTTTTAAGTATAAGTACTAAAGGGGATGATCTTTATGGGAAAAATTGAATATATTTCATTTGGTTAGAAAATTTTCCTCCATTTTTCCAATGACAAATAACTATTACGGTCCTCAGGCATGTATTTTTCTAATTTCTAGATTCTTCTTCTAAAATGATTTCATATCAATGTATGTTAATCCTTGCTCACTTTAGGAACACCTGAGAAGTGCTCCAAGGACTAATTATCTATATTTTTCAAACATTCTAAGATTGGTTCATGGTTTTCTACATTGGCGATATCCTTATTTACTCGGCACCTGAGGAAGAGAATTTGAGACACTTTAAGACTGTTCAATATGTACTTATAGAGAATGGGCATTTTTAGAATCTATAAAATTGAATTTTTTGGATTTGGGTTGTCCAATTTCTAGGACATGTTTTCTCAGTGGATGAAGTGGTTGTGGACTCATCCAATATTGAGGTAGAGTTAGCTTGGGGGTCACCCAATAGTGTGATGGAGGTATGGATATTCCTGGTTTTTAGATTCTATTACTATACATTAATACATGATTTCTATAGGATACATTCTCCCATGAAATAACTTACTTGAAATGAAAATCCATTCATGTGGATAGAGAGGTTCAAGTAGGCTTTTTAGCGGTTGAGGTAGTGATTGATGGGTTCTCCCATATTGAGATTTCTATAGGAGGACATTGAGTATGTGGTGTTCAACATTTCCTTAGTAACTAGGCCTAGATGAGTTCTCATTAAGATACTAGAAGTGATTTCCTATAGATAATGTAATTTGGTACCACCCAATTAAAACTACATAACCCACGATCCTGAGTTAGCAGCAATCGTCCTCCCACTAAGGCTGTGGAGACACTACTTTATGGGAGGTTGGTTTATCATCTTTTATTATTGAAATAGTATAAAATATATCTTATCTAAAAATGGTATTAAATTAAGATATAGGTGTGGAATAGATTTCCTCATTGATTATGACTTTCAAATTGTTTATACTCTTGGGAAGGTATATGTAGTAGCAGATTCTTCTAATAGGATATCTGGTTTGCTGAAGGAAACATCAGAGATGTTTTCATCATTAAGATTATCCTTTTTGAATGGATATGGAGTATGTTACATCTAGCTTATGGTTGTCACCCCTCCACCCTTATAGTAACTAAGGTATGCATTTCATTGGGATGCCTACTTTGAGACACTACATAATCACATATACACTAGACATCCTCATAATATATTTTCTAAATGTGAGGAGCAAGATGTTATTTTTAGAGGAATCAAGATGGTACTAGTGCTATTTTAGGAGAAGGTTCTTATAGGGTCTCATACATATCCTTTGTTGGTACATCTAGGTGTATAAAAGATTTATCAGAACTCTGATATTAGTTTTGGTGGCTAGAGATAATTAATGGAGTTATAGATTTTGTCCCTTGAGACCATACTTTTTAGCAAGTGATGTTTGAGCACCATAATCCATTTGTTTTAGCTCTACCTGTTGTGGTGTCAGAGTGAATGTGGTATGGTATATCCATGTACATAGTTACATACATACCATGTTCATACAAGGTACATGATTCTATAGGGGTGATCATAGTCTTACTCATAATGTCAAAACATTTCATAGCCACTAAGGGCTAGAGTTTAGTAGAGATCTTAGGGTGCCTCTATTTGAAGAAGGTAGTCAGACTCCATGTTGTTCCCTCAATGATCTTTTTTTTGTGATGGTGGCTTCACAACATAGTAATGGAAGGTATTTTAGGAGGATTTCAATACTCACTTACTCTTGAGCATAGAATTTCACCGCCAAAATGATTTCCAAATAGAGTGGATCAAATAGGTTATGGAGGACATGATATGACCATGAATGTTAGACTTTGAAAGTATTTGAGTGGATCACCTACCCCTGGTGGATTTTGTGTAAAAATATTTCTTTCATTCCACCATCATGATAGAACCATTTTGAGGATTTTTATTGGGTACCCTTTAGGTATCCACTTTACTAGAATAAACTGGGATAATAGACACTTGTTTGGTCGGAGATGGTGAGAGAAACTATCAAGAATGTGCAGATCATCCAGGAGGAGATGAAGAGTGCATATATATTTCAATAGTCTTATGGTTACATAGAAAAGAGTACTTTGGATTTCATGAATGGGGATCATCTATTTCTATTATTTTAACCTCGATGTGAATTATAAAGGTTTGTTTAGGGAGGAAATAAATATCTAAGATTCATAGTCCCTTTCTAGATACTATATAGTGTTCGAATGATTACATACCAATTAACTCTACTACCAAAGATAGACAGGTTGCTTGATGTATTACACATGTCTTATCTAAGGAGGTATGTTCATGACCCATTTCGTGTTATCAATTGAGGTGAGATAGACATCGATGATAGATCTACCTTTGTTGAGTACCTAGTAGATATTGAGGATCGGTAGGAGAGGATCATTCTTAGGTGAGTGGTCCATTTATTACGTGTTCGGTGGTACCATTAGAATCCTTATGAGAGAACATTGGAGTCGGAGGCCCATATTTGTAATCAGTACCCACATTCTATTATTTAGCCGTTATTTTGGATTTTCGAGATGTAATTCCAAATGTAGGGGATAATTTAATGACTCATATTTCCTATGTATTGTTTTTTGATATTGTATGGGTTATTTTCAAGACCACAGAATGAGAAGGTGTGTGATTCTGAGGCCTGGTGTACCCTGAATAAATGTTTGAAATATATTAAATATATTAAATAGAATGGGTGAAATGTTCTATGAAATTTTTTAATTACATTTAAACAGGGACCTAGATTACAAAATTGAGGGAACAATTGATTCATAATGAGTGATTAATCTTATGTGTGACTTAACATATGTCATTTTTTGGAATTTTTTTACATTTTTATGTCGGAGGGGAATGGATAAAATAATTAAATAAATTATTATTATTTATTTTGTTTATGCATTGATAGGTAAGTTATTATGTAGACTATTATGATGTAATTCTAGTGTTCTTCACTAAACTATGGATCCCTTCGAGAATCCTTAGAGTGAACATTCAATGATATCTCTCAGAATAACGTCTATTGAATCATATTTCTGTGATCGAAGTGAAACCAAATCAAAGGATCTTTCTAAATAATATGACCGAACTTCATTATTCATCATCAATCGATAAAAATCGAGGTATGAATTTTTATTGATTCGGTTTCTTTCACCGTAATTAAATTACAAAATGAAAATTATTAATAAACCAATTGATTAATCTATAGATTGATCATTTATGTGGTGGGATCTATTGTAGGGACTTTATTGGATGAATTATTTTTTGATTTAATTTTTTTCACATGATTCATCATTATAAGGAAAAGGAATCCAGGCCGACATAAAAACCATCCTAGTACAGTTCCACATAATTTGTATTCTAATCTTCATACATTTCTCTTAAATCATTATTGGTGTTCTTCATCTGACTCACTATTCGTTATATTCTGGAAAATAAAATATTGCACACCGAATTCAGGACACAAATGTTTGAAATCATTGATCTAGGCTCAACATTATGTGATATTGGTGTGACAATTGTAGTAGAAAGCTGATCAGCCTAGATTGGAAACCCCTAATTTTAGCAAAGAATAAAATCCTAGACGAGGTGAATTTAATCATTTTTATGAATGGATTCAAACGGTGTATTATAGAAAATATACATGTCAAGGGTCATCTATGATAGATCCTTGATCTTATTATTGATTGAAGCGAAAATCTGAGGTGATGGTTATGTGGGAATGCATATAAGGAAGAATAAGCGTTTCAAGAAGAAATGTAACCACACTATGTGTAATACATTATTATGTGGATTGTGGTTCCATCCCAATGGTGGCTAGGGTTTTTGGAGAATTTTATAGATCACATTGATTTTCCTCTTATCACATAGAGTTTGACCTCTCCCTGGTGGATTTGAATGTACCTTGTTGGTTACACGGACATGAGATGGTATATATGGGTGTGGTCACATTGTGCAATTCCCTGCAGACTTGGACATGAGGGGAATACAATGGCTAATCCATCTACTAAAAGATATATAGTGAATTTCATAGGAAATATCATGTTGTGTACTTTTATATAGAGGGGAAAGCATACATAGACATAGATACTATTAATTTAGATTGGTTAGACCCAAGGTCAATGGGATAAGTCATGTAACCCTACAACATGTCGTGTACTACATAAATATTTTCTTTTATCCTTCTTAAAATGAATATTACACATTCTTCAATAGGTTGAGTTCTCTAAATCCATTCCATGTGAGTTAATATGTAATCACCTCCTGTAAAAATGACAAATGTTCCTTCAGCAGAACTTCATGGATGGAGTTGTTGGAATCCTTCCATGAGACATAGACTGAGGTCATCTATTAGTCTTTCTACCTCAGGTGAAGATATTAGTATCATCATGAACAACACTACATGGGAACCGATTCTCTACCTAATAGGTTAATGTATGTTGAGTTGTTGGTATAACCCATGGGCATGGTTGCAATCCTAATTTTTTATCATATATCTTAATACGTTCAATGTGTACTTATAATGGTGATACCCAATTTCAATATATATGTGGAAGAAATAATAAGGGCTATCTATATCATGGAGTGTGTTCTTCGAGACGAGTTTCATTGGGAATGATTGATATGGAATCCTATGTGGGAATTATTATTGTGTATTACCATTAGATTATGTATCTTGTTGAGTATATTGTTATATTATTGTTATATGTTTTGTATAAATATACTTATATAGATCTTAATGTTGTTTTTAGTTTATTTGGTATGTAGTTTTAGGGTTTCCTACAAGGTATTTGTATAGTCACCACTACACGGGTTTTTTCTGGATTTTTCGCGTCTTATGTAGATGATTTACCATTTAAATTAGTCATAGATGGACTAGGAGTAGAAGGTTCTTAGTGAGACTGGGTATACAGAGTTTTGTTAATGTAGTATCATGGCATCAGTCCCTAGAATTACTTTTAGGGTGGAAATGTTTTTTAGAAGCATTGTAGTGGGCTTGTATTTGACCATGTTTACATTCCATTAGCCCCTATCATACTATGGTTGTGGGTTTATATGTATGAATGTATTGTTATTCATTTGGATTTAACATCAAGATTTAATTAGATTAGATAAGTGATTGTTTTTATAGGTACTTGTGAAAAGGCCTCCCATGTTAGTGATATTCCTACTTGATACTATTCTCTTTCTCTTATTCGATTTGGGGCGGGCTTGGAGATTCATGACATATGCCTCATTGGGATGGGTCCTGAATCTTATGGGATTTTTTAGAGGTTAATATTTTTGGAAAAATAATATAAATCTGATTTTTATGTTTATCTTCACTTAAATTTTTAAATTCCACTTTATTCTAGATAATGGTATTTGGATTGGTGATTTGTTTCTAATGAAATTATTATAACAGAGATATGCTTTGTATTCCATTTTCTTCTTTAAGAGGGTCATTATTTGGATCATGAATTCTTGTGTCAGTGGGTTATGTTCTGCAACAAGAATACTTTTTTGATAGGATTATGTTTTTCAACTTGGAAACTAATTTTAGAGGGTGTGATTCTGGTAGGTGTGTTTCATGTGGTATATTATGGACCATTGTCATGAATTTGTGGTCTAGATGGTATGTTTTGAATGGTGTGGCTTCCTTAATTAAATTATTTTAACATATAATGTAATTTTAAGTTTCTTCACATGTTACTCCAATGTATTTTTTAAATTTCTAGGTTGAGAATATTATTAATGTTGGGTAGGATGGTTGAAAATATCCTCTACATCTAGAAGATGATATGAGAAAACATTTGGATGGGCCTACTTCAAAGATGTGCTGAGATATGTACCTTAGAATTACCCAGATGAGATACAATGAGTTTGGGAATTATTAATTATTATTATGAGTTTCATATATTTATAAATTATGTTTTTTTGTTTGAGTAATTAAATATATTCATTTTCTATATGATTCACCACCACTATAACGGGAGTTTAGATATTTCATAACATCCATATAGAGTGTGTACTTTAAAATTGATAGATGAGTATGTATCTTTTAACCCTGAATATCATTATTTATTCTATCCACATAATTTTTACATGATATTTTTGTGCTATGAAAAATATGGCATTTGATGATAGAGAAAAACTACAGTGTGGTAGGCATGATTTCCATGGTGCTTCATTTGACAAATTATTTAGTGTCAGTTATGTATATTCAATATAACCTTTTCATTTGACTATTATTCATGCTTCAATCATTAATGTAACTATATAATTTCTTTAATTTACTCATTAGAATACAATTCATCATGCTTAATATTCAAAAAAATAGATATATTAGTATTCTATGAAGTAGTTTTCACACATGATGGCTTGAGTATGGGAAAATATTGAATATTTATGCTCCTACCAAATTATTATTTGATAAACTATTTAGAATCATTTTAGTAGAGATAGAGATTTTATTTTTTATCTTGGATGTTGACAAAAATATATAGTTAAATATGGTTGAATTATAACTCTATTGGGGTGTAAATAGTTATTTTTTGTTATATTATTTTTGGATGCTTTTTAGTTATTATTTACTAAATTTTATTTACATATAATATTCTATTATATTCATGAATTGAAGTAAATGTAATTCAAATTATTACATTCTTTATTTTAGATATTTTGACCTCCATTTATAATTATTTAAATATCAATAATTGATTATGAAGGGAAATTCATCCTAGATGTTTCTATTTTATACCTACACTGTCCAATACCACGTCCAGAAATATTGGTGTTAGGATTGGGGTTTTGTATTTGATTATTTTAGTTTATAAGGTAGTAATTATTATATGTTTTATTTATAACCCTCGTAATATGAAAAAATATTGGTATTTATAACTACATAACCATATTTATATAGGTAAATTTAACTAGAAATATAAAAATGATAGTGATTCATTGTTTTAATAAAAACATCACATAAAATGATCAATGTTAATAATTGTTTAAAATATCTCATAAAAAATTACATGATTCAATATCTATTTCACTTACTATGGATACCATTATAAAAATTTATGTATGATACAATATTACAACGTCGTAACTTATACAAGACCATGTCACATAATTAATACCACCATAAGAGTTTATTTGCTTTTAATTATTTCAAATGATTTTATATATTGTGTCTATTATTTTTGTAGTGAATTTATTATACTCATATTAAAATTGAGATTTTAATTTTTTTTGATGTTTTGGGCTCACATTAATTAAAAATTAAAATTCTAAAATGATAAATTTTGAAGGGGAATGTGAAATGAATTGATTAGTTGTGATTTTTTTTTTATTAATATGAATCCATAATGAAAACATTTAAATATATTATGAAATAATATTTTTATTAAAAATTAATAAATTTAGTTTTTGCAATGTAGTTTGTTTAATTGGAGTGTGAAATCTTGAATTTTTATTTTTTTATCACTCAAAGTCAATATATTTTTCTAAGGAGATATTTATGTTATTAAATATCGTTGTTATAAATATTATTATTTTTTGGAGAATTCAAAAAAAACTAAGAGATGTAGTGATTGTTCCTAATGAGTTATGATTGCTAATTCCTTTTTCTAAATTTATATTATTCATGTCAGTAATTCCTTTCATTTATAATATATGGATTTTGTTATGTTTTAATTAGTTTTAAATTAAATTAACAAAATATCTAATTGAAGAATAGAATGAGGTTATTGGGGGAATCCAACCCAAGATAGGTTCATATCATTTCACCCCATACATGTTTATGTTAACTACTGGGATATATTATATGAGAGATTACAAGATATATCAATCATGAATCTATTCTAAACAGTTGATGGGAACTAGTACTATGGCCAAGGAAGAAAAATACAGATAAAAAATAGACTCCCTTCATCCAATTATATCTCCCCTAATGATGGAGTATTTATTAGAAAAAAATTTATACTTAAGATGAAGATGATGGTATATGTATTGAAATCTTGGTGATTATAATTATAATATTTGATGGCTCTTAGGGTTACATAATGGAAACAAATCACTTACACTCATATTGTTCTCACACCAAGAAGTGATTACAATGAAATTGATATTAAATAAGCAATGTGATAGGTCTTGGTGTATATGATCTTAGTGTATGGGGTCCAGCTTTAAGGAAAGGGTCTATAAAAATGTTACTCTACATAAACGTAAAATCATTAATCCATTTTAAAATGCATCATGGAAATAAATTTCCAGGAATATCTCTATGAATATTAGGATCATACTATTTGGTATTATCCATTCTACCTATAACATACATATAGATCATATCAATAGTGATTCGATGATATGATGTAACATGGTTATAAATATTTGTGGTTATACACTTTGATTCCAGTATTGTGTTATAGTGCAATGATTGGTGGTAATAATAAAATACTTATTAAACTGAAATTCATTGAAAAAAAGAATAATTCATTTTTTCATGGGAAAAGGTATTAGTTTTCAATATTAAAAATACTTTTAGCTGAAATAAAAAATCAGAATAAATTAATGAAATTCAATAGTTTTTTTATTCATTGAATTAATGATACTTGTTAAAATTTAATCCATTTTTTATTTTTTTACTGTAGATATAATGTAATGTTGATCCCAATTATAATGAAAATAAAGTGGGTATTGTGGTTTCATGTAAATCATATTTAGTGGTCATGAAAAGTTAATATTGTAACGACCCAAAGTTTCATTAATGGAAAATCCCTCTTGATCCAGTTAAATGTTTCTTTATGAAAAAAAAATGTTTTTATAAGATGTCAACTTCTTTGGTTTAACGTTAAGATTTGTGACCGTTACTTTTATAGCCATTGAACAGTGATCATCTGGGTAGTTTAAATATAAGGCTTTAACGAACAAATTTTCTACTCAGACAAAGGAAGTGATGGCCTCATCCAGTAGAATTTCCCCTTAAAAAGCCCATTTGTCAGAGCTCGGAAAGGAGGTGGCGTCTTTGGGCTTTTCCCATGACCAAGCCCAAGCTGAGCTTCATCAAGTCAAGCTCGAACGTGATCGTCTACGGGAAAAATGGAAGTTGATAGAGATTACCACTCGAGCGATGTTATCCGAGCAACCCCAAGAGTCTGTCACCATCGCACACCTTACCCTTAGGTCTTATGCGGCTATTTTAAGGGGTTATGTAACAAATAAGTAGAACCATTTTCATGTACATTATTTTTGTTTACAATAATGAATATAATTTCTAGTCATTTTCGATACATTGTAATTAGTTTTTAAAGTACAAACAGTGTTTTTAGTTATTATTTAATTAAGAATTATATTTTATTAAATTAAAGGATTTTTGAATTAAATAATATTTTAATAAAATATTATTATTAATATTAAATTAATTTTTATTAAATATAAATGATCTTATAATTTTATGAATGCAATTAAAATTTTTATTAAGGTTTGAAAGCCATTTCTGTCAAAACCCGTGAATTTTTTATAAATGTCGGTTTTTATTTTAAAAGTGAAAATTCACATATTTAGAAAATTATTTAGATAAAATAAATATTATTTTTGGAATCAGGATGCCGAAATTATCCAACGGTGAATTTTTCATAATTTTCTGAGACAGTCAAATTTTTGGGTTAAATTTAAATACCATTTAAATATATAATGTGTTTTATGACATCATAATGACCCAATGGTGATGTAATAAAATACCATAATCCTTATGTTCGGCCAATATGTGTTTTATCATTAAAATAATGAGGTTTTGGGTTTTTTTGACTCACTTTTCAAAGCATTAATGGAGCCCTCGAGACTTATTCAACACTTTGCCTTTTTAAATTAATTTCCATGGGAGTGTGACTCACCTCCACATAAGCAACCCTAATTTTTTTATATGTTCGGACCTTGTCCTTGTAAAATATTGTTTTCCTCTTTCCTTTTCCAGAAACCATAGGAAAATACCATGGGATGGTTTGTGGTTTGGATTATTTTAATATAAGGGGTCCCAAACCTAAATAATAAAGAATTCTCTCACCTTTCCTATATAAACCCACCCAAGCTCCCACTTCCTCCTCACCCTAAGCCCTTTATGTTCGTACAACCACTGCCCTACTCTCTCTAGAATCCTCTCAAGGTTCCCCAAGCTCCCAAGAAGCCTCTCACAAGCCTCTCTCTAGCCTTTGGAAGCACACTTCCAAATATGGGTTTTTTCTTCCTTTCTCTTTTTTTTGTCAATTTTCTTTAAGTTGTATTGCCCTTTTTATTTCAATTATGAATGTTGGGGTATGGTTTCTCACCTCCCCCATACTGCCCTCTTATTTTTTGAATGATGGGAGAACCCTTTCTCTATCATTAAATGCCTCCCATGTACGCCCGTTACTATGCCAAAATTCCGAAAGGAACTTCTCTCTCTTCTTTTATATTCAAGCAATACTTTTGTATCATGAATCTAAATTCCATTTCTACTGTTGGTACATGTATATTTATGATCTCCTTACTGTCCATTACATTTAAATATGATGAGGAACCCCTTTCTCTCTCATAAACCTTTTTATGAATTCTTATGTCACGCCGTTACGCTGCCGAAATCGCACCGATTTTCTAAGCCAATGTCTTTGTGTAGTGAATACCATGCACATTTCTCCATCAAGGGTATTCACCTTTATGCACATTTACATATTTATTATAAAGTTTCATGTATAAATTCCACATTCCTTTATCGTGGAAGAAATTATTATGTTTTATGAATCCATGTTTTATGATCCATGTGGCACACTTATGCATGAAATGAAATGTTTAAGAAGGGTGCGCCCTGATAGCGCTCCAATGCATTGGGTAAAGTATAGTATCATGATACGTCATGTGCAATGAGTGTTGACTCATTCTAATTCAAGTTCAACGAGGGTTTACTCGTGCCTCAAGTGCAATGAGGGTTTACTCATGCTCCTTGTGCAATGAGCCTTGGCTCATGCTAATTCAATGTTAAGTGTTGTTTCCACATTTCCATGTTATTATTATCATGATTTATCATGCCTTTATGTTAATGTCTCTATTATGCTCTATTGATATGCCTATTTCCTAACATTTATTGTACTCCTCATGTTATTCATTGTGTACTCCCCCTACTGGGCTTTATAGCTCACCCTTTTCTTATGCATGTCCTCAGGTTATCCCATGCAATGCTAAGTACGAAGGAATGTAGTGGTCATGTAAAGGAAGTTTTCAATAAGGATGTTGTATTTCAAGTTTAAAGTTTTTATGTAATGATCCTAAGCCCCAAAGACACTAAACCTCTCGATCTTCTTTGTTGTATCATGTGAAGTTTTATGTAATAAAGCATGTTTAAGTTGTAATAAAAAGCAGGGTTGTCATAGTTGGTATCAAAGGATAGGTTTAGTTATTTTTGGGATTAGGAAACCCTAGTAAAGCCTTAGATACAAGACTAATCATAATAAAAACATCCCTAAGTTTTGGTAAATACTATGTAAGTGGTTTATCAAACAAATACATCCCTGTCTGGATACAAGCAGGTAGAGGCGGCTCTGGCACAGATGTATCCTAGGGGTAAAACCCGAAAACACCGCTTTGAGCTAGACTCGAACGGGAACTGGTGCACGACAACGGGCCTTGCTACACTCTTGGTTACGACACTCCCGGGGGATATGTTTTGATAAATTCACAATCTTAGTATGAACCCTTATTAAGGGAAAAATGCCCCTAAGGATATATGTTAGAAGGAAGATCATGAAAAGCCTGGATTGAATCCTATAGACTCATGAGTTAAAGAGATTAAAGTTTATTTATAAATCATCAACTTTTGTCTTTGGATTACCCTTTATGTGTTACCCCTAACTTTCCTTTTATTCCAGCCAATGGCCGGTAATAGGAGAACTCGGGCTAACAACCGTTGTGAAGATCAGTGTGATGATTGTACTTATGAGATGCCCAATCCAATGGGAGCGGGAATCGCGAACTTTGTCACGCTTCTCTCTCAGCTAACTCATGTTTTGAATATAAACACTGGTCAAGAAGAACGTTCAACCCCCCCTAAGAAATAACAAGTCGCTATTGAAATCTTCATGAGACAAAGGCCTCCTACTTTTAGTGGATCATCCGATCCCACGATTGCTGAACAATGGATCAACTCCATTGAAAAGATATTCTCCATCCTCCAATGCTCTGAAAAAGAGAAGGTTCTCCTGGCGGCATATTGTATGGAGGGTGAAGCTGATCAATGGTGGAAGTTGATCAAAAATACGAAGCCTGAGGAGGAGATCGAGGCTTTGTAATGGAAGGTATTCCGGAAGATGTTTTTTGATAAATATTTTCCACGCACCCTCCGTCTTAAGATGGAAAGGGACTTACTTTCCCTCAAGCAGAACGATGAAGAATCTGTGGGAGCGTACGAGGAAAACTTCACAAGGCTTGCACGATATGCTTCCGTCTTTATTGTTACCCCCGAATGCAAGGTTGACTGCTTCTTTGGTGGGATGAAGCCTAGCTTGTGGAAAGCATTAGCGATCCGTGACTTTGACAGCTATGAGGAAATTGTCCGATGTGCCCTTCAGGTTGAAATGGAGATCGGAGAATCACAGGGGTATCATGGGGACAAGAAGAGGAAGGTGGACTTCAATGCTGGTGGTCCGATGGATAAATCCAACGGCGCTAAGAAATTCCAGCACCCCACTTGCCAAAAGTGTGGAAAAAAGCACCCTGGAAATTGCCTTAGGGGGACAAGAAAATGCTTCAAGTGTGGAAGAGAAGGGCACCTAGCTGTTAACTGTCAGCAAGAAGGACCCGCGGCTGCGACAGAGGAGAGGAACACTCCGTTCGAACCTCAACGCATTGTTCAATCCTTCAAATGCAAAGAACCGGGTCATTTTGCGAATCAGTGCCCTAATCCAAGGGTTATCGGAGGCAATCAACAACCTCCAAGACAGCAAGGAAGAGATTTTGCCATCACTTCTGCCGAAGTGAACCACGACAACGAAGTGGTGACAGGTACGCTAGTTATTCATTCAAGAATAGCGAACGTACTTTTTGATTCAGGTTCTATGCATTCTTTTATATCTCAAAAGTTTAGTAGAACAATCCCTGCACCACCACAAATCATGGAAGTAAAGATGTCGGTGAGTACGGAAAATGGGGCAATCATTGCATCCCATGAGTATAAGTCCTCCCCTGTTATAATATGTGGATTGAATTTCCCAGCGAACCTCATCATACTCCCTTTGGTGGAATTTGATGCAATTCTTGGCATGGATTGGCTTTCCTTAAATAGAGCCAACATAAATTGTCGGGAGATGGAAATCACACTCCATATGGACAATCGACCCCCGATTCTTTACAAGTGTCAGGAGGAAGATGAATCTCCTTTAGCTCCATCATCTCAAGCATGGATATTACTGCCTTATGAGCACGCATATCTGGCTCAGATGATTAAGTCCAAGGAAGAAACCACCCTTGAAGAAATGCCTATTGTGAGGGATTTCGCTGAAGTATTTCCCGAGGAACTTCCTGGTCTTCCTCCAAGAAGAGATGTTGAGTTCTCAATTGAACTTATACCTGGGGCACTACCAATATCCAAGACTCCATATAGAATGGCTGTGGTTGAGCTTGAAGAACTGAAGAAACAACTACAGGAGAATCTGGATAAAGGGTTTATACACCCAAGTGCATCACCATGGGGTGCACCAGTCCTCTTCGTCAAGAAGAAGGATGGGTCAATGCGGCTTTGCATCGATTATCGTGAACTTAACAAAATCACGATAAAGAACAAGCATCCTCTCCCAAGAATCGATGACTTGTTTGATCAGCTACGTGGAGCACAATACTTCTCCAAGGTTGACTTGCGGTCGGGATATTATCAAGTAAGGGTGAAGAAGGAAGATATCCCCAAGACTGCTTTTCGTACAAGGTACGGGCACTATGAATTCATAGTAATGCCTTTTGGACTCACCAATTCTCCAGAAATATTCATGGACTTGATGAATAGAGTCTTTAGAGATTACCTAGATAAATTTGTGGTTGTCTTTATAGATGATATTATAATATACTCCAAAACCAAGGAGGACCATGAGGAGCATTTAAGAACTGTACTGGAGACTTTGCGCAAGGAGAAGCTCTATGCCAAGTACAGAAAGTGTGAGTTCTGGTTGAAGGAGGTCTCATTCTTGGGCCATATCATCACAAGCAATGGGATATCTGTGGACCCCTCCAAAACAGACGCAATTGAGGGATGGCTGAGGCCAACATCGGTAACTGATATCCGTAGCTTCTTGGGGTTAGCTGGATATTATCGACGATTTGTGAGAAATTTCTCACGATTGTCCAACCATCTTACCAAGCTAACTCGATAGGGAGTAAAATCTTCTTGGAGTTATGAATGCGAAGAAAGCTTTAAGGAGTTGAAAAGGAGGCTTATCACTGCACCCGTGCTCACTTTACCCACAAGTGGGGAGCTTTTTGTGGTATTCAGTGATGCTTAGAAGAAGGGCTTAGGATGTGTGCTGATGCAGAATGATAAAGTGATATCCTATGCCTCAAGGCAGTTGAAAATCCATGAGCTAAACTATCCAACGCATGATCTGGAGTTGGCGGCGGTGATCTTTGCCTTGAAAATCTGGCGGCATTATCTCTATGGAGAGAAATGTGAGATATATACTGACCACAAGAGTCTTAAATATATATTCACACAGAAAGAGCTTAATATGCGGCAGAGAAGATGGATAGATCTCATCAAGGATTATGACTGTTCAATACATTACCACACTGGGAAGGCGAACAAGGTGGCGGATGCCCTAAGTAGAAAGGATCCATCAATTCTATCAATAATGAGAATTGAGAAGGATCCAATCTTCTTAGACTTGCTGAAGATGGACGTGGGAATCATAAAGAAGGGAACATCATCAATCCTTTCACAAATGATTCCTCAACCATCTCTTTTGGAATGGTTAAAGGATGCTCAAAAGGATGATGTGGGAATCCAAGAAAAAGTGGAAGCTATCAAAAAGGGAAAATCCTCAGAGTTTAATGTTAATGAAGATGGAATTGTGCGGTTTGGGAAAAGACTATGTGTTCCATCAAGTTCGGAGCTGAAGAAGGAACTTTTGGATGACGCACATAGTTCAAATTTCTCTATTCACCTAGGGAGCACAAAGATGTATTGAGATCTCCAAGAAAACTTTTGGTGGGATAATATGAAGAAGGAGATCGATGAATATACATCAAAGTGCCTGGTGTGTCAGCATGTGAAGGCAGAGAGGCAGAAGTCTAAGGGGATGATGCAACCATTGCCCATACCAGAATGGAAATGGGAGAACATCACCATGGACTTCGTCACTGGACTTCCAAGGACATCCAAAAGCAACAATGCAATCTGGGTTATTGTGGATCGTCTTACAAAGACTGCACACTTCATTGCTATTTGAGAGGATTTCTCTTTGGATCAACTGGCACGGATATATATCAGAGAAGTGGTACGGTTGCATGGAGTACCACTATCTATTGTGTCTGACCAAGATCCAAGATTTACCTCTAATTTTTGGAAGAGTCTTCAACATGCTCTGAATACTGAACTGAACTTCAGTACGGCCTATCATCCTCAAACTGATGGCCAATCCGAGCGGACTATCCAAACACTTGAGGATATGTTGAGAGCGTTCTCAATGGACATTAAAGGAGGATGGGATCAACATCTTCCTCTAGTTGAGTTCCCTTATAATAATAGTTTTCACTCAAGCATCCAAATGGCACCATATGAAGCCCTGTATGGGAAAAGGTGTAGAACACCGGCATGTTGGGATGAGGTCGGTGAACGTAAGCTGCTTGGACCAGAAATGGTCGAAGAAATGGTGGAGAAGGTGAAAACCATTCAGCAGCATATCAAGGCAGCCCAAAGTCGACAGAAGAGTTATGCAGATAATCATCGACGAGACCTTGAGTTTAAAGTCGGAGACATGGTGTTTTTACGCATATCTCCGTGGAAGAAGGTCATGAGGTTTGGAAAGAAAGGGAAGTTAAGTCCAAGGTACATCGGCCCCTTCGAGATTCTTGATCGTGTTGGGGTTGTGGCCTATCGACTAGCACTTCCACCTACTATGGCCAAGGTGCATGATTTCTTCCATGTATCCCTCTTAAGGAAGTACATACCAGACCCTTAACATGTACTCTCTTCTGAGGTGGTACAATTAGAAGATGATCTTTCTTATGAGGAGCAACCAGTGAAGATCTTGGATCGTAGAGAAAAAGTTCTACGAAATAAGACAATGCCCCTCGTCAAGGTGTTGTGGAGAAACCACAAGTTTGAAAAAGCAACTTGGGAGTCGGAGGATATGATGAAGCTAAGTTACCCACATTTGTTTTAGTGTGGGAAAAGGAAAATTTCGCGGGCGAAATTTCTTAGGGGGGGAATGTTGTAACGACCCAAAGTTTCATTAATGGAAAATCCCTCTTGATCCAGTTAAATGTTTCTTTATGAAAAAAAAATGTTTTTATAAGATGTCAACTTCTTTAGTTTAACATTAAGATTTGTGACCGTTACTTTTATAGTCGTTGAACAGTGATCATCTGGGTAGTTTAAAAATAAGGATTTAACGAACCAATTTTCTACTCAGACAAAGGAAGCGATGGCCTCATCCAGTATAATTGCCCCTTACGAAGCCCATTTGTCGGAGCTCGGAAAGGAGGTGGCGTCTTTGGGCTTTGCCCTTGACCAAGCCCAAGCTGAGCTTCATCAAGTCAAGCTCGAACGTGATCGTCTACGAGAAAAATGGAAGTTGATAGAGATTACCACTCGAGCGATGTTATCCGAGCAACCCCAAGAGTCGGTCACCATCGCACACCTTACCCTTAGGTCTTATGCGGCTATTTTAAGGGGTTATGTAACAAATAAGTAGCACCATGTTCATGTACATTATTTTTGTATACAATAATGAATATAATTTCTAGTCATTTTTGACACATTGTAATTAGTTTTTAAAGTACAAACGGTGTTTTTAGTTATTATTTAATTAAGAATTATATTTTATTAAATTAAAGGATTTTTGAATTAAATAATATTTTAATAAAATATTATTATTAATATTAAATTAATTTTTATTAAATATAAATGATCCTATAATTTTATGAATGCAATTAAAATTTTTATTAAGGTTTGAAAGCCATTTCTGTCAAAACCCGTGAATTTTTTATAAATGTCGGTTTTTATTTTAAAAGTGAAAATTTAAATATTTAGAAAATTATTTAGATAAAATAAATATTATTTTTGGAATCAGGACGCCGAAATTATCCAACAGTGAATTTTTCATAATTTTCTGAGACAGTCAAATTTTTGGGTAAAAATTAAATACCATTTAAATATATAATGTGTTTTATGACATCATAATGACCCAATGGTGATGTAATAAAATACCATAATCCTTATGTTCGGCCAATATGTGTTTTATCATTAAAATAATGAGGTTTTGGGTTTGTTTGACTCACTTTTCAAATCATTAATGGAGCCCTCAAGACTTATTCAACACTTTGCCTTTTTAAATTAATTTCCATGGGAGTGTGACTCACCTCCACATAAGAAAGCCTAATTTTTTAATAAGTTCGGACCTTGGCCTTGTAAAATATTGTTTTCCTCTTTCCTTTTCCAGAAACCATGGGCAAATACCATGGGATGGTTTGTGGTTTGGATTATTTTAATATAAGGGGTCCCAAACCTAAATAATAAAGAATTCTCTCACCTTTCCTATATAAACCCACCCAAGCTCCCACTTCCTCCTCACCCAAAGCCCTTGAAGTTCGTCAAACCTCTTCCCTACTCTCTCTAGAATCCTCTCAAGGTTCCCCAAGCTCCCAAGAAGCCTCTCACAAGCCTCTCTCTAGCCTTTGGAAGCACACTTCCAAGTAAGGTTTTTTTCTTCCTTTCTCTTTTTTTTGTCAATTTTCTTTAAGTTGTATTGCCCTTTTTATTTCAATTATGAATGTTGGGGTATGGTTTCTCACCTCCCCCATATGGCCCTTTTATTGTTTGAATGATGGGAGAACCCTTTCTCTCTCATTAAATGCCTCCCATGTACGCCTGTTACTATGCCGAAATTCCGAAAGGAACGTCTCTCTCTTCTTTTATATTCAAGCAATACTTTTGTATCATGAATCTAAATTCCATTTCTACTGTTGGTAAATATATATATATGATCTCCTTACTGTCCATTACATGTAAATATGATGAGGAACCCCTTTCTCTCTCATCAACATTTTTATGAATTCTTATGTCACGCCGTTACGCTGCCGAAATCGCACCGATTTTCTAAGCCAATGTCTTTGTGTAGTGAATACCATGCCCATTTCTCCATCAAGGGTATTCACCTTTATGCACATTTACATATTGATTATAAAGTTTCATGTATAAATTCCACATTCCTTTATCGTGGAAGAAATGATTATGTTTTATGAATCCATGTTTTATGATCCATGTGGCACACTTATGCATGAAATGAAATGTTTAAGAAGGGTGCGCCCTGATAGCGCTCCAATGCATTGGGTAAAGTATAGTATCATGATACGTCATGTGCAATGAGTGTTGACTCATGCTAATTCAAGTGAAACGAGGGTTTACTCGTGCTTCAAGTGCAATGAGGGTTTACTCATGCTCCATGTGCAATGAGCCTTGGCTCATGCTAATTCAATGTTAAGTGTTGTTGCCACATTTCCATGTTATGATTACCATGCTTTATCATGACTTTATGTTCATGTCTCTCTTATTCTCTATTTATATTCCTATTGCCTAACAGGTATTGTACTCCTCATGTTATTCATTGTGTACTCCCCTACTGGGCTTTATAGCTCACCCTTTTCTTATGCATGTCCTCAGGTTATCCCATGCAATGCTAAGTACGAAGTAATGTAGTGGTCATGTAAAGGAAGTTTTCAATAAGGATGTTGTATTTAAAGTTTAATGTTTTTATGTAATGATCCTAAGCCCCAAATACACTAAACCTCTCGATCTTCTTTGTTGTATCAAGTGAAGTTTTATGTAATAAATCATGTTTATGTTGTAATAAAAAGCAGGGTTGTCATAAATATACTATGAAATCCACTTTCTGATGAAGCTAACTATCTTAGGTAGTGAAACTTCCATGGCACTATCATGTGATAGATCCCAATTCTATGAAAATTAGATATCATTATCTTGTACACCAATTCTGGATATAATATACCCATATCAGAGAAAAATGAAGAGTGAATTCTAGGGGACTAGAAAATTATACATTATGATTGAGACATACTATATATGATAATAAATATATATCTTTATTATATACATATATAATAAATAGTCCATGGACCTCTATATACATGGTTAGTCTACAATTCCCATAATTGAATACTGGGTAAAATCACATCCAATCATCTATATGAGTTGAGAAGTTGAGTTCAAAAAATATAGGGAAAACTATGTATTTCTTATTAAGACAACCTTATATCATAAATTTTTTTTATATTATGGAAATAATATTTATACTTTTATAACATAAAAAAATAGATCTGCTTCAGCATTTAAAACTACTCCCAATTAGTGAAGAAAACTATAATTATTCACTAAAAAGTTTTGTATCATCTAATATGGTATAAAAACATAAAAAACCAACCAAAACATTATTAAAATGTTTTATACATATAATAAAATTAATCTTTTGTAATTTCAATTCCTCCGTAGTGATTAACAAAATTATAAAAAAAATTAAATTGAGTCAATAATGGGATATGGAATGAAATATGACATCTCATGTCCATTTATGAAGAAATAAATCATTGTAGGAAACATCCACATCATATTTGGGATAAATGAATCATAGTTTGTACATATTTGACTATATTATTTAGTGTAAGAACGTTTTTCCATGTGGAGTTCATTTTGAACATGTGGAAACCTTTTTAAACACAATAAAATATATGTTGGAAGAGGTGTAGTAGAGAATAAAATTATATTTTAAGAGCATTATCCACATTAAAAGATCTTTGTTATAATATATTCCATGTTATGTGATTTATGTGTTTAAATTCTTTTATTTAATGAAAAGTAAGATGATGTCAGGGGATATTTTGACCCCTAATGGATTCTAAAGGAATAAAACATATAGATAAGAGTGTATAACAATGTGGAATTGATGATAATGAAACATGGAGGGAATCAATTATAAAGGACATAACATTATATTCAATGTATACATCAAATTATATATACATATATTAATGATCCTTCTTCAATATATCATTATTTTTATATTTTTTTAATCTTGTCTCTTAGGATTCATTTCAATGGTAGTTTCAAGATATATATTTTTTTCTACTTTTCTTCTATTTAACTTACTATAATTGTTTTTTACTATGATTATTTAATTTTCACCAAATACTTTTTCCATCCATATTTAGGGTAGATGATCTATAGGATTGAGTGATAGAGTAAAGGTAGAGGCTCACCCTAATCAATAATAATTAGTTATATATATTTTATATATATTTTTTAGTAGATTTATAACCCACACATTTTTTGATTTTACAACCCAAAAAATATAATCAATCTAAAAATAATTGTGGATCACATCACACATCCAAGTGAGGACATCATTCTTCTATGTATGGAATGATATAGAACATACTTGTTAGTTTTGAAAAATTAGTAATTCTGTAGGTTATCCTATTAGGATAAAATCTCGAATAAAGTATTGGGTTTTAACTACACCAGCATAAATAGCCTGTTATTTGTTGGTAGGTCAGTTGATCTCATTTCCACTAAATATTTAAACAACTCTATAATAGTTTAATTTATTGGGTATCAAAATAGGCTATTTAATTCATCATTTCTTCTTTTTATATCAATATAAATTTATAAATACTTTTCTCTTTTATAATAATTATTCACCACATGAAATGTGTGAAAAAATACATTCCCCTTAGAGAAATTGAAATGTTTTCAAAATGTAAGTTACTAAAATGATCCATGTTATCCTAAAAGTAAACCATCTAGATCATTTTGGAATTGTTTATTGGGGATAAGATCTATGTAAAGGTTATATTTAGAAGGAACATATAATTCATGTCATTATCCATGTTTTTTGTTTATGTGTGCATTATAAATGAAACCTTTTAAAATAAGAAAAATTACAAAATTAAAAACATAAAGTGGATTTAATTTATTCTTGTTTTTATGTGATTATAATTTTGTTCATAAAAAACCATATTAAATAATATTAATTTTTTAAATTTCTTCACAAGAATAAAAACTAGAGGTAATATCTCACCATTATACTTTCAACTTCAATGTGTATATTTTCAAATAACTTAATTCCATAATCATGTTTTAAATTTAATGAAGATAAAAATATCTAAATTTATGGTTGGTGTGAACCAATTATATTAAGAGGAATATTATGTTAATGTTAATGTTTCGGTTTTTTTTTTAATATTAAATGTTTCGAAATATATTGATCCATAATAAAAACTGTAACGTGATGATTTCTTAGTACTTTTTATATTTTGAAATTAAAAAAAAATTATGATTTCTAATATGAATAATATTTATATTTTCATATACCTAAATACATGTGGGTTAACTATATAAATCTTTTTATTTCATCGATACCATCTAAATGTGAATACATTTTCATTATAGTTTGTAAATTGTAATCGATTATACACTGCCTAAAACTTGTAAAATTTGTTATTGATTTAATGATTGTTTTATATATGAAGAAAAATTAGAGAAATTGGAAAAATAAAGTGAAATTAATAAATTAGTACTACAAATTTTTTTCTCAAAGTGTTCCAAATTGAACATGGAATTGGGGTTATAGAGCAACGAAATAAACAAGATATGAGTAGAAGCTAAATTACAAGAAAGAGTTACACGTAAATAAATAAAAATAGATAAAAATAACCATACTATAGAATATTTTTGTGAGGTTTAAAATGAAGGGTTGTGTAAGATTGATAAAAAACCTAAAACTTACTAACTAAATGAATATAGTTTCTATATGATATAAATAAAGTTTTTAAATATTTTTGAATGATGTTCTTGGGATGTGGAAATATTATTTAAGACATAAAGAGTTTATAGAAGAATGGATCATGGTATATTTTTCTTATTAAACAGGTATTCATAACTACCCAATGTAAACATAGGTATTTTGAGGTTATTATCCCGATTATACTAGATGGTGGTTGCACCGTATTGGATTTTCTTGAAAGGTAATATACTCTAATAGAAAAATAACCATTGAAGTCATCATGTGAGATATATCCATGGTTGATACGGATTATGATGAATGCTGATAATGTTTGAGAGATAGATAATACCTAAAGATGTATACCACAGTCTGTGTCAATTTAATACTATAATGCACTAGAGTTTTGTGAATGAATAAAGGATCCAATATGAATTTTTCAAAAGAATGACACTTTGAAATTAAAAGGATTAAAATTTTAATGGGGAATATAAAATGTTCTCTTTGAAATGATTCATTTTAAAGAATGTTTGGTCTATTTAGGGAAATTATATAGGTATTTTTTATAAATTATATATTTGATATTGTGATGGATTCCAATACATCATGGATTCCAAAATGATAATAAGTAGTGTGTTTATCAATTTATAAGAAACATTAATTTTATGATCTATATATTCTGAGTATATTTGAATTATTTTACTCATGATTTAGTTTCAGATAATCACATTCTACATTTTAGATGTTAAATCATGTATTTTAATGTTTTTTAGTTATTATTCATTATTGAGCATTAAATCACAATATCATTATTAATATTATTCAATCAAGAATCGTGGATTTATCCCTTATTTTCTATAGATATGTAACTTAAGGGGTGAGGGATCATTTGTAAAAGGATATTATCATGAATTAATTTATAATTTAATAATATAAGGGTTATTTTAATTAAGATTAAACTACAAATAAAAAAATCTCATTCCATCATATGTATTTGACTATCGGACTTTTTATTAAAAAAAATCAAGATATATTGAAAGAATTAATTTATTACATAGAAAATAAATCATTTGTTTTCTTTAAACATTGGTTTTAAGAATATAATTATAATTGACTACTTTAATAAGTTTATTTAAATTAATCTATTTATAATCAATGAACATGAACGCAAACAATTTGACATCATTAGAATGATTATTTATCTATTTGAGTGAATTAATTTATTAATAGAATATGAATTATCCTTTGATATTTAAATTTTAAATTTATCAAATTCCATTGATTTACAGACTTTTTTTTAATATTATTATGTATGTGTTGGTAGTCATGTTTTTTCTATTCTAATTAAATTATAGATTTAATTAACAATAAAAATTACACAATGTCTTACAGTTTACGTGCACTTTTCATGAGACAAACCTCACTCTAATTTCATTCTACACATCAGTAGATTGAAGGAGGATAAAAAAAACTACTAATTATAAGCATTGTTGTCCCATTAAGTGTAATGAAATTAGTGGGTTGCATAATTTTTTTGGATTCATTGTTGGCGGTAATGGTGAAATAAATAGTGGTAATAATTTATTGATTATCTCAATTACCTATTTTTTATTTAAGTAAATTTATTTTACTTGCATGGGGTATGTTTCTTTTGTAATTTCATTCATATTGGTGTATTAGTAGGACACCACTAACTCAACCATGGACTATTGAATCTAATTAATGACATGAGTGTAACCTTATGATTGATTATTTAATCAACATAAAAAAAATATTCCTCAATGTAATGGAATCATCAACAAAATAAACCTATTGAATTTGGCACCCAATTCACCAATGGGAACATGCATGATGGATAATACATGTTCCCCAATCTTGATTTGTCATTGATTATAGGTTTCAATCCATTGATGGGGGAAAAATAAGTAGTTTTCATTAACTCATTAATGTGTGAAATTTTGAGAAAATTACAATAAATATATAGATTATCAAGAAAATTGGGCAATTAAGTAGAGTTCAATGTGATTATTCTTCTAGTCACCTGTCTAGTTTTTTTAATATCTAACACTTTATAACATACTGGAATTTCATTATAATCAATATGGTTTAGTGTATTATATGTTTTATTATAAAATTAGTTTCTATGATAAATAGATATTTCATAGGTTTTTTTACCCGTTCATTCTGGAGAAGTGATTTCTAGATACATATATTTCATTACAATGATAATTGAATATATGAAGTGGTAGCTATTAATTTTACTAGATTAGTTGGAAATATAACTACAAATGTTCTATGTCATATGGAGTAGCAACAAATATTCCTACATCATAAAAAGTATGTCTGGAACATAATGTTTATGTTTTATTATAGTTTACAAGTGTCGTATTGAGCCACGATGGATGTTTTAGCAGATAGTGGATTGATGATAATGACTCCCAAATATTCACATGAAATACTTGATGAGATATACAATAATTACATTCTTTTGGAATGTGATAGAGTTGAACAAAAATATAAACTGTATTAAGTGGAGGAGACAACTCATTTGGTTTCCCATGTTTAATCATTAACAATGAAGTTGGAAAACACCCTATTTATGGGGGTATCTACTCAATTGTAGCAACCACAAGAAGACACCCACATGAAATTCCGAAAAATTGAAAAATATATATTTCTATTCTTGTATACCAATAATTATATTATAAATATGAATATAATCATCCTCATTATTATGACTAAATGATAAAAAAATATTCCCTTCAATAGTATCATATTTCTAACAATCCATAGATGATTGTGAATCATAAATTCAATTAAATTTGAGTTAGATTGAACTACAAGGAGGATATATCTATAAATAAAAAATTTAACACGTGTATACATATTCCATATGAAATATCAGTGGTTGTTTCAGCAATTCCACATCCTAAACATCAATAAACTCATCTTTAAGTAAAATTCCAACATTGAATAGAACCACATACCCATTCTCCAAAACAATATCTATAGTAAATATTGTAATTGTTAATTAATGAGTCAATTATATATAAAAAGTCATTATAAAAGACCCTAATGAATCAAAAATTAACTCTTTGAAACCTCTTATATCTGTAGGGAAGATATCTCAAACTTATCAAATCGATTACCTATTATAATATCAGTTAACATGATGATGAATCCAAGGTAGGTGGCTAATGTTGTGTAATTATGAAGTTGGAATTATCTAAACATATGGAAGGGAAAATATTAAATGCTTGTGGAGGTGTACAAATAATGTAAGGGGGAATCTAGGGGGGATGTTGACAGTTTGGATGAGATATAAGGAAGAGATTGATAGTAGGTTATAGAAAAAGAAGGAATATGGGGTAGAATAATCCAAAACATAGAAAACCCATATACCACATTAATGGAGGAAAATGTGAGTGAGATTTGATACCTAATATAAGAAATTGTTATAAATCTTCAAAAATATGCACATCATCATCCCATTTACTGAATAATTTACACAAATATTATATTATGAACAATTATATATGTATATATTTCCAAATAAGAAGATTCATGATATAGGAGTAATTTCTCACTCTAAAGAGTATTCTGCAACAACTAAATATAATATCCCACCAAATATGAGAGATATATAGAGATTTCAGTTACATTTCATGTTTTTATGATTCAAATGTTTCATTGTGATATGTATTTTGGGCACTAGTGTCAATGAAATTCCCATAAGATTATTTTTATAATTTGCATTTGATTATCCAAAGTCAAATTCCGATAAACTTCAAATCATAGTTTGATAATTGTATTACACCTGATTAACTCGTTATGATATTTTCATTAAGTTTGGGAAATCAATTTATCCCTTAGAGTTCATAATCCATGATATATAAGTTGAGGGTATTTTTTCAAACATTCAATTGAGACCATTCCCAGAAACTAGAAAAAAATTGATAAATATCAACAAAGTAATAATCATTTATATAATTAGTAAATAACAATATGTTATTTATTTAATTAACATTCAAAAACAAGAAGGTAAATCCAAAGATTTTCATGTCATTTTATTTAAAAAAATAACATAATCCATCATAGTCTATAAAAAATAAGAACAGATGAAGCTCATTGATGTGAGGGTGGATAATAAAGAGGATAGAAATTTAAGGGAAGATAGATCAAAAAATACATATCTATTGAGGATAGATAATTTTTTAAATAACACATTATTTCATGGTATATTCACCTTAAATAAATTAAATTTTTAATAGCTTGTTATACATTGAGCACTAACCAAAAAAATAGTATATGTTATTTTGATAAATAAATTATCATTAATGCTTATCCACTATATTTTAGGGAATGAATAAGAGAAAAAATTATGAAATATATTTTTTTGAATAAATTTAATTGTGATTTTCAACAAAATTAAATTGTTTATTATCTACTTAAAATCTATTTTACAATAACATTCCCTTTAATGAATTGAAAATTATATTGAAAAAATATAATATTTTTAAATGAAAATATTTATGAAATATAACATTTAAAAAAAATTAAACCTATTTGTAAAAAATTATAATTATGAATATGGACATCTCGTAATTTAGGAAATTATTTTTCTAAAAAAAATATTAAATTTAATAAATTTATTCCTATATTTTATAAAATTAATTTAATAAAATAAAATAATTTGTATATACAAACTAAAAATAAAATAATAAAATAATTTTTTTTATTTTATGTACATATTTTTTTTCTATTTGAATAGTATAAAATTCCTTTTTAAAAAATACCATGCCATTTATAACACTATTATATTAAATAATGACTTGAAAAATGAAGATACACATTTATAAAAAAAATTCACTTCATAAGATACATTTTAAATTTAATTATATTTAATTTATGTTTCTAAACTAGTTTTTATATATTATAACATAAGTAACACTATTGTTCAATTTTTTTATTAATACATTATAAATATATATTTGTATGATTTTTTTTGCCATCATAAATTGAACTAAATAAAATTTATTTCAACTTTTAATCTAAAATAACTCTATTATTTAATAATAAATATTTAAATTTATGTTTAAAAATTATTTAGGATTGATAAAATTGTTTACTTGGGTAAAATCCAAAAATGGTTGAGTTAGTTAACCAATAGAGAAAGAGGTCTATCTTATTGATGACATATTTCTAATTGATTTTTCTATATTTAAATCAACCAATGATTATCTCAAATCCATTGTTCTCTATTTTGGTGTCTTCATATCATGTAAAACATATTCCTTCTTTATATTAATATAAACAACATACAAGAATGCCTTTCCAAACATTTATAAAAAGTCACTCTCACCACTCCTTCATGACTACTCCAAACAAATTTTTCCTCTTGAGAAAATTATATTTTACCTCTCCATAGAATCATCTTTATGTTCTTTATGTTTCTTGACATATAATTTTAGGAATTATGTAATTATATTAATTTATTTATCATATTTATAGAATAAACACTTACCAGCAATCTAATTATTTCTTATGGAAAACAAAAATGATATCCATATATATGAATGGACTGCGACATCTCTAAATCATCATGTTTTGGTTTTCATCAACATAATAAATATATAGTTCTTAAAAATTAATTTTTATTTTTAAAACATGATATATATAATTAAATAAAAAAAAAATTTATAAAATTCTTCTAATCTAGCTAAAATTGGATTCCTCGTTTATGCGTAAAGACATACTTCCCCCACTATTGAATAGATTATTCTAATTTTCATCAGTGTTAGTCATTAATGATCACATTAATGGTTTTAATTAATATCTTTAATGTCTACCAAATTATAATAATTCTATTAAGAAGAATCAAGAAACCAAATCATAATGTGAGAAATAATAGATCATTGCTAATTCAACTACATAGAATTGGCATACTAAAAGGGAAAAAATTATTTATGCATTATAATTGTTCTATATCCATTAAATATTATTTGAAAATCTGTTAAATTATGATTTATATTAGTAATAAAACTTAAATAATAGAACAGTTCCTCTATTATAATGATATTACAAGTAAATCACTTTATAATCATATATTAATTAAATTTGGGTCGGTCTAACCACCTAAGTGAACAATGATATAAAATATTATAATATAATAATATTAGAATATATATACTAATAATATAGGAAAAAAAATATAAGATAATATTTTGATTTTGGTTTTGGATTGATAACATTAGTATTAAACTCATTCATTAAAATATCAACGTTTATTTGTTAAAAATCACTAGAACCCTGTTATCGTTAATTTAAAAATTAAGGGTCATAAAAAATATAATAGAATGAAATAATTAAATTAAAAATAATTAAAACCCATAAAATAAAATAAATCTTATATATTGGAAATGATAAAATATGGGAGAAGAAGAAAGGGAGACACTATTATTACAAAACTAGCTCAAAATGATCATTATTACTCACACTTGACAGTGAAATCAAATAATAACTAATTAATATAAATTTTAAGAATAACAATGAATGAATTTTATATGACGTTATATATAGATAGCCATTCTTCACTTATATAGACATCACACCTTTTAGATGAATATTAATTTCATTACACAAACACATGCATGAGGATTGTTATGGTGTAGTGCCTTTGGAGGATAAGTACGCAATCATATTATTTTATTAAAGATATGTGTCATATTGTAAAATGATATTCCCTTTTTGTACACTTCATTAACATCCCCTACTTAAAAAAATTATTCATATACTAGGTCAATGAAACACATGAAATTGAGATATATTATTCTTAGTAAGGGTAAACAAAGAAGGTATATAAGATTAACATGATAATAGGGGCATGGGAATATGAAAATAACATTTAAAAATCATACTCTATATATCAAAGATCATAATCATTAGAAATTTTTTTAATTTGGATAGTTCATAATCCATGATTCATATATAAATTAAAAAAATGAATCATGATAGAATAAAATTAGTATAAGATATAGATTATAGGAATTCATGTAATTATAGAAAATTGTATTTCAAGGCTACCCAAAAAGACATTAATAACATTTTAGGTTTCGTCTCACCACCCATGTACCTACCTTTGGCATGGGATAATATCCCATGTACCCACATTGTATCTTATTAAATCCACTAATGTACCCAACATTTTTCTTCGAATAATAACCCATGTACCCTTTGATATCATTTAAAATTAATAATTATTCAATTACTTGATGGAAATTTAGGCCCACCCATAATATAAGGAAAATCATACACATCCATGGAAAAATATAATAAAACATTCACTATAATTTCGTGTAATTACAGTGTATTTTTTAATTATATGGAATTATTTCAAGACAAGGCACTTTGAAGGCATGTGATTTTGAGTCCTGGTGCTCCTGGAATGAAATTTTGAACTTTTTTATGTTCGTTTATGTGAAGGTGCGAGCATGTTTTTTCTAACATTTAAACCGGTGCTCATATTGAAAATATGAGGGCACCGTTGACCTAAAATTGTCAGGATTCACCTAGAATGGAATTAACTTCATCCGGCATGGGGAAAATAGAAAAGATAATTTTTGGTCCTTTTGGAAATTATTAAAAAACATTAAAATTTTATTTTATTTCTTTTCTTAACCAACAAGCGGTGACTTCGAGACACTATTGTGTGATGGCAAGGAACATTAATAAAGCTATTTATTATATCATAAATAAGATGCATAGCTTTAAATTTCACATAATTACTACGTTGTTTCATGAATGAAGTAGTGTAACGACACGATGACGCAACGTAACAGAAATGTTGCAACATGTTTTCTTTTATTTGGTTGATGAATTGGAGGAAAGGGAATTAAACCACAAGAAATTATTTAACGAACATCTAGTGAGTTTCCTCACCAATGAAGATTGATGAACACCAATGGAACATCATCAATGTCGATGCACCTTCAAGAACAGAGTCAGGAAGTAAGAATGCATTCTTTTTTGGTATCTTTGCGGGAAAACTGCTCCATCCACAAATTGCTTCGATGATGGGGTTTAAATTATTTAATGTTTTCCCCTTTAATTATTTTGAATGATGAACGTGGATCAATCCACAAATAGGTTTATTAGTGGATCATGTATTCTTGTAGGAGGGTTTCTTTCTTGGGGATTTTGTCATAGAGATTTAATGATATTTGTTAGAACTGAGATCCCAAGCCTCCCCCATTTTAAAACTCTAATGCAGAGATCCCAAGCTAACAAGAACAAGGCATGACCCCCATATGTTTATGAAATCTTTGTAGACGAGATATGAAAATGTCATAAGGGAAATAATGAGAACTTCGAAGGGAAGTCAACACCCCATAGAAGGCACAGGCACATACGACATGGATATCGGACCACCGGAGTAGACCTGGTGGCCTACAAAAGGTGTTGTCTGTGCAACACCAGAGGCGCGGTAGCAGCCACAGTCAAAAGGTGGTGGTTCCCCAGTCACAATGTGTGGGATGCAGTAACCTATAACCACCTATCGCACTTGATAGTTGATTTGTTTGGCTTGCGCACCATGGCCCGTCAGCTGCGGTGGATGGCAGGATATGGTGCCAACGTAGCGCCTCATTGGAGGAGCAGCCCGTAGTCGTAGGTGACATGGATTCAACCCAGGTGGTTTTTTACCATGTTCTTAATTGGGGTGGCTGGTTGTGTCGGCCTCAGAGGATACCCCCCCCCCCAGACACACCATGTGTCTGGACAAAAGGGAACAGGTCTACCATTGCCAGACCGGGTAGGGGTGGGAAACCCCTGTGGGAGAATCTAGACTTGGTCAGACCCAGGTCACGTTGGAGGACTAGATTTGGGTCAGTGGACACTGGTTCAGGCCAGGTCGGGTCAATTCGAATGACTCGGGCGAGACCCGGAACCGACTGTGTCACCCTTTCGGAAAAACGATTGTAATGTGCCAACTGTGCATCCGATCGATGAACCGTATATCATGTTAGAACCATTGCGACAAAGTGTTGCCTTATTAATAATCTATGGAGACATAAATTGATGTTGGAATTCAATGTATGGCTTGGGGAGCAGTTCTATCGAGATTACACTCACAGACGAAGAGTAACCATGTTGAACTCAGTGGCCCGAAATACTAGTAGTCGTGTGGACCTCAATGGGCCAGAAGAGCCATGTGGATCTCTATGGACCAGCAGATGAGAAACACCAGTGTGAACCATAGTGGTATGTAAGAATTCAGTGACTCATCAGAGATGATATTTTCAATAGTACGAAGCGTTCATCACTATAACTGATGAACCTTCTTCCTATGCTTTAGATTAAACCTGGTGTGATTTTTCCTTGATTTTTCAAATTATATTGTGGATTTGATTTGTGGTTTCTTAGTGGTATTTCTCCTTATTGGAATGAGGTCCCCTATTGAGTAATATGTTACTCACCCCTATAAGGGCTTCACTTTCACTAGTTATGTTTTGTTCAACTGACAGACGTTTTGATGAAGAACATGGTTGCCTAGGACCAGGCGGTGCCTAGTGAGATCAGGAAGTCATGGAATACTCCTGTAGTTTTTAGTAACTACACTACTCTTCCCATCATGTGGGGTTTTTAGTGGTTGGATATCCAGTGTTTCTTTGGCACTTTCCTTTTTCCCAGTTAGTCTCTTGTTAGGTTTGTATTTTGGCCCATTTGAATTTCACTTGTACTTGTATTGTGTGTTAGTTTTGTAGCATTATTATTTAATTTTCTATCATTGTGACATGGTTTTGTGTACATGAATATAGGTAGTCAGATAAATTCCTCCCACTTGCAGGCGGACGCCTTCGGCGCTAGTCGCCGACCCCTGGACATCAAGAGGCGGGCTTGGGGTATGTTAGGACATGGGCCACGAGGGATGGTTCTTGACAATGTGGCATCATATGCGGTCAGTTATACCTCAAATACCAAGTGTTTGATGTTTTGTTTTGGGGAAAAACTATTAAATGTTGCAAGTCTGACTTTCAGATTTGGGGACACCAATTTTGGTGTGGCAGTTGATGTATCCACACACTAGGACCTATAATTCTTCTTTTGGGCTCAATGCATAAAAACACTAGTTGGAAAAGTATATCATTATGTTATTTTGTATAACATATTTCTCACCATGTTTAATCTATTGTCCATAGCCCATCTTGATCCATTTCATGATTCCTCCACATGGATGACCAGCCAGGATTCCGATACTTGGTCGGGAGGATAGCTTGCCTAGTGACAATGTGTCCATTCCAGTATTGGTTGTCGAGATGGCTCCATCTGGTTGTGCACCAATGATACCACCACTTTTTGGTCATCACCTAATACCGGTGGTACTGGTAGATTATGTCTATATACTCAGTGCCTTTCCTGAGTTTGAGAACTAGAAACCTCCCAGATTCTGGGGAGAGACAGATCCTCAGTTCCTTGAGGGTTGGCTGGAGGTGATGACATGGGTGTTCCGCATAGTGAGGATGCCACCTGATCAAATGGCGATCATATTCATGAGCTTTCTATGGGGATTCGTCGTGACATGGTGGAGGTTGACCGTCCAAACGCATGATGAGGTAACCCTATACAAGATGGACATCGAGCAACTTTTCTAGGAAGAGTTATTCCTTGCTACGTTACACTTGGTGAGCATTCAAGAGATGCTTCACCATCAACAGGGCTGCATGACGGTAGTTGAGTACTCAGCGAGGTTCACTGAGCATACCCCCTGATCTGTATAAATGGTACGATACCCTTTCCTTAGATCATCATCCTTCTATAAGGGACTACTTCAGGATATTAGGGTATATATGTTGTCTCTAAGAATCCCCACGTAGGCTGGAGTGCTAGAGAAATCTCTACTAGTAGAAAGCATCCTCGTATAGAAGGCACCGATAGTGGGTTCCACCACCGGACAATAGGTGGTCGAGCCATCCGTGATAGGAAAAAGATAGATAGTGTAGTGGTCCAAACAAGCTAGATCATCTAGTGGATGACTTTAGGACTCTAGATCAGTGGTGCGAGGTTTCCCGGACAGTAGGAGAAAATAGTAGGGCAGGGTTTGCTACTCCTACAGTGGGAAAATACACAAGGCTTATGACTTCCCTACCCGCCATACATAAATTCAATAGATAGTCTATGGAATGTCAAGACCGGGGTAGAGGTTTGAGTAAGGAGTTCAACAAGTCAATGAATGTCGTATGAGAGCAGGCCATGCAGCATGTGGTGGCAGGCGGTTTGTGATACTACCGCCGCCAGCTCCAGGTGGTCCACCTGGACCATAAGGAGTAGGAGGATAGGGGAGAGAATAGCTTCTGGCAGCGGAGGTTTCTAACCACAATGCTACAAAGTTGATTATATTTATAATTTTTGTCTTCTCCGCCCTAGTTTTAGTTCTAATAGAGACATGTAAAAGTCACTCTTTCTTTTCCATGGCTCTCATTCAGATCTCTTAGATTGTGGTGGAGCCTTTGGCTCGATACTTATGAGTAGAGATTCTTGTGGGAGGGGATTTGAGGATTAAAATCTAATGCCTATAGTGTTATTTTACTCTAGGAGGTTATAGCTTCGGCTATGATCTCCTAGTAGCAGTGTCGAGGCCTTAGGACTTCATCTTGGGTATGGAATGGCTATCTAAATTCCATGCTCACATCAACTATTTTAGGAACAAATTGAGGTGTATCTATGTAGATGGGACAAGGTTATCCATCCCTGACAAGAAAGGAACTCTTGTAGTAGAGGATGGGATTTCTCAGAGGAGGTTGTAGCTGATCACTAATTAGTTTTCTATCCTCACCCTCTATGTAGTGGATGAGGGGAGACCGAGTTTCCCTTTAGTTGTGGGTGACTATGAGGACATCATTCCTGAGGATGTTCTAGGACTACCTCCTCGTAGATAGGTAGACTTCTTCTTTGATCTATATTCTGGGATGGCACCGATATATACACCAGAATATTGGATTTCTCTAGTGAAGCTCTGTGAATTGAGGATACAGCTGGAGGATGTACAGAAAAAGGGGTTTGTAAGGCCATAATTTCACCATGGGTGAACCCACTGTTGTTTTCTAATAAGGGAGATGGGTGTTTCAGGTTATGCATGGACTATCCTCACATGAATCATGTGACCATGAAGAATAGGTATCCACTGTCAAGGATTGATGACCTCTTCAATCAACTGAAGGGAGTGATGTGGTTCTCCAAGATAGACATCATATCAGGCAACCACCGACTTCGGTTACAGGATGAGGATGTACCAAAGGCATCCTTCAGGTGTCAGAATGGCCACTATGAGTTCCTGGTTATGCCTTTTGGTGTGACCAACACCCTGGAAGTATTCATGGGACTCGTGAATAGTATCCTCAATCCATTCCTCGATTGTTTCATGGTGGTCTTCATTGATGAGTTCTTGGTGTACTCAGGGTCAGACGATGAGAATTCTACACACCTACGGATAGTCTTGGTACACTCTGAGAGCATCAGCATTATGTTAAACTCTCAAATTTTCATTTTTGGATTTGGAAGGTCTACTTTCTGGAAACATCATATTGGAGACTAGAATTGTAGTGGATCTAGTGAAGATAGAGGTAGTTCTTTCTTGGGAGCCACCTAAGAGCATGGATGAGGTGTGTAACTTCTTTGGGATGGCTGGATTCTACCAGAGGTTCCTGCCTAACTTTTCCAGAGTTGCAACGCCTTTATCAGCATTGACATGAAAGGGTAATCCCTTCATGTGGATAAGGAGATTCCAGCATAGTTTCTAGGAGCTAAGGTGGAGACTAACGAGTGCCCCCCATCTTGAGAATAATGGGGGAGGGAGTTGTGTATGTAGTTTTCTGCGATGCATTAGGGACCAGAAAATGTTGTGTCTGAATTCAAGAAAGAGAAGTGATCACATATGGCTCACAGAAGATGAGGAAGAATTAGTATAACTATGTAAACCATGACCTGTTGTTAGCAGTATTGGTGTTTGCCTTGAAAATGTGGCGGCACGACATGATGGGTGAGTGGTTTACATTCAACTCTGATCACAATAGTCTAATCTATATATTCTCCCATAATGACTTCAACTTGATACATTAGTAATGGCTATATTTCCTCCAAGACTATTACTTTTATATAGTTTATACTCTTGGGAAGGGGAACATGGTGGAGGACGCACTCAGCCGGTGGTCCGATTTGCGGATGATGAGTGATGCCACCGAACAGCTAGCCAAGATGCAAATATCCTTTAGGGATGATGATAGATCTCCTTACCTTCAGTAAATGACTATCACTCCCCCACTTTTACAATGAGTTTGGCAGGCACATCTTTTGGATTTCGACTGAGAGGCCCTACATGCCCTATTATCCTCAGGACCAGATCCTGAGGGATTTTTGATGGATGGGGACACATCATCCTCTTTAGAGGGTACACCATCGTACTAGTGGAGTTTCAGGAGGAGGAGTTGTGGGAGTTCCATACATCAACTTTGGTGGTACATATGGGTGTGGCGAAGAGTTAACAGGACCTCTGATTTTAGTACTTATGGATGGGGATCAAGAAGGCAGTAGTAGAGTTTATCTCGAACTGCATTACTTTTCAACAAGTGAAGTCCCACTACCAGGTTCTCGCAGGCTTGTCCTAGCCACTCGAGGTACCGGAGTGTAAATGGGATGGTATCTTGATGGAATTTATGATGGGATTACAATTCAAATCTAGGGCCCACAACTCTATATAGGTGATCTTTGACCGACTCAAAACGTGAACTCACTTCCTACCCATTTAAGATAAGGGAACGGCAGAGGGCCTGAGACGCCTCTGCATCCAAAAGATAGTGTGGCTTCACATGGTTCCTTTGATGATCATATCAGACCATGATGCACACATTAAATCCCAGCTGTGGAAGGGATCAGAGGATGAGTTCGAGACTCTGATATGCCTAAGCACAAAATTCTATACATATATGAATGGTCAGAAAAATCAAACCATACAAACATTGGAGGATATGCTCTGGGATTTCATTCTATATTTTGGTTTTAGTTGGGAGGACCACCATCCACTGGTGGAGTTTTCATACAAAAAAAGCTATCACACCACTATTTTAATGGACTCGTTCGAGTCTATGTATAGGAATCCTTGAAGATCACCTCTATAATTAACAGACCCAGGGGAGTCGACACTCATGGGTCTAGAGATTGTATTGGATACAACAGAGAAGGTGCATGTCATCCAGAAGTAAATTAGGACTACACAGAGTAGAAAAAAGACTTAATCTGATTGGAGATGGATACCCTTAGAGTTTCATAAGGGATTCATTTGATCTTTTCGGTCTCACCCCAGTGAGAATTGTAGAGATTTGTCTGAGGAGGTAAGTTATCTCTGTGATTCATCGAACCTTTCTATATCCCGAGCTAAGTTGGTGTGGTGTTGTACCACCAAACTCTTCCCCCACAGATGCACTGGGTGCACGATGTCTTCCACATGTCGTAGTTGAGGAGGTATGTTCATGATCCATCGCACATCATCGAAAGGGGTGAGCTAGAAATTAACAATGGGGTTATATTTTTGTAGTTTCCGATAGAGATAGATGATCGAATGGAGTGGGTCCTTTGCAGATGGTCAATTCCTCTAGTGTGCATTCGGTGGCAGTGCGGGAATATCTAGGAGATCATATGGGATCATAAGAACCAGATTCATACTCAGTACCTACATTTGTTTGATTAGCCTTATTTTGTCTTTCGGGGATGTAAAGCACTATGGTGGGGAGAATGTAATATCTCAGAATTTCTAATTAATTTTTTTTATTCTATGAAATTATTTCGAGACAAAAAGATTTGAAATCACATGATTCAGAGGCAGGGTGAGCCTGGAATGGAATTTTGAACTTTTTTAAGTTCATTTAAGTAAACATAGAAGTTGGTTTTTATATCATTTAAACCAGTGCTTGAATCAAAAATATGAGGGATTTGACGAACTCAAAATTTTGGGATTTTCCATGAAAGAAAATAATGTCGGCCTGAAAGTGCCAAACTTAAAAGTCAATTTTCGGACCTTTCAGAAAAAATAAAATAACATTAAAAAGTAATATTATTTCTTTTATCAATCGATGAGAGGTGAAATGGAGATTTTTTCGTGTGACAACGAGGTGCATTAATGAAGTTCATTAATGGATCATATATAAGAAGCATAACGATGCTTTAAATTTCACTAAACGACTATGTTGTTTCGTGAATGAAACTGCATAACAACACGATGACACATCATAATGGAAACACGATGATGTGGTTTATTTTATTTGGTGGATGTGTTGGAGGAAGATGAATTAATCCATGTGAAATTATTTGATGAATATCTTTTTAATTTACTTTCCAACTAAGAACAACAAACGCTAATTGAACTTCATCATCGTCAATGCCCCTTGAAGAAAGGATCTAGGAAGTAAGAACACCTTTGAATTCTTGAATGTTTAGGGTTGGACTTCCCCATGGAAAAATTGCTTAGAGTTAGGGGTTTTAATTATTTAAAATTTTCAATGTTCATTATTTTAGACAACGAATGTGGATCAATCCATGAATAGGTTTATTAGAGGATCATGAATTCTTGAAAGATGGTGTCTTTCATGGGGATTTTTCACCATGAGTTAATGTTATCCATTAGATCTGAAATCCCAAGCCTCCATAGTTTCAAGACAAATGAAAAGAGCTCAGACCAAAAAGAACAAGGGCCATCCCTCTCCGTTTTTGTGTTATTTGTGTCCAAGAAATTAAAATGGAGACGGGGAATGATTGAGGCCTTTGTAGGGATGGAGAGACCCTCCTGAAGACATAATCGCAGACAGCGCAGATATCAAGACACCATAGCAGACCTGGTGGCCCACAGAAGGTGCTGACAATGTGGAACCACTGGCACGGCACCACCAATGTAGTGGAACTGGAGACCTGTGGCGGTGGCCATAGGCAAGAGGTGGTGCCGCCATGGGCACTGCGTGTGGGATGGAGTGGCTGGTGTTTTCATATCATGTTGGAGAGGAATTCTACATGCTTTAGTGGACAATCGGATGTGGTGTAAGCATGGTGTCGTGTGGGGGGAGATGCCTATGTGGTTGACCCGGGTAGCCAGGTGTACTGGGTGTAGAGGATCCCCCTGGATGCACCATGAATCTGGGCCAAAGGGAACATGTCTGCCTTTGGTAGACCAGGTAGGTGTGGGCCGCACCGAACTGGCTAGACAAGTTCTAACTCATGTTGGGTCAGTCCCACAAGGTCATACTGGACCCCGACCCCCATAGACCCCTTTCAGAAAAACATTTGTAACCTATAAATCATGTGTCCGATTGACGAACCGCCTGGAGCATCAGAACCCTCACAACAAGGCAGTTCTTTTGGAATACTCTATGTAGACTCCATGGAAGTAGAAATCAACATACGGAATGGGTAGCGGTTCTCTCAGGATCATACACCTAGACGAGAAGCAATTGAGTGGACTTCGGTGGCCCAGTAGACCAGTGGACCTGTAGACCTCAGTGGCCCGACAGACGAGCTACCTCATGAGCCTCAGTGGCATGATAGACTAGTAGTCGTGTAGACCACGGTGGCCCAGCAAATCCGTGTGGACCTCAGTGAACCAATTGACTTCAGTGACTTATCAGTGACGAGTCCCTCAATAGTACAAAATGTTCACCACTATAATCGAGGAACCTCATTCCTATGATTTAGATTATACCTGGTGTGAGCTATCCTTGCTTTGTGGTCTTACCTTGTGGATTTAGTTTTTTTCATTGGGATATTTCACCTTAGTGTACTGGGGTCCCCTACTGAGTACTGTGTTATTCACCACTGCACGGGCTTTGCCCACACATGTTGTGTTTTTTGCTGATGACAGATGTTTTGAAAGAGGAATTGGTTTCCTAGGACAAGGCGGGGCCCAATGAGATCAGGAAGGTATGGCATAATCGTATAGCTTCTTGTAGTTACTCTACTCTTCCCATCAGGTGGGGATTTCAATGGTTGGCCATCTAGAGTTTCATTTTTACTTTCTTGTTTTCCAGTTAGTCTCTTTTGGGGTTTGTATTCTGGCCTATTTTAAATTCAATTGTACTTGTACTTCATGGTTGTTTAATGTCATTCTTCTATACTTTTCCATCTTTGGGATGTGGCTGTGTGTGTCTACATATTGGAACTCAGGAAAATTCATATCACTTTTCATGTTTAAGCCTTCAATACTAGTCGCCAACCCCTGGCCTTTGAGAGGTGGGCTTAAGGTATGTAATGACATGGGCCTCAGGGGATAGGTCGTTGCAATCGTCACATCATTACCCATTAAAAATGGGTCTTATAAACATTTATTCCTTGAATTTTATATGGTAATGAAAAAACTTCATAATCATTTCATTATATCATCATAACATAACCCATGGAAAAAAATTGGGATTAATAATTATTATATAATGGTATAACCCTTGAAATATTTTGTAGGGTTCATAAAAATTATATCCTAGTATAACCCAAGGAAGAATAAGTGAGTTTAATATGAATTCTATCATGTTATAACCCATTTTCTAGAAAATATTTTCATTAACATCATTTCAACATAAAAATAAACCATTAATATAATTTATAAGAATAGTATCATTGGATCATATCCAAATTAAATAATATTTAACCTCAAAGGATTTCATCTTAGATAGATAATGATTTTCAATTAAAAATTACATCAACCGTTTCAGGAAGAAAATAACTTTTCACTCAAATTAAAATTTTTAAAAAAATATATAAAATATATCTGAAATAAATTTTCTTGAAAATAAACATTTAAAACTTATAATGGAATCTTTAAAAATCATTTAGAAAAACTCTTGAGGAATATGTCCTTTTTAAATAAATTTTTTGAAAGATAAAAATTTGGAAAAATTAGTTTCAATGAAAATTACATAGAAAACATAAAGAGAAATATTTAATGAAAATAATGGTCATGATAGTGGGAATTTCCTTTCATATCATATACTTTAATAAAAACATTCTTATTACATATTTTCTATATGAAAAATTTGCATTATATGTGAATGTAAATTATGATTTCTATAAATTCTTTTTAAAGAAATTAAATAAGGGGTAAAAATTATTTCAAAAATATTTTAAATAATGTTAAAATCATTTTTATTTTTTTAATCCCACGGTTTGGAAGAAAACAATATTTCATCATAAGAGAAAAGTAATGAAAACTTTTATTAAAACTTTATTTTTAAATATTTAGTACATAAATAGTGAAAAAATAAGGTAATAAATGTATTCTCCATAATTGACAATCATATAAGGATGTTTAATATTTTCTTGAGATATAGGTCCTAATATTTCATTATTAGAAGCATAATTATAAATAATCCCATTAAAAGATGATATTGTAAAATAATACTCTTACCAATTTGGGTACATTGAATAGAAATACCTATGAAAGATAGATCTTAAAATTTATATATAAATTAACATTACTTTATGTATAATAATCATAAAAAAATTTTGGGAAATATATACACAACATAAGACAAATAGTTTGTGAATATAACATGTGTCCTAAATTAGAAAAATGTTAGATAGAAATCCATTGACATAAGACTCTAATTCCATCATCCACATTCAATTCTCATGTATAATAAAAATAAGTTTTTCATACATAAGTTAAATAACCATAAATATATATCACACCATATATTATTTTTATATTACTTTTTATTAACCGTTTATTTAAAAAAAGGTTAAAGTCATGTTTCACGAAATAATTACTTTTTTCAGGTATATTTTTTTCCTATTCCATTTATCATTGTTAAATAAAATAATTATTTTATCAAAGATATAAATATTAAATATATTCAGTATATATCTATTTAAATTAATATATAATATTTAGTGGTAGAAAATTAAGTACACCATTCATGGAGTTAGTAGGTCAGACGTACACATAAACCATGTTTTCATTTTATCAAGGGATTGAAAGAAAGAAAGGTAAATATTATATTAATATTAGAAAATAATTTTTATTTAATATAAATCTCATATTTTCATTAAAATAATCCTCATTAATTTTAATTCAAATTGTGAATGAATCACGTCACTTCATAAGGTGGTAGTCCACCATACACACATACAACATTATCACATTCCCACAAAATGGAAAGTATGAAGGAATATCAGATATAATAATTATCTAATTATAATAATATATTAAATATAATATATAAAATTTTAATCAATAATTATGTATATCCATGAGAGGTAGTAATGGGTTAACATTTGGCATTAGTTCATGAGGCGATTGTTCGCTAAACACAAGAATGATGATTTTGTAACTAATTTGATGGAATATGAGATGGTTCTTGATAATGACATTAACACAATAACATGTAATTATTTTTAATATATATATGTAATTATATTATGATGTCTTAACAAGAATTGATGGATATGTATGAAAAAAATAAAAAACACTCATGGATGAACATTACCTCTTCTTCAAGTAACCTATTTCAGTTTTCACTAAAAGTCATCCTATGATGGATTTATGACCAAAATATGGATTCTAGGATTATTGGAAAAATTTAAGTAATTTATTTTATTATTTTATGGTAGAACTATGAGAATGTTAATGTTTAAAGAGAAGAGGAGGGTCGGTGGTCTATTATAAGTCAGGTGAGTTGCATACCTATAATTTTGGAAAATAAAATGGTATACCCATGTATTTTCACATGCGCCAATAATCAAACAAAAATATTTTGAACCCATAAGAGATAAGGTCTAAATATCAACATAAAATATGTTTTGGACGTGATTTGGGTAGAATTTTAACCATTATATTTTTAGTTTAACCACCCATGGGTAAACCATTTTTTAATTTAGCTAGGGTAAATAATTTTTACTATTTTTACTCTACATTATGGTAAAAAATTAATTTTATCTTATTTTATATTATAAATTATTATTTTTTAAAATATGAAATCTATTATTACTAATTAAATTTATAATATTGGAAACATTTAATTTGACATTAATGCCACAGGTGAGACAAATAATAAGGTTTTCATACAATAATGATCTAAAGATTAAAATGTTTTTATAGCAAAAAGAAATTTTTAAAATGATTTAAATGAAATAAATTGGAAAAATATATATAATAATCATCTAATTTTACCTTTTAAACCCATATTAAAACAATTAAATTTTTTAAAAATCATTAAAAAAAATTAAAATTCTTAATAAGAACTATTATTAACTATTCATCAAAAAATTTATCTTCTCAGAAAATTATTAAAAATTTAATGTAAAGTTAATTTTACATGATGAATAAAAACATTAAAAATATTTTTAAAAAAAATTAATCAATATAATGATGAAAATAATTTTCTAAAATAATATATCAAAAGGCATTAAATTTTTTTAAGAAAAATATATTTTTTAGTGTAAAATCAGAGTTATTATAATTTGTTGTCAACAAACCACATAAGCTAAAAGGTAAAATTTTTATTGAATATATAATTTATTAATTTAATTGAAATAATTCATGATTTATTTTAAATTTTTTAACGTAAAACACATTTGTGGGAATAAAAATAGTTTTTCATTAAATGATTCACATTCCGAATGGGTTGTATTTTTATTTCTAATTAATCAATTACAAAAGAATTCATTATATATACACATGTACGTAATTTATTTTAATAATTTATTTAATTATATTCATTCCTACCATTCCAATGGCTATGATTTTACAATCATATTAAATAATAATTTCTTAATAGTAATTCATGTTTCATTTAAAATCAATATTGTGTGTATTACAAGAAAAACTGAGTTTTACAAGTAATGAAATCTAAACATAGTGTTTTGTGTAATTCATTCTATTGAATAAAATAATTTTTTAATGTAATTGAAACAACACTTGGTGTAACATATAATGGAAAATTATAAGAATTTAAATTAATATGAATACATATATATATCATAAAATAAAAGGATGTAACATTTTCCCCCTTAAAATGACTTTCCCCCTTAGAATCCATCTCGATCATCAATCGTTTAACATTGAAAAATTACTTCATATAATCCTACATAATTGAAAGGGTTAATAAAACAACCTATAAAATAGAGAAAGGTATGCCCAAAGTTCATCTAGAATAACAAAAACTAGGATTATAAATAGGGGATCATAGGTGGGAGGTGAATCTTTATAAATATAAGAAAAAATTAATTTACAAATATGATGGAGAGGGAAAGAGATCATTGATCATGGGAATGTGTATGATCACATAAAAATCAAAAATATGAAGGTCATAAACCAAATATGTGTGAAAAAGGACATTGATAACAATATAATTCAATGTAATAGGGTATGGATTTATATTATGATCCTTTTCTTAATGTTGATGAATTTTCATAAGAGGATAAATGTACACTATTTAATTCATTTTCATAATCACAATCTCATCATTTTGTTGTTCATTAATCAATTTCCACACCATCTCTTAATTAATGAAATCATGATTATTTTTATATGACTGAAGCTGTAGTTGATAAAAATATCTATAAAATAATGAAACATCATTCTTTCTATCTCATGTAATCATGAATAAAAAATTTTTGATCACAAGTTTTCCAATTACTATAAATATTTATTTGATGAAATGATTTAGTTGTCTCTAGAACCCCATAAAGATTTTAACATAAACCATTTCATAAATTTTTTACCCTATGAACCTTACAAAATATAAAATTCAAAACATTAGAAATAAGGTCTCTAAATTTCCAAAATAAACTTTTAATTAATCCCTCAAATAATATGAAGAGCTCTTAATTTTCATATAACAAACATGTGAATACTTTTCCTTGTTTTCCCATCAAAATTTATAATAATTTGAAATACAATATTACCTCATTGCAAACATGAATGATTCATCATTCCATAAATAAAAAATATTATTGAATATTTTCCATATATCTAATAATATTGAAAACATTATCAATGATTAAATAAAAAACCATGTAAAAAATCATTTATCAATTCTGAGTTCTAAAATAAAATAAAATTTAATTTATCCATATAAATCATCTCTTTATCCAAAATAAACACCATTTATTAAAAAATAATAACATATTAACATTTATATTGACATAATCATTTGTTTTCCAAAAAGGTTACTATGATATTAAATAATTTCTCTAGTTCATCATTAAAATTCAATATATTCTTCCAAATCGGTAAAGAAAAATTATATTATAAAATCATTATATATTTATAAATTCATGAATTCAAATACCTAAACCATTAACTAATCCGAAATCATTATTAATTTATTAACTATACTTCTTCATCTTATCCATTAATACCTCATTCATTTCATATGAAATTTTGTTACATCGATTTTTATAATACCCTTTCAATCCATATTCAAAACATTCATCCATTGATAATACATTAGAGATACAAATATTCCAATCAATTATGTCAATTGATCATTTCCATTTTCCCTCACCAATAAAATCCTCTCTGTTTTCATTTTCCAAAACCAAAATATCTTCTTGTTTCTCTGAGACATTCATTTGGGTTAATCTACCCACATTCTTGACATATATGAAACAGTGACGTCTTTCTTCCTTGGTCTCAACAACCAAATCTCTAATTGACATCTATGACTCTCTTATTTTGATACTGAATGGTTTTAAGGTTCGCGTTGTTAATAATATATCCATATAATTGATTAGTAATGGTAAAAATATCATTCCCTTTAGTTATAACCCAATTTTATTTCTCATAAACACATTGTTTATCACATTCAATGATAAACTAGTTCTATTTTGTCATAGACCATGAAAAAAACAAATTACATAGTGTGTGAAACACTAATCATATTAGAGAACCACATAATAACTAAAACTTATTTATATAATTTATAAAAAAGTAAACCTTATGTTTATACATTGCAATTAATATTCATCATTTATTTAAATCTTTCATGTAGTTTCATAAAGAGTTTATGAATTTCCAAATAATATCTCCAAGGGGTGACCAAATAGTTTTGAATAAATGACCATTTTCATAATGAAATTGCTAATAAAGTCCTACTTAATGTCCCAAGTTTGTTGTCATTTCCCATATTTACTCTTTTCTAGATCTATATCCACTTGTATTATCAAATCATGGATTTAATTTCATAGAAACCAATAATCCTATACATTTCAAAAATTCATAAACATTTTAATATAAAATTTTACAACCATACACTTTTCCTTTGACATGTCGTTGAGAATATCACTAAATCTTTCTCATACTAGTTTCCAAATAATAACTAAAACCTATCTATGATAAAAAAACATTTTGATACAATATTTACATGTGTATATATTATATATTCATGATTAATACTCATTACATTTCACAAATGTGTGCTGGAGGATTATAATGGTTTACTACATTTGGATACTAGGTAGACAATATTCATATTTATTGAATGATATTTAAATTATACAACAATGATATTCCCATTTTAGACTCCTCATTAATATACTCTACATAAAACCACTCTATATTACCTGGGTAAAGGATACATAGGAAAGGTTGAGAAATATTCTAAGTAAAGGTAAATAATGTAGATACATAAGCATAAATGTATGTGAACATGATGATAATATTTTAAAACCTTACCTTGAATATTAAATATCATAATCTTGGGTCATGGGGTAAAGATTAGTAGATCATATGACATAAATCAAATGGAAATCAAATAACATAATCCATGACAGCATAGTATTTCCATAATATATTGATTTGTGGAATATAAAAAATCATAGAAAATCATATGTCAGGGATACCCACCAATACATTCATAATTTGTTAGGTATGGGCTAGCCACTCATCCACTTTATATAGGGTTGGGATTACATCCCATGTACCAAGATTTAGGTTCAATATAAACTCTATTGAACCCTCTTTTATGCTTTGGATAACATCTCATGTATCATTATACCTAATATAACAATAATCACTACCCAATTCATTAGTGGGAGATATAGGTCCCACCCATCACATTTCAAAAATCATAATCATGTGTGTAGAATGATCATAAAAAAGTAATCCATGAAATGAACTAAATTTCATACAAAAAATTATATAAAATAACTAGTTGAAATGAAACAGGTTCATAATAATTTCATCCTTTCATTATAGAATAACCCATGTAAATAAAGGAGCGTGTTTAGTAAGACTTATATCATTGTATCACCCATATGAAACATAGTGGGTTTCATAAAAATTATATCTTGGTAAAACCCATTGGATGAAAAAAGGTTTCATAAGAATTATGTCAGGGAAGAAACCATGATTGGGAAATAGGTTTCATAATGATCTTGTATTCGCAAACATAAAATATTCAGGGAATGATTAATAATGGTCTCCTTAGATCATAGCCAAAGAAAATAATAAGTAACCATGAATGATGTCGTCATATATAGAGAATGATTTTCAATGAAAAATAACATTGAAAATTTCATGATGAAAATAAACATTCATTGAAAATAAATTTTTATATTAATGAATATAAGATATTCTAGAAATTTTTTTCTTTTTAAATAAATTTGAAAATGTATACCGGATTATTTAAAAATCATATAAAATAATTTCTCATGAAAATATCTATTCCAATTTGGAACAAAAAATATAAAACATATACCATTTGGAAAATACACTTCTATAAAGGTAACATTGAGAAAATATAATATATTAATCAAAGAATATAATTTTTATGACGTTGGGAAATTTCTATCTCTCTGTATATGTAAAAAAAAGACTTCTTTCACATTTTCAGTAAATCAAAATTTATAAATTTTGGAAAATGACATGGATATTTATTTCAAAACATTTTTTAAAAAGAAAAACATGGTTAATAATTACTTTTGTAAATAATTTTATGAATTTTAAAATCATTTTTGAAAACAAAAGGAGAAAATTTTATTTTGGAAGAAAAAGGGTTCTCGACCAAAGAGTGAAATAAAGATGATTTTTTTAAAAAATGGTAATTTGAATTATTGATTACATAAAAAGATTAAAATGAAGGAAATAAATTTATTATATAGAAATAACTATAGTATAATAAAAATAAATATATTCCATAGACATAAATCATAAGATTTCATCAGAGGAACCATAATCATAAACAATCCTGATAAACAATGAGGTTGTAACAAAAACCTATAAAACATTGGAGACAAAGAATTATAATCCCCATGAAAGAGATATTTCAAATAGATATTTAAATTCCCATAATTTTTAGGCTAATAATTATAAAATACATCTGCATTTATTATATACACCCCATAAAAGAAATAGATAGTGAATATGAAAAGTGTCCCACATATGAAAATAGTCTGATGGAAATCACTTACTTGAAGTCTTAACTTCTATAATACCAATTCAACACTCCATCATAAAAAATATATTTTTATATTAAATCTATTATAGAAACATAATTATATATATCATAAGATACATTACTTTATTTTGACTTCTTATTAACTATTTTTTAATAATTCAATGTTAATGTTGTGTTTCAGTCAATAATTACTTTTCTTTTGGGTGTTTTTATTTTTAATTTCTATTTGACTTAGTATTATATGTCATACATCATATAAAAATATTAACCATTATATAAATATCATATATAGTCAACATATGTGTTTTTAGACTAATCCATTCAATTAATATATGGAAATGATATACACCATTAATGGAGATGACAGGTCGTACCAACGCCTGACAATTGTTTTTATTTTCTCATAAAATTGAATGTAATATATCAAAATAATATATTAACATTCTATAATAATTTTAATTTCTTGTATACCACATATTCTCCTTAAAACTAACCTTATTACATTACATATAAAGTTTGTATAAATTACATCGATTTACGAGGCGGTAGTTCATTGAACACACGAGTGGCGTTATTTCATTCCCAAAGAATGGATAGCATGAAGTTATATGTTATATAATAATTAACTAAATATAATAATATCATAAATAATATATATAAATATTTAATCTGTCATTATATTTTTCCATGAGAGGTGGAAATATAAAATGAATTAAATCTATTCGTGAGACAGTAGTCTTCCGTACACATGAATGATGATTTCATAACCCATTTTATGGAAGAGAATATAAATTTTGGTAATTACTACAACATTAAAACATTTATGAATATTAAATATATTGATTATATTTTATAATCATTGTTTTAATAATGATTTATGTAATTGGATAAATTTATTAAAGGAAACACTCATTAAATAATGTGACCTCTTCGTAGTGTAATCTATTTAGGCTTTCACCAATTGCCTTCATAGTTTGGATTATTAAACCATGATAGGAGAGATGAATGTAATTGATTTTTTGTTTTCATTGAGGAATAAATATAATTTTAATGTGTGAAATAGAGAGGAAGGGGTAACCCTTAATAAGTGAGGTGAGTGACATAATTTATGTTTCAGAAAAAAAGGCATACCCCCATATTCATGTTAAAATATTCTCTAAAATTGTACATTATCTTTCCTACAATATATAAAGATGATATATGGCCATAAAATTAGGGTTTGATGTTTATTGTGTCATTTTTAACCATCATATTTTTATTTTAACCCTTGTTAAACCAATTTTTCCCTTAATCTCCATAAGTAGTTGTTTCTCTTTTTTCTATTAATTATGGTATAAAAATAACTTTAACATATTAGATAATATAAATTTTTATTATTAATAATATGGATTCAATTTTTGAAAATTATATTTATATAAATAATTTGGTTTTCCAAGTGAAAATGTTGAACAATTTAAACAAATTTATAAAAACATTAAAAAATAAAAATGATTAAAAGGACCGAAATTAGAATATAAAATATATATATAGTTGAACAAATGTTTATTTTAAATCCATCTTAAAACAAATTTTATATTTTTGAAATATTTAAAATAAATTATAATTCTTAATAAAAAAATAATGTTTAATTATTCATTAAGAAATTTAACTTCTCATAAAATTCTTCAAAGATCACATTAAAAAAATTAAATGATTTTTTAAAAAATGAACTTTGATTTTTCATATAGAATTATAAAACATTAAAAAATAGTTTTAAATTTATTGGGAAAATGGGGGAAATAGGTTTTTTGAAAAAAAAAATAATGCTTTCATGGTAAAATTGAATATATTAATATCTTTTTAGTAGGAAAAAAATAATATGAATACTAAAAAATTTATTAAAAATGTAATATATAAATGATTTTAAATTATATCACTAATATGATTTTTTTTAATTGATTTATTGTGGTAATACATGTTTGTATGCATAAAAATCATTTTTAGGAAAAGTATTTCCTTTATTTTAAAATATTTCATATTTTAATATCTAATTAATACATTAAAAAATAATTTATTTTATATAAATGTGTATACCCTATATATTCATAATTTATTTAATATTATTCTAACCCGACATTCCAATGGCTTGGTGATACCTATATAATTATATAATAATTTCTTAATAGTAAGTAACATGTCGTTTAATCTTTGTGTTCCACATAACACCAGTATAACCTAGGGATTAATGTAATGAAATCTAATCTTTTTTCTACATGTAATGTATATTGTTAAAGAAACTAATTCTGTCATAAAATGCGTCATAAATTCATTGCTATATATAATGCATGAAATCTATAAATATAAATTAGATTGTAATATATATACAACATAAAATAATGGGATATTTAATTTTATTTATGTATATGGTTCCCAGATAATTGATTAAGAGAGTTATTTTTCTTAAAATGTGTTAATATTGTATTCGACTAATCATAAATAAAACGTAAGGGTTTCTTTGTCTCCCATAAAAATCTTAAAGTTGAATTTTTTTTGTGCACCTTGTTTTTTATATGGTTTTATGAATCATGTTCTAGAAGATACATCATGAATTATATTTTAATCTGGTTATTTTGACTAAAATTTTATTCCCCCACATCAAATGAGATTCAATTAAAATGTTACTCAAACTCTATGTTTTTCTTTCGAAATTCTATTCTCAAATAAAGACGTCTACATTTGATAATCCATCAAGAGAATAAATATCATTTAAAAAATACTAAATCATTTTCCTTGGTTATTCATACCGTTTTACATGTCCCCTCATAATTTCAATTCTATTTCACTCATATTTTACCTGAAATTTTTTTGTAAAGTGATATTGGAATCATCTCTTCTTTTTTGTTGTAAACCTACGTTTTCTATATATTTATTTATAGAATGATTTTAAAAAAATCCATTAAAGGTTCGTCAATAATAAATTAAAAATATTTTTTACAACTTTGACTTCAATAAATTGTTTTTTCATTACTTTGTCATTTACTATTTGGTTCATTTTAACAAACTTATAAAAATAATCACTTCTTAATGATTCCAATTTAAACACATTCTTTCAATATTTTATATTTTATTAAAAATAAAATCTCAAAACTTTTTTCATTGTAAATAAAATTTAAATCCTTTATTATTTATAAAATATTCATTTGTTTATTAAAATTTAAACTTTTGTAGATATTCCTTGTTTCCAAAGTGATTTTTTTAATTCTCTTAAAAATACATTTTCACCTATGTAAAGACATTTGGGATTTTTTTTGATTTATTGAGGATGTTATTAAAATTTTAAAATCAACCTTGTTTTTCATTATATGAAATGTTCATTTCTATCAGAGGATTAATCTGTCAATATCATTGTATTTATCAATTATCAGATGTGATTAGAAATTAAATTTCAAATATGCTTATGTGAAAATAATTATGAATTACATAATGAATGATTTTCAACATTTTAGAAATGTCAGAAGAAAAACTAAGGAAAACATGTTAGTTGAATTGGGAGGTATTTTATGTTTTGATAATTTAGAAATAGAGAAACTAATATTTAATGAAAAATGAAGTGTTGAATGGACACAGTGATTAAAAATAGAATTTTTCTAGAGGTACTATTAATAATTCAATGTTATTAATGTAGGTTTTATAGATATTGTATAGATAAATTTTCTAATCTAAGTTCTTACGATGTTGATAGGAACTGAAAATATCATTGAAAATATAAAACATATGAAACCCCCAGAAAATAAGCGTGTTTATAAATGATATGTAAATAGGAACATTGATCACCCACTCATGAACTATGACTGTCATATCTATATCATATCCAACCTACTTTTCTATACTTATAATGGATATTAATTACTTTAAATATCCACTATAAGGAAAAGAATTTGTATTATCAATTAAAAATAAAATGATTTTATAATTATATACTAAGTATAAAACTCCACATTAATATTGGTTTATATAAAAGGGCTTCCAATACGATAATATTATCCTTTTTTGAAAACATTTATTTAATTTTAATCTTGGATATTCCCTCTTGACATAGAAACCATGATAATTTTTAATATATTTAAATAAAAGATAAAATAAACCCAGGAACACTTATTAATGCAAGGCTGAAAATAATATACTTAAGAAAAATTAATCCCATTACATTATATTATTTGTAAAAAATGGTTAATGAAAAAACTCAACATTAGTTATTTTCCAATGATGAGGAAAAATACAAGTTCAATAGCCATACCAAGGATAGTGAGAATAAAACATTGTTATAAATTATATTTGTATTTTTTCAATATTATGAACACCCATAACTATTTACTTAATTACTGATAATTATAATTTTGAGTAGGAAATGTATTTAATGGGATAAATTTTGGGGACCTAGATTTTGTTATATGTTCTTCATAAATAAATACTATACTAAATAAGATTTTTTACATGCAACAAAATAATAAAAATAAATAATAATGTATTTAATTTAGGAAAAAGTATTTCTATTTCTTCCTTTCCATCTAATTATATGTTATTAAAAGGGTTAATATAATTTTCTAAATATATTCATTTAAATAAATAAAAATCTCATTTTATATGAATTTATTAAGTTCATTTTTGTAAAAAAAATTATCTGAATGAATATTTAATTTCCATGAAATGTATAGTGTATTAAAAAAATTATATTATAGTTAAATAATATATTATTAATATAAAACATTTATTAATTAATACTAATTTTATTATTTTATTTTTATAAATTTAAAATATGAATATCTACTATCTATAACAGTTATTTTCATGAAAATGTTTCTCAATATGTTTATTGATTTATTTAGAGAATAAATTCCTAATTTATTTGGCATGAATTTTTAAAAATGGAAAAAATTTATTGATTCATCATAAAATTATTTACTTAGGATAAATTGTTTATATTATTTTTTGAAATAATGGATTTAATTTGACTATTGAAAATTAATATTTGTAAAAATACTATCACTTTTAAGGAATTATTAGTATAAAATATAGATACAATATTCTAAAAATAATAATTAATACATTAAAATAATCTATTTCCATATTAATTGTATCATTATTAGGTAGTAAATCAAATAAAATGAATTTCAATCGTATGTTCTGGTATTTATGAAGTCCTTATCTTTGATTTTTATTGTATCATATAGGTGTTGTGAGTTTGTTCAAATTGGTTATGTGGGAGAGAAAATTATTTTATACATTTGTGAGTAGTGACTCCATGGTGGTCGGTGTGGTTTTCTACATTTTCTATTATTCTTATATGATTTATCAAGGGAAATTTCATTTTCAGAAAGAGTGTTTTGGGGTTTGACATGGAGTGAACTATTTGGTCATGGAGTGAACCATGATGAGTGAAATTATTTATCTCCCTATCATATAAGGATTCTTACCTTAGGGGATATCCTATGAAATATGGGTATGAGTAAATGTCATGAGAATTCGTTTTGATAATGGATGACTAATGGTGGTTCTTATTAATCCTTCTATAAGAAATGAACAGCATGGGGATTCCCACATCAAAGAGATGAATGTGTCATCTGTAAAACAACATTGGTTTATACACCACACAAAGATAGAGGTATTTGTCTGATCAAATGGATTGATATAGTTTTAAAAATTTATGTGATATGTAGGTTTCAAATTTCTTGAAAACCATATTGTGATTTGATCGAAGGCCTTATTGGAAATTAGTGAGTTTAAAAAGTTGTGGTAAATTATTTCAATCGTCCCAAATATATAGTGGGACTAAGATCCATGGGTTAGTATTTTCCCTCAGATTATCAAACCTTAATATATCCCTATACCTCCTAACACACTCTAGGAATTTCCTTTTAGGTTCTAAAAACCTTGTTTCATTTGAATTAATTTTTCAAGGGTCGATGTACTCCATCCTCTTCCCGATTATTTATTCCCCTTATTTTAAAAATTTATTGAAATTTATTTTTGATATTCCTAAATTTTTGGATGATATTTTGATAAAATGTTAATGTTTTTTTGTGCTAGGTTCTATTGTTGTTTCATAAATTTTGGGTGGTGCTTCCTATAGTGTTTGTTCTTTCATGGATTCCTATTATTTCTTGAAAATATTTTGAATCTAATCACGTAAGGGGGTCTAATACCTCTCTTTTTTATTATGTGAACGTTTTAGTTTTTCATTATTTATCTCATTCTATGAATTGGTGTGATTTTCTATAATATGATAATAATCATGAAATGGAATCACATGCTAACCGATTATTAAATTATATGAATATTGAATGTAAATAAATAAATATTATTTCTTGATTTTGTTTAATTTTTTAATTTTATATAATCACATTCCCTAAAATAATTATTTGATGTTGATTAAATAATTTTTTTTGGGTTTTAATCATAGTTCACAACATAATGTTTTCTTGTTTTTAAACATTTAAATTATAGAAAAAAAATTAATAATCACAAGCTGTAGTGTTAAATACTTTCCATATAATAAAAATAATTTTCATATAATTATAAAAATTGATGCACTAAAATTCAATTTATCACATGTAAAATATAATTAATATTTAATGGGGAGAATACAATGAATTTTTGAGGTTTTATATCTTGTGAAATATGATATTGTTTATACATAATACTCTACTTTATTTTTTAGTGTGATATTTCTATATTATAGTATCTGTTTATGTTATGTTTAGTATGCTTAGATCAAAAAAAATGTAAAAAAATTAAATCCAAATAATGATAAAATTTATTGAAGTTTCATTCATAGAGTAATTACTACATACTTATATAGATTAAATATGATAATAATTCTTAAAATCATGATTTTTTTCATAGTTATGGGTAGCTATTTCATTTGAGTAACCTTGTGTAGATAATATGTTTTTAAAGAACCCATTAATTAAATATGGAATTAAAATGGTTATTTCATGATGAATAAGTGTTTGGGGTAATATAATCTAGTTTCTTGCTCTCAGAGTATTAAATTCCCCACTTATGTTACCATATTTCTATAGAATATGTTCATAAAAATAAATATATATGTACGTGTTCTCTAGTGGTTTAGAGACTCACAAGTTTTGCTGATGATATTTTTTTCTTTGGGTCCTTTGATGAGTTATGGACTATGAGATCTAGCTAAAATGATGGTTGATGGTAATGGTGGATGATAAATTTTATATTATGTGTGGTTTTGTGGGACATTAAGAAATTAAGATGGGTTCTAATCAATGATTTTTCATGAATATTTTTTATCATAGATGATGCTTTCTTGGTGGCTACATAGTTGAATGTTATCCACATAATTAGATTCTAAAAAAATTGTGTTGTTTGATTTTATCAATTACATGGGTATCTCTATAGTGCCCTATTGATTTTATATATAAAAATTCCCTCTCAATAGATGAATATTCATTACATTACATTACAATCCACAATATAATCGAAGAGGATTAGTGACTTTATAAATATGGATTGATAAACAAATTGGATCATAGTAGATGTTCATCATATCCCACATAATTCTTCATAACTAGACTCTTTTATAGAAATATAAAACATAAAAATACGCTTTATAACCAATGTAAATGATACATAATAATTTTTATACTCGGATCCTTAGTAAGGGTAAAAAAGAGAGATATCAGTGATCAATGAATCATAATATAAGAATATGTGTATTAGAATATGATATTCACATTTTAAAACCACAAAAATCATATCATATATTATAATAATTAATAACTGAATGAGACGTGTAAATTCATAAGATAATAACCCTAACAGAATCAAATAATAAGATATATGAAAGAATATCATTTATGAAATGACATAAGTATGTAGAATACACAAAATCAAGGAAAATCCTTTAATTATTCAAGGAAACACTTATAATATTATCATATATTGTTTGTTTTACTCAATATTCCATGATATCCTTAGTCAAGGTTAAATCCAAATACTATCATAGTGGATATAGTCCCTCACTAAATTGGGTTAACTACCCATTTTCATCATTTTAATCACATGTGATATCTATATTTATCCAATACATTGACGAGAAATATTTTTCTAGTAACATGCATCATATTATAAAAATATATTAAATAGTGATACAAAAAAACATAAATAATTTATCATATATCGTAAAATGTTGAAAATAAGCAAACATAAAAATATTTTCAACAATTCATCATTGCATAACATTTGTAAAACAAATGGGTTATATAAAAATATTATCAACATACTCATAAACAATACATTAAATTAAAAATTGTTTTATCCCCACACCATAAAAATATACTATTTTATATAACATAGTGGGATGTTATCAAAAATTAAAACTCAGTTAAAATATGACATGGAATATTTCTTGATGGAAAAACCCATTTCACATTGAAACAACTTATTGAAAATCAAAAAATTTCTGAAATATTAAAGAAAAAAATTATTTGAAAATATATATGGAAATATATAATAAAATATGAAATAATTAAGTGGTCATTACATAAGAAATATATTTCTATCCAATTTTTCTTAAAAAAATATTCCATTTATATTTTTTGGTAAAAAGTCATAAGTAACGCATTCATAATATGAAAAAAAAATGATTAATGCTAAACAATTTTTTAGAAATTAAAAAATAGTTATAATGAAATTAACAAGTACATAGTTTTTAATAACACTACCCATGGATAAATTTTAGAATTTTTGGATATTTAATATAAATAATTTTCATTTGATGATAAAAATAAAGTCATATTCTCTTAAAAATATTCTTTATGTCTCTTATGTTCTTAAATAGAGGAAAATGATTGAAAATCATTCAAATTTCAGAAATAAAAATTATATAAGAATATTCATGGTATTTTTGACAGTTATTTTACAAAATATCATCATCATAAACATGATCATAATAATTACCTATAGACTAGTTGTTTTTTATTAGAAAATTTGTTTTTGAAAAAATATAAACTAAAAAAATATTAGAAAATAAATTCATCAAAAATAATTAGAAATAAATATTCATTAAATGTGAATTCAGGATTATTAGAAACATTATTCCTCTATAATATACATTAATTTTTTTAACCTTCATATCCAAAATAGCCTTTATAAGATCTTCAAAATGATTTTCCATTTGTCCCTAGTCGGAATACACTCCACCAAATTGATATTCATTTTGTTGAAGCCTCATGTGAAACTATGGTATATTTTTTTTATATAAACCCTCTTATCCTTATTAGAATCTACTCGATTCATTCTCTCATACATCTTGATAGCATCATCTTATTAAGCATTAAAGTGGAAATCCACCACCAAAATTTCATCCATGGAGTAGATAATGAGCTCAGAGTATATTTACTTTTCCGTTAGCACCTTTCCTACTATCCAATTAAAACTATAAAAAATAATTTTTGATTCATACACGACCATCGATACTCCCCACTTCTAAACTAGATCTTCCATATTGTCACAAAAAATTTCATGTTTCATATAATCCTCACACTATACCATTTTATTTTCAATATAAATGGTCAATCTATTCATACAAACTTAGTCATGGGATGTTGGTTCATATTTTTGTATCAAAGAACCTATATTTTTTAATAGCTTATCTCAATGGGTTTAGGAATGTGATAGTAGTATTTAATCCTTTATATTTCTTTCTCTGGGATATAATGAAGCTCCCTGAATCATGGTTTCCCTTCTTCCCCTTTTTCATCTTTGGGTAGGGATGTCCTCAACCATGTATTCCAAATACACTATACTCTAAATATTTTCAAAATATATAATCACCTAAAACTACCTTATAGAATCCCTAAGTATTATTGGTATTCTCATTTTATATGGGAGTTTTTCCATTCTATGTATGTACTGAATCCACTTTCTCTGAATCCAATCATTTATCTTCCAGACATTCAAATTGTTTAAAAATATTTAGAGTCAAAATGGTCTTTCTTGAAATATTAATATTTTATTCATTCACATAACCTTCATTTGATACTATAGGTTCGATTAATTGAACATAATTAGCCACAGGATAAGATGAACCATCCCCACATTCAGGCTTTGTCATCACATAATGTGTAGATCCATCAATAATTCACACCACCTCTATATGACAGAATGAATTTGCGATGTTTATGTATTGTGTTGAAGAACCTGTAAAACACACCACCTCAATCCCCCTGACTGATATGGGACCTAAACTATAAAATTATTATCAACTAGATCATTTATCAAATTGGAATAGAAATACTAAACATTCAGATTGTGATTCAAGGATCTTTTATCTTTCTAATGAATATCAACTTATATTCTATCATTGTTAATCAAATGACCAACAGAATATTATATAGGGGGGTCTATCCTTATTGAATTGAAATTTATTATGATATTCTCTCCCATTAAAATAACTATACCCATGTAGGCATGTAGAAAACCATATTCTTATATGTTAAAATGGAAAATAAAAACCTTCCCATAGATAGAAGACCATATCTTTCTTATAAAAAATTCATAGCTGGCCTCATTCCAATCCCTCCCAAATGGAAGTTTTGAAATGAAAAAATTGATAAAAATACATGTGGATATATGGTGACAACTATTATTTTTTCTACTATCGAAACATAAAAATAAGTTATCAAAATTTCTATGAATACATATAATCAGTGGATTTGGTAAGGGAAGATATATTTCTAGAAATCTTACTCACAACACCATATTCAGAATATAATGTTTCACAAGGAAATAAAAATACCATAAATGGCATAAATTTAATTGATTATATATTCAGGGTGATTTTGAAAAATAAAGGATCAAATCATACACCATAAAAAATAAAATAATTTTTTAACATGGTAGGTGACTCAAAAGATAAGTGGGATGAAAATCCATTACCTTAAGTTCATCTTGCATCAAAATTTATCAAGCATCATGTTCAATAGATTTAAATTTATAATACTTATATTCTAGGATCATATAAACACTTATAATATCATATATGACCAAATTATAACATTTCAATACCCATTTTTTCTTCATTCTCCAGTAAATGTTTTGTTTTTAGTTATTGTGTATTTATCATTAAAATAGAATTTTGATTTGGTAGTCACACTCCATATTCATTGATCATAATTCCCGTGTATAAAATGTTTTAATCATGATATAAATATCACTTATATATATATATTAATATTTTGAGTCATCCATATAAGTTTGATATTGAAAAATGAATTACATTGTTCATCCAGATGGTAGTTTCTATAAACACATGGACATTGTCTTTATATTTTGGTTGATTCAACAAAAGAAAGGTAAATAATTACTAAATTTTTATAATAATTATTATATAATATATATATTATATATTCATTAAATCTATTATAATTACAATTCTTTTAAATTAAAAATTAAAAATTAACCACACCGCGTCATGGGTTCGTAGTCTACATGTATGCACAAGTGATGTCATGTCCTTTATACAAATGAAATGGTATGAATAAAAAAATATATTTAAATTATAAATTCATATATATACCAAAAATATCATATGAAATCATTAAATCAATATAAATAATAGTTGGTGAAATTCAGTTATGAAGAATGAATTGTATTTCCATATGGAGTTTGTTTTCCACATGCACGCGCGAGAAATACATTCACCTCTAATTTCATTGAAATGAGGATGGATATTGATTGTTACATAATCCCAAAAAATGTAAAAAAACAAGGATATTGAATTTTAGTATTTTCTATTGAATATCATATATTTATATGATATATAAGAATAATGAAATTAAAATATTTTTTATAACATGATTACATCTCTTCCAAAATACGTTATTAGATCTCTTCATAAATACCTTTTGAAAGGTAATTTAAGAAGAAAGACACAATTACTTCATAAATATTGATGTTTTATGAGAATTTTTTAGATTTTGATTGATATAGAGGGTTCAATTTTTTGTAAATTAGATATACTATGTCATTCCTTTTATTATTGTTGGACGGGATATACATGGAATTTCATAAAAGAATAAAATATAATAAAATCATACTCAATAAAATGATTTCAAATTTCGAGATATTATAATTATGTTTAGGATCATATTAAAATATGTGTAGAAACTATAGTTTAGAAAATTATTATTTGAAAACATTCCTTTATTTCTTGGTTTATCGCCCAATATACTCGTTTAAACAAAAACTCATTAATGCACTTTTAACATTTTAATATTCATAATGACCAAAAAAAATTTAACAAATTATATAACATAATTTGTAATTATTTAAAATGTGGAATAAATTTTATGACATTAAAATAAATGATTTAGATGAATTTTAATTAAAAGATAACCTATAATATGTGACAAAAAGTTGTTTCTAAAGAAAACATTTTCCTTCATGAAAAATATATTTATATTGTAATTCTATATAAAATAGAGTCAAAAAACCAATATTTGATTATTTATTATCTTATTTTTATATTTATATAATTAAATCCATTTTAAAACCAAATATAAAATTTTTAATTAGTTAAAATAAAAGGAAATTTTTAATAAAAAATATTATTATTCATTATTCCATGAAAATACAATATTTTTAAAAACAATTATCATCATTTCAATACAATATAATTTTATATTTATTAATAAAAAATTTAATTACATTTTTTATATTATATTATCTATAACTGGAAATCATAAATTATACAATTTTTCTAAAAAAAAATTAAAATTCATTTTTTAGAAAAAAATATTTCTAAATCTTATAAAGAACTCACTAAAAATTGTGATCTTATATATCAACTTATTTTATTTATGGAAAACCATGATACTTAGTGTTAAAATTGATTTTATTCTTCTTAATTTTTACAATATAATGGATAGTTTTTAAAGGTATAATACATTATGGTTCAATTAGACCTGGGTTTTCATGTATCACAAGTTTTCAAAAATGTCAAAAAAAAATTGATGAGAAATATACCATAAAATCCTGGGGTTTGACATTATACACCTAATAAATTAAATTTAACCCTCTAAATTATGTCTCATGGTTACAAATAAAATGAATTTTGTTTCATCATATCCTTGGGTTATGATGTAGCTTCTTGAAATTTATGACTCCTTCCAAGAACATTAATCGAGTGAGTTGTCTGGTTCCATAAAACATTTTCTATGTGATAAAAGTATTTTTATGATTGTTAGAAATTGGAAGGATCATTATCCATTGGTATAGCCAATAAGTTATGTATATGTGCTCTATCATTTATTTACTTCCTTGGTAATGATACATGGATCACATCATGAACATGATAGTGGTTTTGGAGAAGACCCATGAAATAGGATATATTCACCAATTGATCATTAATATCATAGGGGGTGGTATAAGTATGTATCATATATCTTTTATTTCCCACTATAATAACATTATTTTGTTGAACAGTGCATTTAAATAAATTATCCTGAAATTCATATTCCTTATTTTTCTAATGATTTTCTATATAACTTCTCTTTTGATTATGTTCTTCCTTAACATGGTACTGAATTGTATTGAAATTATATACTATTTATACAACTAACTCAAGTCTCGATATCATTGTTACTCCAACTGCATACTAAGAAATTATAGTTCTGCACTTATTTCCAACAATGTATTCATATGTATCCATCAGAATTGTTGACTGGAATCCACTGTTGTATGAAAAATTGATTCAAGGAATGTGTTGATCCCAAACATAATTCAAATCCAATGAGAAAGATCTTAGTATATAGTCTTGTAAATTAATGGTTATCACAAAATTACCATCAAAATGAGGATTATAAGAACTTTAAAGAATCTCTAAATATATTTCCATCAAAAAAAATTCACCAGAATTTATAGGCAACCGTCATAATTTTGTATGATACAATAAAATGATGTAGTATATTAAAGATTAAGAAAATTTTAATATATATTATAGAATTTTTATTAGGATTGAAATATTTTCAGGCATCATTGATGTTTATTAAAACCATTTGGTGATCGATTACAAATCAAATAGCATTATAGACTTTGGATTTTTTTTAGAGCATCATAACAAAATCCATTTATTTATTTTAATACTTCCATTTTGGTATTGATAATAGATATAACATCCCCTCATGATTATTGTAACACCCCAGGTAAAGAAAGAATATGACATCTTTATATTTATCCATATTTGTGAATCAAATATTAATATTACATTAAAGGGGATGCTATGCTCGATGGCGTACCCAATACGCAACAACGAGTTTCTTGGGAATCTTACGTTGCACTCTAATAATAAAATAATATTATTTTAAATAGTAGTTAACATGTAGCCGTTGTATTGGAGGGAATGGATATAAATAACTAAAATATTATTATATACGTTTTTAAATGTTTTACATATATCCAATAAAAGATAAAGGCTTAAAATACGGAAAGAATTCAATTTTAGGCGTATATGCCCTAGTTTTCACTAAAGGTTCACTTATCGCCTTTTGATGGAGAACCGTCATTAAATATAGTTTTTTTCACTCTTATACATTCTATTGGACCAAATAAAACTCTTCTTAAAAATCGGGACATCAAAATTTACTTTGTGTAAATTTTTGGTATCTTTCTGATAAAGTTCATTTTTTTAATGAATAGTGTAAAATGTTGTATTTTAATTCAAAACATCCTTTTAATCTAATTTATTTATATGGTTAGATTATCTTTTGAATTGGTTTTAAAGTGAAATTAGAATATATTTTTACCATTTAATCCAATATTGGTCGATGGAATTAATTTCACTTTCAAATCGGACTTAAACTAATGTCAATCTTTTGATACATTTTGTTTCATAAAAACACGCTATTTGTTTTGAAAGCGGGAATTAATAATTAAATTAATTAATGAAACTTATATGTTTTGAATTTTTTAAAATAGACATCATTTTTGAATTCGGAATATCAAATATAGCTTAGGGTAAATTTTTGGTAATTTTCTGAAAAACTTCAATTTTTGATGAATAGTGAAACCACTAAGTGGTAATCAAGCAAACTGATTTTTCAGTTAAATGAAAGTTTACCACTAATGTGTATTGAATTTTGAAAATCCGACATATATGGTTGTCATTAGTATGTAAAATGTGGTTCAATGGGATGAAAATAATTTTTTTGGTGAATAGTAATTTTTTTCATTAATCGCGATTAGAGGTAATTAGTGTAATTTAAGGTAAAAATGATATTATAAAAATATGAAAACACCATGACACTTGTCCTACCCCTATTGAATGAGTAATGGACGACCAAGACAACCCATGGTTCGATTTAGGGGACCCTATGGAGCCTCTTGGGTGAGATAATGACTTTAATGCCTTTTTTTAATTAAGGTGAAAATGACACTAACATAAATTGTTTTACTAAAACAATTTTTAGAATAGGTTATACTAATCATATTTTTGTCTATAAATACTCTTTGGAAAGAAAAAAAGATTTCCTACATCAGGATAGTTTTGTTATAATTTTTAGACATTAAATAAATTAATTTAATTATGACATCATGATGATGCAACGATGACCTCATTAATGAACTGTTTAAATAAAATGAAACGATAATATAAAATCTAAGACATACACTTTTCCAAAAACAATTGTATGGGAATATTTAGAAGCCTTATCATCTTATATTCTAAATATATCAATGTGGGACCTTATAAATTCGAAACACTTTTGAAAATAAAATAATAGTTTCATGATTTCCAAAAGTGCCCCTCCTCTCCTCTTATAAAAGGCCCCCACCTCTACCTCATTTCACACACTCCTCAAGCCTTTGGCTCGGCCATCCCCTTCCCATTTACTCTCTCCACATCCCTCTCCTCATCCTATATGATTACCTTTGGGCATAATCCTTTCAAAGGAAGCCTTTAGGCTCAAATCAAAAGGAGTTACACTTTTAAAGGTAATTCATTCTCTCATGTTCATTTGTTTTATTTTGCTTCTCCAACCCCCTAATCTCTTTTTATTTACTTATTTTGTTACAAAACCAGTATCATTAATATACTAGGATGTTGTTGTAGGATTTATTCTAGCTAAAATCTCACACAACTACATCAAATTGTTAAAGAACATACGGTTTCCGTGGATGGCGAAATTCTGCCTCCCGAAACGATGATTGTTCAATACTCATTTAACACCTTCAAAGGTGGCCATTATGATGTCACTATTTTTATATATGATATATAATATGTTTATTATTTCCTTAATCTTCTGTATTTTTCATTTATGGCATACCATTATTTCTTCCATTATGGGTAAACACGATTTCTTCATTTTAGGAAGTGCGGACTACCGCCCCCTGAAAGTGATTTGATTCGTTAATACCATATGTGGGATGTGTAAAGGATAAAGTTAATGATATTATATATTTTATTATACTGTAATTATAATATACTCTTATATCATTATGATTCCATTCCATAAAATATGAAATAGAAATGGATGTAGCGTTCATGCGTACGTACGGCTTACCGTCTCCATGAACGGTGCATTTCATTTCATACCTCTAAATGATTATGTAATATTATAAATACATGTATATTCTGGATATATATTATATATATGATATCCAAATCATGAATATAATTCGGGATATAATGAACATTTGACCACATGAACAACATGTAATTGTAAGAAGTCCACTTTCGACTTAAGAACCAAATATCGACAAAACAAACATTATTAACTTAAATGATTAAATAATTTTTATAACATGGCAATAAGTGATCTAAAAATAATAATGAACTAGAAAAAGGTTCTTAATAAAGTTTAAATGAACTCAAGTTTATTATTCAGGACGTTAAAGAACGATCGAGTCAAGTCGGACCCGAGGTAAGGGATCCTGCACCTCTCTTTCTTTTTAAGTACACTCTTTTATGTCATTCCTTTTAAGCTCATATTTCTTATGATTGGTATGTTCTTTTATATTACTCCTTCTGTAATTATTATGTTCATATTATTAGAGACCCTATTTTCCTATCATCAATCCATTTTGGAAGTTTTGAGTGGCGCCGTTAGGATGCCGAATTTTCGTAAGAGATCTAACCTCTCTCTTTCTCTTTAAGTACTCTCCTTTATGTCACTTCTTTTAAGCTCCTATTTTTTATGATGGGGGATGTTATTTTATATTCCTCTTTCTTTACATTTTATTATAATGTGATGAGATACCATATTTGATCTCCTCAATCCATTTTTGGAAGTTTTAAGTGGCGTCGTTAGGCTGCCGAGTTTTCATAAGGTATTTTTCATCTCACTTTTATTCCCGTGAGATTTATGCTACACTTGCCACAATTTCATTTGAGAGGTGTATGTACTGCCCATTATTTTATTCATTGTTTAATATACTTTCTTTTATGAGTATTTACATCAATTTTTTATTGTCCTTCTTTCACGAGGTGTATGTTTCGAAAGATAACCATGTCGGTAAGGGAACCTTTCACCCTCCTCTTTTTAAAAGACTTCTTTTGTTGGGTCATTTAATTTACATATTTTTATGTTGGGATATGTTCTAAAATATCCTTATTGATGTAAATTTTATTTCCATGTGATGAGATACCCTTTCTTTTATCTCTCATCAACTCATTTTGATGTGACGCCGTTAGGCTGTCAAGGGAACTTCTTATCCCAATTTCGATTTCTTTGGGTTCAACATGTAGTTATTGAATATGTCATCTTTTGAATATGTGTGAATTATCTTTGATTATTTTACACTTAATATCCACATATATTTGGTATATTCGTTTTTCACACATAATTATTTAATTGATTTATCCTTAAACCAAGGATACCGTCTTTGTAAGGGACTTCATCTCAATCTCCATTCATTGGGGCATATTTTATTTTATACACAACCTTCTTTTATACGGTGTATAAAACCCTTTGACTTTTACGTTTATCCAAAAGGAATCTTTTTTATACGAAGCGTTTTACTAAACAACAAAAGGGAATGTTTTTGTCGTACGTATGCGGCGACAACGACTTCTCCACCTCCGTGACCATTATTTGAGTTTCGGCTTCCTCTACAAGCCATACCTTCTTTTTAAAAGAAAAATAAATACCATGTTTTAATTTTCTTTTATTTTGGTATTGAAAATGGTTTTCATAATGTTTTTATATCAATGTGTTGTATTGATATATTGTGATTGAGATGTGGAAATGTTATGTTTCCTTTATGCATGTTTTATGGGATACGATTATCTTGAGAATCTTGGGAATTATTATCAAGACGGGTGGTTCCGTGATAGAATAAGGGCGGGTGAGCACGATATAGCTCTCCAATGAATTGGGTAACGCGAAGGAGTGAAACGTTAAGGTTTCTCCAAAGAGATTTAGGGAATATAATGTGATGGGTATTCCAAACGTAACCAAGAGGGTTACTCCCTATGTAAGAATGTTATGAATGCCTCAAGTTACCTTTATGTCTTATGATTTCTATGATTTATTCATGATTTTATGAGGTATGTTAATGTGCCTCTTTTTTATGGTTAAAGTATGATTTCATTATTATGTATATATGAACCCATGTTTCCTTTCCATATTTTTATAACCCTTACTGAGCTTTTTATGCTCATCCCAAGTTTTTTAAATGTTTTTCACGGGTCAAGGGAAAGGTACATGATGTGATTATAGTGTCATGGATCTGTCAAGAAAGAATCCATGTTTTATTTTAAATATGTTTCGGTTGATGGGAAGAATGAATACTGTCTTTTATGTAACCACTTTGTTTAAATGTGGAACGTAATGCATGTTTCATGATCTAATTCTCTAAAACTCTAAACCTGAAAAGATCCTCAATTTGTAATCTTGTAATAACTCAAGATTAATTAAGGATTAAGGTCGGGGCCTTATATTTGGTATCAAAGGTCGGTTTAGACAACTTTAGGGATTAGGAGTTCTTGTGAGACAGATGATTAGTCCCTATATCTATTATTTCAGTTATATCCTTGTTTTATAAATTTTTTTTAGGTCATGTAAAGTCGGTTACGAATGGAAGGAGAAGGATCTCAAACGACATTCCTATCTCTTCCTGATGACATGCTTGCAATAATTATTTCAAAATCATCTTCGGATGATTGTGAAACTTTTTCTAGCATACAACTCACTTGCAAGCAGTTGTTTGAGATATCAAACACCTACACAATACCTTTTTATCATCGTGGATCATGGGTTGTTTTTAGACAAATACTATTTTCACAATATTCTCATATTTTCAAGAAAGGTAAATATTATCAAGGTATTTTCAAATATTTTACCTTATCACAAGAATTTGAAGCATATTATGATTTTAGAAATGGTGCTAAGGAAGGAGACCCTTGTGCAACCTATTTATATTTGCTTTTAAAATATAGTCTAACATCACATACTTATGGTATTTTAAAAGGACAAATAAAAGAATGTTTCAACTCAATTTCGGTCCGACTATTTTATAGAAATCAGGTTTTATCAAGTGTTTTCGAATTATATGTCATACATGATTATTTTCCAAAAATGTTTTTCTGTGAACACACATATGACCCATGTTGTACGAGGTGTATTTGGATGGAGGAAGCAAATGATTTTGAAGGATCTCTAAATCATTGTTGTAATGCATGGGACTTCTACCTACGTGAGAAAGATGACGATGAAACCGAGTGGACGCCATGATCAAGGTATGATGTTATTCATTTTGGGAATCATTTTATTTTATCTTATGGTTGTGAAATAAGACTTTAAGAATTAAGATGTTGAGATCGTAATGAATTCGGATGAAAATTAAAGGTATAAGGAAACGATTGAGGTTAAAACATGTTAGGGTTATTTTTGGAGTTTTATAAATAGGACAACACGCAGACCGTGTGACAACCCGTCACGTCGGAAAAAGCTACGGGAATCGAACCCAGAACCAAAGTGCAACTGGTATTTATCGCCTACCACTGGACAGCGAGAAGTCCCTAGTTAGTTTGACTGATTCTTTTTAGTTATATGATTTTATGAATTAATAGTAAGTTTATTTTGGGTTATTTATGAAAATGATTAACCTATCATGGAGGATATGTGATTAGGTTAACTACTTTTCAATACGAGACTTTAGGAGAAACTGATGTTGTTTGGATATAAATGTTACGATTTAACTTGGAAGACTATGTGACTAAATCCTTCAAATATTTGGGTTTCAATCTTAGTTTGGTTTAGTTTGAAGAATTTTTATGGAAAAATTGTTTATCGGATGGTCCTCATTGAACATTGGGTTTTGTTGGAAAACTTTTGGAGATTAAGAATGGATTTTCTTTTTATAAGGGGTTATCCTTTTCTGGATTATCTGATCTTGTACTAGACTTTTTGGTTTTAGTTTTGGTCTAAAGACATGGGAAGTATATAGTTCTCTTTTGGGGATTAGGTGATTCTCTAAAAGTTGATTATAGTACTCTTAATGTGAAAAAGCCTTCCTAAATACTCGTCTTTTGGAGAAAATATGAGTTTGTGTAAAAGTTGAAAGTCAACATGATAAGTGATTATGTTTCCCAATGAATAAATTACTCAATAAAAAGTAACTTAAAACAAAAATGTTGTCTATTTACTTTTCCTACTGGGAAATCGAATACCGTTTAACCCATCACAAGTTTGTGATTTTCTTGTGGTTAACTTTCTCCTAAACATGTTTTCTATAACTCTCCATCAGAACATGACCCTATGTTTTCTCCTCCATGTCCATATTTTTCTACATGGAATCCTAGTATGGGTTAACTCGGGTGACCTCTGTACTTATCTTTCTTTATTTTAAAGTGATTTTTTTACCGACTCTTGTTCCGATGTGGGACTTTCAAGGATGTTACCAAGCCCAATTTTAAAATTACGAGGACGCAATTCCCAAAAGGAGGGAAGGATGTAACACCCCAGATAAATAAAGAATATGACATCTTTATATTTATCCATATTTTTGAATAAAATATTAATATTAATTTAAATGGGATGTTATGCTCGATGGCGTACCCAATACGCAACAACGAGTTTCTTGGGAATCTTACGTTTCACTCTAATAATAAAATAATATTATTTTAAATGGTAGTTAACATGTAGCTGTTGTATTGGCGAGAATGGATAGAAATAACTAAAATATTAGGTTTTTAAATGTTTTACATATATCCAATAAAAGATAAAGGATTAAAATATGGAAAGAATTCAATTTTAGGCGTATATGCCCTAGTTTCCACTAAAGGTTCACTTATCGCCTTTTGATGGCGAACCGTCATTAAATATAGTTTTGTTCACTCTTATAAATTCTATTGGACCAAATAAAACTCTTATTAAGAATCAGGACATCAAAATTTACTTTGTGTAAATTTATGGTATCTTTCCGATAAAGTTCATTTTTTTATGAATAGTGTAAAATGTTGTATTTTAATTCAAAACCTCCTTTTAATCTAATTTATTTATATGATTAGATTATCTTTTTAATTGGATTTAAAGTAAAATTAGATTATATTTTTACCATTTAATCCAATAGTGTTTGATGGAATTAATTTCCCTTTCAAATCGGACTTAAACTACTGTCAATCTTTTGATACATTTTGTTTCATAAAAACACGCTATTTGTTTTGACAGTGGGAATTAATTATTAAATTAATTAATGAAACATATATGTTTTGAATTTTTTAAAATAGACATCATTTTTGAATTCGGAATATCAAATATAGCTTAGGGTGAATTTTTGGTAATTTTCTGAAAAACTTCAATTTTTTATGAATAGTGAAACCACTAGTGGTAATCAAGCAAACTGATTTTTCAGTTAAATGAAAGTTTACCACTAATGTGTATTGAATTTTAAAAATCCGACATAAATGGATGTCATTAGTATGTAAAATGTGGTTCAATGGGATCAAATTAATTTTTTGGTGAATAGTAATGTTTTTCATTAATCGCGATTAGAGGTAATTAGTGTAATTTAAGGTAAAAATGATATAATAAAAATATGAAAACACCATTACACTTGTCCTACCCCTATTGGATGAGTCATTTCCGACCAAGACAACCCATGGGTCGATTTATGGGACCCTATGGAGCCTCTTGGGTGAGATAATGACTTTAATGCCTTTTTTTAATAAAGGTGAAAATGACACTAACATAAATTGTTTTACTAAAACAATTTTTAGAAGGGGTTATACTAATAATATTTTTGTATATAAATACTCTTTGGAAATATAAAAAGATTTCCTAAATCAGGATATTTTTTTTATAATTTTTAGACATTATATAAATTAATTTAATTATGACATCATGATGATGCAACGATGACCTCATTAATGAACAGTTTAAATAAAATGAAACGATAATATAAAATCTAAGACCTACACTTGTCCAAAAACTATTAGATGGGAATATTTCGAAGCCTTATAATCTTATATTAGAAATATATCAATGTGGGACCTTATAAATTCGAAACACTTTTGAAAATAAAATAATAGTTTCATGATTTCCAAAAGTGCCCCTCCTCTCCTCTTATAAAAGGCCCCCATCTCTACCTGTTTCACACACTCCTCAAGCCTTTGTCTCGTCCATCCCCGGCCCATTTACTCTCTCCACATCCCTCTACTCATCCTAGAGGATTCCATTTGGGCTAAAGCCTTTCAAAGTAAGCCTTTAGGCTCAAATCAAAAGGAGTTACACTTTTAAAGGTAATTCATTCTCTCATGTTCATTTATTTTATTTTTCTTCTCCAAACCCCTAAACTCTTTTTATTTACTTCTTTTGTAACAACACTAGTATCTTAAATATGCTAGGATGTTTTTATAAGATTTATTCGAGATACACTCTCACACAACTACATCAAATGGTTAAAGAACATACGGTTTCCGTGGATGGCGAAATTCTGCCTCCTGAAACGATGATTGTTCAATACTCATTTAACACCTTCAATGGTGTCCATTATGATGTCACTATTTTTATATATGATATATAATATTTTTATTCTTTCCTTAATCTTCTGTATTTTTCTTTTATGGCATACCATTATTGCTTCCATTATGGGTAGACACGATATCTTCATTTTAGGGAGTGCGGACTACCGCCCCCTGAAAGTGATTTGATTCATTAATACAATATGTGGGATGTGTAAAGGATAAAGTTAATGATATTATATATGTTATTATACTGGAATTATAATATACTCTTATATCATTATGATTCCATTCAAGAAAATACGAAATAGAAATGGAAGTAGCGTTCATGCGTACGTACGGCTTACCGTCTCCATGAACGTTGCATTTCATTTCTTACCTCTAAATGATTATGTAATATTATAAATACATGTATATTCTGGATATATATTATATATATGATATCCAAATCATGAATATAATTCTGTATATAATGAACATTTGACCACACGAACAACATGTAATTGTAAGAAGTCCACTTTCGACTTAAGAACCAAATATCGGCAAAACAAACATTATTAATTTAAATGATGAAATAATGTTTATAACATCGCAATAAGTGATCTAAAAAGAATAATGAACTAGAAAAAGGTTCTTAATAAATTGTAAATTAACTCAAGTTTATTATTCAGGATGTTAAATAACGATCGAGTCAAGTCGGACTCGAGGTAAGGGATCCTACACCTCTCTTTCTTTTTAAGTACACTCTTTTATGTCATTCCTTTTAAGCTCATCTTTCTTATGATTGGGATGTTCTTTTATATTACTCCTACTGTAATTATTATGTTCATATGATGAGAGACCCTATTTTCCTCTCATCAATCCATTTTGGAAGTTTTGAGTGGCGCCGTTAGGCTGCCGAATTTTCGTAAGAGATTTAACCTCTCTATTTCTCTTTATGTACTCTCCTTTATGTCACTTCTTTTAAGCTCCTCTTTTTTTTGATGGGGGATGTTCTTTTATATTCATATTTCTGTACATTTTAATTTAATTTGATGAGATACCCTATTTGATCTCATCAATTAATTTTTGGAAGTTTTAAGTGGCACCGTTAGGCTGCTGAGTTTTCATAAGTGATTTTTCATCTCACTTTTATTCCCGTGAGATTTATGCTACACTTGCCAAAATTTCCTTTGAGTGGTGTATGTACTGCCCATTATTTTATTCATTGTGTAATATACTATCTTTTATGAGTATTTACATCAATGTTGTATTGTACTTCTTTCACGAGGTGTATGTTTCGAAAGATACCCATGTCGGTAAGGGAACCTTTCACCCTCCTCTTTTTAAAAGACTTCTTTTGTTGGGTATTTTAATTTACAAATTGTTATGTTGGGATATGTTCTCATATATCCTTATTGATGTAAATTTTATGTCCATGTGATGAGATACCCTTTCTTTTATCTCTCATCAACTCATTTTAATGTGACGTCATTAGGCTGTCAAGGGAACATCTTATCCCAATTTCGATTTCTTTGGGTTCAACATGTAGTTATTGAATATGTCATCTTTTGAATATGTGTGAATGACCTTTGATTATTTTACACTTAATATCCACTTATATTTGGTGTATTCGTTTGTCACACAAAATTATTTAATTGATTTATCCTTAAACCAAGGATATCGTCTTTGTAAGGGATTTCGTCTCAATCTCCATTCATTGAGGCATATTTTATTTTATACACAATCTTCTTTTATACGGTGTATAAACCCATTTGAATTTTAAGTTTATCCAATAGGAATCTTTTTTATACGAAGCATTTTACTAAACGACAAAAGGGAATGTTTTTGTCGTACGTATGTGGCGACAACGACTTCTCCGCTGCCATGACCGTTATTTGAGTTTCGGCTACCTCTACAAGCCATACCTTCTTTTTAAAAGAAAACTAAATACCATGTTTTAATTTTCTTTTATTTTGGTATTGAAAATGGTTTTCATAATGTTTTTATATCAATGTGTTGTATTGATATATTGTGATTGAAATGTGGAAATGTTATGTTTCCTTTATGCATGTTTTATGGGATACGATTATGTTGAGGATCTTGGGCATTATTATGAAGACGGGTGGTTCCGTGATAGACTAAGGGCGGGTGAGCCCGATATAGCTCTCCAATGCATTGGGTAACGTGAAGGAGTGAAACGTTAAGGTTTCTCCAAAGAGATTTAGGGAATATACTGTGATGGGTATTCCAAACATAACCAAGAGGGTTACTCCCTACGTAAGAATGTTATGAATGCCTCAAGTTACCTTTATGTCTTATGATTTCTATGATTTATTCATGATTTTATGAGGTATGTTAAAGTGCCTCTTTTTTATGGTTAAATTATGATTTCATTATTATGTATATATGAACCCATGTTTCCTTTCCATATTTTTATAACCCTTACTGATCTTTTTATTCTCATCCCACATTTTTGAAATGTTTTTCACAGGTCAAGGGAAAGGTACATGATGTGATGCTAGTGTCAAGGATGTGTCAAGAAAGAATCCATGTTTTATTTTAAATATGTTTCCGTTGATGGGAAGAATGAATACTGTCTTTTATGTAACAACTTTGTTTAAATGTGGAATATAATGCAAGTTTCATAATCTAATTCTCTAAAACTCTAAACCTGAAAAGATCCTCAATGTGTAATCTTGTAATAACTCAAGATTAAGTAAGGTTTAAGGCTGGGGCCTTATAATTATTGTTTACATTTATTAACTTGATGATATACCAATAATTGAGATTTGTATTCTATAATAGATCTCTTTAAGTATTCCTAATAGAAATAGGCATTCAGACCACTATATTTTTTCATTCTCTCATGATGTATAGAGAATGATCAATGATTAGATTCAACCAAAAACATTTCTAAATCTGTTTTGGATGGAAAATATGCATAGTTCTTGAACCTCGTCATTCCATCATAAACATGGTTGAACTCTAGAAAACATCTTACCTTATTTTGAACCTATATATATTCCTTCTTCACCTCTCAACAGTTCACATTGATAGATAGTTCAACAATCATTTGATAAAGATAATATTCCTCATCTTCATTCAAAATTTATAAATAAAACCATTAAAAATGAAAAATAAATTGATCTTTTGTGATCCTCAAGCTATAAAATCATGCATGATCATTTCAACTATGGGAAACTACTATTTTTTTCATACCTGTATTGGTAATGTATTGATTATTACTAATTTCTTATCAATTATAACCATATTCACTAGATCATGTTTATATTTTTTTATGTTAATATATAATTTTAAATTTTATGATCATTATATATGTCATAGTTTTCTCCATAAAGATATTTCCTTAGTGTCATTGGTATAAAAATTAATGCAGCAAACATCAAATCAAGAGTCTGATAATATCTCTCATGAACCACTAATTGTTTCAAGGTATAAGCTATTACCATATCACTCTGCATGAGGGTGATTGAAAGTCCCTTCATCGATTCATCACTATTGTTCACAAACCCTTATCCATTAATGTCTAGTGTAATAATATGTTAACTAACTAACCTTATATTCTATTCCATGAAATATTTTTCTGATTCATCATTAAAAAGGATTGTTTTCGCAATTCATTTAATTTGATGATTATATTAAAAATCCATTATTTATTTTCCACTAGGAATCCATAATATCCTGAATAGCTCTAAAAACTATAGATCTATAATGTATTTTGTCGTATGGTAAAATTTACAATTGCATTAGCCTTTGATTGATCGAAATATATACACATGACTGATATTGTATTTCCCAAATATGAACTCTTTATATAAAAACTCATAGATAGAATACTTTAATACAATCTCTCATTTCATTGGACTATTAATAAAATCATCAAGTGATCTTCATACTCTTTATTTTCCTTTTATAATATAATAATATAATCTGAAAAGTCCATAAAAATCTATACTCTGTAATATCTAATGAATATATTCATTATGTACATAAAGAGTGAGGGAAAATTATTAATTAAATATTGAGTCACAATAAATTCATATTGTTCATACCTCTTATGGAAGACAATATTGGTAATGAATTCACTATTGATTCACAACTAATATTATCCAGATTAAAGTCCAATATTTTTATTATATTAATCTCCTTATATTTTATTGAAAAAATAAACAATATGAGGTATATTATACTTATATTTTATTATAACCTTTTAAAGATGTGTATAATCAAAGAAAAGTCACATTGATCCTTCTTTATTAATATAAAACGATATTGGTTTACCCCATAGAGATACACTTAGTTGAATGAATCCAATTTCACGATTTCCCTGGGGTTTCTTGTTCAATTCCTAAAACTCAATATGGTCCACTATATATAATGTATTTGATACAAGTATAGAACTTGGTATGAGTTCTTCTTAAAACTGAAGATCACAATTTCATAAAATACTTGGAAACACTTCAAGAAATACATCAATAAACTCATACATAATACGAATAACATAGATGTTGAGTTTTTCCCCAAACATTAAATATATAGAGAATTTTTTATTAATAATAAATTCCCATATAATATAGGTAATTTTCATTTCAGGATAATATTTATCATCACATGGATTGATAAACAAATGTTATGAAAAACACATCAAATTTTAATTTACTTCATCAATAGTTGTTGTGATATTTATGTATAGAAATTCATTGAATGTATAAGATAAAATCTAATTCAATTATTTAGATAATAAAATTATTTAAAACAGTCATGTTCCTAAAAACTTCAATTAGATAAGAATCATATATTTGATCTTAGATCATTATACCATTAGGGGTTTTCATTATGATATCAACAACTAATCACTATTGTAGTTTTGTGGTACCCTTAATTTTTTTTCATATATCAACAACAGAGTAGATAGAGAATGAAATAATTCATTAGATGTTTTAGAGTGGATATTTAATGTACCATTCACCACTAAATTATAGTAAACCAAAAAAATAGTGATCACTTGATATGTCTGTTTTTATCTTTATTTATGAAGTATCTAATTACAATCATTATTGTTATACTTAATATTTGATTGTTTTTTGCATAATTTCCAAACTCCTTGTATTTTAAACAATAGAGTATGTTGGATTGATTATTTTATTATTTTTTACCACCATTATCAAAAAAAATTTGTCCATCACATTAGACATTGACTGCCCAATGAAATTCCTTCCAACATGTGAAGACTTTTCTTTTCCCCTTAAGTCTATTTACTAATTTTTTCCTTCCACACTACAACCATTAAGGAAATATATTCTAATTCTATCTATGGTTTTGATAATTTCATTTTAATTCCATTCATAATTTATTTCAATAAATTCACATTAATGGTTATGTCTTATCACTATATCCTCCTTGATATCATATGAAATTTTTTATTCATATTTAATGAAGTCAATTATGGTTTACTCCCATAAAATACATGTAATTTTATCAATAAATAATCAATCATCCAAAATTATAGGTTGGATGATTTTACAGGATGTGTAGATAAAAAGACATGTAAATTTTTCCTTATAAGTACCAACATAGTAATTATCCTGTTTTATGTAGCATAATTAAGACATTATAATTTTTTTTGATGAATAAACAGATTGAAATCATTGATAAATAATATCCTAAACACATCCCACTCCATGGATTAAATTTCTTCTATTTCATTTGTTCTCGAGATAATATTGTACTATTGATCTAGTTCACTATCCAAATAATAAATAGCTAAAATTACATCAATATGTTATGAACATTGGATAATAGAAAATATATATTCAATAGTACTTCTAATATTCTTAGTATCCTCTATATCAGCTGACCTACTAAATGAAACTGAAGGTCGCCACATGATATACACAATAGATTTTGTTCTATCATTTTATCAGTTTGAATCTTCTTTTGATTCACATATTAAACGAATTTTGTTAGTATAAATAAATATTTTTCAATCATTCACTTCATTTGGTCTCTCAGGAGGGAAATAAATTCATTATTATCTATATTGACCATTAACATTGTTCCATAGTGTTTCAAAAAATTAATCAAACTAAAAAATTTAATGTGGGAAAAAATCATCATAGTTGGAAATCAGGCAGTCATGAAAAATCATTTATATGATAACTGAATACAGAAAAGTTGTTTTCATATTATGACACTTTAGATATAACCTCTCTTACTCATGGTGTTTATCTATTAAAATCCTTCAAAATCGGTTTCAAATAAAATATTAATTAACCCAATCATATCCCCAAAGAGTTTCAAATGAGAAACACTGATAGAGAGAACACACTATGAAACATGGTGGTGGATTTGATATACTTGACCAACTAATTTGGGGTATATTAACTTTTGTTGAATCTATATAAAACACACAATCAATTTTAGAATCTAAATATGGATTTTTTTTACGAAATTGAAACTGAATTCTATAACATATATTTTCAAATTAACCTCTTCAGTGAAATTTCCTATGGTTCTGACTAAATATGACTCATCCTAAAATACATTGGTAATTAAACCAGGATTTCATGCCATCAATAATTAAATGTACTTTTTATACATTGATAATTCCTCTTAATATTAAAATTACCCTTACATAACATTAGGATGCATATAATAATCATATAGGTTTAGTGTCTTTCAAAACATAGATATATATAAAATTGGTTCATATTTGTTTTAAATAATATCCCCCTATGTTTTTCATAACTATCACCCCTCATATATATATAATAATTAAAATATTTCTTCATAACCTATAGAAAGGAGACATAAGAATGGGGCAGCTCAGATTCTAGGAAAGTTTAATAAGGGAGATACTTATGATCACAAAAGAAAAACATAAGAATATTCTTATGGAAACATGAGCTTAAAATTTGAAGAAAATAAACAATAAATCATTGGTTATAATATAGAATAATGGGGAAAATTTTGATAGTTCATAAGACAAAAATCACAATGGAATCAAATAGTGTTCCCTTTGAGGGAATATCATTGATCATGAGAAATATGTCTTGTGGAATAAAAAATATCATTGAATGTAATTTACATTGTAAAAAATTACTTATGAGAATATCACACTCCCCCATTACATTTTATACTTATTTAATATTTACTCCCAAGACTACAAAAATAGATAGATTCCCTTAGTAAAATGGGTTCACTCCCCATTCTAGACCTCATTTCATCATGAGATATCCATATTTACATTAGTAATTATAGGGATATATTATTCGGATCCCAATCATAAAATAATCAAAATCCATTAATATAATTGAAATAAAATTTAAATGATTCATTGAATATAATTAGTTATGGTAAATAAGTGGGGAACATAAATATTTTCACAATTATTCATATAATAACCAATTAAAAACAAATATATTTCACAAAAATATCATCATCATAATCATGAAATCTCTAGTGAATGAATGAGGATCACTTCTATGTATCATACTTGTTATAGAGAGTAAGTTACATCCATGGATGTTTTTAGATAAAAAAATTGCTTTAAAATATCTCTTGGAATATTTATTTGTAAAAATTCCTATTTCACTTTGTAATAACTTATTGAAATTCTAAAATTTTCCTACTATTAAAAACAATTTTATTTGAAAATATAATTAAAAACCTTAAATTAATCATCAATTAATTTTATCTTCATGACGGTATAATTTTCTATTCATCTGAGGAATGTTAAAATAAATATTTGATTCACATTTTCATTAAAATGTCTGAAACACCTCATTTAGAAAATGAAAGGAAGATTCATTTTAGACCATTATATAAAAATTTAATCATGGAAAATAAATAATTTAAAAACAATTTCATATAATTATAAATAGTATTTAATATATTTTGGAAGACACATAAATAGAATAAATTGGATTTTGACTATATAGAGAAATAATGTCAGTTATCCTAAGAAACATTAATTCGTTATCTATAGTTAATTTTGCGAGGAATAAATGGAGAACATTAAATCACCCTAACAAACTATATTCCAATAAAAATCATGAAACATTTCAAAGATATGTCATAATTGTTTTCAATAGGAAGCATCCAAACTAAGAGTCTTGATAAACATTGAAATAGTAACATAGATCCCCTATTACTCTACTAAATTTTGGAAAAAACTTACATGAAAGGGAGAAATATATATATGTATATATAAATTAATATGATTTTTTGAGAATAATCATAAATATAATTAATTGGTAGTATATGTCCCATATAACAAAAAAATTGGTGATTTTGGAACATGTATCAATGAAATTAAAGTGTGATGAGAATCCATAACCATTGCAACATATTTCTTTAAAATTGATCTATCATATTTTACAACAAATTTAATTTTATTATAATACTATTAAAAAATAAATTAAATATATATAATATCATATATTATCCAATTATAACATTTTAACACTTATTTATTATTAACTAATCACAAAAATAATCATTTATAGGTTTAAATATTTAATTTCTCATTAGAAATGAGGTTCAGTAGTTATAGTCCATATAAATTGATCATGGTCACATCATCTCTAGAATATTAATTCTGATATAAATATACAAAATATTCATTATATATATATTTAGAGTCATTTATAGAATTTAGAGATTGAAATAGGAATTTCAATATTCTCATAGATGGTATGTTGTACGTATGCATGAATGTTTTTTTTTAATTTTGAATGATTAAAAGAAAGAATAGTAAATAGTAATTCACTATTAAAAAATAAATTAACATATCATATATATATATATAATATATTTATTAAATCTATTCATATTACTATCTATGTAAATTTGAAATGAAAAATGAATCACATATCTTTCTTGAGGTGGTAGTTCGTATGTATGCACAAGCAATGTTATTAATTTCCAAGTTATTTGAAGATAATAAATTAGATAGGTTATTATAATTACAGAAGTAAAATTATGTCATAAATATAATATATAATTAATAAACCCTTCTTAAAAACAATTCATGAAATATGGTGATGGAAAATGAATTGCATTGCTACGTGGATTTTGTAGTCCATATGTATGCACAATTGATTCTTTCACATCCCATTTTATGGAATAATGTTTTGATATTGGTTTTCAGATATTAGAAATATCATTTACGTTTATTTAGGATGATAAATTTAATATTTTGGGATGAATAATATATATAGAGGCTGTAAAAAATGAAATAATTTAAAGTCAAGTTAGATGGTCACCTATTCTTTAGTAGTCATATTCTAGATATTTTCTTAAGAACCATTAAAATAGTTCTTCAAGCAGAACAAAACTTTTAATTTTTATCGATGGATATTTATATGATAATTTAGATGGTGTTGGACAATCTGGATGTCTCGATGTGGTGTAAATAAGATAATTGTAAGGTTTCCTTATATAAGTAGTGGAGATAACGTGGATAGAATTTCTAAAAATAATAAAATATAATAATACAATAACAAAAATAAATATATAAAATGTATATATATTTTTAATTTTGGATATTTTTAAGAAGAAATATGGCCATAATGTAGGATTTATAATTGTTTAATCAGAAAATTAATCCTTGTATCTTGGTTTAAATCATTATAAACCCCTTTTAGTTGTATCCATGATAATGAATTCTTTATTTTGTAGTAATAAATACTACCAAAAAAATTCAACCTTATTATTTAATATTAATTATTCTTATTAATAATATTTATATCAATTTAATGTATTCAAATAATGTGATTTGATAAATTTAGTTTAAAATTAGAACGATAAAATGCGATGAAAAGTGGTTTTCCAAAGAAAAGTATCTATTAACTATAAAATATTTTTATTAAAATATTAATTCTAAAATAGAATATAATGACCAAAATAGGGTTATTAATAATATCATTAATCTTTTTATACATTTATAACCATTTAAAAAAAATATTTATTAAAATTATTTAAATTGAAAGGATGTTTTCAATAAATTTATATATTTTTCACTATTCATTGAAATATCAATTTTTTTTAAAAAATTATCACAAATTATCTCTAAGGTAACTTGGGCAACATGATTAAAATTATTATGTTTATTTTTTTCAAATAAATTTAATTACAGTTGAAAAAATTAATTATATAATTTAATTAAAATAAAATTACATATTATTTTCTCGGAAAGCAATATTTTTTAATAATATAAAATGGAACTAAAATAATTAATAAATATTGATCAGTATTTTCAATTTTAATAAAATATTTATAAATAACATTTAAATTTTATTTATTCCTATTAATTTATTTATTTAAGCATATATGTATCAATTATATAATATTTTATGGTTTATTTAGACATGAGTATGTGTGTGTGACTTGATATCAATGAAATTAAATTTATTTGAAGGGAAATATTTCTTAAAATCAATGGGTGTTGCAATCACTATTTTTTAAAAATAAACAATTTTCTAGAGTATCCATATGATTTTTAATTGAAAATTGAATTTATGAGTCAATGGTGTTGGTTCATAGTGTTTCTATATGATGATGAATTTTTTTAGATTATAAGTAAATGATAATAGTACTATAGGCTGCAGATTTGATGATTAAAATATTAATATAATGGATAAAAATTGATATAATTATTTAATTTATAATTATTTAATATTTAATTTAATTTCTGGTATCTTAGTTTGATATTGAGATCATTGTAGTGTTCATTGGAATACTTTTTTTATGATAGTGGTGGATGATTCTAAATCGAGGTGGTTTTCTTAGTGTCAACATGCATGATGTTATTTTTGTTTTATAATTATATTTTCTAGACTACACAAATTACTAGGGACCCAATTAAAAATTGATCTTGTGAGAGTTTTCACCAACATTTAAGATTGGGAAGGGTGGGATGTATAACTACTCCCTCTCTATCATTCATCCTCTAAATGTAGATGATTAAGTGTGTCTTTGGAAATCATGGATTACCATATAGAGTTTGTTCATAATAAGTATATGATGACTCATGAATCACTATAAATTTACATATGGGATATAATGGTTTTAGGTATATAAAATACTTATGTCTGTATTTAGTGTCATAGGGTTCTTATTTGTACGCTTACATGAATTATGATTGATTGAGGTATAATGGATGTAGGCAGGTTGTAGTGGTTTCTAGGGACACAATTGGTTACTACTGGGATATGAAGGTCATAAAATACATAGTTTGTTAGGATTCATTAGTGGCCTAGATAAAATTTCATTATGTATATGATGACTTACATGGGGTATGATAATAGTATGTAGCCTTGATGGAATCAGAGAATCAATCAAATAGAAAATTAGAAGTGGGGTATCAACATTCATTTATAAAGTTATATTATATTTTATATATAATTGTCTATTATTGTAATTTTTTGGGAGAGATCGATTTTTAGAAAAAGTGACTATTATTATCTATTTAGGTGATGAGTTATTTTTAGTTTTTTACACACTAGATTTAGTATGATTCATTATCAATTTTTATAATAGGTTTCATAGAGGATCCTACTATGTATACATGCTATTATTTAACTAAATTTATAAAAAAATATTTATTAGGATTGAAGGATCATTTTGGTGATCGGTATTCATGTTAATTGATTTGATGAGTAATTGATCATTTTTCAGGCGTTTCAGGGTTCAAGATCATTGCAATGGGTACATTAGGTACTTATAATGACCCTTTACTTTTAGTATGAAACTAATTTATTTTGGGTTTTCCCATATTATTTATACATGGTGTTGGTCAGTGATTAATATAGTATTTTCACTTATTACATAAAATTTTAAAGGGTTATTCCTTCCATGTTTTTGGTTGATATACTTTCATCTTTAGTCACCATACCACAGATTATTTGAAGTAGAATTTGGGCATAAATATACCTCTTTCTTCATTCCCCACCTAATAATGGTATTGTTGGAGGTAGTGGTTCACAAAATCAAATTTGGAATTATATGATCTGTATAGTGTAATAACGTCCATTTTATTATAAGGAATTAAAAATGATTTACATACTAAAAAATATATATCACAATAAATTCCATAGAAGGGTAAAATCGGATAACTAGATGGTGTTTTTTAAAGGTGGAGGAAGTACCTATTAAATTAAAATCAACCAAAAGAGTGTACCCAAAAAGAAAACAGGCAAAATGGAAAATCCCAAGGAATAAAACTATCTACCTATCTTTTTCATTAATCTTTCTCTTTGTGTTTTCCAGGAAAAGAAGCACCCTCAACTGATGTAGCCTGGAAAAGGATCTCCTGAGTCTCATTGGGAAGGCCCTGATTGGTATCCTACAACATATAAGCATTGTCAATATGTTGTTCAAAGGAAGGGTTACCTACAGTCAAAATAGCTGAAGACTTTGCCTTTTTGTAAGGAATGAGATGAAAGCCTTCACTATCCATTCTGATTTTTGAAGAAGCGTGACTAGGATTATAAATAATGGGGGAGTCAGTTTCTAATATTTTCTTAACTTTTGGGATATATGAATCAACCATCTCATTATTCGAAGGATGATGGTGGGTTTCTTTTTGAGTGACATATTTATTCTCTTTTCCAACTTTGGAGTTATCAACATGGCATGAAAATTTAGGAGATGAAGAAATTTCAATTTGTTGCAAATCAGCACATTGGCCTTGATATTGAGTATCAACATTTTGCAGATTCGCTTCTTCAAAAAAGATGGAAGCCCATGATTTTGGCTTGTACTCAGAGGTAGAGGCATAGATGTTACCTTTCTCCATCATCTAATTACGTGTCTGTGGTTTTGGTCGACCTGAAATTACCCAACTCAATTATAGTCCATTTTTTAGTCTTTTTTATATGTGAAACAAGTTCTATCACTATATATAGAAGATATGTTTATAAAAAAATTTACTTCTCACAACATATTAAAGGGACCTCTCACCCAAACATCAATAAAACAAAATAATTATATTTTATATTTAGAATAAATTACCATGTTACATCCCTGATAATAGTATTCGACATATTTTTTGCATCTAGATGTCGGAGTTTGGCCAAAGACTCCATGTAATCATCCAAGGGAAGCTCAAACATCTCAAAGTAGGTACTAAATTTTCAATGAAATTGATCCATTTATATAATAAAATTTTTATTTTCTTATAATTTCATAATATTTATTTAGTATTTATAGAGTATTAAATGTTTTTATCTTTTTAAAAAAACCATTAACCACCATAAAACTTCTACTTTATGGAAAAAACAGTGGCATTCATGCATATGTGTAGACAAACACCTCCATAAAGCACCATGATTCATTTTCCTTCCCCAAAATACATGGAATTCTATAATATTTAATTTATCAAATTTTAAATAAATACAAAAAAATTAAATTATAAAATAGAAAATCATATTTTACATTTCTCCTATTATATGGAAAATGAAATCAATATTCATGCATATATGTGAACTACATACTCCATTATATGATGTATTCTAATTTTGATAACCATAAATTCAAGTATGGATGTGATAATTTGTTTAGTGGATCAAAATTATATTAATAAATTTAATAGTATTTGGTTCTCATAAATTAGTAAACCTGATTATATTATGAGTAAAATCGATCATTATAAATTCATCATTAAGGAAACAATCACACTTAGAGAAAAAAAAATTATCTATATTGGCTCGGACCTCTCCGGTCCATTCCTTTGTGAAAATGTGGTGTTAGAGGTGTCCCAGGGGATCGAGAAGGATTGGAGGTGCATTTGGGTGGCCTTTTTAAAGAAAACTAGAAGTCTTGTAGCTTTCGCACGGTTGGTGCATGGTTTGTTAAACCGTGCGGCCAAGCCATGCGTAGCTAGCCTTGATGGTAGTAGAGACCGCACGGGAGGCACACAGTTTGTCTAAACCCTGCCGCTAAACCATGTGAGCTGAGTGGCTAAGGCAGTGGGGACCGCACGGTTAGCGCACGGTTTGTCTAACCATGTGACTAGGTCGTGCGGGCACTTAAAATTAGATCCTAAATTTTAGGATCTTGACTGTTTAGCCTTTATCTTGCTCGTTTGAGCCCCTAATTGGACATAACTCGGGATTACCTTTCCTTGGAGATAGAAGAACCTCGCCCAAGCATTTTGGAGGCGATCCAGGGTCTTCTCTTGGCGAATCAAAGTTGGATTCTTGAGGTATGTGGTCGTTCTTCCTCGTTCTTGTTGGTTTCTTAAGTCTACTTAGATATAATCCTTCTCTTCTCCTCGTATCTTATATCTACGCCCTTTATGGGTATATCTAAGTGTGTGGATGTCATTTGTGACGAGTCTTGGTCTTGATCTTGCTAGGAGGAGAAATCTAAGGTGGGGTTTCATAGAATCGACCCGGGTTCCTTGAGCATTCTTCGACCATGGTGGTTTTCGTCAATAACCCTTGAGGTAGGGTATTCGTGCTTCTCTCTAATTGTTGTGTGCAATAGTAGAGTTATCATTATTTATCCCTTTGGATCACAATAAAATTGACCTAATTAAATACTTGAACCAGATTAAAATAATTGGTTTGATCGCATGGGTTGCTTTGAACCGTGATAACGGTTTGCCTCTTGATTTTCTAGATAGTGTGATATCTATGACTTGACTGTTATCATGTTGTTCTTGATGAATTGATAAAGAACGTAAAGATGGAATTAATTTTTAATTAACTGGATAAATATAGAGAGGCATGTGAACGAATCTAGTTGTTGTTGTTGATTATTGTTTTAAGTCATGTCAAGTTAATTGTTTAATTAAATTGTGACAGCTATGATAGCTTTTTGGTTAGGTTTCCCATTGTTGGAACCTACCAATAATGACCTGGTTAATTCAAGATGTATTAAATAACATGTTTTTGATAAATGATAATGCTTGATAGGGTTCTGAGTTACCCTCTTTCTTGTAAGGTCTAATGCCTTGTGCTTTGGAGCCATGAGTGCTCATTATGTATGAAGGCTGGATGCCTTGTTAAAGAGCCAAGAGCCCATTTGATGTGATGTTTGATTTCTTACTACTTGTGATGTGATGTTACCTAGGAGGGGTGTTTTGATATGTGGTGGAAAGGAGGCCATGTGGTTGTGGTAGCGGATGACGCCTAGAGTGGTGAGATGCATCGGTTTATGCATGTGGGTGTTGGGGAGGACACTGGTGATGATGGAATGAGATGGATGTGGTGTAGGATGCTTGGTAATTTTATTGAATGTTTGTCTCCTTTACTTTACCCCACTACTTCTGGAAGCTATTCCTGCTTAACCTTCTTCCGAAGGAGGTGAAGACGCATTGGGTATGCCACGTGATTTCCGGGTCTAGCTTCCCGAGGGAGGATGGGTCTATTCTCTTGCTATAAGCGGAAAATACTTGACGGGTAGTACATCTACTCACCGTGTTGATCCCCCTTGTGTTTAGTAGAATAAGAAGCTTTTCTAAAATGCCTAGTAATATGGGAAAATAATTATTTAATGAAAGTTTTATTAAATGGTTATAATCCATGGGGATGGAGTTGCTGGAATTTAATGGTGATGTTGTAACATTAAAGGAATAGTTGTTTTGAATGTGCTGCCAATGAGGTTTGATGTGGCTTTGTTCATGATTAACTAATGTGCAAAGAATTAATTAATCTAAAGTGGAATTGATGAAAAAAAGGGAATGAAGTAACCTAATGAAGTTCTTTAAACTGGTTGTGTGCTTATACGATACCTAGTCTTAGAAATAGAAACCCGGAGTCCGAGAGACGTTAGCTGCAGTTGAGACTATGACTGGGTTATTCCCATAGTGTGGTTGTGAGTTATATATTCTATACTTGTTATGTTTCTATACGCTACTCCACCCTGTCAGTGAGGGAAACTGACACCCTGGGGATTCTAAGCCCTGGGGGTGTTTTCTCCAACATTCTGGTGGGAGGATGAATGGATGACTACCGCCTTTGACCCCGCTCTCTTCTCTTGGTAGATACTTGTGCTCATAGGCACAGCGGTTAGTTTTCCCCATATATGTGTGTAGAGGGCTTTAATGGCTTGTGGTTATTGACACACATATATTCTGGATATAGTATCCTATGGACTATTATAGGTGTAACGTGTATAGGCCGTGATGGTTTGAGGATTCTTACTCGGTGTATGGGATGTAATGGCTTGAGGTATAATACCCGACGTATGATACACGTTATGTGAGCTGTGGTGGCTTCTAGAACCTACCTGGTTACTTTTTCTTGTGAGGATGGTGTGATGCTTCGCCTAGGTGTCTGTGGGAAAGCCTTTGTAGTGAACGTGGTGTAGATTGTGGAGATTTGCCGAAGTTTATACGGGAAAGCCTTTGGAGAGATATGCACAGGACATATGTTGTTGGGGAAACGTGGAAAACCAGTGGGGAAGTAGTAGTGGGGTACCCTTGATATCCTTTTCTATATGATATATTTTTGTATGCGTTACATGGTGAGGTTGGGAACAAAGTATACCTACTTAGGGGACGAGTTATTTTCACTGTTGATCACTGTGATTTATCATGATTTCTTTACAGTTGCACGTGAGGCTTCAGTGAGGATCCTACTGAGTATACTGTTATACTCACCCAATATATATATAAACTATTTTTCAGGTCCCTTGGAGAAGGTTGGAGATCAATCTGGTTACTACAAGCTTGTGGTTGGAGGAGCTGTTCGGGATTGCGGTCGCTGCCATTTTACTTTCCTTTGGGTACATGTAGTTTTCCCTTTCAGTTGATGTACTTTTACATGGCATTCCATATATGTACATGGGTTTCATATATATTTTAGTTCTGAGTTGGAGTTGGTTGGTTTCTATCTTATCTCTCTCTTCTTTATGTGTTCTCTTAGAGGGTAATACCTCCCATCTGTGTGTTTATTATACCCTTGGTGCTAGTCGCCAACCTGGGGCCTACGGGATGCAGGACTCGAGGGTTATTATCTCCCTTTTCACATTGCTGGCCCAGGAGGGGTACACTTTGTGGGGAGGGGGTCGTGACAGCGTGGTATCAAAGGATGAGACCCTTAGAGTTTAATGATGGGGAACATGTGTTTCTGAAGGTGACTCCTCGTCGTGGGCAGCGAAGGTTTTTTCATGGATGTAATCTTTCTCCCCAATTTTTTGGGCCTTTCGAGGTGTTAGATAATGTTGGAGTTGTGGCATATCAAGTAGCACTTCCCCCGTAGATGAGTCGGATACATGACATTTTCCATGTATCACAGCTTCGTCGTTATCTTCATGACGACTCTAACATCATTGATTGGGAAGAGATCAGTTTCGATGATGATGTAACCTCTGAGTTGCGACCCATGGAGATCCAAGACTGCAAGGAGAAGGTGTTGCGCGGATGTTCCATTCCTTTGGTCCGTGTCTTGTGGCGACACGGTGGCTTGGAAGAGAATACATGGGAACGTGAGTCACAAATGCATGCTCAGTACCCATAGTTTTTTGATGTTTATCGCTTTTCGTGTGTCAATGTAATAGGTGTGGTTATGAAACCATCATGTTTATTAGATGGCTCCCTTTTGTTGTTTTTGTGGCTTGTTCTCTTTTGAGAGGTATCTCGGTCGGTGGATGTTTGGACCCTGTTTTGTTTTCTCTTTAGGTGGGTTTTGGATTCTTGAGGATGAGAATGTTTTGAGAGGTATCTGATGTAAGGTCTCGGACCTCTCCAGTCCATCCCTTTGTGAAAATATGATGTTAGAGGTGTCCCGGGGGATCGAGGCGGCTTGGAGGTGCATTTGGGTGGCCTTTTTAAAGAAAATTGGATGTCATGTAGCTTTCACACGGTTTTCACATAGTTTGTTAAACCGTGCCGCCAATTCGTACGCAGCTGGACTTGATGGTAGTAGAGACCGCACGGGAGGCACACAGTTTGTCTAAACTGAGTCGTCAAACTGTGCGAGCTGAGTGTCTAAGGCAGTGGTGACCGCACGGTTAGCACACGGTTTGTCTAACAGTGCGACTAGGTCGTGCGGGCACTTAAAGTTAGGTCCTAAATTTTAGGATCTTGACCATTTAGCCTTTATCATGCTCTTTTGAGCCCCTAATCAGCCATAACTTGGTATTACCTTTCCTTGGAGATAGAATAACCTCTCCCAAGCATTCTGGATACGATCTAGAGTCTTCTCTTTTCAAATTGAAGCCGGATTCTTGAGGTATGTGGTCGTTCTTCCTCGTTCTTGTTGGTTTCATTAATCTACTTAGATCTACTCCTTCTCTTCTCTTGGTATCTTAGATCTATGTGTGTAGATGTCGTTTTTGATGAGTCTTGGTATTGATCTTGCTAGGAGAAGAAATATAAGGCGGGATTTCAGAGAATCGACCCAGGTTCCTTGAGCATTCTTCGACCATGGTGGTTTTTGTCAATAACCCTTGTAGTAGGGGATTCGTGCTTCTCTCTAATTGTTGTGTGCAATCATAGATTTAGCATGATTTTTCATTTTTGATCACAATGAAATTGACCTAATTAAATACTTGAACTGGATTAAAAGAATTGGATTGATTGTATGTGCTTCTTTGTACCGTGATAACGGTTTGCCTCTTGATTTTCTAGATAGTCTGATAGCTATGACTTGCCTATTATCATGTTGTTCTTGATGAATTGATAAAGAACGTAAAGCCGGATTTAATTGATAATTAATTAGCTAAAGATAAAGAGGCATGTGAACGAATCTGGTTATTGTTGTTGGTGCTTGTTGTTTGAAGGCATGTCATGTTAATTGTTTAATTAAATTGTGATAGCTATGATAGCTTTTTGGTTAGGTTTCCCATAGTTGGAACCTACAAATAGTGAATTTGTTAATTCAATAGGGATTAAAGAAATTTTTGTTGATAAATGATAATGCTTGATAGGGTTCTGAGTACCCTCTTGCTTGTAAGGTTGAATGCCTTGTGCTTTGGAGCCATGAGTGCTCATTATGTATGATGGTTTGATACCTTGTTAAAGGGCCAAGAGCCCATTTTATGTGATTTTTGATTTCCTGCTGCTTGTGCTATTATCTGACCCTGGAGGGTGTTGTGATATGTGGGGGCAGGGAGGCCTTGTGGTTGTGGCAGCGAATAACGCCTAGAGTGGCGAGATGCATCGGTTTATGCATGTGGGTGTTGTGGAGGACACTGGTGATGATGGAATGGGATCAGTGTGGTTATTGGATGCTTGGTAATTTGATTGAATGTCTATATCCTTTACATTACCCCACTGCTCCAGGTAGCTAGTCTTTCCTACCCTTCTTTCGAAGGAGGCGAAGCCACACGGGGTATGCCACGTGCTTTCTGTGTCTATCTTCTCAAGGGAGGATGGGTCAACGCTCTTGCTATAGGTGGAAAAGACTCAACAGGTAGTACATCTACTCACCGTGTTGATCACCCTTCTGTTTAGTAGAATAGGATGATTTTCTAGAATTCCTTGGAATGTGGGAAAATAATTCTATAACGAATGTTCTATTAAATGGTTATAATCCACGGGGATGGAGATACTGGAATTTAATGGCAATGTTGTAACATTAAAGGAACAGTTGTTTTGATTGTGATGCCAATGAGGTTTGATGTGGTTTTGTTCATGGTCAATTAATGTGAAAAGAATTAATTAACATAAAGTGGAATTGATGAAAAAAAGGTAATGAAGTAACCTAATGATGTTCTTTAAACTGGTTGTGTGCTTATAGGATACCAAGTCTTAGAAATATCATCCCAGATTCTGAGAGATGTTAGCTGAAGTTTATACTAAGACTAGGTTATTCCCATAGTGTGGTTGTGAGTTATATATTCTGTACTTTTTGTGTTTCTATATGCTACTCCACCCTGTCAGTGAGGGAAAATGACACCATGTGGATTCTGAGCCCTAGGGGGTGTTTTCCCCCAACATTCTGGTTGGAGGATGAATGGGTGACTACCCCCATTGACCCCGCTCTCTTCTCTTGGTAGATATTTGTGCTGGTAGGCACAGTGGTTAGTTTTCCCCATATATGTGTGTAGAGGGCTGTAATGTCTTGTGGATATTCAAACACATATATTCTGGATATAGTATCATATGGACTACTATAGGTGTAACGTGTATAGGTTGTGATGGCTTGAGGATTCTTACTCAGTGTATGGGCCGTAATGGCTTGAGGTATAATACCCGACGAATGATACACGTTATGCGAGCTGTGGTGGATCCCGGAACCTACCTGGTTACTTTTGGTTGTGAGGATGGTGTGATGCTTCTCCCAGGTGTTTGTGGGAATGCATTTGTACTGAACATGGTGAATATTTTTGATCTTAGCCCAAGTTTATATGGGAAATCCTTTAGATAGAGTTGCACAGGACGTATGTCGTTGGGAAAAGCAGAAAACCAGTGGGGAAGTCGTAGCGAGGTACCCTTGATATCATTTTCTATCAGATATATTCTTGTATGCATTACATGGTGACAGTAGCCATGGTAAGGTTGGGAACATAGTATACCAACTTAGGGGATGAGTTAGTTTCACTATTGTTCAATGTGATTTAGCATGCTTTCTTTACTTTTGAACGAGAGGATTCGGGGAGGATCCTACTAAGTATACTGTTATACTCACTATATAAACTGTATTTCAGATCACATGGAGCAGGTTGGAGATCAAGCTTGTTACTTCTAGCTTGTGGTTGGAGTATCTTTTCGAGCTTGCGATCACTTCCATTTTACTTTCCTTTGGGTACTTGTAGTTTTCCATTTCTGTTGTTGTACTTTTTCATGGCATTCCATATATGTACATGGGTTTCTTTTATATTTCAGTTCTGAGTTGGAGTTGGTTGGTGTCTATCTTATCCCTCTCTTCCGCATATGTTCTCTTAGAGGGTAATGCCTCCCATCTGTGTTTTATTATACCCTTGGTGCTATACACCAACCCGGGGCCTACTGGAGGCAGGAAACGGGGGTCATTATCTCGTTTTTCACATTGCTGGCCCAGGAGGGGTACACTTTTTGGGGAGGGGGTCGTGACATTATCCACACAATTTAAAATATTATAATCAGTTAAATATTCTTATAATTAAGTTATATTATTATTTACCACATTAATAATACCTCAAATATATATTTATAGCCCTTTAATTTTGATATATCAAGTAAATCACTTCATAATCATTCATTAATTATTTTATGTTCATATTTGGGTCAGTATTACCACCTACCTGGACAATTTTATAGAATAATATTTTAGATAAATAAGATAAATTATACTCAGATAAAATATTTTATGAATATGTTGAAAATTATTTTTATTAGGTGTTTGAATGATAAAATCTATAATAGGCTCAATAATGAAGTTACTATTATCTGTTCATTAAAAATCACTAGAACAGACTCATCATTGATTATGTATTTAAGTATTTTATCCAGAAATAAAATATAATGTAATTAAAGAATTTTAATGAATTATTTATAATAAATTATAATTCTTTGTGTGATATATTTGTTAATATATTTTTTATTAGAGTAAATAACAGCCCTGGTATTACAAAAAATGTTCAAAATGATCAAGATTATTTGTAACTAATATTAAAAATATGTAATAACTAAATAATATAGATGTAAATAATAATTATGAATGTATTATAAAATAGATTTTATTTTTTAATAGGGTTATGAAAACAGTTATTTAGAGTGTTATGTATTTTATATAGGAATTTATAGTGAATTCGACTAAGATGGAATTCAAGCTAAGGGTGTCATTTTATTGATTTCATATTTTAGTGTCACGTTTATTTTTTTAAACACAATTTTTATAGGGTGTATATACTATCCATTTGAAACTTTATATCATGAAGTATATTTTATACATTTCATTTTATCTTAATTATTTTTTTCTCTCTTTAATGTGGTTTTGATTAATTATTTTATAATCTATAATGGTTTCATTGAAAGTCTAATTTTCAAATTATGGTTGATTGAAAAGATAAACCATAAATGGAATTTTAATTATTTATAATAACTTCATTAATATATTTTTATTTGTTATAATGTCTTTATGTACCCCCTTGTATTTTCATTTACCCTTGAAAATTATTTTAATCAAATTTTTTATTGTAAATGAAATTTTCACTATCAATTAATTTTTTTTTCAGATGCTCATTTTCCATTTCTTTACATATTATATGAATCTATTAGTTCCATTATAAATTTTAAAATAATTATTTTATTTAATTTTCTGTACTTATAATTTCCTAAATAATATTTAATAAAATTTATATTGTTTTTTGTATTGGTCTTTATCATCAATGTGATGAAAAAATATCTTCTAAATGTTTCCCTATGAAAAAAAGTTTCAATTATTTTGACTATTCATAGAAAGTTTCTGGATTTAACTTCATGGTTTTTAAAATAAATTCTAAAGATCTTTTATCTATAAAATATTTCTTCTTTTTAATAATTATTTTTATATGTTCAAGGATATTCGATGTTTCTAAATAGATTTTTTAATGATATTAAAATGAATTTTTTACATATTTTATTAATATTTTATATATTTGGTTACCTACTAATCACATTATTCAAATTTTACCCTCCAAATTTTCATACACTGGATGAAATTTTCATTTATATTTGAGTAATAATCCTTCAAATATGTTATTATTTTTATAAGCCACTACAAATTTAAACAACATTTCATCCAATTTTCATCCTTTACAAATACTCTTTTTAGAATTTACTATGTTAAAGGATGTTCTAAATGGTTCTGTATATCAATTAGTATGGTCAATTATTAACTATCATGCATACCATTAATCTTTTTCATTTAATTAATATCCCATAACCCACAATCCCAAATCAACTCATGAAATTGTATACATTACATTTTCTTATTTGATGTATATAGTTGTGATTTGGTTTTTCCCATTCAAACCTTATGAAATAAAAAAGAAAATCAGGATCACTAACATAATTTAGGATCTTTTAGTTTTGGAATTTTGGGATATTTGAAAAAACTCATACATAAAATATTCTCAGGTTTTAAAACTAGAATTTATACAATTTAACCCAAATATTTCTTTTTATATTAATCCATTATCATAATCCATTTGAAATCCCTTCGAGACATAATTTTTCCAACCAAATTTGTTATAAAATGGTGAAGAGAAATAGATAAGAAGGTTTCCATAAAATGATTTGTGTGATTGATCATTATAATTATAATCTGAATTAAATTAATGAGCATAATATATGCATATTGGTATAATGACATAATCAGATTTCATGAGAGAAACATAAAATAAATCATACCCATCAATTCTTGGAAATAAATTATTAAAACATGGATAAGAAAATATTCGTCGAGTTTAATAATACCAATCCAATTGATATCAATCATAATCATAAGAAACATTATAAAACCACAGAAAGAATCAAAAAAAATTGTTATATTGGAACATTTTTCATCAAAACACAGGTAAAATCCATATCAAGATTAATAGGATACCAGTTATATCCATATGAGAAACCCTTAGTTAAATCCCTCTTTTAGACCTATCATGTTCAGGTAGATTACTTAGTCTATTGGAGTTCTACCTGGTCACACCCATCATTTAATCTATATTTGGATTACCTTTTCTTATCTAGTATTCCCTATCATATAAGATTTAATGGGCTCACTCGATGTTATCTAGGATACCCCGTCATATTATTTGTAATAGTATCACCTAGTTCTATCTAGAATCTCCATTGTATGTGTAATTTATAGGAAATATAAGATAAATAATATATGTGTGTGTGTTTGTGTGTTTCATCATAAAAATATTAGAATAATAAATATTCCATTCACAACATGATTATCCCATGGATAAGAAATGGGTTTCATGAAAATATCTTAGAAACATGATTATCCCATAGAAGAGAAATTGGTTCAAAAAAATATCATTAATACAAGTTTAACAAATGGAAAATAAATGGTTTTAATTAAATTCTATTTCAAACATGATTGACATGTGGAAAATAAACATAATCCATAACAGTCACTTAAAAAATTGGTAATAAGTGGAATAGAAATGGGTTCCATAAAAATACAATTGAAACAATCTAAATTTATCCTAAGAATGAATAGGGAATGTATCATTAAAAATATCCTCATTGAATAATAAGTAACACGAATTTTTTTTAATATTTATGAATGGAAATCAAATTAAATTAATATTAAAAACGTTTTTTATGTAATTATTATTTTCATCTAGAAATCACTTTTAGGTGTATAAAATTAAAAAATATCATGTTCCTTGAAAAATTACTTGTAAACATATAAATAATGACTTTAAACTCATTTTAATTTTTTATTGAAACAAATATCCATTGATCTGAGAAAAAACATTTTAAAATAATATTTAAAACCTTTTTTGTGAATAATTATTTAGCATAAAAAGGGATTTTTACCAAAAAGATTTTTTTTATTAAATATTCACTTATTAACTATTGTGGTTATAAACATAATAAAATGAAGAAAAAATGATTATTATAATGATAGAATTATAGTATAATAAAATTCATGATTTTTATGAGATATTAATCATAATATCTCATCCTGGGATACATAATCATAATAAATCTTGATAGACAATGATATTATAACATAAAAATCTCACCACATTAGAATCATTGAATTTTAATACTCATGAAATAATTACATCAAATGAACGTTATAATAACATGAAAAAATCTTAATAATGATATTACATGTAAATGAGGATTTATAAACACATCATAAATGAAGATAGATATATAACAAAACATATGTCCCACATACTACAAACTGTGAAAAAAAATCTTTTACCGCTTTGGTAACATTGAAATTGTAAACCATGTAAAAAGGAGGTCCAAAATGGATATTTAAATCAAATTAAATTTAATTATAATAATCATAAAATATATTCATTTTTAGTATATACCCATAAATAATTATGTGGTGAATATGGAATATATCACACAGAAATAAATGTTAGACAAGAAAAAAATACCTTGAGCTCGACATGTAATATGTGTCTTTATATTTTTCAATAATTAACTTATTGTAGATATTATAATTATTTATAAAAAAATTCTTCTTCATAATAAATTTTATTGGACTTATTAAGATGATCATATGATTACATAATTGATTGTGTTTACATTGGATGCTTCGAGCATATTAGTCATGTATGTCAAAATCAATATGGTTGGGTTTTCTATGGTCAAAGTGGAAATTATATATACTTTTATAGAATAATAATCATGAAATAATTATATTATTTATACATCCCTTATTCTTTCAAAATCCATCTTGGAAGACAGTTATGAATAATGAACTAACGTTACGATCATGAAGATAGTAGTCCACATGTTGATGAACGATGTTATAATTTTCTCAACGAGAGAAAAATTAAAAATAAAATTGATATATTATATTTAAAAAATATTAAATATTTAATTTATCATAAAAATTTCTTGAATATCACAATATTTATTATCTTTACCCTTATTACCTTCAATGTAATGTGTTAGTGAAATATGAATCACATCGATTCGTGAGTTGATAGTCTTCCATACGTAAGAGAAACGATATAGTTTACCATATGGTATGGACAGTAAAAAAGTTATATGTGAAATAATTACAATAGAGGTTTAATTATTTAATAAAAATAGTCTATAAATATTAGACCCATCATCAAACCTAATCATGATCGGTGGTAATGTAATAAATGAATGACACGCATTCATGAGGCGGAAGTACTACATCCAAACGAATGATGATTTTATAACACATTTGATGAAAGTGTGTGTAATTGTAGGTAATGAAATTTACATAAAAATAAATCATTATATTTCTAATAATGAGGTTATTATATCATTATTATATAATAATAATTTAAGGGGGTTGAGAATGAAATAAAACAAAAAAGCTCATTAATGAATGTAACCTTTTTTTGGTTAACTCCTTATGTTTTTCACTAAAGTACTTCCTTGGTTGAATTAATATAAAAATAATTTATTCTAGGATGATATGAGGGGGTTTAAAATTCATTTGGTCCTGATTTTTAAACTGAAATGTCTTGAGAGGTGTGAGTATATAAGGGGAGTGAGTTCCCTTTTATAGTTGAGGAGGGTGATGAATTCTTGTAAATACTAAAAAGTACTCACTATAGGGAGGTCAATATTATATAAATTATATATATAATTTATAATTAATGGGTTATAGGGATTATATGTTTTATCCATTCCTCTAATGTACAATGAAACACTTTACTATAAACATTTTATTTGTTAAATCCTATGTTTCCTTATTTTATTCATTTGAATTTTTCATTATGAAAAATAGTTTTCTAGCCTAAGTAATTAATCCATTAAGAATAAATTTAAGTTATCCCAATCATATTTGTTTATATACACTAATTATATGTATTAAATCTAATTTATCAAAAAAATCATATTTGTGTCACAAATTAATTTTAACATAAGCGCCTGTAATGTTTAAAAAAATCATTTTAACCATAAAAAAGCTAATCTAGTTATTCACTATTTAATAGTCCATATAGTAATTATAAAATAATAATTAGCAAATTAATAGAACATGTTATATATTTATTAATAGTTAGTAATCAATTGTATTAATATTTGAGTTTTATTAATTTTAAAATATTTAATAATATATCATTTATTATAAAATAGCATTAATCACTTTTTTGACATTATAGATTTCATTTTAATTTAAAAAAATTCAACAAAATGACAAAATTAGAATCATTTATGATCGCACGTTTTTAACCAAATAAATTAATATATAAAATTCATTTTAAAATAATAATTAATTTAATTTACTTATATTTTAATTCTTTGTATCATTTATTTTATTTAATTACTAAAATATTAATTAAAACGTTGGAATTTATTATGAATTAAAAATAATTAATTAAAATATAAGAAAATAAAAATAAATTACAATCATATAAAAACTATTTATATTTAATAATAGTATTTATTAATGAACCAATACTGTTTTTTCCCAATCCCAACGCTTTATAGAAATTAAATACAAAAGGTTCCTTTTTATCTTTTTCTTTAGATGACATTATATGGAAACAATTCAAAATTACATCGATTTTATGCCTTATTTAAATTACATTGGAATGAGTATATGCAATCAAATCATGAAGGAATGAGAGTTTAGTATTCTCAGTAAACAAGATACATAAATTAGTCATGTATTATAAATGAATACACTAATTAAAACATATTTTTTACTTATTTCTAAATAAAAAACATATAGAATAATATTTTCCATATAGTATGTCCCTACATATCATTCATTTTACGCTACTTATGTTCCTGGGGAGAAGGAGACCAAATAAGGGTGAGCTTAAATGCAAACCAAGGGTGAAGTATAGCATAAGAAATTATTAATAAATGAGAATAATAATTATGTCATGGTAAATAATAAAAAACAAATAACATGTAATCATCAAATGAAGAAGGAAGTGCATCGCCAATATAGAAAGTTAATAACAAGAAACAACATCTATTCAAATAAATATATATAGAAAAATCAATAAGGATTGGTAAGAAGCTAAAACAAATTACATATAATTAATGAACTAAAAATGAAATATATCTCGAGATATATCAATGAAAAATCTCATGGATGAATAATAATAGATACTAAATGGGGTAAATGATCAATTATTGGATTCCATGTTTTGTAGGTATAGAAAACCATTACTATTATGACCATTCATAAGAAAATTTAGCATATTTCAATAGTGAAGAAAGATGATTTAACATGGGTTTTTTAAATTTTTGATGTTGGATTTTAACCGATGTCTTTAAAGGAAAAGTAAAAAATAACTTTTCAGTGTCAATTTTTAAAAAACTGATGCTGACAATCAATTAACGACATTTTTTGCATTAGTTTTTATCTAAACTAATGTTGAATCCCACATGGGGGTTGGTTTTCACCATCGGTTTTCATAACAACTGATATGGAAAACCATTCAGTGCTTGATTTTTGGTGTCGTATTTTCTGAAAATTGATGTAGAAAATCAAGCTTCGACGTTTGTTTTGATGGAAACCAATGATAAAACCCATATGGGGTTGGTTTTCAATGTCATATTTAATAAAAAACTGATGCCAAAAATTGGCTTCGGTGTCTATTTTTTGAAAACTGATGCTGACAGTTAATTCTTTTAGAATATTCAAAATATTACACATCCCCAATGATCATAAACCCTATAATAAACACACAGTATACAGCAATCAAACAGCATTACTCATTTTCTAAAAAACTACAAAAGCATTCAACCTTTAATTTAGTTAACCAAAAGTTTATCTATGTATTTTAATATAAAGTATATTTCAAATACATATTCCTTAAATTTATAGCGTGATCACTGTTCATTATTGTTGAAGCATTCATTTGATGACATTATGTTAAAACACCTATTATAACAAAATAATTAGTTTTTTGAACACATGTTTTTAGGAAAATGTAATATATTATTCATATAAATTAGATTATACATACCTCAAATCGTAATCAGACTCAAAAAATAGATCACAAATAGATATTGAAGATGGGTAAGTTCAGTTTGGGTATAAGACTCTATATCATTGATTGTCTACAATGACATTGAATGATATTAGATTAAAAATTGAATACTATGACAGAGAATGTAAAGAAATCAATATAACTACCCTTTTGAAATTTAGTAGTTACCCCCACTGTGATTATCTTATACGTGAATCATAGAACATAATACCCAAATTCAAAATTTGTTTGTTGACGATGACACTTCAGTTATAAAATATTACCTTTGATAATAAAAAATAAAAAATATATATATCAAAAAATTTGATCAATATCTAATAAAAGAAGAAATACCTTTACTTTCACATTATTTATTTCATTTTCATTCTTTATCGACATGTTTTCTTTGTGAAATTTTTTCCAATAGCATCATTTTCATATATATAAACTTATAATACATGTATAAACAATGATAAATAAACATAATGAGCTAACAAAAAAATAAAAAAAACTTACTTACCTAATAAGGTGCAAAAACATTTATGCACACTCCATCATAAAGAGAAAAATCAATATAAGGTGCATTCACTTGTGAATAATACGCTTAATATTTAATGCCCCCTATAGTACAAAAAAAATCACAATTAATGTCATTATGATCAACATTATTTATAAATTATGTTTCTATTATTACTTTTCAAGAAATTAAAAAAACTAATATCCAGTCTTTGTATGTGGTAGTCTCTCTCATATGTATATATATATATATATGTATATATGAAACTCTAATATGATTATACACATGTTTCACTTCTATGGAAATGTATTCTTGATCTATAAAACTGTAAATAGTGGTTCATTTATTTTAAACAAGAAGCATGTTTAGATACCTAATTTAAATGGTAAATATAGTTATTCAATTTAAACCATATTGATATTAAAAATAAATATTCAAACATTAATTTATTTACATGGAAAACAATTACAACACATTCAGTCCAAGTTCATTAAATGTAACTAGATTCATAATATATTCATTGATTAATTTAAAAGGATAATATCATCCACATATTTCAGATTTCAACTGAAAGTCATAGATATTATTCAAGGAAGAATAATCTTTAGATAATCTTTGTATCTTATAAGAAATATCATAAGTGTCTACATTCGATTGTTCTAGAACGTTTTTTTCAATTGTGAAATTTCATTTGATTTTAGATAATCCAATATAAGTTAAATTTAAGAAAACATTGTATGTAATTTTCATTCATATGTAATTAATATTTAATAAAATCCGTACCTCTTGTTAAATATAATGAAGAAGATCAGTTGTCCATACTAAAAAATGACCCAGACAATCCCTAATAATGGTAATCTCCACAGTATGAAATAGTAGTAGAGAATTATGATCAATAATATCATGTATTGATACACTAACCAAACCCATCACCATAGGTTGATGATCTAAAAACACCCCCCAAAATAATTTACTTATCATAACCACCAATATGTATATGATGATCTTCACCAGACAACTCATAGTATATGGTTTGGTCAAAGTGAGGAGGTGGATGATCAATGTAGGTGGGATGGGAAGGGTAGTCTGGCTAGGATGGAGGTGTAGGATCAAAATAAGAAGTCTATGTAGGTTATCTCAGCTGGGATGGAGGTGGTGGATCATCGTATGTAGGCTCGGTAGGCTTGGAAGACTGGGCAGGGTAGTCCGACTAGGATGGAGGTGGAGGATCAAAGTAATCAGGCTGGGTAGGGTGGGTTGGGTGGGAAGGTTTTCCAGATTTTGACTATCTTCCCAAGTGTTCTAACAAATCTTGTTGCATGGGTGCTTGAATTTTATCACCCATAGACTATTTCAACTCTATCATCTTGGATTTTTTGGATGTATTTATGTATATTTTGATATCTTACACTGAACAAAAACTTTTATAATACTAACACCCACCTAATATACTATAACACATCCAAGGTGTTCTTATTTTCCCAATGTGGTGGCTAGGATGCCCATCCTACCCTCAGTGATAAAAGATCCCTATGTATCTTGGTCCGGATATTGATCCTGTAATTAAAAATTAAAATATTATATTAGTGTAAAAAATAAATAAATAAAATTCATGAAAAAAATATATATTGATAATTTTATCTGCTACTTGTTGAGCTTCCTCTATAAGATACTTTTCATTTTTACTTCTTCTCAATTGTTTTTATTTTTATGGAGAGTGGGAGGAGATAGAAGACCAAATTGGCCCTCCTCTGAACCATTACTAGATCGATCTCTTAATGCGTAAAATTTCACTTCATTCATTTTCTACTCCAAATATGGATACCCTCCAAGTGATAATGTATAAGGGTATACATTTTTTAATAGGATTTATTGATGAGATCTCGTAGAGACATGTTACATAATAATAAACTAATAAGTAATTATATAATTATATAATAAATTGAAAAATATAATGTAATTATCATACCTGATGTTTTTCTTCAGGATGGTTGTCAACAAATTTCTTCCCCGTATTTTCATATATATATGGATACTTGAGGCATGGGTTTTCAAAAAATTTCTTTCCAAAATCATAATTTTTTATTATTTTTGTTTTAAAACTTCTCTATCAAATTCGCACTAAATGGATATTACTTTTCTTAATTTATTTTACTTATAACAAATTTATGTCATTTTTAATTGAATAAATGAAATATTTTATTAAAAATATTTAACATTCAAAAAATGAGGTAAAATAAATCAATTGAGATATTTTACAATCATAGCCTCCCAAAGCTGTTGTTTCGCAATCCTGTCCATGGACATCCAAGAAGGATATAAAATATCAATCATACAATGCATCTACATTGAAATATAACATTAAATATACCTACATTTGGTCTAGATTTCTTATTATTATCATCAAAATGAATATGTGATATTTCATCTCCATAATCAAGTGATAGTTTTAGAGAATGTGTAATACCATGTTTACCAGCTTGAGAACATGATTCCTCTGTAGTAATATGATAAGTCTCATCTACTAAGAATGCATTAGTATTATTGTAGAAAAAAATCTATAAATTAAAAATTTTCTTTCATTAAATAAGTATATTACTGAATATATAACAATATTAAAAAAAAATAAGTATACCTCGGTAAATTCCCCCCTCTCTCTATATCAGACATTTCTATAAGAAAGTGTAATAAAGTTTTGTGTACCTCCATATTTCTAGAAAACTAAATATTTTGAAACAATAATGAAAAAAATAAGTAGAAAAACTGGAACCCATTTGTATGTTTCAAGAAAAGAACCAAAATATAAATAAATAACAAATAAATTAGGAGACTAATTTAGTATTTTCCCATATTCATTCATCATGATTTTTACATACAACATGATCTATGGGTGCCTTGAAGTCATTGTAATCATCCAAGAATCGTGTAATAGATGAATAAGACTCAATTAAATCAATCAAATCTTCATCATAATTCTCATCACCCAAATGGTATCTTTTTCCTTTCAAAAAAATATATCATTGATCATTCGATGGATCAATGACTTAAAATATATGCTTTGCATGTGTCTCCATGATAAATGGTTCCTCATTGTACTTAAATTTTTTAAATCAACCTCTTTAAAACTACAATCATCATGTTTCACACCACTATTTCTATCAATTTACCATATATCCTCTAAAACATCATAATATGCTGACAAAGAAAAAATTGGATTTTTATCTTCTTCACCTGAAAAATGCACTACTTCAGTAACAACCATCACACCAATATTTTGAATGGTGTTCTTGTGATCTAGTTTTTTTGTGTAAAATGTTTATCCAATAATATCAAATCAATCCCATTTTATCACATTAATAGATGGTCCTCTTACTAACCATTTCAACATTTCTGATGCAAAAATATCTATGTTTACTTTTTCTTTAAACCATGAAACAAATTCGTTTTTATTCTCAATCATATACCATTGTTCATTTCTTTTTGGATATCATCTCATTAATTCAGCAACATTTGATGATATATATGATTTAACATCATCTATATTGGTCAAAATCTATAAATTTTACTACATCACTTCATCATGTGGAATGAACATTACCTTTAAGCCTAAAATCCATCTACCATCACTATCAACTGTCAAATGTTGAGATATTGGGAGACCAATATGCTACACTTCATACAAATATTCAGTACATAACTCAATAAACTCTTACAATACATATTTTTGAACAAAATAGGCCTCAGGTTTATAAGTATTTTAACATATCACTTTAAAATTTTCACATAACCTTCAAAAGGATAGATCCAACATAAATAAAATGGCCCACATATTCTTATCTCAAGCACCAGATGAATCACCAGATAAACCATTGTATCAAAAAAGTAGTTGGAAAATAAATTTAATGTTGACAAAGTATAATAGAACGTTCATTATCCAACTCATCTAAAAAAATTTGGATCTATAACTTTGATACAAAGGGATTTTAATAAAATAACATAACCTGAGATAGTCCTTCTGACTACTGACGACAATATACCATGCAATGAAACCAGTATTAGTTGCTTCATGAATACGTGAAAATCATGAGATTTCATACCTATTAATTTAAAATCCTTCACTAGCATGAAAGTATTCGGATTTTATGAATATATGTTGGGTACTTTCATACTATATAGACACTGAAAAAAATTCATCTTCCCAGTCTTTCTTAATGTTTGAAAAGTTGGAGGTAAATATGTTATGTTTCCTTTCATAGTGGGAGCTAACTCAAAACATGTTACCATTGTTTTCAAGTCCAATCTTGAATTAAATCCATCTTTTATTTTTCCTTTTACGTCTTATAATGTTCCAATCAAACTTTCACATATATTTTTTTCAATATGCATAAGATCAATATTATGTTTTATCTCAACAAATCTCTAATAAAGTAATTCAAAAAAAAATTATTTTGTCTAGATATTTTTTTGAAGACCAAAAATACTTTTCTTTCCCAATTTCAAATTAATATTTTTAAACCTATTGTAATATTCTTCAACTAACAATGGTTGAGGGGGATGATTTCATTCCTTTACACCATTATAATCTTTTTTCAATATATTATAAGGATAATTAATTCGAAAAAATATTTGATGTCCCAGGTACTCTATCTTTCTTCCTTTATCAAATTGATACCATAATGTATCTTTTTCACAAATTGGAAAACTATTATGTCCTTAACATTGTATCTAGATAAGTTTCTATATGAAAACGAATTCATTTATATTGAACATTATCATAGAACTCAAAATAAAATACTCTTTCTTGTATGCATAAAAAACACTTACACCTACGTCCCATAGAAGTTTCAAATCATTAATCAATGGTGAAAGATACACATCAAAATTGTTTCCTGGATTTTTTGGTCCATAAATCATCAAGCTCATCATAGCCTATTTTTTTCATACATATCTGTGGGGATAAGTTGTAAACTACAACCAAAAAGGCCATAAATTATGTTTTCTTCTTAAGATCTGATATGGATTCATTCTATCTGTATAAACTCCCATTATTATATTTTAAAAATCACTTCTAAAATTAGGAAATGGATTGTCAAATATCTTCTATTGTGATGAGTCAACATAGTGATGAAAATTTACCATCATAAATATGTTCATTTGAATTCCATCTTAACCATCTTGCATCAATTTAATTTTAAAATACAGGCTTCAAATGAGTAATTATTGTAAGCCACCAAATTGCTTTAGCAGGATCTTTGAATTAGGTACCTAAAAATTAATCAGACGTAATTTATCAAAATTATATGAAGGGATTATTGGATGAAAATATTTTACTTAGCATGAGGTTATATGTCAGTACCTGAGAATAAATCTAAATTGACTTTTTCATCCATATTATTGCATGATGTTCCACTGTTAGGATAGTTTGATAAAAAATAATATTCTATCCTATACAATACTCAATCATTAGGGAAAGAACATATCTTTTTATACCCCAATACAATTGGGAATAATATATTTTCCACCTCATAATTGGAATCTGGAAGCCAGTTTCCTTCTAGAAGATACTCCTTTAAATGTGAAAGTATGATATATAAACATTTATCCCTCCAAACATTAATTTCATTCAAGTTAACCATTCTCAAAACAATTGATAAAACTGTATATTTACTAAAACATGGGAATAATGGTTTCTCATAATCTCTATCAATCATTAAACTCTTGTTATTTTTTCAATGGTTTCAACACCAAAATCGTGAATTAAATCTTCAACATGATCCTCTTTCACTTTATTAATATTGTCAGCAACATTATTTGTTGAATTTATCGTTCTTTCACCATGATAGATCCAGGTTGTAAAGTTAAGGCTAAAATGATAAAAAAATTAGATGATCCTTTATTTCCCTAGAGTTTAATTTTTTCAGATTCAAACACTTCACGCATGGAAAGAAAATAAAATCAATGTTTTAAATATTTAGTTTAGAAAATTCCATGTATTCCTCAACAACATTATCGTATTCATTAGTGGGTATTCAAAAATTTATCCAATTGCGATCTATTAAATACTTGATATTGAAATATAATTGTGGAATATATTAAAACATATAAAAATTTAAATATATATATATATATATATAAATTGTAAATATAAACGCATTTATTAAAACCTGTTAATAATCAGATAGAAAACATCATATATGAAACACAATTACCAATAGTAAAAATTTTATTTTAATATTATATAAATTTGTTTTATTGTTATTATAATTTAATTATTTTTAATAATCTAACATTTATTAGTTCATTTTACACAATTTTTACATTAGTTTAGTGTTGCGTGTGTCAAAAGTATTGAAGATCGCACTAATTTATTACTTCATTTCACATAGTTGTTACTAAATAATGGGGTATGTTGCAAGTGAAAATCACTTGTCATAATAGATATGGAATTATCACATCTCATCACTACACCTCCAATATATTGAAAAACAATCATTAATACTCTCACATAGCTATTGATTAGGATGATGTAATACTATAACAATAAGATCTATATCAACAGATGAGGTTTCATACTCATTCATACCATTTGGGTGTTCAACCAATGAACGTTATTATAGAATTCTATTACAGTAAAAATATAGACATATAAATCACATAAACATTCAATATAAATAAACCAATAGTATATTTAAAAAATTTTGTTCATATCACTATCATAAGAATTTATAAAATGATTCATTAATTTTTTTAGAATTATATTATTTTTTGATGTCATGTATTATATTTTTATATATTATAACATATTGATTAATTATGTTGGGAATAAACCATGAGTTTATAAAATTCATGAACTCTTTTAACCATATTAATTAAATAATGTTCTATATAAATTGTTCCAATACTCATAAAAACAAAAAATAATAGTGTTAAAATCTATAAATTATTACCTATTTATATATTATAATATTATTTAAATGAGTTTATATTAATCATCGTAAATTTAGAGAGTTATGATAAATATGAATTGTGATTCTATAGGTGGTGGATTACTAGTGGACACAATAGTCCTCTGACTAATTTTAAAGTAACCATGTCAAACTCACTATGAAATTATGCATCAGCAATAAAGGATGTTCTAAATTTCTATTTATAATATATTTTACCATATGTTGTTTGGAATTATCATAGGAAAACAATTTTATTTAGACATTGTTAATATCTACAAAACCCATCAATATAAATAAATACACTTCAATGAAGATTCATAGGATTATTAGTTTTAAAAAATTATATAAATAATAATGATATATCATAGAGTGATAAAAGATATTCTACTATAAAATATTATATTTTCCATAACGATATATAGATATCAAGGGATAAAATATATCACGACTGATGGAGAACCAATTGACAGAGTTATTGAATGAAGTGTTTAATAATATTTAAATTTGTATCATGCCTAAACATGGGTGTAAAAAAATAAATTATCATGTCCCAAAAGTGATATTAATATATCACATATAATTATATTGAGAATTTATTTAGTTTTAATATTATATATGGAACTACATATGTGATAAGGCTCCAAAAAAATTGTGATTCTTTTTTAAGGGGTGAATCAAGAAATTCACTTCATTTTATATTTTAGCATAAATAACTTTTTAAGCATGTTAAAGTGAATGACACGATAGGTATACACAAACTGAACAAACATCATGGAACAAATACGATAGGAAAAATAGATTTTTATGAGGTTTACTACATAAAATGAGCATCTAAATACATGTAATGATATAGTAAAACTAATGATCTCACATTCAAAAAAATTAAAGAAATATATTTTCTAATTCAAGGTTCAAATTATCCTCGATCTTAAATATGAACATCATCCATTGATTGCATTGCATTAATAAACACTACCTACAATATATAAACAAAATTGATTAAAAAATGTACATTAAATATGGAAAAAAATCTCCAATCAATCCACATTTTAGGTCAAATATAGGTTTTCTAAATGAAAATAACTTGGAGATGATGAAGAAATCAAAGAAGATATAGAATGCAGACCGCATATTGTGAAAATCGATGAAAATAAACAATAATGGATTTTGAGGTCACCGGGTGGCCTCAAAGTCCCCACGATTTGGGAGCGATTATTTGTGAGTGGTAGGGTTTCATAGATCCTAAAAAATGAGGGTTTCCCAATGATGAATTATGATTAATGATTTTTGGCATTGTTTATTACAAAAATGATGCTGAAAAGTTCAGGGAATAATTTTTAGAATCGATTTTTACAAAACTGATACAAAAAATTTAGAGTTTTTTATTTTTCATGTATGTGTTTCTAAAAACAGATGTGAAAATATTTTTTATTTTTTATTTTTTGAAATATTTTTTTAAAAAATAACACCAAACGTAAAATCTTTTGGGATTTTTGGCATCGGTTTTACTAAAAACCAATGCCCAAAATGGAATATAAAAAAAAATTGGCATCGGTTATTTATTAAACTGATGAAAAAACACACTCACACATACATTTTCCATCAATATAGAAAACTGACGTCATTTCTCCAATTTTAAAAACAAAACTTTCAGTTTTGTTTACTGAAGTGCGTGAGAGTTGAATTTGTTGTCAATATGGATTGAAGTACATAATAGTTGAATTTGTTTTCAATGAGAAGTCAATATGTGAATAAAATATATTGAGGAAGAATTGGTGAAGCCTTGGAGAATTGTTGTTGATTGAATGCATTGAATTCTACACTTGATCAAATATCTACGTGGATAAAACTTTGACAATAGTTGAACTGGTCTTAAGTTCCAAGACTTGTACGAAGGTGATACAATGTTACAACACTTGAAGAAGTACATGCAATAATCAATTGCATAAGGAAAGAAGTGGCATCCTTCAAAAGTCACTAAGTGGATGAAGTGTTTAGGGCCATGAATTATGTTTTAGTACATCAGAAATGAATACATGATCCATGCATCATTCTTGATTGGATTAAAAGAATTTATTGAAGATATTATAGTTTTTATTTCAAAAAGAAAGGAAGGGTTGATGTTTGAAGATGAAGAAGAGTGGAGAATTTGATTTTCATGAAAAAGTATGGCTTGGATTTTTATGTAGAAATTAATACATAGTTACTTTGTCCTGAATATTCCTTTACAAAAAAAGAATCCAACCAAGGAGGCCAGCTGAGGACCTCAACCTCAAGCACTTGGGGGCCTTGAGGGTCAACCGCACTTGAAGGAATCCATCTCATCTAGCCTCACATGAGGCATGAATGTCATCCATGTGTAAGCCCACGGGTGTCGGATGGTAATGATCCCGTGTCGCATGGGCACTAGGTGAGCGCTCCTGGAGGAGCATAGTGGGTGCTAAAGCGCGCCCTGGGGATCATAGTGGGCGGTTGAGCGCACCTGAAGGAGAATCGATGTGGGTGGAACTGGAAGGGGGAGAGGAGTAATCTGAGACTCGGTTGTCGACGATTGTTTTATAAACAAGTCGTTCTTGTGTCTTCATTTCGATGTGCGACGTCCAAAAAATCTAGGGACGCGATATCCACCATCTGATGCATCTCAGAGACATGGTCCGTCATCCGATCATCACATCATCGATTCAGCACATTCGGGCCATCCATCTGATCGTGTGCCACATGATGTTTTGATTGTGGTTGTTCGATCTCTCCTCTAAGGACGTCTTCAACTTCCGAACACCTGAGAACTAGTGATGAAGTTGGATGATGATCTTATCACTCCAGCCACCATTCGAGCTCCGGTTGATCCCATTGAGATTGTATTAACAAACCGAATACATGCATGAATTCAAGGTTTCATGCATGAATCGTGATGAAAAATTCGAAGGAACCCGAGGCAGATGATGTTTCTGAGGGAGTACATGTCGTTCGATGTACAAAGAGAGGATTTTAATGCATTCGAAAAATGCACGCACGTGAGGATAGTCACATGAAATGAAGAATTCGGTTTGAACAAAAGGAAACCAAGATATGCGGTGTATCTTATATCCGCGTTCGAAATACTCAAACTAAAGATAACGGGTATTCAAAGATTTGAATACTTCGTAATATCATGTGAATTTTGTACGAGATCCTCACCTATTAAAGGAGGATCCCAAGCTGAGAATATGTTTTTTCCATTCTCAATGGAAGTAGCTCTTATTTCTCCAAAGAAAAAGACCAACTGTGAACCCCTCTAGTTTGAGAAAGTCATAGGTTTCTACGTAGCCTTGCTACAAAAAGAAGAGGTGTTCTTTGTATCCCTTGCACGAAGCAGTCCCATGAAAGTATTGCATAGAGGAGAAGAGCGAACACTGTGGTTTGTGAAACAAGCCGTGTATCTCTTGCACAAAGTAAAGAACCATGACCCCCCTGGTTCGTGAAAGAGCTCTCACCCCCTGTGTGAAGGAACCTGCGACCTCTCGACAGGTTCTTCAGAACCCTTGTTGTGTCTCTATGAGGAGAATCCAGCATGCTACATAACCGGTGCTACGCACCGTTGTTTTACCCTTGTGAAGAAGAAGAAACTGTGGCGTTTTGTTTTTCACAAAAAGGAACACATGAATGAGGCTGAGACTTTTATTATATCTTGAGAAGAAAAACTCACACATACACCATTCCCACACCCATTCGGGCTCTGTGTGAAAGAAGAAGGAAAAGGATGGTGCATGCATGGTGGAGTTCATATGCATGAGTTGAGACACCAAAGTGTCCAAGAACAAGGTGAACCATCGGCAACACTAATTTGGGCTTGAAGAAGACCCATGAATAAACACATAAAATTGAATGAATTAAATGAGACATGTGTGTGAGTTCTAATACCCAAAAGAAGAGGAGAAATAGAAGAAGAGAAAGAGATAAGGTGTAAAGAGAAGAGTTTTTGTGTGTGATCAAAGTGTTACACCCATTTGGGTTTCAGAAAAGAAAGAAGAGAATAATTGTGCATGCATGCATGCACATGAACACATAAAATAAAGGATTAAAAGGGTGTGTGTATATTGAGGAAATAAGATAAAATAGTGAATGTTAAAAAGTAAGAGACCCAAGAATGGAATCATGCATAATCACATGCACGTGTTTCAATTCAAATGATGTCAAGTGAGCTGATCTTCAATGTTTGAATAATCAAATAAGTGTATGTGATTCTTTCCAAGAAACTAAGAATAAGTTTTAGTGCATTCAATTATTGCACTAAATAAGGAAAATTTGATATACCCATGTAGTCCATGCATGAAGTGAATGAGAACTGAGATTGAAGCCACACTGAATTAAAGAAGCTCTTTTATCTGAGTGTTCATTATATGAGAATCCAAAAAGAGATATAGTGTTGATATTGTGAAAGATCATATTCTTGAATAGTTTTTTTGCACCCTTGGCACACATCTAATTGAGGCTAGGTCTTTATCGGAAGAAGAAAGAATTGCCCGAGCATTGTTGAGCTAAGAACTGATCTACTGAAGTGATCAGAGTTGTTGAGCACGACCAACAGTCCTTATCAAAGGTTGTTGAAGATCCGTGAAGAGATTCACAGGAATGTGTGATTCAGCAAGCCTATGTGAATTGATCAGAAGATCATTTACAGTGAATCAAAGATAAACATAAAGAAAAAAGTTGCTCCTGTGACTCGGGAGCTTGAAGAGTCCTGTGAGATTCAGGAATGAGATGAAGACTTCAGTTTGACTATGGAGTAGGCCAGTGAGACTCTGGTAACACTGTGTGAAGAAGTATAAAAACCTCATGTGGGACTCAGGAGAGATACATTGTGACATTGTATCACCCATTTTAATTACTAACTGAATTATAGTGGAGATTCTGTGTTTGGGAGAATTACCAACACAGCAAGGACTAGTTCTTTAAACCAAACCTTGTAAATTCTTGTGTTCAGTGCCTTTAAATTTGTTGCATCATTCAAGGTAAGGTTGAGAGACACTAGAAGAGTGGATCAAATCCTTAACCATTCATAGTGGTTTAATTGAAAACAATCAATTTGTACAAATATTTTAAAAGGGATCACTGATTCAACCCCTCCCCCTATCAGTGACTCACACTGATATGGGAACTTCAGTTGGTAATAGAGGTAGGTTCCCTTTAAAATATCCAAGGGAGTCTTTATGAAGTTAATATTTGAGGAGATGAGTGAACAAACTGAAATTGATATATCTGCCAAGACTCAGAAGAACAGAAAAAATAAACAGGCAAGGAAAATGAAGAAGAGGCTTAAAACTATTGGGGGGAAATCTCTTACTGAAGGTAATCTGAAAGGTACAACATGTGATAATACTTATTATTCCCTTGATGAAGCCTGTTCAAGATGGGATGACGGTAGATTAGTTAGTGATCTTCAAACTAAACTCAATGATCATTTGAAGAAAATCCCTAGAGAAGTGTCAAGATGCATTGCTGAAAGCATTAGTGGTCTTCAAGATGAAAAATTACAGTTGGAAAAAGAATCCAATTCCATGGAAGAAGCATTGTCTAAAAGGTTTGGCATATCCAACACTAACACACAACTAGTAAAGGAAAAGGAAGAAACAATTTCTCATTACAATGAAAGACATGCTCAAGTTACTGAATAATTGCAAGGAAGTATTTCTGAGAAATAATTACTTGAGATTGTATTTATAGAATCTTCCCATGAATTTGAGAAGATGCACAAAGTTTCTATGGTTGTCAAATATTCTCAAATAGAAGAAAAATCCAACAATCTAAATGATCTTGACATCTATTTGCAACAATTAAAAAATGCGCATGAAGAACAAATAACATTGGTGAAGGAGAATTGGGAAAGTAAGCTGAGATCACTTGAGGATGAGAAGGACTCTCTCAACTTGGAATGTTTAGAATTAGATGTGAGATTGAAAAATAAGCAATCACTCCAAGATGAAACTTCTCAATAAGATGAAAGAAGAGGTGTTTCCATTCATGTTTTCATTGAGGAATATGATTCTAAAAGGAACGTCAGATTATCCCCTAATCCAAGGGAAATATCCTCTAAGAAGAAGGTATCCCATAACCTAGTTATTTATGTTTCTACTAATACAGTTTCATCTCCTAGAACATGTTCAAAACCAAAATATGGGAAGATGAGGATTGATAAAAATGATGATACATCCATCAAAACTTCAAGGGTGTATACTGGAATGATTAAGAATAGAATCTCCTAGAAGGATGCTCCAAAAAATGAAAAACTATTCCAAAAAAAATGCACTAAATCTATCCCGACTAATACTACAAGTAAAATAAGAAGATTTGTTTTCTATTATTGGTATTTTTGGAAGTTTGGGTATCAGGAAAATGATTTTTGGAATAATATTTCAGCATATGAAAATTAGGAAAGGCCTATATTCAGGGAAAGTAGATGTGAATAAATGAAGCAACCTGCAAAGAAAAAACAGAAATCACATATGAAAAAGAATCTATCAATGATGAACAAATTTAGTTATCTTAATGACTTTTTTGATAATTGCAACATAAGTTTTCATATTTATGATGAGTGCTGGTTTAGTCCTACCATGCCTTAAGAATATGTTGATAAGAAGCATAGACCACAACAAAGTCAAGAGAAAGAAAAATATTTGAAAATTCTTCCATTGGGAATATGCAAAACAATGAAGTCAAGAAAATAGTGAAAGAATTATTCTCAATAAGAAGATCAAATTGGATTCCAAGAATGTCATCTCAACCAAGAAAAGATGTTTCTAATATGGAAAGAAGGTTCATACCATGGATCACTGCAAACAAGCCATGGAAATGAATGTAAGTAAGCTGAAAATAAATATAGAATCAATCCATAAGAAATTGGGATTGACTGAAGACATTCCTAAAGATAATCTTAATAAGTTTCCTAAGAAATGTTACCTGGAGACAATGAGGAAGCCATGAGGAAGCTCCAAATAAAAAAATGGTAAGGATTGTTTAGTTATCTAGCCTAATCGTCTATAACTTTGTAGAGAACTATAAAGATCTGAAGATGAAATACTAGAAAAAGCAAAGGCAAAGGGAATACAGGTCATTCCACCTGAAAGAGAATTCGAATTTCATGATAGTTTGTCAACACATGATAACCCAAGGGTCTCACAACTATTGTGTGCAAGGTGAAAAAAGGTTAGACATCACGAAAACAAATGCTTAACTATTTTACAAGGAAAAATGAAGAAAATTGAACAACATAAACCAAAATCTACTTCACCACTAACAGAAGTGAAGAAAAACACTCCACACAACTTAAAGGTGAATGGGAGTAAAGAATCCATGCTAACAATACAAAATACAAATGCCAAATAGAGAGGAGACATCATCATGAAGAGTACCAAACACTTTAGAGCTTAAAGGAAAGGCGTTCTTTGGTTGAGAGAAAATTCTCACCCCCATTACTTCAATTAAGAAGCTCACAAGTATTCCATTTTATTCCCTTATACTTTTGTTATACATGTGTTCTTACATTGCAGGGAATTGAAGATGAAGTTCAATCTTAAAATTACAGATGAATGAGAAAGGTGTAGAACTACAAAGTAAACTCATTATTCATGATTTGGTAATTACATAAAGTGATCCACAGTGGAAGATTATCAACATTCATATCTTCAATATTATTTGATGATATTCTCCACCAAGGAAATTCAAAGGGAGTGCACCCCTTTAGGGGGAGAAAATATGAAAGAGATGATATCAAGGATTATGTCAGGACATATCGTGAAAATCATATCATCTCAAGAATCTGAAACTAGGGTATTCTAATCACACTCTCATCCTTTGGTCTTAATTGTATTTATCTTATAAAATAAGGGGAGTGATGGATTGATGAATAGATGGAATGAAAGGGGAGATTTATCTTAGAACATGAACTTTTTAATATGTTTGGTAAAGTATGTGTAGGATTAGGAATTTCATTTATAAATCTGATCATCTCAAATCCCCTAGACAAGAATTGAACCATTCTGAGCATGATTTCACATGTATGGTTCTTTATGGACAGCACTGAAAACCTCGGTCATATCTCTCTTGTTTTCTACACTGGGTTAGCCCAAGTATACTTAGAGATGATTGACTAAGTTCTCTTTTCAATGTGAACCATGTGACATCATCCCTCTCTCAAAAACAATCCAAAAGATATTATTGAAATAGATGAGGACATGTTTTTGAAGAGACTCTACTAAAACCTTTTTATTTGGTTTCTAAAAAGGGGATAAAATTTTGGCACACATGTTGGCCTATTCAAAGTGTTCTTAGGTGGTATTGACAACTAAATACAAAGAGGGATATTGAAGTGTATAAGAGGTTCATTTTTTTCAATATGGATTGAATTACATAAGTGTTCCATTTTTTGTCAATGAGAAGTCAATATGTGAATGAAAGATGGTAAGGAAGAAGTTGGTGATGACTTGGAGAATTCTTGTTGATTCAACGCATTGAATTCTACACTTGATCAAATATCGAAGTGGATAAAACTCTGAAGATTGCTGAATTGGTCTTAAGTTCAAAGACTTGTATCAAAGTGATACAATGTTACAACACTTGAAGAAGTACTTGCAATACTCAATTGCATAAGGAAAGAAGTGACATCCATCAATAGTCACAAAGTGGATGAAGTGTTGAAGGCCATGAATTATGTTTTAGTACATGATGAATGAAGACATAATCCATGCATCATTCATTATTGTATTAAAATAACATATTGAAGATCTTAGAGTTGTTATTTCAAAAATAAAGTAAGGGGTTATGTTTGAAGATGAAGAAGAGTGGAGAATGGGATTTTAGTGAAGAAGTATGGCATAGATTTTTAAGGAGAAATTAATACATTACTTAGTACTTACAATTCTTTTACACAAAAAGAAGAAAACCAAGGAGGCCAGCTGAGGACCTCAACCTCAAGCACTTGCAGGACCTGAGGGTTAACCATGCTCGAAGTAAGCCTTTTAGGCCAGACTCACATGTGGCATGAGTGTGGGCCATGTGTAAGCACGCAGGTGCCTAACAGAAATGAACCCGTGAAGAATGGGTGCTAGGTGAGCGCGCCCGAAGGAATAGAGTGGGTGCTAGAGAACGCGCAGGGGAGCATAGTGGGTGCTTGAGCATGCCCGTAGGAGAACCGGTGTGAGGCCGCACTGGAGTGGGGAGAAGAGTAATCTGAAACTCCGTTTCTGCAGATTGTATTATAAACAAGTTGTTCGGGTGTCATCGTTTCAATATGGGATGGCCAAAAAATCCAGGGACACGATCTCCACCATCGGATGCATCTCGGATATGCGTTCTGTCGTCTGATCATCGTATCATTGATCCAGCGCATACGGGCCATCCATCTGACCATGTGTCGAGTGATGTTATGACTATGGCCATTCTTTATTTCCTTAGAGGTTGTCTTTAACCTCCAAGAAGCCAAGAACCTGCGATGAAGATGGAAGGCAATATCATCACTTTGGAAACCATTTGAGCTTCGGTCAATCCCATCGAGATCATCTGGGCGAACCGAATAAATGCATTCATTAAAAGTTTCATGCATGCATCGTGATGATAAATTCGATGGAACCTGAGGAAAACGATGTTTCTGAGGGAGAACATGTCATTCGATGTACAAAGAGAGGATTTTCATGCGTTCGAAAAACACATGCACGTGGGGATTTTTACATGAAATGAAGAATTTGGGTTGACAAAAAAGAAACTGAGATATGTGGTGTATCTCATATCCGCGTTTGAAATACTCAAACTGACGATAACGGGTATTCAAAGATTTCAATACCGTGAAATCTCTTGGGGATTTTGTATGATCTCATCGCCTATAAAAGGAGGAGCCCAAGCCGAGAAGAGGTTGTTGCCATTCTCAATGGAAGTTTCTCATGTTTCTCCAAAGAAATAGAGCAACCGCAAACCCCTCTTGTTTGAGAAAGGAAGAGGTTTCCATGCATCCTTTCTATGCGAAGAAAAGGCATCCTATTAATCGCTTATGTGAAGGAGTCTCGTACAGTTCTTGCACGGAGGAGAAGAGAAGAACCTCTGGTTCATTAAATAAGCTTCGCATCTCTTGTGCGAAGAGAAGAATTGGCAACCCCCATGTTTGCGAAAGAGAGCGCACTCCCTATGCGAAGGAACCCACGAGCACTCAACAGGTTCTTATGAACCCTCTTTGTGTCTCTATGAGGAAAATCCTATATGCTAGAAAACCAGTGTTATGAACCCTTTTTGTACCCTTGCGAAGATGAAGAAGTGGTGGCCTTGTGTTTTATACAAAAAGAAAAACATGCATGGGGTCGAGGTTTGATTGTCAGTTGAGAAGAAAAAGTCACAAAAACACCATTCCCACACCCATTCGGGTTGTGTGTGAAAGAAGAAGTAAAAGGATGGCACATGCATGGTGGAGTTCATATGCATGAGTTGAGACATCCAAGTGTCCAAGAACAAGGTGAACCGTGGGAAAAACTAATTTGGGCGTGAAGAAGACCCATGCATAAACACATAATATTGAATGAATTAAATAAGACAAGTGTGTGAGTGCTAAGACCCAAAAAAATAGAAAGAGAAGAAGAGAAAGAGAGAAGGTGTAATGAGAAGAGTTTGTGTGTGTTCTCAAAGTGTTACACCCATTGGAGTTCTCACATAAGAAAGCAGGGAAGAATTGTGCATCCATGCATTCACATGCACACGTAAAAGAAATGATTAAAAGTGTGTGTGTGCGTGTGCTGATAAAAGAAGAGATTACATTGCATGTTCAAAAGTAAGATACCCATGCATGAAATAATGCATAATCACATGAACATGTATCAATTCAGATGATGCCAAGTGAGATGATCTTCAGTGTTTGAATAATCACATACGTGTATGTGATTCATTCCAACGAAACAAGAATAAGTTTTTGTGCATTCTGTTATTTCACTAAACAAGAAAAATTTGAGATACCCATACAGTCCATGCATGAAGTGAATGAGAATTGAGACTAAATCTATACTTATTGAAGAAGATCTTGTATCTGAGTGTTCAGAAGTTGAGAATCCAAGAAAAGACACAGTGCTGATATTGTGAAAGATCATATTCTTCAAGAAGTTGTGTGCACATTTGGCACACATCTAAGTGAGGCCAGGTCTTCATCAGAAGAAGAAAGAATTGCCTGAGCATTGTTGAGCTGAGCACTAATCAACTGAAGTGATGAGAGTCGTTGAGAAAGACAAACAATCTTTATCAAAGGTTGTTGAAGATCCGTGAAGAGATTCCCAGGAAAGTGTGATTCAGCAAGCCTGTGTCAAGAGATTAGAAGATCATCTATAGTGAATCAAAGATAAACTTAAATAAAGAAGTTTCTTGTGTGACTCGAGAGCTAGAATAACCGTGTGAGATTCAGGAATGAGAAGAAGGCTTCAGTGAGACTCTGAATTAGGCCAGTGAGACTTTGGTAACATTGTGTGAAGCAGTATAAAGAACCTCTAGTGGGACTTAAGAGAGATACAACGTGACTCTATATCGACTTTTGTAATTACTAACCGAATTATAGTGTAGAATCTTTGTTAGGGAGAATAACCAACACAACAAGGACTATATCTTTGAACCGAACCTTGTAAATTCGTTTTTTTAGCGCCTTTACATTTACAGAATCATTTGACATAAGGCTGAGATACACAAAAAGAGTGGATCAAGGATTTAACCATCCATAGAGGATTAATTGAAAAGAATCAATTTGTAAAAAAGTTTTAAATGGGATCATTGTTTCACCCCCTTCCCCCTATCAGTGATTCACACTGATCTAGGAAATTCATTTAGATAAACCAATCTAAAGAGGCTATCCAAAAACTCATCCCATGAGATAACCAATTCATCAAGGTGATATCTATAACCCGGACCAACCCATGTTTTACATGTCCAACACATTCCTCATCTATCGAATAATCAATTTAATAATATGCCTTATCATATACCCTTATGGAGTAGAAGATATAGTTTTATCAATATTTACCCAAAAACTAAGATAACATTCAAAATAAAATCTATATAAAAAATGGTATATGGTTTAGGTAATGAACATATCCACAATAAATCATATGGATAATTAGGGGAAATTCAATGTCAAATGATCATAGGAAAATTTAATATTTCATGTAGACTAACATATGAATCATTGAAGTGAATATTATCTATATTCAAATCAATCATTAACCATCGAGAGGAATAATAAGGATGGTATCGATAAAAAAATTCCCATGTGGAGTAAAATAAATGTTTTTTCATTGGTGGATATAATTACTATAAATATATCTTTTAAAATAATTCTATAGTAAAATGTCATTATGTTATGGAAAACCTTTTATTTAAAATTCACTTTTTATAATATTTTATTTAAAAACTATCCCTTTAAATATGAAAATTTCAATTCAATCAATGATGATGAGTAAATAAATACAAGCCATATGATGTAAAAATAACATTCATTTTCATGGTAAAAAGTTTGAAAAACACCTTGTTTGAAAAGCGATAAGAATATTCCATTAAAAACATGGTAAAAGAAAAAATGGGAAAACATTTTTCTAAGAAATCATTAGAATTTTTTTAATATTTTAATGAAACATGGTTATTAGATGACAACGAGTTCTCTTACTAAGAGATGAATAAATTTGAGTTTTCTAAAAATCATTTTTTAAAACATTTTTAGTAACAAAGAGTGAAAAAATGGAAATAATGCGTTCAAAGGGTTATTAATAACTAGAGTAGAGGAATGTAAAAAAAATTCAACAAATTTCATGTAATTTCCTCTAATGGTAATTCTACTAAAGTATAATTAAATTTAATATTAAGGAAAATAATTTTTAATCATTCCAAAGTTTTACATACCACTTGGAATGATTTTAAATAATAATCATCAAGAAAAAAGAACATTAAATAAAATAAAATAAATATGAAGATAAAAGGACTAATGATAAAATATTAAAAAAATGTTTAGTACATACACCACACAAAATAATTAAGTTATGAACAAGACATTTATCTCACAGATGTAAAAAGTGGGATGGGAATCCCTTACCATGCATTTCCTTTAAGGTGACCATCCTTTATGTTCCTTTATAATAAAAATATATTAATTATCGAATTGATTCAAATACATTTTTTGTTTATCATTACTTTTATTTCACATGTTACAATGGTTTATATGACTACATACAAAATTAATTTGGTATCGGTTGTTTTAACACAATTCAGTTTCTATGTAAAAATAACTTAGGTAGGTTATCTTTGGTAAAACGTTTTGTTATATAACATATAAAAAATAATAATAATCACATAATTATTTTATTGATACATAAATTATTCTTTTAATACAATCATTAAATATTTTTATGAGAAATGAACCAATGTTACAATCATGGAGATGTTAGGTCGTACGCACACATGAGTAACATTCTCGTTATTAAATGGCCATTATGGAATGAAGTTATATAGTAATATATCTTTCCAAAGTGATCATAATATCATAAATACCATATTATTTATTCATATATACTTATTTAAAAAATTATTTTGATTTAAAATGAATCACATCTTATGAGGAGGTGGTAGTTCACACGTCCACAAATAATATTATCACTTTTTATGTGTTTAAAATTCTAATAAAGAAAATTATATATGTGTGTGTGTGTGTTATTTAGAAAAAATTAATTAATACATTAAAATCATATAGAGTTTTCTATATTAGAAATTTTTAACTAAAACAGTCGTTCATAAATTCAATGTATCATGTGAATATCACATCGCTTTGAGCGATTGGTTGTCCACATTTCCACAAATGATGTAATAGTTTTTACAAAAAATAGAATGTATAAAGGTAAAAGAATTAAAAAAATATTAAATAAATAATAAATTTCATATATATAGTTTCTATCATAATTTATACCATAAGATACTGTAATGGAACTATGAACAACCAACGTTCTGTGTGGCTGTAGATTGCAGTACACATAAACTGTATGTTCATTATCTAGTAGATAGTGGTGTGAGAAAAATTATGTTGAAACCTTTTAATAAAAAAAGTCTTAGTATATTTTTGATACTTTATTATTTATATAAAAATCTAATACTAATAGTTTAGGGGTTGATAATTGAAATGAAACTAAATATCTTAAGGAGATATGTTACCTCTTAATCTGGTAATTTCTTTTGGTTTGCACCAAAGGGATTCCTTGGATTTCGTTGTGAATAATTTTAGGCTTGTAGGTTGAGGGTATGGATTTTTAGGAGATATTTTTTCACATATTGGTCTATAAAATGTGTCTTGGGTTTTATGAGGAAGTGGGAGAGGTGGTGTCCTTTTATATTGGAGGAAAAGGAATCTCATGGCCTTTTTTAAAACAAGTTAGTTGTACCCACATTTTACCTAAAAAATTCATAAGAAACAAAACTCAATATTTCAATGATCACAGCCTAATTAAGCCAATAAATGTATTTTGGACAAGTTTATAGTTCATTTGGACCATTAAGATAATGTTTTAGTGATTTATTATGCTTAATGTTTCCATAATAATTATAACAAATTTTAATTACCTCCCAAAATATTTTTGGGAAAACATTGTTGACCTTATTAGAAATAATAAATTATGATTATTCCAAATATGGAATCCATTTTTCCAAATTAAAATAACATAAGTGGTAGAAATTAATATAAATTTAATCCTATATATGGGACGACTATGTGGAGTTTAAAAGTAAAAAACCTCTAAAAGATTGATATGTTTTTATAGTAAATTTCAATGTGAAATTGATTAAAATTAACTAAATTTGATTAATTGATAAAAATATGATCAAATAAATCTTTAAAACCAATTTATAATATAATTTTACATTCAAAATAAATTAAATTAAAACTCATTTTTTAATTAATATTCAGTATTTTTCACTTTTTAAAAAAAATTAAACATCATAAAAAAAATACAAAAAATTAAACCTAACCTAATTTTATGTTATTATTTAAAATAAAAATATTATTTTGAAATATTAAATTTATAGATGGGACCAAATTAGATTTAAAACGGGTTCTCTATTAAAAAGTGGAAAAAGTGTATTAATAAAAGATTGATTTTTATTCAACATATTGGTTTTCTTGTTATCATATGAATATAAAATATATTCGAAGTTTCTCAAAAATATTAGGGTGAATATAAATATATTCACTACATTAATATCACTAACTAATAGTTATTAATTTAATTTATTAGGGTAACACATCTTTGTTGGAATAAGAAATAGTTTTCTATAAAAAAATGTTGTTTTTTATATTCAATTGGTTCTTATATTCATTTAAAATTAATTTGTGACCACAAAATTCATATTATATTTATCTAAACCATATTTTTTCAGAACATGGTTAAATACTATTTATAACCACTAATATAACGGCTTGGTTAAGTCTTAATATATTAAATAATAATATAATACAATGTTTTTTGGTAAAGTACAGTCTTCTATGTATTGCAAGCCATTGAAGAAGGTCACTATTTCATGTAATGCATGTTAAATCAGCTCTGCATGCATTTAAATATATATAATATATGAAATTTTTTTTAATATTAAATATATTATAATTTATTTTTATTTTATATTCTCTTACGTTCTTAGTGTTGCACTTCATACATGTTATCGAATATAGTGTTACTACTGTAGATTTTCTGTGTGTCACATTCTACGAAGATTAATTAAATTAGATCCTAAATATTTAACCTCAATATTGGTGATAGATTGTTTGATATTTCTTATGTTGAAATTAGGCATCATGAGAAGGGTTCATAGAACATCCTATAGAAAAGAGATAATGGGGAGTGAAAATTTCACATGGACTAAAATATTACTATATATCAATGTAGGAGAACACTAGTTGAAAATAGAATTTATTTAGAGGGAATTGATAAAAATCTATAGGGGTGATTGATGTTATCAATAAAAAACAATTTAATTATAAAAATGAAGTCAAGATCCTCAAATCCATAAATCTGTGATACCTTGGGAGACCATCAGTTCAACAAAAATTAAGGTATTAAAACTAAATTTTATTTCTAATTAATTTCCTTAATTTTGGGTAATTATTTTACTACCTAATAATAATATGAAATATAATTAATTGATATTTTTCATCTATATTTTTTCATTTAACAATTTCTATTACATTAATTACTTCATTTAATGGATATAAAATAAATTAACTTTGATTCCTAAAGCACTAAAAAATTTTATAAAGGATCTTAAGTCCCATAAAAGAATGACAAGACTATCTATTTGTCTCTAATTATATTCAAATTCAATATGGTTAATATATTAATCTCTAGGCCTAAAAATTTATATTATTAGTTCATAATTTTTATTTTTTAATCAAATTTTTCAACTAAAAATTTAATTAATTGGGATGACATTGTGTAGGTTAGTGGTTTGTGTGAAACCCTTATCGTTCATTAGTCATGGGTTTAATTCCAATGTCCAAGCCTAATATTATTGTTTGTCTACCATCATACATGTTTTCCTTTTATAAAATCAAATTAATATAATTTCCTAAATAAATATGACACTCATCCTTGATATAAGGTTAATCACTAAATAGCCTTTAATTAATGGTTTTAATACAACCTCGATTCGTAAATAATTCATCCATTTATTTCAGATATGACCTTCCTTGGTATAAGGTATATCTATAATATCATTAGTTTTATTTCTAATAAATTACACCTTATGTTTATCCTAGGTCATTCATTGTCAAAATACTTTACAATGGTTTGTAAAGAAAATATCAATTATCTTAAGCATATCCCTAGGGAGTGTCAAAATGGGTGTAGAGAAGGGATTGTTTTCATGAACCAGGTTACACTGAGTCAGGCCCGACACACCGTGTCTGAGTACTTACTCCTATGTACATAAGTTCTAGATCCATATCCACTTGCAGTATCTAGAGAGAGGTGTATTTCTAGGGATACCCACATAATTTTTACTTTACCAAAATTCTATGTTTTTCTTCTATATATATAATCAAATTATATCATAGGTTATGTTATATAATAAATTTTTTCATAAATATAGTTCATGAGGATGACACTAAACATCATTTGATACCATCTTTAGTGACCTAGCCACATATTTCTCAGAGATGGTGTCTTCTATCAATTAGATTTTCATGATGACCAGGAATCAAATGCTAAAGTACCAAGGGTATAATAGTCTTGGTAAACCAGATACATAAATGAGTCTTGCATTGAAAATTAATACACTAATTAAAACATAATTCTTTTATTCTTTCAAAATAACTAACATTGAGAATAAATTTATTCCATCAAATATTCCCCTATATATATTGTATAGTATCATTCTCGTATTCCTTTGTTAAAGGAATCAAAATACGGCGGAGATCAAATGCTCAGTAAGGGAAAATTAGAGTGGAATAAATAATGAAATAATGAGAATAATAATTAGTGCATAGAAAATAAAAGAGCACACATAACATGTAATCAAAAAATTGTTATGGAAGTATATAAAAAATTTCGCAAGGTAATAATTAGAAACACATTCTATTAAAATAACTATATCAATAAATATAAATATTGAAATGAAATAAAATGAAATAGATTCCATCTAATTCCAAAAAAAATGAAATATATCCATATAAATCGATTAAAAATATCATGGATGAATAATATCTAAAACTAAATTAAATAAATGTTATAATATTGGACTCTAGGTTTCCTAGGTACATGAAACCATTACCATCAAGTCATTTCACAATGAAATTTAGCATATCAAGTAAAACAAATATAAAGAGGCTGACCAACTAACTCATCCCATGAGACTATAATGCATCAACGTTCTATCTATAACCGGGCCCCACCCAAGTCATGCCAGTTCAAAATATTCCTCATCTATTGAATAATAAATTTAACATTGTGCTTTAATATATATCATTATAGAGTAGAAGATTCAGATTTATCAATAGTTCCCCAACTAATACAATAATAACCAAAATAAACATAGTACAAAAAATTGCACATAAATTAGGTAATGAACATATCCCAGATAAATGATATGGATAATTTGAGGAAATTAAATGTTAAATGATCATAGGGAATTGAATATTTCAAGGGGACAAATATATGAATTAATGAAGTGAATATTATCCTCAGTCAAATTAATCATAAACAATGTTTATAAATAATAATGATTGTATTGACAAATAATATCCAAAGAGTAGTTAAATAAAGGGTTCTTTTTTTTATGAATATAAATAATATAAAAATATCTTTTGAAAAATTTCTTGTGGAAAATATCTTATTATTATAAAAAAATTTAGAAAACCTTTTATGTGAAAATTAATTTTCAAAATATTTTAATTAAAAATTAATATTTTAAACATTCAAAGAATCATCAATGAAGTAACGGAAGGTATATTCGTACAAGTCATAGGAGGTAAAATTAGCATTCATTTTTTATGGTATATAGTTAAAAATGAATTGTTTAGAAAGAGAAAAGAATATTCCATTAAAAAAATTGGTAAAATATAAAAGGATAAAACTATACTTACCAAATAATTTAAAAATAATTTTTGAAAACATTTTAATAATATATGGTTTTTAGAAAAAAACATTTTTCTCAACTAATATGGGATCAAAGTCGTGTTTTCTAAAAAAACATTTTCTAAAAGATTTTGAGTACCATAGATTTCCATAATGGTAGTAAAACATGAAATCTGGTCATGAATAAATAGGGGAGAAAAATGAAAGGTTTTATAGAAAACTGATTGTCTAATTTCATCAAATGGAAATAACATTTAATGATCATTAAAGTTATTGTTGAGGAAAACAATTTTTAAACATCCCAATGTGTCCCACACAGCATTGAAAGATTTTATGTCATAATCCTCGTGAAGGAATAAGATTAAATAAAATATTAAAATACCATGAATTTAAAAGGATTATTGTTATAGTATAACAAATGTTGATGTATATATAACACACAAAATAAGTATGTTGTGAATATGTAATTTATCTCATGGATGTAAAAATTTAAATTATAATCTATTAAATTGTGTTTCTGTTCGGGTGAACATCTTTTAACTTCCTATAAAAAAATTATGTTAATTTTCTTCTTGATTTAGAAAAATTTTCATGTTTATAATTTATTTTATTTCATCTTTTGCCATTTTTTGGTCAATTTCATAAACAATTTAGTTTAGGTCGGTTGTTTTGACCAAATTCGGATTATTTGATAAACATATATTTGGTAGGTCAACTATAGTCAATTGTTTAATTACATAACATCTCTTGAATAATAATAATTAAATAATTATCATATTTATACATCAATAATAATTTCAAAATCAATCCTTAAATATAGTTTTAAAAGTGAACCAATGTTACAATCATGGAGATGGTGTGTCGTATGTACGTGTAATTAATATTTCCATCTTTCAATTATCATTATGGAATAAATGTAAGTAATAAAATATCATTTCATAATAATAAATATATTATAAATTCCATATTATTTGGTAACATATACGTATATATATATTTCTTGTGATGTAAAAGGAATTGTATCATTTCGAGGAGGTTGTAGTCCACAAATCCACAAATGACATTATAACTTTTTATGTGTGTGAAAGGGTAATAAAGAAATATATATATATATATATATATATATATATATATTTCCAGAGAGGTGATTATTTCATGAATATCATATATAGGTTTTTTATTTCACATTTTTTTATACCATCCTTTATTTATTCCATGTATCATGTGAACGAAGCAAATCGCTTTAAGAGGGCGATAGTCCAAACTTCCACATAAGATGATATTATATTTTAAAAAAATGGAATGTATATTGGTAAAATATTTAAAAATAATAATTAAATATTAAATATGACAAATATATTGTCATGAACCAACCTGGATCGACCCAGAACTGGTCACCCGAGTCGATCCGCGGTAAGGCCTGAGAGGAGTTCCCGATCCTCTCAGGCTGGCGACTAGTGCCAGGGAATGTGGAGTGAATGAATGGGAAGGATTTTTCCCAATGAAAAAAATAAAGTATCAAAAATAATACAGTGTAACATAGAATAAATAAACCAAATAAACAACTAAACATGAAAAAAAAGAACCGAACTTGATGCCTGAACTAACTCTGTGTGACCCCACAGGTCACTCTCCGACTCAATGATAAAACGTAGCCCATAGTGAACACACCGTATCCATAAGCTACATTAGGACTAAAAACAGAAAAGAACTATATGTGTTAGTATTAAAACTTAGTAGGCTATCCTGATATCTATTCCCAATGCACTACCTTTAAAAATAAGAAACATCAATTCTAATTTTTAAATACAATATATTAAAGTATGTATTTCTACAATTTTTACTTAATAACAAAGTACAAACAATTTCCATTAATAATTTGAAAAAATAAGAATTTAACTTTAAGTGATCTCATGCTGTTTCAAGGGGAATGTAATGGTTTTATTCAAAAACCAGAACAGATGAGTTTGAAACACATTTTCTTTTGAGAAACATTTTCATAGGGGTTAAGAACCCAAAATGTCACTTTTCCAAAAAAACACCACACAAGGGTACCAAAGAAGATATAGTAAGAAAAATATAAATAGGTATTCAAGTATCTCATCAACAGTTCAATAGCTAAAAATCTCTAGACATAGATGAACCCAAGAGATCAAGAATAATCCAGACGATAGTAATACCTGCAACCCCATCTACAGTAGCATGCCACATACGATGAAAACTAGCACTCCAAAATTCTCTTCCATCCTTTCACAAGCAGGCTGAGGGAAAATCCCATATAAATAAACCCAAATGTATCAGCCTACTATGGTCCACTGATCAGTACCATATCCGAGCAGTGTAGTACTCATCTAAGAAAACTCTCTCAATATGCTTTGTTTTTATGTCACAAGTATAAAAGGAGGTGAGCCAATATATGATGTCGGGAATTAATTTAGAACCTATATTTATAATAATCATTCACAACAGGACTCACCCCGTGTCTCCCAAAGGATGACTCTCAAGCCTTAAAGTCAATAGGGAACAAGGGTTCCCAACCGAGGTGACCATATAATAGAACCCGGGGATTCCATACCGAGGACATCTTAACCATAACATGTCATCAAGGAATGAGAAAAATTCATGAGGGTTTTATGAAAATCATTTTACATCATTTATTTAAAAGTATCCAAACGAGCCCTTAAATAGAATTTAAAAAACCCCACTTTTATCAAAGGAACAATTTCTACATTCCCAAAGGACATGTAAACTCGTCATTTATGACATTCAAACATTGATAAAACTTTTTTAAATATAGTTATATTACACACTCAAGACCTGAATATTTTTAATACAATGCAAAAACATGCTAAAAGACAATACACCCTATTATAAAATCCAACCCACTTGGAAAACCACATAAAGAACTGAAAACATTGTTCTTTATGTTTTTGATCCGTTTGTAAACCCCAAAAAATTTATTTTACATCACACTATACTCGTAAAATCCAAATAAACATTTTAATATAACTAGAAGACAGAAGTCCTGAAATATTTACCAAAAAAAATTCTATTTAATACCAAAAAAATGTATAGACACCAATTACATGCCTTAATTATGTTTAAATTGTTAAAAAAATTACCAATTATAGACCATCAGTGTAAAACACCCCATATTCAGAACTTCAAAAAACATATTGCATGTTAAAACCAATTTATAAAATAATATGCACCTCATAGACACTCTATTTTATAACTCGTACTACCAAAATAATTTAATAAATGTTTGATCATTTTATAAAAAACCGAAATGAGTCACAACAAGGATCTACATAAAAAAACCTGATTTTACATAAAAATACTATTTCAAAATTAGCTACACAATAATACCATATCATACATGACATGAATCATCGACTGCATACCAAGAAACTAACTAGAAGCTTGAAAAAAAATATTTATCATATATACGAAGTGAGAATAACATATAATTAATGGTTCTTAATTAAATGTGTTAATGTTGAAGGGGATTCTTACCTCAAGATTAAAGACCGGCAACAACGCAACCTTGGAAACTCGTCACATGAGTCTTAAAATCTCAAACCTTCCCCAAAAAGAACATAATAAACTAAAAACTCTAATCAAACATGATATCAAATATATGAATCAAATAAAAATATAAAATAGAGTATGAAATAGATGGGTCAACAATGGATTACCCATCGGTTGGGAGTTGTGCATGCCGGAAGGAGGGGAGAGCATCGATCGGCCGGAGTGGTGCACGCTGGAGGATGGGGTCAGTTGGGACTATGGCAAAGGAAATAGGAGGATGTTCAGTGGAAATGTGTTACGCCACAAAATAGGGAGGAATTTCGGTAGAAGGCTGGTCGGCTAGGGAAAGGTGCAAGGAAGTTGGAGGAGGTAGTTGATGGGAGGTGCGAGAGTAACCCGAGGTCTAGGGTGAGACGGAGGCACTGGAGGAGTCTTCTTCAAGGGATGAAGGTTAGTCCGGGGTTGTGCACGACCTGGGCAGGGGGTCGGCGCGATAAGGAGCTACGTCCGAGGTACTGAGGACTGCTGCAATGTCATGGGTCGGGGGCTGCAGGGGTCATCCTGCAAGGATAAGGGGGTCGAGGATGGAAAGAAAGACCAGAGAAACAGTGGAGACATCATAAAGCTGAATGGAGGTGATTAGGTTCGCGCCGCACACAAGGTGAAGGATGGGGTTCCCTTATTGGAGATAAGGGGAAAGGGTGCACCGAAAACCCTAAAAAAGGTAAAAAATATATATAAACAAAAAAAATAATTATAAATATCATCAAATTAATAGTAATAGTAATAATAATAACAATAAAAACAATAATAATATTATTATTATGTATAATAATCATAATAAATCATAACAATAATAATAATCATCATAATCATAATAATCATAATAACAATAATATTAATACATCAATAAAATAATTCCTGACAACTGTTTTAATTAACATTAAATTTGATTGTAATATTTATAATAATAATAATAACAATAATAACATGATGATAAAATTAAAAATAATAAAATTATTTATTTCGTTTCAATAATAATAAAATCCTTAATAACAATATAAATTTTAAAAGACTAAAATTAATGTTTTTTTAATTACAATAATTATTTATTTTCATTTTTTGAGGAGAGACAATCGCACAGTTTCTAGGGCGAAGACATGCGGCTTCCAAATCATGATCTGCCCTTGTAGCTCACGACATGGATCCCAAAAAATTTCTCTTTTTAACATAGACTCGAAAATTTTGTCTGGGGCTTGCCCAAGACCCAACCAAAATATTTAAAGACAGAAAAAAAAAATATAAACACAGGTCGGGGTGTTACAATTATCCCCACCATAATGCTTTCTATCCCCAAAAAGCCACAACACTATAGCTAATTGATCAACACCTACGGATTCCACATAAACACGATCCAACCTCTCAATCCAAGCACATTCCATCGGCCACTGACGGGACTCAACCTCTTTCCCCAATATAGATCACCAGTAAAGGAGAGGTCTGAATGGACTCCCCACCATAGGAACTCAAATAATATAATGTAACAACTAAAGAGAAAACCCAAAGCGGCTCACAGTGGGTCTCCCCACAATAAATAACCAAACTATAAATGACCAAATTGAAAAATTGACTTTGTCATGAACTGTGTCTTACTCAAGATAGAATGAATACAACAAGAACATTCAAACCACCCACTCCCATCCAAAAGGGATAAGAGATGAACCAAAAACTCCATATGAACCAAAAACTCTAACCCCATTGGTGGGGATGGAGGGACTGAGGATTGGATCAATGAAACTACAACAGACAATTTCCCATGACTAACCACTTTGAGATGGACACAGTCCCAAGTTGCAATTGATTCAAATGGGTGGTCCACTGATGGCCACATATCGGCCACTCGTATCCAAAAAGGCATAATTACTGACATTTCATGAGGGATAAGTCCATCATGCTCTTTGTGATGAGAGGAGAATTACAATGATAGAGAAACCACAACAGAGACACTAAAAATTTCTGACCGCAATGATAGAGGTTAAACCTTAACCAAACTCCATAAAATTACCTAGGGGTTCCTGATTACGCATCATCATTAATCTGAATCATTTTGGATGGAACTATGATGGATGAATCATCTCCTGCCTCACAGTCCAGTTATGATAATACTAATAAGATACATAAATCTATTAATCTGACATATGAAAGGATATATTTTTATAATCAAAACCACACTGACATAGAAAACTGATGTTCTTAAAAAGACCCACGACATTCCCATACATTTAGAAACCCAAAAACACTCTCTATTCAACTACCACAAAAAAATATAACTTACACTGAATGTAAACTTTCACAATATACTTTAAATAATAAACCTATAGAACATCACTTCTGTGAACTTCCCCCACGATTCTTTCTATCAACGCTCCGACAGAATCAGCGCAAGTGACCTGGGCGCCCACACGCCTGGCAGGGCTTCAGAGAATTTTCACATGATGACTTTTTGTAACACTAATTTCCACACTAATAACACACAATGATCTCTAAATTTTATGAGGTTGATGGAAGATCCTAAGGTCTTTTGATTCAACAACTTACTCAATCCACTTTCAATCACTTCCTCATCTCATTTCCAGAACCTTCACCACTGATCCTAAGGATTGAAGAAGGGAGAAATACATTGAGAACTCCTTCCATCACAGCTACAACAAGAAAATCTTGTCTCTCCCCATCAGAAAATGAGGTTAGGATAGATTCTAACACCTTCGATTGAAGATCGGGATAGAGGCCCACCTCAAAACGTTGAGCCTTCATTTAGACAACTGGGGCATACCCAGTATCATAAGGGACTAGCACCACAAAGCGTTGTATATATTCCAACACAGGTCTATCTCCTTGTTGTAGATAACACATATTCATCCTATTTCTCATACTTTCTTCCTTAGTGAAATACTGACGAATAAATAAATCTTTGAAAAAACTCCCATGTATCTCTTGATCAGTCTTGTTCCAAAATAGCAACTTCCACCAAATCCATGGTGAACCTTCAAGCATGAAGTTTGCAAACACAACCTTTAACGACTCAGGAAACTAAACAAGGTTAAAGGCCCTTTCAATTTTTTCTCATCCACTCCTATGCTACAGAAGGGTCATCTTGACCATAAAAGAATGGGGGATCTATCTTTCTAAAATCAAGTATAAAATCCTTAGGTAGATCAACCGTACTACGATCACCCATCGAAACTTCAAGGGGGGAAATTATAGATAAGAAAATTCAAGAACCTAATCAATGAAAACACAATAAATAAAAATTTTCTAAATTAAACACTGCAAAGGTGAAAAGATCTAAACACGAGAAACCAAGCTATGATAATATCAAAACTTTCCCTTTTGAAAACATCTTAAATTTCAAACATGTTTGGTGGGTTAAACACTCACCATTGGTATTCATTAGAGTCTCACTCACATGGATTTTTACATGCCAACCTGGGCATCCATCTGCAATACCATACATCTATTCATATTCCAACTTACCACTATGCTTGTGAGCACCCCTAGGAACACCAATGCCAAAACAAAAAACTTCATTTCTCATAAAAAATCATTCATCCCATTTCCTTTAAAATAATACCTAAATTAAACATATCATATCAAATGGCCATTTTTCAAAATCAGTTTTTTTTTCTAATTCAAACCACATTCAGAAGTCACCGGAGACCCAAAACATATCAAATAGAGAACTAGTGTTGGCGGGTTACTTGACAATATGGTTGGTGGCCATATACAATCCACATCACCGACACAGAGATCCATTTAGGACCATGCCCCTTGATCAACATGGCTTTCCAGGTCGTGGGGATCATGATATATATTGGTCCAACTCCCTTTCTCATAACCCAATCTATAAAAAATCCAAAAAGACTAATTATATAAAACATCCCCTAGAAAATAAAGGATCCAAATGAGAAGGAGTTCGTGACGCTCTTCCTGTACCTACCCTCTCGAATCCCGAAAATCCTACTCCTTTTACCATGACATCCCAAATAAAAAAGTGAACTCAGAAAAGTAAGGTCCGCTAAGAGCTGGAATCCCTTTGATACCATTTTTTCATGAACCTACCCAGGTCGACCCAAAACCGATCTCAGGAGCCGATCCGCGGGAAGGCTTGATAGGTGCTCCCGACCCTCTCGGGCTGGTGAAAAGTGCCAGAAAATCATCAAAGAGTGAATGGGAATGATTTCTCCCAAAGAAAATAAATAAAGAAGAATAAATAATAAATGGAAGTGGAGAATAAATAAACCAAATAATTTAACTAAACAAGAACATAAAGAAAATAAAACTAACTGAACTCGACGCCCGAACTAACTCTGTGTGACCCTGTGGGTCACTCTATGACTCAACGATCAAACGTCACCCAAGGTGAAAACACCCAAGTCGTAATGTGAACAAGTACTAAAAATAGAATATAACTATAGGTGTGAGTATTAAAACTCAGTAGGCTAGCCCGATATCTATTCCCAATTCACTACCTTTAAAAATAAGAAACATCATTTCTAAGTTTGAACTATAATATATTAAACTATTCATTTATATAATTTTTACTTAAAAATAATGAACAAACCATTTCCTTTAATCATTTGAAAAAATAATAATTTAACCTTAAGTGTTGTCATTGTATTTCAATTGGAACGTAAATATTTTATTCAAAACCCGGAATTAAAGAGTTTGAAACACATTTTCTTTTAAAAACATTTTCATAGGAGTTAGGAAACCAAAATATCACTTTTCATGAATAACATCAAAAAAAGGGTACGAAAGCAGATATAGAAAGGGAAATGTAAATAGGAATGGATGTATCTCAGCCACAGTTCAATGTCAAAAAATCACTAGACATAGATGAACTCAAGAGATCGATAAAAATACAGACAGCACTAATAGATGTGACCCCATATACAATAGCATGCCACATATGATAAAGTATAACACTCCAAAATGATCTCCATGCTTTCTTCGGCAGTTCGAGGAAAAATCCCATATAAATAACCCCAAAAATATCTGCCTACTATGGGCCACTGGTCAGTACCATATCCTACCAGTGTAGTACTTGTCTCATATAATTCTCTCCATAACCCAGTATCATATGTCTCAAGTATAAAAGGAGGTGAGCCAAAAGATTTTGTCAAGCATCAAATCACAACCTATATTTATAAAAATAATTCACAACATGACTCACCCTGAGTCCCCCCAAAGATGAATCTCATGCCTTAAAGTCAAGAGGTAACAAGGGTTCCCAACTGAGGGGACTGTATAATAGAACATGGGGATTCAATACTGAGGACATCTAAACCATCCCATGTCAACGAGGAACAAGGAACATCCATGGGGGTTTTATGACAAACATTTTACGTCAATTATTTCAAAGTGGCCAAACAGGCCCTTAAACACTATTTAAAAAACACATTTTTATCAAAGGCACAATTTTCACTATTCCAAAGGAGGTGTAAACACATCATTTAGAACATCAAAACATTGGTATTTTTTTAATATTGTTAGATTACACACTCAAGGCTCGGCCATTTTTTATAAAATTCCAAAACATTTTTATACACAATACACCCTTTCCTGAAATCCAAATCACTTGGGAAACCATAGAAAAAACTGAATACATTGTTATGCACGCTTCTGATCTGTTTGTAAAACCCAAAAATTAATTTTACATCACACTTTACTGCTAAAAGACAAATGGGAATTTTTATATAAAAAAGGACACAAGGCATGATTTATTAACCAAAACAATTTCTATTTAATAAAAAAATTATAGACTCCAATTTCATTCCTTACATTTATTTAAATTTTTAAACAATTTTTTATCATTACAGAGCTTCTTTCTTAAACACGTAGTGTTCACAACTTGAAAAAAAACATACCACAAGTTAAAGTCAATTTTTAAAATAATATTCACCTCAAAACACTCTCTTTTATAATTTTCACTAAAAAAATAATTTAATAAATGTTTTAGAAATTTATAAAACATCGACAAGAGGCACAACAGGGTTCTACATCAAAACACACCTGATTTTACAGAAAAATACTACTTTAAAATTAACCGCACAATAAGACCAAATCAAACAAGATACAAAAGGTCGACCATATACCAAGAAAATAACTAGAAGGTTGAAAAAAAATTAACATATATAAAAATTGAGAAAGAAATATAATTAATGTTTCGTAAACTAAGAAGGTAAAGTACAAGTGGATTCCTACCTCGAGATCAAAGTGCGATGACAATACAACCTCGGAATTGCTTCACACAGGTCTTAAAATCTCAAACCTACCTCAAAAAATATTTAATTAACCAAAATATCTAATCAACCATGGAAAAAAATATCAATCAAATGGAACTATCAAATGGAGTATGAAATAAATAGTTAAACAATGGCTTACCCATCAGATTGGAGTTGCGCACGTCGAAAAGAGGGGAAAGGGACGGTCGGTCGGAGCGGTGTGCGCTGAATGAAGGGGTCGGCTGGGGATACAATAAGATAAATATAAGGTCGGTCGAGGGAAATGTGTTACACCTCTAAACATGGAGGAAGGTCGAGAGGTGATTGGCTGATTGGGGAAAAGTGTCGTGAAGTTGGAGGAGGTAACGGTTTGGAGGAGCAAGAGTGACCCGAGGTCTGGGGCGTGGCGGAGGTTATGTAGGTAGCTTCTTCAAGGGATAAAGGTTGTTTTGGGCTGTGAACGCACTAGGAAGGGGGTCATCGCGAGAAGTACATGTGTCTGGGGTACTGGGATAGGATGCAAGGCCGAGGGACGGGGGTTGTAGGGGTCATGATGCAAAGCTATGGGGGTCGGGGTGGGATGGCACAACCGGAGCAAAGGTGGAGGTGTTGCAAAGTACGAGGCCAGTGGTTGGGTTTGCACCGCACACAAGGTAAATGAGGTGGGTGCGTTGATTGGAGAATTGGGGATAAAGGGTGTGCTGAAAACCCAAAAAATGGTAAACAAATTTAAAAAGAATAAAAACTAATTATAAATATCAAAAAATGATAGTAATACTAATAATAATAATAATAATAATAATAATAATGAAAATAATAATAATATTAGTATGTATAATAATCATAATAAATCATAATAATTATCATAATAATAATATTCATAATAACAAAAATATGAATAAAACAATAAATTAAATCATAACAATTGTTTCAATTAACATTAAATATCATTGTAATATTTATAATAATTATAATAACAATAACAATAAAAACAGGAAGATAAAATTATAAATAATAAAAGTATTAATTTCATTTCAATAATAAAAAATTCTTTAATATGAGTAAAAATTTTAAATGGAAAAAATTAATGACTCTTTTTATTAAAATAATTATTTATTTTCATTTTCTGAGAACAGATGGTCACACAGTTTCCAAGGAGAAGCTGCACGGCTTCCAAATCATTCTCTTCCCGTGCGATCAACGACGTCGACACTAAAAAGATAACTTTTTAAAATAGACTTGGAAATTTCAGCATGGGCTCACCTCGGACACCAGATAAATATTTAAAGGAAGAAAAAAATATTAAATTAAATATAAACACATAGTTCGGTGTGTGAAATATATTATATATGTATTTTCCATATTAATGTCAACCATATGGGGTGGTAATGGAAAAATTAACAATAACTGTTTCATGAGGGGGTAGTTTTCTATACACATAAATAGTATATTTTGTATCCATTAGATAGTGTTGTGTGTAAGAGTGTGTCAAAATATTAGAGTAGAAAAATAATAATATATTTATCATATCTTTTTTTATATAAACAAGGAATAATAACAGTTTTGGTTTCTGTAGAATGGAATTGAAACTAAATAGCTTAATGAAATATGTGACCTCTTAATTTGGTAACATCTTTTGGTTTTCACAAAAGGGTTTCTTAGGATTTATTTCTGACAAAGATGAGGATTCTATTATGAGGAGAGGGATTTTTATGAGATATTTAGGTAGATATTGTTCAATAAAATGTTCCTTGAGAAATATGAGAATGTGGGAGAGGTGGTGTCCATTTATAGGGAAGGAAAAGGACTCACTTGGCATTTTTAAAACAAGTTTGTTATACCAATGTTTTTACAAAACAAAAGTACTAAAAATCCAACATAAATATATAATTTAAAGTTAATTCCCAAATTATGTCCATAAAATTTATTTTGGAAAAGTCTCTAGGTCATTTTTTCCTTTATGATAACGGTTTAGTCATTTATTAAACAAAATATTTTCTTAATAATTCTAATTAATTTTAATTATATTGACAAATATTTTTAGTAAAAAAACTAATTTTAACATATTTGAAATTATAAATTATTATGATTCAAAATATGGTATCCATTTTTTCAAAATCTAATAACAGAATTGTTAGAAATTAATTTAAATTTAATCTCATTGATGGGACGACAATGTGGGTTTTTAAAGTAAAAACATATAAAAGGTTTCTATATTTTCATAGTAAATTTCAAGGTGAAATTGATTCCAATGAAAAAATTGTGATTAATATATAAAAATATTATCTCATTTACCTTTAAAATCAATTTAAAATATAATATTTCCTAATAAATAAATTATATGAAAAAGTAATTTTGAATTGAAATTCATTATTTTTCAAATTTTAATAAAAATGAAACTTCCTAGATAAATACAAATAATTTACCCTAAATTAAGTATTATGTTTATCATTAAAAGATAAATATTATTTTGAAATAATATGTTTATATAATTGAAAAAAATTGGATTTAAAATGTGTTCTTTATTAAAAGGAGGTAAAAGCTCCTTAATAAAATATTGATTTTTATGATAAGTATTGGGTTTGTTATTATCTTAGGCTTTTAAAATATAGTGAAAGAATATAAAAATTATTTTATTCAATATAATATATATATATATATATATATATTAAATAAATATCACTTACTAAATGTAACTAATTTACTTTATTATTGTAAAATAGATTTGTGAGCATAAATAATAATTTTCTATAAAAAATATTCTTTTTATATTCAAATTGTTTTTATATTTATTTCTAATATATTTGGGACAAATGAATTCATAATAGATTCATTTAAACTTTATACTTTCATAAGTTAGTTAATAATATTTATAACTACTAATTTAAAGTCTAGGCCCAGTCATAATATATTAAATAATAATATAATATATTATTATTCATCCAAACTCGGTCTTGCATGAAATGAAAGCCATTGAAGAAGGCCTATCTTGGGTGTAACACATGTTAACTAAGTGTTACATAAATTTAAATGTATTTAATATGTTGAATCTATTTTAAATTTTGATTATATTATAATGTATTTATATATTGTACTCCCTTACAAGCTTGGTGTTTCATGTCATGAACGTTATTGAACACAATGCCCCTACTTTTCATTTTTTGCAGTGTTATACAGATAATGTGTTGATGAATTTCATCAAATAGAGTCCAAAAAATAATAAAAATATATACTAAGGTTAAAAGGGTATACCAATCTCTATAAAATTTGTTTTTTAAAAGTTTCTAGGAGATTTTATCCCATAATTATAAAGTTTTATTCCACATTATACACATTATTTACCTTAATGACCATAATTAATTTTAACTTTCATCGCTCATAATTATGGTAAAATATTATGTTATCCTTATTTGAAATTATAAATTATTATTATTATAGTGATGGAGTTATTTTTTAAAAATTTAATTCACATGAATGAAAAAAATTAATGTAATAATTATCCCACAGATGTGATGGGAAAGATGGTTTTTAAAGAGAAAAAATGATCTAAATTTTATAAGGATGTTAGATCCAATTTCATTATGAAATTGATTGAAATGAAATAAATGGGACAAATAGATGTTTAATTTATATAATAAAATTTAAAACAAATTTTAAATATAATATCACAATATAAATATATTAAATGAAAAGGTGATTTTTAATAAAAATTCCTTATTTTTATCTTTTCATAAAATATGATAATTTTTTGAAAAACTACCATCAATTCATAATAATATTATTTTGGTATTTAGATTTACTAAATAATGATAAATTTTTCAAATAAATTTTCTAAAAGTGGAAAAAATTACTTTTGAACTATGTGTGCAAAGTATGATTAAACCGAATTTTATAAAAAACTATTTTCTGGAAAAAAACATCTAATAAATGAATCTTATTTTAATTATAATCTATAGATATAATTATTATTTATGTGTAAACAACATAATATTCATAATTTATTATTTACTATTTTTACCATCCAATTTTATGGTTACGTTATAAAGGTTTTATATATCTTTGGTCATTTAATCTCAGTGTTCTATTTTGAATGTGATCTCGACCTTAAAAATCTTAGTGTTTCATATACCGAAATCAATTGAAGATATTAAACATATTTAAAAATTAAATCATTAAAAATGTATCATTGTGTTATATTGTCATCTAATCTTAGTGTTGTGTGTATTTTAAGCTATCAAATAAAACTTTATTCTTTTAAAATCGTGGGTTGTTACATCCTCTTTTCCATTTAATAAATTGTGTCTCCATATTCAGAATGATATATCATAAATAAGAAGATATAAATTTTAAAATACTTCTTTTGTAAACCCATATCATAAAAATTTCTAATAAAATTTACTTTTAATAAGAGTTAAAAGGAATCACAATGTTCATATAGAATAACACATAACAGGGTTTCCAAATTGGAGAAAAAAAGTCGAAATGTATGAAAATCGTTAATAATAATTAAGAGTGATTGAGGATATTGATCACAAGTATTTTAATGATCAATGTAAATTTATGGGCCTCAAAACTATAATCTATGAGTACTAAAAAGAATATATGTTCATCAAAGTTGATGGTATTAGGATGATAGTTTGGTTTCATGACCCTTTTCCTAGAGTAGGGTAATTATCTACCCCTCTACACTAAGTTAATATTGAAATATACTAACTTGATGAGTATATTACAATCCTTTATTGACTCTGGTTTTGACTTATAGTACTTTAAAATAATTCAATGAATAATTCTATATCCAAGCACTGACTCGGTATGGGAATCTAAGGCCTGATGGCCCACAGTGTGGTGATATTAAAAATATTAAATATATTTTATCACACATGTGCAGTTTCCTTTGAAATTTGTAATAGATTCCAAGATGAGTAATTTATTATAAAATTTAGGGACCTATTTAGTTCAAACATGGTGTATACCATAGGGTCGACATAAAACATTTCAGCATGTTTTGTTGGATCAGATGTGCACATTTTCCTGGAATTAATTGGATTTTTTTTTCTTTAATAAAACAATAAAGCCACCATGTTGTGTGTGAAGGACATGGATGATAACATTTCATCCCCTATTCGGTTTTTGGATTAACTGAGGTGGAACCAAGTTGAGGAGGTGCCATTGATCTTCAATTTTTATAGTGTTTGTTCTCGGATCATGGTGCAATAGCTTCAGACTATGGATCTACACTGAAAGCATTTTCATTTCATTATGAGGTAGTCAAAATTGAGATTCATGTCTTTATACCATTTATGATTAATTTATTATATATTTAGAGCCCTTACACAACTAATATGGACCCTATGAGGGTCAATTTGTGGGATTTGAGGGAAAATGGGGTGTTTGAGAAACCTCAATGGAAATTCACATTTGTAATTCCTGATCATGTGACATATAGTGCAGGGGAACTCATTGTGTGTTATTTCCATTCAAGGAATATGATCACTTGGGTACTACAAGTTGGGTACCAGTGTTATAAACCATGCAGTGAGATCAGGTCATGTGGCCAAGTCACATGGATATGTTAGTTATGTTGAGGGACATGGGTGTGTGTAGTACACATTTAGAGAGACAAACACTGTAGAGACCCACAACTTGACATACATGGACATTACATTACATTTTCGGAATACTTAATACATAAAAAACCAAAACTCAAGAACTGTAATGGTTTAGTGTCTTTGGAAACTCGGAACATAATATTCTAATCATGGTGAAAGATCTTCAACATCTCCCATAAAGATCTTCCCCTCTTGTTTTCTTACCTATGACCTTTCTTTATATCCTGGGGAAAAAACATAAAAAGGGTGAGCTCAAATGGTCAGTAAGGGTAAGAATGGAGAAAATAAAACAAACCATATACATTTGAACTTAAAAACATGAACCTAATGTTTAAACATCAAAATCTTGAGCAGTGACATAAAACATTGAAGTACGTAAGGTATTGATCATAATAGAACATCAATCAGCATAAAATATAATGGGAATAAATCATGTAATTTTGACAAACAATTAAGCGAATGATATGATTTCCATAGTAGCCAAGACATTGCTTCCAAGACCATCTTAGTGGAGAAAGTCCCTTTCTGAATCAAGTTCACTCCTCATTCCAGTCATGTAACACTGAACCGGATTAACTTACCGTTTCATCCATGCCTATATCATGAGATATAAATCTTTACCCAATGCATTGGAGGGAGATATGGGTCCCACCCATCTCATAATGAAATCATTCTTACTTGTTCCACAACATAAACATAAATCATTCATCATAACCCAAAGAATAAAATGGGTTTCCTAACCATCATCCCATCATAACATATTCCATATAAAACAAATTGATGTCATTTAATCATTAGAAAATTGAAACAATGTTAATCATATAGACATTATACTTGAAACATACACATATGAAATAATGTCGTCTTCGATGGAAAAATGGTTTTGATAAAACACTTGAAATGAATTATTGAGGAAAATATCCTTTCTTTTTCAAAATCATTTTTTTTCACAAAATGCCATGAAAATTTAAAATAAAATGATTTTTTTTGAAAATAGTCATGTAATATTGTTGAGTAAGCTTCATTAAAAGAATGTGTTATGAAACCGTAAAAATCCATTCATGCCGTATAAGTTAAAAAAACATTCTTCTCGTACTTTTTTCAGAAAAGTCAAAAAATACATCGTATGGTAATAAAAAGAAAGATTCCTTACATACCATGTAGTAAAAGTCAAAAATGGGTAACAAGAAATTTAAACATACATGAAAATATTTTTAGAAAATAGGGACACTGATGATAAATATAACACCAGTAAAGACTTACGAATAAACAATATCAGATAAAAACGAGATTGAAAAAGTAATCCCTTACCTTATGTCCGATATGCTTCGTATGTATATGAACCTCCTGTATAATGATTTAAATAATTTCATTGACTTATTACATAATAATATTCATTGTTATTATATCATATATATGGTTCACTTATGACTTTATATTACCTGTTCGTTTATAAATTCCATGTTAAACTACCGTTTTGGGTAAAATCATTTCATTTATAGTCTGTGTTTCGATATGTAATTATTCATATGATTACTTAGATCCTGATTACTTAATTTCAGAATGTAAAACATTATTTATATATAATATATATTCATAATATACATATATATAATATATCAATAAATGGAATGAAATAAACAGTTCATGTAGACGGTAGGCCGTACTTACTCATGAACGATGTTTTCATTTCCTTATTAAATTTAATATATGTAAGTAAATAACATATACATAAATTTAGTATCATTAATATGTCATATATTTCATGATTACTTATTATATATATTGTATAATCATTCTTGAATTGTTAACATGGAAAATGAATCACATCACGTCGTGGAGACGGTAATCCGTACGTACGCACGAGCGATGATATCTTTCCCATATTTATTGAATTGAATTTGAGTGGATAATATAATATCTTATAATTAGTATGATGTTATAATAATCATATATAGTTATTCTTTACACCATTATACCCATCCAAGTAAGGTGGTGGTCGAAAACATATTAGACCATAGCGTGGAGACGGAATTCCGTACGTACGCACGCACGGTGATTTCTTTTTCCGTAGGATGTGTTGGTCAGAGTGGATACTCAAGAGGGGGTGAATTGAGTTCCAATAAAAATTTCTATTAAAATTATTTCTCTTAAAAAACCTCCAATTTAAATATAAAGTAAAACTATAGTGAATCTATACAGAGTGTAAATGTTCAATCGGTTTCTCAAAGATTGATTAGGTCTCAGTTGACTTAATCGGAAGATTAAATTAACTTTTGAAACTAACTTACTGGTTTACAATAAGTATAAACACTTGTTAATTTAACTATCAAAGTAGCTTTAAAATATTTTTGTATTTCAAAGTAATAGCAGTGGAATATGAAATAAATATATATTATACTTATAGACTTAAATTAAAATGTATAGCAAAGTTAACCAAGAGGTCCAGTCTCAAGCTGAGACTTAGTCCTCTCAACAATTTATATAAATTGATCCACACCCTGGATCAGGGGTAACCAACAGTTTACTACTGTCCAGGTCCAAAGACCACTACCACATTTCTTCGTGGGAAAAACAAACAACAGTACACCGGTTGTTCTGGTCTTACTTGACCTCTACCACTATCCACAGTGGGAAACAAAGGAGTTAGGGAGTTTGAGTGAGGATTTAAGAATCCTCCAGTTTAGTACAGGACATAGTATATGTGTAAAATAAACAGGGTACACACACTGCTCAAAATGTAAAGATAGAATCACTAAAAGAAGTATGATTGAGTTTAGAAATGATTTAGTGATTAGCAATGCAACTCTCCACTCATTTGGTTTATCAGAAAAGATTCTTAGTCCTTATCTGGTTTCTTGTTCAGAAAACATAGTGTCGTTTTCTTATTTGATTCTGGGTTCAGCTTAGCAGCCTGAGTGCATGAAGTGTTTGGTGTAGTTCTTCACTCAAGATGTAGCTTCTGTTCTCCTCTAGAATTAGTTTCTTCGTTTATGTCCAGGATTCTTTATGTATGGATGTTGACTAGTGAAAAATGATGCACATTTGAGTATTGTTCAGCTCTTGGCTCTTTCCCCCTTCATGTGTCTTCTTAGTTCTTTCAAGGAGTGTCTCATATATGTATCTCTCTCTCCAGTGTTCTCTTTCAATCCCTTTATACCTTTCAGCTTCAGCAGAAAAGAATAATCGCCTTTTGCATGGGTACTAGGTACGGTTCCCTGACATGCAACAGAAATCATTAAATAACATTAACTTCACTAAAACCATCAAATGTAACTATTATCTAAATAAATAAATAGTATAAAGAGTATAGGGTTTGACTGGATGGTCAATCATTAGTAGCCTTCTATTGGAAGACGTGCATGGTGGACTGTGTCGCAGAACCTTCCATCAGTAGCTCTTTTGAACTTGCATCAGTAGCTCATATACTAGTGACGTTAGTTCCATCGGTAGCTCTTGTTATCGGTAGCTTTTGATCCATCGGAATCTGTCTCTCCATTGGTAGCTCTTTGATCCATTGGTAGTTGTCTCTCCATCAGTAGTTCTTTGATCCATTGGTAGACTTTGTGTCTACTTACAGGTAACTCTGGTGTGTGTTCATATCAGTCGCATCTGTGTATTATTAGGTCGGTCGGTAGCTCATATTGGTAACTATCTACGAACTGGCTATATCGGTACACTTCTGTCTATCAGTAGACTAAGTGTATCGGTGACTCTGTCTATAGGTAGACTAAGTCTATTGGTAGACTGAGTACTGGTAGCTCTAGATAAACATAGAACAGTGACTTAATACTTATCTGTTTTAAGAAAAACATATCCGAATGTGTTAGAAGAACTTCAGAACTTATATAAACATGGATAAACAAAGATTAAACTATCCCGGGGATTATTTTAATATTATTATAATCTTGAGAACAGATTGAAAGAATTAATATATAGAAAATCATTAGATTGAGATTATCAAATTATATGAAAGAAAAGTATATGAAGGCATAATTGGGATTATCAATACAGGTGAGGTCAACAATCTCCCCCTTTTGATAATCACAACTTATGAAATTATTATTTTAAAAAAAGTGTATCAGAGGTTATATAATTAAACTCAATGTTCTCAGAGAAAAGAGAATGTTATAAAACATAATTTATCAGAGATAGAATTAAATGTATCAGAGATAAAAGAAAAATACCACGATATCAAGGGTAAAATTTAGTGGTATCAGAAAACTAAATGAAATGATATCAGAAGTAATGTTTAGTGGCATCAGAGAGTTAGAGAAAATGGTATCATAGGATGAAATGCAACATTATCAGAGGAGTAAAGCATGATATATTTTCCTTAGATAAAATTTCTCCCCCTTTCAATAATATCTCTCCCGCTGGGTGAATATGTTTTCCTCTTTGATACTTAGAGAGTATTTCTCCCCCATTGTAAAGGCTTGGTAAAAAATGTCTCCCCCTTTGTGATAATCAAAAAGTGGGAAACCAAAGAGAAGAGGAATAAAAATAAAAATGAGAAAAGATATGAAAAAACAGCTTCATTTCATGTTCCAGATGAGGTACAATGAAATAAAAAAAATACATAGGATTTCTATAATATAGTCCAGACACTTGATTAATCCACATCCTGAATGTGAGATTTACCCTTGGGATCAGAAGAGGATTCAGGTAGGGAGGATGCTGGATATGGCTTAGGAATTCTGGAAATTACCACAAGAGGCTGAGCAACTAACACTGTGATTGGCCTGTATTGAGTAGTCATTTGTGTGATCATAGGTGTGAGGCTTCGAATTGCTTCGGCAGGAGTCATCTGAATTAGAGAAGAAGTAGAAGCAGAGGTAGGCAAAGCAGGAGGGACAATTACTAGCCTGGAATAAACATGTAGAAAGGGCAGCAATAGATTTCTGAAATCCATAATGATTCCTCCTCCTCTCTCCATAGCGTATATGAATCCATCATTGTTCTCCATAAACTTGTCCAATGCTGGAGTCAATTCTCTTAGCTTTCTAACTTTCTATCTGAAGGCTTGATTGACAGGAGGCAGTTTCATATTCTCAATCAGAAGCTTGAAATGACTGGTCATTTGGGTCTTTGTGAAAATTTTGTAGAAATATGAGTCCACCTTTTCTTTCAATTCTTTGTGAGAGACAGAGGCTTCTCTCATGTAATCTTGTACTATCTTTATAATTTCTATGGCTGAATCTCTGGTAGAGATAACAACTCTGCTCATCTCAGATGAGTCCACAGAGCCACTGGTTGAGGCAGAACCAAGATCTTCTTTCATCATAGCTCAAAACTGATTCAAATCCATCGAAGGTTTAGATGCAAGTCAACCAACAGATAAAGACATAGTCTAGTTGAAGATTTTGGTCAATCCACTGATAAGATTTTGAACTTGGAAATCCTGGATTGTAATATGACCTTTCATAGAGGTTTTGAAACCTTCAAATACTGAAACCATCTGGCTTACAACACTCTTCACATAAGCTAAGTCCTTATCTGCTTGGGATTTTGAGCTCATGTAAGAGTCTAAAGAAACAACAGATTCCTTTAGAGCTTCAAGATCTGCTTCAAGTCTAGAAACTTGAGCCTGGCAGTCTTTAACTTCTTCAACTATTTCTCCCATAAAGGTTGATAAATTACGGGAAAGAGATAGTTCAAAATATCTTTCCAACAGAATCATTTCATCAGCAAAACTTTGTTTCATCTCAGAAACTGAGGAACTAAAAGATTATTTCAGATCATCATTTAAGATATCCATATCATCCTTGGTAACCAAATCAGCAGGTGCAACTGCTACAAATGCACTTTCAGAGGCTAAACTGACCACAGATTCAGTCATAATAGATTGAATTGAAGATACCATAGACACTTCCATTTTCTTTACCTCTTCCACAAAACTTTCCTTAAGGTTTTTCTTCAGCTTATCCAGGTCATGCATTCTGACCACATCTTCAGGAAATAATTCAGATTAAACATCATAAACAATTTTTGGTCTATTTAGAGATGCTTCGTTATCTAAATTTGGATAGTCTAAACCACATACTAAAAAACCAGGGTCTTCTTCCCATTCATTAAAACCAACAGCCACTGTAACACTTCCAAACATATATTGATGCTCCTCCTCAATGGGTGCATCCTCAATTAGGATAACAACATTCTCAGCAGGTCTTTCATCCTGAGGAGAATCTTACATTATCAATTCCATCACTGCAGTAACAAGAGTGTAACAGCCCAAGATTTTATAAAAAATATTCTTTTTAATTTTATTAATGTCTTGTGTTGTACGCTACACCAAAAGGAGCTTGCACAACACGCATCATTGACTTGCCTTGCATTACACGCAATCGCGACCTTCCTCGATAGCGTGTGTAGCACGCAATAACGAGTTTCACTAAACAGCAATATGCTATTAAACTGTTATTAAAACTAGCCGTTATGAATAGTAATAACCACTTTTTAAAATTTTGTAAATCTTATTTTTCAAAATGAACTTCATTTTTGGATTCGGAGTATCGAATTTAGCCTAAGGTGAAATTTTGGTACATTTCGGATAACTTTCATATTCTGATGAAAAGTGAAAATTACTAAATTATAATTAAAAAACAACTTTTTTAATCGAAATAATTAATAGTGATAAATTATTAATTGGAGTACTTTTAAAGTATATTTAGAATATATTTTTACAATTTAATACAATTTTGGTCATTGGATGTAATTGCACATTTAAACCAGACATAAACAAGTGTCAATCTTTTGATAGATATTGTTTCTTAAAAACACGCTATTTGTTTTAACAGCGGGATTTAATTATAAAATTAATTAATGCAACTTCTATGTTATGAATTTGGTAAAATAGACTTCATTTTTGAATTCGGAATATGAAATATAGCTTAGGATGAAATTTTGGCATTTTTCTAAAAACATTCATTTTTTGATGAATAGTGAAACTACTAAGTGGTAGTTAAAAAACTGAATTTTTCATAAAACTTAATTTTACCGCTTCTGTGAATGGAATTTCAAAAATCCGAGAGACACGGTTGATGTCAGTAAGTAAAATTTGGTTAAATGAGATGAAAATAATTTTTGGTGAATAGTAACTTTTTACTTTTATTTACCACGGTTAAAAGTAAATAGGGTAATTAAGGGTAAGAATGATATTAATATTACCCTAACACATGTCCTAATTCTATTGGACAAGTGTATCTCGACCAAAAACAACCTTAAGTGTAAAATATTATCATTTAGGCCCACTTGGATTAGATTAGGACATTTATTATTATTTAATTCAAAGAAGAGTTAAAAGAGTTAAAATCAAAGTTTATTCACTAACACATTTTTAATATGGGGTTATACATAAGATAAATTCGACTATAAATATTCATTAGAAAGATAAAAATATTTCCTACATAAGGATATTTTATTTATAATTTTTAGACTTTAAATAAATTAATTTATTTATGACACAACGATGATGCAGTAATTACCCTTTTAAGGAAATACTAACATAATTGATGTTATAAATACTCAAATAAATGTAATTTGAGACTTTTTATGAATTACACTAATTTTATAGGTTACTATAATATATTATTGTTGATTTAATCTACTTGGTTAGAACATATAATTCTGTTATGACTTTCACAAAAATCATATATCAAATAGTGTCAAAATTGACACAAAGTAGTTTTTAAATCAAATATTATATTATTAATTGTTATTTTATTCCTAAAAATCTAAGGTTCGGACAAATGACTTAGATAAGGATATATATATTAATAATAAACAATTTAGGGTTCGTTTGGCATGTTATAGTAAGTGTATTAACCATATAGTGAAAGAAAACAAAAAGACACGGTAAAAGTTAAATTATTTAACTTAGAGTTAAATTGAATTGATAAGGTTAAAATAATACCCTAAACTTGTCTAAATCTTATTGGTTGATAGGATTTCGACCCTTCCCCACTTTATCTTAGAAATAAGACCCTTTGGAACCATTATAAACCGATTTTGACTTTAATATAAAATAATATTTTGAGATATTCCTAAGGTGCCCCTCTCCTCCCCTATAAAAGGACACCTCCTCTCCCTCCTCCTCACACCAATTTGAGCACTCAAGCTCGGCCAACCCCTGCCAAAATCTCTTCTCCACTTCCCTAGAAACATCCTAGAGGTTATGGTCTTCCTCAAAGACCAATTTTAGTGCCCTAAGAGGAGGTCTCAAAGAGGCGCTTCAAAGAAGAGGTAATTACAGTTACCAATTCTTTCATCTTTATTTCTTCTTCCACTTCTTCTTCTTAGGTTGTTTCATTATGAAGTAATAACATCAGTATCACTCATATACTGATATGTTATTATAAGTATAAAACAACCCTATTTCACCATCTATCCATCCTACGGAAAAAGAAATCACCGCGCGTGCGTACGTACGGAATACCGTCTCCACGCCGTGGTGTAATCTATTTTCCACCACCACCTTACATGGATGGGTATAATGGTGTAAAGAATAACTATACATAGTTATTAAAACATCATATTGATTCTGATATATTGTATAATCCACTCCAATTCAGTTCAATATTTATGGAAATGATATCATCGCTCGTGCGTACGTACGGAATACCATCTCCACGACGCGATGAGATTCATTCTTCATGTTAACCATTTAAGAATGATTATAAAGTATATATAAGAAATAATAATGAAATATATGACATTATAAAGCTACTGGATTTATGTATATATATATATGTATGTCATCTACTTACTTCCATTTCAAGACAATAAGGAAAGTAAAACAGCCCTCATGCGTACGTACGGACTACCGTCTCCATGAGCGGTGTTTTTCATTTCATTTATCTATCTATATATATATACTGAATATATATGATATATAAATCATGTTTTATATTCTGGATGTAAGTAAATCATGATATAATTAATAATAATGTCAAGAACAACAAGTCAAAACACCTACGATAAATAAAACGATTTTACCCAAAACGCTTCTTTAACATGGAATTTACAAAACAACGGATAATATAAATTCATAAGGAAACATATATTATATCATAACAATGAGTATGATTCTCGAATAAGTCAATAACATGATTTAAATCATTATACAGGAGGTTCGTACACTTACAAAACAAGTCGGACATAAGGTAAGGGAAGTATCACAATCTCATTTTTATCCGAGATTGTTTATTCGTAAGTATTTACTGGGGTGTATTTTATCATCCACATCCATGTTCCCTCAATATGTAATATTGTTTCCATCCACTTACAATAGTTTAAATCCAATTTTACTTTTCAGCGAGTTTTTAGTAAAGAATATGAAAGGAATCTTTTGTCGTTTTTTCATACGAGGTACTTTTTGACTTTTCCGAGAAAAGTACGAAGAATGTTTTTTTTAACTTATACGGCATGAATGGATTTTTAAAACATTATTTCCAATAAGCTTCCTTTACAAGTTTTCAAGTTTATTTTTAATAATCTTTTTTTTTAAGTCGTATGACATTTTATGAAAGGAAAAATGTTTTTGAAGTAGAAAGGATATTTTCCTCAAGAATGGAGTTCAAGTATTTTATCAAAATTATTTTCCATCTAAGATAATAAAAGGGTTCTGTTTTTATCCCTATTATAACATGGATTTGATTATGTTGTGATGGAAATATTTTTATGAATTCCTTTATCTTATATGAATTGTTTTATGATGTCATGTTGTTTAGGAATCCCATTTTTATTACAAGGGTTATGCTATGATGTATGGTTTATGATTATGTGGCACACATAAGAAAGGATTCATTATAAGATGGGTGGGACCTATATCTCCCTCCAATGCATTGGGTAAAGATTTTATATCTCATGAGATAGACAGGGCTGGAACGGTAGGTTATACCGGTTCAGTGAAACAGGACTGAAACGAGGGTTACTCGATTCAGAAAGGGACTTTATCCACTAAGATAGTCTTGGCAATGAGTATTGACTAACAAGAAATGATTCTCTATTATTATGTGTGAATGCCACAAAGATTCATGTTTTAGGTTATGATTATTGTGATTACATATCACTGCCATGATTTACCCCATGAAATTATGATCTCTTTTGCAGGTTAAGATTTCCAAAAGTTATGTGCTTATGTATATGATGTGATTGATATTTATTTTGTTTACCCTTACTGAGCATTTGAGCTCACCCTTTTATGTTTTCTTTTCCCCAGGATATAAAGAAAGGTTTTAGGTAAAAAAAAGGAAGATCTTTATAGGAGATGTTGGAGATCTTTCACCACGATTAGAAGATTACGTTCCGAGTTTCCAAAGACACTAAACTATTACGATCCTTGTGTGTGTGTTTTTGTTATGTACTAAGTATTCCGCAAATGTAATGTAATGTCCATGTACGTCAGGCTTCGGGTCTCTACAGTTGGTATCAGAGGAAAGGTTTAGTGAACCTTTGGAAACTAGGATGCGAAAACGTTAGTGAGATCCCTAGAGATATTTCTAAGGTATGTCTAGGGATGTCTCTAAGGTTAAGTATACGTATAGGTTATAGTCCTAGAATTGCTCTAACGATCTTAGAATTTAACCTAAGATGTTAGATATTGAGGGTACTACCCCTTTATTATGTTGTTTTCCCTAGCATGATTTTTGCCTCTAACGCTATTCTTTTGGGTTTTTAGACGATGGCTGGAATTCGAAGGAACCGTGTTGATCAATGCAATGGACAATGCAATGATTGTCCCCCTGAGAAACCAAACGATGTGGGAGCTGGAATGAAAAATCTTGTAGCCATGCTCACACAACTTTCTCAAGCTATGAATCATGCAGGACTTCCAAACGAGCAAAGGAAGGAGCAACATTCTGTTGAATCCTTCATGAGGCAGCGTCTTCCTTCTTTCAGTGGGTCTACTGATCCATTAGTTGCTGAACAATGGATTAGTACTACTGAAAAGATATTTTCAGTTCTTCAATGTTCTGAACATGATAAAGTCATCTTAGCAGTATATCGTTTGGAAGGTGAAGCTGATCAATGGTGGAATCTTATCAAGAATACGAGGCAAAGAGATGAAATTGATTCCATGGAATGGGACGAGTTCAAGAACTTGTTTTTCAATAAGTACTTCCCTCGTATTCTCCGAACAAAGATGGAGAAGGAGTTTCTTGAACTAAAGCAAAAGGATGATGAATCTGTTGGTATATACGAAGAGAATTTTACAAGACTTGCAAGGTATGCATCTGGCATTATCATCCAACCTGAAAGTAAAGTTGATCGATTTTTCAGTGGCTTAAAACCAAGTCTTCGAAGGGCATTAGCTATAAGAGACTTCAGTAGCTATGAAGAAATTGTGCGTTGTGCTATCAAGGTAGAAATGGAAGTTGGTGTTACATATCCATCTCATGGTTTTGAAAAGAAACGAAAGATGGAGTTCAAGGAGAAATCTCAGAATAATGGTGAAAAGAAGATGAATGTTTCCTTATGCACAAAGTGTGGAAAGAAGCATGGTATAGATTGTCTTAAAGGGACTAGAAAATGTTTTAAGTGTGGAAAAGAAGGTCATCGAGCAGCTGAGTGTCGAAGTAATGGAAAAAGGGATTCTAATGAAGTGTATAAAGAAAACACTGCAGAGAACGCACAACCAACACTTCAATGCTTCAAGTGCAAGGAGATGGTACATTATGCCAATAAATGCCCTAATCCAAGGGTTAGTGATGATCGACATGAGCAACCGCTTAAGGCAAAGGACAAAGGGAAGTCACATGCGATCACTATTGGCAATGTTGAATATGACAACGATGTGGTGGAATGATTAAGTTTTTATGTAATGGGATTCCAAAATAATGTTGTATCATGGAATATTGGAATATTTATGTATTGGTCTAATGTGGTATTCAAAGTGATTGAGATATTATGCGCATAATGAAGGGAAAACGAGAAAATGAAATGTTTAACAGTATTCATGAGCTCATGATTGATATAAGGACTAAGTGATATCATAGTTTGAGTATATAGAATTTTGAGGATTTTGGTATGTGGAAAGTGTTAACTTTTAACTGCATTCAAGTTTTCACTAAGGTTCAATGGGTACTCAAGAGAGTACAAGATTAAGGCCTTTGAATGTTTGGAATGTGTCCAACAAGATATATCTTATGATATATTGGGATCAACGATGGTATTAAATCTCTGGTAATCGTTTTCACTATGTTATGAGAATGGACTGCAGTATTATGGATAGGACTAAAGATTGGAATGGATTATGTTGGACATAAGTTAGTATTGTTTAAGGATAGAAGTTTTTTTTCGATATTATTTATGGGATGTTATAGTAATATAGTTTTAGAAAAAGGGACAACCTGCAGGACGGGCGACAGCCCATCGCGTCGGACAAGGTCGTAGGAATCGAACCCACAACCGAAATGCGACTGGCCTTTATCGCCTACCACTGGCCTACAGGAAGTCCCTGTTTAGTAGAAACCAGTTTTAAAGTATAAGTCCATTTTAGGAACTATATATGATTAATCTCACTATAGATCGACTTATGTATATAATTTTTGCTAACCTTTTGTTTGAGACAGATGGAATGACCCGCCATTCTATCACATGATCTGCTAACACTTCACGAATAACAAATTCAACTTCATTTAAGATATGAAGTGGAAATTGTTCTAGGCACGAACAATAGTGAGATTGTACCAAAATAAAGAAAGTATTTATTCGAATTCAAATTTTCAACTTTAGGGAAATGATCTTGAAAACCAAAAATGTTTTCCTAGTGATCTCATACCTGATGAATCGGATGGTACCTTAGATCATCACAAATTTATGGATTTGTGATTATTGGCTTTTCCATAGCCATGTTCTCTACCACTCTCCATCAGAACATGATGGTTAGATTTCTCTTCCATATCCATATTTTCACCTATGTGGAAACCCAATGATTAGTTTATTTGGGTAACCGTTACGTTTCATACTTTTGTTTTTAAAGATTGGTTTTGATATTCCTTTTTACGATGTGGGTTTCTATTAAAGAAACTTTCAAATAGTAAACCATTTATAACCCCGACGAATTTCGAGGGCGAAATTCATTTTATGGGGGGTAGAATGTAACAGCCCAAGATTTTATAAAAAATATTCTTTTTAATTTTATTAATGTCTTGTGTTGTACGCTACACCAAAAGGAGCTTGCACAACACGCATCCTTGACTTGCCTTGCATTACACGCAATCGCGACCTTCCTCGATAGCGTGTGTAGTACGCAATAACGAGTTTCACTAAACAGCGATATGCTATTAAACTGTTATTAAAACTAGCCGTTATGAATAGTAATAACCACTTTTTAAAATTCTTTAAATCTTATTTTTCAAAATGAACTTCATTTTTGGATTCGGAGTATCGAATTTAGCCTAAGATGAAATTTTGGTACATTTCGGATAACTTTCATATTCTGATGAAAAGTGAAAATTACTAAATTATAATTAAAAAACAACTTTTTTAATCGAAATAATTAATAGTGATAAATTATTAATTGGAGTAGTTTTAAAGTATATTTATAATATATTTTTACAATTTAATACAATGTTGGTCATTGGATGTAATTGCACATTTAAACCAGACATAAACAAGTGTCAATCTTTTGATAGATATTGTTTCTTAAAAACACGCTATTTGTTTTAACAGCGGGATTTAATTATAAAATTAATTAATGCAACTTATATGTTATGAATTTGGTAAAATAGACTTCATTTTTGAATTCGGAATATGAAATATAGCTTAGGATGAAATTTTGGCATTTTTCTGAAAACCTTCATTTTTTGATGAATAGTGAAACTACTAAGTGGTAGTTAAAAAACTGAATTTTTCATAAAACAAAATTTTACCGCTTCTGTGAATGGAATTTCAAAAATCCGAGAGACACGGTTGATGTCAGTAAGTAAAATTTGGTTAAATGAGATGAAAATAATTTTTGGTGAATAGTAACTTTTTACTTTTATTTACCACGGTTAAAAGTAAATAGGGTAATTAAGGGTATGAATGATATTAATATTACCCTAACACATGTCCTAATTCTATTGTACAAGTGTATCTCGACCAAAAACAACCTTAAGTGTAAAAGATTATCATTTAGGCCCACTTGGATTAGATTAGGACATTTATTATTATTTAATTCAAAGAAGAGTTAAAAGAGTTAAAATCAAAGTTTATTCCCTAAAACATTTTTAATATGGGGTTATACATAAGATAAATTCGACTATAAATATTAATTAGAAAGATAAAAAGATTTCCTACATAATGATATTTTATTTATAATTTTTAGACTTTAAATGAATTAATTTATTTATGACACAACGATGATGCAGTAATTACCCTTTTAAGAAAATATTAACATAATCGATGTTATAAATACTCAAATAAATGTAATTTGAGACTTTTTATGAATTACACTAATTTTATAGGTTACTATGATATATTAGTGTTGATTTAATCAACTTGGTTCGAACATATAATTCTGTTATGACTTTCACAAAAATCATATATCAAATAGTGTCAAAATTGACACAAAGTAGTTTTTAAATCAAATATTATATTATTAATTGTTATTTTATTCCTAAAAATCTAAGGTTAGGCCAAATGACTTAGATAAGGATATATATATTAATAATAAACAATTTATGGTTCGTTTGGCATGTTATAGTAAGTGTATTAACCATATAGGGAAAGAAAACAAAAAGACACGGTAAAAGTTAAATTATTTAACTTAGAGTTAAATCAAATTGATAAGGTTAAAATAATACCCTAAACTTGTCTAAATCTTATTGTTTGATAGGATTTCGACCCTTCCCCACTTTAGCTTCGAAATAATACCCTTTGGAACCATTATAAACCGATTTTTACTTTAATATAAAATAATATTTTGAGATATTCCTAAGGTGCCCCTCTCCTCCCCTATAAAAGGACACCTCCTCTCACTCCTCCTCACACCAATTTGAGCACTCAATCTCGGCCAAACCCTGCCAAAATCTCTTATCCACTTCCCTAGAAACATCCTAGAGGTTATGGTCTTCCTCAAAGACCAATTTTAGTGCCCTAAGAGGAGGTCTCAAAGAGGCGCTTCAAAGAAGAGGTAATTACCGTTACCAATTCTTTCATCTTTTTTTCTTCTTTCCACTTCTTCTTCTTAGGTTGTTTCATTATGAAGTAATAACATCAGTATCACTCATATACTGATATGTTATTATAAGTATGAAACAACCCTATTTCACCATCTATCCATCCTACGGAAAAAGAAATCACCGCGCGTGCGTACGTACGGAATACCGTCTCCACGCCGTGGTGTAATCTATTTTCCACCACCACCTTACATGGATGGGTATAATGGTGTAAAGAATAACTATACATAGTTATTAAAACATCATATTGATTCTGATATATTGTATAATCCACTCCAATTCAGTTCAATATTTATGGAAATGATATCATCGCTCGTGCGTACGTACGGAATACCGTCTCCACGACGCGATGAGATTCATTCTCCATGTTAACCATTTAAGAATGATTATAAAGTATATATAAGAAATAATAATGAAATATATGACATTATAAAGCTACTGGATTTATGTATATATATATATATATATGTATGTCATCTACTTACTTCCATTTCAAGACAATAAGGAAAGTAAAACAGCGCTCATGCGTACGTACGGACTACCGTCTCTATGAGCGGTGTTTTTCATTTAATTTATCTATCTATATATATATACTGAATATATATGATATATAAATCATGTTTTATATTCTGGATGTAAGTAAATCATGATATAAGTAATAATAATGTCAAGAACAACAAGTCAAAACACCTACGATAAATAAAACGATTTTACCCAAAACGCTTCTTTAACATGGAATTTACAAAAGAACGGATAATATAAATTCATAAGGAAACATATATGATATCATAACAATGAGTATGATTCTGGAATAAGTCAATAACATGATTTAAATCATTATACAGGAGGTTCGTACACTTACAAAACAAGTCGGACATAAGGTAAGGGAAGTATCACAATCTCATTTTTATCCGAGATTGTTTATTCGTAAGTATTTACTGGGGTGTATTTTATCATCCACATCCATGTTCCCTCAATATGTAATATTGTTTCCATCCACTTACAATAGTTTAAATCCAATTTTACCCTTCGGCGAGTTTTTAGTAAAGAATATGAAAGGAATCTTTTGTCGTTTTTTCATACGAGGTACTTTTTGACTTTTCCGACAAAAGTACGAAGAATGTTTTTTTTAACTTATACGGCATGAATGGATTTTTAAAAAATTATTTCCAATAAGCTTCCTTTACAAGTTTTCAAGTTTATTTTTAATCATCTTCTTTTTTTTAAAGTCATATGACATGTTATGAAAGGAAAAATGTTTTTGAAGTAGAAAGGATATTTTCCTCAAGAATGGAGTTCAAGTATTTTATCAAAATTATTTTCCATCTAAGATAATAAAAGGGTTCTGTTTTTATCCCTATTATAACATGGATTTGATTATGTTGTGATGGAAGTATTTTTATGAATTCTTTTATCTTTTATGAATTGTTTTATGATGTCATGTTGTTTAAGAATCCCATTTTTATTACAAGGGTTATGCTATGATGTATGGTTTATGATTATGTGGCACACATAAGAAAGGATTCATTATAAGATGGGTGGGACCTATATCTCCCTCCAATGCATTGGGTAAAGATTTTATATCTCATGAGATAGACAGGGCTGGAAAGGTAGGTTATACTGGTTCAGTGAAACAGGACTGAAACGAGGGTTACTCGATTCAGAAAGGGACTTTGTCCACTAAGATAGTCTTGGCAATGAGTCTTGACTAACAAGAAATGATTCTCTATGATTATGTGTGAATGCCACAAAGATTCATGTTTTAGGTTATGATTATTGTGATTACATTTCACTGCCATGATTTACCCCATGAAATTATGATCTCTTTTGCAGGTTAAGATTTCCAAAAGTTATGTGCTTATGTATATGATGTGATTGATATTTATTTTGTTTACCCTTACTGAGCATTTGAGCTCACCCTTTTATGTTTTCTTTTCCCCAGGATATAAAGAAAGGTTTTAGGTAAAAAAAAGGAAGATCTTTATAGGAGATGTTGAAGATCTTTCACCACGATTAGAAGATTACGTTCCGAGTTTCCAAAGACACTAAACTATTACGATCCTTGTGTGTGTGTTTTTGTTATGTACTAAGTATTCCGCAAATGTAATGTAATGTCCATGTACGTCAGGCTTCGGGTCTCTACAAAGAGGGTCTTCTAGATTAGGTAAGGCTATATCAACTTCATTTGCATCCTCAGTAGGTACTAAAGATTGTCCAATCACTGGACGCAGGCTTAAATCAGATGACAGAGATGCTTAACTCTTATGAACATCTTCTGCATTTTCTACAGCATCCACTTCAACAGCCTCTAAAGAAGCTTCTTCCTTATCTAATTTATGTTGATCAAGATTTTCAAGAGTTGGGCTAGGAGGCAAGTCAGGGTCTCCTCCTTCATCTTCAGAGGACTCTTCCTCTTCTGAATAATCATTGTATTCTGGCTCCTCTTCATCAGGTCCCAGACCTGGATCCCTCACATTCTTTGGTCATGAAGGATGATTCACAGGATTAAACTTTTCATACACCCTATGGTCATCATTGACCCATTCTCCTCTCCAAGGGTTCCAATTTATTTTCATGTACTTAAAAACTGTAGTTGTGATACAGAAGTTATTCTTCACTACTACGGTCTCATCTTGAGACTCAACAACCCCTTTTACCTTGATCATCATAGAGATTAACTTAGCAAATAATAGGGCATTTGTCTTTGATTTCGGCCTTTTCATATCTTCCATCTGGAGCATCAGCAATCTGCACAATTTAACCTTTACACAATGTCTTAAGAGGTGCAGGAGATAGATATCCTGATATCTCAAATTGGAAAAGTCTCCACTCCTCGGTATCAAGACATGTTGAAAAAATTTGAAAAGTAATCTGTTCTCTCCATCCATTTCTATAGCAACTACTTTTCTTTAACTTCCATCACCAGTCATCTCTTTCAAAGAAGTCTCATAATCTAAAATATCACTGGTAGGTGGCATGGCTCTCATGACATATCTAGATACTTCTTAATGTGGAACTTTCAAGCACTCAGCCCATTCAACATATGAAAACGACATCTCTTTTCCATTCACAAAATAGGTTACTCGATTTTCATTCTCCGATTCTTCAAATGTTACAAAATCGTAAAACCGTTTCACTAATTTTGGAAATTAAGGACCATTTTTTTTCGAAAAACACTCTACCCATTTTTTATCTTCATGAACTTCGATTACTAAGGACCTGCTAGGCAGAAGCCATTCTACACACAGTTTCTTTTCAATCACAATAACTCGATTTTGTAGATGAGTATTCACTGGTCGTCTCCCCGACCTAGTTCTAGCAACACTTCCACTACCACTTGCTTCTTGCTCGGTCCTCTGCTTCTTTTTTTCGGCTCAACAGAGTCATCTCTGATTTTAGGAAGTTTGGTTTTTTCCATCGCTGGTTCGAAAGATTTAGGTTTCTCTAAGGATTCGGGATCTAAGGTTCTAGTGTTAAGGTTTGAGGCTTGGTGGATTTAGAAGCTTCTCGGACTTTAGTTTTATCATTTAGGAATCATAAAATAAATAAACAAAATAAAATAAAGTAAAAAAGATTCAGATTCTTGTGGTAGAAAGAAGTTTTAAAACAGCGCACATTTGTGATAATTTCTATCAGTGAGGTTACATCGGTGAGGTTTCACATCGGTGAGAATTTTACATCGGTGAGATTATTTCATCGGTGATAGTTTTGCATAAGTGAGAGTTTTACATAAGTGAGAGTATCTATCGATTGAGGTTAAACATTCCTAACTCGTGTCTAATGTAACTTAACCTATCTAAACTCAAAGGTTTAGTGAAAATGTCGGCTAATTGATGTTCAGTCCCTATAAACTCAAGAGTAATATCACCCTTTTGGTAATGATCTCTCAAGAAATGGTACCTTACATCAATGTGTTTGGTACTAGAGTAATACACAGGGTTATTCTAGATATTTATTGCACTAGTATTGTCATAGTTGATTGACACGTTCCTAAAGTCATATCCATATTCCAAAATAGTGTGTTTCATCCATAGAATTTGTGCATAGATACTACCAGCAGAAATGTACTCTGCTTCGGCAGTGGATAATGCTATAGAATTCTGTTTCTTACTACACCGTGATACTATGGGCCTTCCCAATAAATTACATGTTCCTGAAGTGCTTTTTCTATCCAACTTGCAACCAGCAAAATCAGCATCTGAGTAACTCATTAACTCAAAGGGTTGTCCTTTTGGGTAAAACAAACCAAAGTTTACAATATGTTTAAGATACTTAAAAATTCTTTTAACAGCAAGTAAATGATATTATTTTGGATTAGCTTGAAATCTTTCACACATACACACACTAAACATAATATCTGGTCGACTTGCAGTATGGTAAAGTAAGCTTCCAATCATACCTTTGTAATTTGTTTGATCCACTGGTTTCCCAGTTTCATCTGCATCCAATTTACAAACAGTACTCATAGGAGTATCACTCTCCTTAATACTATACAAACCAAAACGTTTTAAAAGATCATTTGTATATATAATTTGATTCAAAAAAATACAATTTTCATTTTGAAAAACTTGAAATCCAAGAAAATATTTATGTTCTCCCATTAAACTCATTTCAAATTCATTTATCATAATCTTTGAAAAATCAGTACATAAAGAATGTTTAGAAGATAAAAAAATAATATCATCAACATAGATTTGAACTATTAAAAAATCTTTATAAATTCTTCTAATAAAACGAGTTGGATCAGCAATCCCTTTAGTAAAACTCTTTGAAATAAGAAAATTACTAAGTCTATCAAACCAAGCTCTTAGAGCTTGTTTTAAACCATATAAAGCTTGAGAATGTTTAAAAAATTGATTTGGAAATTGTGGATTAGTAAATCCAGGTGGTTGTTCAACAAAAACATCTTCAACAATAAAACCATTTTAAAAATCACTTTTGACATCCATTTGATATAAATTGAAATTCAGATGAGCAGCATATGAAAGTAAGATCCTAATGTCTTCTAATATGGATACAGGTTCAAAGGTTTCCTCATAGTTTATACCTTCCTCTTGACTATATCCTTGTGCAACTAGTCTTGATTTGTTTCTAACTATGTTTCCATACTCATCAACTTTGTTTCTAAAAACCCATTTAGTGCCTATTGTTAAAGTTTCCTTAGGTCTGTCAACTAATTCCCAGAATTTGTTTCTTTCAAATTGATTTAACTCTTCTTGCATAGACATTACCCAAAATCCATCATTGATAGAATCATTGATATTTTTAGGTTCTAGTTGTGAAAGAAAGGATTGATGTTCATCCTAATTTCTTAGAGAATCTCTAGTCTATGTCCCTCTATCAAGATTACCAACAACAGCATCCAAATGATGATTCTTTATAATCCTTGTTGATATAGTAAAGGTAGGAGTAGAAATTTCAGGTTCATCTATAGGTCCGGGTTCTATAGCAACAGATTCTAGAATATGTCCAGAACTAGATGTTTTTACAGCAGGTTCTTTAGATTTATCATTAAGGTTCAGAACACATAAATCTTCCTCAAGATTTTCAAGAGAGTTTTTAGGCTCATGTGGATCAGTTTCATCAAACGTGATGTGAACATATTCTTCCACACATTTGGTTCTTTTATTAAAGACTCTGTAGTATTTTCTAGTTAAATAATAACCAATAAAAATTCTTTCATCACAGGTAGAAGCAAACTTGTCCAGATTATCCTTGGTATTAAGAATAAAAATATTGCATCCAAAGACTCTAAAGTAACTAACATTAGGTTTTCTATTATTCCACAACTCATATGGGGTCTTCTTAATAACTAGTCTAATTAAGACTCTATTAATGATATAACAAGCTGTATTCATAGCTTCATCCCAAAAGTAAATAGGCAGGTCATATTCATTAAGAATGGTTCTAGCTATTTCATGAAGGGTTCTATTCCTTCTTTCTATGACATCATTCTGTTGAGGTGTTCTAGGAGCAGAAAATTTGTGACTATAGCCATTGTGTGAGCAATAAGATTCAAAATCTTGATTTTCAAAATCACGGCCATGATCACTTCTTAGAGTTTTAATCTTAAGTCCAATAAGATTTTCTACAGATTTGGAGTATTTAACAAAGTAAGAACAAGCTTCACTTTTGTGAGATAAGAAGTTTACCCAAGTATATCTAGAAAAGTAATCTACTAAAACATAGACATATTGCTTCCCATTTAAACTAGAAACTCTTTAAGGTCCAAACAAGTCCATGTGAACTAACTCGAGAGGTTGAGAAGTTGAAACTTCTTTCTTTGATTTAAAAGAAACTTTATGTTGCTTTCCCTTTTGGCAGGGATTACAGACTTTGTCATTTGGGAATTCAAGTTTAGGTATGTCTCTAACTAAGTTCTTCCTAGTCATTTTTCTAAGTGAATAGATGTTGCAGTGTCTTAATCTTTTGTGCCAAAGCCAAGACTCTTTATGAAAATCATTTAGGCAAGTAACATTTTGTTTAGCTAAAGAATTTAAGTCAACTGAATAAACATTTTCATTTCTTAAAGAAGAAAATTCTAAAACATTTTTAGAATTAAAAACATTACAAGAAACATTTTCAAATTTCACATTAAATCCGTCATCACATAATTGAGAAATACATAATAGGTTATACTTATGTCCATCAAAAAATAACACTTTGGAAACTAAAACTGAATTAGTGTTACCAATTTGGCCTAGGCCGATGATTTTTCCTTTAGAATTATCACCAAAGGTGACGGGGCCTCCATCAACCTTTATTAAACTTTTGAAGCATGTATAATCTCTAGACATATGTCTTGAACATCCACTGTTCAAGTACCATTCCTTTTTATGAGAACTCTTTAAGCAAGTTTCCTACAAAAGAGATTTAGATAGAAAATGATTTTGTAACCCAGATCTTCTTGGGTCCAGAAAGGTTAGCAATCAAAGCTCTACGTACCCATATTTGTCTTATAGGTTTCATATAATTTACAGAATCAATAGATTTTGAAATATAAAATTTATTTGGTCTATAACCATATGAATAACTGGTTGTGGCATAGGGATTTCTAGAACATGAACTAGCAGTATTCTGTCTAGATTTATTAATAAATCTATTCTTAATAAGCTATCTCTGTCCAGGTTTGTAGCCTATTCCAGTAGTGTATTTTGGCGCCACTTTCTTTCCTAGAATTTGAGTTAGTGTATCCTTTCAATTTGTAAACTTCTCTAAGTCTTTTCTATGTTTCTCATTTGACATTTTTAGTTCTATATTTTCCTTAAACAGTTGAGCATTCTTCACTTTTTTGATAGTAAGTTCAGTTTTAACAGTAGTAGTGAGAGCATGTTGTTTCTTCAATGATTTGTACTTATACTTAAGTTCATTGCATGTCACTTCCAGAATATTACAGTATTCAAATAGTTCCTCACTAGTCATGTTTTCAAAATCAATATCAGAGTCTGCATCATCTCCAGAATAATAGTAATTTAAAATGGGAGTATCTAATGTTACCACTGATGTGTTTGTCATGAAACACATGTTGGCATGATTTCTTTCAGAATCAGACATTTCAGATTCACTTGTGCTATCTTCAAGATCACTCCAGGTTTCTTTCATAGCTTTCTTGTACTTCTTGTCCTTATAATCATATTTATTTTTAAATTTTAATTTTGGAAAATCAGCCTTGATGTGTCCTTTCCTTTTACACTCATAGCAGACTATTTCATTATCCTTGTCAGCTTTCTTCTTATCCTTCTTCCAGTGTCCCTTGTTTTCATACTATCCTTTGTAGTTAGATTTCCTGAAGAATTTCTTCTTTCTATAAAACTTCTTGAATCTGCTGGCCATCTGAGCAATCTCAGCATCACTATCTAAATCAGAATCTTCACTAGTTGAAATCTCAGTAGGTATTTGCATTATCTCCTTGTCTTTACTCTTAGAGGTAGTAGACTTGAAAGCTACGTATTTTCTCTTAGGTTCATCATCTTCCTCCTTATTCACCTTGAGTTCTTCCTCATACATCATTAATTTACCAATAAGCTATTTTACAGGAAATGCTCCAATTCCACATGACTCTCGGATTGAAACTGAGGTGCCTCTCCATCGTTCTAGTAGACATCTCAGTATCATCATAATTTTTTCCTTATCTAGAACAGCTTTTCCTAGTGAACTCATTGTATTGACTATATCATTAAACCTGAGATACATATCAGAAATAGGTTCATCAGTTTTCATTTTAAAATCATTATATTTAATAGTATAAGTATTCAATCTCATTTATTTAACATTGGTTGTTCCATCATGAGAAACACCCAAAGTATCCCATATTTCAAAAGCAGTTTTGCAAGAAGAAATTATATTAAACTCTTCATCTCCTAAAGCAAAGTACAGGGCATTCATAGATTTACAGTTATTATTTTAAGCAGTCTTTGTAGGTTCATCCCATGTTGTGCTTTTAGTTTCTGGAATTTTATATTGAGATTCTATAGCAGTCCGAATATCAAAACCCATTCTTTATAAATGAATTTTCATTTTCAGTTTCCACTGATCATAGTTTCTGCCATTGAAGAAAGTTGGTCGGTTAGTAGCAGCACCCTCTAGTCTGTTATCCATAGGTAGATTTTAGAAAAGAAAATTTTAAAGGGATAAAATTTAGAACTAACATAAATTTAAGATCTTTAAAGATGCAACTAAAATCACAGTTGAAAAAACAGAATATTTCAAAAATCCTTAAACAAAAACAAAACCTCTGATACCAAATCTTGGTCGGAGTGCATACTCAAGAGGGGGGTGAATTGAGTTCCAATAAAAATTTCTGTTAAAATTATTTCTCTTAAACCCCCCCCCCCCAATTTAAAAACAAAGTAAAATTGTAGTGAATCTATACAGAGTGTAAATGTTCAATCAGTTTCTCAAAGATTGATTAGGTCTCAGTTGAATTAATCTGAAGATTAAATTAACTTTTGAAACTAACTTATTGGTTTACAATAAGTATAAACACTTGCTAATTTAACTATCAAAGTAGCTTTAAAATAGTTTTGTATTTCAATTTAATAGTAGGAGAATATGAAATAAATATATAGTATACTTATAGACATAAATTAAAATGCACAGCAAAGATAACCAAGAGGTTCAATATCAAGCCGAGACATAGTCCTCTCAAAAATTTATATAAATTGATCTGCACCCTGGATCGAGGGTAAACAATAGTACACTACTATCTAGGTCCAAATACCTCTACCACATTTCTTCGTGGGAAAAACAAACAATAGCACACGGGTTGTTCAGGTCTTACTTGACCTCTACCACTATCCACAGTGGGAAAAAAGGAGTTTTGGAGTTTGAGTGAGGATTTAAGAATCCTCCAGTTTAGCACAGGAGACAGTGTGTGTGTAAAATAAAAAGGGTACACACACTACTCAAAATGTAAAGATGGAATCACTAAGATAAGTATGATTGAGTTAAGAAATGCATTAGTGAAGAGCATTGCAGCTCTGGACTCGTTTGATTTATCAGAAAATCTTCTGAGTCCTTCTCTGGTTTCTTGTTCAGAAAACAGAGTGTCGTTTTCTTCTTTGATTCTTAGTTCAGCTTACCATCTTGAGTGCATGAAGTGTTTGGTGTAGTTCTTCACTCAATATGCAGCTTGAATTATCCTCTAGAATAATTTTCTTAGTGTATGTCCAAGATTCTTTGAGTATGGATGTTGACTAGTGAAAAATGATCCACATTTGAGTGATGTTCAGCTCTTGGCACTTTATCCCTTCATGTGTATTCTTAGTGCTTTCAAGGAGTGTCACATATATGTATCTCTCTATCTAGTGTTCTCTTTCCATACCTTTATATCTTTCCGCTTCAGAAAAAAAGAATAATCTCTTTTTGCATGGGTACTAGGTACGGTTCCCTGACATGAAACAGAAATCATTAAATAACATTAACTGCATTAAAACCATCAAATGTGGTTGTTAGCTAAATAAAAAAATAGTATGAAGATTATAGGTTTTGACTGGTTGGTCAATAATTAGTAGCCTTCTATTGGTAGACGTGCACAGTGGACTTTGTGTTGCAGAACCTTCCATCGGTAGCTCTTTTGAACTTGCATCGGTAGCTCATATACCGGTGACTTTAGTTCCATCGGTAGCTCTTGTTATCAGTAAATTTTGATCCATCGGTAGATGTCTCTCCATTGGTAGATCTTTGATCCATTGGTAGGTGTCTCTCCATCGGTAGATCTTTGATCCATCGGTAGACTTTGGTTCTGCGTACCGGTAACTCTGGTGTGTGTTCATATCAGTCGCGTCTGTGTATCATTAGGCCGGTCAGTAGCCCATATCAGTAACTATCTGTGAACTGGCTCTATCGGTAGACTTCTGTCTATCGGTAGACTAAGTGTATCGGTGACTCTGTCTATCGGTAGACAATATCTATCGTTAGACTGAGTACCTGTAGCTCTAGTTAAACATAGACCAGTGACTTAATACTTATCTGTTTTAAGCAAAACATATCCGAATGGGTTTAAAGAACTTCAAAACTTATATAAACATGGATAAACATAGATTAAACTATCTCAGTGATTATTTTAATATTATTATCATCTTGACCACAGATTGAAAGAATTAATATATATATATATAATCATTAGATTTAGATTATCAATGTATATGAAAGCAAAGTATATGAAGGAATAATTGGGATTATCAAAACAGGTGAGGTCAACAGGATGGATAGAAGGTGAAATAGGGTTGTTTAATATTTATAATAAAATATCAGTATATATTTAATACTGATGTTATAACATTATAATGAAACAACTAAAGAATAGGAATTAGAAGAAGAAAGAAACTTGAAAGAGGCAGTAGAGGAGATTACCTCTTCCTTGATGCACCTCCTTTAAAATTCTTCTTAGGGTACTAGAGATGGTATTTTGAGAAGACCAGAACCTCTATGATTTAACTAGAGAGGTTTATAAGAGGAATTGGCAGTGTATGGCTGAGCTTCAAGGCTCAAAAGGGTTTGAAGGGAAGAGGGAAGGGGTTCCATTTTTATAATGGAGGAGAGGGGCACCTTTGGTAACATAAGAAATATTAATTTATTATAAATTCAACATCACTTAGAAACCTCCAAAAATGACTCAAATCCAAAGCTTAAATGAGATAGGGTTGTAATCTTATCAACCAATAAAATTTAGACATGTTGGGAATTTATTTTAAACATTATCAACATGATTTATCTTTATGTAGTCTATTTAATTTTATTTGTGGTAATAAGATTATAATTTTGAAATTGTCATAAATAATTACTTATGTGTTCTGAATTGTCGATAATTGGATAATTTATGACATTGTAGACCATATAAAGTTCTATTTTTAATTTTTAAAAATTTTTGTGATTTTTGAACAATTTTATAATATGTTATTTTTATAAAATAACAATAGTATCAATTTTGACATTTTTTATTTATTTTAATTTAAATAAAATACACACAGAGGATATATTCTATCCAAAGTATTTAATATATTCCTCATATGTCAAATTTTTCTAGAAAATTCATGGAGCACATTAAATAGATCATATAATATTAATTTTAATATTTTTAAAACCATTTATTTGTTATATCTCTTAATAAAATAATTAGTACATCATTTTTTTATAATTAGTTAATATACTTATTTGTTGCATAAAAATTAAAAATAAAATAAAATAATGAAGATAAATATAATACCTTTAATAATAATATTTTTACTTGAATTTATCTATAAGGCCCCAGCCTTAAACCTTACTTAATCTTGAGTTAATACAAGATTACACATTGAGGATCTTTTCAGGTTTAGAGTTTTCGAGACTTAGATCATAAAACATGCATTACGTTCCACATTTAAACAAAGTGGTTACATAAAGATAGTATTAATTTTTTTCCATCAACAGAAACATATTTAAAATAAAACATGGATTATTTCTTGATACTTCTTGACACTATCAACATATCATGTACCTTTCCCTTGACCTGTGAAAAACATTCCAAAAAACTTTGGATGAGCATAAAAAGCTCAGTAAGGGATATAAAAATATAGAAAGGAAACATGATTTCATATATACATAAGAATGAAATCATACTTTACCCATAAAACATAGGCACTTTAACATACCTCATCAAATCATGAATAAATCATAGAAATCATAATACATAAAAGGTAACTTGAGGCATTCATAACATTATTACGTAGGGAGTAACCCTCTTGGTTACGTTTTAAATACCCATCACAGTATATTCCCTAAATCTCTTTGGAGAAACCTTAACGTTTCACTCCTTCACGTTACCCAATGCATTGGAGAGCTATATCGGGCTCACCTGCCCTTAGTTTATCATGGAACCACCCGTTTTCATAACAATTCCCAAGAACCATAACATAAACGTATCACATAAAACATGAATAAAGGAAACATAACATTTCCACATCACAATATAACATTTTAGGATATTGAAATAATGAATCCATTGAAAAAAACCCATTTTCAAAACCATTTAAAACATTTAATTAAGAGATTTTTGAATAAAAGTGTCTCATACCACCTTGAAGCTTTTAACATTTTAAACCATTAATATCCATATAAATAAATCCTTAAAACCACTTTGAAAACATGGATATTAATAAGAACAAATCATCAAAACATTCAAAGCGATATTTTGGTTAAAGGGTTTTTACCAAAATTAGAGACACTTGAATACAATAATTGAGGAATAACATTTATTCATATCTTTATAATATCATGAGAATAAATGGATTCATGATATAATATTCCAAAGGACAGTATATATACCATATAAGAGTGAATTGGTGCATAACAACAATGAAGACTAAATAGAAATGTAAAATGTGACGAAATACCTTATAAAGAAGGTATCCTTAAATTAAGGATAAATCAATCTCAAAGTTATGTGTGACAAATATAAATACACCAAATATAAGTTTATATTAAGTGTAAAAAAATAAAAGGTAATTCACACATATTAAAAGGATGACATATTCAATAACTACATGTTGAACCCCAAGAAATCGAAATTGGGTTAAAAAGTTCCCTTGGTAAAATTCGACAGCCTAACAGCCTCACTTCAAAATTATGAAAATGAGTTGATGAGAGATAAAAAGGGTATCTCGTCACTTGAACATAAAATTTACATCAATAAGTATATATAAGAACATATCCCAACATAATAGTATGTGAATTAAAAGATATAACAAAAGATGTCTTTTAAAAAGAGGAGGGTGAAAGGTTCCCTTACCGACATGGGTATCTTTCGAAACATACACCCCATGAAAGAAGGACAATAAAAAATTGATTTAAATACTCATAAATGAAATTATATTACACAATGAGTACAATAATGGGATGTACATACACCACTCAAAGGAAATTGTGGCAAATGTAGCATAAATCTCACGAGAATAAAAGTGAGATGAAAAATCTCTTACGAAAACTCAGCAGCCTAACAGCGCCACTTAAAACTTACAAAAATGGATTGATGAGATCAAATAGGGTCTCTCATAATATTAACATAAAGTTTAAAGAAAGATTAATATAAAAGAACATCCCCCAAAATAACAAAGATGAGCTTAAAAGAAGTGACATAAAGGAGAGTACTTAAAAATAAAGAGAGAGGTTGGATCTCTTACGTCAATTTTGCAGCCTAACGGCGCCACTCAAAACATCCAAAATGGATTGATGAGAGAGAATAGGGTATCTCATCATATGAACATAAAAATTACAGTAAGAGTAATATAAAAGAACATCACAATCACAAGAAATATGAGCTTATAAGTAATGACATAAAAGAGTGTACTTAAAAAGAAAGAGAGGAGTAGGATCCCTTACCTCAAGTCCGACTTGTCTTGTTCGTTTCATTATATTCCTGAATAATAAACTTTGGTCAGTTTATAATTGCCTAAGGACCTCCTTTATAGATTATTAATCAGTTAATATCACATATTATAATGTTATAATAATTGTTTAATAATGTTAGTTCATATCAGACGTTTTTGACGATGTTTGGTACATGAGTCAAAAATGAACTATTTTGAAAAATGATATCCCATGTAGTTATAAGTAAATAATTTCCAGAATATTATTAATGATTAAAATATCATATATATCCAGTACATATTAATTTTATACCATTCCATATCATTTGGATATAAAAAATGAAAAACACTGTTCATGGAGATGGTAGGCCATACGTACGCATGAACGCTACTTTCATTTTTTCTTTGTCAGATTAATGGAATTAAAAATAAATGATATGTATATATATATTATAATTCCAGTATAATATATATGTTATATAGGTCACATATGTTCATTAATTTCATTCTTTATACATTCCATGTATTGCATGTATGAGTCACATCACTTGAGGGGGCGGTAGTCCACACTTCCTCATATGAAATTATTGCATTTACACAACATGAAAAGAATAGAGGTATGTTTTAAATATAAAATACAGAAGCATATAGTAAACATAAATACCATATATATCATATATAAAATAAAGTGACATCATAATGGCCATCTTTAAAGCTGTTAAAAGAAGTTTGAACAATCATCGTTTTGTGAGGCAGAAAATCACCAACCATAGAAACAGTATGTTCTGTAACCATTAGATTAAGGTGTGTGTAAGTGTAGCTAGAATACTTCTTATAACAACATCCTAGTATATTTAAGATACTGTAGTTGTTAGAAAATAAATTAATAAAAAGAGTTTAGGGGGTTGGAGAAGAAAAATAAAACAAAAGGACTCAAGTGAAGACATTATCTTAAAATCGGGTAACTCCCTTTGGTTTGAGATCAAAGGCTTCCTTGGGAAGCCTTCTACCCAAAGTGAGCCTTTTAAGAGTAAGAGAGGGATTTGGAGAGGTAAAATGATCAGGGTTTGGCCGATCCAAAGGCTTTGGAAGTGTGGGTAAGGAGGTAGAGGTGGGGGCCTTTTATAAGAGGAGAGGAGGGGAACTCTTGGAAAGTAAAGAAATGTTACTTTATTTGAAAATGAGTTTTGGATTTAAAAGGTCCCACATTGATATAATTCGAGGATAAGGTGATAAGGGTACGAAATATACCCATCTAATAGGTTTTTGAAAAGTTTAGGTTTTAGTTTTTACATTATCTTTTCATTTTATTTAAATCGTTAAATAATGAGGTAATCGATGTATCATCATGATGTCATAAATAATTTAATTTATTTAATGTCTAAAAATTAAAAAAATATATCATGATGTAATAAATCTTTTTATATTTCTAATTAATATTTATAGTCAAAAATATGACTTGTATAACCCCATGTAAAAATTGTTTTAGTAAAATATCTCATGTTTGTGTCATTTTTACTTTAACATTAAATAAAAAGTTATTTATGTCATTTCCCAACCAAAGTGGCTCCATGGGCTCCCCAAGTTGACCCATGGATTTTCTTGGTCGGCCATGATACATCCAATGAGGGTAGGACATGGGTCAAGCTCATCTCATATTATTAAAACATTATTTTTACCTTAAACTACACTAATTACCTCTAATCGCGATTAAAAAAATAAAAGTTACTATTCACCAAAAAATTATTTTAATCCCATTGAACAAAATTTTACTTATTAATGAAAACCATGTTTGTCGGATATTTGAAATTCAAAACACAAAGGTGGCAAAATTTCATTTAAATGGAAAATCAGTTTTTATAAGTACCACTTAGTGGTTTCACTATTCATTAATAATTGAAGTTTTTCAGAAAATTACCAAATATTCACCCTAAGTAATATTTGATATTCCAAATTCATATTGAAGTATATTTTACAAAATTCAAAACATATAAGTTGAATTAATTAATTTAATAATTAATTCCCGCTGTCAGAGCAAATAGCGTGTTTTTATGAAACAATAAGTATCAAAAGATTGACACTAGTTTATGTCCGATTTCAAAGTGAAATTAATTCAATGACCACAATTGGATTAAATGGTAAAATTATATTATAATTTAACATTAAAACCAATTCAAAATATAATCTAATCATATAAATAAATTATATTATAAAGTGGTTTTGAATTAAAATACAACATTTTTCACTATTCATTAAAAATGAACTTTATCGGAAAAATACCAAAATTTTACACAAAGTAAATTTTGATGTCCCGATTCTAAAGAAGAATTTTATTTTGTCAAATATAACACATAAAATTGTCAAAAAGTGTATTTAAAACAGGTTCGCCATCAAAAGGCGGTTAATCGACCTTTTAATGAATATTAGAATGTTTGCGCTTAAAATTGGATGCATTCACATTTTTAATCCTCTAACATTTATTGTAAAGAGTAAAAATATTTGAAAAACATATATAATCATTTTGTTGTTAATTCTGTTCATTCCATCCATTACAACAGCTAGGCGTTAACTACTATTTAAAATAATATTATTTTATTATTAAAGTGCAACGTAAGATTCCCAATAAACACGTTGTTGCGTATTGGGTACGCCATCGAGCATAGCGTCCCCTTTAAAGTAATATTAATATTTTATTCACAAATATGGATAAATATAAAAATTTCATATTCTTTATTTACCTGGGGTGTTACATCCTTCCCCCCTTTTGGGAATTGTGTCCTCGCAATTTTAAAATTGAGCTAGGAAACATCCTTGAAAGTTACACATCGGAACAAGAGTCGGTAAAACAATCACTTTAAAATAAAGAAAGATAAGTACAGAGGTCACCCGAGTTTACCCATACTATGATTCCATGTAGGAAATCATGGAAATGGAGGAGAAAACATAGGGTCATGTTCTGATAGAGAGTGATAGAAAACATGTTTAGGGGAAAGTTAACCACAAGAAAATCACAAACATGTGATGGGTTAAACGGTATTCGATTCCCCAGTAGGAAAAGTTAACAGACAACATTTTTGTTTTAAGTTACTTTTTATTGAGGAATTTATTCATAAGGAAACAGAATCACTTATCATGTTGACTTTCAACTTTTATTAGATTCCTTACACAAACTCATATTTTCTCCAAAAGACGAGTATTTAGGAAGACTTGTTCACATTAAGAGTACTATAATCAACTTCTATAGAATCACCTAATCCAAAAAAGAGAACTATATACTTCCCATGTCTTTATACTTTAACCTAAACCAAAACCAAAAAGGATAGTACAAGATCAGATAATCCAGAAAATGATAACCCTTTATAAAAAAAAATATATTCTTAATCTCCAAAATTTGTCCAACAAAACCCAAAGTTCAACGGGGACCATTCGATAAAAAATTTGTCCATAAAATTCTTCAAATTAAACCAAACTAAGACTGAAACCCAAATATTTGAAGGATTTAGTCACATAGTCTTCCAAGGTACAAATTAACTTTTATCTCCAAATAACATCAGTTGCTCTTAAATTCTCATATTGAAAAGTAATTAACCTAATCACATATCCTCCATGATAGGTTAATAAATTTACATAGATAACCCAAAATCAACTTACTCTTAATTCATAAAATCATCTAACTAAAAAGAATCAGTCAAACTAACCAGGGACTTCACGTAGTCTAGTGGTAGGCAATAAATACCAGTCACACTTTATTTGTGGGTTCGATTCCCGCATCTTTGTCCGACGTGACGGGTTGTCACACGGTCTACATGTTGTCCTTTTTCCAAAACTATATAATTCTTAAAACATTCCCCAAAACGAGATAAACTCTTCAAAAATGATCATAATATATTTTAACTTGAAGTTTATCTCATGCCTTTCATTTTCCATCATAACATATAATAACCCATAATTACCTCAAAAGTGAGGATCATATAAACTCTAATGGTTACCTTTATAATTATTACCTGAACTTCCACATCGATTGGTCATCTCGTACATGATGCATTACAGATCATACCAAGGTTCAAGTGGTTTATCATGACTCCTTGATAGTTGGTTTAGAACAACCATGAGTTTCCTCATTGAATCCTCCATTTTATCTAGTATCTTAATCAGAGAGCCACCACAGTTTCCTTCAAACCTATTGTCTCTTTGGTGCCTGCTAGATCCATCCATTCACTAAAAACAGAAATGACAGTGTGATTATATCAACAAATCCATCATGTACTAATGAGGAAGGTAAACACTAAGATATACTTACTCATTCACATTATCTAAAACTAGTACTCTTTCTGAAATCCAAACCATTATGGTAATTTCACTTGTGCTTAGAGAATACCCTAACCTCTAAAGTTATCTAAACCGACCTTTGATACCAACTATAAGGCCCCAGCCTTAAACCATACTTAATCTTGAGTTAATACAAGATTACACATTGAGGATCTTTTCAGGGTTATAGTTTTAGAGAATTAGATCATAAAACTTTCATTACATTCCACATTTAAACAAAGTGGTTACATAAAGATAGTATTCATTTTTTTCCCATCAACAGAAACATATTTAAAATAAAACATAGATTCTTTCTTGACACTTCTTGACACTATCATCATATCATGTACCTTTCCCTTGACCTGTGATAAACATTTCAAAAAAATTGGGATGAGCATAAAAAGCTCAGTAAGGGATATAAAAATATGGAAAGGAAACATGAGTTCATAAATACATAAGAATGAAATCATACTTTACCCATAAAACATAGGCACTTTAACATACCTCATCAAATCATGATTAAATCATAGAAATCATAAGACATAAAAGGTAACATGAGGCATTCATAACATTCTTACGTAGGGAGTAACCCTCTTGGTTATGTTTGGAATACCCATCACAGTATATTCCCTAAATCTCTTCGGAAAAACCTTAAAGTTTCACTCCGCGTTACCAATGCATTGGAGAGCTATATCGGGCTCACCCACCCTTAGATTATCACGGAACCACCCGTTTTCATAACAATGCCCAAGAACCATAACATAAACTTATCACATAAAACATTCATAAAGGAAACATAACATTTCCACATCACAATATAACATTTTAGGATATTGAAATAATGAATCTATTGAAAAAAAAAACCCATTTTCAAAACCATTTAAAACATTTAATAAAGAGATTTTTGAATCAAAGTGCCCCATACCACCTTGAAGATTTTAACATTTTAAACCATTAATATCCATATAAATAAATCATTAAAACCATTTTGAAAACATGGATATTAATAAGAACAAATCATCAAAACATTTAAAGCGATATTTTGGTTAAAGGGTTTTTACCAAAATTAGAGACACTTGAATACAATAATTGAGGAATAACATTTATTCATAACTTTATAATATCATGAGAATAAATGGATTCATGATATAATATTCCAAAGGACAGTATATACACCATATAAGAGTGAATTGGTGCATAACAACAATGAAGTCTCAATAGAAATGTAAAATGTGATGAAATCCCTAATAAAGAAGGTATCCTTAAATTAAGGATAAATCAATCTCAAAATTATGTGTGACAAATATAAATACACCCAATATAATTGTATATTAAGTGTAAAACAATAAAAGATCATTCACACATATTCAAAGGATGACATATTCAATAACTACATGTTGAACCCAAAGAAATCGAAATTGGGTTAAAAAGTTCCCTTGGTAAAATTTGACAGCCTAACAGCGTCACTTCAAAATTCATAAAATGAGTTGATGAGAGATAAAAAGGGTATCTCATCACTTGGACATAAAATTTACATCAATAAATATATATAAGAACATATCCCAACATAATAGTATGTGAATTAAAAGACATAACAAAAGATGTCTTTTAAAAAGAGGAGGGTGAAAGGTTCCCTTACCGACATGGGTATCTTTTGAAACATACACCCCATGAAATAAGGAAGATACAAAATTGATGTAAATACTCATAAATTAAAGTATATAACACAATGAGTAAAATAATGGGAAGTAAATACACCACTCAATGGAAATTGTGGCAAATTTAGCATAAATCTCATGGGAATAAAAGTGAGATGAAAAATATCTTACGAAAACTCGGCAGCCTAACGGCGCCACTTAAAACTTACAAAAATGGATTGATGAGATCAAATAGGGTATCTAATCATATTAACATAAATTTTACATCAATATTAATATAAAATAACATCCCCCAACATAACAAAGAGGATCTTAAAAGAAGTGACATAAAGGAGAGTATTTAAAAAGAAAGAGAGAGGTTGGATCTCTTACGTAAATTTGGCAGCCTAATGGCGCCACTCAAAACTTCCAAAATGGATTGATGAGAGAGAATAGGGTCTCTCATCATATGAACATAAAAATTACAGTAATAGTAATATAAATGAACATCCCAATCACAAGAAATATGATCTTATAAGGAATGACATAAAAGAGTGTACTTAAAAAGAAAGAGAGGAGTAGGATCTCTTACCTCAAGTCCGACTTGTCTTGTTCGTTTCATTATATTCCTGAATAATAAACTTTGGTAAATTTATAATTTCATAAGGAAATCCTTTAGATATTATTATTCAGTTCATATCACATATTATAATGTTATAATAATTGTTTAATAATGTTAGTTCATATCAGACGTTTTTTCCGATGTTTGGTACATGAGTCAAAAATGAACTTGTTTGAAAAATGATTGCCCATGTAGTTATAAGTAAATAATTTCCAGAATAGTATTAATGATTAAAATATCATATATATCCAGTACATATTCATTTTATACCATTCCATATCATTTGGAGATAAAAAAACGAAAAGCACCGTTCATGGAGACGGTAGGCCGTACGTACGCATGAACGCTACTTTCATTTTTTTCATTGTCATATTAATGGAATTAAAAATAAATGATATATATATATTATAATTATAGTATAATATATATGTTATATAGTTCACATGTGTTCATAAATTTCATTCTTTACACATTCCATGTATTGCATGTACGAGTCACATCACTTGAGGGGGCGGTAGTCCACACTTCCTCATATGAAATTATCGCATTTACACAACATGAAAAAAATAAAGGTATGTTTGAAATATAAAATAAAGAAGAATATAGTAAACATAAATTCCATATATATCATATATAAAATACAGTGACATCATAATGGCCACCTTTAAAAGTGTTAAAAGAATATTGAACAATCGTCATTTCGTGAGGCAGAAAATCACCAACCAAGAAACAGTATGTTCTTTAACCATTAGATGAAGGTGTGTGTAATTTTAGCTATAATAATTCTTATAAAAACATCATATTATATTTAATATACTGTAGTTGTTATAAAATAAATGAATAAAAATATTTTAGGGGGTTGGAGAAGCAAAATAAAACAAAAGGACTCAAGTGAAGACATTACCTTAAAATCGGGTAACTCCCTTTGGTTTGAGCTCAAAGGCTTCCTTGGGAATACTTTTGCCCAAAGTGAGGCTTCTAGGAGTAAAATAGGGATTTGGAGAGGCAAAATGAGCAGGGTTTTGCTGAGCCAAAGGCTTTGGAAGTGTGGGTAAGGAGGTAGAGGTGGGGGCCTTTATAAGAGGAGAGGAGGGGCACTCTTGGAAAGTAAAGAAATGTTACTTTATTTGAAAATGCGTTTCGGATTTAAAAGGTCCCACATTGATATAATTAGAGGATAAGGTGATAAGGGTTAGAAATATACCCATTAAATAGGTTTTTTAGAAGTTTAGTTTTTAGGTTTTACATTATCTTTTCATTTTATTTAAATCATTAAATAATGAGGTAATCGTTGTATCAACATGATGTCATAAATAATTTAATTTATTTAATGTCTAAAAATTATAAAAAAACTATCATGATGTAGGAAAAATCTTTAGCTTTCTAATGAATATTTATAGTCAAAAATAAGACTTTTATAACCCCATGTCAAAATTGTTTTAGTAAAACATCTCATGTTTGTGTCATTTTTTCTTTAACATTAAATAAAAAGTAATTTATGTCATTTCCCAACCAAAGTGGCTCTATGGGGTCCCCAATTTGACCCATGTATTTTCATGGTCTTCAAAGATACATACAATGAGGTTAGAACATGTGTCAAGGTCATCTCATATTATTAAAACATTATTTTTACTTTAAACTACACTAATTACCTCTAATCGCAATTAAAAACATAAAAGTTGCTATTCACCAAAAAAATTATTTTTAATCCCATTGAACAAGATTTTACTTATTATTGAAAACCATTTATGTCAGATTTTTTAAATTCAAAACACAAAGGTGGAAAATTTTCATTTAAACGGAAAATCAGTTTTTATAAGTACCACTTAGTGGTTTCACTATTCATCAAAAATTGATGTTTTTCAGAAAAATACCAAATATTCACCCTAAGATATATTTGATATTCCAAATTCAAAAATGAAATATATTTTACAAAATTCAAAACATATAAGTTGCATTAATTAATTTAATAATTAATTCCTGTTGTCAGAGCAAATAGCGTGTTTTTGTGAAACAATAATTATCAAAAGATTGACAGTAGTTTAAGTCCGATTTCAAAGTGAAATTAATTCCAATGACCACAATTGGATTAAATGGTAAAAATATATTCTAATTGAACTTTAAAACCAATTCAAAATATAATCTAATCATATAAATAAATTAGATTAAAAAGTGGTTTTCAATTAAAATACTACATTTTTCACTATTCATTAAAAATGAACTTTATCGGAAAAATACCAAAATTTTACACAATGTAAATTTTTTTGTCCCGATTATAAAGAAGAATTTTATTTTGTCAAATATAACACATAAAATTGTCAAAACGTGGATTTAAAACAGGTTCGCCATCAAAAGGAGGTTAATCGACCTTTTAATGAATATTAGAATGTTTACGCTTAAAATTGGATTCATTCGCATTTTTAATCCTCTAACATTTATTGTAAAGAGTAAAAATATTTGAAAAATATATATAATCATTTTGTAGTTAGTTCTGTTCATTCCCTCCATTACAACGTCTAGGCGTTAACTACCATTTAAAATAATATTATTTTATTATTAGAGTGCAACGTAAGATTCCCAAGAAACTCGATGTTGCGTATTGGGTACGCCATCGAGCATAGCGTCCCCTTTAAAGTAATATTAATATTTTATTCACAAGTATGGATAAATATAAAAATGTAATATTATTTATTTACCTAGGGTGTTACATTATCATCTTAAAATCACAACATTTAAATTGTTATATTTATTAAATTATGAAGGTGACATCTTTGACATCATTTAAAATATAATAATATAAATGTCTTAATCGGTTTTATAAGGCTCCAAATGGTCCAAAAATCTATCCTTAAATTATTAGGGTATATATATACTAGAAATATAAATTTTGGTCAAGCTTTTGGTCCTTTTGATATGTATTATTATTTTAATAAAAACTATATTATTGATTTTTCACTAAATAAATAATTTCTACATCATTAATGTATAAGATTTAATGCTAAAAAAATATTAATTAAAAATTAAAAAAATTACCATGATAAATAAAAATATTCTATATTTAAAATGAGTATTTATAGTTGAATTTATATTATATATAACTATATGTCAAAAATAATCTAATTATTAAAGTTTGAGTAAGACATTTCACTTTCCTTTAAATAAACTAAATAAAAGGTCTTAATCAAATACAACTGGGTTCTAATGGATTTCGTTTCGACCAAAATATTCCATAGGATGAAATATAATCATCTAATTATATTATGAGAAGTGTTAGAGAAATTTTATAACATTATATTTACCCTCAATTACCCGATTTACCTTTAACTATGGTAAATAAAGTTTGTCGTTGTTACTATTAATAGTGCCCAAAAATAAAAAGTTGCCTATTAACATAATTTGGACCCACTAATTCCAAATATGGAATCCATTTTTCCTAATTCAAATCACAGAAGTTTCAGAAATTAATTTAAAAATAATCATGTTGTTAAGAAAATGTGTTTTAAAAGTTAAAACATTGCAAAAGATTGAAATGATTTTACCTATGAATTCAATGTAAAATCAATGGTAATGAAATAAGTTATATTAAATGGTAATAATATATTCTATTTAACTTCAAAACCATTCTATATTATAATTTAACCATATAAATTATTATGATCAAAAAAGTTGTTTTTAATTAAAAAATATTGTGCTTTTACTATTCATAAAAATATGAAAGTTATCAGAATAATATGAAAATTTTATCCAAATTAAATATTTATATCATGATTCAAAATATGAATTTTATTTTGTCATATTGAATTTATAAACATTTCAAAAATTATATTTAAAGTGGGTGCTCCATCAAAAGGTGGCAAAACTGCATTTTTTGAAAAATACATATTTTACCCAAAAAAATTATTTTGTTCTCATACCATGTTCTAGAAAATGTGTAAGATGAATAATAATGTTATAAAAATTAAAATGTAGTAAATACTATTCATAAAATCTTTTTTATAATAATATCGTTACCATATATCGTTGTTTAGTGAACCCTGGTATTGCGTACAACACATGCTATCGAGGTAGGTCGTGATTGCATGTAATTCAAGCCAAGTCAGGGTTTCGTGTAGTGAAAGAATTCTTTGTTGTTGCGTATAACAAACTAAAAATATTTCATTTATAAATTGTATATATATATATACATACACTCAATGTTGTGTATAATAACAACTATTAAACAAACTTGAAATTGTGTGTAACACGATCCATGATTAGTGTTGTGTAGACTGCAAGCTAATACGGTGTTGCGTATAGAGAAATATAATATTGGTGTAGAGTACAATAAAATATATCAAATTAATTAAAAAATAATAATAATAATAATAATTTTTCTCACAAAATCATGGGGTGTTACATTCTACCCCCCTTAAAATGAATTTCTCCCTCGAAATTCTTCGGGGTTATAAATGGTTTTCTACTTGAAATTTTCTTTCATAGAAACCCACATCGTAAAAAAGAATACTAAAACATAATTTTAAAATTCAAAGTAAGAAACTTAATAGTTACCCAAATTAACTCATCACTGGGTTTCCATATAGGAGAACATAGGTGAAAATATAGATATGGAAGAGAAACCTAACCATCAAGTTCTGATGGAGAGTGGTAGAGAACCTGGTTATGAAAAATCCAACAATCACAAAGCCATATATTTGTGATGATCTAAGGTACCATCTGATTCATCGGATATGAAGACACTAGGACAACGTTTTTGGTTTTCAATACCATTTTCCCAAAGTTGAAGAATGTGAATTAGAAGAAATACTTACTTTATTTCGGTTCAATATCACTGTTGTTCATGCCATGAATAATTTCCACTTCATCTCTTAAAGAAATGAAGTTGAATTTTTCATTCTTGAAGTGTTAGCAGATCATGTGATAGAATGATGGGCCATTGCGTCTGTCTCAAACAAAAGGTTAGCAAAAGTTATCAAATATACATAAGTCCATCTATAGTGAGGTTAATCGTATATGATTCCAAAAATGTACTTATACTTCATCTATCATACCTCTTAATAAAATAAAACTATTTTCTACTAACCAGGGACTTTCTGTAGGCCAGTGGTAGGTGATAAAGGCTGGTCGCACTTCGGTTGTCGGTTCGATTCCCAAAGCCTTGTCTGACGCGACGGGTTGTCGCTCTTCCTACATGTTGTCCTTTTTCTGAAACTAAACTATTATAACATTATAGAAATAATTTCGAAAAAAAAAGTTCTAACATTGAACAATAATAACTGATGTCCGATATAACCCTTTCCAATCATTATACTTATCCAAAATACATTTGTCCAATCTCATAGTACAAAGAAAACATTTACTAGAAAGGTCACATAACAAGAATGTGAATTCCATCATTTATCATACGATATATCTTGTTGGTCACATTCCAAACATGTGAATTCCTTAATCATGTATTCTCTTAAAACAGAAATTACCATAGAACCATAGTGAAAACATGAATGCTGTCAAAAGGTAACTCTTTCCACATACCAAAATCCCAAAAATTCTATATACTCATACCATGATACAACTTTGTCCTTATATCAGTCATGAGCTCATTTAATTTTTTTTTCTTTATCCTTTCATTATGTTCATATCATATACTATCCAAAAATATCGGAATAACCTTTCATGGTTACCGGTACCATTCAACATATACATAAAAAAACATAATGAAAAACAATAGGGTAACAATCCTTAGATGTCTCTTTATTCCATAGTACCATGAGATTACTTATACAACATTACTCTTGATAAACATATAATCATTCCACTAACTTCTTAAATCATTAACCGATATTTTACAATTTGTTTATCTCACATATCATTTGTATTCACTTCATCATAATCAACATAAATTCTACCCATATGACCATGCTGATTCTATTCATGAGACTTTCCCTTAGGTAATTGGTTCACATAATGCCCATAAATTCAACATTTAAAACATTTAACCATTGTTGATGTCTTAGCAATACCATTATACTTTTACATGATGTTAATTGAACCTTTTACTTTACAATTACTGGATTTGTGTCCTTTTCCACACCCAAATCATCTTCAAGTTACTTTGAAATATTCTACTTGATTCCTCTTATAAGATGATTTACATGAGGGAAATTGATCTTTTTTTCCTCTATGATCATCATGAAACTCCATCTTTCCCCTATTAGATGAGTTGGAAAACTTACCAAAGTTGAGAATATCGATAATATTATGAGATTTTTTATTAGTAATAATAACGATATGTGGTCTTCTAGATTAAATTACATTTTTTTCTCATGAATAATATCATTCCATTGTCCATAATATCCTCCATTATCATGAATCTTCCTGTTTCCATCCATTTTCTAAAACCCAAAAAAATAGTGTGAGTGGAAAAAATCATAATCATGGGGGAGTACCTTCAATATCTAAAATCTTATGTTTAATTATAATATTGTTACTTTAATTCTAGGACTATAACCTATACTTATAATTAACCTTAGATACATCCCTAGACATACCTTAGAAATATCTATAGGGATTTCACTAAAGTTTTAGCATCCTAGTTTCCAAAGTTTGACTAAACCTTTCCTCTAATTCCAACTGTAGCGGTATGGAAATACTTCCAATGGACTATAATTGATACCTATTAGGGCACTCCATGGGTGGATACACCCCCAGGGAGGGACACACCACCATACCCAGTGGAAGCCATTTCCTCATAAAGCCCTTGAGCGGAGAGCCATGCTTCGTCCAACGCTCACATGTGAGAGTTCCCAAGGATTGGATTCATTCCTACCTCCTTTGCCTATGATACCAACTGTAGAGACCCACAACTTGACTTACATGGACATTAAATTACTTTTACAGAATACTTAATACATAACAAAAAGAAACACTCAAGGACTGTAATGGTTTAGTGTCTTTGGAAACTCAGAACATAATATTCTAATCATGGTGAATGATCTTCAACATCTTCCATAAAAATCATCCCCTTTTGTTTTCTTACCTAAAACCATTCTTTATATATTGGGGGAAAAGAAAAAAAATAAAGGGTGAGCTGAAATGGTCTGTAAGGGTAATCATGGAGAAAATAAAGAAAACCATATACATTTGAACTTAAAAACATGAACATAATGTTTAAACATCAAAATCTTGAGCAATGATATAAAACATAGCAATAAGTAAGGCATAAATCATAATGGAACATCAATCATCATAAAATAGCATCGGAATAAATCATGTAATTATGCAAAACCATTACGCACATGATATGATTTCCATAGTAGACAAGGCTTTGCTGCCAAGACCATCTTAGTGAACAAAGTACCTTTCTAAATCGAGTTCACTCCTCGTTCCAGTCCTGTAACACTGAACTCGATTAACATACCATTCCAGCCATGTCTATCTCATGAGATATAAATCTTTACCCAATGCATTATAGGGAGATATAGGTCCCACCCATCTCATAATAAAATCATTCTTACTTGTTCCACAACATAAACATAAATCATTCATCATAACCCAAAGAATAAAATGGGTTTCATAAACATCATCCCATCATAACATAATACATATAAAAAAATGGATATCATTTCATCATAAGAAAATTGAATCCATGTAAATCATAGAGACATTATACTTGAAACATACACACATGAAATAATGTCATCTTAGATGGAAAATGTTTTTGATAAAACACATGAAATGAATTCATGAGAAAATTATCCTTTATTCTTCAAAATCATTTATTTTCACAAAATGCCAAGAAAATTTTAAAGAAAATTATTTTTTTGAAAATAGTCATGAAATATTGAAGATTATACTTCATGAAAATAAGGTTTTATGAAACCGTAAAAATACATTCATGCTTTATAAGTTAAAAAAACATTCTTCCCGTACTTTTTCCAGAAAAGTCAAAAAGTACCTTATATGGTAAAAAAAGAAAGATTCCTTAAATACCATGTAGTAAAAGTCAAAAATGGGTAAACAGGACTTTAAACATACATGAAACCATTTTTAGAAAACATGGGCACAGATGATAAATATAACCCTAGTAAATACTTATGAATAAACAATATCAGATAAAAACAAGATTGGAAAAGTTATCCCTTACCTTATGTCTGATATGCTTCGTATCTATCCGATCCTCATGTATAATGGTTTAAATAAATTCATTTACTTATTATAGAATCATATTCATTGTTATTATATCATATATGGTTCACTTATGACTTTATATTACCCGTTCTTTTGTAAATTCCATGTTAAAGTAGTGTTTTGGGTAAAATCGTTTCATTTATCGTCCGTGTTTTGACTTTTAATTATTCATATGATTACTTAGATCATGATTAACTAATTCCAAAATATAAAACAATATTTATATATAATATATATTTATAATATACATATATATAATAGATCGATAAATGGAAATAAATACACCGTTCATAGAGACGGTAGGTCGTACGTATTCAAGAACACTGTTTTCTTTTCCTTATTAAATTTAATAGATGTAAGTAAATAACATGTACATAAATTCAGTGTCATTAATATTTCATATATTTTATTATTACTTATTATATATATTTTATAATCATTCTTGAATTGTTAACATGGAAAATGAATCTCATCGCGTCTTGGAGACGGTAATCCGTACATACGCACGAGCGATGATATCATTCCCATGTTTATTGAATGGAATTGGAGTGGATGATATAATATCATAGAATCAGTATAATGTTATAATAATAATATATTGTTATTATTTACACAATTATACCCATCCAAGTATGGTTGTGGTGGAAAACAGATTACACCACAGAGTGGAGATGATATTTCGTACGTACGCATGTGCGGTGATTTCATTTTCCGTAGGATTGATAGAAGGTGAAATAGGGTTGTTTAATATTTATAATAACATATCAGTATATAATTAAGACTTATGTTATTATTTTATAATGAAACAACTAAATAAGAGTAAGTATAAGAAGAATGAATCTTGAAAGAGTCGGTAGAAGAGATTACCTCTTCCTTAACGCACCTCCTTTAAAATTCTTCTTAGGGCACTAGAGTTGGTCTTTTGAGAAGACCAGAACCTCTATGATATAACTAGAGAGGTTGAGAAGAGTAATTTTCAGGGTTTGGATGAGATTCAAGGCTCAAAAGGGTGTGAAAAGAAGAGGGAAGGGGTGCCCTTTTTATAAGGGAGGAGAGGGGCACCTTTGGTAACATAAGAAATATTAATTTATAATAAATTCAACCTCCCTTAAAAACCTCAAAAAATGACCCAAATACGATGATTAGATGAGATATAGTTGTAATCTAATCAAACAATAAAATTTAAACATGTTGGGACTTTATTTTAAACATTATCAACTTGATTTATCCTTATTTAATCTATTTAATTTTATTTGTGGTAATATGTTTCTAATTTTTAAATTGTTATAAATAATTACTTATGTGTTGTTAATTGTCCATAATTGGATAATTTATGATATTTATGACCATATAAATTTCAATTTGTAATTTATAAATATATTTTTTATTTATAAAAAATATTATAATATGTTATTTTTATAAAGTAACAATAGTGTCAATTTTGAAATTATTCATTTATTTTAATTTAAATAAAATCCAAACAGAGGATATATTTTAAAAATTATATTTAATAGATTCCTATCAAGTCAAAGTTTTCTAGAAAATTCATGTATAACATTAAATAGTTCATATAATATTTATTTTAATATTTTTAATACAATTTATTTGGCATATCTCTTAATAAAATAATTAGTTCAATATTTTTGTATAATTATTTATTATACTTATTTTTTCATTAAATTTTAAATAAAATATTATGATGAAGATAAATATAATACCTTTTATAATATTATTTTTACTCGAATTTATCATCTCAAAATCACAACATTTAAATTGTTATATTTATTAAATTCTGAAGGTGACATCATTGACATCATTTAAAATAAAATAATATAAATGTCCTAATCAGTTTTATAAGGCTCCAAATGGTCAAAATATCTACCTGTAAATTATTATGGTATAGATATACTCGACCAATAATGTTTGTTCTAGTTTATGGTCCTTTTGATGGGTATTATTATTTTAATAAAAACTATATTATTGAATTTTCACTAAATAAATAATTTCTACATCATTAATGTATAAGATTTTAAGGTAATAAAATATTTATTAAAAATTAAATATAAATTACCATTATTAAGAAAAAAAATTTATATTTCAAATAAGCATTTATAATCATATTTATATTCTCTATAACTATATGTTAAAAATAATCTAATTATTAAAGTTTGAGTGAGACATTTCATTTTCCTTTAAATAAACTAAATAAAAGGTCTTAATCAAATACAAGTGGGTTCCAATGGATTCCATTTCGACCCAAATATGACATAGGACGAAATATAATCATCCAATTATATTAATACAAGTGTTAGGGTAATTTTATAATATTATATTTACCCTCAATTACCTGATTTACCTTTAACTATGTTAAATAAAATTTACCGTAGTTACTATTCATCATTCCCAAAAATAAAAAAGTAGCCTATTAACATAATTTGGACCTACTGATTAAAAATATGGAATAAATTTTTCCTAATTCAAATCACATAAGTTTCAGAAATTAATTTAATATTAATCTCGTTGTTAAGAAAACGAGTTTTAAAAGTTAAAACATTGCAAAAGATTGAAATGATTTTACCTATGAATTCAATGTAAAATCAATGCTAATGACATAAGTTATATTAAATGGTAAAAATATATTCTATTTATACTTTAAAACCATTAAATATTATAATTTAACCATATAAATTATTATGATGAAAAAAAAATTAATTAAAATATAGCATGTTTTTACTATTCATTAAAATATTAAAGTTATCAGAATAGTATGAGAAATTTATCCAAAGTAAATTTTTATATCCTAATTCAAAATAATAATTTAATTTTGTCAAATTTAACTTATAAACATGTCAAAAACTAGATTTAAAGTGGGTGCTCCATCAAAAGGCGGCAAAAGTGCATTTTTTGAAAAATACTTATTTTACCCAAAAAAATTATTTTGTTCTCATACCATGTTATAGAAAATGTGTAAGATGAATAATAATGTTATAAAATTCAAAATTTAGTCAATACTATTCATAACGGATAGTTTATAATAATATTATAACTATATATCGTTGTTTAGTGAACCCCGGTATTGCGTACAACACAAGCTATCGAGGATGGTCGTGATTGCGTGTAAAGCAAAAGAAGTCAGGGTTGTGTGTAGTGAAAGATATATTTGTTGTTGTGTATAACAAAATCCAAACATATTTCATTTATAAATTGTATATATATATATACACACACTCAATGTTGTGTAGAATAACTACTACTAAACAAACTTGAAATTGTGTAGAACCTGATCCAAGATTAGTGTTGTGTAGACTGAAAGATAATACAGTGTTGCGTATAGTGCAAGATAATATTTGTGTAGAGTACAATAGAAGATACAAAATAAATTAAAATATAATAAGAATAAAAAAATTTCTCATAAAATCTCGGGGTGTTACAGACATGGGGTGGCATACCATATCTATGGATGATGAAACAAAAAAGATGATAGATCTCTAGGACACTCTATGTGTCAAGAGTACATTCCATGTCAAATACATGTCAATCTAAGCCGTGTGCATAGAGACGCGTCCATGGGCCCAGGTGAGGCCACACATTCCATGGAAACCAATTACACTATTTTTAAGAACACATGGAAAGCCAAGCCATGATGAATTCGGAAGGACTAGGTGTTCAGGTGGGGGAATATTACATGTAGATCATAGTATATTCTTTGTACAATTATTGAATATTTTTTCTTATCATATCTTATTCCTATAGAGTCTTATGGAGGCCCTCTTGTTCCCTATCCTGAGTAGTTTTCTTCATAGATTTAAATTGTTTCTATGGTTGGGTCAATTGAGATGTGATGTGAGGTTAGATTGTGTGTCACTTTGGTTTGTGACATATAGACGTATAGTGGATGTTTGTGTTCCATTTCTCTTATCCCGGATATTTTACATTGTTTTATTACTTCCTCAACAAAGGATTTTGATTTACTCGATTGGATGACCTTGGATATAGTTTGTGTATCCATCTAAGGAGTCTGTGGAGGGATCCTCAATCATATCTTTTTCCCAAGATAGAGTTTCTTATCTTCAGAATGAACACTACATGGGATGTTATCCCATATCTAGTAGAATAGACAATTAGGGTTTTTGGAAGCATAGGATATATGATTCTTTATATAGCGGGTAGTGTTAGTATTATTTTTAGAGTCATTGGGTATATGATCCCTCTTCTATGGATTTTTAATGTAGTCTTTGTTGTATCTTTAGGTGTACAGCCCCCTAATTATTGAGTAGTTCCAAATGAATATTTTTTAATATTCATGACCAAAACTACATAGATGGTGATCCCTTATCGGAGTTATATGATCAATAGTGTGTCATAATGGGTCTTTGGAGTCACCTAACTTCTATAGGTCAGATACCCTATTTGATTGAGATCTTTTGGGTTATCATATTAGTTTTCTAGTGTCCCCCAATGGTCTTTGGTGTGATTCATTATTCGATGAGTTGTTTTCTTTATTAATCCATACTGGTTTTATGGTATCCCCCCAATGGTCTAGCGGTGATCCCTTCTCGGAGTGATGAGACCTATCATAGATCATGTAGTGTTAGAGCCATCCCCCATTACTGATGGGTGAGATCTCAAATCTATGTATCAAAATCTTCTAGGTTCCATGATGATTTTTTTGATGGAAAGATCTGATGAGTGTGATTTTTTTAATATAATCTACCTAGGATAGAAGGGTTTTTTCATTGGCTTAGCAACTACATATAGAGTATTATCTATCATTCGAGTTCCATATTATTTTATAGGTCTCATTGAGTGTGTTCTCCTATATGAGCGTTACCATATGAACCTCAAGTAAAATCCCATGGTTGGCTGTTAGGTCGGTGCCTCATGAGGAATAGAATCAAATATGAGTATATCTAAATGTTTTCTAATATTCCTTTTAGTTTTATAAAATTATTTGTTGAAACATCATGTGGATAAAGTATAATGTTTTTTATAGATGATATGTGATCAAGATGGAGAGTCTCTCTCATTTAGGAACCCTCTTTATTGGATGATCGTTCTGAGTCATATTAGTTGATCCCATTTATTTTGGGTATTTGGGGAGCCTAATGGGTATTTTTAATACTGACACTTGCACAGGATCATTCCAAACATGTTGTGACTTGTGTTGATTACAGGAATTTTGATTGATTTCACAGAGGACATGGAGCAGATGAATCCTTGTGAGGTAGACAAAATGAGGTGTTTGTCAATGGATGGTTGGGGGATATTTGGAAGGTTCATTTTACTAAATTACCATCCTATTGAGTAGGTTGGATGTTTAAAAAAATTATATGATTTTACTCATTCACTTTTTAATATTTTAGTTATCATGTTGTTTTATGGTTGTGGGATAGTTTTATAAATGCATTTATTTTTCAGTTTTACTATATCTTCCCTACTGCAAGTAGTTTTTTGTGGGTGCATGAAAATATATATGAGATTCTAATGCCTCCCAACAATGAGATATGCCAAACCATTATAGAACATGAGCCTTTGAACTATTTGAGGTGTGAATGGGGATTTACAACCTGGGACCTATTGAGTCGGGTTGTTGTAGAGTTGTATCATAAAGGGTTCTACTTTGCGACAAATGTTTAGAGGTATTTCTAGGTAGGATATTGGTTTAGGTTACATCATGACAATTTTAATGTTTTTTTAAATTTTGGATTTCAGTCCAGGGACTCCAGATATGGTTTAACACAAGAAGTATCTATTCAACAGGACTTTTATAACCTTCTTCTTGGATTTATACATTTAGGAGACGATCGTAGGGAATTTTTTGTAGAGGAATCATATAAGATAGTATTGTGGGATATTTTTCCTTCATTAGTCATCTCCACAGACATAATCTTGATTGTGGTGAATCATGAATCAATTTTAGGATTCCATGATGATGAAATCCTAGAAAGGTTCAAAGGTGAGATTTTTATGATGATCCACCCAGAGATGAAACTTAAGTGTAAGTAACTAGCCTTTAGGTAGTACCTCCAAGAGAACTGCCAGTTCAGCCACCATCCATTGAGGAGTAGGTTCCGCTAGATTTTCATGAAAATTATTCTCATAGACAGAGTACTCTTCTTGAGTTCCATAGGTAGTTACCTTTTAAATAGAATAGTGAGTTAGACCCTAAGGTAGATGATGACTAGTTTAAGAAATTCAAACACATTTTATGCCTTGTGAGGAAACATCCTAATTAGATAGTTATCTAAGAGGAAGGAATTCTATAATTTTTTCCCAGGTTATGGTTGAGTCTTGTGATATATACCCACAATGAGGTGATGGTCACATGGGAAGAGTTTGAGAATCTCATTATGGAATATTTTTATCCATCCACATTGAGATCAACGTGTATCCAGAACCTTCTAAATCTTTGGTATGATAATATGTTGATGGAAGAGTATTCATAGAGGTTCACCTAACTATCATGATACTATTTTCATATGGTATTAGATTTATTTTTTATATCACAGGACAATGAGAAGGTCTTATTGCATGATATTGTTGAATCATTGTTATTGTTGTGCATTCCCACCAATGCTAGAGTTAATGATTAGACCTTGGTGCTCGAGAGCTTCATCACTGAGTAGAGTAGGATTGTTAGTGTTAGGTACATGGGATGTAAGATGGTAGAAGTGGGTATCTATTGAAATTTAAAGGATATGGGAATGCATAATGGTTCAGAAGATAATCCTAGTATGGAGGGTATGAGGCTCATTGCATCCAGGATGGATCTTGTCAGCCACATGAGAGGCGGTGATATACTTTCAACAGATGGGGACATCATGTGTGAGATTCCTTGAACCATCCTGTTTCAAAGAGGGATATGGTCAATTGACATCCCTAGAAGTGTATGTTTTTAGATCATGCAGATAAAAATTATATTGAAGCTGGAATTAGAGATGTGATAGAAAGAGGAGTCTAGGGATGGGTTGACATGATTCCACCACAACCCCTAGGTGGTCCGCACTAGGCTTAGGTAGATGGAGGATTGGTGTGAGGATAGATGTAGGCCACATATTCCTATGACATGGTGACATCGAGAATGATTATAGGTATAGTCTATATCCTTTATACATTGTGTTAGTATTGTTTGAAATTGTTTTGAGGTATTCTATTCGTGTCACTTTTTTGCATGAAAATTATCCTAGGTGACACATGGCATCGGTAGAACACTATATTGGTGATTTATAGCATTTTATCACATGAATGATGTAGAGAGATTCTTCCCCCACATAGATAAATTCATTTTAAATTAATAAATCCATGTTTCTATGTCATTTCTATTCGAATATGTTAGTTTTGATGTTGGTTAGAATAGGTTCTTTGACATGTGTGTTCATGATAAGGTTGTGTGTTAAATGTTTGCATAGAGGGCCTGGAAAGACCCAGTGGGTTCACATTGAAAGACTTGTTCTATTATTTTTTCCCTAAATGTGATTGAAATTATCATTTTATATGAGATTCTTATGGAGGTTGTGATGAAGTTCATCTAGGGAAGATGAGAACTTTTGGGATTCATCAGTATTAGCATCAGGTTAGCGAGGTGGTGTACTGATAAACCCTATTATAGTTAATGGATTGGGATATTGGTATTTTTCCCTACCAAAGTTGAGGATACATGTTACTATTTGTTTCAAGATTAAAACGTGGTTTGAGATGGGTGTTGGGTGTGATTTAGCCTTTTTCTTTCCCTTAATTGTGTGGTTATAGGTAACATGAGAACTCATGGTGAGATCACTAGCATGGGAGTCCCTGTTGGGATATTTTTTTCACTTTATTCCTAGGGCATCACATTTCATGGATAAAATTTCTTAAGATTTATAGGACATAGTTGATTTAATTTTGATCTAGTTGACTTCAGAATAGTTTAATGAATATTCCTGAATCCAAGGGATGAGTTGGCATTGGATTTTGTGGCCTGAAGATCCTCATTGTGGTGAAATTAAATTTTTCTATCATGAACATTAATTTTCATTGTAAATTTGTAATAAATCCAATGAAGTTTCTTGAATCGTAATTATTTAGTTGTGATTGAGTTCAAAATATGGTGTTAAACCCTAGGTGAAACATAAAATTTGTCACTTTTGGATGATAGGCCAAAGTTTAGGATTGTCGAGGTTTTAGGTGGAGGATTTTTGATTTAATAAAAAATAAATTAATTAACCCATACATGTTTAAGAACTAGAGGAGGAAACCCCCTCCCACAAGGAGTGACAGAAAAACTAAACCAAAACCAATCATAGGAGTCATCTCCAATCTTCAATCCTAACAGTTATCGCTCTTGGGTCGTGGTGAATCTACATTGAAGAATGAATCTATCACAGAATCCTTGGAGTTTCTCCATATGTAAGGATGATTTTAATATTATGTTCTCGTGACTTTTTGATGTGTTCATTAATTTTTTTGGATCCCTTAGTTAACTAATAGGAACCCCGTGAGGATCAGTCAACGGGTTTCAAGTGAATCCATGTAGTTTTTGTCATCTTGAAGAGAATTCCCATTCATAATTTTTGATCACATAATGTGTAGTACAGGGGAATATAACATGTGTTCTTTTTATTATGGAAGATGATATCATGGGGACTACATTCAATGTACTTCGGTTACACGCCATGTAGTGAACTTATTTCGTCTGGACATGGGACATGGCAAGGGGTGTCATGTTGAGGGGCAATATTGTGTGGAAATACATGGATAGATTCTTGAACATGGGGAGTCATACATAATCTTGGGATAAGGACACAATAAAGTGTGTTGTTACCGATCCCACATCCAATATTCCAGGGGATGGTGTCCAGCGCCAGGTAGGATTATCACACACATTGGAGGCCTTATCCCATTGTATCCGTACACATGCAATAATAAATATCTCCATGAAATATTATAATGGTTGTAAAAGTAAAAAAAATCATTCATGCAACTATCCATCAACTAGATCACAAAAGGAGTAATAAAAACATAAAAAGAGAAAACAACAAGCCCACCATAAATTATAAAATCATCCAACCTGCTTAGAAGGAGAGGATTTTTGTCAATTGATTCTACCATAAATCTAATCATCCATGTACCAGAAAACACCTTTGTCGGGCTAACTCACCTAGCTTCAATATCTCTGGGTCTTATTGGGAATCTCTTTATCGACCTTTCATCAGCATAAGACACAATGTGTAATGGAAAATCCAATATAGGGGTGAGTTTAATAATACTCATAGGGTGCCCCAAGAATCAAAAATAATTGGGAGCAACTAAAAGGAATCCATATACTCAACCCAGATAGAGGGAACCCATATGAGAGAGAAACTACATCTCAATCACCCATAGGTTATTCCTAACTAGTCATATCTATCCACAAAGTGTGTCAACCAAGAAATGAGACAACACTACAAGTAATCCTTGAAAACCTCTCAATATTCAGATCATATAATACATGATTCAAGAGTTACTAATCTCATAGACAACCACATAATATTACATAATTATTATAAGTTATTGATTATATATGAGAACACAAACCATGATCACTGCCATAAAATACAAAGCATGGTTGAGATATAACACTCAAAAGCGTATCACTAAGCCGATGGAATATTCCAACCATTCCAGGTGGAATACATGTGGGAGAACACACTCATGAGATCTCACAATGATATAATTACAATATAAAACTAGTGGATATCAATACTCCGATTGGGGATCTCACTCATCCCGGATGGGGGATGCCTATAACCATACTGAAACCATGAAAGGTATCATTATATGGAGAGGTGATCACTCTAAAGACTGTTGGGTGACACCACAAAACATGTCTAGAAGACAAAATACCATATCTCATTTGATCTAGGATCACTCAAAGATGGATGGGGGACACCACAAACCAATCTGATAACTGCTAATATCTCTCTCAAATAGGGTATCACACCCAAAACTACTAAAGGACTCTACATACCAAATATGGGACCTCATAGATGATATATCATCGATAGAATTCCCTACCATTCTTGTGTCAGTCATCATGAATCCATGATTCTAATCTAGAAAAACTCATTAATTAGGGGATTTTACTCACAATTACACCACAATACCTTAATAAACCATCCTATAATGAGGGGATTGTATACCAAATACTGAAATAAACCCTACTAAAACTGCTCTTTACCTTGTGTATTATATAACCAAATGATTCTAAAAACCGTAATGCGATATCATGATAGATATGGGATCACCAACCGATTATGTTTTTCCACGATGATACCGTGAACCTCATCAAGGGAATTGATATTATATGCGATTCCACCATTGAATCCTCGAAGGGATATAGTAACTTTGTCAAATATTTTCCTATCATGTGAATCACAATCAATTATTGAAGACATAATGACAAAATATACAATCATAGTGATAATAACAAGGGAACACACTGAACCGCTATTGCTCTATACAACACTAACCAAAGAAACCCAACACATCACCTCACTTCACATTTCAAAGTAATAGACGATTTCTAGAATCACATTTTACATGGAAATCAATATAGGAAAAACTTCTTGTAGTGCACCATATGAGTCTAGAAGAAGGAGATATGCCAAAAATAATTCTTCATGAAATTTACATGTTGTGTACTTGGGTCCACATGGAATATGATTCTACCAGAACATATAGATCTGACCTATTCTACATTTCATGGCTAGCCATGGGAGATTACATGACATGTAGTGGATGAACATGGTGCGTCTTGCAACAACCAGGCCTCTTCTATTGTACATCCTCACATGTCATGACCAACCATGTCATCTATATAGAGTATACTCATAGTAAATTGAATAACATATCCATACAACCTTGTGGATATTTTCTTAGTCTGTTCACATAGATGAAACCTTCTGTCAATATCTATGATGGTATACCATTAGAGTATTGTGTCCCAACACATGAAAACCATGGAGAATTCATTTGGACACATGACTTGAGCTCACTACGTGGTATGTACTAAGAGAACATGGAATGTAGTCACCAAAATATCTTCTTCCCAAGTTGGGAAGAATACTCAACATGTGCCCCAACCCAACAAAAAATGTGATTTTGAATTATGAATGGGAATTCCCTATGAGCTAACCAAAACAACACAGTTTTTTCTGAAATCCATAAATTGATCCGTACAAGGTCCCTAAAATTTGTTTGAATAATCTAAAACCATAATAAAATAGACCAGAAAGGGGATCCTTACTGGAAATTAAAATCCGCGTACCTTGATAGTATGACTATGGATAGTTTTGGTGTATCCCTCGGGGGAGTTTGGGGTGGGATCCTCAATCAAATTATTTTTCCTAGATCAGGTTCATGGTATCATCGTGACCAACACTATATGGGAGATGATTCACTATCTAGAAAGATATAAAAATAGGGGTCATGGAATCATTATTTATATGATCCAATATATAGTGATCAGTACGTGTAGGGTTTGTGTCATTGTTGGGTATATGATTCTCTACTCAGTGCATGGTTTAATATGGGATTCTATTATTATAGTGAGTACAATCCACTTCATACTGAGTTATTATAGATTGGAGTTTTAGGATATTCATGACTTCCCCTACCTGGATGGAGATTACATATATATGTTATATGATTTAGGGTTGTCTGACTAGGTATTTGTGTTTTCCCAGTGAGATTGGGTGTGATCACCTATCTGAGTGGGTACATTTTGGTTTTGGATTAGGTTCGTGGTGTCCCCCAATTATCTAAGGTGTGATTGACTATCTAATGAAATATTATCTTTAGTGGTCCCAACAAGGTTTTTTCTATCCCACATTGGTTGTGGGATTAATCCACCCTTTGAGTAATGAGTCCTTTCATGGTTCCAGTAGGTTTAAAGGCATACCCCAAATGGTATGGGTGTGACCCCTTTCTAGGTTTCGAGACCTACTAGGTTCAATCATGACATTGTTTATAGTGAGATCTGATCATTATGATCTCATTGATTTATTTCACAAGGTATGATAGGGATGTTCTATTGGATTCAAGATAACTAATGGTGTGTTATCTCTTGGTTAAGATCCATCAGGCATGGCAGGGACTATGGTTTGTGTTCTCTTAAATTATTGAAACCTTATAACCCTTGAGTAAAATCCTCTAGCTAGCTATGAGGTTGGTACCTCTTGAGACATGGAGTCTGATATGCCTATATCTAGATGTTTTTAAGGTTTCTATGTTGTATATCCACATTTCATAGTTGACACAACATGTATATAGAGCTAACTAGTTATGTAATTCTGAGGAGTGATCATGAAGGAGTTTCCCTCTCATTTGAGTTCCCTTTAACTTGGTCAAGTGGACTGAGACCTTTCTATTTATCCCTTTTATTTTTTGTATTTGGGGTGCCTACTCAGTATTTTCAGACTAACCCCAACATGTGTCGTTCCCATACATGTTTTGTCTTGTATAGAACATTGGCATTCAAATTGATCCATAGAAGGACGAATAGATATAATATCTTACTTATCTAGAACGAATGTGGTGTTTTCTGGGACATGGATTTGGATATTTCAAGTGGTTATAATGGATATTAAAACCCTCATTATGTGTATGTTGGACACATTTATAGTTGGGGGGATTCTATTTTTTTCATTTTTAAATTTTCAATACTCCTGGTGTAATATGGTTTTGGTATAGCTGTATGCATGCTTTTTTTAGAATTACTATCTTGGCACTATTTCATGCATATTTTTATGGGTGAGATCATACTAGTACCATAGGATAAATCCCCCCATGTGTGTGATATATCTACTTGATGCTAGAGTCTAGCCTATAGACTAATAGAGGAGGTCATTGTGAGTTACATATTATTCCATGGTGGGTCAGTTTATGACAAATACTTTAATAAATTTCCACCCCAACCCAATCTTTTGTTCCAAACAGTTGGTATTTTGGATGAAATTTTCATCAATAAAGCACTAAAATCAAATTTTAATTACCAAATAACTGTAAAAGGTAATGTTAATATATTCCAAATATCTTCAAAAACTATTATAAATACAAATGGTTAGCACATGGTATAAAAATTCATAAAACGGATAAATCATCATAAGTTATATTAATCATAAAAATTCAATGATAATACCCAAACATAAAAATAATTCATTCCATAAATAACTACCCTTAAATTTTTTCTTACATTTCCTAACTAAATTTGAAACCCATTGTTTAGAAGTATTGTATCATATATTCTTCCAATAGAAATCAACCGTTATTCATCTAATAAAGTCCTAAATGTTTTTGAAATATACTAAATATGTACCATTAAAAAATTCATACTGACCAAGAAATTGTGTATTCTAATGGTAGGCTCTATCCCTTTATCTTCCATTGGTTGTAGGTTCATGACCCTTATCATTTCTATATTCAAAGGTTTTCCTCCTAGACTTCAAGATTTTCTTTTTTCCTTAAACATGGAAATGAATTCCTCCATAAAAACCCTTCATGTTGATCACTAGGTTTACAAATACCAGAACCTAATAAAATGCCTCCAAAGAATTAATTAATAACCGAATGAATTGTTTTAATTAAAATCTAAAAGGGTTTATAAGGATTAAAAATTATTATCTAACTTAATATTATAGACCTAATATGTTATCCATAACCATTAAGATAAAATCACATAATAACACCATAATATACAATTCTATCTAAACTAGCATCTTATTCCTACTATAATAGCATAGAACCTACACTCCTGGATTTGGTGATGAAATAATACACACTAAATTTCTATCCTTAATAGTGATAATTATGAGTCATTTTTCCTTCAAAACCATACAACAAAAATTTAAAAATTTCGATCACATACAACCTTGAAGATCTTTTAGGTTTAGTGATTTTGATAATTAAGAAAAACATCTATAAAAATAATTCACATGAAATTGAAGGATAATTTCCCCTACCAATCCAATTTTTTCATTTTATTGTTAATACATAATGATCATTAATATGATAAAAATTTATAGACATATTTTTTCAACGTCATTCTTTATTACAGGGGGAAGAGTTAAACAAAATAAGGATGAGATCAAATTCTCAGTAAAAGAAATTAGAAGAATTAATAATTGAATGTGATCAATGATAATAAGAAGTGAATAATGGTATAAGTAAATATAATGCAACCATTTTATTTTCAAAAACAATTAATGGATATGAGTAAATATTCACACCATAATTATATCAATCAACACAATAAACAACAAGCTTATTAAAGAAATGTTTATATCATTTGGAATCAAGTTACCTAAGAAATTTATGGGAAAACGTACATACTGGGATGTTTAAATCATCCTTTAAAATATCTTCATAGTGAAATTCTAGATAGTCCCGTGCTTTTATATATTCCACCTTATTAATATTCCACATGTTGAAGATTATAATCAAAATGTTGTCTTTCTTGTAAATCCGCTCATATTTCTCCCCGGTAGTGTCCACAGAGAGAAATATTTTCATTATTTGATCGACCAATTCCTTAGGAACCATAATATTCATAACATCATCCACAATTTCTTCACTTTATTGCATATATATTTACATATTATGTTCCAGGACCACGGATTTCTGTTGTTAAGGTCCATTATGAGTCACAACCTCTCATTGTAGAAGTATAACCCCCATGTTGATCCAAAATCTTCTCATCTAAATCCCTTTAGGTATTTTACACTACATATATGGAACCCTTATCATGAGTAACATATGGTTATGTGGTTTCGGTGTCTCAAACTTGATGATTATTCTTCCTTCCTTCTACTATAATGGGCTCCTATTCAATGGATTTCCCACCTTTTTTTGCTAATAGGGACTCCATTGGCCTAGGTATATATGATTAGTCTTTTATTTCCTTTTATTTCTACTTACAAGTGTTAATCAATCTACACAGGTTCGTGTTTTCATTATTACCCTTTTTCCTCCATCGACTATGTAGGCTTTTACCATACCCTCCTCTTATATTTTCATCTTTGTATTTTCCTTCATCACACACTTCTTTTGAGATTATGAGTACATAATTAGTGTGTGTGAGGAAATCATAAAATATATAATAACCATCAATACCTATATCATCAAATATGTAAACATTAAAAAATGTGTCATTGGAATTAATAATCATGAGCCATTTGATATCAATCATGATCATAAGAAAATGTATAAACCCATAGAAAACATAACAAAAACCGGTTGGTATCTTGAAGCATTTTAAATAATTAATCATGCTAAACCCATTTAAGAAATAATTTGAGCCTAGTAAAGTATATAGGAGAAATAATCAAGTAACTTACTTCTTCTTTCCCTTAAATAAAATGTGTATTTTATAATATATTTGAGTGTTATCTTGGAGCATCCATAATTTAAGCTATAACGATATCACCCTGTGATTTCTAAGACACCCTATCATATACGGTGTAATGAGCTCACCCAACACTATATAGGCCTCCCCATATTATATATAATATCTATGAAGCATAAGATAAACAATTTACGTATATAAGTTATCATAAATCTCAAATAAAAAATAATTTCTCATTTCACAACTTTGTTAATGCATGTAAATTAAATGGGTTTAATGTTAATCTCATTGATAAATTATTAAGCCATAGAAAATGAATGGGATACATAAAATTTTTTGTCAAATCAAGGATAAAATTTAGATCGAAAATGGTTTCATAAAAAACTCATTGAAACATGATTAACCAATGTGAATGAAATAGGTTACATAATAATCTAATTGAAACACGGTTAAACTATGTAAACGATACAAGATCCGTAACAATATCATTGAAAGAATACTAATCCATCAAGAGAAAGAACGAGATTGGTATCATTAGAAAATACCCCAATTAATAATAATTTACAAAAGAGTTTTTTATCTAAATTATTATAAATATCAATAATAAATCAATAAAAATATTTTGGAACAAATGAACTATCAATTTCAAATCACTTTTAAAAACATAACAATTATAAAAATGTGTTTCATTGAAAAAAAATTGGAAACATATAAAATATTTTTTAAAAATAATTTTAAACATTTAACCAAGAAAATAATTTTTCTTCTTCAAAAAATTCTTTTTTAAATAATTTTAAAAACATTTTAGAATGATTTGATTTTGGGAGAAAATTTTTTTTTAGATCGGTAAGATGATTTTTAATAAAAAATAATTTGAACTACTAAGTATATAAAAAATTGAATATGATGGAAAAAAATTTATTCTAGTGAAAAAACATCTTAGAAGAAATTTAATTGGTTTCTTGGAAGATAAATAATAATATCTCATTATTGGAGTCATAATCATAAATAGTCACATAAAACGATGAGATTATAACATAAGACTCTTACAATATTGATATAATTGAGTTGAAATACCAATGAAAATCAATGAAACTTTTATTATCATGAAATTAAGGATATTCATAATATAAATTATTAGTGGGGGATTATATATACATCATATAATAAAGTAGGTTTATAACATAACATATGTCTCAAAGGAGGCAGATTTATACAAAAATATCTTACCACATTGAAAACGTTGAAACCATAAACCTCATGGAAGATAGATCCTCAAATGGAAATTTAAATACCAAAATAATTAATTTTTTTAAAAAAATACACATTCATGGTAAGTATATGAAATAAAAATAAAATTATTTAGTGAATAAGGAATATATATCACAGAAATAAATGTGATACAAGAAAAAATTTATCTTGGGTCCAACCTATTATATATTTATTTATCAATATGAAAAAAAATAAAATGTTTTTTATTTACATTATTTATAACCCTTTAAAATATTAATATTTTTATTATTTAACTTAATAACATGTTATATTATGTTACTAAATTTTGGTCAGATGTTTTGAACATATTCAACTTGTGTGTCAAAAAAGACATTGGTGGGTTGACTATGGTAAAAGTGGTCATTATTTAAAAATATACATAATAATAATAAGGAAATAATCATCAAATTTATACATGAATAATTATTTTTATACCCACCATGATTTATTGTTATTAAAAAATTAACTGAGGTTATGATCATGGAGATGATTGGATGTACGTACACATAAGTAATGTTCCCATTTTTTAGTGATCATTATTGATAGAGGGTATGTAATATTTATCAATAAATATTGTTCATAATATCATAAATAAAATATTTTATTATTATATACACTTAAAAATATCATTCTTTTGATGTGGTGATGAGAAAAAAATCACATCGCTTTGAGGAGATAGTAGTCCACATTTCTATGAACAACATCATCATTTTTTTTCTAACAGAAAATTTAAAAAGAGAAATTATATATTATATTTATAGTATGATAAATATTTCATTAATAATATAAATATTTAATTTATATAACATATATTTATTATCATTAACCTTATTACATTCCATATAATACAATAGTGAAAAAATGAATCACATCTCTTTTTCAGGGGGTCTTCCACCATACATATGAATGAAGTTGTTGTATCCCATATGGCATGGAATGTAAATTATTTTATATGATATAATGAATCAAAAGATATAATTATTTAATAAATATCTTATATAATATTTATATCCATCATCATACCAAATCTTGATATGTGTTAGTGGAAAAACAAATGGCATCATTTCGCGAGGTACTAGTCCATCGAACACATGAATTATGATTTCATAACCCATTTTATGGAAGTGATGTAGTTTTAGATTTTAAACATAACATTATAACATATTATTATAGCAAAGATAATGAATTTATTTTATTTTCAGGTTATTTATATAATTTGTGGGTGTTGAGAACAAAATAATAACAAAATTATCATTAATGAACATTACCTCTTATTTGGATAACTCATATTGGTTTTCACTAAAGGAAATATTTGGTTTGATTTATAAAAAAAGTAACAGTAATATAATGAGTTAAGGGAATATTATATGTTATTTGGTGGGATTTTTGATAATCCAAATGGCATTAGTGGTGCGGAGAAATATGGGGAGTGAGTTTCGTTTTATAGTTTTGGAGGAGTAGAATTCTTGTAAATACTCAAAATTATTCACTATTGGGATGTAAATATTATATTATTTGGATCCAATGTTGATATTTAATGGGTATAAAGTATTATATGGTCGATAAAGACCTCAAAAACTCAATATAACACATTTTTTAATCATTTTCTTCCTTATATCATATGTTTCTTAATATTTTTCATTTTGGTTTTTCATTATGGTAACTAGCTTTCTAACCTTTATAATTTATTTATTAGTAATAAATTAAAGTGATACATATTAGATATTTTTTACCCCATAATTCTATGTATTAAATCCAATTTATCAAATAAAAATCATATTTTCATGGAAAACTAATTTAACACAAGCGCATGTAATGTGAAAAAAATACATTTTATCTTTTACCAGACTAACAAGTTATTTTAAAATTTTGTGGTTAGTATATTAATTATAGATTAATTATTGATCCTATAATTTAAAATATTTTATATTTATAAAAATTATCAAATCTCTTGGAAGAATATTGTAATTTTATTAATTTTAAATCATTTACTAAAACATAAATTATTATAATATTAAATTAATTTGAATTTTAAAATTATTTATTATGTTTGTTTTTATAAAAAATCAAGACAATGATATAATTAGAATATATTATTCCCAAAATATTTATATTGATATAATAACTTAAAATAATAATGTAATATAATAATTATTTCAATTTTATTTTTATTTAATAATTTTATTATCAATTATTTTAGTTAATTATTAACTAAATAATTACATCATTGGCCATTGTTAAGAATTTAATTAAATAAATTCACCTCTAAAAATATTAAAATAAATTACCAAGATGTAAACAATTAAATTATATTTGAAAATAATATTTATAAACAAACCTATGGTTTTATTTAATATCCTATTTCATTAGATAAATTAAAAGGTAAAAGGATAATTTTTTACTTTTTCTTTACAAAACTTATTTTATAAGAAAATTTCATGAAAAAGTGTCCCAAATAATCATAAAAATTGATAATAAGGTTATGAGGTCCCAAATATGTCCATAAAATGTCGTTTTCCCTTAATCATCTGTCATTCCCCCTTATTGTTAATCATTAATCCCCTGATAAACTCATATTTATCTTCGCTACTATGATTAATTTTAACTATTTTCACTAATTATTATGGTAAAATATTCTGATTTCCTTATAATAAATTTTAAATTATTCGTATTTAAAATTTTTGATCCTTTTTTAAAAATTCTATTCACATAAGTGAAAGCAATTAATTTATTATAAATCCCACAAATGTGAGGATAAAGTGGGGTTTAAAGTGAAAAATTGAAGAAAAGTTTATAAAGTTATTATATCCAATTTCAATGTAAAATCAATTCTAATAATTTAAATTGGATTAATATATGTATTATATAAATAATTATTCTCTAAATCCAATTTAAAATATAATTTAATTTTATAAATGGATTAAACAAAAATACATATTTCAATTAAAACTCAATATTTTTATCTATTCATTAACAAATGAAGATTTTCCAAAAAAAATCTCTGTAAGATAATTTTGGTATTAAAATTTTAAAAGTTAATTTGTTTATCTAAAATTAATTTTCTATAATTTTTAAAAATTAATTTTAAATTATGTGTTCACAGAGCGTCTAAATCACATTTTAGAAATATATTGTTTTTCAAAAAAAATTCAATTAAATGAAAATTATTTCACATCTATTTTATATATATCCATTTTTTTAATGTTTATACCATATCATTCTCATAATTTATTTAGTACTATTCATACCTACAAATTTAACTATGTTTTATAATGGTTATTTATTTTAGGGTTGTTTAATATCGGTGTTTCATTTTGATTACAATATCTAACATAAAAATCGTATTGTTGTGTGTAATGATACCTATAAGTGGGATTAAATTTATTTAAAAATAATATATCTTAATGTGTCATGGTGTTATATTCTCATCTAATATTAGTGTTGTGTGTCCTTTATACTAGAGAATATAATTTTCTTTTTTTAAGCATCGAATTGTTATTCTTTAAATACCATATACATTATAGAATTTTATTTACCTAGAATTTTATCTTTTAACATTTTATATCCATTTATATTCTATGGATTTATAAATTTTATTTACATAATTATGAATGTTTTCTTTATATTATTCCATTTGAAATGGATTTTTAAACTATTTATTTCCCATGGGTTATTTATGATTTGATGATTATTTATTTTATCCTTCATACAAATGTCTGGATGTTTTTTGTGGGTTCTAATATTGGCCCCTATTGAATTGATTAATATTGATAACTCATTATATGTGAAGGCATTGACATAATGAGTTTTTTGAAAGAGTCATGTTAATCATGAGTATTTATACATTCTAAATTGTGTACAAAATGAGTTTGTTAATAATGGCATGTGAATAATGAATATACTCATTTGGTTTTAAATGATTTTGATTATACAACCTTTGTAGGATTATTTTATTCCATAATATATTAAATTTAATATTTATATATACTTTCTATGATATTATGAAACTTCCTGTTATTCTCAAACAATTTTGGATTGTTTCATATTCTTCTAATCCATGTTATTATTTTTGAGGCTCTTTGATATTTGAACGTTTGATGATATATTCTTATGTCATACAATTTTGTAAACCATTATTTATTATATATCATTTTTTTGGTACGAATAATAGGTATATTTAATTAAAAATATTCCCATAATTCAATAACTAATTACATTTTTTATTATCTCTAACGATTAATCATACTATGAATCTTATCTCGAATATTTATTAAATATCAATTTCCCAAGGTTTTGATAAAACATAATATATATGGCTTTTCTAGAATAAAATCATTTGTTGTGTATTTGTGGGAGATGATGAAGTTATTTTATGGATTAATAATTTTCTTATACCGTGGTAAAAAATATCTATTAATTGATAATGAAATGGTCTTTTTAATTGATTTTTTATTCCAATTAAATAAAACTCTAAACATCGATGGTCATGGAAAAATATTTTAAGGAGCAATTTTTTTTACATCGTGTTGCTATGATAAAATCACATTCATTAGTTTTCATAAATTTTCAACAAATTTCAATAATGTTTTCATTTCATTAATCATAAATCTATGAAGTCTTCAGTTGAATCTATCACACTATATATTAGCATTCACATTTTTAAGAGATAAGAATATGTTAAAAATGAAAATCAAGTTAGAATTTATAAAGGAGTATTAAGATATGTTGTTAAAATATTAGAAGAAGACAAATAATGAAATTAGCTAAGATTATTTTATTCAAGAATATGAACTATTAAAATTCAAAAGATTCAAATGACAGAATATATAAACAAATCTATCAACACGAATGAATTCTCACACCACTAATTATGGATGTTGTAAATAAATTATGTTCTAAAATATATAGATGTATGAATTTTATTCTTCATTTTAGTATTTGAATGGTTCAACATATTATATGTTCTAATCCAAATGTGAATAATGATAATTATTGTGATCGTAGAGAATTAGCTCATTCTTACGAAAATTTATTTCAGATAGAGAGTGTGCCTTAATAGTTGGAAACTTAATTAATATGTCAGAAAATATCACCTATCAATTAAAATAAAGTATATAATACATGAAAAATTATCCAAACATGATTCTTATTTAATACTATATAAATAATGTAGTTATAATAAAATAATATTAGATGTAAATTATCAATCAATAAAAAAACTCGCAATCCAATATGGAATGTTTTTCTCTCATCATATGTTATATGAAGTGATGGATTCACTAACAATGGTAAAATAGTGCATGAAAAATGTTTCTAACGAAATGAGGGAAATATTCAAGAAATTTTAAGGGATTATTTAGAAATTTATGTGAGATTATTTTAAAATCATTTGTATATCTTGTAATTAAATATCATGTTATATGATAAAAGTCTCCAAGTTCTCCATTACAAAAACAAATCACATATTGGTTCAATAAGGGATTTTCATTAGGAAAAAACATCTATGAGAGAAATTCAATTCTATCCCACAAATATCAATTTGATATAATATTTTCCATATCCAATGTCAGTGAAGTGAATTTAAATCTTTCTCAGACATATCAGATTAATTAATAATTTTGGGGGATTTATCTATGATATCATAGTCTAACAATCATATCTTTTCAAGAGAAGTTTATTTTATTATTATTAAAAAATTAATGGAATCATTTTTTCATTAAAATTAATTTAGTTAATATCATAAATTTTATATTTATATAATAGAAGACTAATTTTTAGCTAATGTGAGATGCTAGATATTTCAATTTAGAGCTTACATTTAGTGGATGGGTTTATCCCATGTTTTAAATCAAAAACAAATTAAGCCTCACACTCATCAAATCTAAAAGAAAATACACTATTATAGGGGGTATTGAATTTATCATTACACTTAATATGTTCATTTCATATTTTGTTCTCTATAAGGTGGTTTTTGTCACTGATTATGTCTCATTAATGTACTTAATAGATAAATAGTGTAAAATATTGATACAGATTTTATAAATATTATTGTAATAATAATTTTATTTTATGATGAATGATAAGAAGATCTTAGATAATATGTGGCTAATTGTTTCTCAATGTTACAATTAAGGAATTCGAAAGAATAATTTGATATATCCATCAATGATTAAAACCAATAAGAGAATATTTTCTATAATGGTTTACACTCTCTCTCCTAATTTTTTGTTATAGAACGTTATTTGGTGAGTGAGGAAATTTATCCATATTTCATCTATCAATAGTGATGATTATTTCTAGATGACAGAAAACATTATTCAAATAATTATCCCCTTTTATCATTAAATATAGAGTTTTCCAAATTTCTTATTGTTTTCCCATATCAATGGTGTATATATTTTTAGAATTATATAATTCATCTCCTAATGGGGAACACTAAGGGTATCTTAATATAGTTACTAAGATCATGACAATAGAATTATTTTTTACAAAATGTCGGAAATATGCATGGAAGATTTTGAGAAATATATCTAAATATTAAATATTGTGAAATTTTGGAAATATGATTAATATTCAAAAACACCCTATTCTAGAGGTCAAGGATTTCAATGTGTAGGGAATTGACTTTATTGGACCTTCACTATATTCTTCTAACAAAATATACATTATGGTGTATGTTCATTATTATTCTAAATGGTTTGAAGATGAGGCTATATCAAACGACAGCACCAATAGAGTAATCATGTTTTTTAGGAGAAAATTTATTTATTCTAATCCATGAATTAATCAATCATGATTGGGGAAAAAATTTAAATAATCCAATTTTGAGGTGATTTATCGAAAAAAATAGAGTTTGAAACCACAATAACACTATTTGATATCAATAAAAAATATGTACTATAATGTTATCTAACATGGAGATCAATCAAATATTAGAAAATAAAATGAAGTTAATCTGTAAGGATTGGATAAAGAAGTCAAATGGAGAATTTATGTTAATACAAGATAAAGTTTAAATAAATTGTAGCTATGATTCAATTCCAACTCATATATGATATTCAATTCCACTTATTGGTGGATCTTTTGTGTATGCCATATTAAGATGTCAAGATGATTAACAAATATCATGAAATTTTTTTGATTAAATGACTATTTTGGATGGTTAATAAAGATAAAGTCATGATACATTTGTCTGATAATGATAATATTTACAAATAGAAGACAATTTAGGGGAATGATCAATGAACCACCCAAAACAAATTCACATGAATTCAATGAAATGTTTTTTTACACATGATTTGAGTTTTTTCCATGATAATTGATGTTTATATACTAATTACCATTGATAATATCCAAACAAATGTCCAAAAATATCAATTCATATCCAATGTGATAAGAATAACAAATTTCATGTTAATAAAAAATATTATTATAAGTACTACATGAATTTTTTTTAAGAGTGATGCATCCTCCCTTTGACAGTTAAATGGTGTAAGATATGTTATATACAGATCTCAATTTTAAAATAATTTATTGCTAAGAAAAAACCCATGTATGGATTTTTAATATTTATTTTAAATTTTTTTAGTTTTTGGAATTTTATTGGTGTAGGGACTCCATGGTACACACTTATACACTCTTAATGGTAATCCAAAATAATGTACTCATAAAAAGTGTAATTTCATTTCATATGGAATTGATCACTAAACAAATATATAAATCATTCCATTATTTATAGATTGACAAAATGATTTATGGAAAGTGAAATAATTATATTCCAAAAAGGAATAAATTATTTAAACAATTGTGTTGCATAAAATCATGGTGAATACATCCCACCACATTTGAATCATATGATATTAATTTATAGGTGTTGTAATTAGATCTTGGTTTTACATCAATTAATAAGACCATATTTTTTAAAGTGTGAAAGATTGGATAGAAATTGACTTTTAGAAGGTTCATTTATACTATGAATATAACCCATGATTCAATATCTTAGTATAATTATAGAAGGTTATTCCATGGCATAATAGAAATATTTTTAAAACATATAATAATTTACAGTTTAAAATAAATTTATTATCCAACTATCCAATAGCTTTACAATATTGATCATTCCACCATGAGAAATTTATATCTTACAAAATTATTAGTTATAAGTCCTAGTGTTACCATGGGAACATACACTACCCTATTCAATAGTTCTCATGGTTGGTGTTCATATTTTTTTAATATACACCCAATTTCTTTCTAGGATCAAGATGATGCCTCTAGATACCCTCTTGTGTAACTTCCTAGTTACCAGTTGACCTTCCTACTATAGAATTTCTATTTGTTACCTCATATTGATTCTATACTTATTTTAACTCGTATAATAGCTCCAAAAACCCTCCTTAAACACTTTAAAAACCTACACAATCCATTACATACCTTCCATCTCATTCCCCTTGTCCATTATCAAAACCATTAAGGCCTAATAGAAGTATAAACAACTAGAAACCAAAAAATAGAAAAGATACATGTCAAGACTACTAAAATAATTGAAAAAATACATCTAAAACAACATTTGTACCATATAAAAGACCATATAAAAGACCATATAATAGAACCTAATCATCTACAACACCATCCCCCAACACCATCCAAACCTTGTGACATTCATTTATATATATATAAGAAACAATTTGTACCTTTACTCATAAGATAGAATTTTTGAATCCTAAACACCAATAGTTTCATGAAAGTTTTATTAATTTGGGTGGTTCAAAAAATTGAAAATTAATATCAGAGTGTAGATTTATATTTTCATGTTGTTAACTGACTAATTTAAAGATGTATTTGGTATAAATACATTAGGATATAAGGGTTTTTCATTGAGATCATTATATCAATATTCTATAAAAATTGGTGTTAAATATTGAATATGTTAAATTCAAGATAGGTTTTCTATTTCGGAGCACCTCAATAATATAGATTATAGTTTTTAAGGGTTTACATGACCTACAATTTATGTAAATCCATGAGTATTTTGAGAGAATATATTACTCCAACAAGAGTATCACATGTCAGTGGTGGATGACAATTACTACTAACAGATTGAGTAAGAATAATCTGAAAAATAATAAGAGAACCCAATTTATAATTTCATTAAATAATTCATAAACATGTAAATAACTCATGATTTTGTATATAATGTATAATAACATTGATTTTTAACCCAACTTCACCTTCTCATTATTTCTACCATTTTTAAATGGGGCATGAACAATAAAATGTATTGAATATTTTCCCATATTATGAGGGGTGATTAATGATAAATAAAGATAGGGAAGAACTATTTGTAGGTTTGTGATTATAAACATATTGGATAGTAGGATGAGGCTAATATGGTTCATTCCAATGATAAATATTTTTTATAATTACACCATTCATAACATATAGGATGGGTAGTAACTGCACCCACCAATGCACCAATTCTTTTCATTCCTCAAGAAGAGTGAAATGAATATTTGGATGAAAAATTGTAAACTTTAATTAGTATATTTAATTTCAAATATAATATTATAAAATTTTAATTAATTATATCAAATGTGCCCCCACCATTCTGAAATTAAACATCTAGATCTTATATAATAGACATCTTTGAAGACATCCTTTATACCATACATAAAAAATCCTTAAGATTCGGCCATACAATTATTCTCAATTATTCCAATAAATTATAATTAATACTTATAGAAAAAAAAATTATAGATGATATTCTAGGAGGTAACTTCTTTTATTGATATATCCTTACGTCCTCATTCATGATTAAGGTAACTCTGGTTGCACCTGATACCAAGAAATTCCTTGCTCCAAAAAATACCACCTACAAAACCATACGAACTACTGATGAGAGAGTAACCATTAATATCACTATTTAGAATCCCAAGGAAGAGTCTCAAGAGACTATTATAGTGTTCCATGGAGTTTAGGTTTCCCAGACACAGTAATCAGCATAGAAGAATCTCGTTATCACAATAGCATCCAGTATCAAATTATGTGTAACTAAAGAGAATATGGATGAAATGGGGATGGTATAGGATACCTCCATGAGGGATTAACATTATAAAGAATAGTGGGATAATTTTAGTGTTATAAATTCATTATTCTCCAATTTTAAGTCAGCACTATCTATTTTTCTCATCTTTTTTCTGTATTTCAATTTTATATTGGATTTATATATACCATTTTACAATATTTTGAATGCATAAATGGAAACATAAATTTAGAATAAATTATATATGATCTTATTTCATTAAATTAAATGAAAAAAAAATTTCATTAAGTATAAATTTCATTTCTATACACCCACTCTAGAAAATAAAAAATTCATATAATCATCAAGGAAATCTTTCTCAACTATGTTTCTATGTAGGATGTTTGGGTAAATTAGTGGATTAAATTATTTCAATATATTAGTCTTGAACCACTCTAATATAGTATTTAATGACATTTTTTTCTAATCTACTCACATTGGTATCAAGTATTGTAAACAATATTTGATCTTAATAATGGTAAAGAGAATCATGGAAAACCCCCAAGAACGAGGAAGTGGCTCATAGTTTCCTTGTTCTCATATGGTATTATCATAGTTTTACCTGATTTTCTTGATTTTAGAACCTATTGATAGTTTTGACAAGTGAGGACTATGATTTTTTAATGAGTGATTAGTGCTAGGAAGCATTCAGTTATGTGAATGGGAAGTTGTTCAATAACCCATTGCTCAGGTTTCCTAACGAAGTGGTAATGTTTGAGGTGTTTTTTGATGCTTCCTATCTGGGTTTGGTATGTGTACCAATAAAATAGGGATCTATGATATATTTTGGTTATAGGATGTAGCATCCCCGTGAGTGTAACTATGTGACCCACAATTTGGAGCTAGCAGTAGTTGTGTTTACGCTAACACCTGATTAAATTCTATAACACATTAACCATAAAATCCTCTTTATAAAAAATTCGTGGAGCTTAATATAAGATTATTTTGATCATTATCTACTAATTATCTATTTCCTAATCATCAAAATTAATTTTACCTAAAAAACTAAATTATGTCAAAGTAAATCATAGTATTAAAAATAACATTTTGATGTAGGGAATATATGTGCATGTCATCTAAGAGAAACCAATATATTATATTTTAAACTATATTTCCACAATGTTTCATCATTTAAAAATACTTCCTTAAAGTGATAGAGTGTGATTTTATATTCTTAAAAAACATGACAGGTATAAAATAGAATGCTGATATAGAATCAATTAAACCATTAGTTGACTTTGTATTTATAGATAAAGTACATGTTGTGACATCATTTAGGACTTTTACATCCGATTTAGTAATTATATATTCTTGTCATAGATTCCAACTCCTTTTCTAAGGTATATTATTTCAATGATGGGTGTTTGGTACAAATAGCTTCTCATCTTCTTATATTTGAAGCATGGTACATTGACTAGAACTCTTTTTTCCACAACATTCTTGAGCATTAAGGCCTTACTATCCACATTTTAATTAAATATTCATTATAATAAAGAACATCCCATGGGTTTTACACACAATTAATACATATTGTAAAGCACAAAAATTTGTTCACAATTGTCAAATTTGACCTCACATAGATATTATTCTAGCACCATCCATATCGTTTATTATGGATCTTGATAAAATATCCTCACATGTTGAATATATTTGTAATAATTACTCCCATAGATGTATTGAAATTATAAAATAAAATAAAGAACCATTTTTATATATTATGTATATAGTCATGAATATATCTTCATAACAATATAAAGTTAGCATTATACTCAATAACATTTTCCTCCATGCCTCTTAGAAAATGTAAATTTTGAGTTTCCAAACAAATATAGTAATCACGATGAATTAATTTTTAGAGAATATACCCTTAAAGTCTCAAATTTCATATCCTAAATCATCTCTTCCTCATTGTTTTTCAATTAATAACCAGCATTTATCATTATGTCCCTTTACACCACAAAATACCATAATAAACTTTTCTAATTCAGTAGTTCATAAATTGAGAAATATATTCTCTAGAGATATAATTTATTTCTTAACAACTAATATATTAATTATTCAATTGAATGGTTGAATTTTTCCTCATGTGAAGTGATCCAACATTGTTTATTCATGATGTCGAGGTAAGTATTTATCTATATATCGATGGTCATTAGTCCTAAAATTACTAAATATATTTAAAATTGACATATCTAGAACTTCATCCATATTGAATTATTTGGGAGGGATATTATTATACACTCTTTGGGTGTTTAAATGGACGAAATTAAGCTTGATGGGATCAATTTCTACACAATGGATACAAAAAAAATTCTTAGAACATTCTTAATTTTATATATTAGTATATGATCCTTTTATATTGTTGAGATTTTTCAGAAAACATGTATAAAAACCCTATTTTGTTTATCATAATTTTTTTTTCTAACATTATAATTATTAATATCATTCTTATAGTTTCTAAATGACATCCTATAAGATCATGAATTTTTTCAAGTGATTCTATCTCTATGATGTTCATTAAATTATATTGTTTTAGTTCTCCATCATATTTAAACCTTGGTAGTTTTGTTTTATTCTTCCATGATAGTTAATTGAATAAACACCATCATGGGATGTGATAAAACTTGAGAAAACCATATATGATCCTCTTAAAGAGCCTTTTAATGGTAAAATATATTAATTTTCAGGGATATATGTTCTTTTAAATTAATGGAGTATGTCTAAAAAGGGATCAATTGTTTTCATGGGTCTTGGTAATTTGAGAAACCTTAGTAGGGGTCAGTGTTGTTTTAAAATTGAAATGGGATGAAAACCCATCCGCAAAACATTTACATGTTGTATAAATAAACTAAATATTATGTAATCTTTGGGAGAATTTGAATATTTTCAGCCAAGGTGAAGGGTTTTTCAGTGTATCCCATTAAAAGGTATTACATGATGTGTAACTATATTTCACACCATGTAATTCCCTGGCCTAATATTTTAAATTATGTTGTCTGGCTGATTTCTCCATTGATCTAACTGCATTATTGTCCCCTAGAACCTAGGGAATCATTTAGGATATTTGGATTTTCCAACTTACCATTCAGTCATTTCAAGATTGTGATCAATCCCTAATAAGTGGTTTTTAGCTAATTCCCATATCTTTTGGTTCTCCAAAAATTATAGTGTAAACCATTGAGGGTGTGTGTTATTGGTTTTGATCATGCTCATTTTTTATCTAGGATCCTCTCAGTTATCATCTACGCCTTTTTTACTCATGGGTGTTTTTCATTCGAAGTGTTTTTTTCTTCACCAGTAAAAGGTAGGGGTCTAAATCTCAACCATAAGGTTTGATATTTTCTTATTATATGAAATATTGTGATTTCACCAACAAAACATGAAACTAAATTAATTGAATAATGAATTGGATTATTTCATGGAGTTTGTTTCCTTCAATTGGTTATTGAAAAGGCTTATGGATACTGATTGGATGATAGAACCATGAAGATAATTAAATTTTCTTATGTCTCAAGGTTTGTTTGGAAAGAAATGATACCTTATATGTTTTTTTGATGTATAATCCCTCTGTAATGGATTACTAATTATTGATGTGTAAGTTGATCAATTTTAAAAAAAAATGAAAGTGTTAATTGAATGAAAAATATTAATTCTCATAACTAACCATTGAGGATTATAATTTTATAAGATGATATCCATTATTTTAGTATATGTCCTATGATAATTTATGAAATACTTATATATTAGTAATTTATCTAAAACAATAATACTAATATGTTGTAATGGTTATATTGAGTGTGATTAGTCATGTACTATTTGGTAATTCCTATATGGATTTCACCTAGATGTCGTACTACATATATTGAGAAGTCTCTTCCCAATATCATGTTGTAAGTTTTATAGGTATTTGGCCCATATTATTATGATTAATATATGTTAATGATATGATTAGTGTGGTTGTTATACATGATTAGAGATATTATAGCATGACGAAAAGTGTTTTATTTTAACATGGTTATATGTTAGTGGTTGGAATGGTTGTGAGAAAATTTTAGATATATTCAGTCATAGAGGAAAAATATGTTGTCGGTGTGTTTAGCTATTTGTTGAATTAATTAATACACCTATCCAATTATTTATCTCATACTCTTCATAATGGATAGGATTGTTTAGACAGAGTGGTGTTTACCTAATGGGTTATACTCACTGCCTATTTGGGATACAATTTTAACCCAAAATGAATATGTGAATGTATGTTTGGACAATGTAAAAGGAGCTTAATGTTGATTTTCTTTGCATGACGGAATAGATTTTAGATATGGGGCCGTAATGGGGTTCAAGAATGGGGACTGTTGATTCTTTACAAGAGTCTTTTTTTATATTACTTGTATTGTTTCTAGAATAAATTTTATTTACATTTCATCACATCATTACATTTTTTAGTATTCTTTGGATTGTTTAGATTGATTTTATTGTTTGATTCTATTATAGTTGTAACACACCAAGATTCTACGGTACACTTCTCTTTGAATAATGCAATAGCGTGTATTGTACGCAACATCGAGTTCTAACACACCACAACCAATAAAACTAGCCGTTATGAATAGTAATACCCACTTTTTGAAATTTATAAATTTTATTTTTCAAAATGGACTTCATTTTTGGATTCAGAATATCAAAATTAGTCTAGGGTGAATTTTTGGTATTTTTCTGAAAAACTTCATTTTTTGATGAATAGTGAAACCACTGAGTGGTAGTTAAAAAAACTGATTTTTTCATAAAACTTAATTTTACCACTTCTGTGAGTGGAATTTCGAAAATCTGAGAGACACGGTTAAAATCAAGAAGTAAAATATGGTTCAATGAGATGAAAATAATATTTGGTGAATAGTGACTTTTTACTTTTATTTATAACGGTTAAAAGTAAATAGGGTAATTAAGGGTAAAAATGATATTAATATTACCCTAACACATGTCCTAATTCTATTGGACAAGTGTATCTCAACCAAATACAACCTTAGGAATAAAATATTATCATTTAGGTCCACTTGGATTTGATTAGGACATTTATTATTATTTAATTCAAAGAAGAGTTAAAAGAGTTAAAATCAATGTTTATTTACTAAAACATTTTTAATATAGGGTTACACATAAGATAAATTTGATTATAAATGTTGACCTCACCTGGTTTGATAATCCCAATAGTGCATTTATATGTTTTGATAATCCCAATTATGTGTTCATATATTATGCTACTCTCAATTACTGATGATCTACATTTTAATTCTTTCAAATCATTGATCAAGTTAATAATAATGTTTAAATAATCTCTGATTTATGTTAATCTCGATTATCCCTATTTAGCTTTGAAACAATTCTAAGTCAATTATATGTGGTTTGTATAAGAGATACCGATAGCCAGAGCTACTGATAGCCAGAGCTACCGATAGCCAGAGCTACCGATAGCCAGAGCTACTGATAGCCAGAGCTACCGATAGCCAGAGCTACTGATGCACACAGAGCTACCGATGCACACAGAGCTACTGATGCACACAGAGATACCGATGCACACAGAGCTACCGATGCACACAGAGCTACCGATGCACACAGAGCTACCGATGCACACAGAGCTATCGATGCACAGAGAGCTACCGATAAGAGCTACCGGTAAGAGCTACCGATAAGAGCCACCGATAAGAGTTTGAAGAGCTACCGATGGAAGATCCCGACACCGAGTCAACTGTACACGTCTACAAACAAACGGCTACCTATAATGAATTGTGGAGTCAAATCCTATATCATCGACACTATTTGTTTATTATACTAACGGTTACATTTGTTACTTTTGATGCATTTAATGTTATTAAATGATTTGTGTTGCCATTTCAGGAAACCGTACCAAGTACGATCAAAACGCATAATCATTCCTCCTCAGAAAAACAAAAAAAGGAGTGGCATAAAAAGGACATCGTGTATGTATCAAATAGAGGGAGACACAAGACCAAAAAGAGATCAAGAACACAGAAAATACTGGCGATCAAGCTAAAAATGTGCCAAGAAAAACTGGGGAACTTGCACTCACAAGACTACTACTACCAGCCTCCAGAACATAGAGCTTACATTGAGCAATCAATGAAAAAGAAGAACCACACAAAACTCACCATTCTTTGAGCCGATAAAGCAAGCTGAACCTCGAAGTCAAGGAAGCAGATGGTACTCTGTTTTCCAAACGAAAACCAGAAGAAGACTCAGAAGGAATTCTAATCAACAAAAGGAGTCAAGAGCTGCACGAAGATCACTAGAGCCATTTCTAATTTCTAAATCCTTATCTCTGTGATTTGCCTTTTACATTACGAGCAGTGTGTGTTATCTGTTGTATTTTACACACACATTGTTTCCTGAACCTTAACTGGAGGATTTGTAAATCCTTACTCACTATATTTTCATTCTTTTTCCCACTGTGGATAGTGGAAGAGGTCGTGTGTGACCTGGACAGCTGGTTGCTGTTGTTTTGTTTCCCACGGATAACAGTGGTAGAGGTCTTGGACCTGGACAGTTGTAAACTGTTGAACCCCGATTCAGGGTGTGGATCATCCTTATATAAGCTTTTGAGAGGACTAAGTCTCGGCTTGAGACTGAACCTCTTGGTTAACTCCTCTGTGTTTTTAGTTCAAGTTTATATCCATACAATACATATCTATTTCATATTCCGTTGTTATTACTTTGAAATATAATTTATCTTCAAAGCTACTTTGATTGTTAAACTCGCAAGTGTTTATATTTATTATAAATCAGTACGTTAGTTTAAAAAGTTAATTTAATCATCAGATTAAGTTAACTAAGAACTAATCAATCTTTGAGAAACTAATTGAACCTTTATAATCTGTATAAATTCACTACAGTTTAATCTGTTTTTGAAATTTGGGGGATTTTAATAGAAATCGTTTTTAGCAGAAATTTTAATTGGAACTCAATTCACCCCCCCCCCCCCTCTTGAGTGTCCACTCCGACCAACATTTGGTATCAGAGGGTTTATTAATACCTTCTAATTACTCTGTTTTCAACTGTGATTTTAGTTGTATTTTAAAGTTCTTAAAATTTCTGTTATTTCTAAATTTTTATCTCTTTAAATTTTGTTTATAATGGATAATAGACTTGAGGGTGCTGCTACTAACCGGCCACCTTTCTTTAATGGAAATAACTATGCTTAGTGGAAACTTAAAATGAAAATTCATCTAGAAATCATGAGTTTTGATATTTGCACTGCTATTGAATCGGAATATAAAGTACCCACTACTGATAGATCTACTTGGGATGAACCTACAAAGACTTCTTACAATAATAATTGTAAAGCTATGAATGCTCTGTACTGTGCTCTAGGAGATGAAGAATTTAATAGAATTTCTGCATGTAAAACTGCTTTTGAAATTTGGGATACCTTCGTTGTTTCTCACGAAGGAACAACTAATGTTAAAGAAATGAGATTAAACACTTATACTATTAAATATGATAATTTCAAAATGAAGGCTGATGAACCTATTTCTGACATGTATCTTAGGTTCAATGAGATAGTGAACACAATGAGCTCACTCGGAAAGATTGTTCCTGCAAAAGAACAAATTATGAGAATACTGGGATGTTTTCCAGATATATGGAGAGGTACATCCGTTTCAATTAGAGAATCCTGTGACATTGGAACACTGCCAGTCAAGGAGTTAATTGGTAAGCTGATGATGTATGAAGAATAGCTTAAAGTAAATAAAGAAGAAGCTGAGGAACCCAAAAGAAAATCTATAGCGTTTAAAACTACTACCTTCAAGAGTAAAGACAAGGATAAACTACAAATGGAGACTGAGAGTTCAATGAGTGAAACTTCAGAATCTAACAGTGATACCGAGATGGCTCAAATAGCCAGGAGATTCAAAAAGTTTTATAGGAAAAAGAAATTCTTTAGGAAACCAAATTACAAGGGAAAGTATGATCAACAAGAAAAATGGAAAAAGGATTGGAAGAAGGCTGACCGGACTGATGAAGTTGTCTGCTATGAATGCAAGCGAAAAGGACATATCAAAGCAGACTGTCCAAAGTTAAAATTCAAAAAGAAATATGACTACAAAGACAAGAAGTACAAGAAAGCCATGAAGGCTACCTGGAGTGCTTCAGAAGACAGCACTAGTGAAGCAGAATCTTCGGACTCTGAAATAAATCGAGCCAACATGTGTTTCATGACAAATACTTCTAAGGTAACATCTGACACTCCTGTTTTAAATTCATATTATTCTGGAGATGATTCTGATTCTGAAAATATGTCAAAATCTGAACTATTTGAGTACTTTGATATGTTGGAAGAAACCTGTAATGAGCTTAAATACAAATACAAAGGTCTAAATAAACAGTATGCCTTATGTGCTAAGCATAAATATGATCTTGATATAGAAAAGGAAAAGAATTCTCAACTACAAAAGGAAAATACAGAACTAAAACTGTCAAATGAGCAACTTAGAAAGGACTTAGAAAAATTCAAAAATGGAAAGGATGTGTTAACTCAAATGCTAGGAAAGAAAGTTGCACCTAGATATGCTACTGGTTTGGGATACCGACCTGGACAGAGACAGTTCACTAGAACCCGATTTATTCCTAAGTCTGAAAACAATTCTGCTAGTTCCAGTTTTGGAAATTCATATGCTTCAACAGGTTGTTCACATGGTTATAGACCAAATAAAGTTTATCTTTCAAAATCTGTTGTTTCTGTTAATTTTATGGGACCCATAACACAAATTTGGGTACCTAAGGCCCTGATTGCTAACCTATCTGGACCCAAGAAAATCTGGGTACCAAAGTCATTTCCTGTTTAAATCTGTTTTATAGGAGACCTGCTTGAAGAGCTGTCACAAGAAGATATGGTATTTAGACAGTGGGTGCTCAAGACACATGACGGGAGATTATTCTTGCTTCAAGAGCCTAATAAAGGTTGATGGAGGTCATGTCACTTTTGATTAAAACTCTAAAGAAAAAATCATCGGCCTAGGCCAGATTGGTAACACTGACTCAGTATTAATTTCTAAAGTTTTATTCGTTCATGGACTTAAGTATAACTTTCTTAGTATATCTCAATTATGTGACGATGGTTTCAATGTCAAGTTTGAAAATGACTCATGTGATGTTTTTAACTCCAAAAACTCTTTAGTATTTTCTGCTCTAAGGAATGAAAATGTTTATGTTGTTGATTTAAATTCTTTAGCCAAGCAAAATATTTCTTGTTTGAATGCTTTTCATAAAGAATCTTATCTATGGCACAAAAGATTAGGACACTGCAACATTCACTCACTTAGAAAACTGGCTAGGAAAAACCTAGTTAGAGACTTACCTAAATTAGAATTCCCAAATGATAAAGTGTGTAATCCCTGTCAAAAGGGAAAACAACACAAATTTTATTTTAAATCAAAGAAAGAAGTCTCAACTTCTCAACCACTTGAGTTGGTTCACATGGATTTGTTTGGACCATCAAGAGTTTCTAGTTTAAATGGGAAGCATTATGTCTATGTTCTTGTAGATGACTTTTCTAGATATACTTGGGTGTACTTTCTAGCTCACAAAAGTGAAGCTTGTTCTTACTTTATTAAATATTCCAAGTCTGTAGAGAACCTTAGTGGACTTAATATTAAAACCCTAAGAAGTGATCATGGTCGTGAGTTTGAAAATCATGAGTTTGAATCTTACTGCTCACACAATGGCTATAATCACAATTTTTCTGCCCCTAGGACACCCCAACAAAATGGTGTAGTAGAAAGGAGAAACTGAACCCTTCAAGAAATAGCTAGAACCATGCTCAATGAATATGAACTGCCTATTTACTTTTGGGCTGAAGCTATTAATACAGCTTGTTATGTTATCAATAGAGTCTTGATCAGACCGGTTCTTAAGAAAACCCCATATGAATTATGGAATAATAGAAATCCTAAGGTTAATTACTTCAGAGTTTTTGGTTGCAAAGTCTTTGTAATTAATACTAAAGACAATCTGGATAAGTTTGCTCCCAAAAGCGATGAAGTAATTTTTCTGGGTTACTCTATTTCAAGTAAATCTTATAGAGTTTTCAATAAGAGAACCAAATGTGTGGAAGAATCTATTCACATCAAATTCGATGAAACTGATCCACATGAGCCTAAAACCTCTCTTGAGAATCTTGAAGAAGATTTGTCTATTCTGGACCTTAATGATAAATCTAAAGAACCTGTTATAAAAACATCCAGTTCTGGAATTTCTCCAGAATCTACTTCTGTTGAAGCTGAACCTATAGATGAACCTGAAGTTTCTAGTCCAACCATTACCAAATCGACTAAGATTCTAAAGAATCATCCTTTAGATGCTGTTGTTGGTAATCTTGATAGAGGAACACAAACTAGAGCTTCTCTAAGGAACCAGGTTGAACATCAAGCTTTTCTGTCACAACTAAAACCCAAAAATATCAATGATGCTATCAATGATGAATTCTGGGTAATATCCATGCAAGAAGAGTTGAATCAATTTGAAAGAAACAAAGTCTGGGAATTAGTTGACAGATCCAAGGACACCTTGACAATAGGCACAAAATGGGTTTTTAGAAATAAAGTTGATGAATCAGGAAACATAGTTAGAAACAAAGCTAGACTAGTTGCACAGGGATATAGTCAAGAAGAGGGTATAGACTATGGAGAAACTTTTGCACTTGTAGCTCGACTGGAAGCTATTAGGTTCTTACTTGCATATGCATCACATCTGAATTTTAAGTTATATCAAATGGATGTCAAAAGTGCATTTCTAAATGGTTTTATAATTGAAGATGTTTTTGTGGAACAACCACCTGGATTTTCAAACCCTCATTTTCCAAATCAAGTTTTTAAACTTTCTAAAGGTTTATATGGTTTAAAACAAGCTCCAAGAGCTTGGTATGATAGACTCAGCAATTTTCTTATTTCAAAAGGTTTTACTAAAGGAATCGCTGATCCAACTCTTTTTATTAAAAGAATTTATAAAGATGTTTTAGTTGTACAAATCTATGTTGATGATATTATATTTGGATCTTCTAAACACTCTCTATGTACTAATTTTTCAAAAAGTATGCAAAATGAATTTGAAATGAGCTTAATGGGAGAGCTTAAGTATTTTCTTGGTTTTCAAATTTTTCAAACTAAAGATGGAATTATTTTAAATCAAAGTAAATATACCAAAGATATTTTAAAACGTTTTGGTTTGGAAATTATTAAGGAAAGTGAAACTCCTATGAGTACAATCTGTAAATTGGATACAGATGAAACTGGGAAACCAGTGGATCAAAAAAATTACAGAGGTATGATTGGTAGTTTACTTTATCTTACTGCTAGTCGACCAGACATTATGTTCAGTGTATGTATGTGTGCTAGATTTCAAGCTAATCCTAAAGAATCACACTTATTGGCTGTTAAAAGGATTTTTAAATATCTTAAGCATACTATAAACTTAGGTTTATTTTATCCAAAAGGACAATCATTTGACCTAACTAGCTATTCAGATGCTGACTTTGCTGGATGTAAGTTAGAAAGGAAGAGCACATCTGGAACATGTCATTTACTTGTTAAATCCCTAGTGTCATGGTGTAGTAAGAAACAGAACTCAGTTGCATTGTCTACTGCCGAAGCAGAGTATATAGCTGCTGGTAGTTGTTGTGCACAAATTCTGTGGATGAAACACACTTTATTGGACTATGGATTTGATTTTAAACATGTTTCAATTAACTGTGACAACACTAGTGCAATAAACATATCTAAGAATCCTGTATCTCACTCTAGAACCAAGCACATAGATGTAAGACATCATTTTCTGAGAGATCATTATCAAAAAGGTGATATTACTCTTGAATTTATTGGCAATGAACATCAATTGGCCGATATTTTCACTAAACCTTTAAGATCTGATAGGTTAAGTTACATTAGGCACGAGCTGGGAATGATCAATTCTCACCGATGTTGAATTCTCACCGATGATAAATTCTCACCGATGTGAAATTCTCACCGATGATCAATTCTCACCGATGTTGAAATTCTCACCGATATGAAATTCTCACCGATTTTTCTTTCTTTTTCTGTCTGCCGCCAAGAATATGAATCGTTTTTTTTTTGTTTTTTTTACTTTATTCGTTTATTTATGATTCCTACATGATAAAACTAAGCCTAAACTGCTTCTCACTCCACCGGACCCAAAACCTTTCACCTTTGAATCCTAGCTCCCTAATCGACTGAGAACCCTAAATCCGCGATGGAAAAAACCAAGATTCCTGCCAGCAGAGATGACATTGTAGAGCCTAAAATAAAGAAGCAGAAAGTGCAGCAAGAAGCTCGTGGAAGTAATGTCAGAACTAGGTCGGGAAAGCGACCAGTAAAACCTCATTTGCAGAATAGAGATATTGTGATTGAAAAGGAGCTATGCATAGATTGGTTGCTACCAAGCAAGTCGTTGGTGCTTGCAATTATGGAAGATCAGAGATGGGTAGATTGTTTTTCAAATAACAATGGTCCATACTACCCGAGGTTAGTGAAACAGTTCTACGAGTTCGTAAGCTTCGAGAAGTCTGAAAATGAGAATCGGGTAAGTTCTTTTTTAAATGGAAAATAAATGTCATTTTCTTCAGTAGAGTGGGCAGAATGTCTCAAATTCCCACATGAAGGTGTATCTGGGTATGCCTCAAGAGAAATTCCACCTACCAGTAACATCTTTGACTATGAGACCGCTTTAAAAGAGCTAACGGGTAATGGAAGTCAAAGGAAAGTGGTTGCTACTGAATTGGATGGAGAGAACAGACTGCTTTTCAAATTTGTTCAACATGTTTTGATACCGAGGAGAGGAGACTTTTCTAATCTGAGATATCAATATATTTATCTTCTACATATGTTAAGACATGGTGTGAAAGTAAATTTGTGCAGACTGCTGATTAATCAAAAGGATGACATGATTAGGCCAAAATCAAAGACTAATGCTTTATTCTTTGCCAAAATGATCTCTGTGATGATAAAAGTGAAAGGGATAGATGAGTCTCAGGATGAGACAGATGTAGTTAAGAATAACTTCTGTGTCACTACTATAGTTTGTAAGTACATGAATATCAATTGGAACCCATGGAAAGGAGAATGGGTCAGTGATGACCAGAGGGTGTATGATAAGTTTAATCCTGTGGATTATCCTTCAAGGCCAAAGGATAAGTGAGATCCAGGTTTAGGATCTGATGAAGAGGAACCTGAGTACAGTGATGAGTCAGAAGAAGAAGAAGAATAAGAAGAAGAAGAAGAGGAAGAAACTCCTATGGATGTTGGAGGAGATCCAGACTTTCCCCCAAGTCCTGTTACTGAGTTTGTATACTCAAGAAAAGGAAAAGTAGAGGGAGTGTTATCTACTCATGAGGAAGACCAGCCAGTTCCTCAGCAAGAAGAAGGAAAAGAGAATGTATCTGAATCATCTGATTCTGCTAGGTTGAGTCTGAGTCCATTGATTGAAAACTCAGTTGTGCCTACTGATTATGTAGAAAAAGAAAGAGAAGAAGTTGTACCTGTTTCAGAAAATCTCCTTACTGCTTCTGAGATGGAAGCTGTTGTGGAAGACTCTGATGAAGAAAGACCAGCAGAAAATGTAGTTGTTGTACATAAGAATGCACTCATTGAGGGGGAGCATCATTCCAATCTTGGAAATGTTACAGTGGCTGTTGAGATTGAAGACTGGGTAGAAGACCCAGGTTTTATAGTCTGTGGTTTGGATTATCCTGATTCGGATAATGAAGTATCCTTGAATAGACCAAAGATCAGCTATGACATCAATTCTGAGTTTTTTCCTGATGATGTGGTTCGAGTACATGATTTAGATGTGCTGAAAGAAAATCTCAAAGTCAGTTTTGTAGAGGATGTAAAGACAATGGAATCCTTTTTAGTCTCCTCGATTCAATCAGTCATGAATGATTCAGTAGTCATCTTAGCTTCTGCACGAGTATCTACTACAGTTGCACCTACTGATTTTGTTACAAAGTCTGATCTTGAATCCCTGAAGCATGAGCTGAATGAATCCTTCACTGCCTCAGTTACTGAGATGAAGCACTGTTTTCGTGAAGAAATGAAGTTTTTGGAACAATCTTTTGAGCTTTCTCTTGGTTTCAATCTGTCAACTTTTATGGGTGAGCTGATGGAAGCAATTAAAGAGCGCCAGACCCAATCTTCTAGAATAGAAGCAGATCTTGAAGCCTTACAGAAGTCGGTTACTACTTTAGAGTCTTACATGAGCTCAAAGCCTCAAGCTGATAAGGATTTAGCCTATGTGAAAAGTGTTGTAAGCCAAATGGTCTCAGTATTTGAAGATTTCAAATCTTCTATAAAGGATCATGTTAAAAATCAGGACTCTCAACTACAAACTCTGATTAGTGGCTTGACCAAAAGTTTCAAAGAAACTGTATCCTTCTCGGTTGGTCCTCTAGCTTCAAAACCTTCATTTGATCTGAATCAATTTCGAGCTATGATGAAGGGGGAGCTTGGTTCTATTTCAACCAGTGGCTCTGTGGACTCATCAGATCTAAGTCGGGTAGTGCTCTCTACAAGAGATTCAGTAAGGGAAATAATGAAAATCATCTCTGACACTATGAAAGAGGCCTCCGCCTCTCAGGAGGAAATCAAGAACAAGGTGGATTATTATTTCCAAAGGATTTTTACCAAGCAACAACTCACACATCATTTCAAGCTGATGTTGGAAAACATGAAATTACCCCCTGTAACTCAAGTCTTCCGAGAACAAGTGAGCAAGCTAAGGGAGATGACTCCTGCCTTAGAAAAATTTATGGAGAACAAAGATGATTTTATATCTGCTATGGAAAGAGGAGGAGGAATCATTATGGATTTCAGAAATCTGTTGCTGCCCTTCTTGCATGTTGATGCCAGACCTGTTATTGTCCCTCCTGTATTGCCTGCCTCTGCCTCTATTGAGTCTCCACTCCAGATGACTCCTGCTCAGGCCATCTGAAGCCTCACACCTATGATCACTCAACAAAACTCCCAATATAGGCCAGGCACTATATCAGTGGCTCAGCATCCTGTGATCATTTCTGGAATTCCAAAGCCCTCACTCACATCCTCACCACCTACCTCCTCTTCTGATCCAAAGGGCAAATCTCATGTTGAAGATCTGGATTGCTGAAGTGGTCAGGCTGTTTGATAGGAATCATTGTTTTTGTCATTCTGTTTATGTAATTTTTGTCTGATCTAATACGACTACTTTTCTTTACACTATCTCTGTTTATCAGTTTTCTATGTCTTCTTTCCCACTTTTTGATTATCACAAAGGGGGAGAAAAATACATATAAAGGGGGAGAACATATAAAGAGGGGGAGAAATTTGAGCTTTTGATACTCTTTCTTATATTTCCTTCCTTGGTACCACTTCTTTCAAAGCTCATCTCTGATACTATTGTATTTCATACTAAGTATGATAATATTTGATCTATTACTATTTCCTCAATTTTCTCTAATACTGATTTATTTGAAAAATTCGAATATAAATGCTATATTCTCTTATACTATATTCTCATTTTGTTTTATGTCATATCATAAGTTGTGATTATCAAAAAGGGGGAGATTGTTGACCTCACCTGGTTTGATAATCCCAATAGTGCATTTATATGTTTTGATAATCCCAATTATGTGTTCATATATTATGCTACTCTCAATTACTGATGATCTACATTTTAATTCTTTCAAATCGTTGATCAAGTTAATAATAATGTTTAAATAATCTCTGATTTATGTTAATCTTGATTATCCATGTTTAGCTTTGAAACAATTCTAAGTCAATTAGATGTGGTTTGCATAAGAGCTACCGATATCCAGATCTACCGATAGCCAGAGCTACCGATAGCCAGAGCTACCGATAGCCAGAGCTACCGATAGCCAGAGCTACCGATAGCCAGATCTACATATAGCCAGAGCTACCGATAGCCAGAGCTACCGATAGCCAGAGCTACCGATGCACACAGAGCTACCGATGCACACAGAGCTATCGATGCACACAGAGGTACCGATGCACACAGAGCTACCGATGCACACAGAGCTACCGATGCACACAGAGCTACCGATGCACACAGAGCTACCGATGCACAGAGAGCTACTGATAAGAGCTACCGGTAAGAGCTACCGATAAGAGCCACCTATAAGAGTTTGAAGAGATACCGATGGAAGATCCCGACACCGAGTCAACTGTACACGTCTACAAACAAACGACTACCTATAATGAACTGTGGAGTCAAATCCTATATCCTAGACACTATTGGTTTATTATACTAACGGTTACATTTGTTACTCTTGATGCATTTAATGTTATTAAATGATTTGTGTTTCCATTTCAGGAAACCGTACCAAGTACGATAAAAAATCATAATCATTCCTCCTCAGAAAAACAAAAAAAGGAGTGGCATAAAAAGGACATCGTGTATGTATCAAAGAGAGGGAGACACAAGACCAAAAAGAGATCAAGCACACAGAACATACTGGCGATCAAGCTAAAAACGTGCCAAGAACAACTGGAGAACTTGCACTCACAAGACTACTACTACCAGCCTCCAGAACATAGAGCATACATTGAGCAATCAATGCAAAAGAAGAACCACACAAAACTCATCATTCTTTGAGCCGATAAAGCAAAATGAACCTCGAAGTCAAGGAAGCAGATGGTACTCTTTTTTCCAGACGAAAACCAAAAGAAGACTCAGAAGGAATTCTAATCAAAAAAAGGAGTCAAGAGCTGCACGAAGATCACTAGAGCCATTTCTAATTTCTAAATCCTTATCTCTGTGATTTTCCTTTTACATTACGAGCAGTGTGTGTTATCTGTTGTATTTTACACACACACTGTTTCTTGAACCTTAACTGGAGGATTTGTAAATCCTTACTCACTATCTTTTCATTATTTTTCCCACTGTGGATAGTGGAAGAGGTCGTGTGTGACCTGGACAGCTGGTTGCTGTTGTTTTGTTTCCCACAGATAACAGTGGTAGAGGTCTTGGACCTGGACAGTTGTAAACTGTTGAACCCCGATTCAGGGTGTGGATCATCCTTATATAAGCTTTTGAGAGGACTAAGTCTCGGCTTGAGACTGAACCTCTTGGTTAACTCCTCTGTGTTTTTAGTTCAAGTTTATATCCATACAATACATATCTATTTCATATTCCGCTGCTATTACTTTGAAATATAATTTATCTTCAAAGCTACTTTGATGGTTAAACTCGCAAGTGTTTATATTTATTATAAATCAGTAAGTTAGTTTCAAAAGTTAATTTAGTCCTCAGATTAAGTTAACTGAGAACTAATCAATCTTTGAGAAACTAATTGAACTTTTATAATCTGTATAAATTCACTACAGTTTAATCTGTTTTTGAAATTTGGGGGATTTTAATAGAAATCATTTTTAGCAGAAATTTTAATTGGAACTCAATTCACCCCCCCCCCCCCTATTGAGTGTCCACTCCGACCAACAATAAATATTCAATAGAAAGATAAACAAATTTCCTAGATAATTATATTTTAATTATAATTTTTAGACATTATATAATTTAATTTATTTATGACGCAATGATGATGTAGTAATTACCATAATAGTGAGAAATTAAAATAATTGATATTATAAATACCCAAATAAATATAATTTGAGACTTTTTATGAATTACACTAATTTTATAGGTTAATATGACATGTTAGGAATGATTTAATTAAAAAAATTTAAGTAATAATTCTGTTACGATTTTCACAAAAATCATTTTTCCAAATAGTGACAAAATTGACATAAAAGAGTTTTTTAAAAAAATATTTTATTATTAATTGATATTCAATTCCTAAAAATCTAAGTTTAGGCCAAGAGACTTATATCCTGATATTTGTATCATTAATGGACCACTTGGGGGTTTCTTGTAGGTATATAGTATGTTTATTAACTATATAATATAAAAATACAAAGTGACATGGTAAGTGTGAAACTAATTAAATATGAGTTAAAACTAAAAGATATGGTTAATATAATGACCCAAACCTATCTAAATTCTATTTTTTGAGTGTTTTTCGACCCATACCCACCTTAACCTTTAAATAATCCACTTTGGAGCCATTAGAAACCGAATATTAATTTATTATACAATAATATTTCTAGCTTTTCCAAAGGTGCCCCTCACCTCTCTTATAAAAAGGAACTCCCCCTTCTCATTAATTCACACCTTCAAAGCCTTTTTCTTTGGCCAACCCCTGCCCAAATACTCTCTCAACTTCCCTCATTTCATCCTAAAGTCCTTCCTTTAGTTAGAAAGCCAACCTAAGGAGCCCTTTTGATCAAATCAATAGGAAGAACCCGAAGAAGAGCTAATGATTTCACCACCCTTTTCCAAGTTCCTTTATTCTTCCACTTCTTCTTTCTTTGTTATTACCATTCTAAATTAATAAATCCGGTATATTATATATAATTTTATGTTATTATAAACATGTTACAACCATATTTTAGTATTCTATCCATCCTTTGAATGACATGTCACCATATGTGCGTATGTACGACTTACCGTCTCCAAGTCATGGTGTAATTGTTATTCAAAACATTATTATCTGGATGGGTATAATAATGATGTTTAATTCATGTAAATAATAAATATAACATCATAATGATTATTTATATATGATATACCATCCAATTAAATATTATTTTAATATCAAAAATTGATATTGTCGCTCGTGCGTACGTACGGACAACCGTCTCCACGAACGCGATGAGATTTATTCTCCATCGTATCCATCCAAGTCTAATTCTCATTTGAAGATTACTAATAATTTTTAAGGACATAATATAATTCTGGATATGAATAAGATACAACCTATCCATAATAAACTTTTCTTACATAACAAAACATATAAAAGAAAATGAGTAAGTTAACACCCGAAACGACAATAATATTAAGATATTATTAACAATGCAATGTTAAAAGATCATATATGATATCATAATTATGTATATGGTTATTGTATAATTTAATAACAATATTTTAACTATTATACAAGAGGTTAACATACCATCGACTAAGGAAAAGTACAAGGTAAGGGTTTATTTCGCAATCTCTTCATTATCCGAGGTTGTTTATACGTAATAATCTACTGGGACTTCTTTATCATCCACATCCTTGTTTCTTAAAAATGTATTACAAAACATTTTTACTATTTACTAGAATATTGGTTAAAGTCATTTATACCCTTGTTGACTTTTATATGTGGTTTATAAAAGAATCTTTTCGTCATTTTCCAAACAAGGTCCTTTTTAACCATTTCGACAGAATTAAGGTAACAATGTTTTTCTAACTTATACGGTGGGTGCCGCTATTTTCTGCCATTATAAAATCGTTGAAGCTTCCATTACAATATTATAAGAATATTTTCAAAGAAAATGTTTTATTTTATAGATATATGACACTTAAATGATTTCAAAATAGAAAGATATATTTCTCTAAAAAGAGTTTTGATTTCATCTATGTCAACATCCTTTGATGGATTTTAAGCTTATTTGAAGTTGATTTATTATGATAAAAAACTTCTATATTGTATTTAAGGTTTTGTGATATGTTTGACTGTTGATGTTTTATTTTTATACCATTAGTGGTTTATGGATGAAGTATTTACATTTCTTATGCTAGTTTTAATACGAATGTTTATGTTATGTTTAAACCTTTTCATATGGGAATGCATTGGACTTAATATGTGACGGGTGGATCCTGCTATAGCCCCTCTATGCATCGGTAGGTCTCATGAGAAAAACTAGTGTCTTGGCACAAGGCCTTGGTAAAATCTTATTTGTAGTCTTGGCACGAGGCCTTGTCTATGTGGTTATGATAGTCAGGCATTATGCATTCCATCATTATGAAAGTGGTTATTGATATTTCATGTGATTATTCGATTAGTAAAATATCCATGTGAATAAGTAAATGGCATCATTTAATTTTATTTTTTCCATACTATATTGAAGATCAAGATCAAAAAGATTTTGTTTTATTTATACATTTCCTTAAATGTTTATTCTTATTTATGACAGTTTCTTCTATATTGTTATCCTTATTGAACATCTGAGCTCACCCCTTTTCTATGTTTTATTTTTTCCAGGATGTGAAGAAGTAAATTATGAATGACCTGTAGGGATAGTATAAGGGGATAAGAGTGTGGACTATGGAGACTATGTTGTTGTGGTTTTCATTTTTATGATGAAATGTAAAACTTTATGAATATATCTACTGTTTTTAAGGCTACTAAACTAATCGTTCTTTTGAGATTTGATCTTTCTTGTGATCATTCCAATGTTATGTAATAATGCACCGACTCTGGGTAACTGGGGTCGGGGCGTTATAGTTGGTATCAGAGGAAGTTTAGTACAAACCTTGGAAGCTAGATTTAGATAAACTCTTATTACAGCACATAGACCTAAGATGGACTCTGAGGATTAATATAGAAGAACTTCCTAGAATTCTGGTATTGTAGAGATTTTTTGAGTTTTCTGAGAAATAAATCTCTGTCTGGATATGAGTAGGTAGAGGTGGATCTAGCATATATGTACCTAGGGGTAAAACCTGAAAACACTGCTTTGAGCAGGACTCAAACGGGAACTGGTGCACAACAACGGGCCTTGCTCCACTCTTGGTTACGACACTCCTGGGAGATATGTTTAGAATAACTCTCATTTTCTTTAAAAATCATTATGAAAGGTTTATGAGTATATATATCCTCAAAGAAAACATTTTTATGATTATGGATTATATCCATAAATAGTTCAATTTATGTTAAGTGTTTTATAAGTATGAAATTATGTATTTTGATTCATAAACTAATCTTGTTTATGCCATTGTTTAGAAATTGCGCCTAGTGGAAGAAATAGAAACTGTATCAATGCACGCACTCCATGTAGGGATTTCCCTCCTGCTCAAGAAAATTATAGTGGAGATGGTGATGCAACTGGTGCCAATCAGCTAATTACCATACTGGGACAACTCACTCAGGTTATGAATAATAACCTTACCCGTATGGAGCACCCTGATCCACAGCGTGGAGAATCAATGTTATATCGCTTCATGAGGCAACAACCACCAACGTTCAATGGGAGTGGAAATCCTTTAGTAGCTGAGCAATGGATAAAATCCCTAGAGAAAATATTTCAGGCTTTGGGGAGTAGTGAAAGGGAAAAAGTTATCATGGCAGTTTACCGCCTCACTGGAGATGCTGATCAATGGTGGTCATTGATTCAAAACACGAAGGAAGATGAAGAAGTATCAAATATGAAATGGAGGGAGTTCAAATATCTGTTTTTATAAAAATACTTTCCTCGTGACCATCGAGCAGATATGGAAAGGCAATTTCTGGGTCTGAGACAAAAGGAGGATGAAAATGTCGCAAAGTATGAGGATTACTTTACAAGAATAGCAAGGTATGCTGGAGATTATATATGTAACCCAAGAAGTAAGATTGATCTTTTCTTTTATGGGTTAAAACCATTTCTCCATCAAGCATTAGTCTCACAATCCTTCTCATCATACGAACATATTCTCTCATGTGCTATCAAGACAGAGAATGAATTCTCTAAGCCATGTGACTTTAAAGAAAAGAAAGAGAAGAAGAGATCTTCTGATCAATATGGGAATGTAAATAAAGGGAAGAAGGGAAAATTTGAATATCCATCCTGCAGTAAATGTGGGAAGAAACACCCCGGTACTTGCTTGAAGGGAATGGGTGTATGTTACAAGTGTGGTGAAAAATTCCACCAAGCTTGTGATTTCAAGGGTAAGAAGGAAGCTACCAATGTCCAATGCTACAATTGAAGGGAGATGGGACATTATCAAATTAACATCCTAAGCTTCAGGGGAACTTACCTTAGAAAAGACCAAGGGATCAAGGCCAAGCTTATGTTATCACTACTTCTGAGGTAGGAGCTCCAAAAGATGTGGTGGCAGGTAATTTAATGGTTTCCTCAAGTTTATCAAATGCATTATTTGTTTCTGGATCATCGCATTCTTTCATATCATCCCAGTTTGATAAGAAAATTAGATATTTACAATTTGATTTAACAAGGGAGTTGTCAGTTTAAACTCTTAAGGGAAGTATCATTGCAACAAAGTTTTGTGAATCAGTCCCCATTAAGGCACATAAATGTTCTTTATCTTCTGATCTCATCATCATGCCTATGATTTAATTTGATATAATCCTCAGTATGGATTGTTTTTCGGACCATGATGCGAATATTTATTATAAGAAGGAAGCGGTTATGATTCTTGATGATGATGATAAGGAACACCTTATCTTTAGAGCAGAATCGTCGCCACAAAATTCTTTTATAGATCCACACCTAGTAGCTCAACTAAATTCAATTAATAGGGAGGAAGATAATGAAATGACTATGGGTGAGGAAAGGAATGTTCAAATAGAGGATGTACCTATTGTGAAAGAATAAGTAGATGTGTTTCCGGAAGATTTACCCAGACATCCTCAAGAACGAGAAGTTGAGTTTTACATTGATTTAATTCCTGGATCACGGCTTATATCGAAGACCCCTTATAGAATGGCCACTGTATAATTATTTGAACTAAAGAAACAACTAGAGGAATTGAGTAATAATGGATTTATTTTCCCTAGTGTTTCTCCATGGGGAGCCCCTATTCTTTTTATTAAAAAGAAAGATGGATCTATGAGGTTATGTATCGACTACAGGGATATCAATGAAATAACAATAAAGAACAAGTATCCCCTACCTCTCATTGATGATTTATTTGACCAACTGCATGGAGCTCAATACTTTTCAAAGATTTACCTTCAATATGGATACCATTAGTTGTGTGTGAAGAAGGAAGACATTCTGAAGACAACATTTCGAACTAGGTACGGGCATTACGAGTTTATAGTAATGCCTTTTGGATTGACTAATGCACCCTCTATATTCATGGATCTGATGAATAGAGTTTTCAAGGAATATCTTGATGAATTTGTGGTGGTATTTATTGATGATATCTTGGTATACTCCAAAATCTACAAAGATCATGAAAATCACTTGCTCATTATCCTGAAGACTCTGAGAAGACATGAATTATATGGGAAGTTTAGCAAGTGTGAATTCTGGATTCAAGAGATTTCTTTTCTTGGACATATTGTCTCTATGGATGGAATTTCCATTGATCCTTCTAAGACCAAGGAAATCCAAGAATGTCCATCACCTACGAGTATAACTGAGGTATGCAGTTTTATTGGTTTGGAAGGTTATTATCGACGTTTCGTCCAGAATTTTTCCCGATTGGCTAACCCATTAACGAAGAACACACGTAAAGGGGTCAAATTTGTTTTGACAAAAGAGTGTGAAGAATTTTTCGTAGAACTGAAGAGAATATTAGTCAATTCTCCTATATTGACTCTACCATCAGGGAATGTTGGGTTCGTTATTTATAGTGATGCATCGAAGAAAGGACTTGGTTGTGTCTTTATGAAAAATGATAGGGTTATTGCCTATGCATCACGACAGTTGAAAATTCATGAACACTACTATCCTACTCATGATCTCGAGTTAGCAGTTGTGATCTTTTCTTTTAAGATATGGCGGCACTACCTATATGGTGAAAAATGTGAGATTTATATTGATCACAAGAGTTTATTTTTTCAAAAAAATAACTCAACATGAGGCATTGGAGATGGCTTCAATTACTCAAGGATTATGATTGTATGATACACTACCACCCATGGAAATCAAACAAGGTGGCAGATGATTTGAGCAGAAAAGATCATGGAGTTTTAAACAATATGAGAATTGAAAGGGATCCAATCTTCATGGATCTAGTGAAGATGGACATGGGAATAACCAGGGAAGCTGAAACATCAATGATTTTTCAAATGGTTTCCAAACCATATTTACTAGAAAGGATTAAGAGTTCTCAGACTGATGGTGATGAATTTCTAAAGAAGATTAAAGCTGTGAATGATGGGAGATTGAGAGACTTTGTGTATGAAGAAGGAATTTTGAAATTCGGGAAGAGGCTTTGTGTTCCCGATATACCTGATCTAAAAATGGAATTGATGGATGATTCTCATAGTTCCAACCTTTTTATACACCCTGGGAGCACCAAAATTTATAGAGATTTGAAGGATCATTTTTGGTGGGACAACATGAAGAGGGAGATTGCCGATTTTGTGTCAAGATGTATGGTTTGTCACAAGTGAAAGCTGGAAGGCAACAGCCTGGTTGAGTATTGCAACCTCTTCCCATACCGGAGTGTAAATGGGACAATATTATGGTGGACTTTGTCATGAGGCTACCAAAGACTCCTAGAAGGAATGATGCAATATGGGTCATTGTTGATCGTATTACCAAGTAAGCACTTTTTCTTACTATAATAGAAGATCTACCACTAGAACGTCTAGAAAGAATATATGTTGATGAAGTTGTTACACATCATGGAGTACCCCTATCGATTGTTTCTAATCGTGATCCCCGTTTTACTTCACGATTCTTGAAAAGTCTTCAGAAATCCTTGGATACTGAACATCATTTGAGCACTGCCTACCACCCTCAAACAGATGGACAATCAGAACGAACAATTCAAACCTTAGAAGACATGTTTAGATTCTAATCATTTGACTTTCAGGGTATGTGGGATCAATATTTACCTCTTGTAGAATTTTCCTATAAAAATAGATTCCATTCGAGTATTCAGATGGCACCATATGAAGCGTTAAACGGAAAGAGATGTCGGACACCAACCTGTTGGGATGACGTTGGTGAAAGAAAACTTGTAGGCCCAGAAATGGTGGAGGAAACGATGGAAAAGGTGAACGTAATCCAAAACCATATCAAAGCAGATCAAAGTAGGCAGAAGAGCTATGCCGATAATCGAAGGAAGGATTTGGAATTTCAATTCGGTGATCATGTTTTCATGAAATTATCTCCATTGAAGGGAGTCATACGTTTTGGTAAGAAAGGTAAATTGAGTCCCAGGTACATCGGACCTTTCGATATTCTAGAATGAATTGGGGTTTTAGCTTACCGATTGGAAATGCCGCCAAGTCTCTCCAAAGTTCACAATGGGTTCCATGTATCTCTGTTGAGGAAATACATGCCTTACCCAATGCATGTACTCGCCTATGAGGAATTAGAACTGGAACCCGATCAGTCTTATTGTGAAGATCCCGTCAATATTCTTGATATGAGAGAACAAGTACTGAGAAACCGGATGACTCGTCTGGTAAAAGTCTTGTGAAGAATCCATAAGATGGAAGAGGCAACGTGGGAACCTGAGGAACTTATGATGAAGAACCACCCGAGTCTTTTCATGTGGTAGTATTCTAGAAATTTTGAGGACGAAATTATTTGAAGGAGGGGAGAATGTAACACCCCAAGCTTCTATGGTACTCTTCTCTTTGAATAATTCAATAGCGTGTGTTGTACGCAACATCGAGTTCTAACACACCACAACCAATCAAACTAGCCGTTATGAATAGTAATACCCACTTTTTGAAATTTATAAATTTTATTTTTCAAAATGGACTTCATTTTTGGATTTAGAATATCAAAATTAGCCTAGGGTGAATTTTTGGTATTTTTCTGAAAAACTTCATTTTTTGATGAATAGTGAAACCACTAAGTGGTAGTTAAAAAAACTGAATTTTTCATACAACTTAATTTTACCTCTTTTGTGAGTGGAATTTCAAAAATCCAAGAAAAATGGTTAATATCAATGAGTAAAATGTGGTTCAATGAGATGAAAATAATTTTTGGTGAATAGTAACTTTTTTCTTTTATTTACCATGATTAAAAGTTAATAGGGTAATTAAGGGTAAAAATGATATTAATATTACCCTAACACATGTCCTAATTCTATTGGAAAAGTGTATCTCAAATAAAAACAACCGTAGGAATAAAATATTATCATTTAGGTCCACTTGGGTTTGATTAGGACATTTATTATTATTTAATTCAAAGAAGAGTTAAAAGAGTTAAAATCAATGTTTATTTACTAAAACATTTTTAATATAGGGTTAAAAATTAGATAAATTCGATTATAAAGATTAATTAGAAAGATAAGATAATTTACTACATAATTATATTTTATTTATAATTTTTAGTTATTATATAATTTAATTTATATATGACACAATGATGTTGCAATAATTACCATAATAGTGAAAAATTAAAATAATTGATATTATAAATACCCAAATAAATATAATTTGAGAATTTTTATGAATTACACTAATTTTATAGGTTAATATGACATGTGTGGAATGCCTTAATTAACTTTTTTCGAAGTAATCATCCTGTTATGATTTTCACAAAAATCAATTTTTCAAATAGTGCCAAAATTGACATAAAATAGTTTTTAAAACAAGTATTATATTATTAATTGATATTCAATTCCTAAAAATCTTAGGTTAGGCCAAGAGACTTTTATCATGATAGGTGTATCATTAATGGATCACTTTGGGGTTTTTTTGATGTATATTGTATGTTTATTAACTATATAATATAAAAATACAAAGTGGCATGGTAAGTGTCAGAAAAATTAACTAAGAGTTAAAACTAAAAGATAAGGTTAATATAATGACCCAAACCTGTCTAAATTCAGTTGGTTGAGTGGTTTTCGACCCATACCCACCTTAAACACTAAATAATATACTTTTTAGCCATTAGAAACTGAATATGAATTTTTTATAAAATAATATTTCTAGCTTTTCCAAAGGTTCCCATCACCCCTCTTATAAAAGGGCACTCCCCCTTCTCATTAATTCACACATTCAAAGTATTTTTGTTCAGCCGACCCTGGCCCAAATACTCTCTAAACTTCCCTCACTTCATCCTAGAGGCCTTCCTCTAGTCAGAAAGCCAAGTTAAAGAGTCCTTTTTATCAAATAAAAAGGAAGAACCCGAAGAAGAGGTAATGATTTCACCACCATTTTTCGAGTTCCTTTATTCTTCCACTTCTTATTTCCTTGTTATTACCATTCTAAAATAATAACTCCAATATATTATATATACTTTTATGTTATTATAAACATGATACAACCACATTTCAGTATTCTATCCATCCTTTCAATGACATGTCACCATACGTGCATACGTATGGCTTACCGTCTCCACGTCGTGGTGTAATTGTTATTCAAAACATTATTATTTGGATGGGTATAATAATGATGTGTAATTAATGTAAATAATAAATATAACATGATAATAATTCTGTATATATGATATAACATCCAATTAAATATTATTTCAATATCAAAATAATGATATTGTCGCTCGTGCGTACGTACGAACTACTGTCTCCACGAACGTGATGAGATTCATTCTCCATCGTATCCATCCCAGTATAATTATCATTTAAATATTAATAATAATAATTAAGGAATTAATATCATTATGGATATGAATAATATACAACCTATCCCTAACAAACATGTCTTACATAACAAAACATATAAAAGAAAATGAGTAAGTTAACACCCGAAACGACAATAATATTAAGATATTACTAACAAAGCAATGTTAAAAGATCATATATGATATCATAATTATGTATATGGTTCTTGTATAGTTTAATAACAATGTTTTAACTATTATAAAAGAGGTTAACATACCATCGACTAAGTAAAAGTACAAGTTAAGGGTTTATTTCGCAATCTCTTCATTATCCGAGGTTGTTTATACGTAATAATCTACTGGGACTTCTTTATCATCCACATCCATGTTTCTTAAAAATGTATTTGAAAACATTTTTACAATTTACTAGAATAATGGTTAAAGTCATTTATACCCTTTTTGACTTTTGTAAGTGGTTTATAAAGGAATATTTCCGGCGTTTTCCAAACAAGGTCCTTTTTAACATTTTCGACAAAATTAAGGTAAGAATGTTTTTTTAACTTATATGGCAGGTGCGGCTATTTTCTGCCATTATAAATTCGTCGAAGCTTTCCTTACAAGCTTATATGAATAATTTAAAATAAAAAGGTTTATTTTATAGATATATGAATCTTAAATGATTTCAAAATAGAAATAGATATTTCTATAAAAAGAGTTTTGATTTCCTCTATGTCAACATCCTTTGATGGATTTTAAGATTGTTTGATGTTGATTTATTATGATACAAAACATCTATATTTTATTGAATTTTTTGTGATATGTTTGACTGTGGATGTGTTATTTTTATACCATTTGTGGTTTATGGATGATGTATTTACATTTCGTATGCGAGTTTTAATACGAATGTTTATGTTATGTTTAAAACTTTTCATATGGGAATGCATTGGACTTAATATGTGATGGGTGGAGCCCGCAATAGCTCCTTGATGCATCGGTAGGTCTCATGAGACAAACCAGTGTCCTGGCACAAGGCCTTGGAAAAATCTTATTTTTAGTCTTGGCATGAGGCCTTGGCTATGTGGTTATGATGGTCTGGCATTATTCATTCCATCATTATGAAAGTGGTTATTGATATTACATGTGATTATTCGATTAGTAGAATATCCATGTGAATAAGTAAATGGAATCATTTAATTTTATTTTTTCCATACTATATTGAAGTTCAAGTTCAAAAGGATTTTGTTTTAGTTATACATTGCCTTAAATGTTTATTCTTATTTATGAAAGTTTCTGCTATATTGTTATCCTTACTGAGCATCTAAGCTCACCCCTTTTCTATGTTTTATTTTTTCCAGGATGTGAAGAAGTAAATTATGAATGACTTATAGGGATAGTATAATGGGATAAGATTGAAAACTATGGAGACTATGTTGTTGTAGTTTTCATTTTTATGATGAAATGTAAAACTTTATGAAAATATCGAGTGTTTCCAAGGATACTAAACTAATCGGTCTTTTGAGATTTGATATTTCTTGTGATCATGACAATGTTATGTAATAATGCACCAACTCTGAGTAATTGGGGTCGGGGCGTTACAATAGTACATTCTTTTCATAATTTCTTCACTCTGATATTTATTTATTAATTTTTGATATTTTTTACTATGTTGTAAACTCTAAATTTTGGGGTTATAGTCTACCCATTATACTTATCAAAATTATTTTTCTATTCATCAGCATTTGGCATACAAGGAACCCAACCTAATATCTCGTAACGAACCCTTCTGGCCATTCAAGAGTGTCCCAGATCAGAGGAAATTACAAAGTGGTATTAGAGGCACTCTAATTTTAATTTTTATTCTTAGTGTTTGATAATTGTATAAAATACATAATGATGTGTTGGGACTTGGTAATTATTTTTTTCATTTCAGTAGTTAACCCATGTCTGAGGAAGAATATGAGTTCCCAGGGATGGGATTCTTGTTTTACTATTTACTTGTTAGAGATTATATTATTTCACCTTAGGTGATTCACATGTTGTAGGAGGTTATCATTTTATGATTTTATTGTTTCTTAAGATTTATACTCTTGGCTTGATATGACATGATATTAGTATGTATACATCATAATAGCCACATAGAGATATATGCAGATGCATTTTTCATGATTATGAAATATTTATTTCCATGTGATATATACTTACATATTGAAATAAGGTATGAGGTATCTATTTTAAATAATAAAAGAAATGAATTGAAATGTTATTCTAAAAAAAATAACCCATGTTTAGAGAGACTGGTAGTTAGGGGTTCTCTGTTGTAGTCACCCGTTGAAGTTTACCTTGTTGTTATACTCCCCTCTAAGGTGTGTGTTTGTCTTGTAGAAGAAATGTCTCCTCATAATCATTGAATTGAATTTCTAGGATAGTGGAAATCAGAAATCTTATAATGTAGCTGAATCAGAGACTCTTGTATTTTATGTGCATTATATAGATGCTCTGCATTGCGACGACTTCCTAATGGTTATGCAATCCATAAAAAGGGAGATGGTATGTATGATGCCTTCGATGTTTGAGATGACTAGGGAGTTTTATCTATGAAATATTCCTATTTTTTAGGGAATTAGGCCCCCAAGAATACAGTTTCTTGATCGAGTCAGTCCATAAAATCTTCAATCATAATAAGACACCTGTAGATAATAGGGTGTTACTTTCTTAATGTATATACTTTTTTGACATTCTATGTGTTAGTGGGATATACTGGAGGAATTTGGGTAGTATTATGAGCTATCTTCGTAGGAATTCCGGATGAATTTCATGATCCATTTATATCTAGAGAAGTTGTGGGATAAAAAATATCATTTTTTCATGCATCTAACAGAAATGGGAATGTCATTTTCGGATTATACTACATGTTTCATTGACCTATAACTGTTTTTACCATCTATATAAGCTAATAAAATCTCTAGGGTGAGAATTTTATATAACGGTATTTACAATTAGATCTATTCAGAGGTTAACATTTCTCATTTATGTAGTTTTGTGAATGTGATGAATGAGGCACTCATCATAAAAGGGAATCTAAGATATTCCCCAAGAAGCTGCCAAGATTTTTCATAATTGTAAACTGAGAGAACTTCTTTGGGTATCCAGAAACACTATAATTAATGTTTTATAAGAATAAGTAGAGGGAAGAGTAGTGAGTGTAGTAGAAACCCATCTAAGGGTTGTGTTCTATTACAATTCCATTAGTGTGGAAATTTATTCCATAAGAACCTTCCATGCCCTTACCCCATAGTTGAGTGTCGTATATGAAACAATATGATTCATCATTATAGGTTATGTATGAAATATGTATAATAGAACATTAGTAGGGGATCAAGGATGGAACCTAAGCTAGTAAGGGTCTCAGTAACCCTTCAACAGTCTTATACTTTGAGTTTTACTAGTCGTTCGGGATGAGTTAGGGGACATGGTACCCCCAATGCAGGAGCGGTAATACCAAGATGGGGAAATAGCTGACGGTAGTCAAACGGGACCCCATGGAAGAGTGATATGTTGGCTTCACATCATACAGACTACACTAAATATCATGAATTATGGAACATCTACAATTATAGTTACATATCTTATATGATCTACATTATATTTTATTTTGTTTGATATAGAAGCATCAAATAATTTTCTACATACTGCTTTGTCAAATGGTTTGTGATAGGATGTAGAAATCATGGATCGTTCTTTCACCATCGACACACAGTTGGGGTGAAGTCATAGAATATCAAACGTTTCAAGGAATGGATTTTAATTTTTAGTGGATATCATTTCTTATTGTAACTATTCATGATAGAAATGATAGGATTTGACTTTATTCTTTGCATAGATTGGTTTGTTCTATACCAGGATCTGATTGACTATTACCAGAAAAGATTTATCTTCCTATATCTAGAAGGAAGGGTCTATTTTTACTAGGGGGATTGGTATCCTTAGGATGATTTCATAATAACAATTTATTAAAAGTTTGATGGTCTTACAGCTCAGATATCTATTCATGATCTAGATGATTGTGGAATGTAATAATATTTTTTTCTTCTAGTGGAAGATCATTCTCATGATGTTTCCCCTAATGATTCCCATGGATTACAACCAGAGGGATATATTTAGCTCACGATTGCGTTGGTGTACATAGTAGATAATGTTTCTATCTCACCTTACAAAATGGATCAACAAAGCTTAACGTGTTGAAAGTTCAGCTGGAATATCTGGATTCTAAATACTTCATATGACCTAATACTTTTCTATAGGTTTCTCTAGATATAGTTTACATGTATATTGATTGGTCTTTTCACATATGTTTGTATAATCCGATTTTGAAAAAGTTTAAGGTCGGGAAAATATATCCTCTTCTATGAATTGATGATTTCTTCGATTAGTTGGGAGGTGACATGACCTTTTCTATGATCAAATTTTGAACAGGTTAACAACAATTAAGGGAGAGACAACAAAACATGACTCAGAAAGCTTTTAGAAGTATGTATGGTTTATAGGAGTTCATTGTGATGCCATATGGTTTGACCAACTCCCTAGTGGTATTCATGGAATTGATGAATTGGATCATTCATCCTTTTATGGATCAAATTTTGTGGTTTTTTCGATGATATATTAGTGTAATACCAATAAGAAAATGATCATTCTCTACTTATTGACATCTTCTTGATTACAACGAGAGAGCATCTTCTGCACACAAAGATAACCAAATAATGTTTCGGGATTAATATAATACACATATTATTCCATTTCATCTCATAGATAAGAGTTCATTGGACATAAAATAACATTCATCCATGGTGTCCTGGGAACATCCCAAGAACATTTTCACGATTCAAATCATTCTAAAGTTATCAGGTTATTATCAACACTATATCCAAGATTTCTCCTTTTTGGAATCACCGATGACTAGGATGACCAAGAAATGAGGGATGTTTGACTATTCTAATGCTTGTGAGAGATATTTTCAGGATCATAATAGTAGACTGATCTCATCTCTTATTCTAACATTACCTATGTCAGGTAAATCATATATTGCCTACTATGACATATCCAAAGATGGAATCAAAGAAGATCAGATCCAAGAGGATCAAGTGGTTTCTTATAGCTCCATAGAGATGATACCATGTGAAATAAATTACCCTAGTCATGATATGGAGTTAGAAGTAGTGGAACATGATCTATTATGTTAGAGATGGTGTCTCATGGGTGATATCTTTGTGGTATACATGAACCACAAGATAAATAGGTACATCTTTTCTCTACGAGACATGGACCTTTGGTAGAGGTGGTGGGTCAAGTACATGTAGTATTTCTAAATTTAAATTAATTATACACTATGAAATGGAATATTCATTTACAATGTACTGAGCTAAAATGTGAAATGAAAGGTAGTATTAGAGTCTTGCAATGAGTGCCTGTTAGTGGATATTTTTACCAGTAGCATCCAAATGTTCAAAAGTTTCAAGGATGAGTATCTCAGAATTCAACATCAATTATAACCATTATCTTGGACTAGATCAAGACCGAATAGTAATTTAATCCAAAGGGATAAGTTCTATCATACAACTTATATTCTTAGGAGAACCATTAGGATAGTCTCTTAGTATTTTAAATTCTATTATTTTCTATGGCCAAGTATGGGGTCCTACTGGCTTATATGAGGATATGATGAGGGAGTTTCATACTTCTATTTAAGAGGTTCCCACTGGATTGGAAAAGATATATAATGATATATTTAGATAGTAATGTTGTATATGAATGGAGAAGGATATGGCATTCATCATGATTGGGTGCTTCACTTGCTAGTAGGTTGACACCTGGCATCAGTGGACAACCGATCTTTTTAAGTATTTTCCTATTACTATGATAAAATAGTATGATGTATCTATGAATTTTATGAAAGTATTACCTAGGAATACCAAACATAATGATGTTTAATGGGTGATTTTTTACCTACTGATGAATGTATCCTAGTTATTACCTATAAGGGAGACCTTCATGGTTAATGATATGGGTTGTATTTGTATGTTTGAGGTAGTTCATTTTCATGGTTTTATGAGTATTATTATTTCTAATCTATATCTTCCTTTCATAACATGTTTCTAGTAGTGTATTCAAAATACACTATGATCGTAGGTTATTTTGAGCACAACCTATCATCCTTCGACTAATGGTCAACCAGAGTGGACTGTACAGGTTCTTCATGATATGTCACGGCCTGTGTTTTGGATTTTTCTCGTTCAATGGTGAAACATTTGGAACTCATTGAGTTTTTATATAATAATAGATTCCATGAATAAATCCAAATTAAAACATTTGAGGGTTTGTATGATAGTTTGTTTCATTCACCACTTTTTTGGATAAATCAGGTATTTTAGTGCTTATTGGGGCTAGCCTCATACAGAAGATGTATGAACAAGTTTAGTTGATCAGAAAATGATTTATAATCCCGAATGGAATGCAGAACTCAGATAATGACCATCATGTATTACCTCTAAATTTCACGTTTGGTCATCAATTTTTTCTTTTGGTTTCTCCTATATTGGCACAATGTTCTATTTGGAAACAGGGATGGTTAGCACCCACATTTTTCAGGACACTTGAGATAGTGGAAATGTTTGTTTCTATGGCATGTCGTTTAGTCCTTCCATCACCATACAGGTACATGAATGATTTATTTCACATATCATAGCTTCAGATATATCATACATACCTTTACCATGTGATAGAAGTGGTATACATTGAGTTTTATGATAATGCATCTTTTGAGGAACATATGATATGGGTTTTGGATCATAATGGGAGATACCATTGGTTTAGGATTATATTTTTTGATAGAGTGATGTGGATGCATGGGAAAACATAGGAGGAGACCGAAGAGTGGGAGTTTAATATGAAAACACACTGGCTAGAAATGTTCACTGAGATCCCTTAGTGATTCATATAGTATTCTCAGGACGAGTTGTTATATGGTTGGGTGATTGTAATATCCACTATTTTTATAGATTCATCTCTATTTGATATTTCATAAATCTTATTTCTTTTTAGTTTTTCAATGTCCTTAAACCATGGTGAAAGTGTTTTCATTGTGTACGTTTATCTTCGGAATAAACATGGTCTTTGGTTAGGGGAAAACATGAGAAAACTAGGGAGGATCCACATGGAGGGAATTTTTTGGGAAACCAACTTTATGGTTTGGGGTTTAAGTTTAATTGAATTAATTATGTTTGATTATAAAGGGGTCACATGTTGCCATGAGATAATGGTAACTTGAGTAGCCTTAAAGGGTCTCTGGGTTGATTAAATTTGGAAATGGGAAATAAAAAAATATGTTGATCATTTACGATTCTTGTAAATGGATTATACATCATGTAATGTTTGAATGAATTTTAATATTATCAGTCGAGGGATGGGTTTTTTCAGTTTATCCTATTGAAAAGAAATTCTTGAATTGTGACTCTATTACACACCATGTAATTCCACAACCTGCTATTTTAATACTTGTCGTGTGGCTAATGTTTCCAATTATCTCACTCTAGTATTCTCATCTCTGACCTAGGTCATCATAAAGGTGATTTTTGTGTTCCAAACTATCTTTTGGAAGTTCCAAAAATGAAATCAATCCCTAGTAAGTGGATTTCAGTAGGTTTTTTCTATTCTCTTCATTTATAATATAAAAAATATGTCATAATCTGTTTATCATGTGTGTTGTAGGTTTTGATCTTGATCAGTTCTGATCTAGGATCCACTTGGTGATAATTTACACATCGTTCCTATTGGGGTTTCTCCATTGGAATCATTCGTTTATTCTCTGGTTAAATACAGGGGTTCCAAATCATAACCCTATGGTTTGAAATTTTTTTGTTATATAGAATTTTTTTAATATTTCAATTTAATGTGAATCTCAATTAATTAAATAATGAAGGGGATTATTCCTTAGAGTTTGATGGATTTAATTGAAAATTGAACTAGCTTGTGGATACCTATTGGGTGAGTGAAACGTGAATAAATTTGATTCAGCTAATGACGTAATGTGTGTTTATCATGACATGATTCCTTAGGTGATTTATTAATATAAAATCTATATATTATGAATTACTTCTAATTGATGACTCTTTTGAACAACTATGATAAAAATTAATGTTGACATCAAACGACAGAAGTTAATTTGAATAATTAACCATTGAGTCATATGATGTGATATTGTGATATCCATGTTGTTAGTACGTTTCATACGATCCTTCTTAAAAATATTATATATCGGGTATATCCCTAGAACATGCACACTTATATGTTGTAATACTAATACTAGATTGGATCAGCCCATTCCCATTATGTAAAGCTTATTAGGAATTAATCCAAATACTTTAATGGTTATATTACGAAGTCCAGTCCAAGTCCCATGTTTTAATTCTTATAGGGATTTGAAAAAGATGTTGTAATGCTTATATGGATTTTACCCATACTGTTGTGATTATTCATTGATTATGGTTGTGTTTTTCATGGTTGTAAGACATGCTTAGTGATATTCTATCATAAATAAAAGAAATTTATTTTAAAATGGTTATATGGTTTGGTTAGAATGGTTATGACACAAGTTCAGAGAAATTATGGCATGGAGATGAAGTAGGTTGTTGTAGTATTTTATTATTTATTTAATTAATTAATACACATATTTATCACTATATTTCATACACTTATTAACAGAATTGTTTGTTTAGACATGGTGGTGTTGACTTACTGAATTATAGTCATACCATATCTAGGAAACTATAAGGAACCCATGAAGATTATGAGGATGCATGTTTGAATAAAGGAGGTGGACCGCACTATTGATTTTATTTTCTAGATGGTCTGGAGTTTCGTGATTGGAACAACATTTGGTTAGGCATAATAGGTTGTTGATTTTTTCAATGAGTCTTCCAGTATTTTACTTTTATTTTTTCTAGCATTTCATTTGGTTACATTCTAGTAAATTGTTATATTATTCTTGTAGAATCATTATTATTATTCAGTTGGATATTATTTCTTGTTTCCACTATATTATATTGATGAAATTATTTTATCACTCTTATTTTTATTTATTATTATTGGATATTTTCCGCAAAGTTGTAAACTCAGAATCCAGTGGATATTGTATCACCCCAATGCTTATCACACACCACTGTTAGTTAATAGCCTCTAGTGTATAGGTGGGAGTGCTTGATGTCTCGTAACCAAACATTTCTATCCTCAAAAGAGAGTGTCATGTTAGGGTATCTTATACTTCCTCAAATGAAAACATTTACAATACTAACTCACATAACCCAAATATAATTATTACATTATTATATTAGTAAAATATATAATAGATTACATCATATAGGATTAATTAATTCATTATTCCATACTACACTAGATATATATATGATTGTCCCATTACATATGAAAAAAATTAAACAATATAAAATTCATTAGGAACATTATTATTATTATTTCTATTAAAACAAGGAAATCATTCATGGTTATCTTACTAATTCTATAGATAATGGAAAAAAATAATAGGTTGAGAAAAAATACCTAGTAGAGGATTTTATATGATATATTATATCAAAGAATACAAATTACTTGAATATTATTTATTGAATAAATAAAAAATAATATATTTTTTTATTACTGATAACATAGGCATGTAATATATCCATGAAAAAAAATAATATAAATAATAACATGGTAAGTAATTACTTTTTTAAAAGTGATTGAATTCATCATATTGAATATCTTACTCTTTCCACTAAGGCATTAGTCTAGGAAAACCTAAACACAATGTCATGTCCTCTTGCAATGAAATTATAAAGAATTGGACATAAAAATACAAAATAAAAAAACTAATTGTTTTGTGAAACCTAATGATTCGTCAAATGGGAATATAATTTCATCCCCCACATATCAATGATGAATTTTAAAATAATTATTAATTTATAGAAGATATATATAATTTTCATGACCTGAACCAACAGGGATTGAGCCTCAACTCCCCAAGCCTTCCTCTAATAGGCTAGGGGATGGTGACTAGAACTAAGTAGGCTATCACACACATTGGTGACCTTAGCCTAAGGTACCTACCTGGACACACACACCCACACACACCTCCATGAATTAGTGCAGAGATATATAAAAATTGAAAAGAAATGCATGCCTACTACCATCCCCCAACTAATGTGGAGCAAAAGTAAAAAAGGGAAAATAAAGGGCCCATCATTAGAAAACTACCAAAGCGTCCAACCTACTTAGAAGGAGGGGATCACTATCAAAAGCACCCGCCAAAAAAACTCCTTGTCCCAGCTCCATAAACATCCTGATCGTTCTATCTCACTAAGTAATTCCTGCTCCAAATCCTCCTAGTACTCCATCAAATGATCTTTAGTTTGAACAAAACATAAGACATGTATGAGAAAATCCCATGCAGGGTGAGTATAAAGAAACTCAGTACACACCCCAAAATCCCAAAAAGATAAGGGAGCAACTGAAATGAATTCTTCTTCTCATCCCAATTAGAGAGAACCCAAACAAGAGAAAAAAACTCTATCTCGTGACCATCTTCGGCTAAACTCAACTAGTCAGTTAAAACCACATGGGTAGGTCATCAAAGATGTGGAAACATCCCTAAGGAAACCTAGAAAGAACACAAAATAAAATCGTCTCTGGCACCAAGCCTCATGAGGGTCCAACCTCATTGTCGGTGTCAGATTATACTCGAGACTCTATGGAAATATATAACCAAGAGAATACGCTCGATGAGCTCTGTCATCCCAAATGACACTCGTCTGAGATCTACACTCCATCGGGTCTCACACCACTATCCCAATTTGTCCATCCGAGAGAACACAATCATAAGCTATCACTATTAAGGATTTCATGCAAAAACTCAGAGGAAACGCCAAACTCCTCATATATGGGATCACTATTAGGGCCAATTAGGGGATACAAGAACCCAAATCAGAAACTCAGAGATCTCTTAGATCGGGGATCACTCCCTGGATCCACTAGGGGATACTACAACCTGATTTCATGTTCCACAGATCACATCACTTAGATAGAGGATCCTCAGCCATATAAAGGTGGGCTCAACAACACTAAAAAACCCATCTAGTATAACACACAATATAGGGGATCTTACCAATGATACAATAAACCTTATCAAAAAGACATGTTGTGTAGGGGATTTTATAATCGATGATACTGCAACCCTACTATTACCACCCACTATGTAGGGTATCATATTCCTGATGATGCCACAAACCCTACCGGACTGTCCTTCTAGATATGGGATCATCATTCATATATATGTAGTCACAGTGATACCAAGAACCAAATCTAGGGATGAGAAGCTAGATGATCCTACCATGGCCTCACCGGAGGGATGTCACAACACTATTTGAACTCATCCTATTGAGGGGATCACAAAACTGTACTGGGGTTGTAATGCCACAAAAACCATCAAAGAAATGATCCAAGAGAGTTCACTCAATCGTTGTAGGTCCATAGGTTTTCAACCCAATTATCCCACTATATAATTACATTTCACACCTCCTAGGTCCAAACTAAGTCCACCATCATGTTCTACGTGGAAAAACATGAAGGATATGCTAATTACTCGCTAGAAATGGATAACTGATGAAAAAGGTACTCTTCACCATAACAAGCCTAAGTGGGTCCCATGCCTCAATCCCAAAACATATTGAATGGATCACCCCAAATCGATTCTCTCATAAAAACATTGAATCAGTTATTAATTTTGTCCAAAACGGACACTCGGTGAAAAAGTCACAACTCTCCGCAAATTCACTATTCGGGACTTGTGGGGCCCGCACCTAGATTTCTATTTCAAAACCAGAAATTGGTATTGAAACATACTCTTTGAAGTAAGATTCATGTGGTCGTAGACAAAAAAACAAAATATAATGTCGTATTTCAAGTTACAGGGGTATAAAGATCCCCCAAATGAAATCAGGCTGGACAAAGTACATGGCATGTACTCTAGAGTACATGGAGTCTACCCAAGTGAATGTTCATGGAATGTAATTTATAGTACTTTGAATTTAATATTCCCAAACAACCATCCCATGTGCATTTTCACCTGAACACATGCCCACATGCCACTACACGGCGTGTACTCCCATTACACGACATGTACTATTCAAAAACCACCATTTTGTGTTCGTCTTCACCCAAATACATGCCCATATTCCACTACACGGTGTGTACTCCCACTACATGGTGAGTACTATTCAAAATCCCTTCTTCTCTGATTGTGAAGAACACATTGAATGTGTGAATGGTTTACATTCCATGTTGATGGAAAAATCTGATGGGATATCCCTACAAACAGCCCGGATCGCCCCCATTCACCCCAAAACCCACAGATCGACCCATCAAGGGTCCCTAGTTGTTTTCTATGGGATATTTAACCTAAAAACAACAATTAAAAAGGGAGATCAGGACTAAAATGAAAAATCACCTTCCTTGAGGGTGAATCACTGAAGCTTTGATGTCGGATCTGCACTCTGAAACTCCCGTTTCCCAATCCGAGAGCGGTCACCGTCAAGATCGGAGTCCGAAGGCACCTCGTTTCCATGATCTGGCCTTCAAGTCATTCATCACCAGATAATATAGGGAGTAGTATAGGGGATTTTTCATCCTACTATGCACAATTTAGAGAAGGGGGAAATTGATTTAATTTTAATTAAATCCTCTCTACTAACTCTCAGGCCCCGACTCACCACCAACCCGACGACAGGCACTGAAAATGTTTAAGTCGCGCCTAAGGTAAACGCGATGTTCCAAAGTCAATGGATGTATCAGAATTTTTATCAGAGACTCTATTCAAGAGTTATTCCAGTCTACATCCCTAAATAAATTAATTTAGTTATTTACAAAAACACCCTCGAAAACGTTTTCTACAGCAGGACCATGTCGACTAAACTTAGACATTTCCTAGGGTAAATGGTAGCCTCCAGACATAATTGTTCCCTCATATTTAAGATCCAAGCTATTGAATAAGTGACTAAAAATTTCCTCCACGTGAATAGAATAAAAATAAATAATGTTTTTGTAAAATTTATTCCTGGCACACCGAGCCTCAGAATCTCATGCTATCTTCGCACCTAGATCTGGAATTATGTGTATGAATATTCCAAAATCTGATATGAAAAAACCCAAGTCACTAAATCCTCCCCACATTAAGAAATTTATTCCCTAAAAATCCATAAGCACGAGGGAAGAAACTAAACTCTAAACTGGGTCTCCCACACTAGAATTTTCACAAAAACCCAAAACAAATCCACCGAGGGTTCCTGTGTTGCCAACTAGCATGTGGTCTGGGGAACCCAAATACATTAACACGAACTACCCAACACACAACACTGCCCCGAACACACATGTCTGGGGGACTCGTCCACCACACCTCGACACTATCCTCTTTGGGTGGCACTAACATTCATTCACAGTTTTAATCGCATCATAAAAAAAATGCATCCGGATTGGGGAATGATACCTCTTCTCTGGGAATTCAATGGACATCGTACAACCCCAGCACAAGTTCTTACCAACTCCCTAAACAAACATTGAGAAATAAATAGAAAGGAAATAGGAATGGATAACAGTGTCTATTTAAACTACTATAGAAATTATAAAGGACAAAAATCATACCTCTTTCCATCCGTGGAGCCTCTGGGTTAACAGCCTCTAAGGTCTGCAGTTGTCCTCACCCCCATCCTCTAGCTCCCTAAGCCCGAAAGGGACCACCTGGGGGTGGTGGTGGTAGAAAATCATACCACATTCCACCTCTGGCTATTGTACCAACTCCATCACCAACTATTCTTCCCTACAGACCCCTATAATCAAGATGTTGCCTCTACCAAGGCAGCTTGTCGACCAGCTCCCTCTCAGCAGTACGGCGGGTCAGACAATCTATAGCAAGATGTCTGGAGCCATCACAAGAATAACAATGCCACTCCTACGGCTGACCAAAACCGGCATGCGACCCTTAAGTGCCCTGAGCCTCAGATTCTCCATCCCGGGGCTACCTCCTAAAATGATACATACGTCCAGACCCCTGATCCTACCAGCTGACGAGGTCTCAGCTCCCACATTTCCAACACTAACGTTCAAAATCTACTCATCGAGAAATCTCCCCACTACTAGGACTTTCTCTAGCACTCCAACATAGGTCGGAAGGTATAAGGCAACCACACCTTCTTGGATGTCTCAACATGGGGCATTATTGAGGGTTCAATCCCTAAAGGATGGGTCTCGAACCACATCTAGGGTGTTGTGCGATGGATCTTTAAACATCGTTGAGTACTCTAACATAGTCATGCCCTCCTGCTGAAGTTGAAGAAGCTCATGTATCCGCACTGACCTTAGTATAACTATATATAACTCTTCACTGAATAGATTCTCAAAATATTCCCATGTAAGCATCTCCTAATCTTAGGACTACCTCACCAGAATCCACCAATACCCGATTGAACCATGAAGAAATATCATCGTTAGGACCACCATTTGATCTGGAGGTGTCCTTATCTGGCAGAAAAACCGGGTGACTACCTCGTTCCAGTCATCAACAGATTGGGTGTCATGATCACCACAATACCTCAGAGGTCGCTACCTATGGAACTCATGTAGCACAATCAGCCTATGCACATCCTAGTCCTACACTACCGGCACAACCAGCGTCTCGGAAAGTGTTGGATCAGCTGGAAGAACACCTAGAGGTCCAACCTCAGAACGTGTGCCATACATCAAAGCCCTACTTGGGGTGGATCTTCACCACAATCTCGTGATGGAACCATCACCAGCTGTCTTCATGGAGGCATCTCAAAATAAAATCAAAACGCACCATAGTGAATGAGTATATCTGGAGAGATGACTAAATAAGGAAAAGGAAAACCCAAAACCTAGTCTTATGATACATGTACAATTATTTCCCTATGACCAGTGTACAAATGTCCCTTTTTGAAGGGAAGGTTATCAGAGTCTTGGTGAATGGATACGTCGGCCGTTGCACCAACACATGATTCTTTGGATTGAGATCTGAACTCAAAATATCCTAACAATGCCTCTATGCAACCCTAACCAAGATCAAATCTAGACCAACTATGCTCTGAGATACCAGTGGTGGAACCTCCTCTGATACCACTATTTCATGACCTGCCCCAACAAGGCTCAAGCCACGACTCCCCAATCCCTCCTCCAATAGGCTCGGGGATGGAAACTAGCACTGATTAGGGTGTCACACACATGTGATGCCTTATCCTAAGTTACCTATAAACACACACACCCACATACACCTATATGGAACAATAAATATATATATATAAATTGAAAATAAATGCATGCATACATCTTTTCCACAACCAGAGTACAATAGAAGTACAAAAGGGAAAATACAGGGCCCACCAAAAGAAACTGTGAAAGCATCCAACTTTTTTAGAAGTAGGGGATCACTATCCAAAGAACCTGCAAGAAAGATCCTCATCCCAGCTCAAGTAATCACCCTGGTCAGTCTATCTCACTAATCCCCACCTGCTCCGCCTACTCTGGGTCCTCTTGGGACTCCGTCAAATGGACTATGGTCGGAAAAAACATAAGACATGTGTGAGAAAATATCATGCAGGGGTGAGTATAAAGATACTCAGTAGGGGCCCAAAAAACCATTAATGAAATAAGAGAGACATAAGGGAATCAGTCTGCTCATCCTAACCAGTGGGAACCCAAATGATAGATGAACTCCCTCTAGCGACCATTTTCATCTAAACTAAACCATTCATCTTAAACCATAGCGTATTTCATCAAAGATGTGACAAAACAATAATGGAAAACTAGAAAACACACCAGATATACTTGTCTCAGGCACCAAGCCTCATGAGTGTCTGACCTTATCGCTGGTGTCTGATTCTACTCGAGAAAATATGGAAACACATAACCAAAAGAACACACTTTTCAAGATCTTTCATCGCAGATAACACTAGTCTAAGAGATACACTTCATTGGGTCTCACACCACCATATCAGTTGGACCATCCAAGAGAACATGCTCATCGGATATCACCGTTAAGGATGTCATGTTGAAACTTAGTGAAAACACCAAACTCATCAGATAGGGGATCAGTCTTGGGGTCAACATGGGGATACTAGAACCCAGGTTGATAACTCGAAGATCACTTATATATGGGATCACTCCTAGGATCCACTAGGGGATACTACAACCCAATCTGACGTTCCACAGATCACATCACTCAGATAGTGGATCATCGCCCGTATAAAGCTGGGATCGATGATGCAAAAAACCTCATCGGGTATAACTCATGATGTAGGGGATCATACCAATGATACCACAAACCCAACTGAAACTACAGGACCAATAGTGTATCGTATAATCGATGATACCACAACCCTACTATTACCACCCACTGTGTAGGGGATCATATCCATGATGATGCCACAAACCCTATAGGGATGTCCTACAAGATAGGGGATCGCCATCCATTCATAAGTAGTCACAGAGATACATGGAACCCGATTTAGGGAATTTGAAGCTAGATTATCCTTCCACGGCCTCACCGGAGAGACGCCACAACTCTATTTAAACTCCCCGTATCAATGGGATCACAAACATGTACTGGGGTTGTAATGTCGCATGAACCCTAATAGGAGTGAACCAAGGGAGTTCACTCAATTGTTGTTGGTCCATATGTTATCAACGGAAGTACTCCACAACATCACCATATTATTCACCTCTTAGGTCAAACAAAGTCCACCATATCTTTCTTTGTATAAAAACACACAGGATGGGCTAATTACTTGCCCGAAACGGATAACTGGTGAAAAGGGTATTATTAACCATAATAAGCATGGGTGTGGCCCATGCCTCAATCCATGAACATATCAAATGGATCACACTAATTTTATCCTCTTGAAAATTAACAAGGAATCGACTACTGAATCCTCCCAAACGGACACCCAGTGAAAAGGCCACATCTCTTCACAAACACCCAATTCAGGCCTCATGGGGCCTGCACCCTGATTTTGGTTTCAGCACCTAAAATCAGCCTCCAATCATCCTCGTTGAATGAAGGGTCATGTGGCCATATATTGCACACAAAATAGACCACTAGATTGAAAGTTACATGGGTTTAAAGAACCCCTAAACAAAAACATGTTGGACAAAGTATATGGCATGTAATCTGGAGTACATGGGATCTGCTTATGTAAAAGTAAATGGTGTGTAATTTACTATACATGGAGTGTGATTTTTAAAAACCACCATCTCATTTGATTTTTCTCTTGAACACATGCCCATGTTCCACTACACAGCATGTACCCCCAGTACATGGTGTCTGATGTTCCAAAACCATCATTTTGTGTTCTTCACACGAACACAAACCCATGTGCCACTTCATGGATTGTACTCCCACTACAAGGTGTGTATTATTCAAAATTATTTCTTCCCTGAATGGGAAGAACACACATTGTGTGTGACAAGTTTACAAGCCATGTTGAGGGAAAAATCTGAAGGGGTTTCCCTGAAAACAGCCAGGATCGCCCACATTCACCCCGAAACAAAAAGATTAGCCCATAAGGGGTCCCCTAAAGTTGTCTAAGTGATATATAACATTAAAAAATGAATATAAAGGGGTATCAAGACTAAAATGAAATCCGGACTACCTTAAGGGAGAAAATATGAAGCTTTGAGGTCGGATCTAGGCTCTGAAACTCCCATTGCACTATCCGGGAGTGATCACTGTCATTATCTGAGTTCGACAAGACCTCGTTTTGATGATCTGTCCTCTATTCCGTTCATCTACAAAGAGGAGAGGACGGGGGAGAGGGTGATTTTTCATATTTTTGTTCACAATGGGGAGAAGGGGGTAGGGGTTTTAATTTTAATTAAATCCTCTCTACTATCTCTCAGGCCTCGGCTTTCCACCAACCCGACACCAGGTGATGACAAAGTTTATGTCACACCAAAGGTATACACAACATTCTAAACACAACGGCAGTCTCAGAATTTTGATCAGAGACTCCGTTTAGGATTTATTTAAGTTAACTTCCATAAATAAATAAATTTATTTATTTATGAAAATGCCCTCGATAACGTTTTCTACAACTGGCCTCCGCTGACTAAAATTATACCCCGCTTAGGGTAAACGGCAACCTCTGGACGCAATTGTGCCCTCTGATTTCTGATAAGAGATACATATTAAAAGATAACCCATTCTCTCCACATTCATAGTATAAAAATACTAAATATTTTTATAAAATTTATTCCAGGCACACCGTGCCTTGGAATCACACATCATCTTCGTGCCAAGCTTTGGAATTATTTGTAGTAATATTGCAAAGTTTTATACGGAAAAAACCTGATTCGCTATAATAATACAATTCAAAACTATCATTTCTTATCAATACATAAATATCTGAATAAAAGTAACATGTATAAAATTATCTATGCTTCCCTATTCAACAAATAAAATAAATTTATTGGTAAGAATAATTGAAACAAAAACTATATTATGAGTATGCTATATGGTTAATTCCATACTATAGAAATAAATATAGAAATATTCAAATTCATATAACATATGGAGATGACATTATTGTATATGAACCTGAAGCCAAAAAATAAATTCTAGAGAGAGATAGAGATTTTTGGAGAATGTACCCCCTATAAATTAGGATAAGAAAACTATAAAAATTAATATGACCCTTTAAATGGTAAAAACTGAATCATAAAACCATTGGTTATGTTTATTTTAAATTTTTAGAGAAAAATTATATGAAAATATAAAAAATAATTTTTTTTATTGTTTTTTTACATTGTTGTAAGGACAAGCATATAAGTTTCCCTAAACTTCAAGTAAAATTTGATTAAAAGATAAAATTAAAATGTAAATATTAAAATAATCCTAAATATTTTAATATTAATGAATTAATTAATTTAAAGATATGAATTTTGGAATTGAATATAAAAAAGTACATATTAAGAATGCAATGTCATTATTTATTCTAAAAATTCATTAGCCTTTATTTTTTAAATGAAAATTTCACAAATCAGTGTGAACATGATTTTATTTGATAAAAATGGATCCATAAAATGGAATATATTTTAAGACTAATGTATATAAAAGATATAAAAGTAGACAATGTAGATAATGTTAACAAACATTTTTTTCGAAATTTTTTATATGGAATTTAATGTGACATATACAAAAAAATTTATAAAGATTAATTTTTAAAAATTTAAAATTAATGTCAAAGATTATTTTAAAAGACAAGGATTGTTCATTGAAATATAGATTCTAGTGTTCTGAATATTATTTAAGGAGTATGGGTATAAGGGAAAATGATTTTGGTAAAACACTTAAAAACAGTCAAAAATTGATTTAAAATAAAATCTCTTACATCATTAAAAAATCAATTCCCCTTGAACAAATGTAAAATAAATGGAACAAAAAATACCATGATTAGATTTTTTTAATTAAAATAATATTTAAACTTTGATGTATATACACCATACAAATGATTATAGGTGAATAATATGAATTATATTTTCGTGACATTAGATGGAGATGAAATACGATTACATTATACTATAAATTTGTCTAAAATGATATAATATCCTATATGATAATATAATATTCATTATTCATCTATTTAATAAAATTATACATAATTATTACTATTTTATTAGTCTTTTTTATTCATTTAATACACATTTATTTATTATTTATTATTTATATTGTTCATTGTTGGTTTTAGTTTTAACCCTTCATTATTTATATTAGTATGAAGACTTATGTTAACTTTATGTGGTCATGAGTATATCACCAAAAACATTTCAATGTTTTTAAATGTCAGTACCACAATTATTTATGAAATTTATTGTTTATTCCAATATAATTTTAGGTATGATTAAAAAATAAAAAACCCATATTGGGATTGTTTTTAGTAAATTCTAATGAATTAAAGATAGTATCTTAATAATAATTTTAACATTTATATTACCATTATTGATAAAATAAAATTTTTATATTTTTAGAATATATATAAATTAAATATATTTTATTTCCATCCATGATAAGAGGTGGTGAGAAGTAAAATTCATCCTTTACGATGTTAGTAATCTACACGTAAATTATGCAACATTTTCATTTTTCATTGTATGGATGGGTGGTATGTAATGGTTTTTAAATAAACATACTAAATAATTTTATAATAATTATTAAAGGGTTATAATATTAACGAGATTATAATATATTTGGATTATAGTATTCTAATATCCAAAATCCCATAGTGGGTGCTGAAAACGTTAACCTTACATTTCCGTAATTGATAACGATGGAGGTTACCCTATTTTTTCCATCGAAAACATACAATATTAAAAGGAGAAATGGGTTCAATTATATTTTAAAAGAAATATTTGGATTAGATTTTTACAAAAAGATGAAAAACCCTCACATAATCAATACCCATGAATTAATGATAGTTCCATTCCCATTATAAAATATTTTTCATGTTCCATATTAAGTCATCAACATATCCCATATGAAATCCTTTTAGACCTAACTACTTAAACATAATACTTGATAACCTTGGGAAATGGAAATATAGGAAGTGTGGGATAAAATTTATAGTAAGGGTGAAAATAATCGTTAAAATTGAAATTAATTATTGAATGTAAGAAAATTATAAGAGTGTGATGATATAGTCATAGTGAAATGGAGAATCAAAAAAGGAATCATACGCATCAATACCTGAATAATGAGTAATGAAACATTGATTAAAGTGTTAACAATGGAATTTTTCGTAAGAATCAATAATCATAATCCATGTCATATCAATCATAATAAATGGAAAAATTATAACCTCATATAAACCATAAATAACATTTGTTCATATCTGGGGACATCTTATTCATAGAACAGTTATATATCCATTATAGAACCCTTAAAATGGAATAATCATATGGTCAAATTGAAATATAATTCTACCACTACTGTAAAAATTCCTTATACCCACGGTTATGAACAGTTGGTATAGCCCCTAAAAAATTGGCTATAGACTATACCCATAGTTTTATAAACCATGGCCTCGGTATCCATTGGTAAAAACCTATACCCATAGTCCATAAACAGTTGGTGTAGGAAATTTCAATAAAAATACCTATATTTACACTTTTATGAAACTGTGGGTATAGACATAAACATAAGGATTGGTCAAACGGAAGGTATAGGTTCTTATTTCAAAAAACATCAATCATTGGAATTTCATCATATCACCTTCTGCCTACACACCAACAACTTTACCATTATCCCACAACATATTTCCCATAATTAAATTCAAAAAATATATTTACATATATATAAATTTATTTTTATTAAATAATTATTATTATTATCATTTAAATATAATTTCCTAACCTATACCCACATTTTGGCCAAACCATGGGTATAAGTCCTTATTTAAAAAAATTATCTACTTGGATTTTACCCCCGAACCTTCTTCCTACACTCCCATGACTTTTCCATTATCTAATAATACATTTTTATACTTAAATTAAAATATATATATAGATAAATATAAAAATATTTTTATATTTATTTATTTATTTATTATTATTATGTAAAAATAATAGGCCAAACTATACCCATCTTTCGGTCAAATTGTTGGTACAGGTTTTCCCAATAATTTTTTTCCGCACAACATATTTCTGTGGTTTACAAAACATAGTGGGTATAGGGGTCATATATACCCACAATTTAAGGAGAAACATAGGTATGTTTACATCTCCTAAATTTTTTCCCCCAGAAACCTATTCCCACAAATTAAATAATCCTTATGTATATGAGCAATGTATACACACAAATTTTGAAGAAGTGTCGGTATAGGTGCTTCCTATAAAATATTTTTCACCCAAAACCTATTCCAATGATTTTTAAAAACCATAGGTATAGGGGTGACCTATACCAATAGTTTTCTAGAGAACCATGGGTATATCATTGTTTTCCAATACTTTATAGAGATAATAACCATTATCTAATGAATTGGTGCACTATTAGGAAACACCCATCATTTAATATATATCGATATATCCAAAAACTCTTGATGGCCACTGATCATATAATAAATTTCTATGAACTAAAACATGAATTATGTACTTATACCATTTATTTAATAAAAAATATCATAAAGTAATTTTTTTCCTTTTCTAAAATGATAAACTCATGTAAAATGAATGATTTCCATAAACATATCATTAATATATAATTAACACCTAGAAAATAAATTAGTTCTATAAAATATTCTTGAAACATGATAAAATTGTGGAAAATAAATAGGCTTTATAACAATATATTTGTTACATGATTAACATGGGGAAAAGAAATGTGTTCCATAAAAATCTATTTGAAACAATCATAATCAATCCATAATAGTAATGGGGATGGTTTCATTAAAAAATATTCTCAATAGAGCCTATGTAATAATAAGATTTATTGACATTAAATAATGGGAATAACAATCAAATATAAGTGAACCCATTTATATATAAATAATAATTTCATTTTGAAAAATCACTTTTCAAAATAAAAAAGACACAAAAAATCTCTAAAATTCTCTTATTTTAAAAAAATAATTGGAAACATATAATGAAATATTTTAAAAAAACAATCAAACATTTTTTGATGAAAATATCCTCTAAAATATGAAAAAAAATAGAACATAATAAATTTTAAAGATACAATTCATTGAAAATAACATTGAAATCAAAGAAGGTAATGTTAAAAGAAAATTAATATGGAAAATTTAAATCATTTTTTAGATGTTGAAAAAAATATTCTTTTCACGTTTTTAGTCAAATCCAAATATACATTTTTTGAAAAAAAACATGAATGCTGCTTTCAATTTGTCTAAAAGTCAACCAGGTGAAAAAAATTCTTTAATAAATTTTTCGAATAAAAATATATTTATTTTTTAAAATATTTTTAGAAAATAGGGGTTTCAAAGAAAAATGTACTTTAGACCAAGGACTAAAGTAATGAAGATTTTTCATAAAATATTTTTTTTCAATTATTTTAAGTTCAAAAGAGTGAAAATTGATTTTATTTCATGAAACAATCCTGAATTACCATATAATAAGAAAAATCATGATAATATATGATATATAGATCCTAATATTTAAACATTTTAGATCTATTCACAGACAATCTGAATATATGATGATATTGTAACACAAAACGTTTTCCAATGTGGTAACATTGAATTATAAGCCACATGAGAGGATAAAATTCAAAAAACATAGTATAGAATTGTAAAAATAAAATTAATATATTAAATGTTAATTTGGATGTATAAACACATCAATAAAGTATATAAGTGTATAATATGACTTCAGTCTCAAAGAAGGAAAATTGAGACTAAAATCACCTACAAATATCATATCAATGACGTTGGGATTAATTAATGAATTTATTATGTGTATGTCATGACCAGTCCTCAGGGCCCATGCCGTGACTACCCCAAGCCCGCCTTCCATAGGCCAGGGGCTAGCGAATAGCACCAAGGCGTAATTCCCGATAAATAGGGAAGGCATTGCCTTTGTAAAGTAAACAAACACCACAGAGCAAGCAAACAGAAGTAAACACTAAGTAAAAACTGGGTACAATAGTAAGTGTAGAAAAGTAAGTGGGCCAGAATACAAACCCAAACTGAAAGTAATGTACATCTGAAAAAGGGAGTACAACAACTGAAAAGTAAATCCGCAGCCTCGAGCCGTCCACTGGTACTCCCACATGAATGGTGGGTACAGATAGCCTCCACAGCCCCTCGGGTCCAGTCGTCCGCTCTGAGTACGCCCCACCCTGGGGTCCACCTCCAGGTACCGACTGCTCTGCAAGCCTCAACCACGATCAGCGCTGTCCATCGTCTGTAACCAACACAATGTAGTATGGGCATAGCCCGTGCAGGGGTGAGTATAAGCTACTCATTAGTGACCCCAAGACCCCCGAAGGTCTCCCGGAATCCACAAAGGATAATCCACAAAGGAAAGATACAATCACAAAGTAACATCCAACTCTACTTAGTTATATTCCCATACATATACCTAAGTCATCAATTCCAGTTCGCTCCAACCTCTGAGCCCAAGTTCGATCACATTGACACAGGAAATCACAACTCAATCCACACAGGAAAGCATAACGTAATCCACATAGGAACGAAAGTCAAGATTCATCTCACACAGGTATACTTCTTCGTATGATGATAGAGATGATCAGATATAGCCACTGATTCATCTAAGTGGTCAGACTCACAAAAGATCGATAGGTATTAACCCCCGCAATGACCCACAAAGGATCTGACCCACACAGGATCGATAGATAACTAACTCCCACAATGACCCACACAGGATCGATAGGTAACTAACCCCCGCAATGACCCACACAGGATCAGACCCACACAGGATCTGTAGGCGCTGGCCCACCCAGGACCGCTTAGCGCTGACCCACACAGGATCGGTAGCACTGATCCATGTAGGATCGCTGAGTGTTGTAGTCGTCGCCATCGAATCCAAGGAGGATTTCTATAAAGTCGTCGTCGTCGTCGCAGTCGCAGCCCGCTCTAGGGTTCCCGCACACAGCAAGCTCATTCGGGAGGGTCCACTCCACGAGCCGAGGGGTTGATACATCAATTGACACATAGTCTGGATTTTATGTATCCAAAAGTTCTGTATGGTCAACAGGAACTCAATGCGACAGACGGCGCGTCAATCGGATGCCCGGTCTGAGAGTTATTGGCTTTTTCGTCCTAGGGGCCCGATTGGTTTTTAAGTCAAAACCAACCTGACCGTACTCCAACTGCATCCAAACCTCGAGCGGAGTAAGCCAAAAGGTCTGTCTCACTTTGATGAATCCAACAAAGTCGACGGCAGGTCAATCGGATGTCTGGAGATCAAGTTATAAGTGTTTCCGCTCCAAGGGCCCAGTTGGTTTCATGTACGAACCAACCCGGACGAACCCAAAGTACTCCTAAACCTTGAGTGTAATACACCGAAATGACCTTCTCGGTCCAAGGATCACTACGCAACTGACAGTACATCAATTGGAGGCTCGTAGCTCAATTTATGGGCAACAGACCGAAAGAGATTCGGTATTAGAGGGTTCGGGCCCGGTCCAACCCAGCCTGATACCCCCAGGGTCGGCCCGAACCGGGTCTGGGTCCGGCCTAGCGCACTGGCACGGCCTACAGCCTGGCTTTGCGGCCGTAACGGCCGAGCGGTGAAGGAGGGGGAGGCACCCCCACCCCCACCCCCCCCCCCCCCCCCGCGTTGAGAACCTGCGGCCCCCTTGTGGGGGGCCGCACCTGCTGGCCGACCGGGGGTTACGAATTCCCAGTTTTCCCCTGACCAGTCGGCCTGCTCTGGTCGGCCGGCTACATCCGCCACGGGACCGGCAAGGTTCGGTCCCTCTGTTCCGACGCTGGCGGCCCGGAACCGGAAGCCGGTCCCCCTGCTCCGTCGCGGCCCGTAACCGACCGCGGCCTTGGTCCGTCCGGCGCGGCGCGATGGCGCCTCGCCCCTCTACCGAGGCCCCGCTCTGGCCGGGGTGCTTTTGTGGTTCTTCGGCGTAGCGTGACGGCTCCGCATCTTTGGTTCTTCTTCAACGGCTCTGCGCTTCTCCCCCTTTCCTTAATAATTCACGCGCGGTGCTTCGGCACCGCGTTGCCTTACTCATGCCACAACAATATCAAACAACCAAAAGGGAGAGGAGGGTCGGTCGTGTTCGTGTGGTCCGACCCCCTCCCATTATTGCGGTAACAGGTGGCTCCAATAGAAAAGAAGAAAGTCAACATAAGAATTCACGAACAACAATTAGAATAAATCCGTACCTCGTCGAATTCGATGAGCGAGTATTCATCGCAGAAGAAGCGTCGCGGAAGAAGCGTCATGGAAGAAAGAATGTTACGGAAGAAGCATCGCATCATCGATCTCCGAGGATCCGGCGTTCTTCCTGTTCTTTGCGTTCTTCGCATTCTTCGTCAAAGAAGAATGCTTTCCTCCAAATCCTCTCCACGCAACAAGTTCCAACCCAAATAAAATAAGAGTTGTCTTATTTTATTAACACACAAGCCAACATTTGAATTTCAAAAAGAAACGAAACAAACAATTAATTGAGGAGTTTAAAACCGCTCAATTAATGAGGCATTTAATATCTAGATAAATCGCAAGAGTTGACTTCATTAAAAAGGGGGGTGTGGTTGCGTTACTTAGAAAAAAGAAGCGGTGGGGCTCGTGTGGGCCCCACCTCACAAATATCCTACCAAGTCGGTAGGATATTGTGGGTACCACATCATTCACTTAACATAAGTTAAGAAAAATAAAATAAAAATCGGTTGTACCACTTTTATTTTATTTCTTAACTTAACCCCAAAAATTAAAAACCACACCCGATAAAACGCAACTCTAGAAAAGATGTTTCTAAGCAAATACCGGCTCTGTGATTCTATTGGTGCCCTCGGAATTTGATTCCGAGCACCAGTTCAAAAGTTAGAAAAACTCGCTCGTTCGTTCACTGAACGTACCTGAGCTAAACTTCGGAAAAAGATTTCGGGCACACCAGGACTCGAAATTAGGTGCCGTCAGAAACTGTGTTCTTGTAAAATTCCCAAGAAAATTAAGAAGAAGAAAAAATTCCTTGAATTTTTTTCGAGTCTTTACATCACTCCCACCTAAGGTCTTTACGTCCCCATAAAGATACATCATAAACTAGGGAAACAAAAGTGGGTACTGAGCACGCATCGGAGCCTCCCGCTCCCAAGTGCTCTCCTGGAGGTTCCCGTGCTGCCATCTGATGCGCACTAGAGGAATCGGCCACCCACGTAGGACCCGCTCCTGTCGATCCTCAATCTCCACCAGGACCTCTGCAAAAGTCGCCCCATCATCAACGTCCATCTCCCCATGGTCAATGATATGCATCGGGTCGTGCACGTATCTCCTCAGCTGGGATACGAGGAAGACGCCGTGCACCCTATGCAACTGAGATGGTAGAGGCAGGCGATAAGCCACCTCACCAGTCCTGCTGAGGACCTGGAATGGTCCGATGAAGCATGGAGACAACTTTCCACCTCAGCCAAATCTCTGCAATCCACGTCGAGGTGAGACCTGCAAGAAGACGTGGTCGCTATCCTCGAACTCGAGTGGCCTTCACCTCCTGTCAGCATAAGACTTCTATTGACTCTGAGCTGTCCTCATCTGCTCCTAGATGACCTGGACCTTCTCTGTCGTGGCCAAGACCATCTCTGGTCCCACAAGTGCTGACTCCCCAGGGTCTATCCAGCACAGAGGAGATCTCTAAGGTCGGTCATACAACGCCTCTTATGGTGCCATCATGATGGTGGAGTGGTAGTTGTTGTTGTACGCGAACTCCACCAAGGGTAGGTGGTCATCCCAACTACGACCAAAGTGGGGGACACATGCACGGAGCATGTCCTCGAGGGTCTGAATGGTCCTCTCCAACTGACCATCCGTCTAAGGTTGAAAGGTTGTGCTCAAACATAGTTGTGTTTCGAAAGCCTCCTGCAACCCCTTCCAAAGCTGGGAAGTAAAGCGAGCATCTCGATCAGAGACGATAGATGATGGCACACCGTGAAGCCATACAATCTCCTAAACTTAGATACGTCTCATGCTCTCCACAGATCCCTGCTCTCTGATGGGTAAGAAGTGAGCCGTCTGGGTGAGTCGGTTGACAATCACACAAATGGAGTCGTGACCTCTGGAAGTGTGTGGAAGTCAAGTCATGAATTCCATAGATATGTCGTCCCACTTACACTCCGGGACCTCCAAGGTTTGTACCAAGCCTGCTGGTACCTGGTGCTCTGCCTTCACCTGCTGGCAGGTGAGGCATCGAGAAACGAACTCTGCCACAACCCTCTTCATGCCCAACCACCAGTGCTGTCGTCTGAGATCCTGGTACATCTTCGCCACTCCAGGATGTACCGCCAAAGGGGAAGTGTGAAACTCTCGCAGCACCTCCTCTTGTAAAGAAACTGGTACCAAGTTACGTCCTCTGAAAAGGACAACGTGCTCTCCTCCCATGGAGAATCCATCAGGTGCCCGTCCTGAGGATATCTGCGCACGCCGTGTCTCATAGTTGGCTTCCCCACACTGTGCCTCTCTGATCCGCTACAGCAGTGGAGGAGTGACTATGAGTGACTGAAGGAAGGTTGCTCCATCTCTATCCACAAAGGATATCTTCAAGGCGGCTAGCTGCTCTATCGCCTCCCCAAGTAGTTGAATGCATGTCCTTCTGCTGAGATCATCGGCTACCATGTTCCCCTTTCCAGGAGTATAGACTATCTCAATATAAGGCCCCAGCCTTAAACCTTACTTAATCTTGAATTATTAAAAGATTACACATTGAGGATCTTTTCAGGTTTAGAGTTTTAGAGAATTAGATCATGAAACTTGCATTACATTCCACATTTAAACAAAGTGGTTACATAAAAGACAATATTCATTCTTCCCATCAACGGAAACATATTTAAAATATATCACGGATTCTTTCTTGACACATCCTTGACACTATCATCACATCATGTACCTTTCCCTTGACCTGTGAAAAACATTTCAAAAACTTGGGATGAGCATAAAAGGCTCAGTAAGGGTTATAAAAATATGGAAAGGAAACATGAGCTCATAAATACATAAGAATGAAATCATACTTTACCCATAAAACAAAGTCACTTTAACACACCTCATCAAACCATGAATAAACCATAGAAAACATAAGACATAAAGGTAACTTGAGGCATTCATAACATTCTTACGTAGGGAGTAACCCTCTTGGTTACGTTTGGAATACCCATCACAGTATATTCCCTAAATCTCTTGGGAGAAACATTAACGTTTCACTCCTTCGCGTTACCCAATGCATTGGAGAGCTATATCGGGCTCACCCGCCCTTAGTTTATCATGGAACCACCCATCTTCATAATAATGCCCAAGAACCATAATGTATCACATAAAACATGCATAAAGGAAACATAACATTTCCACATCACAATATAACATTTTAGTATATTGAAATAATGAATCCATTCAAAAAGAAACCATTTCCAAAACCATTTAAAACATTTAATAATGAGATTTTTGAATCAAAGTGTCCCATACCACCTTGAAGCTTTTAAAATTTTAATCCATTAATATCCATATAAATAAATCCTTAAAACCCTTTTGAAAACATCGATATTAATAAGAACAAATAATTAAAACATTTAAAATGATATTTCGGTTAAAGGGGTTTTACCAAAATCAGAGACACTTGAATACAATAATTGAGGAATAACATTTAGTCAGAACTTTATAATATCATGAGAATAAATGGATTCATGATATAATACTCCAAAGGACAGTATATACACCATATAAGAGTGAATTGGTTCATAACAACAATGAACCCTCAATAGAAATGTCAAATGTGATGAAATCCCTTATAAAGAAGGTATCCTTAAATTAAGGACAAATCAATCTCAAAAATATGTGTGAAAAATATAAATACACCCAATATAAGTGGATATTAAGTGTAAAATAATAAAAGGTCATTCACACATATTCAATGACTACAAGTTGAACCCAAAGAAATCGAAATTGGGTTAAAAAGTTCCCTTGACAGCCTAACGGCATCACATCAAAATGAGTTGATGAGAGATAAAAAGTGTATCTCATCACTTGGACATAAAATTTACATCAATAAGGATATATGAGAACATATCCCAACATAACAATATGTAAATTAAAAGACCCAACAAAAGAAGTCTTTTAAGAAAGAGGAGGGTGAAAGGTTCCCTTACCGACTTGGGTATCTTTCAAAACATACACCCCATGGAAGAATGACAATAGATCATTGATGTAAATACTCATAAACGAAATTATATTACACAAATAGTAGAATAATGGGCAGTACATACACCACTCAATGGGATTTGTGGCAAATGTAGCATAAATCTCACGGGAACAAAAGTGAGATGAAAAAATCCCTTACGAAAACTCGGCAGCCTAACGGCGCCACTCAAAACTTCCAAAATGGATTGATGAGAGGAAATAGGGTCTCACATCATATGAACATAATAATTACAGTAGTAGTAATATAAAAGAACATCCCAATCATAAGAAATATGAGCTTAAAAGGAATGACATAAAAGAGTGTACTTAAAAAGAAAGAGAAGTGTAGGATCCCTTACCTCGAGTCCGACTTGACTCGATCGTTCTTTAATCTCCTGAATAATAAACTTGAGTTAATTTCTACTTGATTAAGAACCTTTTTCAAGCTTATTATTCCTTTTATATCACTTATTTCCTTGTTATAAACACTATGTAATCATTAAGTTAATAATTATTGTTTTGTCGATATTTGGTTCTTAAGTCGAAAGTGGACTTCTTAGAATTACATGTTGTTCGGGTGGCCAAATGTTTATTATATACAGAATTGTATTCATGATGTAGATATAATATATTTCATATATATCCATTACATGCATGCATTTATAACATTACATAATCATTTGGAGGTAAGAAGTGAAATGCACCGTTCATGGAGACGGTAAGCCGTACGTACGCATGAACGCTACTTTCATTTCTATTTCGTATTTTATAGAATGGAATAATAATGATATAAAGGTATATTATAATTCCAGTATAATATCATATATAATATCATAGTTCCATCCTTTATACGTCCCACATATGGTATATAACGAATCAAATCACTTTGAGGGGGCGGTAGTCCGCACTTCCTAAAATGAAGATATCGCGTATACCCATAATGGAAGCCATAAAGGTAAGACAAAAATGAAAAATACAGAAGCATAAGTAAAATATAAACATATTATATATCATATATAAAAATAGTGACATCATAATGGAAACCTTTGAAGGTGTTAAATGAGTATTGAACAATCATCGTTTCGGGAGGCAGAATTTCGCCATCCACGGAAACCGTATGTTCTTTAACCATTTGATGTAGTTGTGTGAGCGTGTAGCTCGAATAAATCTTATAACAACATCCTAGTATATTGAAGATACTGTTGTTGTTACAAAATAAGAAAATAAAAAGATTTTAGGGGGTTGGAGAAGCAAAATAAAACAAATGAACATGAGAGAATGAATTACCTTTAAAAGTGTAACTCCTTTTGATTTAAGCCAAAAGGCTTCCTTTGAAAGCATTCTGCCCAAAGGGAATCCTCTAGAATTAGGAGAGGGGTGTGGAGAGAGTAAATCGTCAGGGGTTGGCCGAGCCAAAGGCTTGAGGAGTGTGTGAAATGAGGTAGAGGTGGGGGCCTTTTATAAGAGGAGAGGAGGGGCACTTTTGGAAAGTAAGGAAATATTACTTTATTTGAAAATGTGTTTCGGTTTTAAAAGGTCCCACATTTCTATAATTCGTGGATAAGGTTATAAAGGTTCTAAATCCACCCATACAATAAGTTTTGGACATCTGTAGTTCATAGATTTTACATTATCTTTCCATTTTATTTAAATCGCCAAATAATGATGTCATCGCTGCATCATTATTATGTCATAAATAATTTATTTTATTTAATGTCTAAAAATTATAAAAAAAATTACAATGATGTAGGAAATATTTTTATCATTCCAATTACTATTTATAATCAAAATTTGGACTTGTGTAACCCCACTTAAAAACTTTTTTAGTAAAACAACTCATCTTTGTGTCAATTTAATTTTAACATTAAATAAAAATATATTATTGTCATTTTCCAACTAAAGTGGCTCCATGGGGTCCCCAAGTTGTCCCATGGCTTGTATTGGTCGGCCATGACTCTCCCAATAGGTGTAGGACAAGTGTCATGGTGTTTTCACATTCTTATAATATCATTATTACCTTAAACTACACTAATTACCACTAATCGTGATTAAAAACTTAATAAGTTACTATTCACCAAAAAATTATTTTTATCCCATTGAACCACATTTTACTTCTTAATGACAACCATGTATGTCGTATTTTTGAAATTCAAAACACAGAAGTGGTAAAATTTCATTTAAATGAAAAATCAGCTTTTATAAGTACCACTTAGTGGTTTCACTATTCATCAAAAATTGAAGTTTTTCAGAAAATTACCAAAAATTCACCCTAAGCTATATTTGATATTATGAACTCAAAAATGAAGTCTGTTTTACAAAATTCAAAACATATTAGTCACATTAATTAATTTAATAATTAATTCCCACTGTCAGAGCAAATAGCGTGTTTTTATAAAACAATAAGTATCAAAAGATTGACACTAGTTTAAGTCTGATTTCAAAGTGAAATTAATTCCAACGAACACTATCGGATTTAATGGTAAAAATATTTTCTAATTTCACTTTAAAACCAATTCAATATATTATCTAATCATATAAATAAATTAGATTAAAAAGAGGTTTTGAATTAAAACACAACATTTACACTATTCATTAAAAAAAATGAACTTTATCAGAAAGATACCAAAAATTTACACAAAGTAAATTTTGATGTCCCGATTCTTAGTAAGAGTTTTATTTCGTCCAAAAGAATGTTTAAGATTGAACAAAACTATATTTAATGATAGTTCTCCATTAAAAGGCGATAAGTGAACCTTTGGTGAAAACTAGGGCATATACTCCTAAAATTGAATTCTTTACGTATTTTAAGACTTTAGCTTTTATTGGATAAATGTAAAAACATTTAAAAAACATATATAATCATATTTTAGTTATTTCTATCCATTCCCGCAAATACAACGGCTACATGTTAACTACCATTTGAAATAATATAATTTTATTATTAGAGTGCAACGTAAGATTCCCAAGAAACTCGTTGTTGCGTGTTGGGTACGCCATCGAGCATAGCGTCCCCTTTAAAGTCATATTAATATTTTATTCACAAATATGGATAAATATGAAAATTTCATATTCATTATTTACCTGGGGTGTTACATCCTTCCCCCCTTTTGGGAATTGCATCCTCGCAATTTTAAAATTGTGCTTGGAAACATCCTTGAAATTCCCACTTTGGAACAAGAGTCGGTAAAACAATCACTTTAAAATAAAGAGAGATAAGTACAAAGGTCACCCGAGTTAACCCATACTAGGATTCCAAGTATGAAAATATGGACATGGAGGAAAAAAAAAGGTTCATGTCCTGATGGAGAGTGATAGAAAACAAGTTTAGGAGAAAGTTAACCACGAGAAAATCAAAAACTTGTGATGGGTTAAACGGTGTTGGGTTCCCCAGTAGGAAAAGTGAATAGAAAACATTTTTGTTTTAAGTTACTTTTTATTTAGTAATTTATTCACAGGGAAACATAATCACTTATCATGTTGACTTTCTACTCATATTTTCTCCAAAAGGCGAGTATTTAGGAAGGCTTGTTCACATTAAGAGTACTATAATCAACTTCTAGAGAATCACCTAATCCACAAAAGAGGATTATATACTTCCCATGTCTTTAGGCTTTAACCAAAACCAAAACCAAAAAGGCTAGTACAAGATCAGATAATCCAGAAAAAGATAACCCTTTATAAAAACAAAATCTGTTCTTAATCTCCAAAATTTGTCCAACAAAACCCAAAGTTCGACGAGGACCATTCTATAATCAATTTGTCCATAAAATTCTTCAAAGTAAACCAAACTAAGATTGAAACCCAAATATTTGAAGGATTTAGTCACATAGTCTTCCAAGTTAAATCGTAACATTTATCTCCAAACAACATCAGTTGCTCCTAAAGTCCCGTATTGAAAAGTAATTAACCTAATCACATATCCTCCATGATAGGTTAATCATTTTCATAAATAACCCAAAATCATCTTACTCTTAATTCATAAAATCATATAACCAAAAAGAATCAGTCAAACTAACCAGGGACTTCACGTAGTCCAGTGGTAGGCGGTAAATACCAGTCGCACTTTGGTTGTGGGTTCGATTCCCGCAGCTTTGTCCGACACGACGGGTTGTCACACAGTCTGCGTGTTGTCCTTTTTCCAAAACTATATAATTCTTCAAACATTCCCCCAAAATGAGATAAAATCTTCAAAAATAAACATAACATATTTTAACCTCAAGATTATCTCATGCCTTTCATTTTCCATCATATCATATAATAACCCATAATTACCTCAAAAGTAAGGATCATATAAACTCTAATGGTTACCTTTATAATTATTACCTGAACATCCACATGGATTGGTCATCTCGTACATGATGCATTAGAGATCATACTAAGGTTCAAGTGGTTGATCATGACTCCTTGATATTTGGTTTAGAACAACCACGAGTTTCCTCATTGAATCCTCCATTTTATCTAGTATCTTAATCAGAGAACCACCACAGTTTCCTTCAAACCTGTTGTCTCTTTGGTGCCTGCTAGATCCATCCATTCACTAAAAATAGAAATGTCAGTGTGAGTATATCAAAAAAACCATCATGTACTATTGAGGAAGGTAAACACTAAGATACAATTACTCATTCACTTTATCTAAAACTAGGACTCTTTCTGAAATCCTTACCATTATGGTAATGTCACTTATGCTTAAAGAATACCCTAACCTCTAAAGTTATATAAACCGACCTTTGATACCAACTATAAGGCCCCAGCCTTAAACCTTACTTAATCTTGAATTACTACAAGATTACACATTGAGGATCTTTTCAGGTTTAGAGTTTTAGAGAATTAGATCATGAAACTTGCATTACATTCCACATTTAAACAAAGTGGTTACATAAAAGACAATATTCATTCTTCCCATCAACGGAAACATATTTAAAATATATCACGGATTCTTTCTTGACACATCCTTGACACTATCATCACATCATGTACCTTTCCCTTGACCTGTGAAAAACATTTCAAAAACTTGGGATGAGCATAAAAATCTCAGTAAGGGTTATAAAAATATGGAAAGGAAACATGAGTTCATAAATACAGAAGAATGAAATCATACTTTACCCATAAAACAAAGGCACTTTAACATACCTCATCAAACCATGAATAAATCATAGAAAACATAAGACATAAAGGTAACTTGAGGCATTCATAACATTCTTACATAGGGAGTAACCCTCTTGGTTACGTTTGGAATACCCATTACAGTATATTCCCTAAATCTCTTCGGAGAAACATTAACGTTTCACTCCTTCGCGTTACCCAATGCATTGGAGAGCTATATCGGTCTCACCCGCCCTTAGTTTATCATGGAACCACCCGTCTTAATAATAATGCCCAAGAACCATAACGTATCACATAAAACATGCATAAAGGAAACATAACATTTCCACATCACAATATAACATTTTAGTATATTGAAATAATGAATCCATTCAAAAAGAAACCATTTCCAAAACCATTTAAAACATTTAATAATGGGATTTTTGAATCAAAGTGTCCCATACCACCTTGAAGCTTTTAAAATTTTAAACCATTAATATACATATAAATAAATCCTTAAAACCATTTTGAAAACATGTATATTAATAAGAACAAATAATTAAAACATTTAAAACGATATTTCGGTTAAAGGGGTTTTACCAAAATCAGAGACACTTGAATACAATAATTGAGGAATAACATTTAGTCAGAAATTTATAATATCATGAGAATAAATGGATTCATGATATAATACTCCAAAGGACAGTATATACACCATATAAGAGTGAATTGGTGCATAACATCAATGAACCCTCAATAGAAATGTCAAATGTGATGAAATCCATTATAAAGAAGGTATCCTTAAATTAAGGACAAATCAATCTCAAAAATATGTGTGACAAATATAAATACACCCAATATAAGGGGATATTAAGTGTAAAACAATAAAAGGTAATTCACACATATTCAATGGATCACATATTCAATGACTACATGTTGAACCCAAAGAAATCGAAATTGGGTTAAAAAGTTCCCTTGACAGCCTAACGGCATCACATCAAAATGAGTTGATGAGAGATAAAAAGTGTATCTCATCACTTGGACATAAAATTTACATCAATAAGGATATATGAGAACATATCCCAACATAACAATATGTAAATTAAAAGTCCCAACAAAAGAAGTCTTTTAAGAAAGAGGAGGGTGAAAGGTTCCCTTACCGACTTGGGTATCTTTCAAAACATACACCCCATGGAAGAAGGACAATAGATCATTGATGTAAATACTCATAAACGAAAGTATATTACACAAAGAGTAGAATAATGGGAATTACATACACCACTCAATGGGATTTGTGGCAAATGTAGCATAAATCTCACGGGAACAAAAGTGAGATGAAAAAATCCCTTACGAAAACTCAGCAGCCTAACGGCGCCACTCAAAACTTCCAAAATGGATTGATGAGAGGAAATAGGGTCTCTCATCATATGAACATAATAAGTACAGTAGGAGTAATATAAAAGAACATCCCAATCATAAGAAATATGAGCTTAAAAGAAATGACATAAAAGAGTGTACTTAAAAAGAAAGAGAGGTGTAAGATCCCTTACCTCGGGTCCGACTTGATTCGATTGTTATTTAATCTCCTGAATAATAAACTTGAGTTAATTTCTACTTGATTAAGAACCTTTTTCAAGCTTATTATTCCTTTTATATCACTTATTTCCTTGTTATAAACACTATGTAATCATTAAGTTAATAATTATTGTTTTGTCGATATTTGGTTCTTAAGTCGAAAGTGGACTTCTTACAATTACATGTTGTTCGGGTGGCCAAATGTTTATTATATCCAGAATTGTATTCATGATGTAGATATAATATATGTAATATATATCCAGTACATGCATTCATTTATAATATTACATAATCATTTGGAGGTAAGAAGTGAAATGCACCGTTCATGGAGACGGTAAGCCGTACGTACGCATGAACGCTACTTTCATTTCTATTTCGTATTTTATAGAATGGAATAATAATGACATAAAGGTATATTATAATTCCAGTATAATATCATATATAATATCATAGTTCCATCCTTTATACGTCCCACATATGGTATTTAACGAATCAAATCACTTTGAGGGGGTGGTAGTCCGCACTTCCTAAAATGAAGATATCGCGTATACCCATAATGGAAGCCATAAAGGTAAGACAAAAATGAAAAATACAGAAGCATAAGTAAAATATAAACATATTATATATCATATATAAAAATAGTGACATCATAATGGCAACCTTTTAAGGTGTTAAATGAGTATTGAACAATCATCGTTTCGGGAGGCAGAATTTCGCCATCCACGGAAACCGTATGTTCTTTAACCATTTGATGTAGTTTTGTGAGAGTGTAGCTCGAATAAATCTTATAACAACATCCTAGTATATTGAAGATACTGGTTTTGTTACAAAATAAGAAAATAAAAAGAGTTTAGGGGGTTGGAGAAACAAAATAAAACAAATGAACATGAGAGAATGAATTACCTTTAAAAGTGTAACTCCTTTTGATTTGAGACAAAAGGCTTCCTTTGAAAGGATTCTTCCCAAAGGTAATCCTATAGAATTAGGAGAGGGATTTGGAGAGAGTAAATGGGCAGGGGTTGGCCGAGCCAAAGGCTTGAGGAGTGTGTGAAATGAGGTAGAGGTGGGGGCCTTTTATAAGAGGAGCGGAGGGGCACTTTTGGAAAGTAAGGAAATATTACTTTATTTGAAAATGTGTTTCGGTTTTAAAAGGTCCCACATTGATATAATTCGTGGATAAGGTTATAAAGGTTCGAAATCCACCCATAAAATAAGTTTTGGACATTTTTAGTTCATAGAGTTTACATTATCTTTCCATTTTATTTAAATCGTCAAATAATGATGTCACCGCTGCATCATTATTATGTCATAAATAATTTATTTTATTTAATGTCTAAAAATTATAAAACAATTACTATGATGTAGTAAATCCTTTTAGCTTTCCAATTACTATTTATAATCGAAATTTGGACTTATGTAACCCCACTTAAAAACTGTTTTAGTAAAATAACTCATCTTTGTGTCAATTTAATTTTAACATTAAATAAAAATATATTATTGTCATTTTCCAACTAAAGTGGCTCCATTGGGTCCCCAAGTTGTCCCATGGCTTTTATTGGTCGGCCATTACTCTCCCAATAGGTGTAGGACAAGTGTCATGGTGTTTTCACATTCTTATAATATCATTATTACCTTAAACTACACTAATTACCACTAATCGCGATTAAAAACTTAATAAGTTACTATTCACCAAAAAATTATTTTTATCCCATTGAACCACATTTTACTTCTTAATTACAACCATGTATGTCGGATTTTTGAAATTCAAAACACAGAAGTGGTAAAATTTCATTTAAACGAAAAATCAGCTTTTATAACTACCACTTAGTGGTTTCACTATTCATCAAAAATTGAAGTTTTTCAGAAAATTACCAAAAATTCACCCTAAGCTATATTTGATATTACGAACTCAAAAATGAAGTCCGTTTTAAAAAATTCAAAACATATTAGTCACATTAATTAATTTAATAATTAATTCCCGCTGTCAGAGCAAATAGCGTGTTTTTATAAAATAATAAGTATCAAAAGATTGACACTAGTTTAAGTCTGATTTCAAAGTGAAATTAATTCCAACGACCACTATCGGATTTAATGGTAAAAATATTTTCTAATTTCACTTTAAAACCAATTCAATATATTATCTAATCATATAAATAAATTAGATTAAAAAGTGGTTTTGAATTAAAACACAACATTTACACTATTCATTAAAAAATGAACTTTATCGGAAAGATACCAAAAATTTACACAAAGTAATTTTTGATGTCCCGATTCTTAGTAAGAGTTTTATTTGGTCCAAAAGAATGTTTAAGAGTGAACAAAACTATATTTAATGATAGTTCTCCATTAAAACGCGATAAGTGAACCTTTGGTGAAAACTAGGGCATATACGCCTAAAATTGAATTCTTTACGTATTTTAAGCCTTTAGCTTTTATTGGATAAATGTAAAAACATTTAAAAAACATATATAATCATATTTTAGTTATTTCTATCCATTCCCGCCAATACAACGGCTACATGTTAACTATCATTTGAAAAAATATAATTTTATTATTAGAGTGCAATGTAAGATTCCCAAGAAACTCGTTGTTGCGTGTTGGGTACGCCATCGAGAATAGCGTCCCCTTTAAAGTCATATTAATATTTTATTCACAAATATGGATAAATATGAAAATTTCATATTCATTATTTACCTGGGGTGTTACACTCAAAGTCATAGTCCTGGAGGAACTCGAGCCATCGTCGCTGTCTCAGGTTCAGGTCCTTCTACGAGAAGATGTACCTGAGACTCTGGTGGTCATAATAGACTGTAAAGCGCTCACCCATCAGATAGTGTCGCCATGTCTTCAGAGCGAAGGCCACTGCTGCTAATTCTAGGTCATGGGTAGCGTAGTTCTGCTCATGCGGCCTCAACTGACATGATCCATAGGCGATCACTGCCTGGTCCTGCATTAGGACACACCTAAGTCTGGTCCCTAATGCATCGCAGTAGAATACGTACCCTACTCCCTCCTCCGGCAACCTCATGATAGGTGCGCTGGACAATCTCTATCTCAGCTCCTGGAAGATTTGCTGACATCTGTCTGACCACACAAAGGGTTCCCCTTTTTCGTCAAAGCTAAGAGTGGTGCTGCAACTCTGGAGAAGTCTGGAACAAATCTCCGGTAGTATCCAGCTAGTCCCAAGAAACTCCGCACCTCTGTCACGCTCCTCGGTGGCTCCCAAGCTAGCACTGCCTCGATCTTCGCAGGATCTACCACAACTCCCACCTCAGAGATGACATGTCCCAAGAAGAGGACCTCACGTATCCAGAACTGAAACTTCGAGAGATTTCCATAAATCTGGTGCTCTCGGAGTGTGTCTAGTACACCCGCAAGTGGTAGGTGTGCTCCTCCTCAGTGGCTGAGTATATCAAAATGTCATCGATGAAGACCACAACAAATCGATCGAGGTATGGCTGAAAGATCTTGTTCATGAGGGCCATGAACACTTCTGGAGCATTGGTTACGCCGAATGGCATAACCAAGAACTCATAGTGGCCATTCCGACATCTGAAGGTCGTCTTATTCACGTCTGTGTCCCAAACTCTGAGCTGATGATAGCCTGACCTGATCTCTATCTTTGAGAACCACCATGCTCCCTTGAGATGATCGAAGAGGTCATCAATCCTCAGTATAGGATACTTGTTCCTCACTGTCACCTGGTTCGGGCGACGATAGTCGGCACAAAGTCGCAAGCTCCCATCCGCTTTCTTGGCGAACAATATAGGGGAATCCCAGGGTGAAACACTGGGTTGGATTAATCCCTTTCCCTACAAGTCCTCTAACTGTACCCATAGCTCTCGAAGCTCAGCGGGAGCCATACGATATACTGGGGTGGATATCGGGGTTTTCCTGGGGTACAGATCAATATAAAAGTCTACCTTTCTGCGAGGAGGTAGTCCTGGAACGTCGTCAGGGAAAACGTCTGCATACTGAGCCACCACTGCAGGAAAACTAGTACTCCTCACATCAACTGCTCATAGGATGAGGCTAGCCAACTGATGAGTGATGGGCTGTCCTCTCCTCTACGTGAGTCCATCCTGTGCTTCCAAGGCTCCCTTCTCACCGGTGAAGGTGAACCTGCTCCCGTCAGTGCGTACACATCACACCTTGCACCTAATACAGTCAATCTGAGCATGGACTGTAGATAACCAATCCATGCCCAAGATGAGGTCGTAATGCCTAGATGCCGCTACAAGAAGATCTCAGTAGAAGCTCTCACCTCCTAGAGTAAGCTCACACTGTCGGCACCAGTGCGTAATCGTCGAGTCTGCTCCCGTAGGAGTCTCTAGCCGTAAGGATCGATCTAACAGCTCTGTCGGAATCTCCGAGCTCCGAACAAGGGAAGCAGCTATGAAATAATGACTTTCTCATGTGTCTATAAGAACTGCAGCAAGGGTGGAATAGATACAGATAGTACCTCGAATCATCTCGGGCATGCCGCGGTTGTAGGCCTCTACTGCCTGGAGCTGTGTCTGTCTCTGCCCGCCAGCTCCCTGTGGTCGGGGTGGTCCTCCTGGTGGTGGTGGTGGTAGAGCCTCAAAGCGTCACCCACCACCAGCTGTTCGGAAAGCTCCTCTGCCTCGTCCGCCTGCTCCCTGCGGACTGCCACGGTTGACCCTCTGCCTCTGCCTGGGTGGCCCCTCAACTATTTGTTGCTCCTCGGTATGATGGGTTCGGCAGTCATGAGCCATGTGGCCCTGGCCGCCGCATGCGTAGCATTGTCTGCCTCTCGAAAGACTGGCTCCACGCTCTGTGCCCCGCACTGCTGAGCCAGTGTCCTGAGGTCGTCCGCCTGAGGGTCTGGTCTTCCTGGACCCATGAGTCATCCGTTGACTGCCTACTGCAAAGGAAATTGCTACGTTCCACCCTATGGTATGTCTCGCTGCTGATGCAGGCTCAGCAAGGAAGCTCTCGATCAGAAGGGCTCTCTCCAGTACCCCTGCCTGAGTCGGAATACTGAGGGAGATCAGAAATGACCTGATCTCATGCCTCAATCCCTATTCAAAGGTCCGGTCCTGGAAGAATGGGTCTCGTACCATGTCTGTCGAGGAGCGCGAGAGATCGGTAAATATTGCCGAGTACTGGGCGACCGTCAAGCTGCCCTTCCGCAACTGTAGAAGCTCCTGGATGCGCACCGCACGAAGGGTGGCTGGGACGAACTCCGAGCGGAAGAGGCTCTCAAAGTCCGTCCAATGGAGAGATGCCTCATCGTGCACCTAGAGCATCAAGCTCCACCATCTGCCTGCTTCCACGTGTAGGAGGCTTGCTGCGAGGATAACCATGAGGTCTTTTGGTGTCCTCACTAACATGAAAACCCGTACAACTGCCTCCAGCCAATCCTCGACGGCCTGAGGGTTCATCTCCCCGCAGAACCTGGACGGTCGCTGGCGCTGAAACTCGTGCAGTGCACTATGTCGATGTGCATCGTCAGCGGCTGGGGATGGTAGCATCGGTGGCTCGGTGGGTAGAGGTACCGTCGGTGCCTCTGCTATCAAAGGGCCCTGTACCGAGGCCACGTCGCTTGGTGGGCTGTCGTCATGCACAACTCTCGGAACCCTAGATGGCTTCCGTCGTGGGGTAATCCTGAGAAGATAGAGGTGCACCACGGTCAAACAGAATACTTGGTGATCTGATACAAAGTAATCACAAAGAAAACTTGAAATACACATGCAATCAATGTTTTCGTGCATTAAGTCGGAAATCAGAAGTCAGGGTCCTGGTGTATGGATAAGTTGGCCGCCGCAACAACACTGGACTCCCTGGACTGATAACCACACTCAATACTCTTAACACTATTGCTTCACATAGAAAAATATCAGATTCCTAAGTTTTGCAGTAGAACCGAACTCCTCGGATACCAATTTGTCACGACCCGTCCTCGAGGCCCGTGTCGTGACTACCCCAAGCCCGCCTTCCATAGGCCAGGGGCTGGGGACTATCACCAAGGCGTAATTCTCGGTAAATAGGGAAGGCATTGCCTTTGTAAATTAAAAAAAACACCACAGAGCAAGCAAGCATAAGTAAACACTAAGTAAAAACTGGGTACAATAGTAAGTGCATAAAAGTAAGTGGGCCAAAATACAAACCTAAACTGAAATTAAAGTACAACAGAAAAAGGGAGTAAAGTAACTAAAAAGTAAAGTCGTAGCCTCGAGCCATCCACTGGAACTCCCACCTGAATGGTGGGTATAGATAGCCTCCACAGCTCCTCGGGTCCAGCCACCTGCTCCGAGTACGCCCCGCCCTGGGGTCCACCTCCAGGTACCGACTGCTCCACAAGCCTCAACCATGATCAGCGCTGTCCGTCGTCTGCAAAAAAAACAACGTAGTGCAGGCATAGCCCGTGCAGGGGTGAGTATAAGCTACTCAGTAGGGACTCCGAGACCCCCGAAGGTCTCCCAGAATCCACAAAGGATAATCTTAAAAGGAAAGATACAATCACAATGTAACATCCGACTCTACTTAGGTATATGCCCATACATATACCTAAGTCATCAATTCCAGTTTGCTTCAACCTCCAAGCCCAAGTTCGATCACATCCACACAGGAAATCACAACTCGATCCACACAGGAAAGCATAATGTAATCCACATAGGAAAGCAAGTCAAGATTCAGCTCACACAGGAATACTTCTTCGTATAACGATAGAGATGACCAGATATAGCCACTGATCCATCTAAGCCATCAGACCCACAAAGGATCGATAGGTACTTACCACCGCAATGACCCACAAAGGATCTGACCCACCCAGGATCGATAGGTAACTAACCCCCGCAATGACCCACACAGGATCAGACCCACACAGGATCGATAGGTAACTATCCCCCGCAATGACCCACACAAAATCAGACACACATAGGATCTGTAGGCGCTGGCCCACACAGGACTGCTAAGCGCTGACCCACATAGGATCAGTAGCACTGATCCATGTATGATCGCTGAGTGTTTTAGTCGTCCCTGTCGAATCCACAGAGGGTTTTTGTACTGTCGTCGTCATCGTCGTAGTCGCAGCCAGCTCTAGGGTTCCCGGACACAGCAAGCTCGTTCAGGAGGGTCCGCTCCACGAGTCGAGGGGCTGATACATCAACTGACACATATTCTGGAGTTGATGTATCCAAAAGTTCCATATCGTCAACAAGAACTCAACATGATAGATGGCGCGTCAATCGGACGCCCGGTCTGAGAGTCATTGGCTTTTTCGTCCCAGGGGCCCGATTGGTTTTTAAGTCAAAACCAATCTGACTGTACTCCAACTGCAACCAAACTTCAATAGGATTAAACCAAAATTTCTTCCTCACTTAGAGGAATCCAACAAAGTCGACGGCATGTCAATCGAACATCTGGAGCTCAAGTTATAAGTGTTTCTACTCCGAGCGCCCGGTTGGTTTCGTGTACGAACCAACCCGGTCGAAACCAATGTACTCCGAAACCTTGAGTGTAATATACCGAAACGACCGCCTCGATCCAAGGATTTCTACGCAACTGACGGTGTGTAGATCGGAGGCCCGTAGCTCATGTTATGGGCAATAGACCGAAAGAGGTTCGGTATTAGGGGTTTCGGGCCCGGTCCGACCCGGCCCGATACCCCCAGGGTCGGCCCGAACTGGGTCCGGCCCACCTGGGCGCGGCCCGGCCCGGCGTGCTGGCGCGGCCAGCGGCCAGGCTGCTCAGCCATAATGGCCGATCAGTGAGGGGGATGGGGGTCGCTGCCCCCTGCGTTGAGAACTCGTGTCCCCCATGTGGGGGGCCGCACCTGTTGGCCGACCGGGGGTTACGAACCCCCAGTTTTCCCCTGACCGGTCGGCCCGCTCTAGTCGGCCGGCTGCTGCCACCACAGGACCGGCAAGGGCCAGTCCCTCTATTCCGATGCTGGTGGCCCAGAACCGGCAGCCGGTCCCCCTGCTCCGCCGCGGCCCGGAACTGGCCGCGACCTTGGTCCATCTGGCGCGGCGGTTCGGCGCCGCGCCCCTCCGCCGTGGACCTGCTCCTGCCGGGGTTCTTTTGTGGTTCTCCGGCACCGCGTGACGGCGCCGCATCTTTGGTTCATCTTCAACGGCGCGGTGCGACAGCGCCGCGTCTTTGGTTCGTCTTCAACGGCGTGGTGCGACGGCGCTGCGCTTCTCCCCCTTTCCTTAATAATTCATGCGCGGTGCTTCGGCACCGCATTGCCTTGCTCGTGCCGCAACAATATAAAACAACCAAAATGGAAAGGAGGGTCATTCATGTTCGTGCGGTCTGACCCCCTCCCATTATTGCGGTAACAGGTGGCTCCAATAGAAAAGAAGAAAGGCAACGGAAGAATTCACGAACAACAATTAAAAAAAATCCCTAACTCGTTGAATTCGATGAGCGAGGATTAATCACGGAAAATCATCGTGGAAGAAGCATTGTGGAAGAAGGAATGTTACGAAAGAAGTGTCTCGTCGTTGATCTCCAAGGATCTGGCGTTCTTCACGTTCTTCGTGTTCTTCTTGTTCTTCACGTTCTTCGTTGAAGAAGAACGCTTTTCTCCAAATCTTCTCCACGCAATAAGTTCCATCCCAAATAAAATAAGAGATTTCTTATTTAATTAACGCACAAGCCAACGTTTTAATTTCAAAATGAAACTAAATGAACAATTAATTGAGGAGTTTAAAACTGCCTAATTAATGAGGCGTTTAATATCCAGATAAAACGCAAGAGTTGACTTCATTAAAAAGGGGGGTGCGGGTGTGTTACTTAGAGAAAAGAAATGGTGGGGCTCGTGTGGGCCCCACCTCAAAAATATCCTACCAAGTGGGTAGGATATTGTGGGTCCCACATCATCCACTTAACTTAAGTTAAGCAAAATAAAATAAAAATTGGTTGTACCACTTTTATTTTTTTTAACTTAACCCCAAAAATTAAAAACCACACCCGAGCAAACGCAACTCCGGAAAAGATGTTTCTATGCAAATACTGGTGCTGCGATTCCATCGGTGCCCTCAGAATTTTATTCCGAGCACTAGTTAAAAAGTTAGAAAAACCCGCTCGTTCGTTCACTGAACGTACCTGAGCTAAACTTTGGAAAAATATTCTGGGCACACCAGGCCTCGAAATTAGGTGTCATCAGAAACTGCGTTCATGTAAAATTCCCAAGAAAATTAAGAAGAAGAAAATTTCCCTTTCATTTTTTCGGGTCTTTACAGTGTATTAAATGTTAATACACATAAAATAAATGGAAATTTAATATAAGATAATAAAATGGAATTAAAATCATAATCTTATCATGAAATAACTTGTTATGTATATTTTTAACCCAATGAATTGAAAGTGAGTTAAGAAATCCCTTACCCCACACTAAATTTTAGTTTATCATGCATTAACCTCATGTATAAAGGTTTTAGAAATATTTTTTACTTGTTTCATAACCATATTGATATTTTTAATATAATACATTATCCTTTTATAACATCTTGTCAAATTATTTTGAATATTATTTCATTATTTTTATCTATTCTGGAGTTAATTCCCAAGTTTTCTCATTGATGTTTTTTTATAAATGTTCTGATTCATGTTCCTATAATATAGTTCTATAATATCCAGAATTATAAATGAAGTAATTATCATATTTATACATAAGTAATACTTGTATGACAAATTATTAAATAATGTTTTGAAACATGTTGTACATTATGATCATTAAGCCAGTAGCCCGTACATACAGATGAGTAACATTTCCATTTTTCAATGATAATTATTCAAAGGATGTAAGTATTGTTTTATATTTGTAGAATAACCATAATAAATTACATATTATTTATTTAAATATACTTATATATATCATACATGTGTTGTAGAAATAAAAATGGAGATCCACATTGCTTTGTGAAAAAGGTAGTCTACACGTACATGAATGATGTTATCATCTTTGAAGGTGTGAAAAGGTAGGATATAAAATGTTTCATTATATTTTCCGAATGAAAAATATTTCATAAATATCATTATTATTTCATTTATGTCCAATATATTTATTAAATTTATCCTAATTATTTTCCATGTAAAGCTTCAGTAAAAATGAATCATATCACTTCATAAAGCGGTAGTCAGCCTTACACATGAGCAATGTGTTTGTATCCCATCTGGAATGTAAAAAAACAATTATATATGATATAATAACTAAAGCGTGATAATTATGTTATAAATATCATATATATACTTTAGAGATATCAAAATACCCAACTGTGATATATGGAAATGTAAAAAACAATGGCATCAGTTTGTAATGTGGATGTCCATAATACACATGAATGATGATTTAATTACTCCATTGATAGAATATGATAAAGATAAGAGATATTACATTAACAGAATATAATATCATTACATTTAATATATTTATGATATTATATAATCATATACTAATAAAAATTTATATAGGTGGATAAAGAAATAAATTAAAATGACTCGTTAAAGAACATTCCCCCTTCTTCGAGTAATATCATTGGTTTTCACCAAAGGCCTTCTATGAATGGATTTATATACAAACTAAAGACACTATAATATAATTGTGGCATAATAGAATTTATCTTATCCTTATTTTATTTAACAATTTGTTTTGAAGGTGTGAATAAAAGATAAGATGTGGTATCCTTTTATAAGTGAGGAGAGTTGCTTGCTTTTAATTTCTTTTGAAAAGAATGAATTCTATAAAACATATTTTCATTTAAAATGATCAAATGATGTACCATTTTATATAATAGAAGGTATAATTTCTATTTATGTCCATCAAATATTTTTCTTTGCCTTTCTAGGTTATTATAAACCATATCATTTTAGTTTAACCCCCAATAAATCTATTTTTACATTAATCACATTAAATAATTTTAAATGTTTTCACTATTCATTTTAGAAAAAAAATATACATAAATTATAATGTAATATAAATAATTCTTATTACAAATATTTAATCCATTTCCAAATTTCAAATCACTAAAGTGGAGTAAATTAAAATTAATCTTGTATATGCGACGAGAAAGTAAGCTTTCAATAGGAAAGTAATTATATAAAATGTTTTTATATCCAAAATAAATTTTTAATTGATTAAAATGGCTTAAAGTAAATTAATAGATATATAATTAATGTAATATTAATGTAAAAATAATTTAAAATATTTTTTTACCTTATGAATAATTAAAAATAAAAGGTGTTTTTCAATTAAACTTTACCATTTTTTACTATTCATAAAAAATTCATTATAGAAAAATTACCAAAACATCACCCTAACATAATTTTGACTTTATGATTAAAAATTGAGGTTATTTTTTATAATAATTTTTTCAAATTTTTATGAAATTGAATATAAAAAACCTATAGTGGCGATGATAATAGAGAATTCGAGAAGTGTATTTCATTCTAGTATTAGATGATTTTATATTAATTCTATATATAAACATAATTATTATATATATACTATTAATTGAAATTTAGTTTATAAATTTAATTAATATAATAACTCACTAGGGGTTATTTTTGTTATTTAAAATGGATAAACATAATTTTTTATAATAAATGTATGAAACATATAGTTTTAATACACAAAAAAAATATTCTACTAAAATACCTTATAAGAGTTATAAATTTTTTATTAAGTGAATTTAATATAACTATATAACAGAAATGTGACATTAAATCATATTCCAAACATAATGTGAAATTTAAAAAAATTAATCTATTGAAAATAAATGAAAATGGTAAAAAACAGTATTTTTCACTATTCCATGAAAAATGTATTTTTTTTAAAATCACAGCGTATCCCCCAAAAAAATAATACAATGTTTTCAAAAATAAATTTCTTTTTCTCAACTATAATTTCTAAAATTTATAGAAATTTATTTTTATATTTTCTCATTGAAAACAAATAATTATCAATGAAAAAATTATTTTAAAGATTAAAATTAATTTACAAGAAAAATGAATGATTACTTAATAAAAATTTATCAATAATTTATATTCATTTTCATACATAAATTTATAGATAGATATATATAATTGTTTATATTTCATAAATTACTAAATACCATTAATACCCACTAGTTTAATGGATATGTTATAACAGTTATATATATTGTGTTATTTAAGCATGTTGTTTTGTGTTAAAGATGCTATCAAACATAATAAATATTTAGGTTTTGTGTACCACAATGTATTGAAGGGATTAATATTTTTGAAAAATGTGAATATTATAATGGATCAGTCAGCTCAATTCCCTTATATGATTAGTTTTGTGTATCATTTACGCAATCAACCATAATTATCTTCTTATAAAATATATGGGTGTCACATCTTTCCCACCCCATTAATCAATTGCATCATTGAAATTTTATTATTATATCATAAATAGAATTTTGGATATTTTAAAATACTTCTACAATAAATCCATATAATAAAAAGGGCTAACAAATCATCTTCTTGATAAAAATGAAAGGGAGGTATGAGGTTCATCTGATATAACTCATATTAGGCTTCTACATAGAAAAATATGGGTGGTAACTAAATATTTGGACATTGAAGAAGTGAATAAATAATTATGGAGAGTAATTTAAGTCATTACCCCCAAACAATTGAATAGTCAATGGCATATTATGGGACTCAAATCTATAAATTTTTTATGATTTGAGAGCCATTTGATTCATCAGATATGAATTTAACATGATAACATATTTTTGAAGATTATTTTCCAAATTTTGGGGAATGAAATTTCCATCTAGAGTAATATAATAAATAAATATACTTTCATGATTAGAATAATTTCATGATTTTTTCAATTTCCCACACAATCTCATATTTCTCATTAAATTGTGATTATTCTAGATGAATCATTCATACCATAAACACTATAATATTCTATTAAAGTAAATATAAACATAAAAGTGAAAATAAATATATTTAGTGTTTATTTAAATATTAACGTACACCAATAATTCTAGAACATGGAAAGATAATTCCAAAAATAAATGGACCTTCATATGTCAGATTTATCGTCAACATTAAACCCTAATACTCAAAGATGATAATGAATCATTTAATGAATGAATAACCATGTTTCCCAAATAGAATCAAAAAAATCACCATTAATGTGTGTAGTAACATGAAATGATTTCTCATACTTTTTTTCTTACATACACAAAAATATAGGAAAATTATTCTAAAATTTCATTAATAACTTTGTCACTATATCATTCATCAATAATAAGGATGACTATATGATAGGGCTTATATTCCCATATCAACCTCTATATCCATTATCCTATAAAACCTAATGTTTATGAATTCCTTAAGACTTATGTTGTAAAACATTTAGGTGCCAACATTATGATAAACCTAATATTTTCATATACTTCAACCTAATAAAACCCCTCCTAAAATTTCAATAACCACTTTATGATATCTTATAATATAACCTTAAAAATATTTTTTATGACATTAATGTTATGATTGTCCTTATTTTTATGGTCATATGATGGTATCCATAACTCTTAATATTACCACACAAGAAAACATACATATCTCCACATTTATTTAAAACGAACTCTAATACCAACTATAATAACTTAGAATATGCAATCCAGGATCTAGTGTTGAAAAGTTAGGCATTACATTTCCATATTTGATACTGTTGGAGGTTACCAAATTTTCTCCATCCAATACATACAATATCAAAATGAAAAATTGGATAACATAAATTCTCATGGACCACATATGTTTATATTATTATAGAATTAGGATAATCTCTTTCATTAATAATACCCATTAATCCATAAGTGTATATTTCTAACTATACCCTTCATTATATATTCCAAGTTATATCATCAGCATCATCAACATGAAACCATTCTTGATATTACTAGTTAAACATCATAATTGGTAACATGGGGAGATATGAACATAAGAAGGTTAATCATAAATGTACAGTATTGGTAAGTATAATCGTTAATAATTAAATATCATCAGTGAGCATAAGAAAATAATAAGGGTATATAAATTTAATCCTAGTGCATGAGATAATCATAAAAAATCAGACCCATTAAAACCAGAATCAATAATCATGAAACATGGAATAAGGCTTTAATAAATGAAATATCCATATGAATCAATGATCATGATCCATGTGATATCAATATAGATCAAAGGAAAAATTATTAACTCATCTAAATAAATAATAAAAGGTGTCAGTATCATAGAACTTCATCTTTATAGAACACGCACATAACCCTTTTAAATATAATTAACATACAATCAAATTGTAACATAATTCACATGAAAACAATATTGTTACCCAATCAATTAAAGCTCTATCTAGGAACACAGATCAATTATGTTTTATTTGGATAACCCTACACAATATAATAAACCACAAAATATAAGTAATTTCTAAGAATCACAAAATGAATAAAGTTATTAGATCTTATAGTTTGTCATAAAACTCATAAAAACCATTATTTATTTAATAAAATAATTTATCAATGGAAAAGAATAATTTTCCATAAAAATATTCTTGAAACATGATTAACTCATGTAAATTAAATGGGTTCTATAAAATCACTTTGAAACATGAATAACCTATGTAAATAAAATGTGTTCCATAAAAATATCATCAAAAAATGATTAACCCATAGAAAACAATTTGTTCCATAAAAATCACGTTCAAATAATCATAAACTATCATTAGAAATAATGAGGATGGAATCATTAAAAATATCCTTATTAGATAATATGTACCAGAATGTTTTGTTAACATTGATAAATGAGAATACCATGAAAGTATCATTAAATACCTTTTGAGTAAATTAAAATTTTTACTTTGAAAAATAACATTTTAAAGTCCAAAAATTCACAAAAATATTTAAAAACATATTTCCTATGAAAAATCTTGGAAACATCTAATATAACCATTAAATACATTTAAAAAGTTTCTTAAAGAAAATATATTTTCATTTTGAAAAACACAATTTATAAAAAATTGAAAATAATTTTTTTAAAAATGTCCTTGAAAATGTATATATGATTATTCAAATAAAATTATGGGTTACAATTCCTTTCATATGTACATATTTAAACAATTAATCCTTTCAAAGTTTTTATAAAATCCAAATAGTCATTGTTTGGGAAACATTCCTTTTATAAATTTTTTATTCACATAACAATGAGTATAAATTTCATTAAAAAATAATTCCATGAATGAAAATTATTTTTCAAATCAATTATATAAAAATTATTTTATAAGATGAAAATCTATTTTTGGACAGAAAATAGAGGAAACAACGATTTTCAATAAAATTTTTTTCACAATTATATCAATTTATAAAGATGGTAAATGGTTCTAAAACATGATAATGTCATTAATATCTCAAGGATATTAAAAATATTGGGTATCCTTGAGTGGTATATAATAATATTTCATCATAGTATACATAATGATAGGAAATCCTAATAAATTATGAGATTGTATTATAAAACTATTACCACATCTTAAAATTAGAATCATAAGAACCAAACAAGGATAAAATTAAATTAAAGATAAATATCTTGATAATAAAAAAATATTATATTACATGTCAAAGGTTCTATATATACACCTCATAAAAGATGATAGGTCTATAACATGACATAAGTCTCAATGAAAGATAATTGAGATTAATATTCTTTAAAAAGATTATATCATAGATATGGGGATTAATAAATTGACTGATTATGTGTATCAAAATAAAATCCGTATAAAAAATATTAATATAACAAAATATAATAAAATTTTACTCGACACAAAATAATTTCAAGAAATTTTCATTGATGTATATGATTAACCAAATAAAAGAAATTTAAGTTAAGAAATAAGTTAAATCATGATTATTTTTGGATGAGAATTCATTAAAATCCAATATAGTGGTATTAAAAATGAAGTTAAATTATTAAATATATATATGAAAATATATAATATCATATATTAGACGTTTATAACACCTTATCACCCATTCATTAATAATCAGTCATTTTTTTATTGTTCTAGATGTTAATTTCCGTATTTTTTCATTATTTCTTTGTTATGAACGATACGGTTCTATTGAATATGATATAGCTATATCATATACATAATAATAATAATAAAATAATTTTCATATTCTTACAACAATTTTACTTTGATTACTAATTTTAAATGTTTGTTTTGAAAAATTAAGTATGTTGTGATCATGGAGATTGTAGGTCATACGTATGAATGAGTAACAATTCCTTATTTTAATTATTATTATAGAAAGGAGATAAGTAATAATTTATCATTCCAGATAGATCGTAAAAAATAAAACAATATTTATTTAAATATAATTTATATGTATATATCTTCCTTGTGGTGACATGATGAAAACACGGAGCCACATCACTTCATGAACGAGGTAGTCCACAAGTACATGACCAACGATATCATCTTTCATTGAGAGAGAACGTAAGAAATAAAAATATATGATATCATTTTTTAAGGATAAATATTTCATGGATATAATAATTATTTCATTTAAATAATATATATTCAGTAACATTTACCATATTATTTTCCATGTAAACTATTAGTGAAGATGAATCACATCTCTTCGTGATGTGGTAGTCCACCGCACACACGAGTGAAATTATCACATCCTCTAAATAATTAAATGTAAATAGTTTTATATGATATAAAATCTTAGAATATATAATTATGTTATAAATATAATATAAACACTTTATAACCATCATCATGCCCAACCATTAGAGGTGGCCATGGAAATATTAATGACAGTAGGTCGTGAGGTGGTAGTCCACCGTATATATTAATGATGATTTCATAATCCATTTAATGGTATATGAGAATGATTTAGGATATTAAATTTACATAATAACATAAAAAATTAATGGAATATAGTTATTTTTTATATAATAATGTGTGAATAAAAATAAAAATATGTGTTGGAATAAATAAAATATAAATGTTTGTTGAAAAGCGTTACCTCATCTTTAGGTAACATCTATTGGATTTCACCAAAGGAATCCTTTGGTTGGAATTATGCTAAAAATAAGGAATAAATTATAGTATTATAATTTTATATAGTTTATTTTTTATGTAATATTTCAAACTAATTGGTTTTGATGGTGTGATTAGAGGCGGAGAGGGGGTGGTTGTTAATAATTGAGGTGAGTGGAACACTTGTAATTTCTTGAAGAGAATTAATTAAACCCACACATCATTGTTTTAAAAAGGCTCCAATAATAGGAAACTTTCTATAATATAAGGTTTGAGTTATAAAAATATCGGTTAAATAGATTTTATACTTTTCTTAAGGTTATTTTAACCATTTTATTTTTAGTATAATTGTCGCTAAATCCATTTTTACCTTAAACATGGTAATTATTTTTTTATGTTTTCAATATCAATTTAGGTAAATAATTAATTTCCCCATATTAGATAATATAAAATTATAAATGTTTAAAACATTTTATCCAATTTTCTAGTTCAAATATTAGTATTTTGGAAATTTTAATTTAAAATTAATCCAATAGACATAATGAGAATGAGGGTTTTTAAAAAGAAAATGTTAAACTATTTACATTTTTTATGTCAAATTTCAATATCAAAATTTATTCAAATAACTTAAATTGGATTAATAGACATTTAAATTAATTAATTATACTTTAAAACAAATTTAATATATAATTTAAATTCACAAATAATATTAATGAAATGTATATTTTCAATTAAAATTTTATATTTTACATTATTCATCAAAAAATAAATTTTTCCAGAAAACAATCAAATATTAAACCTAATATAATTTTGAAATATTTTTTTAAATAATGAAATAGATTATTTCCATTAAATATTCTAAATTTTTAAAATTAAAATTAAAACAAAACCCACAATCACGGCGAAAAGATGTTTTTCATAACTGTATGTTTTTTCTAGCGTAGACTTATTTTACATTAACTATATGTCTAATAATAATTATTGTAAAAATATAAATAGAAAATTATTTATATATAATATATTAATTTAACGTATATATTTCATTATTAGGGATATAATAATTAATTAAAATGGAAAGCATTATTCACATAAAAACTATTTTTATAAAAAACGCATTTCTAACCCCAAAAACAAACCTACACTAAAATAAAATATATATATCATTCATGTGTAATTAAGTTCATTGAATATAAATTAAATATTATTTATGTTACATGAAATAATATATATATAATATTATCCCTTTTAAATTACTTAAATCACTAAAAATAAATGACATTTTTACCAAAATCATTATATTTCAATATTCAATAAAAATCATTATTTTCCAAAAAAAAAATAAACAAATCACCCAATGTAAACATTGATACAAAAATTTAAAAAATTAAATTCATTTTAAAATATATATATATAATAAATTTTCCATGAATAATTTCTAATTTTTTTCATGAAAGGGACATAATCATTTTTGAAGAGAATATAATTTTGAAGAATAAAATTACTTTTTATGAAAATGATTGACTATTTAGTAAAAATTTATAAATAATTTATATTACGTATGACATATGTATATATTTTTCATCATTTATTACATAATATTCATTCCCACCAATTTATTTTCTAGGTTACAACTTTTAGATATATATTGTGTCATTTAAGCTCAGTGTTACCTGTTGAATACTCTATTGAACATAAAAATGTCAAGGTAGTCTGTAATAAAATATATTGAAGAGGATAAATTTATTTAAAAATATTTATTTCATATAGTCTATGGGAATTTAATTCTTATATATTTTCAGTGTTATATTCCATTTACGCTATTGAGGGTAATTTTCTTCTTTAAAAACATTAGGTTGTTACAAGGATTAGGTGTAATAAGATTGAAACATGGAAAAATTATTTAACAGAGTTTTTTATTATATTGAAATTCTTATTTTTTTAACTGAAGTCATTTATAAGTGTGTTTTATATTTATAATAGGGGATTTGGGGTATGAAAAAGGAAGTATGGAGGGGAATATTCCCACTTTTTTACTTAAAACCAAACTCATATGTGTCCTGGGAGAGGATAGAATGTGTCCTCTTTTATATGAAAAAATATAAAATTTTATATAAATGTAAAGATTTTTTGGTTCAAATAAGAAATATTAAAATAAAAATAAAACCATAAATAGAAAATAGATTAAAATTTAGACCATTATCTTTAAAAATTCAATCATGATATGTTTTTATATTGTTTTAAATATTTTTTAAAATGATTTTATTATTAAATCATCATTAATATCATTTTAGTTGATGTTTTTTATAATTTAACTAAATATATATCTAAAAAACATGGAATTAAAATTTAAACAACATAATTAATTCTTAACAATCACATCATTCCCTATTTTTTTAATGTCTTTGGTTCTTCCAAATATGTTAACATTAATGTTTTTAAACCCATTTTCTTTGACTTTTATACTTTTTGGAAAAGTATCGTATAGATGTTGTGTTACCATTTTCGAAAAATATACTATTATATAATATTATAAATAAAACAATAAAATTAAAATAATTTATTAAAATAAAAATTATTGATAATAATTAATAAAAACATGTTTTTGTTCTTATCAATGGAATAAAACATTTTTAATGTAATAATATAGAGTGGTTTTATGTTTAAAAAATATAATTTTCATATTAAGAATAAAATTTCATAATCAAATCATGAGGATTCAAAATTAATTATAATTTAAAAGTTATTATGTGTATTTTAATCAATCCTATATAAATGAATTTTCCTATATTATTTTTTTATATTACAAATCATTAACAATTTACTTTACACTTTTACCCTATTTTAGCTTTTACTCTGATGAATTCATTTTACATTCATAAAAAATTTCAACAATGTTTCTAGATTTTATTTGAACATGTGATAAAAATTAATTTTATAATAATAACAATTAACAAGAAACAAAATTTACGAAACAATTATTTTATAATTGAATTATGTATTAACCCCAAAATCATATATAATAGTTCATTAATCGAAATTTATTGTTCTATGTAAAAAAGGTTAATTTTTTGTGTTAAAAGATAATCAATGGCATAATGGGTCAATTTTAAACTTATTTAATAGAAAATGATCATAAAAAATTATAGAAAAAAATAACATAGGTTGGAAAAAAATAAAACATAGATTTATAAATCCAAAATATTATTTTTTTAAATGCATTATTTTAAACATTAAATTATTTTTTTCCATGAAATATTTATAAAATATATTTATATAATTCTTTTACCTTAAAAGATTCAAAAAAATTAATAAATTTTTAAATATATTGTTTTTAACCATTCACACAAAAAATCATCCTTTTAAGAAAGATTTCTAAAATATGATATATATTAATTTTTTATAGTATTTTTCAGTCATTAGATCCAATTTTATAAAATTAAAATTCTAAAATTTATTAATTCGACTTTAAGTTATTAAATTTTAATACATAGGGAACTAATTTATTTAGTGTAAAATAATTCTTCAATCTAATAAAAACCCATATTTAAAAAAATAATCTATAGGACTACCATAATAATAAATATAAATATGAACTCATATAGTTATCATTAATTTATATTTATAACATATATAATCAATAAATAATTTTTTTAATAAATCAAAATTAATAAAAAATGTTTAATGAATTATTCTTGTCCATTAAACAACATTCTTTTCATTATAATGTAAAAAAAATTACTATTAAATCTATATTAAGTATCAAATTGAATATATATATAATACCTCTATATATGATATAATAATATATGAATGCTTAAATTACCAATATAAATTATTTTTAAAGATATCTTGTATATCATATTCTTGAATTGTGAATATTACCTGATGCTCGATTTACTGTTTTTTATTAGTTATGTTTAATGCTTTAAAAATTTATATAACAATTAGTTATATATCTCTACGGTAAAGGTTTTTGATATTTACGTTTTCTAGATGGGATGTAATTCTTTGATATAGGGGTATATTGAGATCTCTAATATATATAACACTCTATATATTATTTGATATTATATATCTTTTCATTTTTTATTGATCATGATTATTCTAGTATGATTATTTTTTTCAACTATTTATATGAAAAAGATGTTTTTATTTTGAAATATAGATTCATCCAGATGAAACGAAAAAATGAATTTTTTTATTTAGCTGACTATTAATGTCGCAAATGGAATATTCCTAACCTTACGAGTGTCCGGAATGACCATGTGTTTAAGAGGAAGGATCTAGGGTTGTGACACAAGGCATTCATACATATAAGTTTCATATAGAGGACCACATAGAGATGGTGATATGTCCCAAATGTGATTTTATTTTCATTTATTTTTCAATTTTATTCTCGGTCTATCTTTTTACCCTATATTTTCTATGGGTTTTTTGAGAAAATAATGAATTTTAGAGGGAAAGAGCGTAGTGCATAGTTAGCACATGGTAAAAAGTAATTGTGTTCCCTACCCAGGTAACTTTGTGGAAGCATTAGGCTAACGCTATAGGTACCGCATGGAAAATGTACGATCAATCAGACTATGTGAGGTAGTCTTGCGGTAGGACCCTTCTCGGAAAAAGCGTGTAGCATGGTCCTTACATGGTTTTCCCAACCATGCGGACTAACTGTGCACCCTTTCCAGCTCATTAATGTTTTTATTGTTTTCTCTTTCCTCCATATTGTATCCCCTAAATCCCATATTTTCTCCCCTCCTTCTAGATTCTATACCCTAAGCGCACCTCCCCCTCCTTACACCACCCATGGGGCATCGATTTCTTACTGGATTAGGGTGTTTCCTCCTCCTATCTTCATGTAAGTCTCCTTTTTCATCATATTCTTCCACTATTAATCGGTTTCTTCCCTCTTTAGTTTTGATTACATTTCTCTAGTGGATAGGGTTTCTTTTTTAGGGATTCATATTGACATTTTGGTTTTGATCTCCATTTTAAAGGTTTGATTTGGCTCCCTTATGGTGCAGTTGTGGTGCAGTTGTAGATTCACACTTTTTAAGGGTGTTATCCACAAAAGGATGGTGATTACATGATTAACCATTATTTGATTAATGTATTATGATTTCTTGAATATTTTTGGGTACTCTAGGATTATTATGTGTGGTGAAAAACTGGTGTTTGAATGGATTTATTTTTCATTTGGTTTACAACTTGGGTGTCCAATATGAACTGGGTGTGTTCATGTGTAAAGACTTGTTTTACACCTTATGGGTGTTTTATAATTTGATCAAATGGTTTATTAAATTATGTAAGTGATGAAAATCATGTTTGGAAATGATATTGGTGTGCTTAAGATTTTGAAATAGGATTTTTTTGTGCAAGTGATGTATTATGATGTGTATTTTATTGTTTTTATTATTAAATGAGAAAGAGGTGTGTTTTGTGAACATGGAACTTGATTGAGAAGAAAAATAATCCTATGATAGTATGTGGGTGTACTAGGCGTAATTTATTAGTGATTCAGAAGTGGCTTCATCAAAGATTCACTTACCGATATAGACAATGACAACAGTAACTAAATATTTTTTATGATTATAATCTAATAGAACTTTGGATGTTTCTCCTCTCTATTGGCTCATGTAGAAGAATGTAGAATTTAGTGGTTACTATACCACTTTTCACTGAGATATTATTTATCTAGGGTCTCATTCTTAGTTAGTCCATATAGGGATATCCTATGACTAGTTCTTTTTAGTTATATCACACTTACCATCGGTACACGTTGTTGCTTATTGGTTACTTCAAAAGAAAAAATGATCTCTCTTAAAGTCATTTGCATTAAAAGATTATTTAGATAAAATGATACTAATTATTCTCTTATAGACATTCAAGTTATTTATCTTATAATCATTATAACATGGAATCTTTTATTGGGTGTAATCCAATTGGGATTTGGTTCACACCCTACATTCACCCTTGGGTGTATATAGACTTGGTCATGATTGGCGTAGGTAAGGGAAATGATTTTAGAGATAGTGGTTCTATTTGTTAGAGGTATTCCTATGTGCAGTTTTGTTAGAGTTTGATTGAAGGTTATATCCCCCTTATCACGTGGTGGTATTCAGATGGTTTCTGTTTTTTTCTTTTTTATGGTAGTCTGTTTGGTTTTTTATAAAGTTTTATCTCAAATATGGAAAATGTTTGGTTCCATGTTTTATTTGGATTTTTAATTTCATATTATTTACTTATTATTTTTATTATGTTTGTAAATTCGGTTTAATCATTACCATATTGAATCATTGATACTCGGGAACTTATGCCACCTCTTAGGGATCAGGAACGCCTTTCAGGCTATGCCATAGACTGGGTCCAGTGCTGGGTTAGATGGCATCCCGGCTTGGTTCGTGAAAATATTATATCAGAGCTAGGTTTCTCATTTGGGTCATGTTATTTGGGATGAGTCTAGATAGACTGGAGCTACAGATATCGGGTCTCAGATTTCTGGTTGTGAGTACAGTATCTAGCCAGCACACCTCATGATAGTCATCGAGTTACCAAGGGATGTTGAGATGTCTGTTTGACTTATCCTACAGATGGGATAGTCATGATACATAATGTGGATAGATGTTGGGTGGGGTGAAGTGGTTTGGGTGTCAAATTTTCATGAAATATTTTATTACATAATGTTTTTTGTTCTTGTAGGAAATTTTCATTTTGGTTGTATTAATGCGTTATCTTATGACTATTGATTATTGTAGCAACATGACTCCTGAGATAATTCCATTACGACTATAGGGAAAATCTAAAGAGATTTCTCCTTCACTGCTTCATGATATGTTAGTTGAAGCTATAGTCTGGGATATTCAGGATCTCTGATAGGGAGTGAGTCCTACTCCTGCTCTAGTTCGGGAGGTCAAAATCGGTTCTGTAAAAGAAAATGATCAAGAGTTTCTATAGAATAAGCCTCCTTCCTTCCATGGTAATATTTAACCTCAATAAGATGAGTAGTGTCTTGAATACAAAGAAAATATGTTTGAGTTCCTTGACACTCCTGAGGGTGTCAGGGTGAGGTTTTTTTCATTCTTTCTAGAAGTTCCTACTTGTATATAGTGGGACCCAGTGGTCCAAACTGGGAGGGACAAATAGATGAGATAAAATGATTGTAATATCGTTTTCAATATTCATTATTGTCTTATGTTCTTGGCCTATGCTAGATCACGGGAGTTCGTGGTTATTTCCCATGGAGATCAGTTAGTAATGGATTATGCCAATAACATTCTTGAGCTAGTACGGTATGCACTTGGGTTCATTTAAAATTAGTAGAAGGAATATTAGAGGTTCGAGATAGGTTTTCGGACAAATATTATTTTCCCAAATATTTCTGATCAAGATAAAGACCTATGTGGAAGGTGTTGATCATGATTTCATGGTTGAGATTGATCGAAAAATAAAATTCTAGGTTCCCTAGATCAGTGTTGGCTATGGGAAGTGTAAGATCGTCTATGAAAAGAGGAAGCAGGATGAGAAGTGTTAGAAAGGCGGTGGTATTCCCGTCCATCCTTTCATGCAGTCTTCATATGTGGATCTGATGTAGGGTCTGTTCTGTTCCACAAGTTTGGGACGGTATGACACATCTGACCTGTGTGTACATCTCCTACCAAATCCTTTCATTGATGTAGAGAGATGAGGTAGATGCATCATTTCTATATAGCCACATGTTTTTTTCTGAGTGGGGTAGAGTTCGTAGTTTCTAGGAGCACGTCATCCCATTCTAAGCCATCCAGCATAGTGGTATCTCATTTCGGTGGTTGTGCAGAAATAGTTAGATGATATTCTTTGTTGAGCTAGTCTATGGTAGAGCCTCGAGCAAGTGGTCTTTATAATACTCATGTTGGGGCAAAGAATATAATGCGGTGTATTAAGCACCAACAGGATCTAATGCAGGGCCTTCGATAGTTAGAGTTACCATTATGATTGCATAATTTATAACTGATATTTTATTTGATATATGTTCTTCTATCTCATTTATCTCTATCCTCCTTGTGAAATTGTTGAATTTTCCCAACAATATTTTCTCATTTGCAAAGGAATTGGAAATTATATTGGGTTAGAAGGAGTAGGGTCTCAAGTGCCCATATTTTGTGCCCATTGTGTCATGGGTTGAGCTAGAATTGGATTTGTTGGTCTTGGACATGATCCAATTTTATGTAATCGTTTTCATGGATTTGATGGTGCACTTCCATGATCACATTGATATTTATACTGTGAGGGTAGGACTCCTGGAACCTGATGGATGTACTCAGGTTTTTTATGGATACTAGGATCCTCGATCGGGTCATGTTGGACCTCCTCTCTCGGGGATAGGAAATATTTTTTCAGTTAACATCAATCGTGCTCAATGAAAATACTAGTGCTCCTGATGGTCATTACCTTCTATAGTGGATGTGTTCCCAGAGGTTTTTCTAGATGATTTTTCAATTATTCCTCTATAGAGGGATGTGTAGTTCTCAGCTGATATTGCATTGGGGACATAACCTATATATCATCCCTCATATTTTATGGCCCCCACCGAGATGATGGAATTAATGATATAGTTAGATGATTTGGAATCCAAAGTGTTCATTCACTCGAGCATCTCTCCTTTTTCCACCCCAGTTTTGTTCATGAAAAAGGTTAGCGGATGTCTCTGTTAATGCATTGATTACCAAAATCTGAATAGGGTAACCATTAAGTCAAAGTATACTTTTACCTTAATATATTACAAGTTTGATCATATAAAATGGGAGAGGTAGTTCTCAATGATAGTCTATAATTCTATTTACCACTATGTCAGGGTAAAGGAGGTGGATATTTCGAAAACTGTTTTCTAAAGAAGGTATGACCACTTCGGGTACATGGTGATGCCTTTCGGATTGAAGAATGATCTAGAGGTATTCATGGAGCTCATGAATAGGGTGTTACACAAGAATCTCGACTACTTAATTATGGTATTCCTGGATGACATCCTATTTTATTCTAGATCTAAGAAGAGCATGAGAATCATTTGTGGATCATGTTGGGAACTCTTCAGGAACATAGTCATTAATTGAAGCCTTCATAGTGCACTTTCAAGAATAGGGATGTGATTTTTATGGTCCTTGTGAACTCCATGACATGGGTTTGGGTGGACCTCAATAAATTTAGTGTAGTTATGTTGTGGTGGTAGCTGAAAAATGTGTTCAAGATCAGGAGATTCCTTAGTATAGTAGGAGATTACAAGAGGTTTGTTCATGATTTCTCTCAGATTCATCATCTATGATAGGACACAATCAGAAAGGGGTCATGTTTGAGTAGACCCAAAAGTGTCAGGAAACCTTTTTGGAGCTGAAATGGAGGTTGACGATTACGTCCATCTTGATCATTTGATGAATTGGGAAAGGGGTATGTGGTTTATTGTGATTCTTTAGGTATTTGTCTTAGTTGTTTGTTCATGTAAGATAATAATGTGGTGGTATATATATCTTGACAAATTCAAGAAAAATAAAATAATTACCGGACCCCTGACTTGGGGTTAGATGTGGTGATGCATGCCTTGAAGTCGTGGCATTATTAGATTTTCGGGGAGAAATTTGTGTTATATTCTGATCATGATTTCATAGCATGAGTCTTCTCCCAATAGAATTTGAATTTGAGTAAACACCATTGGATTGAGTATCGATAGGGGTTTCACTTTGATATTACCTATACCATAGGAAAGGTTAATGTGGTGGTTGATTCCTTGAGTAGCAAAGTGCTACAGCGGGTATTAGGGAAGTCTAGTGCCAAGTGGACATTGATGGGTATCTTTTCACAGATGCTCTTGGATACCAAGGATCATAGTGGAGGAGAATTCTGGCTGAGTGTTCAGTTGGATCATTTCCTTCTAGAGATGAATCAACAAGAACATCCTAGGGATGAGCTATGTCAATAATCTATTCATTTTCATCATGGTGTGGAGACACTTTGTAATTGGTTATTATATCCCAAAAGAATATTGTGTTTCAAGGGACGTTTTTTGGTGTCGTTGTATCGGAGGTATTTGGTGATGTAGGATAGTCACCATTATAAGGTGCATTTCATTCTGGAGACACCAAAATGTTTTATTATGTGAGTCGGTTTATTTGGTGGATGGTCGTGAGACAAGGTATAGATATCTTTTTCTCACGGTGCTACACATGTCAACAAGTTAATGAAGATTATAAAAGGACCTCTATATTACATAATCCATTACCCATTCTTACCTAGAAGTGGGATGAGGTCACCATTGATTTCATTATTAGATTACCTCATACACCCTGGGGGTGAATGTTGTTTGGGTGGTGATTGATCGCTTGACCATATCATCTCACTTCATTCTGATCAAAGACTTAGATAAAGTGGATGAGATTGGCTAGTTGTACATTCTTCACATGGTAAGGCTTCATGGTGTGGGGTCGAAATTTGTTTCAAATAGTGACCCCCCATTTTACATATTGGTTTTGGGATGTTCTTAAAAGGACGTTGGGGTCAAAGATCAAAATGAGTACGTCATTCCACCCTCAAATAGATTGTACTATGGAATGACCAACTCAGATTTGGAAGACGTGCTATGTGCATGTGTTTAGGATTTTGAAGGTTCATGGGATATTCATTTGGGGTTGTTCAAGTATTATTGTAATATAAATTAATAATCATGAATTAGAATGTATCTTTTTGAATTCACTATGGTTATCCATGTCAGTCTCGTTTTTCTTGGGCTGAGGTCTGTGAGACCTCACAGTTGGGAACAAGCCTTGTGTAAATGGTGTCTGTGAATGTTAAAATGATCAAGAAGTGGTTATTGAAAATTCCATGTCTTCACAAATCTAATTCCAATTAGAGGCACTCAGTTATTCATTTCTCTGTAGGAGATCAGGTGTTCTTGAATGTAACACCTCAATTGTGTCATCGACATTTAGGAAAGAAAGTAAAGCTAACATCAAGGTATATCGGACCTTTTAAAATCACATATCATACTGGATAGGTTTCAATCATTTTATCTTTACCTTCTCAGTGTACATCCATCCATGATGTGTTCCACATCTCCTAATTGATGAAGTATAATCTGGACCTATCTCATTTGTTGAATTGGGAAAAGTTGGAGTTAGATCATGTTTTATCCATGTTTGAATGGCTAGTGGAGATAGTGGATTCCCAAGAGCAGGTAGTTTTTTGGGAGTCTATTCCATTGAGTTGTATCCATTGGCATAATGGTCATGATATACATGAGACTTAGGAGAAAAAATAATGATTTGAAGAAAAGGATTCATTCTTATTTTCTAATCATGTTTCAGGATGAATTTTCAAGGATAGAATGTTTTCATGGTTGGGAAAATTTTCACATTTGTGATTTTACATTCAGGTATTTTTCCATTTTATTTTAAGTCTAAATTTCCCCTAGATTTTCATTTGGGTTTTGGGGAAAAAATTTGAATTTTAGAGGGACATAGCACAACGCATGGTTAGAACATAGTTATAATTAACTATGTTCCCTACCCAAGAAACTATGAAGAAGCTGCAAGATGAGGTAGCAGCTGCCAAATAACCATCTCATAGTTAGTCAGGCCGTTTGAGGTATCCATGTGGTCAGAACCTTCTCGGATAAAGCATATAGCATAATTACTGTGTGGTTTCCAAATCATGATTACTAATTGTTTTCCCTATCCAGATCATTAAAAAATTTGGTGTTTTCTCTCTCATCTATATTTTTACCCCAAAATACCTTATTTTCTCCCCTCCTTTGGGATTATAGACCATGGGCATGCCTTCCTCTCCTTCCACCTACAATAGAGCCTTGATTTCTTGCGGATTTAGTTATTTCCTCATTGGAACTTCAAGTAAGTCTCTTTCCTCATATTATTCCACTATATCAGGGTTTCTTCCCTAGTTTCTTGGGATTCCAATTCTCTAGTATCTAGGGATTCATTTTTAGGGTTCCATCACGATATTTTGGGTTTGATCTCCACATTTATGGGTTGGTTTTTCTCCCTTGTAGCATGGTAAAGGTGTGGTTGGAGATTTGCACTAGTTTTAAGGGTTTTCTCCACCAAAGGTAGGTGAAAACATGATTTAACATTAATGAATGAATTAATTATGCTTTATTAAATATTTTGGGTTTCCCTTTGATTAGTATGTGTGGTGTGAAAGTGGTTTTTGAAAGGATTTATTACAAATTTGGATCAAAATTGGTTTTTATGTATGAATTGGGTGGGTTCTTGTGTAAATCCCCATTATACACATTGAGGGTGTTTTATAAAGTGTGAAAATGGATTATTAAATTATAGCCATGATGAAAATCATGAATGTAAAATATTTCCCTACGTGTTTGATTTTGAAAGAGGATTTTGGGTTTGAAAATGATGGATTATGATGTGTATTGTATTGTTTGGATTATGTAATGAGAAAGTGGTGTCTTATGTGAACATGGACATCTGCATCCCCCTTTTCATGGTTCAAAATTTCCTCTTAGTTCTTATAAAAGTCTCTAAAATGGCTCGTACAAAGAAAAATGTGATCAAGTCTACTAGTGGAAAGGCCACGAGGAAGCATCTTGCTAACAAGGCTATCCGTAAGTCTGACCCGGCCAAAGGAGGGGCGAAGAAGCCCCATCGATATCATCCGAAAACTGTTTCTCTTCGTGAAATTCGAAAGTACAAGAAGAGAACTGCACTTTTAATTAGGAAACGTCCATTCCAAAGGATGGTCCGTAAAATTTATCAGGACATTAAGACCGATCTGCATTTCCAAATCCATGCTATGTTGGCTTTTTATGAGGCAACGGTGGTGTACCATGTTAGTTTGTTTGAAGATACATCTCTTAACTATTCTTTCCAAGCGTGTGACGATCATCCTCGGGGATATTTACCTACTGTGTTGGATCTGCAATGAGAGGGCTTAGTTACTGAAGGCATTGCTAGTTTTATGAGAAACTATGCATTTATAATCTTATATTCCCTTCTTATTTCCCATATTAAGAAATATTATTACTAGAAAATGACTGGTTTTGTCATTATCAAGTTGTTTTATTGTTTATGGGGTCGTGTCATCTTTTCATATCATTATTTTGATTGTGGTGTCTACTTTGTTGCTAAATTTTCCCTGAATGTGTTATGTGAACATGGAACATGATTTAGAAAAATGGGAATTTTTGGTGACTTGGTTGGTGGAATAGGAATAATACACTAGTGATTCATAAGTTTCGTTATCTTAGATTCACTTAAGAGAATTTACAATGACAACTTTATCTAAATATTTTTGATGATTAGAGACCATTAGAACATTGGATGTTTCTCCTCTCTAGTGGCTTATTCATGAGAATGTGGAATTTTTTTGTTACTATTCCATTTTAAATTAATATACGATATCTATGTAGTCCCACTCTTAGCTAGTGCATGTAGGGATTTATCATGACTCGTGCAATTTGGTTATATCACACTAACCGTCAGTATACAGTATGGATTGTTGGTTACTTCAAAAGAAAACCCGATTTCTCATAAATTCATTTTCTTATTAAGTTGTTTTCCATAACATGTTATTAGTTTTTCTCTTATAGACATTCATTTTATTGGTATTAAAATGTTTATAAAATGGAATATTTTTTTGGGTTATATCCTATTAGTCTTTGGTTCACACCCTACATACACCCTTGGGTGTAAGTAGACTAGGTCATGTTTGGCATAGGTAAGGTAAAGGATTTTGGAGATGGTGGTTTGGGTTGTTATAGGTCTTCCATGGTGTGGTGTTATTATAGGTGGATTGAGGGTGATGTTAATTTTATGACATGGTGGTTATTGGAATGTTTTTTTGTAGTTGGTTTGGTTTTTGTTATAAAATGTGAACTCAAATCTAAAAAATGGTTTGTCACGTGTTTGGTTTGGATTTTAAGATTTTTCTTAATTATATGTTGTCTTTTGTGTTGGTAAATTTTCTTAAATAATTACCATGTTGATTCATTGATACACGAGCCCTGGTTCTAGCCCATGGAGATTGGGAATGCCCTTCCCACCATGCCACGGGCCGGGTCAGGTGCGGGATCGGATGCCATCCCGATATGGTTCATGACATGACACACTTTTTTACATGATACTTCACATAATAATGTGACCCTATAATTGGGAATATAAAATCTTATAGTGGATTTTATAGGATTAATATTATATATACAAACACCATATTCATGCCATGACAACCTCTACATGCATGTTTCAAACATAATAATATTTATTTCTCATGTCCCCTGGGGTTACACATAATAGTGTAAGAGAATTACATTCCACACCGTGAGATAATATTACATGAAGTGATAGATGTTTTATGTAAATCACTTGTGACAGGGTTATAGAAACTCACTAACAAAATAAACAATTAAATGTTGTAGCCGGAATCGAATAGAATTAATAGAATAACATCATATTATGCTCAAACTAAGATTCATATTTCAATGCCACGTAATTCAAGATCAAATGAAAAAGGTTTGGATATCATAGGTTATTTCTTGAGGATCCAACACTATAATTTAGGTAAGGAATCATGATATAAAAAATAGAATGAATTCTTCTCACTGTAAAAGGATGTGTTGCACCTCACTAATTTTTGAATAAGGATTTATATAGGTGGCCTAGATGGTTTATATCAGGAAATTCTCAATCACTCCATGATGTTTTCGGATATAAATTTTTATGATATAATTTTCTAGTATCTATATGGAAAAATTTTGAATTTTTAACATCAGTATTTCTAGTAATTTTTTAAACATTAATAAGATATTTTTACCAAAATAGATATGTTTACTGGGATACAAAAGGATCCACATCTACTATCTCTACATGGGGTAACTGTAGTGTATAGGGTTCTGTTTTCTTCTCTATTATCTACATTTTTCAAATTTATTTAATTCTGAATCTTTATTTCATTTTATATAATACATCATTTACAATGGTCTATTCAATCTATTTTGGTGTATGGTTCATTCATCATTGATTAAAATTAAATGATAACTTCCTAACATATATCGAATATTATAATTGGTTAAATAGAGTATTTTAAAACATGTTTTGAATAATTTTTAATTACAATATGCTTTTATTCTTTATCATTTTTAGTTTTTTATATCATTAATTATTAAACCACTAACCTTTTGTGATAAATCATAAACTATCTATGACACGTTATAGGTGATTAATTCATAATAGTGGGATTAGATTACTATTTTTAAATTTTTATCATATCAAATTATATTATAGTTAATTTAAAAAAAATTACAATGTGGAAGTATGGTTATAAGATAGTTTTTATACTAAATGACTAAAATAATTTCAAATACAATTATGGTTTCAAAAAATTTGAATTAAATTTATTTTTAGAGAGAAATTGTATTAATATATTTTGATAAAACCCATGGATATATATTTACCCTCCAAAGATCACTTTAGCCTGTTTTTCATTCAATTTAACTTGAGTATTTATATTTATTTTTTCAATTTGAGTTATAATTTTTTGTCATGATCCAAAAAAGATAATCAAATCCCAAAAATTTATATAGGTTCTGTTATGGGTTTTCCTACTCTCAAATGGGTAGAACATGAAACTTTTCTACTCAATATTTTAGTATATTGTATAAACTTTTGAAATATAAATTTATAAAATTTATTATCCTTTCAAAAATAAAGGCACCAGAAAGGACCATCGATTATCATAAATATTTTTTAGGAAAAATCTATACCCTTTAAAAAAACTAAATTAGAATCAATTTCTATAAAATATATATTTACATTAGTAATTTGGAAAAATAATTCATTTCCAGTATATTTTCATATTTCTAATCTAATAAATACTATATTTATACAATAATTAACAAGGATGTTAATCTCTCTCAAATATACAATTTATATGAATCTCAGATGATAAATATAAAAAATATAATTCAACAATATTCCTTCATGTTCATTCATATTATCCCAAAAAATATTATATCCATATTATAATTCTATAGAAAATACAATACCCAGTATAAACATATTCTTCATACCATATATCATGTTTCTCTAATACATTAAAAAACCCTAAACCAACATTATACAATTTCATTATATACTGTCAAAAAGAATTCATCATACTTCATCATAAAAACCATATAAAATGTTGTACAAAAGATAATAACCCTATTAAAATTTCTCTATATATCAAATGGTATAAAATACTAAATATATTTATCAGAAAACCATTTTCGTTACTTCCTCGGTATTGTTGAAAAACAATCCAACACCCCATTTTGATGTGGTGAAACAAAATAATATTTTGGATTTTTAACTAACTCTACCTTATAACATGTTAAAAAAATTTATATATAATAATAATATTAATAAAAAACATTAGGGATATGTAGACCTCTTATCCAAACCATATATAACCAAATCAAGATCGGAATTAGTTGTAACAAACAAAAATAATTACTTATAAGTAAAAAAATTAGTAATGATAAAATTTATTATAAAATCTAATCCCAGGTGAATTAATATCTTTTTATGAAATAAGATTCAAAATATTAATTAAAATGAAATATGGAGAAATATAAAATTTATATTGAGTTAAAAAAATAGATTTTGGAGACTAATTCCCTTTGGTATTTTGTAGAACCAAAAAACATCTTATAAATATTTACATAAATAAATAGGAAAATATCCCCCTTATTCTAATCTAGATTAATCACTATTATATTGAAAAATATATAAGATAAATTATACTATTCGTAGATTAATTATTCATATATGTTATTATTAAATTTTCTAAATTTTTATCAGGATTTTTTTACGTCTCTATATGATTGATTATTATATAAATATACACCCTCCCACTTCTAACAGTGATGTTTATAATAATAAATTATCCCTGTGTTGAGAGGCGGTTCCATTTTAAACACGTTATTTTGATAGATTAGGTTGACTTTCTTGACTCTTTTAATTCTCCTCAGTTTACTGATGTTCAATATTCTGTTTGGCCCACCTAAAATTCATTCTGTAGAAGAATTTTTATTTTTATTTTTTTACCAAATTTATAGTTACTTTCACCATTAGATATCATGCCAGATACAATATTGGTATGTACTTTGAGGAGAACTAAGAATAACATACATCATTATTTCATCTTTTCATATGAATATTCAATACATATAATAATAATACACACTCCATACCATACAGAATTATTTTATTTGATGACTAGATACATAATATTATTATTTGAATACGGATATTCAATGAGTCCCACAATGTTCTTCTCACATACTACACTTCTTCGACACATACTATATTAAACTATTTTTAATAACACAGGGACAGGAAATATAATAAACCACGATCATAGATTATCAATAAGGGTACGTATCTGAAATACCAATATATTATCATATTTAAGCATATAATTAGCATAAGGGTTTAATAGCATGTGCCTAGAATTTTGAATTCATACCCAACATTTCATAGAACATGACCATGAAATAATTATTAGACATATTATAAGATGTGAATCATATAAGAATAAAAAAATTATGATCTATGAAATCATAACATAATCCTAACAACATTTCAAAGAGTTTGGAATAAAATTTTTTACATAATCATAATGAATAAAATAATATTTCAAGGGTACCAATCATATCATTGATCACATGTTATGCTTAGGCTATCCAATAGTTTTCCTTATTTGGGATTGTGATTACGTCCCATGTATCCTCTTTTAGGTTTCATAAAACATCTAGTGTAACCATTGAGATTATAATTCTTAATCGTTACCCAATGCATTGGAGGAATATTATGGATCCACCCATCACATAATCCATTAATATGTATTCTAAAAGATAAAAATAATATTTATCATTTATTCATTGATTAAACTACCCAAAATTAAAATGGGATTATTAAATATCTCATCATAAAAATAATAAACCATTTGAAGAATTAAAAATGATGATACCATAAGATCATATAAAATTAAGCATTAGTAACATTAATGTATATATTAATAGATTAAAATAAATTTTAAAAATCAATGTAACATTTCATGAGGAATGTGCCCTTTTAATTTTTCAATTAATTATTTAAAATATAAAATTTTCCAAAATGTTTGGAAAAAATGTTTTTTTTTCATGAACCATAAAAAATTTAATTTATGTTTAAAATAAAAGTGTATATATGATGATGGAAAAATATATTCATGTGGTGTAATATTAAACAAATGATTTCATTCACACATCCATTAAAATGTACATTGTCTAGAAAATGTCAAGAATATTTGTTTTAAACTATTTCACATTATGTAAACATGGGTAAACATAAATTTAAAAAATATATTTAAAATACAAAAAATATTCTTGAAATCTTTTCAATAGATATATGGATATAGTAAAAATGATTTCTAAAATAGGATAAAAATAAATTTTTTTTTCAAACAAAATATTTATTTCATGCTTTTAATCAATTTGAGAGTGAAATATTTATGGAAAATTTTAATCTTAGTAAATTCCTAGATGATAATAAAATAAAAAAAATTTTTGTGTGATATTAAAATATATAATCATATGAAATTTTAAACCTAACTAATCCTTATAAACAGTTATATTGTAACATAAAACTACTATAAATTTATTAATATTTGAATCAAAATATCATAATAGTAAGATCCATATAATAATTTTAATATCATCATGGTTTACATAAAATGTATCAAAAAATACATTTTGGAGTGGTATATAATTAAGTAACCAGGGCCCATAGTGGTAGAAGATATAACATGGAAATAAAATTTTCCATCACTGATCCATGTAATAACGATGCTTTTAGATTTGAGTTGCCTGGTAAAAAGGCATGAGGATCCTATGTATTATTTTTAATTAGTAATAGTCAATGTAATATTACCTCAGTTTATTCGATGATGTTGTTGACAACCATTCATTGTCAGTGACTGATGTTCAAAGAAATTTATATCAGATCCATATAGGTAATCCACACAAATAATTATATTCCACAAGTTTATGAATTATAATAATATTGGTTCAAGTTTGGATATTAGAAAAAATCATTTAATATCATAATTTTCACTTCAATATATATACATTAATCCATGAAATATAACTCAGAACATATGCTTGGATCAATCACTTCTCTCTCTATGAAGTGGGATAGAGGAGAAAGAGGCTCTAATAAATCACTCAATTAATATTTAATCACATTTGAACTTACTCCTCCTAATATATATGGGTGAATAATACCTACAAATAGATCCCTGACTTCCAAATATTCATTACCCGATAAATAAACCACAAGTGAAATGTTATTACAAGCTAACTATATAAAAAATTTAATTTAAATTATTATCAATTACCTATAATATAATAAATTAGTTACACGATAAAATGATAAACATTTACTCAAATAATCCTTTATATAAACATTAATAAAATACAATAATGTTATAATAATATTCAATTTATAATGTTTTTCCATGTAACCCATACTACCTTGTGAATAATTTAAAAAAATAAATTCAAATCCAATTATTCTATACTAGAATAATATGAATTCATTTATTCCTAGAGATCATATATTAATTGACATCACATGGACCCATTATGGGGCCTAACATGTCATATACTTCTATTCATAAGAATGTGATAAGAATTTTAATGTGCTATGTGTTTAACCCTCTTAGACCATATATCAATAATGTTTAATAGTATTCACATGCCATGGGCATAGTCTAGTAACCCATCTAGGCCCCTAAAAAGATAAATAAAATTCATAGTAGTGAAATTTTTTTCCTATAGACACACATTATATAATATTACCAATTTCTCTCTCAATGTCTCATAAAGAATGATTCATACTTTTATGTCATGATTTTTTATTTCATTATTTTTAATTCACCTATCTCGATAAAAATTCCTTCTTTTAATATGGTAATGGATTTATGGAATATACTACTATAATTATAATATATACCTGATATATCACTTCCTTTTAGATGAAAAGTTTTATCTTTATTATTCACTAAATTCCATAACAGGAATGACACACCCAACACATATTACCTTGTTATGACATCAATTTGATAGTTTTTATCTTACAATGAAGAACATGATAAAATAATATACATTGATAATAATATCAACTCATTATATAATTATATATATTTTTATATAGAAATATACAATTCCACATTTAATATATTGTGGGGATGTCATATTTTTCACATTTACTCGAGATTACAGAGTGATAACATCATGAAAAGAGGCCTCAATGCTTAGGATACCTTATAATTTGTTTTTCATCCATCATTAGTTTAAAGTAAGAATGTTGTATCAGGACTAAATACCATATAATTAATATCACTATTCAATTATATTGAGTTAATCATCACATCCTAGGAACTCCTATTTCATTTTGATATAATAAATAATCTATGTTATTTAAAATGTAAATAGTGTACATGGAAATATAAACACTATTATAGTAAGATCACATCATGCATAACTCATTATGAACCAGAAATGATAAAAAAATTTACTATAAAATATGAGTCTAGGGAACCCACTATAATAATATATACACCAAAATAATAAAAACATGTGGTGAATATTGAATATGTCTCGTAGAAATAAGTGTGAGACAAGAAACCCATACAACTTTTGTAACACTCAAACAAAAAAACTGTTAGATAAAATAAAATGAAATTTAACATTATATACCATGAATTCAAAATGATCAATTATATAACATGTTAAATAAAAAATAAATAAAAAACTAAAACATAAACATGCGAATAATATAAAACATGTGTCAATCAAACAAATATTGTGATGAAGAACCCTTACCAAATGTTTAAATTAATTAATTTATACTATAAACTAATATATTATAAATTTATATTCATTATAAATCTATTAAATACATTTAAATAATATTAATATCATATATGAGAAAACTATTAAAATTTAAAGAGTAATTTAGTATTATTTCTTATTAAAAGCCTTGATTTTGGTTCATAAAGTTTTTGTATTTGAAGGTTGTTTTATTTCATATGAGTTAGTGGTTTCACATTTATCTTGGATTCATAATCATTATAATGTCAATAATGATAAAAATATCATATATATTCCTTATAAATAGAGGTATAATAGCCCATAAAATGTGGAGATACAAAAATGAGGCATATCACTCCTAGAGACAGTAGTCCCTACGTATGCGTGAATGATAATTCTATTTTCAAATGAGAAAAATATTTAATATATAATATTCTATAATTATATAATAATTATAAAATCAAAAATATCTTATATATTTATTAAATCATTATTAAAAATAGTCATGTGAGTCGGCGATTGAAATGGAATCACATCTCTTTATGGAGGTGGTAGTCCACTTGTACGTGAGAGCGATCCTACCATTTCCCATTTGATATAAATAAGGTGTATAATGGTTTTCCCGTCTTCAAAATATGATGTTAGTATTTTTATGAAATATGATTCATCATATTTGGATGTAAAATATATATATATAAGTTGAGGAATAAGAAATATCCTTTGAAATAATCTGTTAAGATGATTACCTCTTTTTTGAGATAACTCCATTATCTTACAACTTATGAAATAAAAAGTTCTTCATAGAGGAAGAAAATAAGATATATGATGTTATTAAGGAACCCATAAAGAAGCTAGATACGATCTTGTAATATCTAAAGTTCTCAACATTTTTTAATAAAGGATTACATAAGGTCACATTTTATAATTGAGGGATAAAACACACTTGAAATTACATAAAGGGTTTAAATATATTATACATCATAATCATGTCATGTGGTTCCCAATATAAATAATTTTTAATGTATCCAGAGATATTTTCAAAATACATTAATCTTAAAAAATTTATACATCTTGATGTTTCATTTTAATCCTTATTGTTTTGTTTAACCTGTAATTACACATTTTAATGCATAACAATTTTTACATATTTTGTCTAGCCTTTATAGGTCATAAAGATACATAAAAGGTGAGAAGTGGAAACCAAATGTTCTTTGGATAAAATTTTCAACAAATTAACATCCCACTTGTTTTAGTTCAATGATTTTTTCTTTTTTAAATTTTTTAATAAAATATTGTTTATTATAATTTATCGTTACTGTCATTTTTGGGACTATTCAATTAATTTGACTTCAGTGAAATAAATATGGTAATAAAATTATAATATAAATGAATTCATAATTTATTATACATTATTATTACCTATTATATTGATTTAATACAATAATTTATCCCAAAATAATTAAATTTTTTTAAAAATCATTGACCATAAATTTTATACTTCTTGCACAAACATCGTATCATTGTTGCATAAGCATTTAAGTTATCTATTTTATGAATCTAAAATTTTCATACATTTTAATCAATAATTAAATGTTTATAATTCCCCCATATTATTATTTTATGGTTAACTTCCATTTTTTTAGGTTTTAGTGGAAATTTGAGTCTAAATGCAAAAAATGTCTAAATATGGAAATTTAACAGATTTTAATCATAGGGGTATTTTGGGTGTAATATTTAAATTATTATTTCAAATTGTGTGATCCATTTTTTTAATCCTTGATTTATTTCCTACAACCTTGTCTTCTTAATCAGAGGATGATTCAAGAGTCTGAGGCCCAAAAAAATAATTTAAGTGGGGAAATTTTTAGGGCAGACAGCATGGACCCCACCCCTATAATGGAAGCATAAATCAGGTCACACACCTCCAAATGAATTTATTATAGAATTAAATGAAATATAATTAAATAAGTAACTTCCATAATTAGTTTCAAGTAAAAATATTGTCATTAAATCATATCTTGAATAGTTTAAACGTGTGAAAGATAACACAGCTCACCAGGCTAAAACAGTTACATTTAACAATTAATTCGTAACATTTGAACAACATGTCCAAAATGTATCACATTTTGTGTAAAGATGCAAAAGGATTAAGGTAAAAACCTTCTTTAAGGCTATAACTCATAAATAGACTGGATGGATGGTCCTAATGGTATTGGAAGGTGAGGATGTGGAATCTAATGTGGCACATGGATAGAATTAACTTTTTAGTATAAAATGGACCTAACCCCTTATTACAGGGTTCGATGATTATTAAATTTTTAGGGTGAACAATGATTATATTATGGAACAACTTTTATGAAGACACTTGTTACAAATTCAGCCATTAATTGTGGAATACATTCAGAAATATTTTAGGTATATATTTTAAATGAATAAATTCACCCCCTCTCCCTGTAAATATGTATCCTCACCCCTTCTCAAAGCATTGGAACATATATTTATCCATTTTCTATATTTATTGTCATTACATTGTATTATTATTATGAGTTTTTAATATATTTTACACTTCTTCTTCATCTCATTCACATTTTTTTATCATTTTTTTACCCCATTCACTTGCACTACGGTCTCTTGTACTTGTGATAATGAGTAACTGACTTGGGGATGTTCCATGGGGATCAATACAGTGCTTAACCCAAGTCATTGAATATTAATTTTTATTGTTTCTTAATTTTTTTAAAGTTAGTTAAATGGTGGTCTTAGTGGGTAAGGGGCCTTTGTGTATCCACTTTCCACCCAAGACTTACCTTTCTCTTATATAATATTTTCCCTCGATCAAGGAGGTGGATGTGTGGTCTATCGGTGATTATTGGGTATAATATATATTCCAACCCATAAATAAAAGATGAAATTCATTAATATGATATAGTGTATTTATTAACTAAATTTGAAACTAATAATGGGATGATAAAGGTTCAATCTAGGTGATTTTCTCAGGAATATCTCTTTTCTTTCTTACTTCATTCTGTTTTCATTCACTGTGTTTTCATTGCATTTGTATGTTTTATTTTAATATTCCATTCTCAGTTATCAAAACTCTATATCATTTAGATTTATTTCATAAATTTAAAAAATATAAAAAAAATTTAATTAGAAGTAGTGTGGTATCGACCACAAAATCTCTTTAAGAAAACATCCTAGGTCATCCCCTGTACAGCACTTACTTATATATTGTTTTGAGAGTGTACACGACAACGCTTCATCAAATTGGCACTGCTACTAGGGACCCATGTAGATTTCCTTCAATAATTTTATCCACATTTTTTAAATAATTTTTATTTTATTTAAAAAACATAAAAAAAATTATAAATTTCAAAAAAACATAAAAAAAATATCTTTGTTCATGATGTCTTTTAATTAAAAATAATATTCAGGAACAAACAATATTAGGTGCTATAAATTGTTTGTAATGATCTTAGTGCTCATTTTCAAAGTATTAGTTGTAATGTGAAAATATGGAGAGCCAAATAAAATTGATTTCGGAATATGTACATGCATCCTAAGAGAAATATGATCATAAGCTGGGACATGAATCAGAACGAGTGGTGGAAAAGATTTCACCAATCATTTTTATGTTAAAGAATCTAAGGAGGGTGAGAATGAGATTCTAAAGGAATTAATCACATTATCCCACACTCATCCATTAGTTGATGAGGTCTCTGATGTACACATGTCAGCTGATACAATCATGGGAGATCAATATTTTTTGGAAGAATCGTGGAATAGTTTTGTTAAAGATAACATGAAACATGATCTTCCCTTCTTTGAGAATGAAACATTTGAAACTTTATACCTCTCCCATGCTTTGGAATATAATGATGAAGATGATCCTGCTGAGATTGAGTTACCAATGGTAATTCCTAAAGAGATCAACTTCCAAGCTGAATTACTTGAAAGGGATGATTTATTTATTAATTCATCATGTTTTAATATTATTCATGCTTAATTGTTTTTTGAATTCTTTTTATTTGAAAATTATGATATAGTAAAATTTGAGCAGACCATGGATATTAAAAAATAGACTACCTAAGTAGCAATGATTGAAAAAGAATATTTAGATAAGCATGTGGTGGTGTTACTACTTCCTCAACAAAAATGTTCATAACATATGGACAAGGACACCATAGAAGTCAATAGAGATATAGATATCTTCTATTACCACCAACTTTAAACCTTAAATCCTATCTTTATTATTTGTTGGGGGTTGGGAACTTTTTTATCTTCTTTTGGGTTCTTTACTTTCAGTGTTTACTAATTGACATCGGTAAAATTCACTTGTTGTGGTTCATCTCAAAAAACTACAGCCACATTTTGATTGGGGATAATCTATTGCAACTACTTGACTAGGGGTTGTGAAATCATAGCACCCACATGGGGGGTCTAAACCATGTCTTATCCTCTTTTCCATTCATATTTTTTTGTACATTATTTTATTTCATGATTTATAGGTTGCCTAGAAGTAGCTAATATCTTATCTCAAGGAATCCACTTGAGAAATAATATCAGGTTATATATTTAATTTTCTTGGTTTTTAAACCATTATATTTATTTTTCTGTTTAAATGAAATGTGGGGTAGTAAAATTTAAGTGTGGGGGAGTGTCAACATGCATATTTCTTCTTGTGTGATTTTAATTTTTTCATCTTTTTGGGATTTTTATATTTAATAAATACTTTTATAAATTTTCACACATCAATTGATTTTGAAAGAGTTAAAATGTTTTTTTAAACAATAGATTTTAATTGATTATTCATGTGAAAATTGTTTCCTAGAATTAGATTATCAAGCATTTTGATCAGTTTGACTAATTTTTGAAATCGATGTCGATGAAACACTGACTTGAAATATTTTAGTAGTCTTATGAGGTATTATAAACATATTTGACATATTCTTCCTAATACCCACACTTTCTTGAGGGAAACATGAAATTTTTCTGAGAACTAGAATTTGTAATTTTTCTTTTTTGAAGATTTGGATTTCATGAAATGTTTTTAATTTGATTGAGGCACTAACTTTTCTATCCATTTATTTATCTAACACCCACTAATATATTTATCCTTTGTAATACCTTAGATTCCATTAATTACCATATAGGTTTACGCCACATTTCAAGATGATTTTTTTGTACCTACTTTCATTCTTGTTATTTTTACATGAATATTTGATGTTTGAGTGTGGGGGAAGGGCCTTTCATGTTTGTTCATTAGGATGTGTATCATTTATTGTTAGGGTGAGTTGTGTGTAATAATTTTGGGTATTGGATAATGTAATACTCCAAGCATCCACGGTACGCTTCTCTTTAAATAATATAATACCTTGTGGTGTACGTAGCTTCGAGTTCTAGCACACCACGACCAATCAAACTAGCCGTTTAAAAAGAAACTACGAATATTAATACCTAATTTTTTTAATTTTTTTAAATTTTATTTTTCAAATTGGTCTTTATTTTTAGATTCTGAATATCAAAATTAGTATAGGGTAAATTTTTAGTATTTTTCAAAATACTTACAATTTTTGTTGAATAGTGAAAAACATTGTGTTATTGTTTAAAATCGACTTTTTATTTAAAAAATTATTATTTTTATTTAAATTTATTTTAAAGTAAAATAGATACATAATACCTATATTAGTCCGTTTTAATTCATTGGAGTATATTTATAATAACATTAGATATATAAAATTTTATTCAACTTTTTAATGTCTTTCAGCCACCTTTTAGGAACATTACCACATTTCTAAAAACATAATTTTACCGCTTCTATGAACTGAATTTCAAAAATATGATATACATAGTTGTCAAAATTAATAAAAATGTTTTTTAATAGGATGAAAATATTTTTTTGTGAATTGTAACTTTTGAATTTTATTTATCACGCTTAAAAGAAAATAGGGTAGTTAAAGGTAAAAATGATATTATAATTAAACAAAAACATGTCATAATTATACTAGATAAGATTTTTTCGAAAAAAAATCAACCTTAGGACAAAAATATTATCCTTTCTGATCCACTTTGATTATATTAGGACATTTATTATATTTTATTTAAAGAAGAGTTAAAAGTGTTAAATTCAAATTTTAATTACTATACCATTTTTAATATAGGTTTATACATAAGTTAAATTTGACTATAAATATTCATTAGAAACATAAAAATATTTACTATATCTTGGTGTTTTATTTATAATTTTTATGCATTATGTAATTAAATTTATTTAGGACACAATTATGATGCAGTAATTACTTTATTAATAAAAGATTAAAATAATTAATATTATAAATATTAAAATAAATTAAAATTGAAACTTTTGAGGCCATACATGAATTTTATATGTGAATATTACTTGTTATGGTTGATTTAATTTATTGTTTTCAATGTAATCATGTTGTTATGACTTTCAAAAAAACCAAATACTAAATAGTGTCAAAATTGACATAAATGAGTTTTTAAAACAAATACTTTTTTATTAAATTTTATAATAGTCCTAAAAATATAAGTATCAGCCCAATGACTGATATAATGTTTTCAATTTCATTAATTAACCACTCGATTATTTCTTGGAATTTTATAGTAACAATATTAACCGTGTAGTATAAAAATACAAGAACACATGGTAAAAGTTAAACTATTTTACAAAAAGTTAAATATAAATGATATGGTTAATATGGTGACATAAAATTTTATAAAACCTATTTTTTATAGGATTTAGAACCATCCCCACATTACCCTCAAAATAAATCAATTTGGAGATATTTATAAACCGAAAATAATTTTATAATAAATTAATATTTCAAGCTTTTTCTATGGTGCCCCTCACCTCTCTTATAAAAGGGTACTTCTACCACTCTTAACATCACACCTATAAAGCCTTTTGTCTTGTCCAATCCCTTCTCAAATATCCTCCAAAATACCCTCAATTCAACCTAGAGGCCTTAATTTTATGATAAATCCAACCTAAGGATCCCTTTTGTTCAAATCAAAAGGAAGCACCCGAAGAAGAGGTAATCATTTTATCACCTCTTTCAAAGTTCTTTTCTTATTCCACATCCTCTTTCTTTGTTGTTTCCATAAAAAATATTATAAATACAGTTCCTTCTACATACTGAGATGTTATTATAAATATTTTACAACAAAATTCAGTATTCTATCCATCCTATGAATTAAGAAGTCACCATACGTTTGTGTGTACGGCTTACCATCTCCACGTCGTGGGGAAGTTTGTTATTCAACACTTCATTATTTATACGGATATAATAATTAGTATAATTGATGTAAATAATAAATATAACATGTTAATTATTCTGTATATATAATATACTATTCAATTATATATGATCTCTCCATCAATAGAATGATATTGTCGCTCGTGTGTACATACAGCTTACCGTCTCCACGATGTGATGAGATTTCGTTACCCATCGTAACCATTCAAGAATAAATTTCATTTTATGATGAAGAAACTATTGTTTAAGAACTTAATATCATTATGGATATGAATCAAATAAATCCTATCCATAGGAAACATGGTGTGTGTAATGAAACATAAAAAGGAAAACGAATCAGTAACACCAGAAACAATGATACTACTGAAATATTATTAACAAAGCAATATTAGAGGATAATTTATGATATCATGTTTATGTTTGTGGTTATTTTATAATTAAATAACAATGATTTAACCATTATACAATAGTTTAAAGTACCCTTTACTATGTAAAATTACAAGTTAAGGGAACATTTTACAATCTCTTTATTATCTGAGGTTGTTAATACGTAAGTACCTTCCTGGACTTCCATATCATCCACATATGTGTTCTTTAAAAATATATTTAAAAACATTTTAATTATTTCTTATACTATGGGTTAAATTCATTTTTACCCTTGTTTGACTTTTTATAAAAAAAATTGAAAGGAATCTTTCAATCAATTTCCAAACAAGGTACTTTATGACCTTTTTAACAAATTAATGAAAGAAGTTTTTTTTTAACTTATATGGTGGGTGCAGATATTTTCTACCATTATAACAACTTAGAAGATTACCTTACAAGAATTTAGAAATATTTTCAAAATAAATGATTTATTTACTTTTAATTATTTCAAAGTAGAAAGATATATTTCACTGAAATAGTTTCTGGATCAATTTCATCTATGTCCACCTCCTTTATTGGATTTTACGCTTGTTTGAAGTTGATTTATTATGATAAAATCTTCCATGTTGTAGTGAAGGTTTTTTGATATGTTTCATTGTGGATGTGATTTTTTTATACAATTCATGGTTTATGGTTAAGGTATTAACATTTTTTATGCTGGTTTCAATATGAAGGATTATGTTATGTTTCAACCTTTTCATATGAAGAATTCATTTGACATAGTAAGTGATGGGCGAGGCCCGCTATATCCCCTCGATGCATCATTAGGTCTTATGATAAAAACTAGTGTCTTGGAACAAAGCCTTGATAGTATTTTTATTTGTAGTCTTGGCACGAGGGCTTGACTATGTGATTATGATATCAAGAATTATCTATTCCATCCTTATGAAATAAGCTATTGATATTACATGTGATTATTAGACTTATAGAATATCCATGTGAATAAGTAAATGGAATTATTTGATTTATCTTTTCCATGTTATGCATATGTTTATGTTTAAAAGGCTTGTGTTTTAGTCTTATATTTTTTTAAATGTTTTTTCTTATTTATGATAGTTTTGGCTATATTGTTATCCTTACTAAGAATCTATGCTCACCCCTTTATTATGTTTTATTTTTTCTATGATGTGAAGAAGTATATTATGACTGACCTATAGGGATAAAATAAGGTATATGAGTCTATTCAAAGGAGATGTGATTTTTCTTTTTCTTTTCATAATGTAATGTAGAACTTATGTATGTATCTAGTACTTCCAATGCTACTAAAATGATCAGTCTTTCGGGAAATGATATCTTGTGATCATGAAAATGTTATGTAATAATACACCGAATCTTGGTAATTAGGGTTGGGGCATTACAGTTTGTATCAGAGGAAGTTTAGTACATACCATGGAAAATATATTTAGAAAAACTCTGATTAGAGAAAATTACCCTAAGATAGACTTTGAAGATTAGTAGAGAAGAACATCCAAATTTTTTGGTAATATAGATATTATATGGATATTCCAAAAAATAAATTCCTATTTGGATACTACAGGTGGACATGGTTCTGACACAGATGTACCTAGGAGTGAAATCTCTGACAATGAGTTTCAAACTTGACCATGGGTATCATAGAAAACAAAAATGGATTTTACTACGCACATGGTTTGACACTCTCATGGGATAGAATATGATAATTCAAATTTTATTTACAAACCATTATGATGGATTTATAAGTAAATACGTCCCTAATGAAAAAAAAATTATGATTATGGATTATATGCATAAATTGTTCAATTAATGTTAAGTATTTTACAACTTTGGAATTATTCATTGTGATTCATGAACTAATATAGTGTATGCCATTGTTTAGAAATTCCGTCTAGTGGAAGGAATGGAAACCATATCAACACACATAATGCATGTAGGGATTTACCTCATATTTCAAATAATTATAGAGGAGCTGGTGATGAAACTATTACTGAACAGATTATAACCATACTGGGAGAACTCACTCAAGTCATGAATAATAACATTACCCAAATAGAGCACCCTAATCCATAGTTCATAAGATCAATGTGTGACCTCTTCATGAGGAAACAATCACCAACATTCAATGGGACTACAAATCCATTTGTAGCTAAGCAAAGGATAAGTTCCTTAGAGAAAGTATTTCATACATTGGGAGTAGCGAAAGGGAAAAAGTCGTCATGGTAGTTTATCACCTCTCAAAAGATGCAGATCAATGGTGGTAATTAATTCAAAACGCAAAGGAGGATGAATAATTATCAAATATGGAATGGAGGGAGTTTAAAGTGCTTTTATTAGAAAAATACTTTCCTTGTGAACATTCAGCGGATATGGAAAGGCAATTTGAGAGTCTGAGGAAAAAGGACGATGCGAATATCGCAAAGTATGAGGCTAACATTACAAGGTTATAAAGGAATTCAGCATATTATATACATAACCCAAGAAGTAAGATTTTTCTATTCTTTTATGGGTTAAAACCTTTTCTCGGTCAAGAATTAGTCTCACAATCCTTCTCATCATATGAATATATAGTGTCATGTGCTATCATCCCAGAAAATTAAATCTCTAATTCTTATGAATTTAAAGTGAAGGAAGATAAGAAGAGATCTGGTGAACACACTGGAAAATGAAATAAGGGTAATAAGGGAAAAGTTTAATTTCCTACCAGTAGTAATTATGGGATGAAACATCTTGGTATATGCTTAAAGGTGATGGGAGTTTGTTATAAGTGTGGAGAAAAAGGCCACCAAGATCACGATTGAAAGGGGAATAAAGAGTATTTCAATGTTGAATGCTAAAATTTTAAATAAATGGGGAATTATTCAAATAAATTTCTTAAAAATCAAGGAAACACGCCTCAAAAAAGGCTAAGGAAGAAAGGCCAAGATTATGCGATCACAACTGTTGAGGTTGAAGTTCCTAATGACATGGTGGCATGTACTTTAATCATTTCTTCAAAATTAGACAATGATTTATTTGATTCAATATCGTTTCATTATTTCATATCTTCTTAGATTTCCATGAAAATTAGATATTTCCAATTTAAATTATTAAGGGAGTTTTCAATCAAAAATCCTAAGGGAAGTATCATTACAACAATGTTTTTTAAATTAGTTACCATTATGGCATATAAACGTGCTTTATTTGTTGATATCATTGTCATACCCATGATTGAATATGATATAATCCTCGATATGGATTGTCCTTTGGACGATGATACAAAAATTTATTGTAGGAATAAGGAGGATACAATTTTTTATAATGATAAGGAATCCCTCATCTTTAGAGAAAAAACAAAACCATATGATTCTCATATAGTTCCACCCTCATTAGCTCTACTAAATTTAATTATTGGGGTGAAAATGGAGTAAAATAACTATGGGTAAGGAAAGGAATGTACAAATATATAATGTACCTATTTTTAAAGAATATGTTGATGCATTTCCAGAGGATTTACCTAAACATCCTCTAGAATGAGAATTTATGTTGTACATTGACTTAATTCTTGGTTTAAAGCCCATATCGAAGACCCTTTATAGAGTGGCCACTATGGAAATAGTGGAAATAATGAAACAGCTAGAGAAATTAAGTAATAAAGGAATTATTTTCTATAGTGTTTCTCCACGGGGAGCCCCTGTTATTTTTGTTAAGAAGGAAGATGGATCTATGGGGTTGTGCATTGACTACAGGGGGATCAATGCTATAACAATGTTGAAAAAGTATCTATTACCTCACATTGATGTTTTATTTGATCAACTTCATGGAGCTCAATATTTTTCCAAGATTGACCTTCAATTTGGATATCATCAGTTATTCTTAAAGAAGGAATACATTCCTAATATAGTATTTTGAACTAGGTATAGGCATTAAGTGTTTACAGAAATTTCTTTTCATCTGACTAATGCACCCTTTATTTTCATTGATATAATGAATTTTATTTATCATAGAATATATTGATGACATTGTAGTGTTTTTTATTTATGATATCTTGGTATACTCTAAATTATTTGAACATTGTGAATATCACTTGTGCGCTATTCTGAAATATCTTAGAAGAAATGAATTATATGGGAATATTAGAAAGTGTGAATTTTGGATTCTGGAGATTTCATTTCTTGGATATATTCTCTCTAAGGAATGAATCTATATCGATCCTTCAAATATAAGGAAAACTCAATAATTTCCGGAACTAATTATTATAACTGAGGTACGTAGTTTTATTGGATTAGTAGGTTACTAACAGTGTTTCATCCATAATTTTTCCTAATTTTCTGACCAATTAACCATGCTCACACCTAAAGGGGGTAAATTTGATTATAAAAAAGAGTGTGGAAAATGCTTTTAAGAATTGAAGAGAATATTATTCAATGATCCTATATTGACTCTACCATCAAGGAATGATGGGTTTGTTATTTATAGTGATTCTTCAAAGAGAGGTAATGGTTATGTCCTTATGAATAATGATAGATTTATTGCCTATGCATCAAGACAGCTAAAAATTCATGATCAAAACTATCATACTCATGATCTTGAGTTAGCAGTTGTAATCGTTTCTCTAGAGATATGGAGACACAATCTCTATGGTTAAAAATGTGAGATATGTACTGATTAAAAGATTTTGAATTATATTTTCTCACAGAAAGAATTTAACATGAGGAGAATCTGATGGCTTGAACTAATTAAGGATTATGATTTCACCATACAATATAATACAGGGAGGGAAAATAAGGTGGAAGATGTTTTGAGAATAAAGGATCATGGAGCTCTGAAAAATATGAGAGTTGAAAAGGATCCTATGATCATGGATCTAGTAAAGATGGATATGGGAATAATCATGGAAGGTGAAGCATCAATAATTTTTCAAATGGCTTCTAAAAAATATTTACCATAAAGGAAAAAAAGTTCTCAAACTAATGATGAGGAGTTTCAAATGAAAATTAAAGTTGTGAATGATAGTAGATTGATTGACTTCGTATATGAAGATGAAATTTTGAAATTTGGGAGGAGCAATTGTGTTCCCAACATATCTGATCTAAAAAGGTAATTTTTGGATGATACTCATAGCTCTAATTTCTTTATACACCCTATTATCACTAATATGTATATATATTTGAAGGAAAATGTTTTGTGGGGAAACATGAATAGGGATAATTCTGATTATGTGTCAAGATGTATAGTTTTTCAATAGGTGAAGGCTATAAGGCAACATCCAAGAGGAGTCATGCAAATTTATCCCATACCTGAGTGGAAATGGGATGATATTACAATGGACTTTTTCATGGGGTTACCAAATAATCCTAGAAGGAATGATGCAATATGGGTCATTATCGATCGTCTTACCAAGTCAGCACATTTTCGTACTATATGAGAAGATTTTCTAATTCATCATTTAGAAAGACTATTTATTAATGAATTTGAAGACTTCATGGTATACCCCTATTGATTTTTTTTATCATGATCCCCAGTTTACATCATGATTCTAGAAAAGTCTTCTAAAATTCCCGGATATTGAACTTTGTTTGTGCACTACCTACCACCCTCAAATTGATGGGAAATCAGAACGGAATATTAAAACATGAGAATACATGTTTAGATCTTTCTCACTTGAATATCTAGGTATGTGGGATCTATATTTACCTCTAGTAGAATTTTCCTATAACAATATCTTTAATTCAAGTATTCACATGGCACCATATGAAGCATTATATGGAAAGATGTGTCACACACCAACTTGTTGGGATGATGTTGGTTAAAGAAATCTTGTAGGCCCAGAACTTTTTGAGGAAACAATAGAAAATGTGAAGATTATCCAAACCAACAACAAAGTATCCTAAAGTAATTAAAAGAGCTATACTGATAACCGAAGGAAGGATTTGGATTTTCATGTAGGAGATCATGTTTTATTGAAGTTATCTCCATGGATAGGTGTTATATATTTTTTAAGAACAGTAAATTAAGTCCTAAGTACATTAGACATTTTGAAATTCTAGAATGAATTGGAGTTGTAACTTACCGTTTGGAAATTTCTCCTAGTATTTCTAAAGTTCATGATGTGTTCCATGTATCACTATTGAGAAAATACATGTATGACCCAACGCATTACTCACCTATGAATAACAAGAAATAGAACTTGATCTGTCTTATTATTAAGATCCAATCATAATTCTTGATACCAGAGAATAAGTGTTGAGAAACAAAAAAACACATCTGGTAATAGTTTTTTGGGGAAACCATAAAATGGAAGTGGCAATGTAGAAATATGAGGAATATATGATGAATAACCACCCAAATTTTTGTATTCATTATTTCATGACTCGTCTACTGGGGCTCGTGCCATGACAACCCCAAGCCCGCCTTCCACAGGCTAGGGGTTGGCAACTAGCACCAAAAATGCATATCCCTAAAATGGGAAGGCATGGCCTTTAAACCTGTATAGACACAATGAGTATAACACATCAAGATTCAACCATGAAGTAAATATCTATAGTAAAAAAAGTGTGTTGAAAGTATAGGGTTCGGAATACCATCCCAACTAAAAATTACAAGTACAACTGAAAAGTAAAAAATAACTAAAGAGTTAAAAGCAGCTCCTGGATCGCCCAACGTGGATCCAACCTGAAGGGTAGCTACAAGTCACGATCTATAGTCCATGTGTCACGTCATGCCAAATGGTCCACCTCTGAGTGTCGTCCAGTCCTGGCTCTGCATAGCCTCGATCAATGTTGTATGTTGTCTGCATTAGACACAATTAGGTGTAGATGAATCTCATGTAGGGGTGAGTATAACGTTACTCAGTTGGGACCCCGAGACCCTGTAGGTCTCCTAGTATTCCAATAAGGAAAAACCACAAAACAAAACTAACCCTACTTAGGTATATTACCATACATATACCTAAGTTATCAAAATATACTCATCTCATACATGAGAGACCAATACCACAAAGGTGACACCATGAGGATAGGAAGTACCACATAGGTAAAAGACTTATTTCAAATAGAGTCTCAGCTCAAACTAGGTTTTCGGTGAAATATAAAAGTACATATGATTCTTCGAGAAGATAAATCATCTTATTCGGTCAAGAGGAACTACTTCTAAGAAAATAGAGTCTGACCCACACATGATCGATAGGTAACTAACCCCCTCAATGATCCACATAGGATCCAACCTGCCCAAAGTCGATAGGTACTAACCCCCGCAATTATCCACACAGGATATGAACCACACAGGATCGGTATGCGCTGACCCACACAGGATCATTGAGAACTAAACCATGCAGGATATGAACCACGTAGGATCATTATGCGCTGACCCACAGAGAATCCTTGAGCGCTGACCTCCGTATTATCTGTCTCCAACCTCTGCCTCACTGCCAACCATAAGATTCCTTGCCCCCGGTGTACTTGAGTTCTGTAGAATCTTCCCTCAATATATTATTCTTACCTCCACCACCCCTAAACTTAACAAATAGTAACCCAAAGAAATGCCATTTTTTAAGGGTTCCAACTTGATAGATGGTGTGTAAATCGGACGTCTGTTCTGTGAGTTATAAGCGTTTTAGCTCTAGGGGCCCTGATGGATTCAAGTTCGATCCAACCCAGTTGTAATCCATCTATTTCCAACACACAATTGGATTATACCAATAAAACCTTCTTGATACAAGGATCTCAATACCACAAATGGTTCATCAAACAGACATCCAGTTCTCAAGATATAACCCTTTAAGTGTTTCTGGGCCCGGGTCCAGTCCGACCCAGTCGGACCGATCCCGCCTGACCGGAACTGGGCTAAACTGCAGTGGGCTCAGCCCACTGGGTTGTGTCGGGCGCATCCCGTTGGGCCACGGCGGGCTCGGCCAACTTGGTCGCGGCGAGCTCAGCCCGCTAGGCCGTGGTGGGCGCGGCCCGGACACCCAATGTCCCGCCCGACCCATAGGGGGCGACCCACAAAGGAGGCCCACAAGGGTGACCCAGACCAAAAAAGGGGCAGCCTGCAAGGGGGTGGCCCGTCCCATATAGGGCATCCTGAAAAGGGAAGCCCGACCCATATAGGGTGGACCATAAAGGGGAGGACTTCAAGGGGGAGACTCAGCCGCATGAGGCGTGACCTGGTCCTAGGCGGAGTGTATCCCCCTTGCAGCGCGGTCCTTTGGCAGGCGGCCCGGCTGCGTGGGGCACGACCCGTAAGGGGGCGTCCAGGCCACAGTCTACCTGAGCTAGCAAGGGGGGAAATGTCCACCCCTATATCCCGAACATCCCGAAAGTCGTTCGGTTTTGTGAGACGGTGGTTCCACGTGGGTGCCACCCAGTCACTGTGAAACCCACGCGCTGGGTTTCTCCTCTTTGTAGCTTCAGCTCGCCAGTGGCATGCTGGTCACACCGCCTCCCCTTCCGCAGCAAGAGAAAATGTTGGATGCCTCCTCTGATCACCACAAATGACGATCCACGACCCCGTGCTCACCTACGGCGCGTGATGGTGTGCATCACCTCCTCCGCAGTTGGCCGTTGTCGGTCGTTCTGATGACCATCCCAGCTTTGTGTTGTGGCCTCCCCTTACTGCGTGCGTCAGTTCATTCCTTCTTTGTAGATGGTCAGTGTCGTCGTGTTGGAAGTATTCCATGAAGAACGCGATGGTAGTAATGTAGCGGAGGATTCGGGCCATGTTTGTTAGGCTCTCACCCCCCGCATTAGATCGTAAACATGAGGGAGGACAACAGGTTCAATAAATTCCCTTTGAAATAAATGAGAATCAATACCCCTACCTAAAGAATGATGGAGAGTGCGCGATTGTGGAAGCGGGTAATTGTTCTTCATCCTCCACAACTAGCTTCCAATGGCATCGCTCATACGTCGATCTTCCGTTCGTAGTTCGGTGTCTCCCGTCACCTCCTACTGAAACCAGCTTCATCCTCTATGGGTTTGGCATCTCAGTACTTTACCATCACTTCGCTACTTGGTGAAGTTGTGCTGGTACCTCCCCCCAATCTCCATATAAATAGCAGAGTGGGACGGTAAGTAACGATGTGGGGAATTAACGCGGACTCATTAATTAGGAACCTTCCTAATTCCCCAACGACGTCGTTACTTAATACTGACATGTCAATCCATTTATTGGCTTGACACATCGTGAATCCCATACTCCATTTTTCTATTGGATATTATGAAAGAAAATAAAATAATAATGTTATTTTATTTTATTCCTTTTAATGAGTCCCAGAATGTAACTTTTTCTCTAGACCCACTATGGTCGATCTAAAGTCTCCCATAAGTGAATCTTGGCACTGCGGATTCTATGGTTCCCTCGTATTTTTAATCCGAGCACCGGATCAAAAGTTAGAGAACACCACCCGTACATTTACTGAACTTACCTTAAATAAGTGCAATAAATTATTAACATTCACCCTCGAATCGCACTGGTCGAGGTTAGGCTCTGACTAAGGGAAAAATGGCCCAACGAACCCAATGGTACTCTCAGATTTTAATATGATTTACTATTTAGAAGTCATGGATTTTAACAATAAAATAATGTTTACTTAATTATTTTATTTACGGCCAAAAACTAAAATCCATTGTTGACCCGCGTCGTCCAATGTTAGTATCTAACTAATGAAATCATACCCTCATGAGTTCACTAGTTGTCTCAGATTTTTAATCTGAGTCGCCGTTTATGAGTTATAATCATTTTAAAATTTAAATAACTTTATTTAATTATATTATTTACAGTTATGCCATTTTCAGGTTTTCTCATAGGAGGCCAGCATCGACTAAACTTATGTTGCAGATAGGGTAAACTCTCCATCTTGAACGCAACGGTTCCCTCAGATTTCTAATCTAGGAAACTATTTAAGATTTATTCCACTTTTTCTAGAAAACTGCTTACGCGTGCTAATTAAATATTATCAAAACATCAACATATCATTCTGGGCACTCTGGGTCTCGAGATCATGCGCCGTCAGGTTTTTCGGTCTTGAAATAATTCCGTATAATTAAAAAAATTACATAGAAAATCAGGGTCTTTAAATTCTCCCCACCTTAGAGATATTCATCCCCAAAATCCAGAATATAGACTAAGAGAACAAATGGGGGTACTGAGAATGAATTTGAGCCTCCTGCTTCCAAGTTCTCACTTACAGGTTCTTGTGCTGCCAAAAAATGTGCACAAGAGGTATTGATCGCCCAGAAAGGACTCCCTCTTGTCGATCCTCAATCTCTACTAGAACCTTTATAAACGTCTCCTAATCGTCTTAGTCTAGCTCACCATGGTCGATGATGTGAGATGGGTCATGCATGTATCTCCTCAACTGAGATATGTGGAAGATGATGTGCACCCTCTTCAACTATGGTCGAAGTGTCAAGTGGAATTCCACCTCTCCTGTCCTCCAAAGTATCAGAAATGGTCTAATAAAGCTCAGTGATAACTTGTCGCCTCGGCCAAATATTTGTCGTCCCCAATGAGAAGAGACTCGCAAGAATACATCATCCTCCTCCTGGAACTCCAAAGGTATCTATCTGCTGTCAGCATAATACTTCTAACACTGCTTTCTTTATCCCTGGACACCAGTACAGATGTTAGAATTCTAGGTACACCTTCACCACTCTGTGATGTACCACCAAAGGGGGATGTATGGATCTCCCTCAACACCTCTTCACAAAGTATCACTGATACCGTGGTTCATCCTATAAAGACAATGACGTGCACCCCACCTTCAAAAAATCCTGCAAGAGACCATCCTGAGGATATCTGAGCACGTCTAGCCTCGTAGTCAACATCCCAAGTTGTGGCTCTTGAATTCGCTGAAGAATTAGGGTAGTGAAAATCATAGACTTGAGGTAAGCTGCTTCATATTTATCCACAAAGGATATTCGTAGCGTGACTAGATGCTCTAACGCCTCACTCAGAAGCTGTAAACCAGACCTCATGTTGAGTGCATTTGCTTCCACGTTCCCCTTCCCATGAGTATTGACTATCTCAAGGTCATAGTCCTAGATGAACTCTAGCCACCATCGCTATCTCAGGTTTAGGTCCTTCTATGAGAAGATACACCTGAGACTCTTATGATCATAGTAAATAGTAAACCGTTCACCCATCAAGTAGTGTCTCCACATCTTCATCACAAAGACTACTCCTAATATCTCCATGTCATGGGTAGCATAGTTCTTCTCATTTTGTCACAACTTTCGTAAGCCGTAGGTGATCACTGCTTACTCCTACATCAGGGAACAACCTAGTCTCGTCCCTGATGTGTCGTAGTAGACTACATACCCAATTCCATCTTCTGTTAGCCTCAATATGGGGGCACTCGTCAATCTCTGTCTTAGCTTATGAAAGATCTTTTGACAATTCTCCGTCCACAAGAAAGGCTCTCCTTCTTCTTCAATGCTGACAAGGGTGTCGCTGCCCTGGAGAAGTCAAGTATAGATCTCTGGTAGTACCCATCCAAAGCATAAGTCCCTCTCCCTTCGGTGAGGCAATCCTAGAAACCTATTTTGAAAAGATTTCCCCACACTCCACCACTCTGATTGGTAACTGAAAACTCAAAACTCCTACTGCCACATGGGTTAGGTTGGCCCACCTAGAGTGATCGGTTTCACCCTCCTATTCATGAGTTTATCATGTGCTACCTAGGTTTCCTTTTTTACTGACCAAGGAAAACCCCATTCCGATGTTGTAGATAAACCAAAACCTTTTTCCTAATACATTCAATTTGAGTATGAACTGTTTATGTCCATTTCATACCCAAACTAGCGTCGTAAGGCCTCGATGCTTTCACCAAGAGCTTCCAACCAAAACTCTCACCTCAAGGGTCATATCACACCATCGGCATAAGTGTGATTATCAAGTCTCCTCTCAAAGTTGTCTCCATATGTAAGGGTCAAGTATTTGGTTTAACCAAAAACTCAAGGTCTTGAACAATATTCAAGGTAATAATGAATGATTGGTACCTATGTCTATTCATATGACATCTAGTAGTAGACACAGACCATACCTCGAATCATTTTTGTATCCCTTAGGTCACACTCCTTGACCACTTGCAGCTACTCCCTTCTCATATCCTCCAGCTCCCTATGCCTAGTGGGGACCACATTGGGGGGTAGTTGTAACATGTTGAAATGTATACCACCACATGCTTCTCTCCTAACTCCACTTCCATGTCTGCAGCCCTGCAGATTCATCTATCCCTATAACTTTATCTATATATTTTACATGCCCATGTCTCTGAGACTGGTGTCAATTTTTTTATTTCCCACTACTAACATTGACTGGTTGTATGCACCCATCCAAACAACATTAAACCACTAAGGTTCTCTATAGCACGCTAACATAAGTAGGAATGCATAGAGGAATAGTACTGGCTTGGATGCCCCTAAACACACCTCATTCAGAGTTCCGATCCCTGAAGCAATGACTGTACTATATTCATTGAGTACCTGGAATGGTCGGTATGCCTCGATGAACACTGATCTACTGACATGTCGTCCTTCCATAATTTTAGAAGCTCCAGGGAACACTCACCCCTTAGATTTTTATGGAAATATAACCCCTACTATGTGGAAGGTTCTCAAGCTTGTCCATTGAAAAGTCACCTCAACGCAAGATCAGGGTAATCCAAACTCTGTCATCGTCCTGTTGATCCACATAGAAGGCTGACTACCAGGACTGTCATCTGATCGAATGGTGCCCTGGCTAGATGGAAAATCGGCCACCTCCTCAAGCCAGTCCTTAGCCACCTATGAGTTGGGCTCACCTCGGAACCTCAGAGGCCTCTACCGCTGGAACTCATGCACACACTCAGTCGACGTGCACCGTCCACCAGTGTAGCTGGTGGTAACTACTGTCCAATGGGTGGTGGTGCTATTGGTATACCCCTTGAAGGTAACATCTCAGGAAACAATACATGTATCAATGCCTCATCACCATGCAGACCATCCTCAATGTCACGCACTAATAAATACTAGCATCTAGGATCATCATCTGATCTGTTGGTGTCCCAACTAGGACGAAAACTCTAGCCACAACCTCCAGTCAGTCTTGAGTTACCTTGGAATCAATCTCTCCTGGAAACCTTGGAGGCCTCTGCTTATGGAACTCGTGCAATGTGATTAGCTGGCATGCACTGTCTACCAGTGCATCTATAGGTATCTACTTCCCAAAGGGTGGTGGTGGTGTTGGTACACCACTTGAAGGTTCCACCACAGTAAGATGAACCTGCAACGGAGCCTCGTTGCTCAGTGGGCCATCATCGTGTCACTACTAGAAAATGGAACTATGCCTACAGTTTTCGGGAATACTATGGTTATAGGTCATCCTATTCCCAAGGTTTTGGGAAAACCGTTGTTATAGGCATATTTTGATAGCCTATTCTCACTGTTTGGGGAAACCGTGGGAAAAGGATACCCTATACCCACAGTTTTCTCCAAACTGTGGGTATAGGGTATCAAAAAATTCTTATACACATGGTTTTCCCAAAACCATGGGGATAAGCTAACCTATACCCACGTCTTTACCCAAAAATGTGGGTATAGTCATCGGATAAAAAAACTTATACCCACGGTTTTGACAAAATGTGGGTTTCGGTTTCCCCCGTGTGCGTGGGAAATTTATTTTTTTCGCGGGAACAAAAAAAATTGGCGGGAGTTCTATACCCACGGTCTAATCCTCTATACCCATGAATTAAAAAAATATATTTTAAAATATATATATATATATACATAGATATATGTGTTGATGGGGTAGTGGTAAGGCCACTCATAAACGGAGAAGTGGTCATGAGATCGAATCTCACGGCCGATATTTTTTAAAATATGTTATACCCACGGTTTACAAACCATGGGTATAGATTTATGACATGGTGAAAAAACATATACCCACGGTTTTTCCAATCCATGGGTACTGGTCATGGACCTATACTGACACCACCAACAACCACGGTTCCCCAAACCGTGGGTATAGCCTATACCGACAGTTTTGGGGTCTATACCCACGGTTTTGAACCGTGGATATAGGATCATTTTTCAGTAGTGTGTACTCTCTTGAGAATCCTAGTTGGTTGTCTACGCGGTGACATCCTGATAAGGAATCAGTGTACCACGATCATTATGTATACCTAGTGATCTGACCCCAAAGAAACTAAGGAAAAAACATTTCCAAAACACACGCATTCAGTTTTTTCATGGACTGAGTCAAAAATCAGAATTCAGGATCCTTGTGTATGGATATGTCGGCCGCCGCACCAACACTAGACTCCTCAAACTAAAAAATACACTCAAAACACTTAACATTATTACTCCATAAAAATATCAAAGGCATAGTTCTTCAGTAGAACCGACTCCTCTGATACCACTTTGTCACGACCCATCCCCTGGGGCCCATGTCATGACTACCCCAAACCCACCTTCCATAGTCAAGGGGCTAGAAACTAGCACCAGAAAAGTGTATCCCTAAAATGGGAAGGCATTGCCTTTAAACCTGTACAGACAAACATAGTAGAATGCAACAAGATGAAACCACGAAGTAAACTGATGTAGTAAAAAAGTGTGATGAAAGTTAGGGGTCGGAATACAATCCCTATTTAAAAGCACAAGTACAACAGAAAAGTAAAAAACTGCTGAATGGTGAAAAACATCTTCTAGATCGCTCACTGCAGATCCTACCTGAAGGGTAGGTACAACTCACTATCAGTAGTCCCTGCATTACTTCACACCAAATGGTCCACCTCCGAGCGTCGTCCAGTCCTGGATCCCCCGGGCCTGATCAATGTTATACGTCGTTTGCATAAGACACAATGAGGTGCGAGTGAAGCCCTTGTAGGGGTGAGTATAACGATACTTATTAGGGACCCTGATACCCCATAGGTCTCCTAAAGTTCTACGAAGGGAAAACCACAAAGAAAACCTTCAACCCTACTTAGGTATATTCTCATACATATACCTATGTTATCAAGATATACTCATCACATATATGAGGGAAGAATAACACAAATTTAACACCACAAATATAGGAAGTAACATATAGGTAAAAGACTTAGTTCAATCAGAGTTTCAGCTCAAACTTGGTTTTCAATGAAGTATAGAAGTAAATATTATTAGTAGAAAATCTAGGTCATCTTATTCTATCAAGAGGCACTGCTTCTAACCATATAGAGGTTGACCCACATAGGATTGATAGGTAATTAACCACCGCAATGATCCACATAGGATCTGACCTACCCAGATTCGATAGGTACTAACCCCCACAATGACCCACACAGGATCGGTATGCACTGACCCACACAGGATCGCTAAGCATTGACCCACACAGGATCGGTATTCGCTGACCCACAGTGGATCGCTGAGTGCTAGACCACATAGTATCTGACCCACACTAGATCGGTATGCGCTGACCCACACAGGATCGCTGAGTACTGACTTCCATATGATATGTCTTGAACCTCCGCCTCACTACCAGCCACTGGATTTCTTGCACCTAGTGCACTCTAGTTTCGTAGAATCGTCCCTCAAGATATGGGTCAAACCTTGACTACCACGAAGCTCCCCAATGGAGTAACCAAAAGAACCGCTATGTCATAAGGGTTCAAATGTGATAGGCGGTGCGTCAATCGGACGCCCTATCTGTGAGTTATAAGTGTTTTAGCTCCGGGGGCCTGGTTGGATTCGAGTTCGATCCAACCTTTCCATACTCAAAATATCTCCAAAACTCAAGTGGAGTATACCAAATGATATTATTGATCCATCAATCCCAATTTCATAGATTGTTCTTCAAACGGACGTCCAGTTCTCAAGATATTTACCTTTAACTGTATTTGGGCCCGGTTGGGCCCGGGTCCTGTCCAACCAGGTTGGACTGACCCCACCTGACCAGGTTTGGGCTAGACCATAGCGAGCTCAGCCCGCTGGGCCAAGGTCTGGCCTGGACCATATGGGGTGGCCTGTAAAGGTGGCCCACAAGGGCGGCTCAGCCCGCAAAAGGGGGCCCGCAAGGGGCGTCCCACAAAATGGGGCGTCCCGCAAAGGGCGGACCGCAAAGGGAGGCCCGGCCCGTATAGGGCGGCCCGAAAAGGGGCAGCCCGCAAGGGGGGGACCCGGCCATGTGAGGCGTGACCCGGTCCAAGGCGGAGCACGGCCCACTAGAAGCGCGGTCCGTAGACAAGCGACCTGAACGTGTGAGGCGCGGCCCGACCGCTATCCGCCTGAGCTGGGAATGGGGGAAACATTCCCCCTAGTATCCTGAATGGCCCGGAGCCCATTCGATTTTGTGAAACAACGGTGCCACGTGGGCGTCGCCCGGTCACCGCGGAACCCGTGTGGTGGGTTCCTCATCTGCCATGCCTTCTGCTCGTCAGCGGCGTGCTAGTCGCGCCGCCTCTCCCACTCATAGGCAGCGCGCTATTCATGCCGCCTCCCCTTCCACGGCCGGCCGAAGTGTTGTACGCCTCCTCCGATCGTCGCGGCTGATGGTCCGTGGCCCCTTTCTCCCCAGCGGTGCATAACTGTGTGCCACACCTCCTCCATGGTCAGCCAGTGACGGTCGTTCTGAGGACTATCGCGGCATTGTGTTGTAGTCTCCTCTTGCGGCGTGCATCGACGCACGCCTTCTTCATATATGGTCGTTGTCGCCAAGCTGGAGGTATTCCATGGAGAAAGAAAGTGTAGAAAAGTAGCAGAGGGCTCTGGCTGGGTTTGTTTGGCCCACGCCCTCCACGTTAGCTCGTAAACAAGACGGTGCATAAAGGGTTCAATAAATTTACTTTGAAATAAACGATAATCATAACTCGTACCTCAAGTACGACGGGGAGTGTGCATTTGTGTAAGCGGTTCTGTGTTCGTCGTCCTCCACAACTAGCTTCCAACAACATCGCTTGTATGTTGATCTTCAGTTCCTTTTTCAGTTTCCCCCATTACCTTCTATTGGAACCAGCTCCATCCTCTAAGGGTTTGGCGTCTCGCCACTTTACCAGCACTTCTCTTCTTGGTGAAGCTATACTGGTACCTCCCCCTAAGCTCTAAATAAATAGGAGAGGGGGGGGGTAAGTAATGATGTGGGGAATTAATGTGGGTTCATTAATTAGGAACCTTTCAAATTCTCTAATGACGTCATTACTTAATATTGACAGGTCAATCCATTTATTGGCCAGACACAACATGGGTCCCATACTCCGTTTTTCCGTTGAAGGATATGAAAGAAAATAAAATAATAAAGTTATTTTATTTTATTTATTTTAGAAATTCCCAAAACATGACTTTTTCTTTAGTCCCACTGCGGTCGAAGTAAATTCTCCCTTAGGTGAATACCAATTTTGTGGATTCAACGGTGCCCTCGGATTTTTAATTAGATCACCAGTTCAAAAGAATGAAAACGTTTCCTACGCGTTTACTAAACATACCTTAAAAAGGTTCAATAAATTATTAACATTCACCCTCAACTCTCACCAGTCGAGGTTAGGCTTTGACTAAGTGAAAAATGCCCCAATGAACCCAATGGTACTCTCAGATTTTTAATCCGAGTTACTGTTTAGAAGTTATGGATTTTAGCAATAAAATAATTTTTACATATTTATTTTATTTACGGTTAAGAACTAACTTCCATAGTTTTCCCACACTAGCCAATGTTAATATCTACCTAAAGAAAGCATACCCTCATGATTTTAGTAGTGGTCTCAAATTTTTAATCTGAGTCACCGTTCATGAGTTATAAGAATTTGAAAAATAAAATAACATTATTTTATTATTTTATTTACGATTATGCCATTTTTTGGTTTTCTCACATGAAGTCTGTGCTGACAAATCATAAGTCACGCCTAGGGTAAACACGCCATCCTGAATACAACGATGCCCTCATATTTCTAATCTGGACAACCACTTTAGAGTTATTTCACTTTTTCAGGAAAACTACATACACGTGATAATTAAAGCTTAAAAAAACTTCGAAGGATCATTCCGAGCACTCCTGGTCTTGGAATCATGCGCAGTCAGATTTTGCGGTCTGGAAATAATTCCATATAATTAAAAAAATACATTGAAATTTCAGGTCTTTACAGTTTAATATTCTACAAATTTCGAGGATGAAATTATTTGAAGGTGGTAAGAATCTAATACCCCAAGCTTCAAGGGTATGCTTCTCTTTGAATAATACAATAGCTTTCTTTGTATGCAGTTATGAGTTCTAACACACCACGAACAATCAAGCTAGCCATTTAAAAAAGTATTCATGAATATTAATACCCACATTTTGAAATTTTATAAAAAAAATCAAAATGGATTTCATTTTTGGATTCAGAATATCAAATTTATCTTAGGTTGAATTTTTGATATTTTTTTGAAAACATTCAATTTTTTATGAATAGTGAAAAACACTGTGTTATTGTTTCAAACTAACTTTTTATTTAAATAATTATTATTTTTTTAATTTATTTTAAAGTCCAAATAGATAAATAATACCTATATTAGTCCAATGTAATTCATTGGAGTCTTTTTATAATAAGATTAGATATATAAAATTTTATTGAACTTTTTAATGTCTTTTACCCACCTTTTAGGCCTATTTCCAAATTTGAATAAAACATAATCTTAACACTTTTGTGAACTAAATTTTAAAAATTTGAAAGTCACTGTTTTCATCAGTAATTAAAATGTGGTTCAATAGGATGAACATAATTTTTGGTGAATAGTACCTTATGAATTTTATTTACCACTGTTAAAAGTAAATAAGGTAACTAAAGGTAAAAATGATATTACAATTACCCTAACATAAGTCCTTATTATAATGGGTAAGTTTTTTTCGACTAAAATCAACCTTAGGACAAAAATATGATCCTTTATTATCCACTTGGATTAGATTAGGTAATTTATTATATTTTATTCAAAGAAGAGTTGAAAGTGTTAAATCCAAATTTTAATAACTAAACCATTTTTAATATTGGGTTAAACATAAGATATATTAAACTATAAATAATCATTAGAAAGATAAAATGATTTCTACAACATGTTATTTTATTTATAATTTTTCAATATAAATAATTAAATTTATTTATGACACAATGATGATACAGTAATTACCATATTAATAAAAGATTAAAATAATTAAATTATAAATATTAAAATAAATAAAATTGAAACTTTTGATGCCATCCACGAATTTTATAGGTCAATATTACATATTAGGGTTTATTTAGTGTATTTGATTCGAAGTAATCATATTTTTATGACTTTCACCAAAACCAAAAACGAAATAGTGTCAAAATTGACATAGATGAGTTTTTAAAACAAATACTTTTTTATTAAATTATATAATTGTCCTAAAAATATAATGTTCAGAAAAATGACTTAGATAATGTTAATTATGTCACTAATGAACCACTTCAGGTTCTCTTGTCATTTTATAGTAACTATATTAACCATGTAGTATAAAAATACAAAAATACATGGTAAAAGTTAAACTATTTAACTAAGAGTTAAATCTAAAACATATTATTAATATGGGGACCTAAAAATTTCTAAAGCCTATTGGTTGAGAGGATTTCGACCCATTCCCACATTATCCTCTAAATAAATTCATTTGAATCTATTTAGAAATTGAAAATAATTCAATTACTAAGATTAATTACTTGAAAGGGAATATTTCTTTCTTAATTCATTGAGTTTTAATATTATTCAAGCTAAATTTTTTTCTGACTTCTCATTATTTGAAAATTATGGTATAGAACAAATGGATTAGACCCTGGATTTTTAAAAAGAGACTACCCAAGTAGTGATGATTAAAGAATAAGAGTTTCAAAAGCATGTGGTGGTGACACTATATCCTCAACAACAATTTCCATAACATATAGAGTATGATGTCATGTAAGTCAATAGATGTCACTGTTATCTTCAATTCCCTCCCACTTCAAACCTTAAATTCCATATTTATTCATTCTATGGGGTTAAAAACTTTTTTATCTTCTCTGGGTTTCTATACATTCAGTTTGTAATAATTTTCATCGGTAAAAGTCAAATGTGGTGGTTCATCTCAAGAAAACCACACCCACCTTCTGATTGAGGATAATCCACTGCAACTGCCAAACTAGAGGTAGTGAAATATTAACACCCACATGAGGGACTAAACGATGTTCTATCCCCTTTTCCATTTATATTTCTTTTTTTTTATGATTTAATTTATTTCATGATTTCTAGGTCAATTAGAAGAAACTAAGATCTTAACTCAAGGAATCCACTTTAAAAATAATAACAGGTTGTCTATTTCATTCCCTTTTCTTTTCAACCTTTATATTTATTTTTTTATTGAGATTAATTGTGGGTAATAAAATTTAAGTGTGGGGGAGTGTCAACATGCTTTGTTCTTCTTGTGTGTTTTTAATTTTTGTTTTCATATTTTTAGGATTTTTTATGCCTAATGAATATTCTTATTAGTTATCACACATCAGTTGATTTTGAAAGAGTTGAAATGTTTTTTGAAAGAATATATTTTAATTGATTGTTGATGTGAAAAGTTTTTCCTTGAATTGGATTGTTAATAATTTTGATGGGTTTGATTAATTTTTTAAATATATGCCCATGAAGCACTGACTCAAACTATTTTTCTATATCTATGATGTATTCTAAACAACATTGACATATTATTCCAAATACCCACACTTTATTAAGGGAAACATGAAATTTGTGTGAGAATCAGAATTTGTGATTTTTCTCTTTTAAAGCATTTGATTTCATGAAATATTTAAAATATGATTGAGGGATTAATTTTTCTAGACACATATTAAACTAATTCTTACCATTAAATTTATCTTTCATAATCCCTTATATTCCATGAATTTCCCTATAGGTTTTAGCATATTACAAGATGATTTTTCCTTACCTACCAGCACTCTTGGTCTTTTAACATTGATATTTCATGTATGAGTATGGGGGAAGGGAATTTCATGTGCATTCATTGATATGTGTATCATTTATGGGTGGTGTGATGTGTGTGTCGCCATTTTGGGTAGTGGATAATAAGAGAAGCTGGCATGTGTCATCATTTCATTATGCTTTATTTATTTTATTCATTTATCCTTCAAAAAAATGAAAACAAATAGATATGAGCTTGAATTTGTCATTGTACCTTCTTGGATGAATCATATACCTCTAAAAACCAACGGCATGAATTTTCATTCATTCATTTTATTACATTTTCATCTCATCCTCTATGGAAAAAAATAAAAATAAAGTTGTTCCTTTCTAGAGCATTGCCAAAAATTGGACAACATGGATTATATCATTCATTATAATCACTTCTTGGCTTATATACCATGTCATAAAAAAAATTCAATGTTGTGTTAAAAATTTTCAAGAGTATTTGTGTGAGGTTCATACTATATTTTCACTTGATTATTAATTAATTTTACTTAAGAGTCCAACCTCCTCTTTTTAGCTTTAAATGTTTTTCGATCGGTTTCCCGCCAACCCTAAGACACAGAATTTAACTTGAAAAATTCATCATGAATGAATTAATTTTCATGTTTCACGCTAAGGATAAATGATAATTTTCACATTCATATGTGGATATAAGGGATTTATAGGAATGAGCATAACTACATATTCAATTTCCATTGAGTAAAGAGTTACCAAAAGTTCAATGTGAGGTAGGATGTCATTGTTCCATTGATGGATTTTTGAGGTTGAAATATTTTAAACATGGGAAAGAAAAATGAGAGGGAATTTTTGTTCATAGAAGAGACATTATTTAATTCTATTTTGGATAAGATCATTGATATTGTCAAATTTTTTATTGTTCTGTGGATTTTGATTTGGATGTAATATGATTGCCCGATAGTGTAATGGTTCAGTGTTGGGGAGTGAAGAAGCTCATATTTTCATAAATTTTAATCTTTAATTAAATGTTTATAAGCCTACTATATTTTTATATTATGGATAATTTTCACGTTTATAGTTTATAGTGGAGATTTGAGGTAAAATGATAAAAATAGTTAAATTTGTAAATTTAACAGATTTTAATCACAAGGGTATTTTGGGAATAACATTTAAATTATAATTCCCAATTGTGTGATTACTATTTTTTGATGAAATAATAGATTTATTTCCTACAAATTTTTCTTCTTGATTAGGGGATGATACGTGGTTCAAGAGGCCCGAAAAAATAAATTTAATTGGAAATATTTCCGGGTGGACAGCGTATACCACACCTCCATAACAGAAGCCTAAATAGGTTCCCACACCTCCAATTAAATTTCTTCCCATTGGAAATTAAATAGTATTCATAAGGCGCATCTATGATGATTTTTAAGTCAAAATACTATCATTTTGTCATTCTTTGAATGGTTAAAACATGTGGAAGATGAAATAAGTCCCCAGTCAAAAATGGATCCATTCAATAATTAATTCATACCATCTCAACCACATTTCCAAAATGTATCCTATTTTGTGGATATATATAAAATGAATAAAAGAGAAACATTAATTAAGGATCCAACTCACGAATAGACCAGTTGGAGGGTTATAATGGTATGGGAATGTGAAGATATGGAATCTAACATGGCACATGGACATAATTAATTTTTCAGAGTAAAATGTCCCTAAATCATTATTCCTAAGGTAAATGATTATTAAATTTTTAGAATGAATGGAATATATATTATGGAACAAATTCCATGAATACACATGTTGAAAATTCATCTATTTAATTCAAAATACATGTAGAAACATTTGGATTATATTTTTGGATCGAATTATTTCACCTCATCTCTTTAAAAATATGTATCCTCACCCCTCCTCAAATAATTTTCCCTTCTATGAGGAAATTTTTTATTGTCTTGTATTTTATTTCCATTATAATATTATTATGAATTTTTAATATATTTTACACTTCTTATTTATCTTATTATCATTTTTTATCCTATGTTTCCTCCCCATTCTTCTCCACAGTGATCTCTTATACTTGTGATCATGAGTAACTAACCTAAGGATGTTCCTGGGTGATCAATTTAGTGTTACACCCAAGTCATTGTATATTAATGTTAATTGTTTATTATTTTATTACAGTCAGATAGAGGTGGTCTTAGTGGGTAAGGCACCTTTGTCTCTCCACTTGCCACCCAAGACTTAACTTTCTCTACTATAATATTTTCCCATGATCGAGGAGGTGGATGTGTGGTCTCTCGAAAATCGTTGAGGGTACCATATATTCTCTACCATATATAGAAGGTTATATTCATGCATATGATGGAGTGTATCTATTAATTAAATTTTAAACTAATTATGAGATGATGAAGGATCAATCTGGGTTATTATCTTGAGAATATATCCTTTCTTTTGAACATCATTTTTTTCCATTCATTGGGTTTTAATTTCATTTTGTATGTTAAATTTTATTATGGCATACTCAAATATCAAAACTCCTTTTCATTTATATTTATTTGATAAATATAAAAAAGGTAATATAATTTGAATTAGAAGTAGTGTTTGATTGACCAAAAAATCTCTTCAAGAGAATGACCTAGGTCAGCTCCTGTACATCACTTAGCTATAAATATTTTGGAGAGTGTGCATGACAACTCTTCATCAAATTGTCACAGCTTCTAAGGAGCTAAGTGGTTTTAATTCACTATTTTTATTCACATTTTGTAAATATTTTTTCTTTTATTAAAAAATCACAAAAATATAATAAATATCAAAAAAAACTTTAAAAATATCCTTGTTCATTATGCCTTTTAATTCAAAGTATTATTCATAGACCGAACAATATTAGGTGCTAGAAAATGTTTGTAATGATATTGATGCTCAGTTTCAAAGGATTAGTGATAAATTGAAAGTTTTTGAGTGACAAATAGAATTGATTTCTAAATATGTACGCACATACCTAGAGAAATTTGGACCTGAGAAAGAACCTGAATCATAATGAGTGTTTTAAGAGATTACACCAATAATTTTTTATGTTAATGAACCTGGGGTGTGTGAGAATGAGCTTCAAAAAGAATTAATCACATCATATACACTAATAAATTGTTTGCAAAGGTCTCTGATGTACACATGCTAGTTGATTCAGTCATGGGAGATCAACATTTTTTGAAGAATCAAGGAATAGTTTTGTTGAACATAACATAAAACATGATCTTCATATCCTTCATAATGAAAAATAAGAACCTTTATAACTCTGTCTTGATTTGAAAGATAATGAATAAGAAGAACCTGTTGAGAATGAGTAGTCGATTGCCATGACAGAATATATAAATTACCAAGATAAATTACTTAAAAGGGAAGATTAATTAATTAATTCTTTATGTTTTAATATTATTAAAACTAAATTGTTTTCCAACTCCACTTTTTTGAAAATTTTGATAGAGCACAAATGGAGAAGACTGTGGATGTTAAAAAAAGACTACCCAAGTAGTGATGATTGATGAAGAAGAGTTGGAAATTCATGTGGTGGTGTGACTACTTCCTCAACAACAATTTTCATACCATATAGAGGAGAAAACCACATAGTCTATAGGGATCACCCCTATCTTTTTATCCCTCCCACTTCAATCCTAAAATTCCATCATTTTTCTTTCATGGGGTTGGGCTCTTTTTTATCTTCTTTAGGGTTCTTCTAATTTCCTTGTATACTAATTGACATCGGGAAAAGTCAAATTTAGTAGCTCATCTCAAAGAAACCACACCCACCTTCTGATAGGGGATAATCCACTGCAACTTCCAGACTAGAGGTAGTGAAATCTGAACATCCACATGGGGTTCTAAACCATGTTCTATCCTCTTTTCACTTTATATTTATTTTTCATTTATTTTTCTTATGATTTATTTTATTTCATAATTTCTAGGTCTATTGGAAGTATCTATGATCATAACCCCAGGTATCCACTTCAAAAATAATATCAGGTTGTATCTTTCCTTCCTTGTCTTTTCTACCTTTATATTTTTTTTGTTAAGATGAAATAAGGGGTAGTAAAATTTAATTGTGGAGGGATTGTCATCTTGCATAGTTCTTCTTGTATTATTTTTATTTTTTTCATATTTTCAGGATTTTTTATCTTTAGTAAATATTATTATCACTTTTCACACGTCAATTTACAATGAAAATTTTGAAATGGTTTTTGGAAGAATATATTTTAATTTATTGTTGGTGTGAAAACATTTTCCTTAAATTAGAATTTGATGCATTTTTTTGAGTTTGATTGATTTTTGAAATCCATGCCCATGATACACTAACTAAAAATATTTTTATAGTCTTGTGAGGTATGCTAAATGACTTGAACATGTTCTTCCAAATACCTATACTTCCTTAAGGGAAACTAGAAATTTGTTTGAGAATGAAAAATATATTTTTTTTTTCTATCGATGCTTTTGATTTCATAAAATGTTTTTAATATGATTGAGGCAATAATTTTCCTAGAAAAATATTTTCCTAAGACCTACCATTAAATTTATCCTTCTTAATCCCATAGATTTCATGAATTTCCTTATAGTTTTATGCCATAATACAGGAAAAGTTTTCATTACCTACCTCCAATCTTGGTATTTTTATAAGGCTATTTCGAGTTTGAATGTGGGGGAAGAGCCTTCCATGTGTGTTTATTGGAATGTGTATGATTTATTGGTGGTACAATGTGTATTTTAACATTTTGGGTAGTGAATAATAAGAGAATATGGAATTTTTCATCATTTGATAGTGGTTTATTTATTTCATCCATTTATCCATCAAAAAAATAAGAAATAAATAAATATGAGCTAGAATTTTTTATTGTACCATATTTTATAACTCATGTCCCTCTCAAAAATCAAGGGTGGAAATTTTCATTCCTTTATTGTATTCAATTCTCCACTCCTCCTCCATGAAAAAATAAAAAAAACAAAGATGTGCATTCCAAGAGCATTGCAAAAAAAAGCTAGAGAATGGATGATATCATTCATTATAATCATTAATTGGCTCATATACCATGTCATAAATAAAGTGGTCGGTGTTGTGTTACACAATTTCAAGGTTATTTTATTGAGGTTAATTATATGTATTTTCTTGATTATTCATTAATTATACTTAAGAGTCCAACCTCCTCTTTTTATCTTTAAATGTTTTTCTCTCATTTTCCCACCAACCCTAAGCCACAGAAATTACATTGAAAATTTAATCATGATTGAATTTATTTTTATGTTTCAAAATATGGATAAAAGATAATTGTCACATTCAAAGGGTGATACATGTGATTTCCAAGTATGATCATAACTCAATATTCATTTTCTCTTAAGTGAAGAGTGGAAAAAAGTCCAATGTGAGGTAGGTTGTGATTGTTACATTGATTGACTTTTGAGGATCAGCAAATTTAAATGTGATAAATTAAAATGAGAGATAATTTGTGTTCATAGAGGATACGTGATGAAATTCTATTTTTGGATATAGTCATTGATTTTTTCTCATTTTTAGATTATTTTGTGGGTTTTGATTTTGATGTAATATGATTTTCTGGGAGTTAAATGGTTATGTCTGGTGGAGTGATGAAGCTTATAATTTTATACATTTTAATCTATAATTAAATTTTTATAATCCCACCATATTTTTATTTTATGGTAAATTGTCACATTTTTATGTTTTAGTGGTAATTTGAGCATAAATGAAAAAAATGGTTAAATCTATAAATTTAATAAATTTTAATCCTTGGGTTATTTTGGGAATAAAAATTAAATTATTATTCCAAATTATGTGATAATTTTGTTGTTAAAATATTTAATTTTTTTTCTATAACTTTTCTTTTGGATCAGGAGTTGAGACCAGCATCTAGAGGCCCAAAAAATCATTTATGCTGGGAAATTTTCTAAGTTGAAAAAGTGTATCCAACCTCTATTACATAAGCATGAATAGGATCAAAACCCTTTAAATGAATTGATTACTAATTTAAATTAAATAGTATTAAATAAGTCTTGTCCGTGATGAGTTTCAAGTCAAAATACTATCATTCAGGAAATCTATTGATGATTCAATCATGTGGACCATGAGAAACCTCATTAGACAGAAATGCTTCCATTCAATAATTAATTCATACTATCTGGAAAACGTGTCCAAATGTATCATAATTTTTGGAGAGATGTAAAATGAATAAAATAACAACTTTTCTTAAATCTATAACTCTTTAATGAGCCAGTTGGAGGGTCATAATAGAATGGGGATGTGAAGATGTTGAATCAGATGTGGCACATGGAAAGAATTAATTTATAAAAGTAAAATGGATCTAACTTCTTATTCTTGGGGTCAATTATTATATAAATTTTAAGGTTAATGGAGGATAAATTATAAACAACATTATTTAAGAAACCTATTAAAATTCATTTATTTAATGTGTAATAAATGTGAAAACATTTGTAGTATATTTTTGGATAGAATTCTTTCACCCTCTCTCCCTATAAAGATGTACCCTCACCCCTTCTCAAAAAAATAATATTTCTATGTGGCCATTATCTATTGTCTTGTATTTTATTTATATTGTTATAGTATTATGAATTTTTCATATATTTTAAACTTATTCTTCATCTAATTCTCATTTTGTATCTTTTATTTTCTATCTTATTCTTCTCTACTACAATCTATTATACTTATGATCATAAATAACTAATCTGAAGAAGTTCCTGGGGGATAAATCTAGTTTTGAACCCATGTAATTTCATATTAATGTTTATTGATTCTTAGTTTATTTTAGTTATGTCTAGGGGGACATAGTGGGTAAGGCGCCTTTGTTTCTCCACACTCCACACTAGACATAACTTTCTCTTCTATAATATTTTCCCTCCATCGAGGTGGTGGATGTATGGTCTCTAGACGATCGTTGAGTGTATTGTATATTCAAAACCATATATAGAAGATGATATACATGCATACTATGGAGTGTGTTTATTAATTAAATTTTAAAATAATAAGGAGATAATTAAGGTTCAATCTGGGCAGTTCTCTCAGGAAAGTCTCCTTTCTTTTTGACTTCATTCTATTTTCATTCATTGTGTTTTCATTGCATTGGTATGTTAAATATTATAATTACATTATCAACTATCATTTCTACATTTAATTTAGATTTATTTCATAAATATAAAAAATATAATAAAATTTGAATTATAAGTAGTGTGTGATTGACCATAAAACCTCTTCAAGAGAACAACCTAGGTCATCCCCCAGGCTACACTTAGTTATAAATATTTTTGAGAGCATTCACAACAATGCTTCATCAAATTGGTTTCCACTACAAGTGTGCCAAGTGGTTTTCATTTACTATTTTAATTAACATTTTGTAAATAATTTTTCTTTATTTTAAAAAACACAAAAAAACATAAATTAGAAAAACATAAAAAAAACTCTTTGTTCATAATGTCTTTTAATTCGAATTATTATTCATGGAATATAAAACCTCAGGAGCCAAAATATTTTTGTAATGATCATGATGTTCAGTTTAAAAGGATTAGTGATAAAGTGAAGAAATCAGGATATCCAAAAAATAATTGATTGCTGAATATGTATGCACATCCCAATAGAAATCCAAACTTGAGCCAAAACCTAAATTAGAGTGAGTGGTGGAAGAGATTTCAACAATCATTTTTTATGTTAAATAACCTGATGCATGTGAAGAGGAGATTATAAATAAATTAATCACATCAACATGCACTCATACATTTTCTGAGGAGGTATCTGATGTACATATGCTAGTTAATGCACTCATGGGAGATCCACCTTTTTGGGACGAATCCAAAAATAAATTTATTGAAGATAACTTGAAATATAATATTTCCATCCTTGAAAATTAAACATCAGAAACTTTCTACCTCTCTCTTTATTTGGAAGATAGTGAAGAAGAGGCACCTATTGAAATTTAGTTTCCAATGGTCAAGCTGGAAGAGATCAATTACCAAGTTGAATTACTTGAAAAGGAATATTTCTTTATTAATTCTTCATGTTTTACTCTTATTTAAGATAAATTTGTTTCTAACTTCTCTTTTCTTGAGAATTCTGATACTACACAAATGAAAAAAAATAGACTAACCAAGTAGAGATGATTGAAGAAAAAGAGTTTGACAATCATATGGTGGTACAACTACTTACTCAACAACAATTTTCATTCCATATGGAGAAGTACACCATGTAAGTCAATACGAATCACCCCTATCTTCTATTACCTCCTACTTCAAACCTCAAATTCCATCTTTATTCTATCTTGGGAGCTGGGAAATTTTTTATCTTCTTAGTGTTTCTCTACATTTAGTGTTTACTAATTGACATAGGGAAAGTTTATATGTGGTAGTTCATCTCAAATAAACCACACCCACCTTATGATTGGGGATGATCCACTACAACTTCCTGACAAGGGGTAGTGAAATCTTAGCACCCACATGGGGGTCTAAACAATGTTCTATGCTCTTATCTATTTCTATTTATTTTTTATTTATTTTTCCTATGTTTTACTTTATTTCATGATTTATAGGTCTATTTATAGTAGATATGATCGTAAATCAACGCATCCACTTCCAAAATAATATCAGGTTGTATCATTCCTTCCTTTGTATTTCCTACCATTATATATTTTTTGTTGAGATGAAACAAGGGTTAGTAAAGTTTAAATGTGGGGGGAGTGTCAACCTACTTAGTTCCTCTTGTGAGCTTTTCATGTTTTTCATATTTTTAGTATTTTTTATCATTAATTAATATTCTTATCACTTTTCACAAATAAATTGATTTTGAAAGAGTTTAAATGATTTTTTGAAGAATAGAATTTAATTGATTGCTAATGTGAAAACTTTTTCCTTTAATTGGAATGGCAATCATTTTTTTGAGATTGACTACTTTTTAAAATCCATTCCCCTAAAACACTAACTCAAAATATTTTTATAGTCTTATGAGTTATTCTAAACCAATTTGACATATTCTTTCTAATACCCACTCTTTATTGAGGCAAACATTAATTTTGTGTGAGAACTAGAATTTGTGATTTTTCTCTTTTGAAGCTTTGGATTTTATGAATTGTTTTTAATATGATTGAGGAAGTAATTTTTCTAGCTACATATTTACCTAATACCTATTATTACATTTGTCCTTCATAATCCCTTAGATGTCATGAATTGTCTTATAGGTTTAAGCCGCATTACAAGCCAATTTTTCTTTACCTACATGCACTCTTGGTATTTTTTTCATGGATATTTCAAGTTTTAGTTTTTGGGAAGGGCCTTTTGTGTGTGTTCATTGCGATTTTTATCATTTATGGGTGGTGTGTGTTGTTTTTCAACATTTTGGGTAGTTGATAATAAAATAATGGGGCATGTGTCATCATTTTATTGTTCATTATTTATCTCATCCATTTCTCCTTAAAAATAAATTAAATAATGGATATGATCTTGAATTTCTCATTGTATCTTATTTGATAACTCAATTCCCTCTAAAAAATCATGGTTTTTAATTTTAATTCATTATTTGTATTTAATTTTTAGCTCATCCTCGATGAAAAAAATATAAAAATGAAAATAAAGTTGTGCCTTTCTAGAGTATTACAAGAAAGGGGAGAACATGGATGATATAATTCATTTTAATCACTACATGTATCTTATACCATTTTATAAATAAATTTTTTTGTGTTATGTTAACAAATTTCAAGGGGGATTGAGTTTGGATTATCCCGTGTTTTCACATGATTATTCATGAATTTTACTTACAAGTCCAACCTCCTATTTTCAACTATAAATATTTTTTGATCCTTTTCCCAATAACCCTAACCCACAGAATTTACATTGAAAAAGACCTTATGATTGAATTTATATTCATGTTTCACAATGTGGATAAATGATAATTTTCACAAGAATATGGTGATACATGTGATTTACAAGTATGCGCATAACTCTATATTCAATTTCTCTTCAGTGAAGAGAGACAAAAAGTTCTATGTGAGATAGGTTGTGATTGTGCCATGAATGTATTTTTTTGTCTGAACAAATTTAAATGTGGGAAATGATTATGGGAGATAATTTTTCTTTATAAAAGTCATGTGATAAAAATCTATTTCAGATAAAATCATTGATATTATCTCATTTTTTGATTATTGAGTGGAAATTGATTTGGATATAATATGATTGCCTAGGAGTTCAATTGTTAAGTGTGGGGGAGTGATGAAGGTAATTTTTTAATACATTTTAATATATAATTAAATGGTCATAATCTCACCATATTGTTATTTTAGGTGTAATGGTCAAATTTTTAGGTTTTACTACTAATTTGAGAATAAATGCGAAAAATGGTTAAATCTTGAATTTTAATATATTTTGATCCCAGGGGAATTTTGGGAATGAAATTTAAATTGTTATTCCAAATTGTGTGATTACTTTTTTAAATCCTTGATTTATTTCCTAAAACCTTGTCTCCAGGATTAGGGGTTGATTCGAGCATCTAGAAACCTGAAAAAATCAATTAAGATGGAAATTTTTTGGGCAAACACTGTGGACCCCACCTCTGTAACAAAACTATAAATCGGTTCACACACCTCAAAATAATTTTTTTGGATATAAAAGAAATAGGATTGAATAATCCATGTCCATAATGAGATTCATCTCAAAATACTATCATTAAGGCATTCTTTGAATGGTTCAAAGACATGGAAGATGACATAGTTAACCAGACAGAAATAGTTGCATTCAATAATTATTTCATACCATCTAAACCATGTGTCCTTAATGTATCAAAATTTTTTGGGAGATATAAAATGAATAAATAGAAAAATATTTTTAAGGCTCTATTTCTTGACTCGACCGATTATATTGTCATTATGGAATGGGAATATAAAGATGTGGAATATGACGTGGCACATGGACCGAATTAATTTCTCAAAGTAAAACGGATCATACACCTTATTCCTAGGGTCAAGTATTCTTATCTTTTTAAGTTCAATTAATAATAAATTATTGAAAAAAATTCATTAAGACACCTATTAAAAATTCATCCATTTAATGGGGAATAAATGCAGAAATATTGGGATTATATTTTTGGAGAGGCTTCTTTCACCCCCTCTCTCTATAAATATGTATCCTCTCCCCTTATCAATGAGTTAGCACTTATTTTTGTTCATTTACTACTATATTTTAGTTTTTATCCATTTTAATATTATTATGAATTTGTAATGTATTTTACACTTATTGTTCATCTCATTCTAATTTTTTTATCTTTCGTTTTTCACCCCATTCTTTTCCACTACGATTTCTTATACTTGTGATAATTATTAACTAACCTGAGGAAGTTCTTGGGGGATCAATCTAGTGTTTAACCCAAGTCATTTCATATTAATTATTATTGTTTCTAATTTTATTATAGTTAGTAAATGGGGGGTCTTAGTGGTTATGGAACCCTTGTTTCTCAACATTCCACATGAGACTTAACTTTCTCTTCTATAATATTTTCTGTCGATCGAGAAAGTGGATGTGTGGTCTCTCATTTATCATTGACTGTACTGTATATTCACAACCATATATATAAGAGGATATTCATGCAAATGATGGGGTTTTTTTATTAATTAAATCTGAAACTAATAATGAGATGATAAGGTTCAATCTGGGTGATTCTCTAAAGATTATATCTTTTCTTTTTTGACTTCATTCTGTTTTTATTCATTGTCTTTTCATTTCATTTGTATATTAAATTTTATTATTTCATTCCCAGATATAAAAACTTCATTTAATTTAGATTTATTTCATAAATATAATAAATTTTGAAATATATTTAGTGTGTGATTTACCACAAAACCTCCTCAAAAGAATGACCTAGGTCAGCCCCTATGTTGCACTTAGTTATAAATATTTTTGAGAGTGTTAATGACAATGCCTCATCAAATTTACTATGTTTCTGTGGAGACAAGTGGTTTTCTTTCACTAATTTTATTCACATTGTGTAAATAATTTTTTTTATTATGAAAAACTCAAAAATTCATACATTAAATAAAATATCTTTGTTCATTATGTATTTTATTTCAAATTATTATTCATTGACCAAACAATATCAAGTGCCCGAAAATTATTGTAATGATCTTGATGATTCATTTAAAAGGATTAGTGATAAAGTTAAAAATATGGACATCCAAATAGAATTGATTGCTGAAAATGTATACACGTCCCAAGAGAAATCTGAACCTAAGCCGGAACCTGAATCAGAATAATTGGTAGAAGAGATTTGACCAATATTCTTTTATGTTAATGTAGATGAGGTGGGTGGTAATGAGCTTATAAAGGAATTAATCACATCATCCCACACTCATCCATTGTTTGAGGAGGTCTCTGATATAGACATTCCACTTGATGCACTCTTGGGAGATTAACATTTTTTGTAAGAATACTGGAATAGCTTTTTTTAAGATAACTTGAAACATGATTATCCCATCCTTGATAATGAAACATCAGAAAAATTATACCTCTCTTTCATTGGAATATAATGAATATGATGCACCTGCTAAGATTGAGTTTCCAAAGGTCATTCCTAAAGATATCAATTACCAACATGAATTACATAAAAGGGAATATTTCTCTATTATTTCATTATTTTTAATTTTATTCAAGGTAAATTGTTTTTTAATTATCCTTATTTGAAAATTTTTATACATCACAAATTTTTCAGACCATTGATGTTAAAAAAGATACTACCCAAGTAGCAATTATTGATGAAGAAGAGTTGGAAAAGCATGTGGTGGTGTGACATATTCCTCAACAATAATTTTCATACCATATGGTGGAGGACACCACAGATGTCAATAGGGATCACCCCTATCTTCTATTCCATCCAACATTAAACCTTAAATTCCATATTTATTATTTCTTGGGGGTTGGGAATTTTTTTATCTTTTTTTGGGTTGTCTACATTAAATTTTTACTAATTAACATTGGGAAAAGTCTCATGTTGACATTCTTCTTAAAGAAACTATATCCACCTTCTAATTGTGGATAATCCACTACAACTACCTGACTAGGGGTAGTGAAATTAAAATCCCCACATGGGGGGTCTAAACCATGTTCTATCTTATTTTCCATTTCTCTTTATTTTTTATATATTTTTATTATGATTTATTTAATTTAATTATTTCTAGGTCTATTAAAAGTAGCTGAAATCTAACTCAAGGAATCAAATTAAAAAATAATATCATTTTATATCTTTACTTACCTTGGATTTTCTAATTTATTATTAATTTTTTGTTGAGATGAAATGAGGGGTAGTAAAATTTACATTTGGGGGAGTGTTAACCTTCTTATATATTCTTGGGTTTTTTAAATTTTTATCATATTTTTACAATTCTTTATCTATAATGAATAATCTTATCACTTTTCACACATAAATTTATTTTGAAGGAGTTGAACTGATTTTTGAAATAATGTAGTTTAATAGATTATTAATGTGAAAACATCTCCTTGAATTGGATTGTCAAGCATTTTTATGAGTTTGACTGATTTTTGAAATCAAATCCCCTAAAACACTGACTCAAAATATTTTTCTAGTACGGTGGCATATTCTAAACCACTTTGACATATTCTTTCTAATACCCACACTATCTTGAGGGAAACATGAATATTGTGTGAGAAACAGAATTTGTGCTTTTTCTCTTTCAAAGCGTTGGATTTCATGAAATGTTCTTAATATTATTGAGGCACTACTTTGTCTAGCCACATATTTACCTAATACCAACTATTAAATTTATCTTTTGTAACCCCTTAGATTCCTTGAATTGTGTTATATGTTTAAGCCATATTACAAGTCGATTGTTCCTTACCTACCTGTCCTCTCGGTATTTTTGCATGGATATATCATGTTTTAGTGTGGGGGAAGGGCCTTTCATGTGAATTAATTAGGTGGTGTATCATTTATGGGTGGTGTGAGATGTGTGTCAACATTTTGGTTAGTGGATAATAAGGTATTTGGGCATGTATCCTCATTTCATTTTGCTTTATTGATTTCATCCATTTGTCCTCCAGAAAAAATGAAAAAATAGGTATGAGTTTGAATTTATCATTATACCTTCTTTGATGAATCATGACCCTCTCCAAAATCAAGGGTGTGAATTTTCATTCATTTATTGTATTCAATATTCAGCTCATCCTCCATGAAAAGAAATAAAAAATGAAAATAATGTTGTGCCTTTACGGATATTTGAAAAAAAGGTGAGAACATGGATGATACCATTCATTGTAATCACTACTTGGCCCATATACCATGTTATAAAAAAGGATTCAGTTTTTTTTACACAATTTCGAGGGGATTTGAGTGGGTTTCATCTACTGTTTTTACATGATTATTTATGAATTATACTTAAGAGACCAACCTCCAGTTTTCAGTTTTAAATGTTTTTAGATCATTTTCCCACCAACCATAAGCCATAGAATTTACCTTCAAAATGTCCTCATGATTGAATTAATTTTCAAGTTTCAAACTATAGAGAAATTATAATTGTCACATTTCTATGGTGATACATGTGATTTTGAATAATGTGTATAACTCCATATTTAATTTCTCTTAAGTGAAGAGTGAAAAATAGTTCAATGTGAGGTAGGTTGTGATTGTTATATGGATGGATTTTTGAGGTTGAACAAATTTAAAACTAGGAAATCAAAATGACAGAGAATTATTTATCATAGATGATACATGATGAAATTCTATTTTGGATAAGATCATTGATATTTTATCATTCTTTTATTGTTGTGTGGATTTTGATTTGGATGTAATATGATTGTTCGGGAGTGCAATGGTTAAGTGTGGGGTGTGATGAAGCTCATATTTTCATACATTTTAATATGTATTTCAATGTTTATAATCCCTCCATATTTTTATTTTATGTTTAACTGTCGCGATTTTAGGTTTTAGTGGTAATTTGAGCTTAAATGTAAAAAATTGTTAAATATGGAAATTTAACAGCTTTTCATCACAGTGGTATTTTTGGAATAACATTTAAATTATTATTTAAAATTGTTTGATTATTTTTTTTTGATATATTTCCAATAATATTTCCTTCTGGATCTGGGGTAGATTCAAGCATCTGGAGGCCTGAAAAATTCATTTATGTTTGTAAATTTTTTGGGCGGACAAAAACGGACCCCACCTCCATAACTGAGATATAAATAGGTGCAAATACCTCTGAATTAATTTATTCCAACTGTAAATGAAATTTTATTAAATAAGGCGCATCCATTAATATTTTAAAGTCAAAATACTATCATTAAGTCATTCTTTGAACGATTCAATCGTATGGAAGATGAAATAACTCATCAGTAAGAAATGGTTATATTAAATAATTAATTCATACCATCTGAACCAGATGTCCAAAATGCCTCATATTTTTTGGGGAGATGAAAGATAAATAAAATAAAAACTTTATTTAAGTCTCTAACTTGTGAATCGACTAGTTGTAGTGCCATAATTTTATGGGAATGTGAGGATGTAAAATCTGACAGGGAACATGGACAAAATTAATTTTTCAGACTAAAACAGAACTAACTTCTTATTCATGTGGTGAATGTTTCTTACATTTTAAGGCTGATTGAAGGTTACATTATGTAACAACTTTTTGTAATACACCTATTACAAATTCATCTATTTAATTGGAAATACGTCCAGAAACATTTGGAGTATATTTTTTGAGTGAATTATTTCACACCCTCTCCCAATAAATATGTATCCTCACCCCATCTCAAAGAACTTACACTTATATGTGTCCACTTTATATTGAATTTTGGTTTCTTTTTTTTGTAATAGTATTATCAAATTTTAGTACATTTACACTTTTTCTTCATATCATTCTAATTTTTTTTCTTTTGTTTTCCACCCCAATCTTCTCCGTTGCGAGATCTTATAATTAGGATCATGAGTAACAAGCCTGAGGAAGTTCATAGGGGAACAATCCAATTTTAAAACCAGGTCATTCAATATTAATTTTTATTGTTTCTTATTTATTAGATTTAGTTCATGGTGGGTTTAATGGATAAGGATCCTTTATATCTCCACTTTCCACCCGAGACTTAACAGTCTCTTCTATAATTTTTTCCCTCGATCGAGGAGGTGGATGTGTGGTCTCTCAATGATCATTGAGTATACTATATATTCACAACCATATATAAAATCTGATATTCCCACATATGATGAAGTGTGTTTATTAAATATATTTTAGAATAAAAATGAGATGATGAAGGTTTAATCTGGGTGATACTCTTGGGAATGACTCATTTCTTTTTGACTTCATTCTATTTTAATAATTGTGTTTTCGTTTTATTTGTATGTTAAATTTTATTATTGAATTCTCAGCCATAAAAACTCTATTTCATTTAGATTTTTTTTATAAATATAAAAAATATCATAAAATTTTAGTTAGAAGTAGTCTGTGATTGACCCCAAAATATCCTCAAGAGAATGACCCTATCATCCCCTGTGCTGCACATACTTATAAATATTCTTTAGAGCGCGCACGACAACGCTTCATCTATATACCATAATGAAAAGTAAAAAAATACTATTATTGAAATAATTTACATATGGATGATGATACATTTTATATTCATTCTTACGTATTTTTTACCTATAAGAAAATATAACATAAATTCAATTTTAGATTGATATATGTTTTATTTATCCTCATCATAAAATAAAATATTTTTCTATAAGAAATAGAATGTTTCATGAAATTTTCTTATTTTAATATCCTTCATGTATTTTTTCAAACACAAATTATGCAATACAATAATGGGAATTTTGTAAGATATTCTAAGTGTAAAAACCTCAGATATTTTTGAATAAATAATTCTCATGGTTGATATTATTCATGTATTATATTATATATACTTATATTCATTATAAAGATGTTATGTAATTTTTAAATAAACAAGGAAATATTTTAAGTAAACATTCTTTATGGTTTTATATAAAAGATTAGTTTTTATATTTTTAACCTTGAATTTTAAAAAATGAAATTAATTTTTTAAATTATAATATCAAAATTACCTTGTGAGGATATTTTTCTTTTTTTCTAAAATTACTGATTTTTATGTTAATATTGAAAATACTGATTTTATTAAAACTACTATTGTTTTTAATTAAATAATAAAATTTTAAATTCCCATTTTCATTTGATTTTATCTAAAATAAACACAATTATTTTTTTAGTATGACATATTCTATATATTTACATTTGAATTGTCTTTATACATAATATTTTTATAATTATATTTTGTGCTTAAAAACATGTTTCCTAAAAACAATTCTCTCCTATTTTTTTGTGTGTTAATTTTAATCTTATATCTTCTACTTTTAGAAACTGAATATAGAAAAAGGATTTCCATATTTGGAATCAGGAGGTCCAAATTTGTTAAATATCTCCATTTTATTTTGGGTCATTATGAATAGTAATCTTTGTAAGTATTTGTAACATCATTGAGGGTAATTCAGGTAATTGAACTTAATATTAATTCTATATGGCCTGAAATTATCCCTTACACTTTTATTTATAATATCAGATATATTTTATTTGACTTTTAATTTCCATGATTTATAAATGTGTAAATTTCTAGATGATTTCTTTTTATGATAACAGATATTCTTTTAGTAAATATTTAGTTAAAAAATCACTATATTACATTTAATATCTATAATATTTTTTGAAAAATGACAGAAAATTTAAATTGTTTTATAATTGTTCATTTAAAATAAAATGTACCTTTTTTCATATAAATATATTTTGAATTTTTAGGGTTGAAATAAAGGCCCAATTCATACATAATTTTGACCATGTTTCGATGAAAATAACTGAAAATTCAATTAAATAATATTATAAACATTTAAAAATATATATTTATGTGTTATTTTTAGTATTAATAGGTTTTTTTAGATAAAAATAACTTTTTAGAGAATATTTATTTTTTATATTCGAATAATTTTTTCTTCATATTATTTTTAATGTCAAAATAAATTAATATCTCCAAAAATTATATTAATAACAATTTTTTAGTAAATAATATATTTTTCAATTATATAAAATATTAAAAATATTATCTTAGTCCATGTGAATGGTATATGGTAAAAACATGAATACCATGGTCTATTTATGGGCCATGTTTCCTGTTATAGTAACATTTTTTATTTTATTGCTATAAAAACATTAAAACCATAATATTAGAAAAGATTTTTAATTGGTGTTGAAATGAATGATAACTATGAAATAATCACCAAAACATGTCAAATATTTTTTATGATAATATTTGGTCTCTTCTTCGTAATTTATTTAAATATATCAATTATTCTAAATGGGACATGATTATTAATTTATATTAATTTAAAACTATAAAATATTCCAAGAATTTCTCCCTTAACATATAAAAGGTAACCACCTATTCTATTTTCTTCACAAATCAAAATCCTTTTGTTTTTCCACGATATAAGAAAATGCATTCCTCAAGTCACCCCACCCATGTGGTTGAATAATGTTTTTTATCAAAAAACCAATATTAGAGGGATTTCACTACAAAAATAAAAAATATTTTCTGAAGAAGAATAATAACATGAGATTATTTCAGATAAATATATGTTATTTTGTTAATGAAATTACTTTTATCAATGTACTCTTCTATGAAATGTGATAAAATATCTTTATTCATGTGTACGTCAGACTACCACCTCATGAACTGATGCAATTCTTTTTCAATCACTACCACGCATATGGGATTATATTAGTAGATTTATTTTATATATATGATATTAATTTCATATTTTTTATTATTAAAATATAATATATCATATAACTTATCACCATTATGTTTTTCAAAAAATGATAACTTTTATTATCCATACATGTTGACTATAACCTCCATGAAGTGTTGTGAATAAATTTTTATAACCACATCATATGGATGTTGTATATAAGTTTAATTAAAATAAAATATTATATTTATGATAGAATTTTGGTCATGGGAATATAAAACAATACTAAACTATATTCTTTCATTATTTTCAAAAACATGAAATGTTACTCATGTGTATGTACTATGTATCGTCTCCATGATTTTAAAATAGTTCATTTTTCATAACTATACTTCATTGATTGTTTTTAATGAATAATTTTTATGTTAAAATTATAAAAAATTGTATGATTATTATTATGGATATGAAATAATAATGATTTCATTTACTATAGTCAACCAATCATATTCATTTGGGACATATGAGGAAAATATCATCAAAACTTATGACATGAACATAAATGATTATGTAATTAAATATAAAATGGTAATAAATAGAGTAAATAGAATAATAAACCAAAATCAGTTATTAATAAATAAAATAATTAAAATAATATTATTTTTCATTATGATAGGGAATGAATGTGAAAATTTGGACTTGATGTAAGGGACACTTCACCATAGATATGGTGTTTTTATTTATTTAACGATTTATTCTATAAATATTTTTCTTTTGAAAAATATTCTTTAAAATGTTGTATGGATAAGACTGTGAGCATGATTAAATGAGAAACATAATCTCTCTCACACTTGAGATTCTTCCAACGGTTGTTAACTATGATTTTTCAACCCATGATGACATGCCAGTTTGGGAACCTATGGTTAATGGGTGGCTTAATTCTAAGACCTTTTACATGCATCTCACACAGGGTCAGAAAAATGGATTGTAAACATCAATAAAAAATGGATCATCCCATATAGTTTCACTTTACTATGGATTTTTTCCTTCAATAAAGTTAAGTTTGATGCAAACCACAAGAATGTGATCTACTCTCTTTCCTCCTGGTCTATGCTCTATCAGCAACATCATGAAGACATTGATCATTTGTTTCTTTTCTACAAAATTGCTTCCTCCCTTTGTAAAATAGTCTTCGACGTCTTTGATGTCTGGCCAATTTAGATTAATGAGATCAAGGAGTTTATTCCCCCACTTCTTAATACATCAATGTTAATACAAATTTATATTCTATTTCAGGAATCTTGTGATGAAGTTTTTCACATTATTTGGAGGGAGTAAAATAACTCGATCCATAAGAAATATTTTTTCAATCTCAGCACTGCATTGTATGAAATATTACTGAAAACTCCAAAGTCCAAGTTTCTTCATTCTTCTCATTCTTTCAATTTGGTGAAGTAACTTTCTTTCCTTGGGAACATGATGGTTCATGGATCATTCCCCCCTCCTCATTATACTATTGATGTTATTTGGAACCCTCCCCATGTTAGTTAGACTATAGGTAATACTGACTAGGCTTCAAAAGGAAATTCTAGGTATGCAGGTTATGGGATTATTTAGAGATCTTGATGTCGATATCATCACCTTCAAGTATGAACCTAACAGGACTACAACAACCCTAGAGGAAGAACTGAATGGTCAGATAAAGGCTGTGATTTTTGTGAAGAAAATGAATCTATATATTTTTTGGTTTGAATGTGACTCCACATCCTTGGTTCAGGCTATCCTTTCTAGGAAAACACACATATCAAGGAAGTTTTCATCAATGTGGATCATGTGCCTTGTGCAGCTTAACTCAATGAGTCACATCATCACACACATCTAATGAGAATCTAACAGCCTTGTAGATGAACATTCAATTAAGGGAGTGCTAGAAAAGGCTTGTTCTTCTTCCAATTCACATTCTCAGGATCTCATTCCAACATTTCTAAAGGCTAAATATAAGCATCCCACTTTCAGATTACTGTAGCTATGTTTCTTCTTTATTAAAAGATCCTTTGAGCTCACTTTTCTAAAAAAAATATTTTTTAAAATATTTGAACATTTTATAAAAAATAAAAAGAAATATTATATTAAAATGTATACAACTTCAATGGAATTTCCAACCACCAAAACTAATATTTAGTTTTTTATTACTTTATATGCTTCCATTATTTTATTAAAGTATAAAATCCCCTTCCCCTTACTATATTTATTTTAGTTATGAAAATGGATTTTTAAGTGGAATGGGTATTTAGATATAAGAATGTGTTTTTCACTTGGGTTTAAAATATTTTTCAAATAGTTTATGATTATTAGGTGAAATATTAATATATTTTATTCATGATATATTCATTAGTAATTTTTTAGGATGACATCTGATCCCATTATAGATCATGTTTTCTAGTGATCCTAATATATATCATTCTGATGGTTGATCCTGATATTTCTCTAGAATGCATTGGTAAATGATTATAAAATTTGGAGAAACAAGATAGAATTATATCACTATAGTTTTCTCAATTATAGGAGTTATTATATGGGTTATTGTGAGTCTTATATGAATATTTTGTATAGAGGAACATATATAACTATTATATGTTTGGTAATGAGTTTTTAAGGAAATCATTGATTTCAAGAGGTAAGATAAAGATATTTTTAAAAGGAATCATTATTCCCTTTTAGGGTAATGATTCATGTATTTATGAAATAATTTTGTGGGGTTCTTATGTTTTCTAATAATCCATCATGATTATTATTTTATAATTATTTTTTCTTTTAAATATTTTTTATGAAAAATATTGGGAATAAATTATGAGTTATATGTATTTAAAGTATTATTCTGAGATCATGAATTATTATACCAAAGGGGAAAATTTTTAATGATTTTATGTTTTTAAAATAGAAAAAAATATTTATATATTCATTTTAATGTACCTTATGAAGATTTATGTTATTATCCAACATTTATAATTTTTTTCACAGGTTTTAATCATTAATATGTAAAAATAAGAAGTTGGTTTGAAATCCAGGATGATTAGTCATTAAAATACAACATGAATAATTTTAAAAAAACTTATTGTGGAAAAAAAATAACAAGATTATTTTTACATTTTTTTAATGTATTTTTTATTAAGTAAGAGTTATGACTTAATTTTTAAAAAATCTAAAAATTAGTGAACATTGGGAATGAAATAATGTGAATTCTAGTCTACAACCACTAGATTATGTAATTTTTAAGGATAAGTCCATATAGTTGGAATCAAAGATATGGTTTAAAAAATTTTGAGTTTAGTTTAATGTAAGTAATTACCCTTAATATATTAATTTTTTGTTTTCATTATATGAAATTTAAATATTACTATGTTTCTTTAACTAAACTATTTTTTTCATAATGGTTTTACATAGAAGATATATTGAAGCAAATGTATAAAGGAATTTGAGGGAAGATATCTATCCAAATTATCCACCAAGAATTGATTGATTTGGAGTAGACTCAATTTTTTTTTGATGGCTTAGTTGACTTAGGTGATAAATCTTGGTGGAAAACAAGAAAGAGAGAAACCACATTCAATAGAAAGGAACATGTTTATACTGGATAACTTCATGAAACAACACCCTCCATAATTTAGTGTATCTTCTAACATAGTAGAAGCTCAGGGATGGACTATATCCTTGGAAATTATAATTGATATAATGGGTTATTTTAGACAAAAAAATGGCAATGCTTTCTATTTTCCATTTTGATGCAGAAGTAGTCCGGTAGTCATCAATGGTTATAAATATTAAGGAAGGATAAAATATTGATGTATTGGAATAGGAATAATTTAATAATATTTCCCTTGATAAATATTATTTTAAGGATGTTTTCATTATGATATAAAATCAATTCATTAATTTTTTACAGAATGAAGAAGATCCAGTGGATGTGTATGAAGAAAACATTGCCTGATTAAGTAGGTATAAATAAAATTTTATCTAGAAACATGATAGTAAAATTAATAATATTTAATTGTTATTAATATGTCTATTATGCCTTAATTCATTACATATTATTTATTTTTTATTAAAGATTTATCTTTCATATATTTTTATTATATTTTGGGTATATAATTTTAGAGAATAAGGCTATAAATTAAAAAAAATAACCTATACATTATAAGGTAGACACTTCTAATCAATATATAATTTTCCATAAAAAGAATAAATTTGTTAATAAAAGAAATTTTTTTTAGAAAATTCATCATAACTTTTATCTTGGATTCTTATTTTTTATTACACATCCATAAATCCCAAAGAAAAAATTTTCAAATAATAGACTAACACAAAAATCAATGTAAGTGACATGAAACGGATGAAAAATATTAGTTCATTCAGAAACTTGAAAACCCATAAAACTGATACCATTATAACATTATTCACTAAAAATATGAGAAAAATCACTTCCACAGGAAAAAAACAATCATTTTTTTAAAATAAAAACACTAAAACTCATACTAAGAAAATAAAATCCCATTTTATATGAGATATAGAATATTATTCATAAACTAATTCCATAATTGCTAAAGAATAGTTAAACCCATAAAAGAATCCACACATGTTAACTTCCCCATTATTTTCTGTGAAAATAAATGATATTATCCAATGCATTAGACATCTATAATGGGGATCAACAGTATTATAATATATATTTGGATAACACATCATATATGCTATATTGGGATAGCCCATTTTATAATATGTATTTTTCTCACCCATTGATAATATATAATTCCCATTTTTGATATCAATAAAAATAAAATTTTATGCTTGAACCTTCTCATCATAAAACCATTTAAAACACCTATAAATCCATATACTAAACAATTTCAGATATCAAAAAACCATTTTATTTAAAATCTATCAATAAAATGAAAATAAATTGAAAAAGGGTATAATGGTTTTTCATTTAATTAAACATGAATTTTTTTAATAAATCTAAACATCATATAATTTACATGGTGATGGTAAAAACAATTAATGAGTTATATAATAAAATAAAATATTTATTTTATCTTGTTTCAAAAAAATATGTAAAATTATTTCATTTTAAAAACATTTTAAATAATTAAATAATGAAATTAAAGTTATTTTATAATTAGTTTAAGTCTATATAAAAAATCGGCAAAATAATTTTAAGAATATCTTCATGGAATAAAATGATTTAGTAAATAGATCATAAAAGCATTTTTAAAAATTGTGATTTAATGTTTCCCATAACGTAATTCCAAAACATCATGTAAATTCATTATTTTACTAATTAATAATCATATTCTAATTATTTAATTACTTATAAACCTTTTTTATGTTTATTATTCCTTTAATTCCCATTTTATAATAAATTAATTAATCAATTACCATCACAACTGATGTTTTGATGATATTTAACTAATAAGACCAAAATGAATTCAGTAGGTTGGCTAGGGACATAAAGGTACTTATTACATCATATTTAGAATAATAATCATGTAATAACTATATTTTTTATACATAAAATATACTATTAAAACTAACCATGAATAATGGTTATCAAAAGTGAATAACATTACAGTCATAGATATATTAGATCATATCTACACATGAGTAACATTTACATTTATTATAGATCATTATGGAATAAAGGTAAGTATTATTTTCTATTTTCATAATGATAATTATATATGAAATTACATATTATTTATTTATATACACTTATACATATTATCCATGTGATGTAGTATGGAAAAATGAATTACATCACTTCGTAGAAGTGGTAATCCACATGTATGAGTGGACAATGTTATCATTTTCAATGAATATAAAGGTGATGAAATATAAAAAATATTACATTACTATAAGTATAAAAATTTCATCAATATAAAATATTTAAATTAATTCAATTATTATAAATTTCATTGGCAGAAAATGATATAAAACGAATTATGTCGGTTCATGGGGTCATAGTCTGCAGTAAACATGAATGAAAGTTTTGTTTCCCATTACCTGGACAAGGAGAGAGATATAGGTTAAGAATTTAACAACATGAAATCTCAGTTTATGGAATATATTTTCGTTATTATTTCATCATATTTGAAAAATATTTTAAGAGGTAAAAGAAGAAATAAAATCAAAAATCATTCTTAATAACCATACCTCTTTTCTAGAAAAAATATTATATTTTAAAAAATATTTTATCCTAAAATAGTTTCTTGATCATCCCTGTAATGAGCCAAAAATTACATGTAATTTTTTTAAATTATATGGGAATTTTACGAGTCCGTAAAAATTTACAGCACGTGATTCTGAGGCCCGGTGTGCCCGGAACGAATTTCTGAACTTTTGTTTTTGGTACGTTCATTAAACGTGCGAGCAGGTTTTTTCTAAATTTTGAACTGGTGCTCGGAATTGAAATTTGAGGACACTGTTGAACTCACAGCATTGGTATTCGCTTAAGGAGACTTTCACATCGACCGCAGTTGGTTGAGGGTGAAGGTTAGTTTTTTTTGATTTTCATGGAATAAGAAAAATAAATTTTTTAACATTTTTATTTTTATTTTTGAAATATCTCTCCATGGGTTATGGAGGTGGGGACTGCCCGAACTAGAAACCCCCACCCCCCCCACACAATTAAATTCTAGCGGTGGGGACCACCCAAACCCTCTTTAATGGGAGATAACTCTTGGACATCCTCCCATAAATTAATTAAGCCAACTCCCCATTTAATTTTTGGAGCCAACTAAAAATTAATGAATTCTATCTGTATTTTTACTTGTGACAACATAATTGATAGACTTAATTTAAATTATACATCATCTTTTTTTAGTTGAGTTTTTGGTTGGAAAAAGAAGTTTCTGGGTGGGAGAAAGATCTCCAACGAGAAATAACCTCCATCGAAGAGCGATTATCCGATGAACCGATGAACGCACCCGGGATCTAAGGTGTGTTACAGGCGTGATGAACGTCAACATATTCGACTTCTTCCTCTCTCCAACACCAACTAAGGAACGAGTTAACATTTGATGTTTTGGATACCCCCTTACTGTTCTTGACATTCTTCATACAAGATTTATTAAGCCACTTGCTACCACACTAACGCGGAGGGTACGGGATAAAAAATCATGGCCCGACCTCTTTGTAATTCCTTGAGGTTTTTGTTATGTTCCTCACAATGGAAGAGAGCGGCGACTGGTGTCGCTGAATGGCACCGGTGGGACTCGGATACATCAATCGGCACACCATTGGTCGTGACGAAAGTGATGACGCGACCAGGCCACCCGATGGAAGATAACTGCGTCATGTGTCGCGGTGAAAAAGAAGGACGGTTGGCCATCTGGACAGCCATGGCGGACCACCGCACCGTAGCTGCCACACCGCACAGCGGCACCCCGCCACACCATGGTTGCCCCGCCGCACCTCTACTGCACCGCAGCGGCCCCGCTGCACCCAAACTGCCCCGCACCACTGGGCCGCCCAGGCCGGGCCACCTGGTCAGGCTGCACTACGGGCCAGGTCGACCCAAACCAGGTCGGGACGACCCAGGATGGGGTGGGCCAGGTCAGATCGGACTCGTACCAGTTTCAACCCATTCTATAATTTTGGCCATAACGTTGGCACCAAGCATCTGTTTGACGAACCATCTGCGGAACTATAATCCTTGGAGTGATACGTTCCTTTTGTTATACCCCACTTGAGGTTTGGATAATGTTGGGGTACGGTCGGTTTGGGTCGAACATGAATCCAACCGAGCCCTCAGAACTAAAGGGATAATAACTTACACACCGGGCGTCCGATTGATGCATCGTTTGTTACATCAAGACCCCTATTATGTGAAGGTACTTTGGGATACTTATTCCTGGGACTTCGTGGAAGTTGGAGTATCAACCAATGGATTGAGGAGAGGACCCTCCCAAAGATAAGCAATCTTAGTGTGGGAATTTTGTAGCTGGCTGTGATGATGTACAAGGATCCTTTGTGGATCTGGTGACGTACAGACAATGTACTAGGATCTTGTGTGGGTATAAAGATGTAATGACAATGTACTAGGATCTTGTGTGGGTCTGAAGACATACTGACAATGTACTAGGATCATGTGTGGGTTTGATGACGTACTGACGATGTACTTGGATCATGTGTGGGTCTGACGACGTACTGATGTTGTACTAGGATCCAGCGTGGGTATGAAGACATACTGACGATGTACTAGGATCATGTCTGGGTCTGACAATGTACTGATGATGTACTAGGATCCTTTATGGGTCTGACGAGGTACTAGGATCCTTTGTGGGTCTGATGATGTACTAGAATCTTTTGTGGGTCTGATGAGGTACTAGGATCCTATGTGGGTCTGACGATCTACTACGATCCTCTGTGGGTCTGATGATTATTTACGATCCTTCATGGGTATGCCTCTTAACAGAGTAATATGATTTAGTAGTTAAATCTAATCATCTCTACTACTGTATCTAAGATATACCTGGTGTGAGTTTAGTTCGTACCTGTGTGGTACTTTCCTTCATGGTAATACCTTGGTGGTATTCTTCTGTGTGGCCTACCTGTGTGGTACTTACCTTTGTGGTATTCCTTCCTTGTGGAATAGTTAAGCTTTGGGATTTTTGGTTGGACCATGTGTTTCCTCATGATTGGGATGGGTATACTTGATAACTTATATATATGTATGGGCATATACCTAAGTAGGGTTATCAAATGATTTCATGCTTTGTAGTTTATCCTTTGTGGATTTCGTGAGACCTTGAGGGTCCCAGGGTCCCTTATGAGTATTGTTATACTCACCCCTACATGAGTTATGCCCTCACCTTTTTATGTTTGGTGTAGACTACGGAAAACGCTGATCGAGGTTGAGGGTACCAGGATTGGATGGTGCCCGGAGGTGGACCATACGGTGTCTCGGTTCACCGAGGAGATGGGCGGACGTGGAGTGTTGAGGAGGTGATCTGTACCTACCCTTCATGTAAGAACCTTAGAGGACGACCCAGTAGTTGTCTTTCTCTTTCTTCAGTTGTATTATATTTTCAGTTGTACTTGTACCTTTACTGTTGGGCTTGTATTCTCTGCCCCTCTTACTTTCAGCACTCTTTTATGCTATACATTTTTCTTGTGTTGGTATCTTTTTGTGTTATTGGTTGCGTGTGTTTACAGTATATAAAGGAAATGCCTTCTCAGTTTTGGGGAATATGCCTTTCGTTTCTAGTCCCGAGACCCTGGCCTATGGAAGGCGGGCTTAGGGTAGTCACTGCACGGGCCCCATGGGACGGATCATGAAAAATTGGTATCAGAGGAGTTGGTTCTATAGTAGAACATAGGACTCTGATCTTCTTTTTAATGGAAATAGTGTTAAGTGTAGTGACTGTGGATATTAGTTTAGGGAATCCAGTGTTGGTGCAGCAGCTGACGTATCCATACACCAGGACCCTGACTTCTGATTTTCGACTCAGTGCATGAAAACACTAATTGCAGGTGTGTTTTTAAGAGTTTTATTTGTGATCTCTTTGAGTCAGCTCACCAGGTATAACTTATTGATCGTGGTGCACCTATTTATTTTTAGGATTCCTCCATGCAAACAACCTGCTAGGGTTCCGGATATAGTACATTCTGATAGCCCACCGAGCGATGAGGCCTCGGTATAGGGCCCTCTTCCAGTAGAGGCACCAGCGGAGGAACCAGCAGTACCATTACCCATTGGGACACCGATGCCACCAGCCCCAGTAGCAGATGGTGAACGCCACTTGAACACATTTCTCGAGTTCCAACACCAGAGGCCACATAGGTTCAGGGGAGAGATAGACCCACAGGCAGTTGTGGATTGGCTGGAGGCCGTGGTGACATTATACAGACTAGTAGGGACACCAGTTGATCTCATGGTGATCCTTGCCACCAGTCTTCTAAAAGCAGCAGTTGGAAGATGGTGGAACTTGATGATCTAGGTTCACGATGAGGTGACACTTCTCTGGGCAGACTTTGAGAGCCTATTTCAGGTAGATTTTTTCCCAGCGACTCATCATGCAGGGCATATACAGGAGCTTATTCATCTACAGTAGGGAAGCATGACCATGGATCAGTACTCAGCAAGGTTCACCGACCTCTCACGCTAATCCACGGATATGTTACAGGACCCATTCTTCATGGATCAGACCTTCAAGCAGGGACTTAGGTGGGATTTCAGGCCTTCTATGATCTCACTCATCATCCAGACGCAGGCGGGGGTGTTAGACCGAGCCCTCTTAGTGGAGATTTTTCTTGCTGAGCAGTCACCAGTAGTGAGACCCACCACCATTCGTTAAGTAGCAGAGTCTTCTGTAGCTGGAAGCAGACAGATATCACAGAGGTCCAAGAGGACCATACCAACAGGTGGACGACCACATGACTCAGGATCGGCTGTGCGGGGTACCGGAGATAGAGCTAGTCAAATGAGGAACAGGAAGTGTTTCACATATGGCGGGTAGGGTCACATGGCTCTTGAATGTCCAACCTGCCGTAAAAATGATCAGTTGAGGGTCGAAGGACCGCCAAGGCAGAGACAGAGGTTCAACCGAGGAGGTCCACAAGGAGAAAGCGGACGTGGCAGAGGAGAAGTTCGTGTAGCTGACGGTGGGCGACGATTCGAGATGTTACCACCACCACCACCAGGTTGTCCACCCCGACCACAGGGAGCAGGTGGGCAGGGGCGAGCTTAGCTCCAGGAAGCTGATTTCTATGAACATAGAACTCCAGAGATGATACGAGGTTTTATCTATGTCTACTCCACCTTAGTTGCAGTACTTATATACAGAGGTGCTATTCATTCTATTATTTCCATTGCCTTTGTTCGGAGCTCAGAGATTCTGAAAGATCCGTTGGCTCAATCCTTATGTCTATAGATACCTACGGGAGCGGATTTGACGATTACGCACTGGTGCTGGTAGTGTGAGATTAATCTAGGAGGAGAGAGCTTCAGTTAGGATTTCCTAGTAGTGGCGTCGAGGCCATACGACGTCATCTTGGGTATGGGATGAATATCTACAGTCCATGCCTAGATCAATTGTATTTGGCGCAAATTGTGTTGTGTCTTCATAGATGGGACTGGGTTTACCTTCACTGGTGAGAAGGGATCCTTTTCAACACTAGATGGACTAACCCATAGGATAGTGCAGTAGATCACTCATCAGTTGACTAGCCTTACAATCGGAGCAGCTGATATGGAGAGTCCGAGTTATCCTATAATGGTGGACCAGTACGCAGATGTCTTCCCTGATGATGTTCAAGTATACCTCCTAACAGAGAGGTGGACTTTTACATTAACTTGTACCCCAAGATGGCACAGATATCTGCACCATCATATCGGATGGCTCCCGTGGAGATTCGTGAGCTGTGGCTACAGCTGGAGGACTTATAGGGGGAGGGATTAATTCATCCCAGTGTTTCTCCTTGTGAAGCCCCAATTTTGTTCGCCAAGAAGGTGGATGGGAGTTTGAGGCTCTGTGTTGACTATTAGTGCCTGAACTAGGTGACTGTGAAGAACAAGTACCCACTCTCGAGGATTGACGACCTCTTTGATCAGATGAAGGGAGCACGATGGTTCTCAAATATAGACCTCAGGTCAGGCTATCACCAGCTCAGAGTGCGAGATGAGGATGTACAGAAGGCAGCTTTTAGATGTCAGTACGACCATTACGAGTTCTTGGTTATGTCGTTCGGCGTAACCAACTCTCCAGCAGTGTTCATGGGACTCATGAACAGGATCATTCAGCCATACCTTGATCACATTGTGGTGGTCTTAATTGATGACATTCTGATCTACTCGACTACTAAGGAGAAGCATGCCTATCACTTGCAGATAGTTCTAGACACACTCCGAGAGCACCAGCTTCATGGTAAGATCTCGAAGTTCCAGTTATAGATCTTAGAGGTTCACTTTCTCATACATGTCATCTCATAGGCTGGAGTTCTAGTGGATCCAGTGAATATTGAGGCAATACTTGCTTGGGATCCACCCAAGAGTGTGACGGAGGTACGGAGTTTCCTGGGTTTGGTTGGATACTATCAGAGGTTTGTGCCAGATTTCTTTAGAGTTGCAGCACCATTATGAGCATTGATGAAGAAGGGGAAACCCTTCGTTTTGTCAGAGAGATGCCAGTAGATTTTTCAGGAGCTCAGGTAGAGGCTGACTAGTGCCCCCATATTGAGGCTTCTAGAAGAGGGAATAGGGTATGTAGTCTACTACGACGTATCAGGGACCAGGCTCAGATGTTTCTTGATGTAGGAGCGATCAGTGATCGCATATAGTTCTCAAAAGCTGAGACAGCATGAGAAGAACTATGCTACCCATGACCTGGAGTTAGCAGCAGTGGTCTTTGCCTTGAAGATGTGGATACATTACTTTATGGGCGAGCATTTTACAGTCTACTCAGATCACAAGAGTCTTAGGTATATCTTCTCTCATAAGGACCTAAACCTGAGATAGTGGCGTTAGCTTGACTTCTTCTAGGACTATGACTTTGAGATAGTCTACACTCCTAGGAAGGGAAATTTTTTAGGAGATGCACTCATCAGGAGATCTGGTATACAGCTGCTAGATGAGGAGATGGAGAAGCTGTCCATCTTGCATATATCCTTTCTGGATCATGATGGATGATATTTTCTTCAGTCTCTTACAGTCACTCCCCCACTTCTTCAGCAAGTCAGGTAGGTGAGTGTGTAGATACTGACTACAAGACGCGACATGCTTAGATATCTACTAGACAGGCACCTGATGGATTTTATGAAGGTGATTAGCAAATCATTATCTTTAGAGGATGTACTATGGTACTAGTGTCACTTCGAGAGGAATTATTGAGGTATTTCCACACATCCCCTCTAGTGGTACATCCAAGAGTGGTGAAGATGTACCAGGATCTCCGACGACAGCACTGGTGGCCGGGAATGAAGAAAGAAATAGCAGAGCTTGTCTCTCGATGCCTTACTTGTCAGCAAGTGAAGGAAGAGCATCGGGTACCATCAGGATTGGTTCATCATTTAGAGGTCCCAGAGTGGAAGTGGGATGAGATATCCATGGACTTATTGATGGGACTTCCACATACATACAGAGGTCATTACTCTATCTAGTTGATCGTTGACCGACTCACCAAGTTGGCCCACTTCCTACCGATCAGAGAGCAGGGTTCAGTAGAGATCTTTGGATGCCTCTATGTGCAGGAGATTGTGCAGCTACATCGAGTAACCTTGACAATTGTCTCCGATCGTGATTCATGTTTTAGTTCCCAGCTATGGAAGGGGTTTCAGGAGGCTTTCGGGACACAGCTTCGTTTGAGCACCACCTTCCCTCCTCAGACGGATGTCCAGACTAAGCGGACTGTTCAGACCCTCGAGGACATGCTACGTGCTTGCATCCTTGACTTCAGTCGTAGCTGGGAGGATCACATGCCATTACTGGAGTTTTCATACAACAACTGATATCACTCCACCTTTGGGATGAAACCTTTCGAGGCATTGTGTGGGCGACCTTGCAGATCACCTTCATGCTGGACTGACCCAGTGGAGTCAGCACTAGTAGGACTAGAGATGGTACGAGCTACCGCGGATAAGGTGCAGGTCATCTATGAGTAGATGAATACTGCACAGATCAGGCATAATTCTTATGCTGATAGGAGACGAAGACCTATTGAGTTCCAGGATGGTGACTATGTCTTTCTACGGGTCTCACCTCGATGAGGTTTGTGGAGATTTGGATGAGGTGGGAAGTTATCTTTAAGGTTCATCAGACCCTTCCAGGTCCTCAGCAGAGTTGGCGAGGTGTCTTACCACCTATCTCTTCCACCTTAGTTACACCAGGTACACGACGTCTTCCATGTATCCCAGTTGAGGAGATATGTTCACGACCCTTCTCACATCATTGACCATGGTGATCTGGACATCGATGATGGAGATACTTTTACGGAGGTTCCAGTAGAGATTTAGGATCGACATGAGTGGGTTATTCATGGGCAGTTGATACCTCTGGTGTGCATTCTCTGGAAGCATGGGGACCTCCAAAAGCGCACATGGGAGTGGGAGGCTTAGATTCATGCTCATTACCTCCACTTGTTTTCCTAATTTTATGATGTGGATTTTGGGGTTGCAAAGCCCTGAGGTGGGGAGAATGTAAAGACCCGGAAATTCGATGTAATTTTTTTTAATTATATGGGAATTTTACGAGACTGAAAAAATTGACGGCCCATGATTCCAAGGCCCAGTGTGCCTAGAACTAATTTCAAAACGTTTTTTCATGTACGTTCAGTAAATGTGCGAGCGGTTTTTTTTGTAGATTTTGAACCGATGCTAGGAATTGAAATCTGAGGACACAGTTGAACTCGCAATGCCGGTATTCGCTTAAGGAGACTTTCACCATGACAGCAGTTAGTTGAGGGTGATGGTTATTTTTTGTGATTTTCATGGAATAAGAAAAATAAAATGTTTAACATTTTTATTTTAATTTTTGAAATCTCTCTCCATGGGTTATAGATGTGGGGAAAACCCGAACTAGAAACCCCCCCCCCCCCAAATTAAATTCTAGCGGTGGGGACCACTCGAACCCCCTTTAATTGAATATAACTCTTGGAATTCCTCCCATAAATTAATTAAGCCAACTCCCCTTATAGTTTTTGAAGCCAACTGAAAATTAATGAATTGTGTCAGCATTTTAAATTGTGGCAACATAGTTAATAGACATAATTTAAATTATACCTTTTCTTCTTTGAGTTGAGTTTTGGGATTGAAAAATAAGTTCCTTGGTGGGAGAAAGTTCTCCAACGATGAACAAGCACTATGGAAGAGCAATTACCTGACGAACCGACGAACGAACCTGGGATCGAAGGCGTGTTGCAGGCGCGATGAATGTTGACATCTTTGACTTCCTCCTCACGCCAACACCAACTAACTAATGAGGTAGGTTTTGATGTTTTGAATACCCCCTTACCGTTCTTGACATTCGTTATACAAGATTTATTAAGCTTCTTGCTACCACCCTAACGCGGAGGGTGTGGACAAAACAAACATGACCTGACCTCTTCGCAATTCCTTGAGGTGTTTCTTGTCTTCCTCGCAATGGAATAGAGTGGAAACCGGTGCCGACTAATTGCACCGGTGGGACTCGGATACGGCATCTGGCACACCGCCAACCGCGATGAAGGTGACGGCGCGACCGCGCTACCTGACGGAAGAGAACTGCGGCTTCTGCCGTGGCGGGGAAGGGAGGACGGTTGGCCATCCGGCCAGCCATGGCAGACCACCGTACCGCGGCCTCCCTGCCACACCGCGGCACCCCGCTGCATCATCGCCGCCCCTCTGCACCGCGGCTGCCCCACTACACCGCGGTCCCCGACCGCAGCGCGGCCCACCCACCACACCGCGGCACCTCGCTACACTGCGGCCGCCCTGCCGCACTGCGGCTACCCCGCCACACCACAGCCACCCAACACGGGTTGGGATAGGCTGGGCGGACTCGAATCTAGTCGGGATGATCCGAACTGGGTTGGCACGGCCCAGGCTGGGTCGGTCCGACTGGGTCGGACTGGACCCGGACCAATTTCGACCCATTTTATTCTTTTGGCCATAACTTTGGCACCGGGTGTCTGTTTGACGAATCATCTATGGTGATGGAAACATTGGGGCGAGGCAGTCCTTTTCGTATACCCGTCTTGAGGTTTAGATAAAGTTGGGGTATGGGCGGGTTTGATCAAGAACGAATCCAACCGAGCCCTTGGAACTAAACGGCTAATATCTTACAGACCGGGCGTCTGATTGATGCACTGTTTGTTGCGTCGAGATCCCTATTACATGGTGGTCCTTTGGGATACTTATTCAGGGGAATTCGTGGAAGTTGGAGTATCGACCAGTGGTTGGAGGAGCGGACCCTCCTGGAGATAATCGAGCTTAGTGCGGGAACCTTGTAGCTAGTTGTGATGATGTATTAGGATCATGTGTGGGTGTAATGATGTACTAACGATGTACTAGGATCATGTGTGGCTGTGAAGACGTACTGAATATGTACCCAATGCATTAGGTAAAGTTTTGAATCTAATGAGTTAAAGTAAAATGATGTGTGAACAATATTCTATCTTTTTTCACAATAATGTGTGGTAGTTAACCACTAAGACATGATGTTTCATGTTTATGCATTGCCACATTTCTTGTCTTTTAAAAATGATTCCTCTTATGTTCATGAGCTCGCATCTATGTTATTCTCACCCCATGCTATATTGTTCTTATCTATCTTATTATTGGGATTTTTTCTCACCGCTATTTGAAGTATACCCCCAGGATATTATGTGTTCTAAGGAGTTTTCAAGGGACAATAAGAAGCTGGAGAAGTTTGGATAAAATAAATGTTTATGTTTGATATTATAAATTTTATGTTTGGTCTTAGTTTTCCAAAGACACTAAACCTATTGATCCTCATGGTTTAATACTATTATTTTGTTTATATTTATAATGATGTAATAGTAATTTATGAAAAGGAGGGGTTACTATACACGTTGTGTTCCCCTTGGTCATGTCGTGTACCCCATGATTCCTGCTTCTCATGACCGAACTCCTCCAGACATCCACCATGCCTTCTCCGAGAACCTCGGTCATAAAAAAATGAAAATGGTTTGTCCAGGTGGATTCGATCCCTTACATTAGATACCTCTCAAAACATTCTCATACTCATCAATTCAAAACTAACATGGAGATAAACCCAATAAGGAAATAATAGGGCCTTCCAGACAGCCACCCCGAGAGATACCTCTCGAGACTCTCACCACCATATGATCTCATCCACGTCAAAAGCACAACAAAAAACCTTGCGACAACCATATCCAGCTCCCAAACGATCTCCCAGGGGATATAACTCTCAAAGAGATCAATCCATTAAAAGCAACAAAAGGAAATTATCTCTTTAACAGAAAATTTATTCCACCATAAAAAAAATACTCAGAAAGAGATAAACATCAAACATCTTAGGATACTGAGTGTGTATCTATGACTCACATTCTCATATACTTTCCTCTACGCCACCATGCATCCACAATACGTGAACCAAGGGGATAAAACACCAACACAATACCTTATCCTTGATTTCCAATATCTCTACAGGATGCTCCTCTAAGGTTGCATCATCGCCAACATTGATATCATCCCAATAGATGACTTGAGACTCATCAAGAAGATAACAATGGAGATGAGGCATGTGAAAAACATCATGTATCTGGCTCATGTACGAAATAATTTCTACTTGATAAGCCATGGATCCAACATTATACAACACCTCGAAAGGCCCAATAAACCATGGAGAAATCTTACTCCCACTACCAAACCTTCACAGCCCACGATGGTGTGTCACCTTCATAAACACGTGATCCCCAACATCAAACTCTAATTGTCTCCTCCTTGATAATCATAGGATTTATGATGATCATTTGTTGCCTTCATCTACTCACGAATCACCTGAACCATCTCTATCGCATTCTATACCAGTTCCAGCATGAGAATTTCTAACTCACTATCCCCAGTCCATCATAATGGAGAATGGAATGGTCATCCATACAAGGATTCAAATGGTACCATACTCATGGTGGAGAGGAAAATATTATTTCAGGTGAACTCCTCTAAGGGTAAGTGCCTCATCTGTGAACCTCCAAAATCCCGGACACAAGCGCACAACATGTCTTCAAGATTCTGAATTGTCCGCTCTGTCTGCCCATCCATTTGTAGATGAAAAGTAGTTATAAGGAATAGCTAAGAACCCAAAGCATGATAGAGACCTATCCATGCCATAGATGTAAAATAAGGTTCTCAATCATAAATTATCATCCTTGGGATTATATGAAGTCTCACCACCTCTTCAAAATATTACCATAAAAAACATCCACTGAGATTGACTCCTAAATCTCTAAGAATTAGGCTTATTTTGTTAAAGGATCCACTACCACCCAAATAGTTTCATGGCCTCCCTGAGCACAAGGTAAACAAGTAATAAAGTCCATTGAGATTTCCTACCACTTCTAATGAGGAACATCCAATGGATGGAGTAAACCACCAGGAACACGCTGATCGGCCTTCACCTTATGGAAGACCAAACAACAAGACACAAACTCTGCAACTGAACACTTCAACCCATGCCACCAAAACCGACTCCACAAATCTCGTTAAATATTTATCACACCCGGATGCACCATTAGTGGAAAAATATGTAAATATATGAGAACCATAACACGCATCGCCAAAGTAAATAAAATTCTTCTCTGATACAACACTCGATGTTGTTCATCCTCACACTAACCATCATGGGCCTCACTATAAACAACTCAATATCTTGAGACCTCCACTTCTAGATCTCCCAAATAGGACTCTTCCACATGTTTCACTAAAGATGACTATAATATTATCTGAAAAATAATACATCTTACCCCAACATCTCCCTTATCCAGATTCAATGAGGAAATTTATTCCATCACTCTCTAGGAATCACCAAATTCATGCACTTCATCACTACATTACCTCCTTCTCAGCACATCAGCTACAATATTCCCCCTTAATGGTGTATACTATATATTAAAGTCATATTCCTTTAAGAGACACATCCATCAACACTGTCGCATGTTCAAGTCATGCTGGGTGAAAACATACCTCGGGTTCTTATTATCGATGAAACCCACAAAGAGCTCATCAATGAGGGAATGTCTCCATAACTTCATAGAAAACACCACAACTACCAACTTGAGATCATGGGTTTCATAGTTATGTTCATGGGGATGAAACTGCTGATATCCACAAGAAACAACTGATATATACTGCATTAGAACATAGCCTAACTCTAATCGAGAAGCATTATAGAAAACATCAAACTAAACTCCCTCAACTGGAAGAAAAAGAACTGGAGCACTTGCCAACTTCTCCTTCAGATACTCAAAAGTTACCTAACATTGATCAGTACACACGAACACCTGATCCTACATTGTTAATGTTTTTATAGGAATTACAACCCGAGAGAAATCATCTATGAACCTCTGGTAGTAGCCTTAAAGACCAAGAAAAAATCACACCTCTACCACTATCTTAGGGGATGCCCCAAAAAACTACTTCTATATTTTATAGATCCATAGAAACTCCCTGCTGGAAGACCACATGCCCAAGGAAATAGACTTATCAAGCCAAAAAATCACACTTTGACAACTTCCCAAATATTTTTTGATGAAGAACTCCCAAAACGACATGCAGATGCTCTGCATGCACCACCTCAGACACGGAGTACACAAGGATGTTGTAAATAAAAACCACCATGAACTAATCCAGGAACTCATGGAACACAGAATTCATAAATCCCATGAACACAATTGTAGAATTATTCACATCGAACGACATTTCAATGAACTCATAATGCCCATGATGGCAAGAGAAATCAGTCTTCGGGATATATTTATCTTTCACACACATCTGATGATATCATGACCGCAATTCGATCTTCAAGAACCAACATGCACCCTTTAGTTGATCAAATAAGTCATTAATACACATAAGAGTATAGTGATTCATCACTGCCACTTGGTTTAAGAAACGATAATTGATACGCAACCGAAAACTTCTGTCATCCCTCCTCATGAACAAAATTGGTGCACCCCATAGTGAAACACTCTTCCGAACAGACCGCACTATAAAAGACAGTTGAGCTATATGTGCAGCTCTCGTAACTCATAAGGTTATATCCTATATAGAGAAATAGATATATGAGATGCTCATGGTTATAGCTTGATCCCAAACTCAATCTCTCATCGAGGGGGTAATGCTACAACCACTTATATAAAGATATCAAGGTACTCTTCTATGATCCTAGGAAATGACAGCTATTGAACATCTAATGAACATAGCATTAACTCAACCATCAAGGATGACAAGTATGGAACACGCCTCTAACCCATCTGTGGGTCTCACATTCCAACAAGCATTTTTGTCTCCCTATTATCATCGAAGAACACCACATGCCTCTTAGAGAAATCTATAATAGCATACACCAAATAAAACCAATTTGTGCTGAGGATGAAATCATGTGGTTATTTCTGTAAACACATGAAATATCACTAAGAGCGGTGTTTCCCCATCATTATCTCACAGTCTTCACACACTTCAAACATGTCATCTCAACCCCCAATAAGAATAGTCAATTCCCATGGCACTGGATGCCTCTCAACCTCAAGTCCCAATGAATAGACAAGGTTAGGTGATATGAAGGAGTGATTCAATATTAAATCAAATAAGGAATACACCTAGGTAGAAAACAATAAAAGGGTGCCTCAAATGACATATGTATCACCTGGCGCTGGCAACGCTAAAACATGAAGCAGACCACAACCTGTTTAATAGCCTCACTGACATTGATAACGACCCCCACCAAGCCTGCGCTCTGCTCTCTGGGGATGGGGAGAATCATGGGGGTGTCCTCTGCCTACCCCATCTGCTCTCTATTGATCCAACGATTTTGCAACCTCTTATTGCTTCCTTGGCTAGAACTGCCTCAATGGTGGATCTTTGAGTGAAACACCTGGTGAACGATGACTACTCTAAAAGGTCAAGAACTATCATTGCTGATGACCTCAGCCTTCACAAGAAAAAAAATACTGATCCCTTGGAATATGCTTGATATCCACCGCCCCCAGGGAAACGATATGCTGAGGGATGGGACCTACCCTCAGAAAAACAGAAACACTTTTTCCCTGAAAACCAGGATCTCCAGACCAAAAAACTGCTTCATGAGGAATCCTGATAACTCCCCTCTTATGACGATCCGGTTGGGGCTAACATCCTCTCGATGACCTATGCCCTTACCAACACCTCAAAATATATCCTCAACATAAATGGGGTGGCCTAGTGCTAGATCTCTGGATATAGGGCCTGTTCGAAATGACTTGTCAGGGCCTCCTCATCTTGAAACATGCTCAAATCATACCATAAAAAGTTCTTGAAATGAATTCCAAAATCTCATACACTGGATCTCCCCTATAAAAGGGTAACTGGATCCATGTGACTGGATGCCTTCACACTCAAAGAAAGAAACTCGACTCTGAACTGGTATCAGAACTCCTCCCATGAGATCACCAACTCCTCGTGATCCCTGGGTAACAAGAACCACCACTATGTCACCGCCCCACGCAACATCATCATAACCAAATACACGCAGTGCAACTTCCAAGCATGGGTGGAACTGAAGGTTATCTCAAACTCCTCCAACCATTATTCCATGACTAAATCTGAAATAGAGCCCTCGTACTTCTGCAAACTCCGGCATTGAAACTCTCAGAGTGTCCTCCTCCAAGTGTCGTTGTCGCTAACCTCTACCCGGTGGTGATCTGCTGGCATAGCCACCTGGACATTTGCTTTGCAAACCTGACCAGGATATCGACCTGGAACTATATCTGCAAAATAAAAAATATTTAAAGATCCTAAACTTGGAATATGGAAGAATCGACATTAATTAATTAATTTTTTTCTTTTATTCATTTTAGGTTAACATATCCTAAGGTCTACCCATTCAAACATGGGAAAAAATAAAAATGATGCATGATCCTTTCCTAGGAATCTACCCTCCAACCAGTATCACCTTGTTTAGTAGTCACTGTAAACTTAAATTTTCATGAATCAGATCACAGGGGGGCCTAAACGCCTATGTTTCAGCATGTCTCCAATGTTTCAATCGCTTGGTAATGTTGACTAACACCATTTCCATACCAACCCATTAAACCTCACCTTTTCCTAACACCAAACTCCATCGTATTCTTCAACCTAACCACTGATACCATTTTCATGACCCCCTCCTCACAAGGTGTACCCCTCCTAGGCCAAAAATGTGAGAAGGAATATAGTGACCCCCGATTCCCACCTCCAGTAGGCCTCGGGTTGGAAACTAGCACCGAGGGTATAACAAACACATGAATGGAAGGCATTACCCTATAAGAGAACACGTGAGGAAGAGAGAGATAAGATAGACACCAACCAACTCCAACTCGTACTTAAATAAAAAATAAATCCTAAGTACACATATAATTTCATGCAAGGACTACTACAACTGAAAAGAAAAATAGCAAGTACCAAAGGAAAGTAAAAAACAGCAATGACCAAAAAGCCTGAAAAGCTCCGTCAACCCCAAGCTAGTAGTGACTAGTATGATCTCAAACCTACTCCGAGTGACCTGAAAATAGTTTATATATACGTAGGGTGATTATAACAGTATACTCAGTAGGATATTCCCTAGAGCCTCTCATGAAAATGTAAAGAAAGAAATTTAAATCACAGTGAACAAAAGGGAAACTAACTCATCATCTAAACATGTATACTATGTTCTCAACCTCACCATGGCTACTCTCGTCTAGTATCACATATAAGATTATATAATATAATAAAGAATATCAAGGGTACCCCACTATGAATTCCCAACTGGTTTGATGCTTTTCCCCAACATCACATGTCCTAAGCATCTCTCTCCAAAATGGTCGGCTCGAAGACACCTGGGTGAGCACTAACACATGCACCTCATGCAACACAAATATTTCCCACAGATACCTGGGGGAAGTACCACACCATCAACACAACCTAAAGTAACCAGGTAGATTCTAGGAGCCACCACATCTTGCATAATGTGTATCAAACATCGGGTATTATACCTAAAGCCATTATAGCCCACACACCGAGTAAGGATCATCAATCCTTCACAACCTATACACATTATACCTATAGTAACACATATGAAATTTCATCCAGAATATAAGTGTGTGAAATAACCACAATCCATTACATCCCTATACACATATATATGGGGAAAACTAACTGTCGTGCATACCAGCACAAGTAACTACAAAGAGAAGAGAGCGGGGCCAAAGGGGGAAGTCAAACGTCCATCCCCCCCCCCATAAGGATGTTGGGTAAAACACCCCCCTAGGGATCTGAATCCCCTGGGTGTGAGTCACCCTAACTGATGGGGAGGGGTAGCGTATAGAAACACAAAAATTACAAAATATACTATATCTCATATCAACACTATAGGAATAACCTAGTCTTATACTCAACTTCATTTAACATCTCTCAGACTCTTGGATGCCACTAATAAGACTAGGTATCCTATAAGCACACAACCATAAAAATATATTTATTAAATAATCTTATCCCTTTTAATGTGTTTCAATTTACATTAATTAATTATTTAACCATTATTAATTCCATATTACATTTCATTAGTATCACACCACAGATTCATTCCCTCAAGGAATAACCAAACCAATTCCACAGCTTCTGAGAAATATTACCTCATCACTGCGTCCCAACAAGCTCAAACCCCATTGGTTATCATCATTTATTCAATAATTTATTAAAAACATTATTACTTTACCATATTCTCAAGCATTCTAGAAAAACATTCATAACTACCAAACACAATGGAGATCAACTCGGTGAGTAGATGAACTACCCGTAAATTTTTTTCTACCTATATCAGGAGCATATGCCCATATTCCCTTGAGAAGTTAAACATGGAAATCATGTGAGATACCCAGTGTGCCTTCACCTCTTTTTGGAAGGAGTGTAGAAAAACCAGCTACCTTGAGTAGTACAGGAAGTAAAGATGGTAAACAACCAACAAGATTAAGCAAGAACCCAATCATTCACATCCAACCTATTTCATCATCTCTGACACCCTCATGCATAAACCGCTGAATCTTGAAAAACTTGGTATCAACTTCCACCACAACCAATGGGACTACATGCCCCCACATATCACAACATCCATCCTGGCTCACATCACCATATAAGAAGCAGGAAAACAAATATCATATCCATAGGGATCTTGGCCCTTAAAATGTATCCATCCTTCATATATAATGAACACTCATGGATACAAATCACAAGGCAGTTGGACTTACAAGAAAAAGGGTAACTCAGAACCCTAGGATGCATTATATTTATTCAAAAAACAAGTTATTTAGTATGTATTGAATTAAATAGTTTGTTATTATTAGGCTCCCACTATGGGAAACCTAAACAGCAAGATATAGTAGCTACAAAAATTAATTAAAAAATTAATTTGACAGGCCTTTTAACAAAAAGAAACAACATGCTTTAGGTTTAAAAACCAACTGTATTAAACATGTACATTTAAATTATTTCTGATGCATTCATCGGGGCGTGTGTTCCCGTCTATGGAGGACACGTAGCTATTGCCCCGCATTACTGCTTTTCCAAGGCGGGGGACATCTGTCGCTTATTCGGGGAAGTTTTCTCCTTGATCGAACGGTATAATGGGATGTTGGTTCTTGCTTCCGTGGATTCCTCCTCGGAACTCGTCACCCAGTCCGGGTCTCCCTTATAGATTAAGTCGTAGTTTGTGAATCTCGTTCCCGGTGCCCTATCATTGTGGATTCTGGTTAATTACACTACTTCCGTCAGGACATTCCATTGGGTCTTAACTTGGTAGTAACCTCTGGTTGGAGTAGATGACAACATCAGGCATGTTGGGGCATCTCTGGATGTGTGGACATTGGGGAACCTGTATTCTACCTCATAATATGGCATCTCAAGGGAGTATAACCCAAGTCATCCCATTCCATTCGTGGGGTATCTTATGCTAGAGGCATGTCTCTGAGGTTTTCCCCATCTTCCAATGTTTAACACAGGTTATGCTACAAGTTTAACATCTAGCAGAGACGGTTATGTTAGAGGAATATCTTCTATGGTTTTCCTCAGGCATCTCATGTTTATCACAAGGTGGGCCATGAGTTTAACGTCTTGTAGAGATGGAATGAGGGTGATCAAAATTTCCCATAGAGATGGATCAGATTGGTACATCCCTAGGACGGAACACTTGGAATATGGATGGATCAGAACGCCCAATGAGGACGGACCCAAGGTGGTGTGCCCCATGGAGGGGAGATGTCACATCGTAATGGATGATCTAAACAACACTGGGGGCGGATTAGGGAGATTTCACCCCAGAATAGGGGACACTAAATCATACCATTTACTAGGATTGAACCTCAGGGTGGTTTCCTACGTACCCTATGTAGAAGACAGAGATCAAAACCCACGTAGTTCGAAAGGGTGATGAATTGGGGTGTACACAGAGGAAAACAACACAAATACATGTTGGGGTTACACATGGATAATGGCCAAAGTACTGTTATGAGCAGCGAAGAGGTGGATGACATGATCCCACTAGGATGTGGCAGCCCAGGTTAGAATTAGGATGGATGATGGAGAGTTCAATGGAGTTGAGGGGGAATGATATGGGACCGTCGTGAAGGTGACGGTAGTGTTGTACTTGAGCCTCGAAGTGACTTCCTACATATCCCCATGGTAGGGAATCAAAGTCTGTGTAGTTCGGTGGATGTAGTTCATCTGGACAACGGCTTACCGTTGGTTGGAGTTCCAATGGCTTACCACTGAATAGGGCCGACAATGGCTTACAACTGAATGGAGTGACAACGGCTTACCACTGAAAAAGGCTGGCAACGGCTTACCATTAGATGGAGTGAAAACGACTTACCACTAAAAATGGGTACAATGGATTACCACTGGATGATGTCGAACCATCATGAAGATGGTTGGGATGACCAGATGTTGGTGGGCTTGAACCTCAAGTAGGCTTCCTACATACCCCGCCTTGGCAAGGATCAAAGAAAACATAGTTCAGGTAGGGCAGGAGTCGGTGAAACGATGTGAATGGGGACCTGGGGTCCAAGTGGATAGTGGGATTGAACCTTAGGGAGGCTTTCTATGTACCTTGCCTTGGAAAAGATCAAAGTCGTCATTGTTCGAATGGGTTTCGTGTGCAACGGCTTACCGCTGATTGGGGAAACAATAGTTTACCACGGATTGGGGCCCATAGTCTAACACCATGCAGGACAGGGTCGAACAAACATGAAGGGGTTGGAATGACTAATGGGTGATGGGATTAAACCTCATGGAGGCATCCTATTTACCTCTTCTTGACAAGGATCAAAGACCTCATATTTCAAGGGGGAGTTTGGGGCTCACACTCTCAGGCAGCCCAAGGTGTTGGTGAACCGACGTGAATGGGGTCGGAGTGACCAATGGGTGGTGGGTTTGAACCTCAGGGAGGCTTCCTATGTACCTTGTCTTGGAAAGGATCAAAGACCACATAGTTCATATATGGGGGCTTGGTGAACCAATACGAAGATGGTCGGGACCAATGGATGGTTGTGGGTTTGAACCTCAGATAGGCTTCCTACATACATTGCCTTGGCAAGGATCAAAGACCACATAGTTCAGGTATGGGGTGGGGCTTATACTGTAGGATACCCAGGTGGTGGTGAACTGACGTGAATGTTCTTGGAACAATTAGTTGTTGGGCTTGAACCTCAGGGAGGTTTCTTACGTACCTTTCCTTGGCAAGGATCAAAGTCCTCGTAGTTCAAGGGGGGCATTTGGGGATTATGCTCTGAGGCATCCCAAGGTGTTGGTGAACCGACGTGAATGGGGTCGGCGTGACCAATGGGTGGTGGGATTGAACCTAGTGGAGGCTTCCTACGTACCTCACCTTGGAAAAGATCAAAGACCACATAGTTCATATATGGGGGTGCGGGGATTACACTCTAGGTTTCCCATGGTGTTTGTCATAGATGATGCATGCTAATCTAAGCCCATGTGAGTCATACATGGTGTGAGAAACAAGAGGCAGCAAGGACCATATGATCACAGCCCAATGGTGCGCCCATGAAGGGTGGTGAATGGGGATTACGCAAGGAAATTGCATGGGTGCCGCTATGGAGGGACAATGGTGCATGGGGATTATGCAAGGAAGTTGCCTGGGTGCCACTATGGAGCAACAATGGTGACTAGGGCTTACGCAAGGATGCTTCTCAGGTGTCATTTTGGAGTGGCAATGCTGAATGGAGATTATGCAAGGATGGTGCCCAGGTGCTGCTATGGAGTGGCAATGCTGAATGGGGCTTATGCAAGGAAGCTTCCCAGGTGCCACTATGGAGCAGTAATGGAGAATGGGGCTTACACAAGGAAGCTTCCCGGGTGCCGCTATGGAGAGGAAATGGTGGATGGGGCTTATTCAAGGAAGCTTTCTGGGTGTCTCTATGGAGCAGCAATGGTGAATGGGGATTACGCAAGGAAGCTACCCAGGTGCCGCTATGGAGCGGAGATGGTGAATGGGGCTTACGTGAGGAAGCAACCAGTAGTGTCTTCCTCATGTATGGAAATGAGGGCATCCCAACCCACTGATGGGTTGAAGCCTTCACCTATGTGCTAGTGCATAAGAGGGATAACACCAAGGGGCGTTGGAATCAGTCTGAACAAAGGGATATGAAAAGTTTAAATCACATGCTCGACATTCGGAATGCAATATGGGTGGCATGAAGATGGAGGATAACTTTTGAACATGTTCGAAACACGTCATCCATATCGTGTTAGCCTGAAATGGGGACAAACAAATGAGGTTCAACTGCAGACCATGTTTCTCAACACAGGACCCGACTCAAAGTGTCGTCCAATGACTTCTGGGGTGTTGGCCCAGGACGGTAGGTGAGCCGATGCGGCATGGGACCAGGCCGTTAGTGGGTCCCTTTAGACATTTAAGTGGATGAAGATCTGAATGAAGGATAGGTAAAGAGTTAGGTGGAGTGATAGAATGTTTGAACGGATTCCAACGCTTTTGAAATTACACCACTGTAATCACGGCATTAGGCATCTTTTACATGGAGCACAAGGAATCTCTTGTTTGGAGCAAGAGGCATCCTATGTTTGGAACATAGGGAGTAATACTGTTTAGAGTCATGTATAAAGGACCGTTGGCATCCAATGATTGAATAATAAGGCATGTCTTATTTGGATCAAGAGGCATCCTATATTAAGAACACATGGTGCACTACAATTTATAGTCATGTATATAGGACTGTTGGCATCCTATGCTTGGAGCATAAGGCATCTCTTGTTTGGATCAAGAGGCATCCTATGTTAGGAACATAGGGTGAACTATATTTTATAGTCATGTAGATAGGAATATTAGGCCTAAGGCACCTTTTAATTGTTGGTGTTGAGACTTACGCAAGGGCGCCCCTTTCCAGTTCATCCTGGCATCTGAGCCAAGCGATGGGGGTTTGTATGAGTTACTTGAGGAATGGTTCGACTCAAGGTACTTGGGGAATTTATTATGATAATATCAACTCACAACATGGGAAACAAACCAAGAGGAATATACTGACTAAAGGTGTTTCATGGTGTGAGGAGGAGTATCTAAAATCTTGATATTCCATAGGTGGAAGGGGTGTATGCATATGGGCACAATGGAAAATGTCAATGTCCCAGCCCGAAAATTTCACAGTGCAACTCTCCAATTTTCATGGGGGTGACTGACGGCAGCGAAGGGACCGGGCCGGAGGGCCGGGAGCGTAGCCCGGCACTGACCTAGAGTGGGGGTGCGGGGGCGCAGCCCTCACGGTATGGACCGGTGGGCATGAAGGTAGGACCCTCTCATAGGATTGGAATTCGGAAAGTATCTTCACGGAGAAAATTGGCTCGGGGAGCATGGGGTCTCGTGAAGCTTGGACTCATGGAGCATGGACTCTCGGAGTAGCTTCACAAAGGAAGCTACTCGTGGATCATGGGCTCATAGAGCCACTTTGCGAAGGAAGATACTCACGAATCATGGTCCCACGGAGCCGCTTCGTGAAGGAAGCTACTCACGAAGCAGGGGTTCGCAGAGCCGCTTCGCGAAGGAAGCTACTCGCGTAGCTGATTCGTGAAGGAAAGCGGAGCTCCACGAACTGGGAGATCAGCCGCCCAAGGGGTGGAGTGGCCCTCTGGTGAAGGGGGGTAAGCTGCATATTTATTGGGGAGAGGCACCGCGAAGTAGAGCTCGCTCGGCGTGAAGAGAGAGTTAGCTCTGCGGCAGATCGCGAACGTCAAATGCTATCGCGGAGAATTACCACCTCCTTACATCACAGCGGGTTTGCGAACATCAAAGGGGGTTCGCAGAGCATCCCCACTCCTTGATTCGCGGTGGGTCTTTTCGGACAGGTGTGAACGTCAAAGGGGTTTGCAGAGAATCCCACCTCCATGCTTCACAGCGGCACTCCACGATCATGGAGGGGGCTTTGGGAACGGGCTTTGCGAACCAGTTTTTCCATCCCAACTTCAAATGTCCATAACTCTTAATCCGTAACTCTTTTCGGGCACTACAATCTACCAAATCGAAGCTTTCGAAATGGGCTACGATCATGGATAATGTATAGAAGCATCTGAAATATTTTATGGATGATTTTTCTGGTGTAAACATGCATCAATTTGATTAACATAAAATTACAACAACAGCAAGAAGATTAATTTATATGCCTCTTTATCATTATCAAATTATTTATTAATTAATTCTAACATTGTGTTCTTTACCAATTTCATCAAGAATGACATGCTGACAATAAAATCAAAGATATCACACAATCTAGAAAATCAAGAGGCACCCTGTTATTATGGTGAAAGAAATGACATGCGATTGAACCAATTCATTTAATCTGGTTCAAGTTCAAGTATTTATTTAGGTCAATTTTATGGAAATCAAAAGGGGTAAAACATGCTTACTCGACAATTTCATGTAAAATAATAGGTAAGAAACAAATCCTCTACCTTGAAAGGTTTATGATGTTATTTTATCTGTAAAGGATCAAAGCAACAGATCACAGTTGTCTTCCACATAACAACTACATCCACCCAAGGATGTCGCGGCACATCCGTATCAACAACAACCAAAAGACACTCCCTTAGAACCATGGTGATCAAACTCTATAGCATGTAAAAGAGGAACGGGAGAAAGTGGATCTAAGAGAACCAAATAATTGAGGTAGATCTTACCTCGGATAGAAGACAGATCGAAGAAGGAAGCCTGAGATCGATCTTAACTGAAGAGATCTCTAAAATTCCACTAAGGGTTATATTGGGTCACCTGAGATAAGAGGGAGGGGAGCCTTGGCCATTGGGTTGGAATGACTCAAGCGGTTGTTATGCCTTTAACACATATAGAGGAATATCAATACATGGAATGTACTTCCCATTCACACTATGTACTACATTGAGGTCAAGTTACACTGAAAAACACATCACCTCAACGCTTAATTTTATTTTTTTGAAACCCGAACATTATACGTAGTGTACACCTCGGTCATGTTGTGTACCACCTGTTTCCATCTTCTCATGACTAAACTCCTTCAAACATCCATTTATCCTTTTTTAATCACCTCGGTCTTCAAAACCATGCCAAGGGTCGATCCATGCAGATCTACGCCCTTACGACTGGTTAACAGAGGGATTAATTAATAATATAAGGTAATAAATGATATGAAATCCTAAAAATATTTTCTTATATAATGATACTAATACCACATAATCCTTATCATTGAATACTAATAATTTTTGAACTATTTTATGTAAGAACCCGGATCTTCATTCCTAGTATAGATCTTGATTTCTGGTCTTTTGAGAAAAAATAGTTGTTTATTGAAATTTAAGGAGTATGCGTCGTATACCTGGTTTCCGCGGGTAGCTGTGTACTGTCCATATAATGGTTGAGTACATGGTCATGTGAGGTGACTTAGAGACTGCCAAAATTGGGGACCAGTAAATGCCTACACATGCCATGTATCCTTAGGGAACATGCCGTGTATTTTTATTTTTATTTTATATATTAGACTGGGGTTGTGTCTAATCAACATAGTTGTCTTCTTCTAAACCCATCTTGTCCAAGAGCGACAGATATCACCGATTCTCCTCCGAGCCCCCATTTGGTCATCTGTTCTCCGAATCGAATAGTGTCGATTAAGTTGGAATTTCATCAGTGAGTTCATTATTCATCTAGATCCTCTTCTCTTGATTTCTCCTCTTTCATGAGATATCCTTGGTTTAGTATTCTTGACCTTTTTGTAGATCTAGGACGTTCTAGGTCAAATCAAAGGCTAAGATTCAACTATATTGATCTTACAACATCGATGTAGGTGTTTTGTGCATTTCTGTAGATTGTCTTTTAATTATATGTGCAAAAAATGTTCAATATCTTAGTTTAGGGTATTGCATGTTTAGGGAATTTAACCCTGTTAATTCCTGACATACTTTGTTTTCTTGAGTATGGGTTTTTTATTATAAATAGGGTTATATACCTTACTATGGATGTGTTTCCCCATGTTTGATATGATATTGGTCGTTGGGTCAAGGATTTCCTGTTAGACTACTATGTTGTCCATTCCTAATGTTGTTAGGATGGAGTGATATTATCTGATATGCTTGTGTTAATATTTGTAGAGGTTTATCCATGTAGTATTTGTGATTTAGTTTGGATGTTGAATATGGTTTGTGCATCAATACTTTACACAAGGTTGTGGGAACCTAGTCTATTGATACCATAAGGGGAATTGACGTTGAGGGATTCCCCAGAGTGTTTGTTGTAGTTTTCACGCTATGAGACCATAGGGGGGGTTGATCTTGAGTGCTCCCTCAGAGTGTCTATAGTTATTGTTACAAGACCACAAGAGGAATTATCGTTGAGTGATTCCTCATATAGTCTGTAGTTTATCATTAAAAGACTATAGGGGGAATTGACCTTGAGTTCTTCCTTAGTGAGTATCTATCTTCACGAGACAAGAGAGGTTATACTGTGTGAGCTTATACAGAGGGTCGTCATATCTTATTTCTATAAGTTAAACCATAGGGGTTAGTCTATGTAAAAGTTCCCAGAGGATTTCTTATGAATGTTTAATTTGAACCAGAGGGGTCAGACTGTGAGAACTTCCCAGAGGGTTGCTTCTGTTTATTGGTTGAATGATTGGTAGATGTCAACGAATATAGTTGAAATTGTAGTATTGTTTACTTTGTGTACTTACTTTCTTATTATTTCATTTTCAATATTTTCCTACAATATATATTCATTGATAGTTAGGCATAGGTCTTTTGGTAGTAGCCTACAGGGATTCATCTCACACCTATTTGGGTTATGCTTTTGGGCCCAAACAGATTATATTTTTGTAGGTATAGAGAAGGGAAATAGCCCTTCTACTTCAGGTACTTGATTGTTGTGGGGATTGAGAGCATGGGAAAAAGCTAAGGCTTGTGATGCTGCTGGAGTTTACTTTTTTTTCTTTGTACTTTGTTTTAGTACTATATTTTCACCATTGTGACTTGTTTGGCTGCTTTCATAGACATATGAACATGCATCATCTATATATGTTCCCCATTTGTTTATTTACTATCAGTCTTCCATTGTTTACTTTTTGTATTGTATTAATGCTTCCACTGTTGTATTTTATTATCATTCCATTGTGTTACTCTACCAATGAGGGAATAATTTCTCCACTATCAAACCCAAGGCCCTCGCTGCTAGTCAGAAACCTCTACCATTCATGGAAATGTGCTTCAGGCCATGTGACCAACCATATACGAGGCACCTTTGGGAGGCACTCGAAACCAGGACATTATAAAGTAGTATCAAAGGGTTCATATCTTCTTTGACATACTGTTTGGAGCCTATAGACAGGGATAGGAAGGAATAGGCAGTTGGTAATGAATTATGCCTGCGAGTAGCTAACCCGTGTGCAAGGAAAAGTCAATATGCCTTGATTTTTGTAATTTTCTAGTTATTCAATTGTTGCAGTTGATTTGATTTCATAGTTGGGTGATTCACATGTTTTGTGATATTATCATTGGTGTTGTTGAGGTTCTATTTCTCTTTAAATCCGATGAGATGAGGGTATTCCATCTCATTCATTATATCAGAACTTTTTAGGGATCACAAGTTATGTATTCTTGTCATGGCATTTATGGTGAATTATAGATTGCATGTTTTTTGTGATAGATGTCGTGCTATATATGCATGTTGTTGTGATATATTCCTTGATATAATACCATATATTTTATAGGGTATTGCTAATTGTGTATGGTTTCGTTTTAATGAGCATCAAACTTTGGTCCCTGAGGTATTATGGGCCCTCATGGATCGGAATTTGGTGGATCATGTGGTTTCTTACACTGTTATACTTGTTATGTGACAAGAAAAAGTTGTCAATATTTGATTTGAAGGGAGTATGGGGCCCCATGTATCGAAATTTGTAACTTTAAACATCTGTTTCAGTGATTCATGGGCTTTCGGAGTAGTTTTTGAGGCTTACTATCCAGAAAAAACCCAAAATACACGGTGTGTAATGATGAATACATGCCATGTATCCTTATGTTAGGGAAGGAACATTTTTTCTTAAGTACACGTCGTGTACTATATGTACACATCCTGTACTATATGTACACGTCGTGTAATCCTTGACTGTGTGACTATCTGTGTGGGTAGGGACATGGGGCTGGGAAATATTTGGTGGAACACGCCATGTACTAGGCGTACATGTTGTGTTGTAGAGACCATGTATCTGGACATGTGACTAATGGCGTAGGTGGATGAAGAATCATGTAGTACACTTTGTTTCTATATTGAACATGTCATGTGGTGCCGACTGTGTAATCGGCCATGTGACTAACAACACAGGTCGGTGGATTTCTTCTAGTACACATCGTGTCTAGAACAAACACGTCGTGCAGTCTTATTCTGAGAGAACCGTGTGGTATATTTTTGTAGAGTAACTTGGGATGGGGGGAAATGATTCATGTACATGTTGTGTCATTGGGAGGAACACGCCATGTATAGGGGTGTTACAAGACCAATTTTGGAATAATTACACGCCCATGTGAAGGATTAAGGGAACATGATGTGTAAGGGACATACACGTCGTGTGTCCATGTTTTGAAAAACCTGAATGCTTCCCTCCTCCTGTTAATTTCTTGAAATTCTATGTTTCAGTCCTTGATAATCTTGAACTAAGGTGTGTGCTTTACCTTACATAATCATACCACCAAGATGTCCTCCAGTTGTACGCTAGATACAAGGCAATGATCAGACACCAGACATGGTTGGTTAGGGACTAACAAAAATCCCCTCGTTGTTCCTGTCCAGGCACAAGCCGTCATTCTAGATACAGGTTCCGCTGCACATTTCTGAGAAGGCTTCATTATTTTTATGCAGACCTTCTAGGGATCCCCACATGTTACCTCATCTATGGCAGATTTGAAGTGGGTTTTTCAACAGCATCATCCTACCACCTTCTCAGGGGATGGTGGACCTCAGGTTTCAAATTCATAGATATAATCCATGCTATATATCTTCAAACATCTAGAGATGCCTCCAGAAAGGAGGGTGAAGCTCGCTACATACATGTTTCGGGAATCCTCCAAGAGATGGTCAGATGTTATATCACTGGCGGAATTCCATTAGGTTATGGATTGGGATGAGTTCCAGCATACCATCTATGACAACTTATACCCAGATAATTTGAGGGCCGATCGAGTCTGAGATTTCATGAGTTTGGAGAAGTGTACTCTCTCGGTCATGGAGTATTATTCTCGCTTCACAGAGCTGCAGAGATTCACACCCATTCTAAGGGGTGATGAGTTATTCCTTGAAATGAAGTTTGAGGATGGTCTCCAGAATGACATCTGATCTTAGGTGAACATCTTCAGGTTGATGACCATATCTTCCATAGGCAACCAAGTGTTGATCACAGAGCACAAACTGAGGGGTTTTAGAGCTGTGAGCTAGGGTGGTTCAACACCCAGAGTTGGCAATTCTCTGGCGAAGAGTAGGAAGAATCATAAGGAGTCTACTTGCAGATCTCCTCGTAGGTGGGATACACCTTCAGGTAGCCAGGTGGTATGCTACCAGTGTGGGATGGGCGGGCATACGAGGCCACATTATCCGAGAGACCCAGTTGAGTGTCGATCTTGCGTAAAGATGTGTCATCATCAGTATTTCTATTAGTATTTATCACCAGTAGATAGTGATAAAGGTTCTTCTTTGACTCCACATTCAAGAGTAGGACCACCAATTTCTCATCATCCTGAGAACTAGAGTTTTTCCGTCCGTTCAGGTCAAGGTAGAGGTCGTGGATGTGGTAGCTAGTCACCAGACTTTCAATGAAAATAGGGTGGATCGATTCAGGGTTTTCAGGTAGGGTCGTAGGGCCATGGTACAAGACAGTATTTTCCAGTGGATCATACTCCATAGGAGAAGGATCCCATACCCTCTATAGTTAGAGGTACGGTTTTTGTTGCATCAGTTTTAGCTTCATCTCTTTTAGATATAGGGGATTCCCATAGTTTCATATCTATTATTGTTGTGGAGATCCTTGGGCTATGTGTATTTACTTTGGAGGATATCTTGACACTAGACACTTTGTTGGGGACTAGAAAAGCTAGTGTACGTCAGTGAAAGGAGTGACCTCTTGAGGTCAGTGGGTGTCACTTTTTATGGGACCACTATATCTTAGAGATGATAGAATATTATGTCATTCTCAGAATAGACTGGTTAGTTCCATACCAGAATTTTGTCGACTTCTATTGTCATAGGATGAGTTTCACATCACCAGAGGGAATTTTTTTTCTCCATAAGGTTGAATGGGATGTCCAGAAAAGCATAGCGGGACCCGAGCATCATGGCATGGGAGGAGTTACAACCCAAATTGCTAGTCTGGATCTAGATGACCAGGGAACATCACAGATGGGCTTTTCTGTAGTGGTGGATTTTTTTAGGGATATCTTTCTAGAGTACTTTTTAGGTTTTCCTTTGGAGATATTGGTATACTTTTCTATTGATCTTGTTCTTGGAGTAGAACTGGTGTCCATTTTTCATTATAGGATGTCGACAGAAAAGTTAAAGAACCTCAAGAAATAGTTTGAGGAGTTACAGGAAAAGGGTTTCATCTGATCCAGTACTTCTCCTTGGATTTCACCTATCCTTTTTGCGAAGAAGTCAGAAAGTACCCTCCAAATTTGTGTTGATTATTTGAAGATGAACCAGTTGATGGTCAAGAACCTATATCCCCTGCCGAGGATTGATGATCTCTTTGATCAACATCGAGGATCATGGGTGCTCTTGAAGATTTACATGATATTTTTTTATCATTAGTTGTGTGTTAGACCATATGATATACCTCTTACTGCCTATTGGAGAAGGTATGGTCTATATGAGTATGTGGTTATGTCGTTCGTTATCACGAACGTGCCTGTGGTTTTTAAGGAAATGACGAACTGAGTATTCCATACATACTTGGATTCCTTCATGGTGGTTTTTGTGGATGATATCTTGGTGTACTCTCACACTCAACACGGCCATTCTACCCTTATTGAGTTTATTTTTGAGTACAATGAGAGAGAATTAGTTATATTCTATGATCTCAAAATGTCACTTTTGGATAGACTAGATTCACTTCTTGAGTAATGTTATCTCAGAGATAGGAGTATCTGTAGACCCAAAAGGTAGTTTCCTGGGAGAATCCAAAGAACTTCTTTGAGGTATGGAGTTTTCTAGTGATAGATGGTTACTATAAAAATTTTATACAGGTCTTTTCACACTTATTAGCACCACTAACGGGCTTGACTAAGAAGGGTATGAATTACTTGTGGAAAAATTCTTGTGAGCCATCATTTCAGGAGCTGAAAGAGAGGTTGAATTTATCAACGATACTAGTTTTCTAGAGCCAGGAAAGAGTTATCATATTTATTGTGATGTATCATGTATTGGTCTAGGAGCAGGGATTATGCAGGGGGGAGGGGTCGTTGCATACGGGTCTCGACAGTTTAGGCCACATGAGAGGAATTACCCAATCCACGATCTGGAATTGGCTACAGTTGTTCATTCATTATGTTGATTCATACATTATCTGTTGGGATAGAATTTGGTGGTTTTCACTGACCACAAAAGACTCAAATATTTCTTTACTCAGTGTGATCTGAATCTCAGATAGGGAAGGTGGGTTGAATACCTTCATTACTTTGATTTTGAGCATTCTTACATGCCTGGGAAAGGAAATGCAGTGGCTAATGCATTGAGAAGAGGACTCAAATACAGGTAGTCTACTCTGATGGATACATTATCTGTTGGGACAGACGTTTCATTGTTTTGTAGTTGTTACCTCTACCCTTCTTGAGTGAGTGAAAAAGAGGTTGCTATCAGATGTTTAAGGCTTCGTCCTACTGAAGAGTATGTCTAGTGAGGACCCTATTCCTCGATGGACTGTGGGTGAGGATGAGATATTGCGCTTCCATGGATGTTTATGGGTGTCAGTAGATATATGTGAGGAGATGATGTGAGATTTCTATTCTTCAGTTTGGGAAGTTCATCATGTTTTCACCAAGATGTATAGAGATCTACAATGTCAGTATTGGTGACCAGGCATGAAGTGTGATGTTGTTGGTTCTGTCATGATGTGTTCCACCTGTCAGCTAGTAAAGGAGGAGTATCAGCAACTAGCCGGGATTTTTTAGCAGTTAGCCATTCCCAAGTGTAAGTGGAATCATGTCATGATGGAATTCATGACAGGGTTTCCAAGGTCATCTCAAGGGAATGATGTAGTTTGGGTTTTCATTGACAGACTCATGATGGTTTCACATTTCTTACCAACCAAGGAGACCTTCAGTGTTGATGAGCTGGGAAGGTTGAACATCTGAGAGATTGTGAATTTTTATGGGGTTCTACACTCTCTCATTTCAGATAGGGACGTCCATTTTACATCTCGGGTATGGCAGGGAATAAAGAGGGATTTGGGTATATAGGTACTTCTGAGTACAGTTTACCATCCCAGACAGATGGCCAATCCAAGCATATGATACAGGTTTTGTAGGACATGCTTCGAGTATGATTCCTAGATTTTGTAGTTTCTTGGGAGAATCACATAACTTTGGTGGATTTTTTCTACAACAATAGTATTCAAGAAACTATTCAGATGGCACCTTATAAGGCTTTGTGCAGTAGGCCAGCTCGATCACCACTATGTTTTCTAGAGGCAAGATAGGTAGCTATGCTCAGACTTCATCTTTTCCAAGAAACCACGGAATAGATAGTGTTGATTTGGAAGTGGATGGATACTGCACAGTCATGGCAGAATTCTTATGTTAATCGACAGAGACGACCTTTGGAGTTTGAGGTTGGATATCTGGTTTTTTTACATGTCACAATGAGGTTGGGACACAAGAGGATTATAAGATATGGTAATATTTCACCGAGTTAAGTTGGGACGTTTGAGGTTTTGGAGAGAGTCAGGCTAGTTTCCTATTAGTTTTAGTTACCTAAGAGGTGTCGGGATATGCACGATGTCTTCCACATTTCTCAGCAACGGCTTTACTTCTCAGACTTGTCTCATGTTTTTTAACACAATGAGGTTGATTTGGAGGTGTGCACATCATTTGAGGAGAATCCTATCTGGATTTTTGATCGAATCACAAAGGTTCCCCATGGCCAATATGTTCCTCTGGTATGGGTGTTATGGAATCTAGGGAGAGTACTGGACGAGACTTGGGAGAGGGAGGCTGGTGTACAATTATAGTGGACAAATCTGTTCGAGGATTCTTTTTCGCCTCCTTCTAGGGAAAATTTAGAGATGAATTTTTTTAAGGGGAGAAGTTTGTAAGAACCTGGATCTTCATTCCATGTATGGATCTTGATTTCTGGTGTTTTTTAGAAAAAGAGGAGTTTCTTGAAATTTAAGGAGTACATGTCTTGTACTTAAGAGTACACGCCGTGTACTCGGTTGTCGCGGGTAGTCGTGTACAGACATTGTTACGACCGAGTACATGGCTGTGTGAGGTGACCTAGAGACCACCTAAAGCAGGGCCTAGTAAAGGGCTATACACACCGTGTATCCTCAAAGAACATGCCGTGTATTTTTATTTTTAATTGTTATATCGGACCGGGGTTGCATCTAATCAATAGAACTGTCTTCTTCTGAACTCGTCTCATCCAAGAGTGATGGATATTGTTGATTCTTCACTAAGACCCCATTTTTTCTTCCATTCACTAAATTGAACACCATCGATTGTGTTGGAATTGCATCAGTGAGTTCATCCTTCTTCTAGATAATCTTTTCTTGATTTCTCCTCTTTCGTGAGATATCCTTGGTTGAGTTTTCTTGACATTTTTATAGATCTACGATGTTCTAGGTTGAATCAAAGGCTGATATTCAACTATACTGATTGTATAGCGTCAAGGTATGTGGTTTGTGCCTTTTTGTAGATTATCCTTAAATTATATATGAAAACATTGCTCAATACCCAAGTTTAGGGTATTGCATGTTTAGGGAATTTAACCATGTTAATGCCTACCATGCCTTGTTTGATTGAGTATGGGTTTTTTATTGTAAATAGGGTTATTTAACTTGTTATGGATGTGTTTTCCAATGTTTTATTGGATATTGGTTATTGGGTCTCAGATTTCCTATTAGGCTGATATTTTTTCCATGCTTGGTGCTGTTAGGATGGAGTGACATTAATTGACATTCTTATGTTATGATTTCTAGCTATTTAGACAATTAGTATTTGTGATTTACTTTAACTGATGAATATAGTTTGTGCATGATTTCTTTACATAGAGTTATAGGAACCTGGTGTAGTGAGACCATAGGGGGAATTGATGTTTGGGGCTTCCCCAGAGTTTCTATTTTACTTATCACACTGCGAGACCATAGGCGGGATTGAAATTTTTTCCTCCCTTAGTGTGTATATAGTTATCGTTATGAGACCTCATGGTGAATTTATGTTAGGTGCTTCCTTAGAGATTTTATATTTTATTGTTAAAAAACTATAGGGGGGATTGATGGTGAGTTATTCCTCAGAGAGTCTTTGTTTTCACGAGACCAAAGGGGCTAGAAGGTGTGATCTTACCAAGAGGTTCATCATATCTTATTTATATAAGTTAAACCAGAGGAGTTAGGTTGTGTTAACATTCCCATAGTGTTGCTTCTAAATATTTCAGTTGAACCAGAGGGGTTATACTGTGAGAAATTCCCCGAGGGATGCTTGTGTTGTTTGGTTAAATTATTGCTATATGTAAATGAAAGTAGTTTAAACTGTATGATTGTTTACATTGAGTATTTCCTTGTTTATTAGTTCATTTAAAATATATTCCTGCTATATATATATTCACTGATAGTTAGGCACAGGTCTTCTGGTGGTTGCCTACTAGGATTCGTCTCACACTTATTTGGGTCATTCTTTTGGGCCTAGACAAATTATATTATTGTTGGTATAGATAAGGTACAGTGCCCTTCTACATTAGGTACTTGATTTCTATGGAGATGGAGAGTATGGGGCCAACCTGAGTCTTATGATTCGGCTAGAGTTTACTTTTTTTCTTTTCACATTGGTTTAGTAATGTATTTTATGCATTGTGACTTGTTTGGATGATTTCAAAGACATATAAACATGAATCATCTATATATGTGCTCTAGTTGTTTATTTACTATCAGTCTTCCACTGTTTACTTTTTGAATGGTATTACTACTTCATCTGTTGTATTTTATTGTCATTGTACTATGTTAATCTAACAATGAGGGCATAGTTTCCCCACTATCACACCCAAGGACCTCAATGCTAGTTGGCAGTCCCTAGCGTTTGGGGAAATGCGCTTGAGGCCATGTGACCAACCGAGTACGAGGCACCTTTAGGAGGCACCCGGAACCGAGACGTAACATTTTACATGAGTTAGGCATATATTATTTTATAACATTTCATCTACTTCCAAAAATTATATTAATGATATTTTTTTAATAAATATTATTTTTTGAAAAGATTTCAAATTCAAAAAAATCCTATTATAAGAAATTTTATTCAGATATGATTGAAAATATTTAGAATTTTTTATTTATAGAAAAAATATCCTTTTATAGTAACTATATTGACTCATAATGATAAAAATAATTTTTTTATCATGCTAATAATTAAACATGTCAATAGTGTGTTAAAAAATGGATAATGGTGAAAAAATAAACTAAACTTGTCTAAATTTTATTGTATGAGATTATTTATACTCATAATAAATTTATCTTTAATTTATATTAATTTGGGGATATTTAGAAATGAAAATTAATTTATGTAAATTTATTATATTAAGAAATTCCAAGAATTTCTCATCCCCTGTTTTAATAGGGAACCACGTCTCCTCTTCTCTAAACACTTAAATATTCTTTTGGGTCATACTAGTCCTACAAAAATCAATTCATAACATCCCTTTCATTGTTTTAGAGATCTTATTTTATTGGTAACTCCATCCATAGAGGTATTATGATGTAATTAAAAGGATATTTCTTTAAGAAGCACTCTAATTCATAACCAAGTGTTTTCATACAATTTTTAATTCCAACCCAATAAAATTTTATCTAAACATTATGAAATAAATATACTAGTGTCATAAATATTGACTGAATTTTTTTATATTAATTAAACACCCTATATCAATTTCTAATTTCATCAAATGGGAGACAAAATCGTCATTCATATGTATAGAAGTCTACCGCCTCACAAACTATTGTAATTTTCATTCCATCGTAACCTCTCAAAAATGGTTGTCTTAAAGTATTTAATTTATATATATTATATTAATAAAATATTTATCATTTTAAAAAAAATTAATATTATCTACTTTATTACCTTTTCATCCACTGAAAATTGATAATGCTATCTTTTTTAAACAGGAATCCCCATGAGTGGAATTTTTGAACCCTCTACCCTAGAAACCCCCTCCTCATTAAGGGATCACTTCATAGTGATACTGAGATGAGAAGAAGTCATTGCAAGCTGATATGGCATAGAATCTTGTAGGGTGAATGCCAAATATTCGATGATTCAACATAAAAATCGGTCAGCTTGGTGTCTTGTGCCCTTTGTCCAACCTAATGTGATACCAGGTGACCTGGCATGATGAGTAGACCTGGGGAGGTAGAAATCACCCATAAAGTGGGATTCAAGGATTCAAAACCCATAACTCTAATGAAAACCTATTGTTATGTCTTTTTCTGTTACCAATATTCCAATGTCAAAGGGGAATTGAAAATAATAATGTTTCTTATGCATTTATGTGGACTACTACATCAATGAAGTGATGTGATTCATTTTCCATAACCACATCACATTAATGATATAAATAATTATATTTAAAAAATATTATGTGATTTATGATCTTTTTGTAAAAATAAATTAATACATACCTTCTTTCTGTAATGATAAATGAAGAATGGAAACATGGTTCATGTATTTGTGCAACCTACCATTTTAACGATGATAACAAACATCATTTTTTATGGCCATAATTTTTTTCTGGGTTTTAGAAGTATATTTAATATATTAAAATGAAAATAATTTCAAGATTAATATTTTGGATTTTCGGCGATGATGACCTCTTTAACAATAGTCAACTTACCGATGTCATTTTGTACATATGGGTCGAATATCATAAAAACATATTATGATAACCTAATTGATAAAGTAATTGTGTGTAACATGATAATAAAAAAATAAAAGGAAAAATATAGTTTCAAAGGTTTTCAATAATTTAAATACTTAAAATATATATAATATTCATGGTGATAATAAATATATGTGATGAATTAGACTTGTGGTAAGGGATACTTTATTAGAAAACATTGTTTTATAATGTTTTACTGATATGTTTTATTAAAAATGCATTATTTTATTGATGTATTTATATGGATATACATAAAATGTAAATTAATTTATTTCCACCGTTGAAATTCATTCAAGTGTTTTCAAACATAATATTTTAATATGTATTATATAGAACATTTTTACCTGCTTCACAAAATATAATAGGAATGTTTGATTTTAACATATATAGGATCAATGTTTTTCTCCCACATGTATAACCTTTGCTTGATGTTGGAATTCCATTAATGGATTTAATTTTTTCTTTGAAGAAAAAAAATCATTCTTTTTTAGCCCTAGATAATCATAAACTTTTTATGATGGGTGAAACCAGACTATTATATAATGGATTGGGTAAATATTTTTTCTCATTAGTCATTATGATAAGTATTTTTGAGTAATCTTAACCCATGATGGGAATCTATTGACCATATTATTTTTTTGTGAAGTAATCATTGACCTATGATTATTTATTTTTTTATTACAGCTAAAATTCCTATGTTCCAATGATCGTATGATAACATAATCATTATTTTATTCTCCCATGTAACATAACTAAAATTCATATTCTTGTCAAAAAAAATCAAGGATATAATTTTTTTTAAGAGGTTAGATAATTGTATTTTTTTAAACAATTTATTATTGTAAGGGATATGCCTTTAATGTAACTTATTCTAGTGTTATTGAACATTAATTCATCTTCAAAGATATTTTTAGTTTAGAATTTTAGAAAATTAAGACAAACTAATAAAAAATATTCCAATACATTACATGTGGACACTTAAACTCAGTATCCATTTTTTCAAATATAAGAAACCCTTAAATAATGATATCTTTTCAAAATAAGTCTTCAATTATTTCATCATGACATATTATATTCCCTTACCAATGTTAAGACCTATGGAAAACATTTTAAAACATGGGATATGATCAAAATTATGAGTAATAGACAAAAAAGGAAGAAACCCATTTGTCTATTGAAATACATGAAAAACCATTTAATTTTATTTGAGATAATAAAATAAAACAAATTCACATGAATAAAATAAAAACATTTTTCTCAAATAAAATATTTAAAACCAATATAATATAATTAAAATTTATTTAGATAACTTAGAGAATCATATTCATAATTCCCTTTCACAACTATTTCTATCAGAATCACAATACAGCTGACTTCTAATATTTTATTACACAGTTAATTGGAAATATATAATTAGGATCACCCTTTATATAATAATTATCATGCTCAACCATGAGATATGGTAGGGATCATCCATTTTTATAAATGTTATCACCCTAACTGATGAGATATAATGCGAAACAACCCATTATAGAAGCTCTATTGGGATCACCTGTGGGCTATAATGGGTTTCAACCCTACATATAAGCTATATCAAGCTCACTAGTAAGCTATAATGGGGCTCAAACAATTATATAAAAGGAAAAAGTAGAATATCATTACAAAAACCCCTAAAAATGATTTTAATCACATCTGTAAAATGATTCCATATATCGAAATACCATATTTATTAAAAAATAACTTTAAATTAAAAAACCATGTATATAAAAAATAGACTAATTTATTTATAATGAACTTTGAAAAAAATACAGCAGACATTAAATAATTAAATCATCATGAAAAAAAATTAGATTTTGTATAAGTTAAAAAATACATTCCATGTTACTGAAATAATCATTTCAGTTTTAAAAATCATTTAAAACATTTATAAAAATATAAATTTGAATCAATGTGTCACATACCACATTGAAACCTCTAAGAGAAATTTTAAATTTATCATTTTAAAATATTCATGACCATATAAATAAATCTATAACAACTATTTTAAATCCATGGACATTAATGAGAATGATTGCGAAGAATAAATTCATAACACATTTAAAATGTTGTTTTAGTTAAAGATTCTATTAACACTTGAGAAACACTTGAATAAAAACATTAAACTATAGCATTAAAAAAGATTTAAATATCCTAATAATATAGTAATTTTTGATAAAATGTGTCAAAATGGTTGTATATACATGTTTTATGATAATAATGGTACATAACTTCAAGATATATCTCAATGAAAATAGATTGAGACGAAGTACCTTACCACTTGAGTCCATATCATCATGTAAAATATTTATCTTTATAAATATTGAACATAGGTTAATTATTTACATTAATTATAACCTTTTTAATTTTTATTATTCCTTTTATATCACATGTTATCTTTTTATAACAAGTACATATTTAATTAAGCTCGCATTGGATGTTTGGATGGTATTTGATACATGAGTCCAAAATAACTTTAATATGATGCCTATAGTGAATTTGGTAATAATTACATAAAATAAAAAATAATGATAATGAAATAATAATCACTTTTTTATATAAATTATACTTTTAAATCTATTCATTAAATATGTATATGTAAAAATTACTATGTTACAATCATGGATATGGTAAGACATACATACGCATGAGGGATGTTTCCATTTTTCATTGATAATTTCGAAAATAAGGTATTAGTTATGTTATCCTTAAATAGTGATAATAATATCATAAATATCATATTAATCCTTAAAATATAATTATATATACCATTATTGTGATGTGGTGATGAAAAATAAATCACATTGATTCGTGGAGGTGATAGTTCACACGTATGAACGAATGACATTGTCATTTTCTTATGAATGGAAATTTAAGAATATAAATTATATATTATCTTTTGATAATGATAAATATGTCATTATTATTATATATAAACTTTAATTCCACCATTAAAACAAAATCTTTAGAGACAGTGATGGAAATCGAATTCTATAGGTTTGTGAGGCGTCTATTCTCCATACAGACGAACGATGTTTCTTTTCCCATTTGATGGAAGTGGATATAGATTTTGGTGATGATATTTTCATTAAAAATCACTTTATACGTAGGATAGAAGATTCATTAATTCATCATGGTTGAATAATATTTTATGGATGTGGAAGTGGAAATAAAATAAAAATACCTAACTAAAAACGATACCTCTTCTTCAGGATATTTCCATTGATTTGCACCTGAACACCTCTCAGGAGGGTTTTATGCCTAAAATAATGCCTCTATAATGTGGGGAGGTATTATAAAAATGGATATGTAATTATATTGGATGAATCAAATAGGTTTTTGTGTTTTAATAAAAAAGAAGAATCGGTGCCCTTTAAAGGATAAGGGAGGGAAAGTCTTTGTATTCGTTAAAATATTAATTTAATATAATTTATTTCTATAATAAAAATGGATTCAAACTGGTTGATTTATATTATATGTTGATTTTTTGTTGATTCACCTTTATCTAATAAAAAATATTTTTTTACTAATTTTTAATCCATATCGTTTTGTTTTAAACCTTATTAATTATTATTGCGATATCATGAAATTTAAAATTTAAGGGTAAAAAAATTATTATATAATGAAAAATACCAATAAATGAATCATTTATGTAATTTTTATACCTTTAAAAATATTGTTTCCAATAAATATATTTTTATGAAATTTATCTCGTTTATTAAAATAAAACTTAATTTAAAATATAGTTAATTTTATTTTTGACACAATTCTTAATTTGACTTTTAAAATATCATAACAACTAGGTATCTTCAAAAAACTATATTAAATAAAATTTTAAATGTTAAATGAATCCATATAATTATTATATGATATCATGTATTTGAAATTTTATTAATTTTAATATTATTAATATCATTTATTTGATTCTTTATTTAATTATGAAAATAATTCATCATCATTGTATTAATATTTAATTTAATTATTTCATTCAAAAAAATTATAAATAAACTTACATGATGTTGGTAAAAATTTTATCTTTCATAATACTATTTATATATGAATATATCACTTATAAATCACCATATTAAAATTATTTTTCTTTTTAAAATCAAAAGTGTGAAAAAATTGACATTTCTTGGAATAAAATGCTATAAACGTGTTAATGTCTTCCATGTAGATCCATGTGGACATTAAATAATTCCAAGGAGAATATTTTATAAAAATAACTCATCCAATGAAACTTGGAAAAGTTTTGGGGTAATTTTATAATATTTATAATATTAATTTTTCGTTTAATTACCCGATATATCCTTAACTGTCGTAATTAAACTATATTACTTATGTTACTATTAATATAAGGCCCCAGCCTTAAACCTTACTTAATCTTGAGTTATTACAAGATTACACATTGAGGATCTTTTCGAGTTTAGAGTTTTAGAGAATTAGATCATAAAACTTGCATTACATTCCACATAGAAACAAAGTGGTTACATAAAGATAGTATTCTTCATTCCCATCAATGGAAACACATTTAAAATAAAGCATGGATTATTTCTTGACACATCCTTGACTCTATCATCTTATCATGTACCTTTCCCTTGACCTGTGAAAAACATTTCAAAAACTTGGGATGAGCATAAAAATTCAGTATGGGTTATAAAAAAAACATGGAAAGGAAACATGAGTTCATATATACATAAGAATGAAATCATACTTTACCCATAAAACATAGGCACTTTAACATACCTCATAAAATCATGAATAAATCATAGAAATCATAAGACATAAAGGTAACTTGAGGCATTCATAACATTCTTACGTAGGGAGTAACCCTCTTGGTTACATTTGGAATACCCATCACAGTATATTCCCTAAAATCTCTTCGGAGAAACCTTAACGTTTCACTCCTTCGCGTTACCCAATGCATTGGAGAGCTATAACAGGCTCACCCGCCCTTAGTTTATCACGGAACCACCCGTCTTCATAATAATGCCCAAGAACCATAACATAATCATATCACATAAAACATGCATAAAGGAAACATAAAATTTCCACATTTCAATAACGAGATATCAATACAACACATTGATATAACAACATTATGAAAACCATTTTCAATACTAAAAGAAAAGAAAAGTAAAACATTGTATTTATTTTTCTTTTAAAAAGAAGGTATGGCTTGTAGAGGAAGCCGAAACTCAAATAACGGTTACGACGACGGAGAAGTCGTTGTCGCCGCATACGTACGACAAAAACATTCCCTTTTTTCATTTTGTAAACGCTTCGTATAAAAAAGATTCCTTTTGAAAAAACGTAAATGTCAAAGGGGTTTATACACCGTATAAAAAAAGTTGTGTATTAAATAAAATATGCCTCAACGAAAGGAGATTGAGACGAAGTCCCATACCTCGTATCCGACATTACCCGACCGTTATTTAATCTCCTGAATAATAAACTTGATTTAATCTCTACTTGCTTATGAATCTTTTTCAAGTTCATTATTCCTTTTATACCATGTTATGGACATCATGTAATCATTTAAGTTAATATTGTTCATTTTGTCGGTATTTGGTTCTTAAGTCAAAAATAGAATTCTTTCACTTACATGTTGTTAATTTGGTCAAAGGTTCATTATATCCAGAATGGTATTCATGATGTAGATATCATATATGTCATATATATCCAGTACATACATGCATTTATAATATTACATAATCATTTAGAGGTAAGAAATGAAATGCACCGTTCATGGAGACGGTAAGCCGTCCGTACGCATGAACGCTACTTTCATTTCTATTTCGTATTTTATATAATGGAATCATAATGATATAATGGTATATTATAATTCCAGTATAATATCATATATAATATCATAGTTCCATCCTTTATATGTCCCACATATGGTATTTTAACGAATCAAATCACTTTGAGGGGGCGGTAGTCCGCACTTCCTAAAATGAAGATATCGTGTTTACCCATAATGGAAACCATAAAGGTATTCCGAAAATGAAAAAAACATAAGCTTAAGGAAAACATAAACATATTATATATCATATATAAAAATAGTGACATCATAATGGCCACCTTTGAAGGTGTTAAATGAGTATTGAACAATCATCGTTTCGGGAGGCAGAATTTCGCCATCCACGGAAACCGTATGTTCTTTAACCATTTGATGTAGTTGTGTGAGAGTGTAGCTCAAATAAATCTTATTAAAAAATCCTTGTATATTTAAGATACTTTTTTTGTTACAAAATAAGTAAATAAAAAGAGTTTAGGGGGTTGGAGAAGCAAAATAAAACAAATGAACATGAGAGAATGAATTACCTCAAAAAGTGTAACTCCTTTTGATTTGAGCCTAAAGGCTTCCTTTGAAAGGATTCTTCCCAAAGTGAATCCTCTAGGATGAGGAGAGGGATGTGTAGAGAGTAAATGGGCAGGGGTTGGCCGATCCAAAGGCTTGAAGAGTGTGTGAAATGAGGTAGAGGTGGGGGCCTTTTATAAGAGGAGAGGAGGGGCACTTTTGGAAAGTAAAGAAATATTACTTTATTTGAAAATGTGTTTCGGTTTTAAAAGGTCCCACATTGATATAATTCGTGGATAAGGTGATAAGGGTTCGAAATCCACTCATCCAATTGGTTTTGGACATGTGTAGTTTATAGATTTTACATTATCTTTCTATTTTATTTAAATCGTCAAATAATGATGTCATCGCTGCATCATTATTATGTCATAAATAATTTAATTTATTTAATGTCTAAAAATCATAAAAAAACTACTATGATGTAGGAAATCGTTTTAGCTTTCCCATTAATATTTATAATCAAAAATATGACTTGTATAACCCTACTTACAAATTGTTTTAGTAAAACATATCATGTTTGTGTCAATTTTACTTTTCCATTAAATAAAAATATATTATTGTCATTTTCCAACTAAAGTGGATCCATGGGGTCCCCAAGTTGGCCCATGGATTGTCTTGTTCGGCCATGACTCACCCAATAGGTGTAGGACAAGTGTCATGGTGTTTTCACATTCTTATAATATCATTTTTACCTTAAACTACACTAATTACCACTAATCGCGATTAAAAACATAATAAGTTACTATTCACCAAAAAATTATTTTAATCTCATTGAACCACATTTTACTTCTTAATGACAACCATGTATGTCGGATTTTCAAAATTCAATACACATTAGTGGTAAAATTTCATTTAACTGAAAAATCAGTTTGCTTGATTACCACTTAGTGGTTTCACTATTCATCAAAAATTGAAGTTTTTCAGAAAATTACCAAAAATTCACCCTAAGCTATATTTGATATTCCAAATTCAAAAATTAAGTCTATTTTACAAAATTCAAATCATATAAGTCACATTAATTAATTTAATAATTAATTCCCGCTGCCAGAGAAAATAGCGTGTTTTTACAAAACAATACGTATCAAAAGATTGACACCAGTTTAAGTCTAATTTCAAAGTGAAATTGATTCCAATGACCTCCATTGGAGAAAATGGTAAAAATATATTCATATTACACATTAAGACCAATTCAAAAGATAATCTAATCATATAAATAAATTAGATTAAAAAGCAGTTTTGATGTAAAATGCAGTATTTTTCACTATTCATTAAAAAATGAACATTGTCAGAAAAATACCAAAAATTCACACAAGGTAAATTTTTATGTTCCAATCATAAATAATAAGTTTATTTTGACAAACATAGTTTATAAAATTGTCAAAATATAGATTCAAAAATGGTTTGCCATCAAAAGGCAGAAAAACAATCTTTTAAGAATATTAGTGTATTCCATGCAAAAGATTGTATTTATTTTCATTTTAAGCCTCTATAACACTATCTTAATCATTAATAGACATAGATAAAATTATCTATTATTCATTACTTACTTTGGATGTTACATCCTTCCCCCCTTTAGAAAATTGTGTCCCCGCAATTTATTTACTTATCGAATAAATGGGGGTACTTATCCCTCATTGCATTTTCAGATTCCCATGTTGCCTCTTCAATCATGTGGTTTTTCCACAAAACCTTTACCTGGTGAATCACCTTATTTCGTAACACTTGCTCCCTGTGGTCAAGAATCTGGACCGGTTGTTCCTCATAAGATAGGTTCTCTTCCAGCTGAACTACCTCTGGACTCAAAACATGAGATGGATTTGGCATATACTTTCTCAACATCGAAACGTGAAAAACATTGTGTACCTGAGATAAACTCGGAGGTAAAGCCACTCGGTATGCAACTGATCCAACTCTCTCCAGAATTTCGTATGGTCCAATGAACCTTGGACTCAACTTTCCTTTCTTACCAAATCTCATCACACTTTTCCAAGGAGAAACCTTGAGAAAAACATGATCACCTACCTCGAAAGATAGATCCTTCCTCCGGTTATCCGCATAACTCTTCTGCCTGCTCTGAGCTGTTCTCATGTGTTTCTGAATCAGTTGAACTTTTTCTGCCATCTCTTCTACCAATTCTGGTCCCATCAACTTTCTTTCACCCACTTCATCCCAGAAAGCTGGAGTTCGACACCGCTTCCCATATAATGCCTGAAATGGTGCCATCTGTATACTGGAATGAAAACTGTTATTATATGAAAACTCAACCAAAGAAAGATGTTGGTCCCAACTTCCCTGATAATCCATAGAAAAAGCTCGTAGCATATCCTCCAATGTCTGAATTGTTCGTTCTGACTGCCCATCTGATTGAGGATGAAAAGCTGTACTAAAATTTAATTCAGTACCCAACGACTTCTGAAGGCCTTTCCAAAAGTTAGAAGTAAACCTGGGATCACGATCCGATACAATGGAGAGAGGAACTCCATGTAACCTGACTATCTCTTTAAGATACAAACGGGAAAGTTGATCAAGATAGAAAGTATCTCGTATAGCAAGGAAATGAGCAGATTTGGTCAAGCGATCAACAATAACCCAGATTGCATTATTACCTCGAGATGTCTTCGGTAATCCAACAACAAAGTCCATGGATATATTCTCCCATTTCCACTCTGGCACTGGTAAAGGTTGAAGCATCCCTTTCGGTAACTGCCGCTCTGCTTTAACTTGCTGACAAGTCAAACACTTCACAGTAAAATCAGCAATGTCTCTTTTCATTCCATCCCACCAGTAATACTCCCACAGATCTCTATACATCTTAGTACTGCCCGGATGAACTGAAAACGGAAAACTATGAGCTTCACATAACAACTCTCTCTTCAACTGTGAATCACAAGGCACACACAATCTCTTCCCAAATCTCAAAACACAATCATTATCAATGTTGAATTCAGGCAACTTACCTTTCTGAACCAGCTCTACCCTTTTCTGCAACTCACTGTCTTGCTTATGTGCTTTCTTGATTCTATCTGATAGAGATGATCTCACTGATACCTGAAACAAAACAGAAGGACTTCCTGCACCAACAACTTCTATGCCAAATTTCATCAAATCCTTGACCAAAGGATCACGTTCCAAACGCAACATTGTTAATGAAGCATTACCTTTTCGACTCAAAGCATCAGCCACTTTATTTGCTTTTCCCGGATGGTAATGAATTGTACAATCATAATCTTTGATTAATTCCAGCCATCTCCTTTGTCTCATGTTTAACTCTTTCTGAGTGAATATATACTTTAAACTTTTTTGATTGGTATATATTTCACACTTTACTCCATACAAATGATGCCTCCAAATTTTTAAAGCAAAAACAACAGCAGCTAATTCCAAATCATGTGTAGGGTAATTTACCTCTTGAGTTTTCAACTGTCGTGAAGCATAAGCAATTACCTGATCATTCTGCATTAGGACGCAACCAAGTCCTTTCAATGAAGAATCACTGTATATAAAAAACTCACCATTCCTGGAAGGTAGTGCCAAAACTGGAGCATTCACCAATCTTCTTTTCAATTCCTGAAAATAATCATCACATTCTTTTGTCCAGATAAACTTAACACCCTTCCGAGTTAGCTTAGTCATTGGATTAGATAACCGTGAAAAATTTCTAACAAACCTTCGGTAATAGCCCGCCAGACCAAGGAAGCTACGAATCTTGGTTACATTTGTTGGTCTTGGCCATTCTTCCACAACTTTTGTTTTTTCAGGATCAACAGTTATTCCATCTTTAGAAACAATGTGACCAAGGAAAGAAATTTGTTGCAACCAAAACTCACACTTGCTGAATTTCCCATACAGTTTCTTTTCTTTTAAGGTTTGAAAGATAACCCTTAAATGTTTTTCATGCTCCTCTTTACTTTTAGAAAACACCAAAATATCATCAATGAAAACCACCACAAACTTATCCAAGAACTCATGGAAAATTCTATTCATTAAGTCCATGAATACAGTAGGTGCATTGGTTAGCCCAAAAGGAATTACTACAAATTCATAATGGCCATATCTCGTACGGAACGCGGTCTTCGGAATATCTGCCTCCTTTACCTTCAGCTGATGGTACCCCGATCTCAAGTCAATCATTGAAAAAAACTGAGCTCCCTGGAGCTGATCAAACAAATCATCGATATGAGGCAAAGGATATTTGTTCTTAACAGTGATATTATTCAAGGCTCTATAATCAATGCAAAGTCTCATAGAACCATCTTTCTTTTTAACAAATAAAACAGGAGCACCCCATGGTGATGTGCTAGGTCTAATGAAACATTTCTCTAATAAATCTTGCAATTGCTCCTTCAACTCTAAAAGTTCAATTTGTGCCATTCGATAAGGGGGTTTTGAAATTGGCTTAGCATCAGGAACTAAGTCAACAGTAAACTCAACTTCCCGATCTGGTATTATTCCAGGAAACTCATCAGGAAAAACATCAGGATACTCATTTACCACTGGCACATCATTAATCTGAACAGTTCCTTTATTTTCAACGACGTGTGCAAGGTAACATTCATTTCCATCTTTTACAAGTTTCTCGGCCTCTTGATATGTTATCAAAAGTAAGGGTTCATTCTTGTAAACAAACTGAAAGTCTTTCTAAAAAGAAACTTCTTTAGCTCTACAGTCAATCTTAGCATGGTAAATAGAGAGTCAATCCATACCCAGGATAACATCAAACTCTACTAGAGGTAGAACAATAAGGTTTGAAAGTAGGTTCTTTCCACAGATAAGGATAGGAAGATTCTTATAAATTCTTTTTGCCTAGACACTTCCCCCAGGTGTTTTTACCAAAATTTCAGGAGTCATTTCTTGAGATGGTATTCCCATTTTACTAGAAAAGGTTTCAGAGATGAAAGAATGTGTAGACCCCGAATCAAACAACACACTGGCATAATCTGAAAAAACAAACAAAGTACCTGATACAACTTCATTTGATGGCCCGACATCTGCTGAAGTAGTTGCAAAGGATTTCACCACCCCTTTCTGCTTGTAGTCTAACTGATTCCCATCACTCAAGCTCCTTGTCGGACACTCATTTGCATAGTGACCCATCTCATTGCACTTATAACATTTCACTAACTGTAAATCAAATTTGTTCTTACCTTAACCTTGATCCTTTTCAGTGTAATCACGAGCCTTATGTCCCATCTTACCACACCGGTAGCACTTTCCAGAATTCAGAAGACATTCCCCGGCATGCCTTTTGCCACATTTATCACAAACTGGAAACTTAGTTCTCTTACCATCAGACTTTTTTGAAGAATTCTTACCTTTCTCTTGCCACCTCGGTCTCTTCTTCTGCTGGTTGTTATAGAAAACTTGGTCATCAGCAAACTCCATTTCCACCTTCTCAGCACATCGAACGAGCTTTTCATAACTTTTAAAATCTCGAGAAGCTAATGCCCTTCGATATTTTGGCTTTAATCCTGAGTAAAAATGATTGATTTTACTATCAAGGTCCCGCATAAAATTTGGAGCATACCTTGCCAATCGAGTGAACCTTTCTTCATAGGAAGCCACTGAGTCTTCCTCTTGCCTTAATTCCAAGAATTGCTTTTCCATCCTAAGTCGAACAGCCTTAGGAAAATACTTCTCAAGAAACATACCTTTGAATTCATCCCAGTCAAGAGCATCAATCTCATCGGCGTCCCTGATATTTTTAACCATAGACCACCACTGATCTGCTTCACCCTCCAAACGGTAAATATCAAGACTAACCTTTTGATTGTCTGAACACCCCATGACATCAAAAATCTTCTCCAGTGCTTTAATCCACCCTTCAGCTAGCACAGGGTCAGATGATCCTCTGAATGATGGTGGATGTTGCCTCATGAAATGTTCCACCACTGACATGTTCCTCTGCGGTTGTTCTGGCTGATCTCATGCATGGATACCACCGCCATTTATCGCTTGAGTCAACTGCGCCATTACTGCCACAAACTGTTCAGTTCCAATTCCGACCATTTCTGGATGCTGATTCGGAAGGTTATTTCCTTCTGTATGCCTTCCTAGCACTGCTTCCCTGTTTCCTCTGCGGAAAACCATTCTGAATAAACATGTCTTAGATGAAGCAACATGGTAATCTTTAAATGCTATATCATTTCAAAAAAAAATATTTTTGGATAATCATTTAATAGAATTCTAACTCCTAAAGTTATCTAAACCGACCTTTGATACCAACTATAAGGCCCCAACCTTAAACCTTACTTAATCTTGAGTTATTACAAGATTACACATTGAGGATCTTTTCGGGTTTAGAGTTTTAGAGAATTAGATCATAAAACATGCATTACATTCCACATAGAAACAAAGTGGTTACATAAAGATAGTATTCTTCATTCCCATCAATGGAAACACATTTAAAATAAAGCATGGATTATTTCTTGACACATCCTTGACTCTATCATCTTATCATGTACCTTTCCCTTGACCTGTGAAAAACATTTCAAAAACTTGGGATGAGCATAAAAACTCAGTATGGGTTATAAAAAAACATGGAAAGGAAACATGATTTCATATATACATAAGAATGAAATCATACTTTACCCATAAAACATAGGCACTTTAACATACCTCATAAAATCATGAATAAATCATAGAAATCATAAGACATAAAGGTAACTTGAGGCATTCATAACATTCTTACGTAGGGAGTAACCCTCTTGGTTACATTTGGAATACCCATCACAGTATATTCCCTAAAATCTCTTCGGAGAAACCTTAACGTTTCACTCCTTAGCGTTACCCAATGCATTGGAGAGCTATAACGGGCTCACCCGCACTTAGTTTATCACGGAACCACCCGTCTTCATAATAATGCCCAAGAACCATAACATAATCATATCACATAAAACATGCATAAAGGAAACATAAAATTTCCACATTTCAATCACGAGATATCAGTAAAACACATTGATATAACAACATTATGAAAACCATTTTCAATACTAAAAGAAAAGAAAAGCAAAACATGGTATTTATTTTTCTTTTAAAAAGAAGGTATGTCTTGTAGAGGAAGCCGAAACTCAAATAACGGTTACGACGGCGGAGAAGTCGTTGTCGCCGCATACGTACGACAAAAACATTCCCTTTTGTCGTTTAGTAAACGCTTCGTATAAAAAAGATTCCTTTTGAATAAACGTAAAAGTCAAAGGGGTTTATACACCGTATATAATAAAGTTGTGTATAAAATAAAATATGCCTCAACGAAAGGAGATTTAGACGAAGTCCCATACCTCGTATCCGACTTGACCTGACCGTTCTTTAATCTCCTGAATAATAAACTTGAGTTAATATCTACTTTCTTATGAATCTTTTTCAAGTTCATTATTCCTTTTATACCATGTTATGGACATCATGTAATCATTTAAGTTAATATTGTTCATTTTGTCGGTATTTGGTTCTTAAGTCAAAAATAGACTTCTTACACTTACATGTTGTTAATTTGGTCAAAGGTTCATTATATCTAGAATGGTATTCATGATGTAGATATCATATATGTCATATATATCTAGTACATACATGCATTTATAATATTACATAATCATTTAGAGGTAAGAAATGAAATGCACCGTTCATGGAGACGGTAAGCCGTCCGTACGCATGAACGCTACTTTCATTTCTATTTCATATTTTATATAATGGAATCATAATGATATAATGGTATATTATAATTCCAGTATAATATAATATATAATATCATAGTTCCATCCTTTATATGTCCCACATATGGTATTTTAACGAATCAAATCACTTTGAGGGGGCGGTAGTCCGCACTTCCTAAAATGAAGTTATCGTGTTTACCCATAATGGAAACCATAAAGGTATGCCCAAAATGAAAAAAACAGAATCTTAAGGAAAAAATAAACATATTATATATCATATATAAAAATATTGACATCATAATGGACACCTTTGAAGGTGTTAAATGAGTATTGAACAATCATCGTTTCGGGAGGCAGAATTTCGCCATCCACGGAAACCGTATGTTCTTTAACCATTTGATGTAGTTGTGTGAGAGTGTAGCTCAAATAAATCTTATAACAACATCCTTGTATATTTAAGATACTGTTGTTGTCACAAAATAAGTAAATAAAAAGAGTTTAGGGGGTTGGAGAAGCAAAATAAAACAAATGAACATGAGAGAATGAATTACCTCAAAAAGTGTAACTCCTTTTGATTTGAGCCTAAAGGCTTCCTTTGAAAGGATTCTGACCAAAGGGAATCCTCTAGGATGAGTAGAGGGATGTGGAGAGAGTAAATGGGCAGGGGTTGTCCGAGCCAAAGGCTTGAAGAGTGTGTGAAATGAGGTAGAGGTGGGGGCCTTTTATAAGAGGAGAGGAGGGGCACTTTTGGAAAGTAAAGAAATATTACTTTATTTGAAAATGTGATTCGGTTTTAAAAGGTCCCACATGGATATAATTCGTGGATAAGGTGATAAGGGTTCGAAATCCACTCATCCAATTGGTTTTGGACATGTTTAGTTTATAGATTTTACATTATCTTTCTATTTTATTTAAATCGTCAAATAATGATGTCATCGCTGCATCATTATTATGTCATACATAATTTAATTTATTTAATGTCTAAAAATCATAAAACAAATACTATGATGTCGGAAATCGTTTTAGCTTTCCAATAAATATTTATAATCAAAAATATGACTTGTATAACCCTACTTAAAAATTGTTTTAGTAAAACATATCATGTTTGTGTCAATTTTACTTTTCCATTAAATAAAAATATATTATTGTCATTTTCCAACTAAAGTGGCTCCATGGGGTCCCCAAGTTGGCCCATGGATTGTCTTGGTCGGCCATGACTCACCCAATAGGTGTAGGACAAGTTTCATGGTGTTTTCACATTCTTATAATATCATTTTTACCTTAAACTACACTAATTACCACTAATCGCGATTAAAAACTTAATAAGTTACTATTCACCAAAAAATTATTTTAATCTCATTGAACAAAATTTTACTTCTTAATGACAACAATGTATGTCGGATTTTCAAAATTCAATACACATTAGTGGTAAACTTTCATTTAACTGAAAAATCAGTTTGCTTGATTACCACTTAGTGGTTTCACTATTCATCAAAAATTGAAGTTTTTCAGAAAATTACCAAAAATTCACCCTAAGCTATATTTGATATTCCGAATTCAAAAATGAAGTCTATTTTACAAAATTCAAATCATATACGTCACATTAATTAATTTAATAATTAATTCCCGCTGCCAGAGAAAATAGCGTGTTTTTACAAAACAATAAGTATCAAAAGATTGACACCTGTTTAAGTCTAATTTCAAAGTGAAATTGATTCCAATGACCTCCATTGGATAAAATGGTAAAAATATATTCATATTACACATTAATACCAATTCAAAAGATAATCTAATCATATAAATAAATTAGGTTAAAAAGCAGTTTTGATGTAAAATGCAGTATTTTTACTATTCATTAAAAAATGAACATTGTCAGAAAAATACCAAAAATTCACACAAGGTAAATTTTGATGTCCCAATCATAAAGAATAAGTTTATTTTGACAAACATAGTTTATAAAATTTTCAAAATATAGATTCAAAAATGGTTCGCCATCAAAAGGCAGAAAAACAATCTTTTAAGAATATTAGTGTATTCCATGCAGAAGATTGTATTTATTTTCATTTTAAGCCTCTATAACACTATCTTAATCATTAATAGACATAGATAAAATTATCTATTATTCATTACTTACTTGGGATGTTACAATTAATAATGTCCAAAAGTGAAAAATGATATATTTACTAAATATGTAAATTATGATTCTAAATATGGCACCCATTTTTTTAAATTGAAAACACATAATTGGAAGAAATTATTTAAAAATTAATTCCATTGACAGATCTAGAAAACAAGT